>CM073468.1:21857500-23320000 GCA_037074535.1 Gleditsia sinensis | reverse complement strand
CAGTGGCTAAATATCCGTGACACATAAATATATAATTCATATGTTAACCATTTATTTTAATTCCTTATAGAATTTTCCCAGAAATTAAAACACCGAAGCTATCCTAACATATTCTTCCCTGATTAACCATTTTTTGACCTTTGTTTACTAATCAAAACATATCTACCTCATATGAACTCTAAATTGAATGATTCTAGTGGCTGAAAATCCGTGACACATATATCTATAATTCATATGTTAACCATTTATTTTAATTCCATACAGATAATTCCTAGAAATTAAAATACAGAAGCTATCATAACATATTCTTTATTGATAAACCATTTTCTAACCTTTGACTACTAATCAGACCATATCTACCTCATATGGACTCCAAATTGAATGATTCCAGTGGCTAAAAATATGTGACACATATATCTTTAATTCTTATGTTAACCATTCATTTTAATTCCCTATAGATAATTCCCAGAAATTAAAACACAGAAGTTAAAAGTTCCCATAGCCATACCTATGCAGAACTTTCTATACCAGTCTAAGTATTCAAACATACATTACATGCAAGATCAATATGTAATATGATATAGCAACATCATGACCAATCATCAAAGTTCTAAGATCAAAATCTCATATAAATATTATAAATTTCAAAAGTTTTCTTCAAAAAGAAATGTTGTTAAACTTACCTTGAGTACTTAGCCTTCTAAACTTCTCATTCTTCTTCCTTCCTTTCTTCTCCTCTCTTTCTCTCCTTTCCTCACTCTACCTTGCTTCTATTTCTCTCTCTTCCTCACTTGGACGAAATTGAAATGTTGTAGGGGTGGGTTTCGCTTAAATAGACCACCAAATAATACACCTTTGATTATGGGTCTACCTTATCACAATTAGGATACACTTTGTTGAATTTTTGGAAAACAAACAACTTATGTTCTTGTCTTCCTCTTCCTTAGTCAAGATATGCATAGGAAAAGGAGATTTGTATTTTAAAAATTATGATGATATGTTCTTAAGATAAGGGAAAAAGTCCCTTTGATTTAGGGATTCATTTCCATTTTCTTTTATCTTAAACAAGTATGATAGGTTTGCCTTTTTAGGTGGAAAATTTCTAGCCCTTGAATCTCCATTATTTGGTTGATATTATTTGTGTGGGATAGGAATGTTTTGTCCTAATGCCATGTATTATCATACCACTTGCTAAAATTATGAGTGTAGGATATAGATGTTTTTGTCCTAAAGCCTTGTATTATCATGCCACTTGCCAAAATTATGAATGTAAAATCACACCACTTGCTAAATTTTTGTCTTAATGCCATGTAACCTAATCTTTATTATTATTACATTTTTATATCATCACCTAATTTATTTTATTTTATTTTTCCTCTTGGATTTGGGCTTATTCCTACCCATTATGGGCTTATTCCTACCCATTTTCTTTGCTTTGGATAAATTTCTACCTTTCTTGGAGGGTTTGGTCACATTTTCATATATTTTGGGCTATTGGTCCAATTACTATATCCTAGTCCAAGTCTATGTTTTATTTCTTGCTTAGGTTATCCAATGGGCTTGCTAGAAACTTATGTGAAGTGGAAAAACTCTATATGAAGTGTTCATAGGTAAAAGCCCAATGTATGGGTAAAGATTTTAAACTTAGTAACTCTAGTTTTTGAATTAGGAAAAATTACCTTAATCCAATGTTCTTGAAATTTTAAGACCTTTACTTCACAAAAATTTATCTTCCTTACCTAAGAATTTCACCTTTCTTTAGCATGTTTATTTCTAATATTTCCTCTTAGGTTTTCTTTCTTTACCTATTCCATTAATATTAGAACATTTCTATGCATATATGTAAGGTGAAGAAATTCTAAAGAAAATATCTAAAAATTACGGGATGTTACATTTGGTGGCTTAGAAAATTATATATGCCTTCTGTCTATGCCATGTTTGTATTTTAAAATGCTCATGGGAAAAATATTGAGTAAACATCTTTCTGTATGCAAAGAGTATTTAGGTCTTAAAAGCCGATTGCCAGACGTGAATCGAACCTTCGCTTACTGCAGCCAGAAAATAAGGATAAAAATTAGAGAGAAATAAAAATGTTGGAAGGCAGAAAGAACTGATATAAGAAAGACATTTCTAATTATTAGAATAAGTAATATAATATATAAAAATCTATAAACAAAAAATAATTAATGATATAATATTAGAGAATCTGTTGATACACATTTCTACTTCCTGTATGGTTGCTAATGAATATCATAAGGTTAATGGCCTGTCTGCAAATAAAGACCATAGCAGAATAAAAATATTTAGTTATTATTAGTCACTCATACACATGCATGCATTCATTAATGCACACACATACCCACATTAAGATGTAGATATTACCAATATTATGAATTTAAGTAATAGTAACTTAAAAAGGATCCTGGAATAGACGCCGATACACAGCATATTGAACAACATATATATAGAAATGTTAAATCTGTTTGATCAACAAGTAACTCTAGTACCTGAATCTAACTCGTTTAAAAATTTTACTGCTATCGGGACGCACTTTGAGTGTCATCTGTTTGATAAATTTTAAAGGAATGTGCATTTATTGAATTAAGCTCACTGGATTTGGATTTATTCCATTTGTTGTGAGCTTATTTCATGTCTCTTTTTCCCCTTTCTGATTTTTGTGCAAGACTAGGGTACCCTTTTCAATTCATCTAGCAATCTCAGGAGGTTTTAAGCTATTTTATTCAAGTGTTAGTCTATGTTTTTTTATATTTATAACCAATTAATTTTATCAAATAAGTTTTGGCAATGCTTAGAAAGAGATGTAATGTAATGTGACACTTTTATTATTTTGTCTCACTTTCAATTCTGTTTATTGATTGTACATCATAATTCATAAGTAAATTAACAAAGTGTAATTAATTCTAATGGTCTGCATGGATACTCAATTCAATGCTGGAAGCTGGAATTTTTGCATTCAAAATGATAAAACTATTTGCAGATTTTAACATGTATCCTTCTTTAAAAAGTAAATGAATTTGTCACACTTTTTATTAGTGTTCTTAAATTTTATTTATAGCAATATAATTATCCACTACTGCTCTCATGAGTTGACTAGATGACTTTTATCTATCATTAAGCCTATAGTCATTATAATTGCCTTATAAGACATGTCATTTATTTACTGTCTTAGTACTGGGATTTGATGTAGTCCTCGATGGTTGTTGAAGCAAGAGGTGCTGAAGATTGTCAAATCTATAAATAGGCAGCTGCATGACAAATCAAGCAAGACAAAGGTAGGAGTTTCCAAATTTAGATTGTTGATTCAGTATATTCTAGAAATTAACTAAATTTTTCTATGCAGGTTGGTGCCTTTTTTGTTTTGAAAGAACTTGTGGTTGTTTTGCCAGGCGGTCTTGCAAACCACATTGGGTCACTCATTCCAGGAATTGAAAAGCACTAAATGTAAGAATTATTGTTTCAAGTAGAAATAATGTTTTATCATATCCACGTTTTCCTAGTGTTGAATTTGAGATCTTTTCACCAAATTTTTCTTTTTATTTCTTGCCAGGACAACTCTTCTACATCAAATTTGAAGATTGAAGCCCTAAATTTTCCAAGATTAGTGTTGTCTTCACATTCTCCCATTGTTTTCCACCCTTAGATCAAGGTATCATAGTTATTTGAAGTGGATTATGGGAATACAAACAAACAAATGAAAGTTGTGAGGTGGAGTGTGGTATTTTACTTTTAGAGGATAGCGATATCTCTTTGCAAAAAAACGTTGTTGCCAATTCATGTGTGCATTTTCTTATATATAGTTTTTAAGTGCTTATTATCAAGTTTTTTAATTAACAAAAACATAACATGTGAAATTCAAATAGTTGAATTAATGTTAACGATGAGTATGCATGTCATGTATAGTTAGATAATAAGTTTAAATTTCATAGATGAAGGGGATGTTTGTTCTAATAACAAACTCTTAAAAAATTACAGATAGTAATGACCTAATTACTTACTTATGCACGTACTTTTCAAATTTGACTAAGAATAGTGGGATAGGAGTCTCTATATACATATCCTAGGCACGTAATGACATCTGTTGTCTTAGTTAAGTTAGTTAGAAGATTAACTGTAACTAATTATAGTTAACTAATGTGTATATAAACCTTTGTGTAAGACTCAACACTAAGTGAAATAATACAGCAAAGTTCGTTCAATCTTCTTCCTTCATCCTCTACCTACCCTTCCTTCCTCTTTCTTCTATAATCACAATTCACATATGCTCACATAGTATTAGAGCTTTCAAGACTTGAGATGGAGAACTTTTCAACTTTACCCTTAAGCTCTTCGTAGAACGCTTTGCTATCAACAAATCAGAATTTGTTCTTCTTTTTAAACTTTCTTTGTTAGTAAAACTTGATGAGAAGAGCTACCTGTTTTAGAAACTATAGATAGTGCAGCAATTAGTGGTCATCAGTTGCAACAGTTCTTGGATCCGAACGTCTCTATTCCAGCCAAGTTTGAATCAGAAAGTGATATAGCCGCTAGAATTTATAGTTAGGCATTTGTTGAATGGGATAGCCAAGATTAATTAATTCTTCCTTGGTTTATTTCTTTTATAACAGAAATGATGCTCACAAGAATTGTTGAGTGTGAGACATCTAGGCAAGTTTGGAGTAAGATTGAGGCTTTCTTCAATGCTCAAACACGGGCAAAATCCAATTAGTTTAAAATGCAATTACACAATACCAAGTAAGATTCAATAAGTGTAAGTGAATAACTTTTGAAAATACAAAATGCTATAGATTCCTTGATTAGCTTTGGTTGCACTATGATAGAAAGTGACCATATAGATGCCATTTTAGAAGGTTTGCTATAGCCATTTGATACCTCTATAATATCTAGATTATATCCCTATAATGTGGGGGATATTGTGTCCTTATTGTTGGCTCATGAAAATAGATATGAATAGTTTATAAAAGCTTAATCTTTGCTGCCAATTTTGCAAATTTAATTCCAGTTAATAGGTTTCCTTTAAGAAATTGGAATTTTGGTAGGTTTCAAAATTTTTGAGGCAAAGAAAATAGAAATGGCAACAACAACTGTAGTGGTAGAAGGGGTAGAGGACGTTTCAAGGAAATTTTTCATCTAACAGAACTCTATTAACCTGCCAAGTCTGTGGAAAGAACAGCTATTAGGCCTTAACCTGCTATCATTGGTTTAACCCTTCTTTCAAAGGTGCCTCAAATCATGCTGCAAATGGGCAAAAGTAGAATTCTCAAATGGCTGTAATGGTTGCCACCCTTGAAACACTGTTTAATGCAGCCTGGTATCTGGATTATAGTACATCAAATCATGTCACACCAGATGAAACAAATCTTAAGTACAAATTAGAGTTTTATGGTCAAGAAAGATTGCATGTAGGCAATGGTAAAGATATCCCTATCATCATATTAGTCAACCTTATCTTCACCTTCTATAGGCATATTCATTTCTATCTCCTTCATGTGCCTTCCATAACCAAAAATCTACTTAGTGTTTCTAAATTTTGTAAACATGATTCTATTTTCTTTTAGTTTTATGCTTATCACTGATTGGTGAAATCTTAGGCTACCAAAAAAATCCTTTTGAAAAAGAAAGTTAGTAATGGTGTGTATACATTTGATAATTTTATTTCCAAGTTAAGCTTGAATTCAGGATTATTTACTACAATTTCAAACCATATTTGCCATCAACCATTCATTCATCCATATTCTTTTGCCAAAATGCTAAAATATATTCTCCTTTCTCATTGCATAAAGGTGAAAAACTCAGTGGCTCAACTAATTGTTTACTTGCACATTGCCGTATGTTAGGTTAATAGGTCATGGTTAACATTAAAAAAGAAGTCATTTATTGTTGATAAGGATAGTTATGTGACTAAACTTAGTAATATGACTCTAATAAGGAGAAGGAGTGAGACAAGGGCTTTTATTAGTTTTCATTCAGAGTTATCAAACCCTGTAATGAGCTATTTTTAAAGCTTCATGCAAAACAAGGTTTTTAATATTAGTTAGGCTTCTAAGCAATATTTTTTTAAAATCAAATTTGATTATCAGTTAGGTTTTTATTAATTTTATTCTCCAAGACTTATGCTTTTCAATTTTGTCATAATAGGTTAGGCTACCTCTTTCATTTTAAAATCTGTTCTCAACTATTATTACTTGTCTGCTATAAATAAAAATGGTTTTGAAGTTTATCGTGCATGCTATCTTGCAAAAGCACACAAATTACCCTAAGTCTTGTCCACTACTACTTACACCCCTTGAACTTGTCTCTAATGACTTACAAGGTCCTGCTCTAATCAAAACTGTTTCATGGCTTCTCTTATTATATCAATTATTTTGGTGCATATTCCTAGTTTACGTGGGTTTACTTACTCAAAAGCAAACTTGGTGCATTTCAAGATTTTCTTAAGTTCAAACACATGGCAGAACTTGTATTTCACCCCAAAGTTAAAGCCCTTCAAATAGAATGAGGGAGTTTTGTGTCTGTGTCTTGTAGGGATGATGCCTTTCTTACAACAACATATCTCATCAATTTACTTCCTACTATCAATTTAAATAGTCCAACAACCTTTTAGAATACTTTATTTTGCTCCTCCTCACTATAATTAGTCAAAAATAATTGTTCATTCTTGCTTTTCATACCTTAGGCCATATAATAAATATAAACTTCAGTTTAGACCACTTTAATGTGCTGTAATGGACTATAGTGACAAACATAAAGGTTATAAGTCTTTAAGTCCTTATGGTAGAATGTTTATTTCTAGTGACGTTATCTCCAATGAGATTCAATTCTCTTTTTCCTCTAATCCTTATTTAAGGCCCAAACACTTAATTTTGTTCCTTCTTTGTCTTCTTTTATCTCTTCAGTTATTCCTACTATTATTCCCTCATCTAATGCCTAATATTTTGCTAATGTTTACGAGCTAAAAGATATTCCCAGTGTCCCAAACATTATCACTTACTTACTTGTGCATTTGATTGAGAATACTGATGTTGAATTAGCATATATATATATATATATATATATTCATAATGAAAGCTTACAACATTTGTCATCATCAGTCTCAATTTTTGAAAACACCCTAAAATCTGTATGATTTAAGTAAGATTCTAACTTTAGAACTTCAAGAATAATTATTGTATTTTAGTTTTCTAGTTGCTAGCCATAGGTGGGTTTTATCTAGATGCATGTAAATCATGTATTTTGTGTTGAAAAATATGCTTTGAATGGGTATTAATTTTGCATAGAATGGCTGGAATATTGCTGTTCTGGCCAAGATTTAAATGATGTATGCTTGTATGAGGATGAAGAATTAAGAAATGGAGGGTTAACCAAAAAATTTATTTCTATTCACATTATACCTTTGATGCTGGTATTGGTTCAATATCTTATTATAATTTGTGCTATATTGAATTAAGATGTTTGTTTTTATTCATGTATGTCTAAAAACAGGATGGAAGTTCCTGAACATCATAAGTGGATGGATAATAGGGTGGGTCCTGATAAGAGATCAGTTACATATGAGTTTATGGCAGGAGTTATTGAGTTTATAGAGTTTGCTTGTAGTCAAGATCATTTTAAAAGTGTAGGAAAGTTGAGGTGTCCTTGTAAAAATTGCAAGTGTCAGAAGTATTGTTCAGTTGATGAAGTGAAAACCCATCTTTGTATGAAAAGATTTATGAGTAATTATTATTATTGGACCAACCATGATGAACCAAGACCTCTCTTTCCACCAATGGTTTCAAGAAACTCATATTATGGAAGTAGTGACTTTCAGGCATGCTTTAATGATCAGGAATAGATGGTAATGGATGCTGCTAGACCATCTATTGGTACTTATATAGAGCAACAAGGTTTTGCTCATTGCGAACAGAGGGATGAAGATCCTAACCCGAAAGCCAAATTTTTTTTAATATGTTAGAAGCTATTCATGCTCCTTTGTATGACGGTTGTCAAAATTATTCTGAATTGTCAGCTGCAATGGAAGCTTTGGGTATCAAATCGGACTTCAACATTTCTGAGAATTGTTTCAATCGGTGGGTACAATTTATGGGAAATGCATTTCCAAATGAAAATCGTATGCCTAAAAACCTCTACCGTGCAAAGAAATTAGTTGAGCAATTAGGATTAGGTTGTATAAAAATTCACTGTTGTCGAAACGGATGCATGATTTATTATAGTCCTCTTGATTTGGAGCTTCGTCATTGTAAATTTTGTGGTGAAGAGCGTTACAAAAGGGTCATCAGAAATGGCAAAGTAAGAGAGTTTCCAGTGAAAAAAATGTGGTATTTTTCAGTTATTCCAAGGCTACAAAGACTTTATTCGTCAATGCAAACTGCAAGTCAAATGAGATGGCATCGGGAAACGGTGAGGGTAACAGGCTCTTTGTCTCATCCATCTGATGACGAAGCCTGGAAAAAATTCAATGAAAAACATCCTAAATTTGTAATGGACCCTCGAAATGTAAGGTTAGTTTTGTGTGCTGATGGATTTGCTCCATTTGATAAAATAGGTCGGACTTATTCATGTTGGCCAGTTATTGTTACCCCTTACAATCTTCCCCCTTGGATGTGTATGAGAAGAGAGTTTTTGTTCTTGACCATTATAATCCCTGGTCCTTCCAATCCAAAGAATAGAATTGATGTGTATTTGCAACCACTTATAGATGACCTCAAACTTTTATGGAATACTGGTGTCACGACTTATGATGTCTCACTAAAACAGAACTTCAACATGAAAGCTTGTTTGTTGTGGACCATTAATGACTTTCCTGCATATGGGATGCTTTCAGGTTGGATGACAATGGGAAAACTTGCTTGTCCAATATGTATGGAGTGTTCAAAGGCATTTACCCTTCGACATAGTAGGAAGACGTCTTTCTTTGATTGTCATCGACAATTCTTGCCACTTGATCATAGTTACAGAAGGAATAAGAATGCTTTTCGGAAGAGACATACTGAAACATCTTTACCTCCGCCTCGGTTAACAGGTGAATAAGTGTTGGAAAGGGTTAGACATATGCCTAGCATAACTAAAGAGACATATGATAATATCCCAGGGTATGGAGTTATTCACAACTGGACGAAGCAATCTATATTTTGGGAGTTACCATATTGGAAAACAAATTTTCTTCCACACAATCTATATGCATATTGAGAGAAATTTCTTTTTGAATATTTTATATACAGTGATGGACACTAAAGGTAAGACAAAAGACAATTTTAATGCAAGACTCGACTTGGTAGAAATTTATAGACGGAATGAATTAGAGCTGCAGGATGGAAGAGATGACAAGCTAATTAAACCCAAAGAAAAATACACATTAACTAAGCAACAAAGATTAGCTATGTGTGAATGGGTCAAAAAATTGAAACTGCCAGACAGATATGCCTCTACATTATCAAGGTGTGTTGACATGAGAGAAGCAAAGTTGTTTGGCCTAAAAAGTCATGATTGTCATGTGTTTATGCAACGCTTGCTCCCAATTGCATTCAAAGTATTGCCAAAGCCTATTTGAAACACACTCATAGAATTTAGTCAGTTTTTTCGAGAATTAACTTCCCCATTGTTGCGAGAGGATACTTTACATGTGATGGAGCAAAACAGTCTAGTCATTCTTTGTAAATTAGAACAAATTTTTCCTCCAAGTTTTTTTGACTCAATGGAACACCTTCCAATTCATTTGCCATACGAAGCAAGGGTTGAAGGTCCAGTGCAATATCGATGGATGTATCCATTTGAAAGGTAGAGTTACGTCTCCTTTTTGTTTTTTTTAAATTATGGAATCGTATTCATAGTACTAAATGTATCAATTAAGTGTATTAAGTTTATTCGCACACTAAAAGACAAGGTGAAGAACACAGCTGCAGTTGAAGGATCAATTTGTGAAGCTTATTTGGTAGAAGAGACCTCTACATTTGCATCCTACTATTATCCACCTGATGTTCCATGTAGAAGGACTCAAGTACCACGAAATGATAATGGAGGTCAAGGTTGTTCAAATAGACCACCGCTTTCTATCTTTAATTATCCTGGCCGTCCAACCGGAAGATGCATATCCTTCATGTTAGAAGAAAGGGACTTGCAAACCACACATTTATATGTTCTTCTAAATTGTCCTGAAGTGGAGCCATTTTTAACGTAAGTGTATAAAATGCTCATTTAAGTGTTATATATATATATATATATATATATATATATATATATATATATATATATATATATATATATCACTATAAATTTTTTTAACATGTTTTCTAAATGTAGCACATATACTAATATGTTACAAGAATGTGGGATGAGTGACTTGGAAGTGGACAGACAAATCTCCACAATGTTTCCTATTTGGTTTAAAGAATACGTATGTTCCACGAATTATCCTTAATTCCTTATTTTCTAACATTTTGCTTCTTATGTGAGACTGACTTAAATATTTGATGACTAGGTGTTAAATAATAATGTTGAAGATGCCTTTCTAAAGAGTTTGGCATGGGGTCCTCAAAGAAAAGCCAACAAATGGCCATCATATTATGTAAATGGTTATAAATTTAATACAAAAGATCCTGGCCAAGGTATGGGTACACCAAATTTTGGTGTATGTTGTCTAGGTGGTACAGATGAATCAACAGAAAATAATTATTATGGGGTTTTAACAGACATTATTGAAGTACACTATATAGGATGGCCTATAAATGTGTTAGTTCTATTCAAATGTGATTGGTTTGATCCCACCTTAAATCATGGAACAAAGGTAGATAACTATGGGATTGTTGAGGTTAGAACATCCAGGAGATATAAAATTTATGACCCTTTTATATTTGCACAACAAGCAATGCAAGTATATTATACACAATATCCTGAAGGGCAACGTGATTGGTTAGTAGTGATTAAAACTAAGGCATGAACCACAATACAAACTGCAACAGAAACTAAAATGCCTGAAAGTGATGCTCTATACCAATAGTCATCAATGCAATCACTTGTGATAGTTGCAAATGACAATCTCGAGTAGAGTCTTGTTGATATTGAAGGCCCTGTGGATGAAGTATATGATTCTTCTTTGAACCTACATGAAGTAGATGCAGATATAGATATTGAAATAGAAGATGTGGATGAAGAAGATACTGAAGAAGAAGGAGAATAGGAAGATGAAGAAGAAGAGGAAGAAGAAGAGGAAGAAAATGATAATGATGAAGATGTTTAGGTATTGTTAGGTTTCATTTTACTAAGTGTATTATGTAGATCATATATTATGTATTTTTGAAGTAGATTATAAATATATGGTAGTATGGTTATGAGTTTCGTTATCATTGTCTTTTGTAATTATTTTTATTTTTTATCATTAAATTGTCATTAAATTTCATTGAAATACATGATTATGATTATCTTTTTGTCTATAGATGACAGGTAGAGGAAGGGGTAGAGGTAGAGGGCGGGGACGGGTTATCTCTCAACCATATACACAGCCAGACACATCACCTGTTGTTGACATAGCTCACCTTGACCAGATCCACACTGGACATTCACCTACTTTATCTCTCTTTTCTCAGACTTGTCATACTTCTACACCATCTTCCCATTCACAAGCATCTCATTCCAGTGCCTCATCTCCTCATCTTTCTAGTATAGTTGCCCCTACCCCACCTACACATACTATATGTGCCCCATCTCCTAATCAATTCGCATGTCCAAATGTTGAGCCAGTTCCTTTCACACAGACTATTCAGTGGGGAACAAGGGACATATATGGTCAAATTTGGATTAGATCTGCATCTGGAAACACGTAAGTAATATGTGTGTGTGTGTTTTTTTGTCAGTATATTTATTTAAATTGATATCTATAGTTTCAGGTTTTATCTTGACATCTTAACAAAAGGTGTCATCACAACAATTTTCAAGAAAAAATTTGAAAGTGCTTGGTCAAGTTGGGGAAAAGTTGACAACAATACCATTCAAATGTGGTTCGAGGAGTTCAAGGTAATATGTAACATTTTCTATCATATTTATTGATATCTTTTTAAAAAATGTGTGAATGTTATGTGTAACAACCCTTTTTTTTCTCTTTATTATTATACAATATTGAGTTCACATACACGTCATTAATCAAAACGTACATGCAACATATCAAACACATAGATATTTACATCTTGTTTATTTTGGTTGACCAATTCCGGAGATACAGGTGCGGGTGGTTGCAACTTCACCGGTATCTGAGCCAACTCGACCACAAACATCTTATTTGATTCTGAGATCTGCCCAACATAAAGTAACTCGATCCAATGTGCACAATAATAAATCATCATCAATATAGCTCATCACGTCATGTTTAGCTGTATAAACTACAGAAAATATCTTTGGTCACATGAATGTATTATATCTATGCACATAAGAATCATACAGTAATGATATGTATGACAGAATTAACTATTTTCAGAATATCATATGATGGCCATCAACTTATTCTCATTTCAAACTACCCCGGTCAGGGTGAGTATCCTTTACTCTCCGGTACGGGCTTTTCTCGTTCCGTCCGACATGGCACACTTTCTCTTTCTTTTCTCATAATCATAATCATAACCGTTGGTAGGGTGTCCCCTACTGGTGCACCACACGGATTGCCATGTGACCGTGCTCATTTCTTTTCTTTTCACAATGATAGCCAAAAATATGCTTTCAATAACAAGTATGTTCATCAAAATATAACTATTACCATAAATCATTGGTAATCATGCCATGAACATAACCATTTCAAATATCACTTTATAAAATATTTCCATGTCAGAATTTTACACTTAAGATTGTAAGAAGTTCATACAATGGCAATGGCTATGGCATATACTACTCATTTATTATTTTCATTTATAAGATTCGCCTTCTTTTTTAAATATTAATTTTATTTCTTTATTTTTTTTGATGCAGGTTTTCATCATATCTAACCTTCTCTTACTAATCAGAGCATAACTCCCTCAATTTAACTCTGATGTAGGTGATCTTCATGTCCATTTCAAGATAAAATCATTATATAAAACTATTATGTTGAAAATTGTAGCGAAATATTAATAAATCAAGGTGATATTACTCCCTCAATGTACAGGTTATTTCTTCTCGGATAGGTTCTGCCTCTACCTACTAATCGGACCATATCTACCTCATAAGGACTCCAACTTGAGTAATTCCAGTGGCTAAAAATCCATGACACACATATTTATAATTCGTATGTTAACTATTTATTTTAATTCCATATAGATAATTCCCAAAAATTAAAATACCGAAGCTATCCTAACATATTCTTCCCTGATGAACCATTTTCTGACCTTTGACTACTAATCAGCTCATATATTCCTCACATGGATTCCACATTGAATGATTTCAGTGGCTTAAAATCCGTGACACACATAGCTATAATTCTTATGTTAACCATTTATTCTAATTCCATACAGATAATTCCCATAAATTAAAATATAGAAGCTATCCTAACATATTCTTCCCTGATGAACCATTTTCTGACATTTGATTACTAATTAGCACATATCTTCCTCATATTGACTCCAAATTGAATGATTCCAGTGGCTAAAAATTTGTAACACACATAGCTATAATTCTTATGTTAACCATTTATTTCAATTCCATACAGATAATTCCCAAAAATTAAAATACAGAAGCTATCCTAACATATTCTTCCCTGATGAACCATTTTCTGACCTTTGACTACTAATCAGCTCATATTTTCCACATATGGACTCCAAATTGAATGATTCCAGTGGTTTAAAATCCGTGACACACATAGCTATAATTCTTATGTTAACCATTTATTTTAATTCCATACCGATATTTCCCAGAAATTAAAATACAGAAGCTATCCTAACATATTCTTCCCTGATGAACCATTTTCTGACCTTTGACTAATAATTAGCTCATATCTTCCTCATATGGACTTCAAATTGAATGATTCTAGTGGCTCAAAATCCGTGACACACATAGCTATAATTATTATGTTAACCATTTATTTTAATTCCATACAGATAATTCTCAGAAATTAAAATACAGAAGCTATCCTAACATATTCTTCCCTGATGAACCATTTTCTGACCTTTGACTACTAATCAGCTTATATCTTCCTCATATGTACTCCAAATTGAATGATTCCAGTGGATAAAATTCTGTGACACACATAGCTAGAATTCTTATGTTAACCATTTATTTTAATTCTATACAAATATTTCCCAGAAATTAAAATACATAAGCTATCCTAATATATTCTTCCCTGATGAACCATTTTCTAATCTTTGACTACTAATTTACTCATATCTTCCTCATATGGACTCCAAATTGAATGATTCCAGTGGCTAAAACTCCGTGACACACATAGCTATAATTCTTATGTTAACCATGTATTTTAATTCCATACAGATAATTCTCAGAAATTAAAATACAGAAGCTAAAAATTTTGCCACCCATAGCCATACCTATGCAAAACTTTCTATACTAGTCTAAGTATTCAAACATACATCACATGCAAGATCAATATGTAACATGATATAGCAACATCCATGACCAATCATCAAAGTTCTAAGATCAAAATCTCATATAAATATTATAAGTTTCCAAAGTTTTCTTCAAAAAGAAATATTATTAAACTTACCTAGAGCACTTAGTCCCCTAAACTTCTCCTTCCTCTTTCTTCCTTTCTTCCTCTCCTTTCCTCACTCTACCTTGCTTCTATTTTTCCTCTCCCTCAGTTGGACGAAATTCTAATGTTGTAAGGGTGGGTTTTCTTATATAAACCGCCAAATAATTCAACTTTCATGATCATGGGTCTACCTTATCACAATTAGGATACACTTTGTTGAATTTTTGGAAAACAAACAACTTATGTTCTTGTCTTCCTCTTCCTTAGTCAAGATATGCATAGTAAAAGGAGATTTGTATTTTGAAAATTATGATGATATGTTCTTAAGATAAGGGACAAGGTCTCTTTGATTTAGGGATTCATTTCCATGATCTTTTGTCTTAAACAAGTATGATAGGTTTTCCCTTTTAGGTGGAAAATTTTTAGCCCTTGAATCTCCATTATTTGGTTGATATTATTTGTGTGGGATAGGAATGTTTTGTCCTAATGCCATGTATTATCATACCACTTGCTAGAATTATGAGTGTAGGATATAGATGTTTTTGTCCTAAAGCCTTGTATTATCATGCCACTTGCCAAATTATTAATGTAGAATCACAACACTTGCTAAATTTTTGTCTTAATGCCATGTAAACTAATCTTTATTATTATTACATTATTATATCATCACCTAATTTATTTTATTTTATTTTTCCTCTTGGATTTGGGCTTATTCCTACCCATTTTCTTTGCTTTGCATAAAATTCTACCTTTCTTGGAGGGCTTAGTCACATTTTCATAATTTTTGGACTATTGGTCCAATTACTATATCCTAGTCCAAGTCTATGTTTTATTTCTTGCTTAGGTTATCCAATGGGCTTGCTAGAAACTTATTTGAAGTGGAAAAACTCTATATGAAGTGTCCATAGGTAAAAGCCCATTTTATGGGTGGAGATATTAAACTTAGTAACTTTTACTCTTAAATTAGGAAAAATTACCCTAATCCAATCTTCTTGAAATTTTAAGACCTTTAATTCACAAAAATTTATCTTCCTTACCTAAGAATTTCACATTTCTTTAACATGTTTATTTCTAATATTTTCTCTTAGGTTTTCTTTCTTTACCTATTCCATTAATATTAGAACATTTCTATGCATATATGTAAGGTGAAGAATTTATAAGGAAAATATTTAAAAATTACGGGATGTTACATTATGTTAATTTGTTTACTTTCTTTGTTCAGGCAAGTGGTTGGACAATGCTGAACACAACATTAAAAATTCATTTTGATAGAAGGGGATCAACAGCCCTGAAAAATGCATTGTTTAAGGTGCGTAGTGGTGATGACAAGGGTGTTTGGATTCCACCAGAGAAGCTATAACAATTAAGGGCTGAATGGAATAGTGAAGACTGGCAAGATAAAGCCAGAAAAAATAAACAAAATAGACTTTCCAAAGAAGGACTTAATGTACATAGTGGAGGGACTATATCTGCACGAGAGCATGCCAAAGGAATGGTGAGTAATTTCTCTCAAATATATAGTGATTTAAGTTCTTACTTCAATATTATTTAACTTTTTATTATTTTAGAGGCTACAAATGAATAAAGAACCGACATGTTTTGAGTTGTATAAGCGCCTTCACCGGTCCAAAGGATAGCCATCGCAGTGGTTCAATGACCAGCAAGGAAGAATTGTTGTATGTAGTCACTACTCTTTTATTTTCATTTCTTTACAAATATTCATTTTGTTTAATAATTTTCTTTTTTCAGGAAATGTATCGAACAAAAATAGTTGAGAGACAGTCCGAATCTCAGAGCCATGAGGGTTGTAGCCAACACTCCACAAAACATTCAGACAATGTTGTTTATTTGGATGTGGTTGGCGGCATGAACTATAAAGGATGAATATATGGACTGGGATCTCAAGCACATAATGTATTGGCAGCAAGTTCTTCTTCTAGGTCTTCCGCTTCTGATGAAGTCTCAGCAAGTTCCTCTTCTGTTGTGAATGCAAAAATTGAGGCTTGAACTGCATGGCTCAAACAGAGTGAAGATGAAAATTTTATGTTAAAGCAAAAGGTTGAGGAATGGGATCGGATGTTTCGGCGCCTCATGATAGATGGTTCTATAAGAATGCCGTCCTCGTCTCCACCTAGAGAAGAAGAGAATAATAACAATGAGCAAAATAGTAATGCTGCAGATGGATCATGATAGTTTGTGTTATTTATGACTCTGTGTTATGTATATTTGATTGGTGATATTTTCATGTAATGTCATGGGATTATTAAAAATTTTGTTGATATGTTTATGGATGATAAGAGGTTTGACATTATGTAAAATGTATGTTGATATTTCTACCTGAAATAGTTGGTTTTTGGCTGTTGTGTTGGTTGATAGGTTTCAGATTTTTAAATTTTTTTTTATATTTTCCTGATATTAGAGACGGATTTAGAGACGGAATATTCCATCTCTAAAATGATACGAATCTGGAATTAGAGATAAAAATTTTCGTTCCGTCTTTGAGATCAGAGACAGAATTTTTAAAAAAAAATAGAGACGGATATATTACTTTTAGAGACGAAATTTAAATTTTGTCTCTAAATTTTAGCGACCCCGTTTTTAGAGCAGTTAGAGACGGAATTTTTTTTATTTAAAGATGGAAAAATTTCGTCTCTAAATACGATTTTCCTAGTAGTGTATATAGTGAATGATCTATATCTGCATGAGAGTATACCAAAAAAATGGTGTGTAATTTATGTGAAAATTATAGTGACTAAATTTTTACTCTTATAACCTTTTAACTTTTTATTCTTTTATAGGGTGCAAATGAACAAGGAACCAACATGTAATTTTGAGTTGTAAAGTGACTTCATTGGCCCAAGGGGAAGCTATCGGAGTGGTTCAACGAGCAGTAGGGAAGGATTGCTGTATGTAATTACTATTCTTTCATCTTCATCTTTTTACAAATATTAACTTTGTCTAACAACTTTATTTTTTTTAGGAAATTTATCAACCAAAATTAGCTAAGAGGCAATCTCAATCTTAGAGTGACGAGGGTTCTAGCCAACACTCCACCCAACATTCAGATAATATCGTTTCCTTGGATGTCGTTGGAGGTATAAACAACAAAGGATGGATATATGGCTAGGATATCAAGTTCATAATGTATTAGCATCAGATTCATCTTCTGAGCCTTCCACTCCTGTGGGAGTTTCATAAGAATAAAATACTGTTATAAATGCAAAACTTGAGACTCTATAGGCTCGACTTCAACAAAGTGAAGATGAAAATTTGATGTTGAAGCAAAAAGTTAAGGAATGGGATTGGATGTTCAAGTGTCTCATGATATATGGTAATATAAAAATGTCGTTGCCTACACCTAGAGAAGGAGAGAATAATGCTAATGGAGAAATTGGTGATGCTGCTGATAGATAATAATATTAAGATGACATTTAATGTTTTACATTATTTGTGGATGATTTTTGTGTTACGTATTAATATGATATGATATATTTTGGATGCAAAATTGTTTGATTCTTCGTGAAATTTATATTTTTTATTCTACATAGTCATTTACAAAATAATTATTTGTTTGGGAGAATTGGAAAAATAAAATTTTTTTTTGTTTATTTGAAGAAAAATAATAATTTTGTCCCTAAAAGTTAGAAACATAATTATTTTTCGTCTCTGAAATTAGAGACATAATTTTTTTCCATATCTATAGAGATGGAATATTCATCTGTCTATGAAATTAGAGACGAAATCTCTGCTCTCCTGAAAAAGTAAATATTAGAGATGAAAATTTTAATATTTAAAGACAAAATTTTTCTGTCTTTAATTAGAGACATAAACAAAATTCCATCTCTAAATTGTTAGTGACGCCCAAATTAGAGACTGAATAATTTGCATCTCTAATTATGTTAAAGACGAAAATTTCATCTTTTAGAAACATAATTATTCTATCTCTAATTTTGTTTTTTCTAGGAGTGGTTGCAAATTACGTGAGCTCTTTGGAAGCCACAACTTTGTAGTATAGAGCACTCCTAATCACATTAAAACTATTTTTTTATCCCCCAATATAAATAAGACACCTAGCACAAATTCAAGGGAGATTTCTTTTGTCTTAGAGGGACAAAAACAACTCTAAAGCAAGGGAGAATTCATGGATTTGCAAGAGCTTGTGGAAGATTGAAGTTGGAGGCTCGAGAGGCTCTAGATTTCAATTCTTCTTCTTTCTTGTTATTGTTGATGTTTTCTATCCTTTGTGATATGCTTTAGTTTAATTTTCTTGGGATTTAATGAATCTTTTCATTCTTTCACTTATTTTTTTTTAAATATTCATGCATTTTTTATTCAATTTCATTCCCAATGTTTCTAATTTTTTGACAATTAATTAGATAATTAGGGAATGATTGATTTCTCTTAATTGAGAGGGCTAATTGTTTAGACCTAGAATTGAATGCAAGATTAATTTTCAGTAGCTAAGATATGAAAGACTTAATTTGTGTATATGGATAGCAATATACCTGCTTGCCTTGGGTAGCCTTTGTGAGCTTATTCTTAGTTTCTAAATTATTGCTTAATTACTCACTATTTCTGGAGGTTTATCTTGAGAATATTTACTTTTGAGGTTTATAAATAATTAATTGTTCATGTTAACAATTCTAAATGTTCAAATAAATAATGAGAAAGTGGTAAGAGTTAAGTGAAGTGATAAGTGAAACTAATATTCGTAGGCCGTCATTCATTGGTAGTTAGGTTTACATATTAGTTTCTTCTGCTTATTATTTGGTTTGCCTATTCATTAATTAATCGATTGTTTAAATAAATTTGGAAGGTTAAGAGTTGATAATTATTTAAGATTTTACTGATTTCTTGTAAGATACGATCCTTTACTCATTTGTTATATTGTAGTCGCAGTGTGTGCTTGTCTAGTTATAATAAGTGACAAACATGTAACATTGTTTCTTTTAGGAAAAAAAGTTTATAAGACATAATTTTCATTTTCCATAATGAAGGATGTTTTCTCGCTCCATGAGTTGGGGCAAAGTTTGCGACTTGGGATTTGGCAGAGGATTTATTTTCTTCCCATTTACAGTGATTAGATTAAGTAGTTGACTTAGCTATGTAGTGAATGTCTGTCTTTAAGAGTGACCGTCTTTAAGAAGTCAAGCATAGAGCTTTCATTTTCAAGTGTGAGCTTTGTAAAGGAAACTAAGGATTTCTGCTAAAATTTTCTTCTGTCCTCTACATGTAGAGGTTTTTGTGTTCCAATCCTTGTTTTTCTTTGTTGCATGTGATTGATTCATTGAGAAGAATAGTGTGGTGAGTCTTGTTTTGTTTCTAAGTGAAGGTTTGATTCTGCGATTGTCATCCTTTGCTTTTCTTTTTGTTGTGTTCTGTGGTTTTGGGTTTCTATGGCTTCCAACCCTAGAGAGATTAACTAGGAAGATTCTAGGGACTCAGAGGAAGGTGCAGACTTAGTGGAGCTGTTTGATGCAGAGATGGCTGAGGCACCTCAATCTCCCCCGCAACCAACTACAGTCAGTGGACCTATCATTAAAGTTGAACAAGATTTGGTGGACCAATGTCGGGGTTTCTGGTACTCTCATTACCAGATAACCTGATTCAGTTACTCGATTCTACGAAAATATTGATGGGGCATGGAGTCTTCGTGGACCTGTTCAAGTGGTAGGTAGGGATGACACTTCTATGTTTTCTACTTTCATGATGAGAAAGACAAGAAGTTTACTTGAAAGGAGCATGGGCATTACAAAATGCATTGTTGATGATGTTTGATTAGTTTTCTGAATAGGGTGCTTGCTTAGTCGACAGCATGTGGAGGATATCTCAATATAGGACCAACTATGGGGCCTACCTCTTGTGTATCAGGTTCCTTCTACTGCCTTGCAAATTGCCAACATGGTTGGAGATGCTAGGAAAGTGAATCAGACCCCCACTTTTCCTAGGAATATCATATTTATGAGAGCCAAATTTCAGATAAATATTAATCAGCCTTTAGTTATGGGTGGTTTTTTTTATTCTGGTAACTTAACTTGGATCTAGTGTTGTTATGAACGTATTTCTGATTTTGCAAGAAGTGTGGTTGGATTAGTCACATGTATGCCTACTGTGATTGGTTTATGGAGTATGTTCATCAAGTTCTGGAATTTCAACATAGATCTTTTATTGACAAATTTGGGGTTCAGTTTGGTTTGGCTATAGAAAGGTGACATTTTGTTCTAGAGGCCAAGGCTATTTTATAAGGCCATGTTTGTAATTACAGACCCTTCTGGGCTCTTTATGGATAAGTTTCAACTATCTAACATGTTTTAGCTGGCTTGTTTTACAGACTTGCTCCATGACTCTACATACTAAAATTGGGCCCTTCAACGTTCGGTGTGAACCAGTGCCAAAATGTAAAGCTAATGAATGGGCTTTAGGCAGGAACTCAAAGAAGAAACTTAGCATTTTGGTGCCTTTAATGGAAAATCAGAATGGAGATTTACCTTGGCATCAATCTATTTGCCACGAATTACCAAGTGGAAGTCAAAAATGTTTGGGAGACCAGTTTTGGGATATCCATAAACGTCCTCAGCTTACAAATATAGATTCTTTTCCTATAATAGTGGATGACGGGTAGGCACAACACAATTGCAAATGGCACTTCAACACCTTTCTCTTGGGTTTTGGGAGATTGTCCCACAACAATGGAGCCATGATTTTGATCGGTTAGAAATGTCAAGGTCTTGGTTTTCCCTTGACAGCTCAACATGGAAGACAAATAATTAGTAAATAGAAGCCAGATCTTATGTTTTTGCAATAAACCTTATGTAAGAAAGAAAAGTTGTCTAGAACTATGAGGGCTTGGAGTTTTGTTGATATGGTGTGTTTTGAGGTGGATAGGAGAAAGGGTGGTATATGTTTGTTTTTGGACAAAGGATACTAATGTGATTATCTTTGATGTTTTGTGCTATTGGATCCGCTATACAATTTCTCTTCATTCTTCTAGTTTATTTACTCTAATTGCTGAGAATGATCCTCCAACGGGGCAAAACTACTATATTTTGAGGGACTTTTTAATAAATTTTGTGGCTTACATTCAAGGAGTATGGTTCTCTTTAACCAGGTCTTATCTGTACTTGAAAAACTAAGTTCATCTTCGTCTATGTTGGGAGATGGTCATTTTCAGGAAGTAATTAACTAGGTAGGTTTTGCTTATGAGACTTGGAATAGACATCAGTAAGGGTCAGATTCTTATACTTCTATGTGATGTTCAGAAATCTATAAAAATTTGGAATTGTGACCATTTTAGTAATTTTCAAAGTAAAATTCAAGAGTTGCATGATCAACTTCAATCTTTACAAACTAATATTCACATTTTGGGGATTTCAATAAGGTTAAATAGGTTCGAAGATAGTTAGAACATTATTTAGACTATGAGTAGTTTATGTGGGCACAAAGAGCTAAACAATTATGGTTAGTTGAAGATGACCAAAATACCAAGTATTTTCATACTGTGGTTAGATAGCAGCGCTCTGCTTGACATATTTCTCATATTAAAAATGAGCCAGGTCAATAGGTAATAGATCCCAAAAAAATTGTTAATGAGGTGCAAAATTTTCTCCAAGTTGTATGAAAAAAAGAATAGCTTGCAAAACAAGTTCTAGTTATTGACTACATTTCTCAATCTGGGGTATTGTTGTTGTCTATAGAACAGATAGAGAATTGGAGAAGGTTTTCACAAAGTTGGAAATCAAAATGACCCTTCTTCATATGGATGTGAATAAGGCTTTAAAACTAGATGGTTTTCTTGGTATCCTCTATGAGAAATTATGGCCAAGGGTGCATGACGACTTAATTACTTTGGTTTCTACTTTCCGAAGGCGCGGTTATCTATTGCAAGAATTCAATTTGAAAAATATTGTCTTAATTCCCAAAAATGATTGTCTACAATTATCACGGCCCCAAATGATGGAACACATGACCGGCACGGCATAAGGGTTTCCCCCTAGCCGTAAGCCTAACACATAGCATGCACAAACATTCAGCACACAATCCAGAGTACATAATAAATATAACTGGCCACATACGCCACATCCAATATAAGAAAATACTATATATGTATATATATATATATATATATATATATATATATATATATCTCATGAATCCAACATCCTTGATTCAACTTGGCACATGGCCTCATAGTACAAACATTGTTGTAAAACTTAAAACCATTTTTCAAACAACACAAGAAGCGAGGATCCGGCCTGTAAGTTCATGGAGATACACTAGACATAAACTTAAACTATACAACCAATACAACAGAATCTTGCCCAAACTGGGGCTCACCAATGCTATATTTAGCCTCCTATGGAGCTGTAGCTGGATCAGTGTTTCTTTGACTATCTGTGGGGAGAAAACAGAAGAGGGGTGAGATTACCACATCTCAGTGAATGGGTAAATCATACTATAACAGAAACAGGGCAAACCAAGCACGAATGTTTCGCAATAAGTTTAATAATTGAAATCAAAGTGTAAAGCTAATAATAGAAACATTAAGCATTTAACCATAATTTATTGAAAGAAAAACTAAACAGTTCAAATGTATGTTCAAAAGATAAAAACAGGATTAAATTAGTAACAGTAGAGCAAATCAACTATGCATGGTAAGTAATAAATGAAGTTATTTATGCAATAACAATGATGAATGAGATTGTTTAGAAATATTTAATCTTTAAGAAAAATACAGTAGTTTATTGGAGTTCTTTTCTGACAGATCATCATCTTCTCCAAGCACATAGCAAGGGAGGGGTAATCACTGTAGGCGTAGACATAAGTCCACCCTAAATTTCTCCAAGCACATAGCAATGGGTATGGCAATCACTGTAGGCATAGACATAAGTCTACCCTAAATTTTCCAAGCACATAGCAATGGGTAGGGCAATCACTGTAGGCATAGACATAAGTCTACCCTAAATCCCTGTGTCTTAGGCAGTCATATGCCCATCACAGTATCCTAGGCCGAAGCCTTAACATGTTCATGGTGCACCAGGGCTAGCACTCCCTGCGGCTAGCTAACAGTGATCTAAAAGGGTTCCTCCAATAGAAAATATTTGAAATATGCTATTCAAAGAGTTTAAAGGAAAAACATTTCAATAACTTTATAATAAAGTTATAATTCTCCATCTAACTCTTTTCATGCATAAAATTCTATTCTAAAATATATCTCATCCATGAATTCCCATGGAGACATTTAAAATCATAAACTTTCCCTTTTTAAACATAGATCGTCCGTAGACGTTACATAGATACTTATCATGCATCAAATCACTTCATGGCTAACTTAGTTCATTTCTATGACTAAGTTCGCATTTCTATCAATCTAGCTCAAATGGAGAATTAATAGTCTAGATGCTTGCCCTGCATACCTAGGGTTCAACTAGGATTGAAATTTACAATTTCTAACATGGTTGGAACATATTGGTTTTCAAAGCGGTAAAACAATTTAACATACATTCCAACTAGTTAAAATCATACGAGAGAGTTATAAATCAAATTCCTAAAACATGCACTATAGTATGAAAAACCCACTCACCTTATTAGAAGTCCAACAACGAGAATTTCACCTCGTGATGGCTCAACAACCTAGAAAAAATAGACATAACATGAAAATTAGAAAACTCTAAAAGTCACTATTTACGCCGGAAAACACTATTCACTCACCGAAAACATTATTCACGCCGAAACCTAAAAACCCTATATTCTAGTATAGAAACTAATTCTAAGACTATCTATGGAAAGAAATTCGGTAAAACGAAGCCTAAAACGCGATTAAACGGAGTTTTACCTTTGGAGGTACTATTCACGCGATTTTCTGGCGACCTTCCAGCAACTTTCCGATGAAATTGATTGGTGGGATTTGTAGCTCTTCTTCCCACGAGTCCAACGATACCTTACTTGCTCAAATCGGACGTCCGGATGATGAGATATCTTAGAGAGAAGTTTGAGAACAATTTTAGAGAGAGAGAGTTAGGGTTCAGTTGAAAGAGAAATGAAGAAAAAGGGGGGGGGGTCTGCCAAAAAAAAGCCATATGACGAATCTCGCCGTGGCGAGCCGTGATTTTCGCCGCGGCCAGATTCGAAACTAGAAAACTCATGCTCTCGAGAAAATGCCGAATCATTCTCGCCGTGGCGAACTTATTCTCACCGCGGTGAACTCTATTTCACCGAATTTGACAAAATGTCAAACATGAAAGTTGTATCCCTTTCTCTTAGCTTTTCGTAGCCACTTGAATTACCTAATTTGGAGTTCATATGAAGGCGTTATGCATAAAATAGTGAGCAAAGGTCCAGACCACACTATGCTTCGGTTTTTGCCTCTTCTCCTTATCATATTTACGTAATTTGAAAAAGTTCCCAACATCAAAGTTGTAGATATATGTCTCATCTTTCATTATAAATTGGAATCACTTAATTTAGATTTCATATGAGAGAGTTATGCTTATATGTGTGACGAAAGATCAGAAGAAAAGGTCGAAAACGCTCTAAAATTTTACATTGTTTTCAACTTTCTTTGTTTCAAATGATTTGTACTTAACCTTCAAAGGTTTTATTAGTTGAGGGTTATTACAACAATCATTTATAGATTTTAGAAGTCTGTGTAATGTTATATACTAGGTGATTTCCAAGGTGCTTGCTAATCGACTTTGAGAAAATTTACCTTAGTTATATCTACTTTTGAAAATGGCTTTGTTAAAGGGTGTTTGATTTTGGACAATATCATAATCGTTGGTGAATATATTCTGTGTTATTGGCGTGTAAAACAAATGTAGGTCAACTATTAAGATTGATATTCTAAAGGCTATGATAAGGTAGACTGAGGCTTTCTTCGAAAAGTTCAGCAAGTTATGAATTTTTTGATACATTAACATAATTTAATTTTGGAATATATGTCTTTTGTTCGATATATGTCTTTATTAATGGAAATCCACCTAATTGGTTTTATCCTCAACATCGTCTTCGACAGGGGCATTTTTCATCTCCTTATCTATTTATTTTACGTGCTGATGTCCTTGCTGGCACAAGACTTAGGGAACATCCCAGGGTGAAAATTTAAGACAAGCCTCAACTATCAATCAATTTATGTATGCGTATGATCTCATTCTCTTTTTAATTCTATTGTTGAATCATGTCAATATTTGAAATATATATTTAATGACTTGAAGTGGTATGGTTTTCTTGTCAACAAGGAAAAGTTTGATATACGATTTAGTCTAAATACTCTGCATAAGTTTAAGAAGTTTAAGGGCTCAAGTTTTGGGTTCAGACATGTGGATTCTTTGGGCAAATATTTAGGAGTCTTTTTGGATGTTTCAGGGCATCATCAAAGAAATGTAGTTACAATCTGAGCTAGCTAGTTAGGAAGATTGTTTTCTATCTTAGAAAGGGAGAATGACTTTGATTAATTCAGTTTTAGCTTCTTTGCCGACATATCAAATGTCACTTTTTAAGATCACCTAAAAAAAGCGAATCAATGCAATCAAATAATGGCCAACTTTTTCTAAGGAATGATAAAGGTAAAAGGAAAGTTCATCTCATGTCATGGGATAGAATTATCATTACAAAGGAAGATGGTGGTCTGGGTTTTCCTTCATTCAAGCATAAAATGAGGAGTTGTTAGCTAAACAATATTGGTGTGTTTACCAAAAGCCTTAATATGTTATGAGTCACCTTATTAGGAGTAAATATGTAGTTAATTTCGATGCGCCTCTAAAATGTCCTAATTCTTCTCCAGTTTAGCATGGTATAGGTTTAGTTACATATTTAGTATTTCCTAAACTTCGCTTGTCAGTGGGATCGAGACGAAGTATATCCGTTTATAGTGACAAATATTTTTCTCTTTAAATTCCCCTAATTCCATCCTATATCTCTACAATTTATGACTTTATTAATCTTCAAAATTTTACTTTGAGAAAAGAGCTTTTGGACCTTTTATAGTATTCTTCAAATGTTAGGCTAATCCAGAAAATCCTCATTTCAAGGTATGGCCAATAAGACGAATGTATTTGGAGTAGTTATGGATCGGGCCTTTATTCTACAAATGTTGGACACATAAGGTTATCAATCTCTCCTCCTTCTTGTTGTGGTAACCTTTTGAATTTCAAATGGAAAACTTTTTGGAAATTGAAGTTACCTTCACCTATCATGCTCTTTATTTAGAAGTTGCTCCATAATTATTTCCCTCTAGGAAAAATTTTATTAAAAGGATAATTCATAATTGATTATGTTTGTCCGTTTGAGAATTTAAAGGTTGAAACTGTTAATAATCTATTTGTTCTATGTCCATTTGAAAGAGCTATATGGTTTGGTATTCCACTGTCCATCTGAATTGATTGTATTCACCCACGATCCATACATAGCTAGTTGCAGATTTTTCTACCTCAAATGCTTTCTTGTCAAACTAGGGCAGCTATTACCATGTTGAAGGACTTTTTAATCATATAATGGTGTTTGTATAATCACCAAAATGCAGATCTTTGAGAATGTGAAAAATTCACCTTTACGTGTTTTCAAAGCAGTTGAAGTAATAAAGTAGGATATCTGTTGTAGCCATAAATTAATTATTAGAACATCGCTTTCTAAGCAAGTGTTACGTAGAGAGTTCTACTAATACAAAGTCAAATTTCAAAGAATACCAATGGGTCTCCTCATATGGTCTTGTTGGTCCTTTATGAGTAAGAAACAAAATTTCCTCATTTTATTGAGAGTACTTGCAAGCAAGGTTTGGGCTGGTGTTTGTGTCCAAACATTCAATAATCAAGATGGTGTTAAATAGATTTTGAAAGGTGTTAGAATATATAGTGAGAGTTCGTTGTTATGAGAGCATTTAGGGTTCCTTCATAAAGCTCATATGTCAATATTACAACAACAAATGATGTATGAGCTTAGATGTCAGATATCTATTAGAGGATATAACCTTTTTTAAGAGTAATTTTTAGGCTATAGATTATTATGTTAATCAAACTTTTCTTGGTATAGAGGATAGCCCACGTTCTAACAGAAAACAAAACGGGATGTTGACCCACCCTATATAACATTAAGCAAAAATCTTCCTACCTCTTCGAGAGGGATTTCTAGAATATAGAGACCTAAGTCCTTCTTGTGCGCATCATTCGCAAGCCAATTTGCTACTTTGTTCCCCTCTCTATATGAGTGAACGATGCTTACTTTCTATTGCCTTGCTAGATACCTTTTAATATGAAAAATGATTCTCGCTCTTGGACAACAACTCTCATGGCCCTTAATGTAGAGATCCAAAGCAATTTTGGAGTCAGATTCTATGATGACATCCATGAAATTCCTGTCCCATGCAATGTTTAGAGCTGTGAGAATACTCCAAAGTTTTGCACATGTAATACTGTAGATTCCAAGTCTTCTGGTGAAGTCAATGATCTATTCTCCCACCGCATTCCTTAGCACACCCTCGCTACGATCAAAATCGGAATTATGTACTAAGCCATCAACATTAAACTTAACTTGTTGATGAGTCGGAGGGGACCAAACTATCTCTAGCACCTCTTTCAACTTGCCATAAATTATGTCTATTGCCCTCATCCATTCAGCACATTCTTCCGTCCTTGCTAGACAAGAGAAGAATATATCACTTAAGTGATTATCATAAGGTTAGAATAATAGTTCACACCTCCTGGTCCATACACACCAAACTATCATGCCAAATAGCATTTCCCAATCAAATTGGCAACCTCATTATTACCTAGATTTTGCATTACGTTGTGGTGAATCCAATCCTGTATAATCCAAGAAAAGAATCTTTTTTAGCACCTTGGGTGAACTAGCCTTAGCCATAGGTTTTGCATCTTTTCACAGTCTCTCAGACAATGGAGGGAAGATTCCTATCGTTTCCTACAAACTTAGCATATTCCAGTGTCATCAAGGTGGCGGTCAAGACGAAGCTTGTTTATGATAATGCTATCTTTACTAGATAACCACAAGAATGTTCTAAATTTTTATGGGTCCAGTGATCTCCATATTTTCTTCCACACTGAATTGTTAGTTGAGTGGTAGTCCATTTTGCTCGCATAAGCTCACTTCACCATGAAATTTTTGTCCTAGCTAAATTTTCATTTGATTTGATCTTCCCCTATCTCATCGTTGGGAGGAATCGTAGATGCTATGATATTTTTTACTCTTTGTGGTAGCTTATTGGTGATATTAGGCCAATCACATATCCTAGCATTGTTACCATCTTAGCAATTGTGCATTGCCTCATATTGTCTTGGATAGGTTCAGTATATATAGTTTTGAATGGTCCAACTTCTAGAAGCTAATCATCAGTTTAGAATTTTATACTTCCATTCTCCATATTCCATATTACCCCACCTTCTACATCTTTCAAACTTTCATAACTCATTTCCACATGTTGAAAGAATCCACTTTTTTATTATGCATTTTAAGTATGATATCATTGCTGCACTTATATTTGGATATAAGAGTCTTCACCCAAAGCTCATTCGGGCGGTTGATTAAACCCGAAGCCACCTTCATCAAGGAGGCTTTATTCATCTCTCTTAGTCTTCTTGGCCCCAAATCCCCCATATTTTTAGGAAGGCAAAATTTATCCCAATTGACTAGGTGGATTTTCTTAGAACCATCTAAGCCACCCCAAATAAACTTTCAGATTTCTTTTCTAGTTCAGTGCATAGTCTATAAGGGAGAAGGGTCATCTGCATAAAGTAATAAGGTAGATTATTGAGGACACTGCTGGTTAGAGTTATCCTACCAGCGAGGGAAAGGGTTTTAGCTTTCCACCCATTTAATTTATTATTCACCTTCTTATCTATGTGCTTGAAAATCCTTTTAGTGACCCTCATGTGGATAAAGGGCATACCTAGGTATGTACCTAGATCATTGGTGAATTAAAAACCCAAAGTTTGGCTATATTGCTCTGCCCAGATGTGGTTGATGTTAGAGGAGAACAAATACTTTGTTTTCTTATTATTAACTAGTTGCCCTGAGCTATGATAGAAAGTGGAGAGTATTGTTTTGATCAACTCATATTGTTCTAGTTTAACTTTCGTAAACAACAAAAGATCATCAATAAAGAAGAGGTGGGAAAAGAGGGGGCCATTCCGATGAAGCCGTATAGGCTTCTAAAGCTTATTTCTCACCACCCAATCAATGCAATGGGCTAACCTTTCTATGCACAAAATGAATAGGTATGGGGAAAGAGTGTCTCCCTCTCTCACCCCTCTAGACATCTCAAAGGAATCAGATACTTCCCAGTTCCAAAGAACACTCATTGTACCGGTTGAAACGCAACTCATGATGATATCCTTGAAGTGATCATTTAGTGCTACTCTAGCAAGGGCCAATAAATTGGGACATAAGAGGTTTCAATCTATTAGCACTGGTCTTTATTAAGGTCTTCAAAATAACATTGCATAATGTAATCAGCCTAACTCTTTCAATATCTCTGGATACTCCACTTTTAGTATTAGAACTAGCAAATATTGGTTTATATTTCTCACTAGCCCTAGATTATTGTAGATCTCACTGATCATTTTATATATAGAAGGTCCCACCATCTCCTATTGGCTTTGTATAAAGATTGTATGCAATCCATTTGGGCTTGGGGCTTTAAAGGCTCCCAGGCTAAAAATGACTTGTTTAATTTCATCTTCAGAGAATGGTTTTTGGAGTACAGCTAAGTCCTCCTCTTTGAATTTAGGGAAGCAACCAGTAAGGGATAGATGGTGGAATGGAGTATTCTCTTGAGAAAATAGGGTTTTGAAATAATTCCTAACCATATCTTTTAGCTTGTGTTGGTTCTGTTCCCAACTTCCATATTCCTTTTTTAACATGACTACTCTATTTCTTCTTCTTCTTACTATAGTTAAGGCATGAAAAAACTTTAATTTTCTATCACTTAGCTTTAGCCAATTGCATCTAGACTTTTGATACCATATGGATTCTTCCTTTATTAGCATGTTTTCTTATTCCTTCCATAGATGAAGTCTAAGATCTAAAAGGAAAGTGTTTTTTTTTCAAAGCTTTGTCTAGACCCACAATCCTCTTAGAGAGTTCTCTTTTCTTTTTGAAGACATTTCCAAACACATTTTGGTTCTAAAGTTCAAAATCCTTTTTGAACTTGCAAGCTACTTCCTTCCAGTTCTACTCTTCGCTCTAGGCCTTGTTGACTACTTCTTGGAAAAAAATTATCTAATAACTAAGCAGCCTGGAATCTGAAGGCTTTGGAGCCTCTAATCTGGAAGTTCCCCTGCCAGAGTTTGATGCATAGAAGCCTATAATCAAATTTTAGGGATGAAAGATGAGATACCATAGATTATGGAAAAAGAACTTATCATTCGATGTTTCCTTGTACATGGTCAATCATTTGCTTCATAGAACCTATTTTCCATGTATATTTTGGGCATTTGAATCCCAAGTCCACCAGAGAATTCCCCCTAATAAAGTCTCTGAAGTCTTTTATGGAGTTCCAATTCATATACTTTCTGCCTTCTTTTTCCTCTATGTTCTTGTAGGTATTAAAGTCTTCCATAAGGAGCCAAGGTATAGATTGATTAGTATTTAAGTTCCTTAAGCTCTGTCATAGATCCTTCCTGCTCATGTGGTTGAGGCTTCCATAAATTGCAATCACTAAGCATTTTCTTCTATCATTCTTGAAGCTGACCTCAAAGTGAATAAATTGTTTATGTTTAAGGATAGTTCTCACATCTAGTTCGATGTAATCCCATATTAGCCAAATGCCACCTATAAATCCTTCAGCTTTAACTCTGTTACTTCTAGACCATCCCATCTTCTTAACTATTGCTTCTGCTTTTCTACCGCTAACTCCAGGTTCAAATAAAGCAATTAGACTTAATGGTTAATAAGGAAGGAGAAATATCTAGCACTCGATCCTCTGCAATTCTAAGCCATAAAATTCATAAACAACCCACAACTAAGAGTCATGACAAGATGCATTACAACCTATTGTTGTACATCTCTGTAGGCCCCAAGCTTTCCAATAATGCCCATTCTCCATCCTGAGGGATTAAACTTTGTTGAGATAGATTTCTTAATTGTAGCTTTCTGTCAAAGGGTTTTGCCTTATCAATTAGTGGTGTACAAAACTGACCTGGACTGATCCGGATAAACTAAATCAAACCAAACTGATTAAAAACCGAACAAAATAGATTAAAATCAATTTTTTTTTGTTTTTTTAATATAAAAAAACCGACCGGTTCGATTTTCGGTTGGGATAGAATCCCAACCGAACTGACCGAATTATTTTAAATATATTAAATTTATATTATTAAATTTATTTTTTTATTATATTTTAAAATATTTTACAGGAGTTTTTTTTTCAGACTTTTTGAAATGGGCCTAAAAATAAAAAAATAGATACAAAAATTGAAAAAATGGGCCTAGAAAAATTCAAATGGACCAAAAACTAAAAAAATTTGCAAATTTTTTTTTTCAAAAACCTGAACAAACCGAACCAAATCAAACCGCATTCAATTGGTTCGATTTTATAGGAATCAATCGAACCGATAATGTCATGGCCCCAAATAATGGAACACATGACCGACATGACATAAGGGTTTTCCCCTAGCCGCAAGCCTAACACATAGCATGCACAAACATCCAACAGACAATCCAGAGTATATAATAAATATAACTGGCCACATATGCCACATCCAATATCAGAAAATACTGTATATATGTATATATATATATATATATATATATATATATATATATATATATATATATATATATATATATATATATATATATATATATATATATATATATATATATATATATATATATATATATATATCTCATGATATCTCATGAATCCAACATTCTGATTCAACTTGGCCCATGGCCTCATAATATTCATGTGATTCAACTTGGCCCAAGGCCTCATAATACCAACATTATTGTAAAATATAAAACCATTTTTTCAAACAATACATCAAAATACGCAAGAAGCGAGGATCCTGCCTGTATGTTCATGGAGATACTCTAGACATAACTAAACTAAATAAACAATACAAAAGAGCCTTGCCCAAACTGGGGCTCACCAACACTATCTTCAGCCTCCTACGAAGCTGTAGCTGGATCAAAGTCTCTTTGACTATCTGTGGGGAGGAAACAAAAGAGGGGTGAGATTACCACATCTCAGTGAATGAGTAAATCATACTATAACTGAAACAGGGCAAACCAAGCACGAGTGTTTCGCAATGGGTTTAATAATTGAAATCCAAATGTAAAGATAACAATAGAAACATTAAGCATTTAACCATAATTTATTGAAAGAATGCTAAACAGTTCAAATGTGTGTTCAAAAGATAAAACATGATTAAATCAATAACCGTAAGCAAATCAATTATGCATGGTAAGTAATACATGAAGATATTTATGCAATAACAATGATGAATGAGCTTGTTTAGAAATATTTAATCTTTAAGAAAAATGCATCAGTTTATTGGAGGTCTTTCCTAACAGATCTATCATTTCCCCCAAGCACACAGCAAGGGTAGGGTAATCACTATAGGCGTAGACATAAGTCCACCCTAAATTTCCCCAAGCACATAGCAATGGGTATGGCAATCACTGTAGGCGAAGACATAAGTCAACCCTAAATCCCTGTGTCTTAGGCATTCATATGCCCGTCACAGTATCCTAGGCCGAAGCCTTAACATGATCATGGTGCACCAGGGCTAGCACTACCTGCGGCTAGCTAACAGTGATCTAAAAGGGTCCCTCCAATAGAAAACATTTGAAATATGCTATTCAAAGAGTTTAAAGTAAAACACTTTAATAACTTTACAATAAAGCTATAATTCTCCATCTAGTTATTTTCATGCATAAAATTCCGTTCTAAAATATATCTCATCCATGAATTCCCATGGAGACCTTTATAATCATAAACTTTCCCTTTTAACCATAGATCGTCCGTAGACGTCACATAGATGCTCATCATGCATCAAATCATTTCATGGCTAACTTAGTTCATTTCTATGACTAAGTTTGCATTTATATAAATCTAGCTCAAATGGAGAATTATCAGCCTAGATGCTTGCCCTGCATACCTAGAGTTCAACTAGGATTTAAATTTATAATTTCTAACATGGTTGGAACATATTGGTTTTCAAAGCTGTAAAACAATTTAGCATACATTCCAACTAGTTAAAATCATACGAGAGAGAGAGTTATAAACCGAATTCATAAAACATGCGCTATAGTATGAAAAACCCACTCACAGGTAAGGGCTCCAGATTGGACAGCCCTAAAATCCTAGTTCCTGGTCTGAATTTGGTAAAACAGACCCCAAAATCGAGTCCGGAAGGTCCAAAAGCCTTAAATGAGCTTGGTTACTATTCACCGCCGGAAAATACTATTCACCGCCACTATTTATCGCCGAAAAATACTATTCACTATCACAAAAATTTTACCGAATCACCAAAACAATTTCATATCCTAATATTTATCTAGTTTCTGAATCCATCTACGGAGTCAGATTTCTAATTAGAAGTCCCGAAGTAAGGTTTTTCAGAACTTACCTTTTACCGAGATTTTCTACTTGAGATCTACGGCGATCCAACGGTTGATTTAAAAAACTGATCGGTCAAAACTGAAGTACTCTTCGTCGTGAATCTAATAACACTGTCAGTTTTGATATTGGAAGTCAATCGATACTCTAGATTGAAAGATAAAATTTGAAATCACTATTCACTCACTATGCAGCACTATTCCTCTCCGTTTTTTTTCCTTTCTTCTTTCTGAAATTTCGCCCCCGGTTTCGTTTTATGATTCTGCAGTTTTCGTTTTTTTTAAATATAATAATAATTATTAAATAATTAATAATAGGATTTTCTTTTATATAAATTCATATAAATTCCATTTTTCATCATAAAATATCTCAAAAATTCTTAAAAATTTCCATTCTCATAAATCTTTAGTTAAACTCTTAAATCATGATTTTTCTTAATAAAAATAATAATAAAATAAATTTTAAAACAAATATCTTAATTCATATTAAAAGAAAGAATATTTCTAAAAATACCATAAAAATTCAATAGAGGCCGGTATAATTATTTTAAACAACACAATACTTCTTTTACTTAAAATTCCACTTACTTTTAACAAATCATAATCATTTCTACATAAATAAAAATATATTTGCTTATAGCGCGCCAAAAACATAAATTCTCATATTTCTTTTATAATTCTTTAATCCATGTAATAAATATACATATTTTCTATGGTTCTTATCTCTATTGTCAAAATTCTCTCTTTTATTCTAAATTTCCTTTAATTGGAATTTTCGTTAAATTTTACGGTTATTACATTCTTCCCCCCTTAAAGAAATTCGGTCCCCGAATTTGATCACTATAGTTGCAGATAAATACTAATCTCATTGTTCAAATAAATACAAATATCTAGCGCGTATATCCTCCTCTCTTTCCCCAAGTAGTTTCTTCAAAAGAGTAATTTTTTTTCATATCACTTTTACTATAGGTATTTCTTTTGACCGTAACTTCTTTATTTGTCTGACCACTATTGCTACTGGTTATTCCTCATGGGTTAAATCTTTCTGTAACTGAATCTATGGACACTGTATAACATGTGTAGAATCCGGTAAATATTTTCGTAGCATAAACACATGAAAAACTGGATATCCAATGCAGGTGGTAAAACTAAATAATAAGCCACTGAACCGATCCTATCAAGAATTTCAAATGGTTTTTTTTTTATACCGAGGGTGTAACTTCCCTTTCTTTCCAAATCTCATTACCTCTTTTATTGGTGAGTCATTAAAGAATATATGGTCACCAACTGAAAATTTCTAGTGCTCAACATTCATAGTCCTTGTAAACTTTTGACTTGTATTGAGTTTCCAGTATTCTTTTTCTAATCAATTTCACTTTATCAATGACATTTTATAATAAATCTAACTCCACTGAGTCATTTAACAAAACGTTTGTAACACCTCTTACATAAGGCTTAAATCTTCTAATATCATTTTATTATAGACAGATTCTGCTAAGGAATCTCTCACCAATCTAAAAAATATATATGCTTAAAGCATGCTCTCCAAGCTAGCATCATCAATTTAGATAAGTCATATTCTATCTATTGCATGTTATTCCAAACTTGATTTTCAAAGTTTAACTTTTCTCAATTCACTCACATATTAAGAAACCTATGATGTTTATGTAAAACTTTAAATGATGCCATTGTATATTGGCATGATAATTACTGCTATGATTAAGTTCAACTAAGGACAATTAATTTCTTCCAACTTTTACCACAATAATATAAAGATACTTAAAGCATAACTTCTAATGTATAAACACATCATTTAAATTTAGTATTAGTCATATTATAATCTAATAAAAATCCTTAGACTTCCTGAATAACTCTCTTGAGATAATATATTCAATTTGTATTTGCCAACATATCGGCCAATGAAAAATTTAACTTGTATCTTCTTTTTACCATTATACTAGTACCATTTTTATCTCAGTATATCCTTATTATCTCGGTTTATCCATATTTACAATTTATGGCTTCTTCTGAAATCTATTTTCTTAACAATTATTTATACGTAAATTTTCAAATCTCAACATGATTTATATTCTAGATACTAGTCTCAATTTAGCAAAGTATAAATTCTTAACACAAATATCTTAATTACTTACATTATTCTCAGAGATGATTCTCAAAATATTTTCCATGTTTCCAAATTAAAAATTTCAAGATTAACTTAAATCTTATTTTCCATACTTTATTCTTCAAAAACTTTAACACCGTTAATTCCTTTAATTATATTCGTCAAAGCACCAATACATCATCATCCATATATTCTTTTCAAAATCTCTATTACTTTAATCTACTAATCAGTTGAACACCATAATAACTGAATTCCAAAGATTAGAAATTATCTTTCCTTGCAATGAGGGAAAACAACCTTGCATTTAATGCCAGCCGTTAATGAGGGAGAATGCAGTGAAACAGACGAAAAGCACAATAGAGAATGGTGCCAAAATAGAAAGTAAAAAATTTGGCAAACATTGAAAAGCATTAAAATCGGTGGCCGTAATTCTTGAAAATCTGTAAACAAAAATCTAGCTGCTATTTCGGCGAAAAACGGTGGCCGCAAATTTTGAATATATGTGCCAAAATTTAATTCAAAGATATTGTTATTCGGAAGAAGCATATCATATGGAAAAGAAATATTTCTGAGCCTATAAAGTCTGTGAATAACAAGAGCACATAGTTAACTGGTAGGATGCAGTTGGTTGCTTCAAAATATCTAATCAATCAACTGTAAATAACCAGTCCAAATTAAAATTTCTCAAAATAGCTAGTCGACTTATAAACCAATAGTCGACTGGTAAAAACATTGAGAAAACAAAATAAACCATTTGATTGTTCCTCTTCAACCATTAATTGGTTTGCATTTTCACTTTTCTTTTTCTTCTTTTTACAATGACGGCTATCACCTACAACCTTTCAAGACATCAATGCTTCATCAAAGACAACAAGAAAAAGACAGATTTCTGATGATATCTTATCTTATGCTCTTTATGTGCTTAATATGGGTCACAGTCATAACTACTGTACATATACATGCTTGCCGTCATTTTTGAAATTTTTTTTTTAATTTAGCTGATATCCACCAATCACTCACATAGTTATTCTAATAATACCCGGCCATTTCGCATAACTATTATAAATATGCCCTTCTCTGAGTTCTATAAATGCTTACATTAGTATCTTTATCTTCATACTCAGAGTTAAGGTGATAGAAATTATGGAGGGAACCGCATTCCGTCAGTTTCGAAATATCTGTGTCTTTTGTGGTTCCAGTCCTAAAAAAGATGGGGAGTATGTTAAAGCAGCACAAAATCTGGGTATGGTGCTGGCCAGAAGAAAAATTCATCTAGTCTATGGTGGAGGTAACTGTGGGTTAATGGGGTGTGTGGCTACAGCTGCACATGTAGGAGGATGCCAAGTTCTAGGTATTATTCCTACAGCTCTAGCTGCATCCAGCAACATAGGGAAAACAATTGGGGAAGAATATAGAGTAGCTTCCATGCATGAACGCATGGCTAGAATGATGAGTAATGCTGACGCCTTCATTGCCTTACCAGGTGGTTTTGGTACTTTAGAGGAGATTTTCCAAATAGTCTCTTAGGCACAACTGAATCTGCATCACAAACCAATAGGTTTGTTAAATGTTAATCACTTCTTTGATGGTTTGTTATCTTTCCTTGATCATGCTGTGGAATAAAGGTTTATCCCACACTCAGCACGACGAATTCTCATCTTAGCTTCAAATGCTGAGGAGTTGATTGATGCTTTACAAGCATATGTTCATGTACCTGATCCAACTATTGCTCAAATAGAATGGACGGCAGACAACCGCAGGAAGCGCAAATTAGATTTGGATCTGCATCTGTAATTGTAGCAAGATGTTGGCATTGCTATACCGCTTTTACTTTCTTAAGGCTATCTTGGATACCATCTTGCTAGCCACATACCTTAAGAAAGTACTATTACTAAGTCAAAATTCATATTTTGAGAACTTAGCATATAGCTGATACTCCCTTGGAGTTTGTAATACTATCTTTAAATATTGCTTATGATCCTCTGAACTCTTGAAATATTCTAATAAATATAATAACAACTTGATTTAGGGATGGCTTAATTACTTATTCATTAACTCTATGAATGTAGCTGGGGCATTTGTCAATCCAAATGACATAACTATAAACTCATAATGTCCATGCAAAATCCTGAAAACAAATTTTTTTTTTAATATCCTCTTCTCTTATCCTTAATTGATGATATCTAAATATCAATTTAAGTTAAATTTTTTTTGAGAAATGTTGAGCACTTTCTAACTGATCAAATAGATCAACTATACGAGGTAATGAGTATTTATTCCACATTCTCACTTTATTCAACTGTTTATAATCTATGTATAGTCATAGTGATCCATATATTGGAGCACTCCAAATAAAACTACTAGGGCTTTTAAATCCCTTGTCTAACATGTCTTGTAACTATTTTTTTTTTCAGTTCTTTAAGTTCAGTGGGTGCCATTCTATATGGAAATATAGACGCTGGCCAGGAAATAAATCAATACCAAACTCTATTTATTATTTCGGGGTAATCCTGACAATTTCTCAGGAATTATATCAGAAAATTCTCTAATCACTGGAACTTGATTTACAAAGGTATACCTTATATCAGCATCTCTCACCACTGCCAACTATCCTTGGCACCTTTTTGTAATCACTTATGTACTGCTAAAGCAGAGATTAGGTTACTGAGTATCTCACTAAGATTTTCTTTGTATCAAGAGAGAAAATTCTCTAAGAATATTGAATTTAATCACCTTCTAGTGACATTTCAAAATGACATGACATAATGCCAACAAATTCATTCTCAATATCACATCACAATCTACCATATCTAGACAACCGGGTACAAAAGATGTCACATTCAGAAACCATCATGATGTCACATTCAGAAACCATCATATTTAGTATCTGTCTCAATTTCTTAAATTCTTTAAGACGCATCTCGCTATAAAAGAGAGATAGCCCAACCATCACTTAACCATGCCAACATAGCATACTATAAACTAACTTACTTGAACAAAAGAACAACATCCTATCGAACCCCTTTAGCAGCACCGTGAGTATAAGCATGTCCGGATTCATACTCATACTCAAAGTCCTACCTAAAGGTCCGTTACTCCATGAACACAGGAAAACCTAATGCTCTGATACCAACTTTGTCATGGCCCCAAATGATGGAACACATGACCGGCACGACATAAGGGTTTCCCCCTAGCCGCAAGCCTAACACATAGCATGCACAAACATCCAACACACAATCCAGAGTACATAATAAATATAACTGGCCACATATGCCACATCCAATATCAGAAAATACTGTATATATGTATATATATATATATATATATATATATATATATATATATATATATATCTCATGATATCTCATGAATCCAACATTCTGATTCAACTTGGCCCATGGCCTCATAATATTCATGTGATTCAACTTGGCCCAAGGCCTCATAATACCAACATTATTGTAAAATATAAAACCATTTTTTCAAACAACACATCAAAATACGCAAGAAGCGAGGATCCTGCCTGTATGTTCATGGAGATACTCTAGACATAACTAAACTAAATAAACAATACAAAAGAGCCTTGCCCAAACTGGGGCTCACCAACACTATCTTCAGCCTCCTACGAAGCTGTAGCTGGATCAAAGTCTCTTTGACTATCTGTGGGGAGGAAACAAAAGAGGGGTGAGATTACCACATCTCAGTGAATGAGTAAATCATACTATAACTGAAACAGGGCAAACCAAGCACGAGTGTTTCGCAATGGGTTTAATAATTGAAATCCAAATGTAAAGATAACAATAGAAACATTAAGCATTTAACCATAATTTATTGAAAGAATGCTAAACAGTTCAAATGTGTGTTCAAAAGATAAAACATGATTAAATCAATAACCGTAAGCAAATCAATTATGCATGGTAAGTAATACATGAAGATATTTATGCAATAACAATGATGAATGAGCTTGTTTAGAAATATTTAATCTTTAAGAAAAATGCATCAGTTTATTGGAGGTCTTTCCTAACAGATCTATCATCTCCCCCAAGCACACAGCAAGGGTAGGGTAATCACTATAGGCGTAGACATAAGTCCACCCTAAATTTCCCCAAGCACATAGCAATGGGTATGGCAATCACTGTAGGCGAAGACATAAGTCAACCCTAAATCCCTGTCTCTTAGGCAGTCATATGCCCGTCACAGTATCCTAGGCCGAAGCCTTAACATAATCATGGTGCACCAGGGCTAGCACTACCTGCGGCTAGCTAACAGTGATCTAAAAGGGTCCCAACAATAGAAAACATTTGAAATATGCTATTCAAAGAGTTTAAAGTAAAACATTTTAATAACTTTACAATAAAGCTATAATTCTCCATCTAGTTATTTTCATGCATAAAATTCCGTTCTAAAATATATCTCATCCATGAATTCCCATGGAGACCTTTATAATCATAAACTTTCCCTTTTAACCATAGATCGTCCGTAGACGTCACATAGATGCTCATCATGCATCAAATCATTTTATGGCTAACTTAGTTCATTTCTATGACTAAGTTCGCATTTATATAAATCTAGCTCAAATGGAGAATTATCAGCCTAGATGCTTGCCCTGCATACCTAGAGTTCAACTAGGATTTAAATTTATAATTTCTAACATGGTTGGAACATATTGGTTTTCAAAGCTGTAAAACAATTTAGCATACATTCCAACTAGTTAAAATCATACGAGAGAGAGAGTTATAAACCGAATTCATAAAACATGCGCTATAGTATGAAAAACCCACTCACAGGTAAGGGCTCCAGATTGGACAGCCCTAAAATCCTAGTTCCTGGTCTGAATTTGGTAAAACAGACCCCAAAATCGAGTCCGAAAGGTCCAAAAGCCTTAAATGAACTTGGTTACTATTCACCGCCGGAAAACACTATTCACCGCCACTATTTATCGCCGAAAAACACTATTCACTGTCACAAAAATTTTACCGAATCACCAAAACAATTTCATATCCTAATATTTATCTAGTTTTTGAATCCATCTACGGAGTCAGATTTCTAATTAGAAGTCCCGAAGTAAGGTTTTTCAGAACTTACCTTTTACCGAGATTTTCTACTTCAGATCTACGGCGATTCAACGGTTGATTTGAAAAACTGATCGGTCAAAACTGAAGTACTCTTCGTCATGAATCCAATAACACTGTCAGTTTTGATATTGGAAGTCAATCGATACTCCAGATTGAAAGATAAAATTTGAAATCACTATTCACTCACTATGCAGCACTATTCCTCTCCGTTTTTTTTTCCTTTCTTCTTTCTGAAATTTCGCCCCCGGTTTCGTTTTATGATTCTGCAGTTTTCGTTTTTTTTTTAAAATATAATAATAATTATTAAATAATTAATAATAGGATTTTCTTTTATATAAATTCATATAAATTCCATTTTTCATCATAAAATATCCCAAAAATTCTTAAAAATTTCCATTCTCATAAATCTTTAGTTAAACTCTTAAATCATGATTTTTCTTAATAAAAATAATAATAAAATAAATTTTAAAACAAATATCTTAATTCATATTAAAAGAAAGAATATTTCTAAAAATACCATAAAAATTCAATAGAGGCCGGTATAATTATTTTAAACAACACAATACTTCTTTTACTTAAAATTCCACTTACTTTTAACAAATCATAATCATTTCTACATAAATAAAAATATATTTGCTTATAGCGTGCCAAAAACATAAATTCTCGTATTTCTTTTATAATTCTTTAATCCATGTAATAAATATACATATTTTCTATGGTTCTTATCTCTATTGTCAAAATTCTCTCTTTTATTCTAAATTTTCTTTAATTGGAATTTTCGTTAAATTTTACGGTTATTACAGATAAGGTCCAATTTTTGCTACATTTTTCATGGTCGGTTCAGTTTGGTTGAGCCTCCAAAACCAAACTGAACTGAACCATGAACACCCCTATTAACAATGGCCACAAGTTGCATGTCAACATTTCCCGTATAGGTGGCCTTCGTCCCATTGCTCATAGGCAAGGTTAAATCTAGAAAAATAGCCATTGTAATGTTAGAGGTTTCAAGATTCACAGAGTTATTGGGTTTATAGGTATGCAGGAGGACTTAAGAGAGGCTTTGGCCTTCAAGAAGTTTTTGGGCACGTCTACTAGGGCCTCTCTATGAGAGGACCCTTTCCCTTGATCTAGCTTCACTGTTAACCCGTTGACCTTTTTTTCTTGAATTTTGAACTCACCCATAACAGGTTTATGGAGGCTATGTTTGGCCCGAGCCTTGTGTTTCGTACTTTTATTTCCTTGCAGGCCCAAGCCCATATTCTCTTTACCCTATGGTAATTTCTCTTTCCCTTTATACGGTGTACTTCTGGAAGTTGTCTTTGTGTCCCTCCCTTTATTGACCTTCGCATCATTGACTTCTATCTCATTTAGGGTTTCTGTTTCATTTGTCTCTATCAAATCCTCGCCTATTCTTTCCGGAATGCTAAATCTGGAAGATCCAACTTTTTCTTTCTGGTTGGAATTAGCCGATTTCTTTCCATTTTCAGCTCTAATACTAGGTTACATTATTTGGGTATTGTCTAATCCTTGAGATTTGTCAGCTTTTTTCCTTTCAGCTTTTTAGACCAACATCCAAGGACTAAAATCTCTATCTCCTGGGTTTTATGCCATTTTTGCGGCATTTTTTGGTAGGGATATCATGTTTCCTTCCCAAGGGTTTACCTCCTATGTATCCATCGACCTACCTTCACCCTCTTTAAGTGAATGTATTTATTCCTCTTGTTTGGTTTGTGGGAATTGGTCCATTCTATGGTTGTACTTTCCATATTCGAAGCAAACAAAATGTAGTCTCTCGTATTCAACATTGAAGATCCTCTTCCTCTGTTTGAACTTGACCACTAATTTTTTCTGTAAATCAATCTCGACACAGATCTGTACAAATTTCCCCCCCTTAACTCCAAGCTTTTCTCCGAAATCTAAGCTCACTTTTGTGAGGGTGTGATTATCAATCTTTAGCATTTTTCCTATTTTATCTCCTAGCCTCTAGAGGAAGTAATTGTTGTAGTATTCAATAGGGAACCAAGGAATTCTTATTTAAATTGCCACCTTTTTAAAATTGTCTTCCAAGGGTCTAAAATTAGGCCTCTATTTTTGGACTACTAAATAGTGGTCAACAATCATCAATGGCCCTTCATGTAGGGAAAAATTGTAATCCCTGGTGTTGGTGAAGTTAGCTAGGTAGAAATCATTACTAATATCAATTAGGTTAAATGTTCCATATGGGTGACACATCTTGCTTAATCTATCCTTTAAGTATATGTACCTTATTTTTTTGCCCATTAATTTGATGATTAGATAATTTCTCCATTTTTTGTAATATCCTTTCCTTTCTTTAGCAAAAATTTCAACAACTGGGAAAGGTTCGCCCTTAGGCATTTTTTCATCTTCTAACCAATCCATCTCAGAATCATCCTCGGTAAAATAATTCTTTGTTTTGGTTTCCTCTCCTGCCAGGATATTTGCAATGCCATTGAACCCTAATAGTCTGTCCCTATAAGATTTTCCAGCTTTTTCCTTCCCTTGGATTTTGTGAGGGACTTAGTTGGGAAGTTCTTTCCTAATGCTATTCTCATCCTCATTAGAGTTTGATGTCATAGAGTTCTCCAGAGTATCTCTTCCCTTACAGATTTTGAGTTCTTCTAATTTTTTCTTTGGAAGGATGGAAGGTAACTCCGCCTCTCCCATTTTGTTGTCTAGTTGTACTACCTCCCCATTACTAGTTTTAATTTTTTTATGGCTTCTTTTCAAAATATCCTCTTCCTCCTTGGATTTGACTGGTTCAATTGCTTCGACGAGTTCTAGGTTAACAGAAATTGTGTTCAAAGCTCCGGTGCTACTTTTGATTTGCTCCATCATCTCCAGATTCATTATGTTAATGAATCTATCTCTTCTCATTTTAGAAATTTCCTAGAGTTGTTAAAAAGGCTCATGGCAAGTATGTACTTCTGACTTTGTAATGTTTCTCTTACTAAAAAAAATTTATAATACTTATTGTTCAACGTTTTTTTTTAATATTCTTAAAGCACAGAGGCTATATATAAATCAATATTATACGTAAAATTACATGAAAAAATACTTGTGACTATCCTTTTTTTCACTTGGCTTTCGTGTATCACATAGAATTCTGAAGAGAGACATTGTGGTTGAATCAAATGCTGAAGTATATATACATATTCTCATTTGAGTAGGATGGCCTTTCTAGGTTGTAGCTGCGACTTGTAGAGCATCAGTATTTGAAACTTTTTCTTTTTATATTACACCACTAATCAAGAGTATGAAGTCAAAACCTCTTACTAGCAATTCATAACTTTTTTTTACTAGAACACACCTAGTAGCTTGTGTTTGAACTTTTTACACTAGCATAAATCAACTTCACTTCTAAAGTATTCATGGTAAGTGATTGTAAATAAATTATGCATATAGTAGACTCCAATGTTCTCCTTCAATCTAGTTCTCAGCGAATTTCGCCCATATAAACCTTTTGTGCTCTCTTATGATGTCATTCCTTAGCTTATGTGTGCCTCATACAAAATCTTCATAAGAAAGAAGATCTTCCATGTCATAAATCGTTTAATTTAGAAATAAAATTGGTTCATTATGGTTGTGATTTTTTAATATTACAAGTGTACATTATCATTCTCAAGTAATAAAATTTCTCTGAGTATAGAATATCATCCCATGAGAATTCATCACTATTAAGTATTGACATAGTGTTAACCATAATCCTATTTAAATGGTTTGTAAGGAAATAAATGTAGAATATAAAAATAAAATAACTTAAACTCAAATTTGACAAAAAGCAAAAGTGATTAAGAATAAATCAATGAATTGAAACTTTATGAGTTTCGATTTCACCATAATTAATCAACTTTCAATTATATATCTCCTTAATATAAAAACTATAATCCTAATTAATAGTCAAGAAATCCAAAATGTTCTACTGGCCTCTCTAAAGTCGAATAAAAACACTTTTGAATACTAACTCACTATATTCTTATATGAATTAAAACAATTAAAGATTCATTAAATTTTATAGCTCTTAGTTAATGACTACACAAATCATGCAACTATATTCTTATCTCACATACAATCTATGATGATCTAAAGAATGAACTAAACATATAAGTCTCGTTCCAATTTCATATAATTAATATATCATCTAATTAGTGACAAATTAATTAAAAGCATTGAGAACAGTGTAGAAGACTCATCTAGGAAAAATAATTCATAAATTAAATTGAATAGATAATTCAAAACTTTATAATTAGGCTACATTGTAGCCCCAAAAAGTAAACTTATTTCATGCTTGAAATAATAAACATCCTAATAAATATCCAAAACATAAAGAGAAGAAAGAAGAGAAAAGCTAGAGTTCAAGATGAATTCAAAGAGTAGAAAAGAATTCCCTCAAATAAATCAATATTTTATATTTAAGGTATTCAACATTCAAGTTTACCACATTGGCATCATGATGTTGGTAGTTTAACATCACCACGCCACATATTGGAAGTATGATCTATCAATAATCTAACGTCATGACTCTAGAATCTAGCATCTTAACATTGAACATTATGTTTAATTCTCTTTATCACTCTAGCATTACGACAATAAAGATTCTTGATTTTTCGTTATCTAGCCCTTTCATTCCCTTGATTTTGTCAATGTGACGACTGTGATTTCTCGGTGTCATGATGCTGGAGTTATTGTCTAAAATAACTACTTTTTTGCTTCAATGCTGTAGGTATGCTCTATTGCTTTCAGGGCATTCAAAATTTTTTATCAAATCTAGGCCTCTTTTTTCCTCCATTCCTTTCAAAATAATCAAAATGCAAATAATTTTTCCACCTATAAAATGAGCATAAAACCAAACTTAAATCAAAAAATAAACTCTAAAATACCAACAAAAAGTAAGATAAAGGTAACTAAATTATAGGTATAAAACATATTTATCAGTCATCCTACATTTTTTTTTGCAAGAGGTAGTGTCCCTTGCCCCATTTCCCTCTCTTCCTATCTTTCCCTTTTTTTTCTTCTTTTAGTTTTATGAATAAAATCTTTCCTATTTATCATTCTATGGTAGATTTGATGAATACTTTATTATCTATCATTTATGCAAATTTTCATGGCATATATGAAATTCTTTTTGTCTTTTTATTTGTAATATTGAAAATTTTGGAAACTTTTGTCTCTATTAAGCTCAAGATTCTTATACAAGTGTGAAATTTGGGAAAATTGATATGTAAAGTGTACATATGTAAGTAATTGTCTTGAGAACCCACAATGGTGTCTTTTTTTTTCTGTAGGAGATGCAATCCTATGAATCAATAAAACTTCTATTTGTGGGTGGTATGTAGTAATATAAGGAAGAGTTATGCCACTCAAGGCCATGAGTTGTTTCCAAAATTTACTAAGAAAAATAGAGTCCATGTTAGCAACAATCACCCTTGGAAATCTATGCAACTTAACCATTATTTGGTAAATAATTCAACCACTGAAGCTGCTAAATAATTAGTTTTGAGGATGCCAAAATGTGCTACTTTGGTGAGCTAGTATATTACAATGAGGAACACATTATTTATAGCTAAAAGGGGCATTCCAATCATCAAATTCATAGTGACTTCTTCCTAAGGTGAATTAGGAATAGGAAATGGTTGAAAAGGTCCTTGAGGGTTGGAGGTAGATTATTTTGTTTGTTGGCAAGTTACCCAAGATTCCACGAAGTTGCTAACATCATCTTTCATCAAATTCTAGAAAAACAATTTGGCCAATCTTTTGCATGTTTTCAAACTACCTGCATGCCTTAAAATTGGAGTGTTATGAAACTCCTCAAGCAGTCGTTGCTTAATTGGTGAGGTAAGAGCTAATACCAACATGTCTTTGTAATATATTAGCTCACAACGAATTTTATAAGTAGAAGAAATAGAATGAGAGGTTATTTCAGCTCTTAATTTCTAGAAGTATTCATGGGACTATTGTTCTACCTTATTTACTCCATTAACTTGCATTGAATAGTAGAAAAGGTTAATAAACTCACATTTTCCTCCGCCACTATGTTATTATGCTGATTCTATATTCAATGGAGTACTTAAAACCCACGAGCTTGGTTAAGTGGAATTGTTGCTTGTGGGTTTGCACCACTTAGGTCATCAACTCTTTAAGACTCTTACGTTGATTTTGATAGTGAATTTCCTTCTCAAAAGATAGTACCACCATTTTCCCACACCTTGGATTATGGCATAGAGTTTCCAAACATAGGTAGAGGCTTATTTAAGTTTGCTAATAAGATTCTTACTAAAATAGCCAAAGGGTGCCCATTCTGAGATAACATAGCTCCTATACTCAAGGAATATGCATTTGTTTCAACTAAGAACTCTTGCTGAAAATCTAGAAGGGACAAGATTGAGGCTTGGATCATATATTGCTTCAACCTTTTAAAGCCATTTGAGCTTCAACCACCTCTTCCATTTAAAATTTTCTTTTTTCAATATTTAGTCGAAGGTCTAGCTAGCATTACATACCCCTTGATAAATTTTCTATAATATCATATAAGATCCAGGAATCACCTTAATTGTTTGATATTTGTTGGTGCAGGTTATGAGGTCATAGTTTCTACTTTCTTTGGGTTATAACACCATGATTATTGATTTTATGCCCCAAATAGTCAATGTATTCTTGGTATAAAACTCATTTTTACATTTTTGCAAACAAAATGTTTTTCTCCTATACTTGTAGAATAGATTTTAAGTGCAATAAATGCTCCTCCATATTCTTGCACTATATATAAGAATATCATATAAAACAATTGCTATGAATTTTCTTAGGAAGGGATAAAATACCTCATTCATGATAGCTTGGAATGTTTTCAGTGCATTTGTTAGTCTAAAAAGCATTACTAGAAATTAGTTACCCTAGATTTAGATTTTTTTTATGCTTTACACTTCTTTTGGAGGGTAATTTTGTTGATTCACTTAATATCACAATATACTATTCAAGTTATTTCTTATGGGTTCTAATAACACTTAGAATTGAAATAAAGAGGATATTTTTTTATTAGCAACCATCTTCTTAAAAGCCTCGCAAATTAATGGGTCTTCATACATTTCTTTTTTTCCTTGCAACACGACTTTCTACCCATCTATTTCAAAGTGCATGTTCAATGCCTTATTGTCACTAACCAGCTATTTCAAAGTGGACTAATCCAAGATTTCTTTTTAAATGATAAGCATCCATTTGTGTAGGATTGAGTTGTGGACATATGGAATTACCAGCTAGTTTAGTATTTGAAGGATTAATATTTGAAGACTTAATGGTTGGATAACCTTGGTCTAATGTAAGAGTAGTAGAAGTATCTTGATTCTTTTCATTTTTCCTTTTAAAGAATGTGGAAATGGTTTTCAACTTTTCGATGTGCAAAAAATAAACTTGGAAACATATAATAAGTTATACCAAATTTATATTCAAGAATTAGTTCAAAAATTTCAAAATCATATAAGGAAATTGGCTTTAGTAAATGTTCAATCACATAATGTAACCTTCAACTACAACATATATATATATATATATATATATATATATATATATATATATATATATATATATATATATATATATATATATATATATATATATTGGGTTTTCTAACTAGCGTTAATTTGGCTATTTAGGAGATGAAAAGCTAATTCTCACTAGAATACATTTTTATTTGTTAATTTAATTGTATAATTAAGAACATCAAGCATTAAAAATTTAAAGATTTAGATAATGATAATAAGGAATAAGTAAATAGAAGTAGAGAGAAAGTTAAAAGAAAAAAAGTGCTTACTGACTAAATTGCCTTTCCAAAATGCCAAAACTCTCTTAAGAGTATAATACCTTCAATAGAATTATAAGACCATTACCACTTGAAAATGTCACCATGTGAAGTGTCCAAACCAAGCATAAATATTGCAAATCTCCATCATTTTCATTCTCATTCTCATGGTGCTCCTTTCTAATTTAAAAGAAAAAGTGAAGTCAAAGCTAAAATCATGCAAAATATTTGGGATTATTATCAAATTGGAAACCTTTTTTTGGGCAAGGTAGGAGATGAGAAATTTTTTAGAAACAAAATTTACTTGAAATAAAATCTTAGAATTATATTACTCTAGCCACGTGACTTAAAAATGAAAATTGAACTTCATACAACTTCAAAATTGAAGGCTAAACATTAGTCACGGGAACTTGTCTTTGAGATCCAAACTTTTATACCATTGAGGTTGTGAGTTAGAAGGCATTATTTAATGGTGGAGCTTAGAATAGAATTTACTAGGAGTGGTCTACAACGAACTGATGCAACCCACACCACACAGCAACTCGAGTCAAAGCTCTGAAGTACAAGGGAAAAGGAAAGTAGATAAGTGAAAAGGAAAGTTTAGAGATGTTTTTGGGGAGAGAGAGAAAGAAACAGTTAAAAATTAGTTTCTTCAGCACGTTAAAGAATTGTTTTTTAATTTTTTTTACTATTATTTTGTGAATTTGGTCCCTTTATATGAAGTTAAAAGTTTCCTTTTATGAAAGTGAGTTACAAAAGTTTTATTGTTTTTTGTTTAAATTAACTTTTCTATTAAGGGGCTAAGTCATAGTATATTTAATAAATGATATATTATTATTAAGATTTTCTGAACATCTTTGGGGGAGCTACAACCCCTCACCCTTCAACTACCCTCCACCTCTAGTTCACGATATACCTTAGGTAAAGGGATATCTTGTCATTCAAATGTAACATGAGAGCATCACTTTTGAATAGAAATATTTCTAGTAGCAATAGACTCCCAATTACAAGAGCTGAATAGTATATTCAAAAAGGAAACAATGGAACTTCCAATTTTAAGCTTTGCTTTAGATCTTAACGGCAATTATAAGTCATTCAATATTAAAAATATATGCAAGCTAACACTAAAGTTTTATCTTAAAAATTTCACAAAACAAGAAAGAATTCATTAGAAGTTTCGATTGTACTATTATGAGCTTGATATATCTCATAATCCAAATGTTCAAGGTATTACTATACTTTTAGTTATTTCAAAGATTAATGGAAATAGGAAAGTAAAAAACTTGCCACTTGATTAATTAGTTGATTCATCTTGTCTTAACTCTTCCAATATAAACAACAACTATAAAGATAACTTTTTCAACAATAAAGACGGTCAAAACAAGACTCCGAAATAAAATAGACGATGAGTTTCTTGCAGATAATTTGATTGTTTACAATGAGAAATAAATTTTCACTACTTTTAACACTAAGTCCATAATAACTGAATTTGAATTAATAAAAAAATATCGAACATAACTATTTTAAAGAATGATAGTAAGTAATTCTTTATAATTTTTTGTGTGTAAGTTATGTTTTATATTTGACTATTTTAAATTTTTATTTATTATATATAATTAATATACTTTTATTAATATTTTTAAATTATTTTTTTTAGCCCCCTCAATCAAAATTGTCTAACATTGTCCCTTCAATTTGAGTCAATCGTACATCAAATGTTCCCTGTACTCTACGGATTTCTGCGCTCGTCTCTTCCCTCTTGAACAGATTCATCAACGCTAGCCAACCTAGTTTCATTGGCCATCGCTACACTCAAACTCCCCAGCGTTTCACTCAGTACTCTCTCAACGAAAACATCAATTGTTAAGAACACCTTCCTTGTTTCGAGTAAAGGAAAAAACTTCAAGATAGATTCTCAAATTCAACCCCAGCATAAAGAAATTACAGATAGTAAGACTCTGCCTAAGGCCCTTTCAGAGAAAACACACGAGGACTAGGGAACACGATTGCCCAAATAATTAACTCTGACGTCACTAACACTGCAAGCAATATCTTTCACACCATTTGGTGGTCACGTGACCAAGCAAGAGCTTTTTTTAATTCTCTTTCCAACTCTTTTAATTGTCTGCTCTTTTCTTCCTTTTGCATTTGCATCCTTTTGGGCTATTTCTATCTCTAATAGTGTATCAGCTATTTAGCTCTTAGATTAAAAGCAAACAGAGACAGGGTTTTCCAAGAGGACCCATTTTCTTTTAGCGAGGTAGCGGCAGCATCTTTCAAACCCTTCATTCTCTTGCGAATCTCTACAGCCTTTTCACCCTCCATCAAAATCCTTACCACCTTTGCAATTTCTTTCCTTTCAACTATGCCATTCTCGCTGAGCTTTGGCCTTTGCGCTACCTTCAGACCAACAGTTAGCAAAACAGAATTCATTCTCTGCTCTGCAAAGAGCGGCCATGTTATAAGTGGCACTCCCTGCAGCACACTCTCTATGATGGAATTCCAACCACAGTGACTTAAGAAACCACCAACGGAACTGTGACTAAGGATTGGAATTTGAGGTGCCCATGAAGGAATAACCAAACCTTGCTCTTTGGTTTTCTCCATGAACCCTTTTGGTAAGAAATGCAAAGGGTCCTCATTTGTGGCACCAAGGTAAGCAGCACTAGCAATATTGCTCGGGGCTCTCAAAACCCATAAGAATCTTTTGCCACTTAGCTCCAACCCAGAAGCCAATTCATTGAGCTGCTCTTGAGAGAGTGTCCCACCACTCCCAAAAGAGACATAAAGAACTGATCTGGGCGGTTGATAGTTCAGCCATCTTAAGCAGTCTGACCCATTTGGCTCGGTACTTGACCCACTTTGTGTAATGGGTCCAACCGGATAAATTTGCGGTTTCTTCCCTCTGATTTCTTCTTGCAAGGCTCTTATTGTCTCCGTCTCCATTTCAAGGAAACTATTGACAAGAACACCATCTGCAAGACGGACTCTTCTGGACCGTTCAAGAAATTGCTTGTAAGCTAAGCAGCATCGATCCTGAAATGGGTCCGGGAGATCTCTACCTTGAACTGGTACACAACCCGGAATCTCTACGGGTTCTTGTAGGTCTCTGAACTCTGAATAAACTGTCTCGTCCAGTTTTAAAGAATAAAAGTACAGTGAAAAAACCATAGCAGCTTGGGGAAGGTATATGTAAGAGAAGATGTTGAATTCTGCTGCAAAATCTAGTGCTTCGATGGCGAAAATATCAGCAACCAAAGCTACCAGGGTATTTCTGGAACTGATGGACTCCAATTCCTTGCGTATATATGGAAGTGATAGGGCCACTGCGAATTGGATTTGGACTCCTGGGTTCGCCACTTGTGGCAGGTCATCTTTGCTGACTGGAGGAAGAAAAATGGAGTCGATGTTTGATGGAAGAGTTTCAAGGTAGGCTTTGGAGGTAGTAGAAGGAGAACCGAGTGTGGGAATGATGCAGGTGACGTGAAAATCTGGGTGGAGCTGAACAAGTCGCTTGGAGAACTCAAGAATTGGGACGAGATGGCTAAACCCAGGACTGGGAACGACGACTATGCGAGTTGTTTTCTCCATAGAAACGTAGCTTAGATCAACTGGCCTTCTTTTTGCCAAGGTATTGTTTATTTAGAGAAACAGGCAAGGTGGACTAGTTTTTGGGGATAGATTGTTTGGCCTGAAACTTCTTTGACACGTTCCTGACAAACACAGAAGAATTGACGTTAAGTTCGAACGCAAAGCTTAAAAAAGTTGAATTTAATTTATACTGTAAATGTAAATTTTATAAATTTAAAAAACAAATTGAGTCTTGAATTAAAATTAAAAAATATGAATATAATTGAACGTCGAACTAAATTCTACATTGCCCAATAGAACCTGGAAGCTAAATAATAAGAAAAGGGGTTTCGCCTCTTGTCAATTTTCAAAAGGAGAGGTAAAATTCAAATTGCAGTCCACCAAGCAAAAATATTATAAACAAGAGTCAAGTTTGGCGTGCATTTCTTTAACAGGAAGGCACTTTTCTTTTGTTCTTTGCTTGGAAAAAATGTGTTGGTATTGATGGGTCGAATTTGGTCGGTAAAAATTCAACTCAACTGAACAGTGATTGAGTTACAAAATATCTATTTGAATCAAGCCATATTTTTGGATAATATGTTCAAATCTAATTCAGTTAAGTTCAACTTGTTTCGGTTGGGTGACTAGACTACTCAAATCTAAACTCAATAATTAACAATAAATAAATAAAGAAATCGATAAACAGTCCAAATTTAAATTTGACTTACTTTTAACCAAAAAATACAATAAAATAATTTATTTACTAATACAAATTAGCCATGTGTCGACATTTTCCAACTTTATCTCCAAAGCACCGTTTCCATTAGGGGTGAGCATAACCTGTTCAATTCATTAGAACTCGGGCTTGACGAGTGTAATCGAATGAAATTTAAAAAAAAAATTGGGTTTATCAATTCAGGTTGAGTTGAGGATATTTGAATCCGATGTAACCAACACGACTGATAATATATATAACTAAATCTAAACATAATAAGTATTGTTGTTGTAGCTGAGTGGCGAGGAGGGAGATTAGGATTCGAATCTAACTTGCTACATTAAGTTCTTTTTTTTAAAAAAAAAATAAAGACATCAAACTCTAATCCTTCTCATTCTCCTATAGCCTCTAGATCTTATTTGGCCTCTCATAGTATCAATGACCAAACTCTCATCTCTCTCTCTCTCTCTCTCTCTCTCTCTCTCTCTCTCTCTCTCCTACAACCTCTGGCTATTTTTTTAGCTTTTGTGGCAACGACTGTCGTCCTTCACTCTCGTGTAAACCCTTGTCTCTCACATCCTCAATCTCTAATTCTCTCGTGATCTCACCATATCTCTCACTACTTCAGTCTTCCAAAGAATTTTGGAAGATTGAAATCACAACCAGCAGTGTTCTTGTTTCATTTTCTTCTCCAATGATGAATCGAGGGTGTTTTTTTCCATTACCTCTTCCTCGATATTCTTGTTATGTTGCTTGATTTATAGTCCATGGCATTCTTATTCTCCAACAACAAATCATAGAGATATTTGTTTCTGTAATAGCCGTAAAGTTAACGAGAAAGTTCAACTAAAGGAATTTAGAATAAAAGAGATAATTTTGGAAAATGGAGATTTTAATTAAGGAAAATTTGGAATTAAAACAGAGGATTTCAAAAATGGAATTAGGACTTGGTGAAAATAAGTTATTATTTACATGGATTAAAGAATTATAAAAGAAATGTTAAGAATTTACGTTTCGGGGCAAAAATGCAATTTCTTAAAAGTTTCGGGGTTAAAATATAAATAAGAAAAATTTGCAAGGACCTCCCGCTAAAAGTGAAATTTTGCAGAAAGGTTCCCCGAGATATTTTAAGGGCCTCAATCACTCCGGAAGAAATCATTCGCAGATTTCTCCATCTCTCTTCAGAAAAACTCTCCCCGAAAATCCTCTAACTTCTCTCTAAGATTTCTTCGCCTACGGACCTCGGATTTCAACACCACCACCACCAACGGACTCAGGACGAAGAGTTCTTCGAATCCATCTGATTGGTTTCTGGAGAATTGGCCGGAAAATTGAAGGGAAAAACGGCCAAAAAGGTAACCTCCGAAACTCCTACTTTTAATCTCAAACGCAAAAACTAACACCGTAGATCGATCCAGAAGGCACCGAAACCTTTGGATCTCAAATTTCAGGCCGATCCATCACCGCACGCGCCCCCACGCGCCGAATCTCCCTCGGAGAGCGACGCCCACGCGCAGCTCCTCGGGCGGCGCGTGTAGCGCGTGGCAGCCGGACCTCCTTGCGTTGACCTGCGTTGATCGAGCTCCCGGAGGCCAAATTTCGCAAATCCGGAGTCGTTTTCAAGGTTTTCGGACGTTCCGGACTCGATTTTGGGGATTATTTCACTGAATTCGGATCAGAAAATAGGATTTTAAGGGTGTTCAATTTTGTGCTTCAAAGTGGTGAGTAGATGATTCTTTCTATGTCTTGTTTTTACTCTTCTTGAACTTTACATTGATAAATGAGTATGATTACATGTTATTTATATTTCCATATGTTCTTGAAATGGTTTGGAAATGTCTGAAATATTTAATATATGATATGTAGTTCAAGAAGAGTTTGATTTTGCAATAAGTTTTGAAACACATTAAGCATGTGATTTTTACACGTATTTCGCATGACATGGCAAAGAAAATATGTTATACATGTGACATTGATTTTATAGTGATATGTTTGCCTTGGATATGGGCATATATACATGTTTCCCCTGAATGGGAAGTTTTGACATATGAGTATTTTGAGACTGAAAGTCTGTATTATAATGAGAATTTATACTGGATTATATGGCATATGTGCATATGGTATTTTTCTGTGGAGGAATCCTATTGGAAACACTGTCTGCTAACAGCAGGTGATGTTAGCCTTGGTGCGCACCTTGATTGCCTCAGCTAGCAGGGGAGGTGGTGCTAGCCTCGTGTGAGGGCCAACACACGGGAGATTATATGTGAAGGAGAGCGGAATGCCTCCTATATATGGGCGAGATGCCAGTTATATGAGATGTTATTTTGCCTTCCCTTGCTGTGTGCTTGGGAAAGACCCATACAGAGTCCCTTCGCGTGTCCTCTTGAATGGTAGTAGGGCAAACCTCAGCGGGATGCTGAGTTTAGGCAAATCCTATACCACCAAAGTACGGAAGGGGTCAAACTCTTATGGTGGTTCTGATATGGGATCCTCCGAATATTTTAACAGAAATGTTTTGATGCATAGCATAATTTGATTAATAATTTTACAGTATTGAATATGATTTTGAACTTGATATGAGCATTGTTTATACAGTATCGCATACAGTTTGAAAGACCTGATTATGATTTTTGAACAGAGAATATTTGAAAATGCGGGTCCCATAAGAATGTACTTCTGAACGGTATATTTTGATATGATAAATTTTACAATATGAGTACATCCTTATGTTGACCTGAGAAGTCATAGGAGGTGTTATCTGCTCACTGAGTTGTAAAACTCACTACACGTGGTTGATATATTTTTCAGATAAAGACCCAGAATTTGGTCCCGCAGCTACTTGACCGACTAGGTGTCGTGCCTCAGTGGTGAGCCTAACTTGTTTCTAGGCTCTCAGTGTATTATATTGTAATATATTTGTACTCTAGTGTTGCTCTGAAAGTCACAGGCAGGATCCTTGTTTCCGCTGTAAACTTGATGTATATAGATTTGGCATGTATAATTATTGGTTTTGTAAACTTGTGAACGTTGAATAATACTTGAATATGTGTTATCGTGAGATCATTTGCACATGTGTAATGAAATTTTTTTCGGATAGTAACGGTATTCGCGTTCGTAAAGTACGGACGTGACAAGTTGGTATCAGAGCATTAGGTTTCCCTGTGACAATCAGAGCAAGGGATTCTTTAGTAGGACCTTTAGTATCGATATGAGCCGGACATATTTATACTTCAAGTGCTGCTGAGAGAATATATAGGATATTCACTTCCTTTCCAAGTGTCTTTAAATTCCTTGAGTAAAGTTTGAATACATGTGTCTTAAAGAGGTGTTTTATTCTGTATAGTTAATGATGCCGCCAAGAACTAGAGCAGTCACTAGAGAAGAAGCTGTAGATCGTGCACCCTCTACAGAAGAGTCTGCACAATCTACAATACCAGTACAAAGAGGCCGTGGTAGAGGCCGACCTAGAGGAAGAGAAAGAGGTAGAGGTAGAGGACGTGCACGGGGTTTGAGAACCCCAAGACAAGGAGAACAGACTCCTGTACCTGATAGAGTTCCTGAGGAAAGAGTAGAAACCCCTCAGGAGCCACCTGATAGAAACGCTGATATGATTGCTGGTATCCATAGAAGTTTAGAAACATTGGCTGGATTTATAGTGGAACAGGGTAGAAGGGAAGGCCAGCCAGCAGAACATGATCCTGAAGTGCAAGAACTGGGAAGAACAGCTGACCAAGAGGATAAGCTGAGAGGGATTGAGGTGTCATTACCCCAATTCCTTAAGTTAAAACCTCCGACTTTTTCTGGGTCAGATGTTCAGGAAGATCCACAGATCTTTATTGATGCTGTGGAACGAATTTTCAGAGTTTTGGGGTGCTCTAGTAGAAGATCCGTGGAGTTGGTGTCTTTTCAACTATCTGATGTGGCCCAAGTTTGGTTTGAGACATTTGTACAAGGACGGGCAGCTGTTTTACCACCAATGGAGTGGAATGAATTTAAGGAAGCATTTATGAATCGCTTTCTACCAACAAGTGAAAGAGACAAGAGGGCCAGAGAGTTTGAGGAATTGAAACAAACACCAAACATGTCAGTTTCTGAATATGACATTCGTTTTACTCGGTTGTCCAGATATGCACCATACCTGGTCCCAACTGAAAAGGATAGAATTAAGAGGTTTGTTTTGGGATTGATACGCCCATTGTTTAAGTCAGTGGGTCCTCAGATGGATCATTTTTCAACTTATTCAGCAGCTGTGAACTGTGCTAGAATGATGGAAACACGAGAGCAAGCTGACATAAAAAGTTTTAAGAGAAGGAAAAGAGATTGAGATAGTAATGTCCAGACTAGATCTAATCCTACTGTTAGTGGGTCAAGATTTCAAAATCCACAGCGTTTTAATCAAACAGGAGCTGGTAGTTCTAACCAGCCATCAGTTAATATTAACAAGCAGAGAATGTTCCAAAGAGATATGAGACCCCCGAGTCAGCAAGACTCAAGATCAATTCCACTATGTCCACATTGTGGTAGGTCCCATACTGGACAATGTCGCAGAAAAACTGGTGCATGTTTTAAGTGTGGACAAATGGGTCATCTGATGAGGAATTGTCCACAACTACGAAGTTTTAGTCAAGCAACAGTGCAACCAGCTTTACCCCCTGCATCTGTGCCAGCACGACCTATTCGAGCAGCCTCGGTCCAAGCAAGTAGTGTGGGTCCTGGTAGAGGATCAGGAAATCGAGGGCGAGAACCAGCTCGAGTTTTTGCCTTGACACGACAGGATGCTCAGGCCTCAAATGCAGTTATGACAGGTACATTATCAGTATGTTCCCATAAAGCATATGTTCTGTTCGATCCTGGTTCTACTCATTCTTATATATCACCATGCTTTGCTAAGAACTTGGATAGAGATCCTGCTAGTTTGCATTGTTCTTTCATGGTTGCTACTCCTATGGGAGAACTTCTAGTAGTAAATGATGTGTATAAATCATGTGAGATTTCGATAGAAGGCAAGGAGACTCTTATAGATTTGATAGTTCTAAATATGATAGACTTTGACGTGATTTTGGGAATGGATTGGTTGGCATCATGCCATGCCATTCTAGACTGTCATAATAAGGTGATTAAGTTTAATGTACCTGGAGAATCCTCCTTTATGATACAAGGAGATTGTAGTAAGAAGTTTAGTAATTTAATTTCAGCCTTAACAGCTCATAAACTGTTACGAAGAGGGTGTCAGGGATATCTGGCAATAGTCAAGGATGTTGATATGAAGTATACAAGTTTAGAGCAAGTTCCAGTAGTTAAAGAATTTCCTGATGTGTTTCCTGAAGAGTTGCCAGGTTTACCACCAGACCGAGAGATTGAGTTTAGTATTGACCTTCTCCCTGAAACACAACCAATATCCATACCTCCTTATCGGATGGCACCTGCAGAACTCAAGGAATTAAAGGAACAATTACAAGATTTATTAGATAAAGGTTTTATTCGACCCAGTACATCTCCCTGGGGTGCTCCTGTTCTCTTTGTGAAGAAAAAGGATGGATCTTTACGTCTATGTATTGACTATAGGCAGTTGAACAAAGTGACTATACGAAATAAATATCCTCTACCCAGAATAGATGATCTGTTTGACCAGTTACAAGGTGCTCAATGTTTTTCAAAAATTGATCTGAGATCCGGGTATCATCAATTGAAAATAAAGAAGGAAGATATTTCAAAAACTGCCTTTAGGACTCGGTATGGGCACTACGAGTTTTTAGTAATGCCATTTGGTTTAACGAACGCCCCAGCTGCATTTATGGACTTAATGAATAGGGTATTTAAACCTTTCCTGGACCAGTTTATTATTGTGTTTATCGATGGTATTCTGGTGTATTCAAAGAGTTTAGAGGAGCATGAGCGACATTTAAGGATAGCTTTGCAAACCCTAAGAGAACATCAATTGTATGCTAAGTTTTCAAAGTGTGAATTTTGGCTTAGTAATGTTACGTTCCTAGGGCATGTGGTTACCAAAGATGGTATTCATGTTGATCCCAAAAAGATAGAAGCAGTACAGCAATGGTCACGCCCCACGACAGTTACAGAGATTCGTAGCTTTCTTGGGTTAGCAGGCTATTATCGTAGATTTGTTAAAGATTTTTCAAAGATAGCTGCTCCTTTGACTAGGTTGACTAGGAAAGGAATAAAATTTGAGTGGTCTGATGCTTGTGAAAAGAGTTTTCAGAAATTAAAGGAGTGCTTAACTACAGCCCCAATCCTTACCATTCCTACGGATACAGGAGATTACGTAGTATACTGTGATGCATCTAGAGTGGGCTTAGGCTGTGTTAATGCAAAATGGAAGAGTAGTTGCTTATGCATCTAGACAGTTGAAGACGTATGAACAGAATTATCCCACCCATGATTTAGAGATGGCAGCTGTAGTATTTGCTCTAAAGATTTGGAGACATTACCTGTATGGTAGAACTTGTGAGATTTATACAGATCACAAGAGTCTCAAGTATATTTTTCAACAGAAGGATCTTAATTTGAGGCAAAGAAGATGGATGGAGCTACTAAAAGACTATGACTGTACGATTTTGTATCATCCAGGTAAAGCAAATGTAGAAGCTGATGCTCTAAGCAGAAAGTCAACGGGAAGTTTGGCTCATATAGCAGAGGTGCGACGACCATTGTTAGAAGACATCCATAAGTTAGAAAGTAAGGGAATAAGGTTTGAAATAAAAGAACCGGGAATATTATTGGCTCATGTGCAGCTCCAATCTTCCTTAGTTGAGCAAATCAAAGCCGATCAAGACAAGGATGCTAATTTGCTCAAGATTAAGAGTGAAATGAAGGATAGTAAGGATTCTGAATTCTCAGTGGATATTGAAGGGATATTAAGATACGGTAGACGATTGTGTGTCCCAAATGTTCATGATTTGAGAAAACAAGTTTTGGAGGAAGCACATCGATCTACATATACCATACACCCGGGAATGACAAAGATGTACCAAGACATAAATGAATTGTATTGGTGGGATGGTATGAAGAGGGATATTGCGGAATATCTTTCCCATTGTTTGACGTGCCAGCAGGTAAAAGCTGAACATCAACGACCTGCAGGTTTACATCAGCGAATAGAGATACCAGAATGGAAGTGGGAGAGAATTACTATGGATTTTATCACTGGATTACCAAGAACTTCCAAGGGAAATGATTCTATCTGGGTCATTATAGACCGCATGACGAAGTCAGCACACTTTCTGCCTGTGAAAACAACCTACAATGTAGCTCAGTATGCCAGGCTCTATTTAAATGAAATAGTTAGGCTACATGGAGTTCCAATATCAATTATAGATGATCGAGGGCCGCAGTTCACGGCACGATTTTGGAAAGCTTTTCAAGAAGCATTAGGAACGAGATTGGACTTGAGCACAGCTTTCCATCCGCAAACTGATGGTCAGTCTGAGCGTACGATTCAGATTTTAGAAGACATGCTTCGAGCCTGTATTTTTGATTTTGGTGGAAGTTGGGATATGTATTTGCCTTTGGCTGAATTTGCATATAATAATAGCTACCAGACTAGTATACAGATGGCCCTATTTGAAGCTTTGTATGGCAGACGGTGCAGATCTCCCATTGGATGGTTCGAAGTGGGCGAGGCTAAACTTATAGGGCCAGATCTTGTACAAGAAGCATTGAACAAGGTAAAGCTGATTAGAGAAAGGCTGCAGGCAGCTCAGAGCAGACAAAAGGCATATGTTGACAATAGACGAAGGAAGTTAGAATTTTTAGTGGGTGAACAAGTATTCCTGAAAGTCTCACCCATGAAAGGAGTGATGAGATTTGGAAAGAAAGGGAAGTTAAGCCCTCGGTATATAGGCCCTTTTGAAATATTGGACAGAATAGGTGCAGTGGCATATCGCATAGCTCTGCCACCAGAACTGAATGTTCATCCAGTATTTTCATGTGTCTATGTTACGGAAATACTTACCGGATCCTACTCATGTCATTCAACCCCAGGAAATTCAATTAGATAAGAATTTAACCTATGAGGAAAAGCCGATGTCTATTGCTGATCGACAAGTGAAAAAGTTGCGGTCACGAGATATTCCAATGGTTAAGGTGATATGGCAAAATCACTCATTTGAGGAAGCTACGTGGGAAAAAGAAGATGACATCCGCGCCCGATATCCGCATTTGTTTGAACAATGAGGTTAGTATCTATCTGCTACTATGGTGATGAAATTCGGGGACCGAATTTCTTTAAGGGGGGAAGAATGTAATAGCCGTAAAGTTAACGAGAAAGTTCAACTAAAGGAATTTAGAATAAAAGAGATAATTTTGGAAAATGGAGATTTTAATTAAGGAAAATTTGGAATTAAAACAGAGGATTTCAAAAATGGAATTAGGACTCGGTGAAAATAAGTTATTATTTACATGGATTAAAGAATTATAAAAGAAATGTTAAGAATTTACGTTTCGGGGCAAAAATGCAATTTCTTAAAAGTTTCGGGGTTAAAATATAAATAAGAAAAATTTGCAAGGACCTCCCGCTAAAAGTGAAATTTTGCAGAAAGGTTCCCCGAGATATTTTAAGGGCCTCAATCACTCCGGAAGAAATCATTCGCAGATTTCTCCATCTCTCTTCAGAAAAACTCTCCCCGAAAATCCTCTAACTTCTCTCTAAGATTTCTTCGCCTACGGACCTCGGATTTCGACACCACCACCACCAACGGACTCAGGACGAAGAGTTCTTCGAATCCATCCGATTGGTTTCTGGAGAATTGGCCGGAAAATTGAAGGGAAAAACGGCCAAAAAGGTAACCTCCGAAACTCCTACTTTTAGTTCTCAAACGCAAAAACTAACACCGTAGATCGATCCAAAAGGCACCGAAACCTTTGGATCTCAAATTTCAGGCCGATCCACCACCGCACGCGCCCCCACGCGCCGAATCTCCCTCGGAGAGCGACGCCCACGCGCAGCTCCTCGGGCGGCGCGTGTAGCGCGTAGCAGCCGGACCTCCTTGCGTTGACCTGCGTTGACCGAGCTCCCGGAGGCCAAATTTCGCAAATCCGGAGTCGTTTTCAAGGTTTTCGGACGTTCCAGACTCGATTTTGGGGTTTATTTCACTGAATTCGGATCAGAAAATAAGATTTTAAGGGTGTTCAATTTTGTGCTTCAAAGTGGTGAGTAGATGATTCTTTCTATGTCTTGTTTTTACTCTTCTTGAACTTTACATTGATAAATGAGTATGATTACATGTTATTTATATTTCCATATGTTCTTGAAATGGTTTGAAAATGTCTGAAATATTTAATATATGATATGTAGTTCAAGAAGAGTTTGATTTTGCAATAAGTTTTGAAACACATTAAGCATGTGATTTTTACACGTATTTCGCATGACATGGCAAAGAAAATATGTTATACATGTGACATTGATTTTATAGTGATATGTTTGCCTTGGATATGGGCATATATACATGTTTCCCCTGAATGGGAAGTTTTGACATATGAGTATTTTGAGACTGAAAGTCTGTATTATAATGAGAATTTATACTGGATTATATGGCATATGTGCATATGGTATTTTTCTGTGGAGGAATCCTATTGGAAACACTGTCTGCTAACAGCAGGTGATGTTAGCCTTGGTGCGCACCTTGATTGCCTCAGCTAGAAGGGGAGGTGGTGCTAGCCTCGTGTGAGGGCCAACACACGGGAGATTATATGTGAAGGAGAGCGGAATGCCTCCTATATATGGGCGAGATGCCAGTTATATGAGATGTTATTTTGCCTTCCCTTGCTGTGTGCTTGGGAAAGACCCATACAGAGTCCCTTCGCGTGTCCTCTTGAATGGTAGTAGGGCAAACCTCAGCGGGATGCTGAGTTTAGGCAAATCCTATACCACCAAAGTACGGAAGGGGTCAAACTCTTATGGTGGTTCTGATATGGGATCCTCCGAATATTTTAACAGAAATGTTTTGATGCATAGCATAATTTGATTAATAATTTTACAGTATTGAATATGATTTTGAACTTGATATGAGCATTGTTTATACAGTATCGCATATAGTTTGAAAGACCTGATTATGATTTTTGAACAGAGAATATTTGAAAATGCGGGTCCCATAAGAATGTACTTCTGAACGGTATATTTTGATATGATAAATTTTACAATATGAGTACATCCTTATGTTGACCTGAGAAGTCATAGGAGGTGTTATCTGCTCACTGAGTTGTAAAACTCACTACACGTGGTTGATATATTTTTCAGATAAAGACCCAGAATTTGGTCCCGCAGCTACTTGACCGACTAGGTGTCGTGCCTCAGTGGTGAGCCTAACTTGTTTCTAGGCTCTCAGTGTATTATATTGTAATATATTTGTACTCTAGTGTTGCTCTGAAAGTCACAGGCAGGATCCTTGTTTCCGCTGTAAACTTGATGTATATAGATTTGGCATGTATAATTATTGGTTTTGTAAACTTGTGAACGTTGAATAATACTTGAATATGTGTTATCGTGAGATCATTTGCACATGTGTAATGAAAATTTTTTCGGATAGTAACGGTATTCGCGTTCGTAAAGTACGGACGTGACAGTTTCACTTTTCTAGATTTGTTGGTATGCTTACTTTGATTTTCCAAATTTGTTGATGTGTATGCTTCCAACTTTCGCTTTATTATTTTTCTTTGTTTAACAGAGTCTTTACTCTTTGAACTGAAGATACCAAGCTATGAGTTCCTCGTGACCCAACCGAAATATAATGAACCTGATGAAACCCAAATTTTTCAGATAACCTGAGATTACGATCGAGTGGAATTTATACTCATATTCGACTGAACCCAAACTGTGCTCACCCCTAATTTCCATAATCTTCATTAGTCCACAAGTGACATGATACCTATTGTCAATTTGCCATCTCTCTAAAGCACCCATTGTCAGCCTTCTTCACTGCCACTTTCTTTTTCTTGTGTTTTTTTTTATTTCTTCATCTTTTTCTCCCCTCCTCCTTCTTCTTTTGCTTCATCATTTCTTCATCTTCCCATATTTTCGGTGTAAAAGTCTATCAATCACCACGAGCTCCGTTCCTAACAACACCAACTTACCAACTTTGATCCAAAGCACCGCACCATTTACCCAAAGCACCATTTACTTTAATGTACTTCATTTGAATAAGTTCGATGTAACACATTAGCTGATGTTGATGAAAAATTTAAATACAAATTTTAGTTTTTTTTTATGTGTGTGTGTGTGTGTATTAAATGTCTATAAAAAAAAGAGATGAGTTTTTTTTGGTAAATAAATTAAGAGATATTTTGTTTCATTTTACTATAAACAATGTAATTTATGAAAAAATAATTTTACTCTGTAGAAATCATAATTCTATTAATGATAATTAAAATACATTTTCCCTCACTTGAAACAACTTTCTTGAAATGCTTATTTTTTATTTTTAAATTTTTATGAGTAGAATGCGGGGGCAAATGCCCTTTTCTTAATCTTTAATATCCACATCTTTGGCATCTTTTCCCTTTCATTGTCAATTATTAATTATAATTAAAGAATGATTTTTTTATAATTTACAAGAAACTGATTTAATTCTTATTTTTTCCTATTAAATTTTATTGGACAGGAGTGTTGTGATTTGATGTGCTATTTTACACTTCGAGATACATTAAATAACATAATAATTACATATAATATATTATAATACTTAATATTCTATACTTTACACAACAAATAGAATTATCAAAAAAAACATAATAAATAATTTAAGGAAATAAAATATCAACAACATAGAAAGCAAAAGTCTAAGTCTAAGGACAGTGGCAACGATGATATTGGAAAAAAAAATATTGGGAAGATTATATATAAATCAAAATATAAAGTGTGAGTTAGAATTATATTTACTATTTTGATATTAAAAATTAAAGATAAATATATTTTTTATTTGCAATATATATATATAAATATTTTTTAAAATAAAAAAATATGCTACAACTAATTAAATCAATTTGAAATATATATTTTTATCTTTCTATTATTTTACTGTTTACTTATATTTTGTTTTGCTAAAATACCTAAATATATTGTTATATTATTATATTTTTATTTCTTTTTATTCAAAAAGAAATGCAAGTAACATTAAATAATGGTTTTGCTTCTTTTTCTTTCTCATCTCTACTAAAAATAATATTGTTGATTGATTTTCTTTAAATATATTTCAATTATTTTCAATAATTTAATAATGTAAACATTACTTTTAATAAATATTAAGAGGTGTATCTATTTAAAGAAAAAAATTATAAACATTAAAAAGTACAAACAATCTGTGTTATTTTTAATTTTATATGATAATGATTCAATTAGAGGCCCAAAAAATACTTCCAATAAATTTTAGAGTCATCGTTAAAAAGCATTTTTTTAAAAAAATTTGAACATTTGAAAGAAACAATTTATAAAATATTCATTCATTGTTCAAAAATTATAACTTTTACAAGAACGTAAATTGTAACAACTTTTTTTTTTTAAAAAAATACCATGAAGTTATTATCTCGTTACAACTTAACTCAAAATAACATTTATTTAATTTATACAATACAGAGTTTACATACATGTCATTAATCAAAACATACGTACAACATATCAAACACATAAAAATTTACATCTTATTTATTCTGGTTGACCAATTCCGGAAATACAGGTGCGGATAGTTGCATCTTCACGGAGATCTAAGCCAACTTGACCATAAACATTTTATTTGCTTCTGGGATCTACCCAACATAAAGTACTCGATCTAACGTGCACTAAAAGCCAGAGCCATAGAAAAATCTGCATAACTAATTTTCTGAACATGATATAGAAATATAGTGAGAATTAAATCCCAGTAAGTTTAACAATAAATCATCATCAATATAGCTCATCACGTCATGTTCAGCTGTATAAACTACAGCAAATAACTTTGGTCACATGAATGCACTATATCTATGCACATGAGAATCGTACAATAATAACATGTATGACAAGGTTAACTATTTTCAGAAATTATATGGTGACTATTAATTTATTCTCATATCAAGCTACCCCGGTCAGGGTAAGTATTTTTTACTCTCCGGTACGGGCTTTTCTCGCTCTGTCCGACATGGCCCACTTTCTCTTTCTTTTCTCATTAACATGATCATAACCGTTGGTAGGGCGTCCCTTACTAGTGCATCACACAGATTGCTATGTGACCGTGCTCATTTCTTTTCTTTTTACAATGATAGCAAAAAATATGCTTTCAATAACAAGTATGTTCATCAAAATATAACTATTACCAAAAATCATTGGTAATCATGCCATGAACATAATCATTTCAAATATCACTTTATAAAATATTTCCATGTTAAAATTTCACACTAAAGATGGTAAGAAGTTCATACAATGGCAATGGCAATGGCTATACTAGTCATTTATTATTTTCATTTATAAGATTCATCTTTTTTTTTTAAATATTAATTTTATTTCTTTATTTTCTTGATACAGGTTTTCATCCTATCTAACCTTCTCTTACTAATCAGAGCATAACTTCCTCAATTTAACTCCGATGCAGGTGATCTTGGTGTCAATTTCAAGATAAAACAATTATTTAGAACTTATTATGTTGAACATTGTAGCGAAATCTTAAGAAATCAAGGTGATATTACTCCCTCAATGTATAGGTTATTTCTTCTCGGATAGGTTCTGACCTCTACCTACTAATCTGTCCATATCTCCCTCATAAGAATTTTAAATTAAGTGATGCCAGTGGCTAAAAATTCGTGACACATATATCTATAATTCATATGTTAACCATTTATTTTAATTCCTTATAGAATGTTCCCAAAAATTAAAACACCGAAGCTATCGTAACATATTCTTCCCTGATTAACCATTTTCTGACCTTTGTTTACTAATCGGAACATATCTACCTCATATGAACTCTAAATGGAATGATTCCAGTGGCTAAAAATCCGTGACACATATATATATAATTCATATGTTAACCATTTATTTTAATTCCTTATAGAATGTTCCCAGAAATTAAAACACCAAAGCTATCCTAACATATTCTTACCTAATTAACCATTTTCTGACCTTTGTTTACTAATCGGACTAGTGGCTAAAAATCCATGAGACATAAATCTACATTTGTTATGTTAACCATTTGTTTAGATTCCTTAAAGAATATTCCCATAAATTAAAACACAGAAACTTAAAATTCTGCCACCCATAGCCATACCCATGCAGAACTATCTACACCAACCTAAGTATTCAAACATACATAATATGTAACATGATATAGCAACATCCATGACCAATCATCAAAGTTCTAAGATCAAAATCCCATATAAATATTACAAGTTTCAAAACTTTTCTTCAAAAAGAAATATTGTTAAACTTACCTGGAGCACTTAGTCCCCTAAACTTCTCCTTCCTCTTTCTTCATTTCTTCCTCTTCTTTCTTCACTCTACCTTGCCTATATTTTTCCTCTCCCTCACTTGGAGGAAACTCTAATGTTGTAAGGGTGGGTTTTCTTATATAGACCACCAAATTATTCACCTTTCATGATCATGGGTTTACCTTATCACAATTAGGATACACTTTGTTGAATTTTTGGAAAACAAACAACTTATGTTCTTGTCTTCCTCTTCCTTAGTCAAGATATGCATAGTAAATGGAGATTTTTATTTTGAAAATTATGATAATATGTTCTTAAGATAAGGGACAAGGTCCCTTTGATTTAGGGATACATTTCTTTTTCTTTTGTCTTAATCAAGTATGATAGGTTTGCCTTTTTAGGTGGCAAATTTCCAACCCTTGGATCTTCCTTGCTTAGCTAAAATTATTTGTGTATAGATACATGTATATATATATATATATATATTGAAAAAATCTTAGAATTTGAATCTGATTCGGAATTATCAGAACATGAAAATACAATATGTCTAAAAGGAATATTTGGACCATGTGAATGTCAAAATTGTCAAAAGAAACTCAATATGATTTCTTTAGAAAAAGTAAATGTTTTAGTAGAAATAATTGACAAAATACAGGATGAAGATTTAAAGAAACAATATCTAATAAAGTTAAAAGATTTATTAGATGAAGATGAAGATATATAAGAACGAAAAGAATTTAGACGAATATCCTTGAGTCATATTTTAGAAAGATATCAACAAAAAGAAAAAAGACCAACTTCAATACAAGATCTTCAACAAGAAATAAAAATTCTTAAGGAAGAAATTCAAGAACTTAAGTCCAATGATTTAACTCAAGACTTAAGAATCCTTCAACTTGAAACAAAAAATAATCAAAATCCAACTTCTTCTAATAAATTAGTAAAATTGCCCAAAGAAACGTAATGGAACGTAATGCCATTTAGATTAAAGAATGCTCCTTCAGAATTTCAACATAGCATGAATGATATTTTTAATCCCTATACAAAATTCACTATAGTCTATATTGATGACGTACATGTTAGTCTTTTCCAATTCAATAGAACAACACTTCCATCATTTAGATGAATTTTTCACAATAATTAAAAATAATGGACTAGTAGTCTCAGCTCCAAAAATGAAACTCTTTCAGACAAAAGTTAGATTTTTAGGATTTGATATTTACAAAGGATCGATAGTCCCTATTAATCGATCAATAGAATTTGCAAATAAATTTCCTGATGAAAATAAAGATAAAACTCAATTACAGAGATTCTTAGGATGTCTGAATTATGTCTTAGATTTCATACCAGACCTAAGAATAACCTATGCAATATTATTTGAAAGACTCAAGAAGAATCCACCCGCTTGGACCCAAGAAATGACTCAAGCAGTGAAAAATCTTAAGTTACAAGTTCAAAACCTACCTTGCTTAGGTATACTAGACTACAAAGCCTTTAAAATAGTAGAAACCAATGCCTCAAAATTAGGCTATGGAGGCATACTAAAACAAAAAATCCCAGAATCTAATAGTTAACAAATAGTTCGTTTCCACTCAGGAGCTTGGAACACTATCCAACAAAAATATAGTACCATTAAAAAAGAATTTACATCCATTGTTTTTTGCATAAACAAATTTCAAGATGATTTGATCAATCAAAAATTTCTTTTAAGGATTGATTGTCAATCTGCAAAAAGAATTTTAGAAAAGGATGTCAAGAATATGGTTTCAAAACAAATTTTTGCACGTTATCAAGCAATTTTATCTTGTTTTGATTTTGACATTACTTTTATCAAAGGAAAAAATAACTCTCTTCCAGATTTCTTGATAAGAGAATTTTTACAGGGAAAATGAGACCCTATGGAAAAACCCCTCAAAGACCACAGACACCACAAAGTCAAAAGATGCAATCGGCATCATCCAGTAACCCACAAAAGCTACCAGCTTTACCACCAAAGTCCAAAATCCTTACAGTTCAGGACTATATACAACAGTTGCCGACACCAGCAACATTTCCAAAATTACCCACTCAAAAGGATTTATATCCATCAAAATCCTATGCAAAAACCACAGCACAAAATACCCAAAGTGATTTGGAAATCTTTTCTCCAAATTATGTTATCAAAGAAAAATATCAACTAGTTATCTCTCTGGAACTAGATCAAATCAAAGATTGCATAGCTGAATCAGCAGCATTAGTTTTTCCTAAAACACAAAGATCAGGACAATGGCACTTCCTGCCTCATTCTTTGAGCAAAACCAGAAATTTTTATGAATTGATTTTGGTTCAAACAAAATCCGTCATTATTTCTCACCGACAAGGGGAAGATGGAAACGTCTCTTCTCAATTACAAATTTTAAAAGTACTTTTAAAAGAAGACTGAAATCAGCATCCATTTACAGAAAAGAAATTTACAATACCATTCCAGCCCCCTTCTTTTTCTTATTGGGATTACGTGGATGCTTGGTACAATACTTTATACTATTTGAACCACCAACATTCATGGTTTATCCATTCCAAAAAAAATGTCAGAAAACCTTTCCTACTTGGTTTATTGAATGGTTTGAGTTATTCGGACCAATCAAAAAATGTATTCCTATTCCTATACATGAAGCATTTAATTTCTTCAAAAACTCTTCCACCTTTATCCTTGAATTCAAGCCCTTTTTCCTCTATGTATATTTTAAGGTGCCTTGGATCATGTCTTGGGATTATGGTATAGAGACAAAGGCTTCAAATGCAGCCATTAAATATCTAGTCCACTATATCAGCATTAAATGGTGGGCTAAATATGATCTGAAATTCTACACTATGGAGCATATCAAAACCTGGATACAAAAGAATCCTACTTTTGTACATCAGGAAAAACTCAAGACTCAGGAGAATCAACAATTTCTCATTGAGAAGACAAAGCATATGGCTCAACTAGCCACAATCAAAGATCCTGAAGCCTGGAATCAAAAGCTATCAGAGATCATGTCAAGTTCAGCCTTTCACAAAGGTTCGGTAAAAGGAAAAGACGAATTAATTGAAGAAATAGGGGAAACTGAAGATCCTCTATATCAAAATGAAGATGATTGTTTTGGGATAGATCTTGAAGCTACCCAAGAGCTTGACTTCAGTAATGATTTCTAACAAGACAAAATTCTCCATACAACTGAAAGCTGCCCCTCTTAGACAGCTCAAAATGAGAATCCCTTACAAAGTGCTCTACGTGTCAACTAGCAAGAAGCACAGAGTAAAGTTCCCCAACAAAAGCCAGACACAAGACAAAGCATTTACTTTTCTTAAAGTAAAAGCAAATCAAAAGTCAAAAAAGCAGTGCCAGCGCAAAAGCTACAAAGTAAAGTTGCCTGACAAAAGCAAGACACAAGACAAAGCATTTTCGTGTGTTGTTTTTTTTAGAAGAAAAATGAGAGTGATATTCCTCTAGCCCTTTTCTTATATGAAGAAAGCATTCTGTATTTGGTTTGACAATATTTGTAAGTTTACAATATCAATATAATTTACAAAAGTTCTTTTAATTTCAAACTTATATCTTCATTTTATTTTCTTTATTTTTCATTTGCTGTGCCAGTATTGCCATACTGAGCTGGTTTTCTTTGCATATACATATATATCTATATATGTATGTATATACATATGTATGTATAAATGTATGTGACATACTATAAATTAAGCATGTATTTAGCATATTTTATGTTATTTTTTATTTTATTTAAATAGTGAATAAATAGGATTTAATTAATTTTTGTCTTTTATGTTTTAGGAATAATAAAGAAGAAAAGAAGAGAAAATTAGAGAGAAAATCATGAAAAATGCTGATTTCTGACCTTTCATCACTAATGGAGGCATATCTCGCTTATTTGAGCTCCGATCAAGGTGATTCCAGTGGTGGTTGGAAAGAAGAAACATAGAGCTACAACTTTCATGTTCGGAACTTTGGCAAAATCTAGAGTTTTCTAGGCGCCGCGGCACTCGCAAGTTAGCGCCGCGATGGCCCGTCATGGCTAGCTCGGAGCGCCACGGCGCCCCACCCTAGGAACCATAGAGAGTTGCGGTGCTGACTGACGGTGCCGCGGCGCCCTGTGACATATTTTCCATAGCACTGCGGCGCTCGCCACCGTACAGACTTGCTGATTTCGGGATTTTAGGTCTTTTTCACTCAAATTGAAGGCCGATGGACTGGGATTTGACCTAAATACATTCCTACTTCGATTAAGAGGAGGGAATCTATAAAAAGAGAGGAAAGCAAGCAGAGAAGGCATCCAATCTTTCATCTAAGTTCTGAGTTACATTCTTCAATTCTTCTTTTAATTTTCTTATGGCCCTGCGTGGCTAGTTCTCTTTAGTTGGTTGAGGTAGATTGAAACCTCAAGGGATTTTCACACATTGTGAGATTTGGATTTGATTTTATTATTTCAATTTGGATTGAGTATTGATTATTCATCTGTTCTTCTTCTTCATGATTATTCATATGATTGCTAGGAGGCCTACTAGTATATTGTCTTTCTTAATCTACAGCTGAATTGTGTTTTGAACAAAGTCTTTAATTCTGCGATTCATGAGGCAAATAGGTTTGAGGATTTTGGATTATAAATCATTGAACCTATGATGAGTAATTAACTAAATTAGATATAACCGATGTGTTTATATTTGTTTAGCTCTGTCAGTTTCTCTAGTTCTTCATGCGGTTAACAAGTTATGTTTTACCGATGTGCTAAAGGATTACTTGTTAATTAGGGTTTAATTAGTGCGATTGTCATTAATTTACTAGACTTAAGGAGGAACAGGGTTAGAAACCCAATGATAGATATTCAATTACAGATTGATTATGTTGTCAATGATCAATGTAATCCCTTGACGGTGGATATCAACCGAAACCAACATCTTTATCATTAATTACTTTCATTATTGTCTACTTGATTTTATTTACAATTATCAATTCCCCCCTTTTTCTATCACATAAGGTAATACCAGTCTCTGTGGGATCGACCCTTACTCCCACTACTACAGGTTATTTTTGAGGTAAGGTATCAATTTGGGTGTACTTGTGACAGTGCGCACCAAATTTTAGCGCCGTTGCCGAGGACTGCATCATTACCTTTTGTGATTTTTTGATTTATGCCTGTAACTCGTTCTTCTAATTCTCAAGATTTACAATTCAATCCAGATATTGGAAAATCTTTATAAAGGCACAGAAGAGAAATTCAAGAAGACGTTGATCAGGATAGGGAGGAAGTGATCATGGCCAGACACCTCACTCTGAAGGAGCTTGCAGCTCCTGTTTTGCATCAGCAACCCTTATGCATTACTTTTCCTAATCTTGATGACAATGTTAATTTTGAGTTGAAATCTGGATTAATTCATCTCTTACCAAGTTTTCATGGTCTTGCAGGTGAAGACCCGCATAAACATCTGAAGGAGTTCTATGTGGTATGTACCAGTATGAAGCCCCCTAGAGTAACTGAGGAACAAATAAAACTCAGGGCTTTTCGTTTTTCCTTAAAAGATTTAGCCAAAGATTGGTTGTATTATTTGCCCTCTGGTACTATCACTACCTGGAATGAGATGAAGAGAATGTTTTTAGAACGTTATTTTCCTACATCTAGAGCCGCTACTATTAGGAAAGAAATATGCGACATTAGGCAATTGCATGGTGAAACGCTTTATGAATATTGAGAGAGGTTTAAGAAACTTTGTGCAAGCTGCCCACATCATCAGATTAGTGAGCAGTGATAAGAGTCATATTATTGCACTTTTGTTATGATTTAAATATTGATATTTGTGTGAAAATTGTGGTTATTTGATTATTTAATCCACAAATGTCATTTCACGGGTATTTCATGTTTAAAGTGAAAATTTCAGGTAAAATCATAAGTTTGGAGAAGTTTGGGACAAATGCCAATGACCGGGATTGAGTTAGAATTAAGAAAAGCAAGATTTCAAGGTTTGGAAGTCTGGCCGCGGCGAGAATATTTTGGCCGCGGCGAGAATGCTGCAGCAAATTTTCCCGAGAGCGCAATTTTGCATTCAAATCTGGCCGCTGGCGAAATCATGTTCGCCGGCGGCGAAATATGGATCGTCGCCGGCGAAATACGACTCTCGCCGCAGCGAGATCATTTCCCAGAAACTCGCCGCGGCGAGAATAAGTTCGCCGGCGGCGAGTTTCGGCGGCCAAACGCGTTTTCTAGACTTTTTGTTCCAAATTTGTCCCCAAAACCCTGGATCTATAAATACCATAAGGTACAGAGAGAGGGGACGGCGAAATAGACCTAGAATAGGCATTTTTGGAGGAGAAGAAGCCATTTTGGATTGAAAGCTTGGATAATCTTGAAGGATCATCACCATTGTTGCTGCCAAGTGTTCATCTCCAAGAGTTCTTCATCTCTTTTCCTTAGCTCTGTTTTTCTGCAGTTCATTTCGTTTTTATAGTTATGTATTCAGTTGAGATAGTTGTTGTTCTTATTTTAATTATGAGCTAATTCATTTTTGCTAAGGCTATGATGTAGTTGAATCATGAAACTCTGATTTTTGTGGTTATGGTTATATGAGTTCATTGTTTTCAATTGAATATTTATTTCCATGCTTAATGCTTCTGAATTTCTGACCAAAATTTAGATGATTAGTTGCATTATATTGAGACCGAGAGGAGATGTGTAATGAATGCTTCTTGTGATAAGTACCATATGTTGAATGCGAGTGTGAGAACTAATGCATGATGTATGTGGTTATCCTGGAAATTCCATAGATCATAATGTGCTTGTTTGTGATTAATCTTCATAGAAATATAGTTGATTAGCATAGACAAGTAATTCTAATATAACTTGAGAGAGAGTATTAGATAAGTTTGGGTTTTTCAACCATCAATTGTAGCTTTGATCCTCATATAACATGCCATGAAATTGGATTGAATTGATTCAGCGAAATCAAATGCCTTAGCGTTTTAATCATTTGTGAACAACATTTAGTTGTGTTCTTTGCATTTATTTGTAAGTTAATTTGCCTTTTACACAATCAACAATTTGGTTTTCAGATAAAATTAGGATTAGTCAATTTCGGTACTTAGTAACACCATTCCTTGTGGGTTCGATATCCGTACTTTTGTACACTTTATTACTTGAACGATTCGTACACTTGCGAAAATACGCATCAAGCAGCTACTAATCCAATATTTTTATGAAGGTCTTTTGCAGGGAGATAGGAGCATAATAGATGCAGCTAGTGGAGGAGCACTAGTAGATAAAACTCCTGAAGCAGCCAGAATCCTGATATCAAATATGGCTGCCAATTCACAACAATTTGGCATTAGGCATGATCCTTCTATTAGGCATGCCCATGAGGTAAGTACCACTTCTCTACAGAATCAAATATCTGAACTTACTTCTCCTGTGCGCCAAATGGCTACAGGTACACTTCAGCAAGTTAAAGTCTGTGGAATATGTTCAGCGACAGGGCACCCTACTGATATATGCCTTACACTTCAAGAGGAATCCATCGAACAAGCTAACGCGGCAGGAGATTTTCCTAGCCAACCAAATAGGTATGATCCTTATTCTAATACATACATTTCTGGATGGAAGGATCATCCAAATTTTAGGTATGGGAATGCACAAAATAGGCCTGCAGGACAAAATTTTCAACAAAACCAACAGGCCTATTATCCTCGATAGAATGCATCCCAGGATCATCAGGTAAGTAATCCATTGGAAGACATTGTGAAAACTTTTGTACATAACTCTCATCAATTTCAGCAAGAGACAAGAGCTAGCATTCAGAACCTGACAACTCAAGTAGGTTAGTTAGCAACCACAATGAGTCGATTGGATGCTCAAAACTCAGGTAAGTTACCTTCACAAACTATGGTAAACCCAAGGGAAAATGTGAGTGCAATCATGCTACAAGGTGATAAAGAAGTTGAGACCCCAATGCAAGAGTTACATGCACCAACTGAGCAAGAGGAAGACAAGAATGATGCAACCATGGTAGGTAAGCATCCAAAAGGTAAGTTTGAACCTTTCTCTGAATATAAATCTAAACCTCCCTTTCCTAAAGCTTTGAAGGAAAATAGGATGAATGAGAGAACTTCTGAACTATATGATACCTTTAGAAAGTGCGAGGTAAATCTTCCTCTTTTGGATGCAATCAGTCAGGAACCTCACCATGCCAATTTATTAAGGGAATTACACACCCAACAGAGGAAGCAGAAGTTGAAAGGAGCTGAGAAAGTAAAAGTAGGTGAGCATGTTTCTGCAATTATTCAGAGAAAACTCCTTACAAAATGCAAGGACCCAGGTATGTTTTCTATTCCCTGCTCTATAGGCTATAAGACATTTGATAAGGCCATGCTAGATCTAGGAGCATCTATTAATGTCATATCATACTCTATCTATGCATCTTTAGCACTAGGACCTCTGAAAGAAACTAGTGTTATAATACAATTGGCTGACAAATCTAACACCTTCCCTGAGGGTGTAGTTGAGGATGTTTTAGTACAAGTTGGTGATCTGATTTTTCTTGCTGATTTTTATGTACTTAACATGGAGATTGGTGATCAAATAACTCTAATTTTGTTAGGGAGACCATTCTTAAAAACATCCAAGGCCATAATAGATGTTCATAGTGGCACACTGACAATGGAATTTGAAGGAAAAATTATGAAATTCAGTAAATGCAGTGCCATGAAAGATCGCGTTGCCTATGCTATTAATATGGTAAATTCTATAGCACAGGATGTTGAGCCTTTAGAGACAAAGGTTGAGAAATCAGCCTTGAGTGTTCACTTGCAGGAGAATAATGTAGAAGCTCCAAAAGTGCAGCAAACAGGTAAGGATCCCTTTACCTCAACACCAAATTCTAATGTAAATGTACCTTCTATTTTGCAGGATCCTGGGTCAAATCTGTCACCTCTTCCCAATCACTTGAAATACTTGGAAGTAGGAGATGCATCACCTATTTTAGTTGCCAAGAATTTGGGTGTTAAAAAAGAAGAGGAATTGATGCATATTCTTAAAAAAAAAAAAGAAATGCCATTATAAAAACAATTGCAAACCTTAAAGGCATAGACCCGACTGTAGAGTTGCATCAAGTTCTAGAAATCAAAGGGGTTAAACCCTTTAAAGGTAAGAAATCTCTCTCTTGGTTAGGACCACTTGTTATTACTAATGTGGCTTCTGGTTGTGCAGTTGAATTTCAAGGATTGAATCAGTCCCAAAAATTTAATGTGAACATCAAAGAGCCTCTATGAACAAAGATAGGGAGCTGGGTCGAGCCAATGACGTAAAACAAAGGCACTGGTTGGGAGGCAACCCAACAACCATTCTTTTTCTTCTTATTTTTTCTATTCATAGTTTAATTTTTCTTTATAAAAAAAAATAAAATTTGCAGAACGGACGCACATGCGCCGCGGCGCTCATCGTCCAGACTGGGCAAGCGCTGCGACGCTCTAGAACAGCGCCGCAACGCTACTAACCCAGAATGGGTGAGCACCGCGGCACTCCGCGTTGCAGCAGAAAGCGCCGCGGCGCTATCTATAATAGGGTCGCACGCCCTCTTCGTCTTCCCCCTCCAATTTTGCATCCTCTTCACCTCCAAATCCACTTTCTTGCCTTAAATCAACCATACCCACCTCCCATTATGTTATCTTGATTACATTACATGATTTTTCATCTTCTTTTGCAGGATTATACACCCCTTTCAGCATTTGAGTTGGATTCCAAGACAATTTTCTAGGGTTCAAAGGCATATTTGATCTTGCAATCTCCAGCCACCATTCAAGCTACATTGGGTACGGTTCTCTTCATTTTTCCTGTTGCAATTGATTCCCATACTTAATTGCTACTGGTCTGCATTGAATTGGGACTTCCACTTGAGAATCAACCATTCATTCTTCCAAGTCTTTAAGAGCGCCCACAAGGTGTTTGATAAAACGCCTTAGTGAACTTTCCAAGCAAATGGCTCCAAAAACTTCTAAGTTGAGTATCTCAAAAAGGAAGACTAGAGCTGAGGACCCTCCAGCATTTGACACCGTGGAATTTGTGACTGAAGAGGTTTATCAACACCACATCAAAGTGGTGGTGCATAAGCCTATCGTTCCAGGACATGGATTTATGATCACCGAGGGGCTACCTCATAAAGACAATATCCTCCATAGGCATTGGGAGATTTTCTACAGGAACCCAGAACCAGGAGTTATTCCCGTGGTACAGGAGTTCTACTCCAATGCTATAGTTCACGAACGTCATAAAGCACGGGTTAGAGGCAAGATGGTGCCATTCACTCCGCATGCCATTAATGAATTCTATTCACTGCCTGATATTGAGGATGATGAATATACGGTGCTTCTTCAATCATACATTGACTTTGAAGACATTATATGCACTCTTTGCTACAGGGGGCCTCCTGGAAATTGCATAGCAATGGCCAACTGGTATACTTTGCTAGGGCTGATATGAATAAAGTGGCTAAAGCATGGTACTATTTCGTGTCAGCAAGATTCATGCCCAGTTTCAACATAAGTCAAGTCAGGAGGGACAGGGCCATTTTGCTTTATGCAATACTAAAGGGCCTTTCTATTGATATAGGCAAGATTATTCATAGGCAGATGCTCAGCTGTATTAGTGCTAGAGGCGGATCCCTCTTTGCCCCTAGTTTAATTACTGGTCTATGTCAGAAGGTGGGAGTAAGCTGGGATTTCCACTGAGGCTCTCATTCACCAAATGAGACCTATTTTCTATGTAGACATACAAAAATACAAAGGTCATGAAGAAGCAGCAGAGGAGGAGTTAGGGATTCAGCCAATACCTACAGAGGATCTGGGTAGCAGTTCAGCTCCACCACTATCCCAGCATACCATTGAAAATTTATGGGAGCGCACAGAGTGTCTGAGCCATCAAATGAACGATCTGGCCCTCTACCAGTACTCTATTGCACAGCATCATCATGCATGTTTTAGCCAGTTAGCTCATGCCCAGAACCTCCCAATTGCTTTCTCAGCGCCTTCTACACCACCCTTTAGGCTTGACCCCAAGCATAATGAGATGGATGGCGACAATTAATTAGGGAAGTTTCACTGAACCCCTCCTTATGTTATTACTTGTCTCTATTATATTCTTACATTGGGGACAATGTATGTTTTTAAGTGTGGGGGGGTCACTTTATGATTCAGCTGGATGACTGTATAATAAATCATACACTTGTGCACTTTCCTACTTTGATACATAACTATAATTTTATGATATGTGCACTTTTAATCATGTCATAAGGTGAGCATGTGAACAAAATTTCAATTTATGAGTGTGTTAGTAAAACCAATAGCCAATGATATAAATGTTTAAATTGCTAATAACTCCTGAGAAACGTGGGAAAATCATAACTATGTGTAATTTTAATTTATTTGCAATTTATTACCCATTTTTTTAGAATCCTGAAACTATTTTGCATAATAACTTTGGACATTCAATTTTATCTTTTACTTAGAGAAAGTTTATATAATTCAAAAATATTGCATGATCTCAATAGGATTATAGAACTTATTTGAATGCTGCTTGAGGCGAAATCCTAGGTTAATACTATTTTTTAAGAGATGATTTAGGCATTATTGGATAGATTGAGCCTTTCTAGCCTAACCTAAACAATGAAATACCCTTAGTACATCTATTTTGAGCTTAATGAACTCTTCCTTCTAAAAACCACAAATGAGCTTAAAGCAAAAATTTGTATGAATATCCTTATTTTTCTTTACCCTTTTCACTCACTCCATGATTATTTTGCTAATTATTTGTATTGTAGAGCTTTATTTACAAAAAGAGTGGAAGGGTGGAAATCCAAAAAGTATAAGAACAAATGTTATGGGTGAAAGAAAAAGAGGAAAATGATGGATTAAATTGAAGCAAGAAAAGGAGTGTGGGGAGAAAATTTCCCCAAAATTATTATTGAAAAAAAAAGAGAAAGAAAAGAAAAGCAAAGAGATCATATTTAATCATGTGGTACTGGGTGATTGAGCCTACATTTATATCCTTTATCCCACCTTATACATTGACCACATTACAAGCTAAATAAAGTCCTTTTGATCCTAAAAAGTAGTTTTGACCTACATTAGTGGAGAGTAGCATGAAAAATAAGCATATGGAAATCCGACAAAGAGATCCATACCTGATTCCTTGAGATATATAAACTCATTTGAATGAAAGATAGTTGAACTGCTCAAAGACACACACACACTCATGGCTTTAGAAAATAAATTCCGAATTGCATTTGAATTGAATATTGCACATAGTTATTAAATTTTTTGAAATTTCTTTAAGAGCATACAATTTTCACTATGAGGCTACATATTGGTAATTCTTTCACTCATCTTATTTATTGAATATTGTTCACATAAATTAATTTGCTTGAGGACAAGCAAAAGAGTAAGTGTGGGGGTATTTGACATGCTATAAATTAAGCATGTATTTAGCATATTTTATGTTACTTTTTATTTTATTTAAATAGTGAATAAATAGGATTTAATTAATTTTTGTGTTTTATGTTTTAGGAATAATAAAGAAGAAAAGAAGAAAAAAATAGAGAGAAAATATGAAAAATGCTAATTTTTGACCTTTCATCACTAATGGAGGCATATCTTGCTCATTTGAGCTCCAATCGAGGTGATTCCAGTGGCTATAGAAAGAGGAAACATAGAGCTAAAATCGTGTTTGGCACTTCGGAAAACTCCAGAGTTTTCTAGGTTCTGCGACGCTCGCAAGTGAGCGCCGCGACGCCCCGTGACATATTTTCCGTAGCGCCGCTGTACAAACTTGCTGATTTCACGATTTTAGGTCTTTTTCACTCAAATTGAAGGCCGATGGACTAGGATTTGACCTAAATACATTCCTACTTCGATTAAGAGGAGGGAATCTCTAAAAAGAAAGGAAAGCAAGCAGAGAAGGCATCCAATCTTTCATGTAAGTTCTGAGTTACATTCTTTAATTCTTCTTTTAATTTTCTTATGGCCCTGCGTGGCTAGTTCTCTTTAGTTGGTTGAGGTAGATTAAAACCTCAAGGGATTTTCACACATTGTGAGATTTGGATTTGATTTTATTGTTTCAATTTGAATTGAGTATTGATTATTCATCTATTCTTCTTCTTCATGATTATTCAAATGATTGCTAGGAGGCCTACTAGTATATTGTCTGTCTTAATTTACCGCTGAATTGTGTTTTGAACAAAGTCTTCAATTCTGTGATTCATGAGGCAAATAAGTTTGAAGATTTTGGATTATAAATCATTGAACCTATGATGAGTAATTAACTAAATTAGATATAACCGATATGTTTATATTTGTTTAGCTCTGTCAGTTTCTCTAGTTCTTTATGCGGTTAACAAGTTATGTTTTACCGATGTGCTAAAGGATTGCTTGTTAATTAGGGTTTAATTAGTGCGATTGTCATTAATTTACTAGACTTAAGGAGGAACAGGGTTAGAAACCCAATGATAGATATTCAATTACAAATTGATTATGTTGTCAATGATCAATGTAATCCCTTGACGGTAGATATCAATCGAAACCAACGTCTTTATCATTAATTACTTTCATTATTGTCTACTTGATTTTATTTACAATTATCAATTCTCCCCTTTTTCAATCACATAAGGTAATACCAGTCTCTGTGGGATCGACCCTTTCTCCCACTACTACAGGTTAGTTTTGAGGTAAGGTATCAATTTGGGTGTACTTGCGACAGTGCGCACCAGTATGTATATACATATGTATGTATATATTTGTGTGTGTGTGTCTATATATATATATATATATATATGTATATATTGGTTTTCTTATCAATGTTAATTTGGTTATTTAAGAGATGCAAAGTTAATTGTAGTTCCAATAAAAAATATTTAAAACAATACATAAACAATAAATTATCTTTCCATTTTTTCTTTTTATATTCTTTGGACTACTTTTAACAATTCTTAATTACAAATGCTCATTAGAATACATTATTTATTTGTTCATTTAATTGTAAACAAAGAACATCAAGCATGCAAAATTGTATAAAATATGTTATAGCCAATATTATTTTCAGTCTCTACCACATGCGAGTGAAGGTGCTGATTTGTGCTAATGGGATCTCTTATTTGTTTTTTTTGGGACATAATTTATCTTAGTATTTCAGTTACAGATTGGAAGGGGCTTAGGGAGCAAAGTGTGTATTCTTTATACATTGTCCTCATTTTTAAGAGGAAATGAAATGTTTGAATATACATTACTTGTTAGAGTTAGACTAAACAACTTCTACATATTACATTCAAATGTTGATGATTAGGCACTAATCTTTACCTTGAATTGATTAGTTTGACTTCAAATAAAGTGCATTTTTTTGAAGCAAAAGAACGAAAGAATTAAAAGAAATGCATGTCAAACTTGACTCTTTTTTATAATATTTTTGCTCGATGGACTGCAATTTTATTTTTCTTCTCTATCTGAAAATCGAAAAGGGCCTAAACCTCAATCCAAGTTACATTGTTCAGAGAATTTTGTACATGTTTACAATTTACACATGGGAGTGGATTTTCTAATATTCTTTTATCACGATATTCTAAAAAATTTACATGACCAAATAGATGACACAGAATGCAAAAGTTTTAAGTCTAAGGATAGTGGCAATGATGATATTGGCAAAAAGGGCGGGGGGGGGGGGACAATATAAATCAACAAAATAAAAAGTAAGTGGACCCAACTCATTGAATCAGAATTATATTTAATATTTTAATATTAAAAATTAAATATTCTAAAACTAGAATTGGATTAAGATGAAGTTAGGATAGTGGATTTTTTTTTAATTCCATTTTTCATAAAGAACCGAGCATAATTTTTCATATCTTCCCTTTAGACTGATGGAGACTATAGAGATTGAAGAGAGAGAGAGAGAGAGAGAGAGAGTAGACCCTATTTTGGAAGTCAAGTCTAATAATATAATTTGTCTATTAGAAGAAATTAAATTTCTTTTCTTTTCCATCAAAATGACCGAAACGTTTCCGTTTCCTGAGTCACCGATATGAAACGGAGTTATCGAAACAAAACGAAGTGTTTATTAAGGAATTATGTTATTTCAATTAAAATTACTATGTTTCAAAATGTTTCGGTAGAAATACTCTTGTTTCAATGGAAATTTTGATGGAAATACTTTTATTTCGAGTTGTTTCGATAAAAATACTCTTGTTTCGAATTATTTCGATGTAAATACTCTTGTTTCGAATTATTTCGATGGAAATACTCTTGTTTCGAGTTGTTTCGATGGAAAAGTACTAAACTAATTTGAAAAATAAAAAAAGTGACAATCTAAAAGTAGATGAAAATAACATTATATCACATCCAACACTAAGTTATTTTCTCTCACAAGTCACAACATCTTTATTAACTTCATACTTTCCCCCTTTGTTCTCATAATATTATTTTCTTTCATTATCTTCATTTTAAAGAGGAAACTACAAAAATGATGCAAATAGAAATTGAAAGGCAAAGAGAGAGAAATATACCTAAAGATAGAGATAGAATCATGGTCGATAGAGAAAGATTTAAATATAAATGTCACGAAAGAGTTAAGAAGAAGATGGAGAGATAGATGCAAGAGAGAGATTGTTGTTGAGTGCTGTTATGATTTGAGTTAAAGTCTATACTATAGTAGTATGTTTACTTACTATTTAATTATAGACATTAATTCGAATTAATTTTAATATAATTTTATATATCTATATCATTAATATTATATTAAAATCTTTTAAAATTAAAAAAAAATATTATTTGAAATTATTTGAAACGTTTCTTAAAAAATCTTCCGTTTCCTCGAAATTTTTGAAATGTTTCGAAATGTTTCCATTTTTGGAATCACCAAAACGGTTTCTCGAAACGAAATTTAGTACCTTTTGGAACCAACCACTATGTTGTATGGATTGGTTTATCATAACTCCAAAAACCGCTGAGTATAATAATCAATTTTGATGAATTGCTTAAGAATCTGTTACTCTGCTGCAAAGATTAAAAATGCTGTCGTTTTCTTTTAGTGTAAGGTTAGTAAAAAAAATGTTCATGCATTTGTGGTTATCGAAATTAGACCCAACATTCATCCCCAAGGCATTGCTTCAGCTTTGGGTAACCGCTAACCTGTTGAAGCACTGGTCATATTTAATTTTAAATTAATATATTCTTTATATATAATGAATTAAACATAATAGATAAATACATTTAAAAGAGTTCAGAGACTTTTCTCAAAAATTATTTATTGATAGGACTCTCTAAACACCCTAAAACTCTCCAAATACACTAAAAAACGTAAAAATAATAAGGATCGTTGATAAAAAAAATTAACATATTAAAGACTTTTAGCAATATAAGAAAACATTGAAATAGGAAAATAAAATAAAATAACAAAACTTCTAATCCCAACAAGAAACTACGAAATTTTTTAAACAATCTTAATTCTTAAATAGCTCCGCGTTAAACCCCTTTACTTGAGAAAAATTTGTTAATGGGTTAGAGTCATCTAGATAGATTTGCTACTCATGATATTCAGGAACTAGTCTATTGACAAGTTATCTGTAATTGCTCCAAGATATAGGCTATTACTATTCTAATTTCTATTTGTGTTTATGTAACATCCCGTAAGAAAATAAAATTTATTAGACAATTTTTAGATATCTAAGGAAATATAATCCTTATAAATTCTTTACCTTACGTATATGCATAGAAATATTCTAACATTAATGGAATAGGTAAAGAGAGAAAACTTAAGAGGAAATATTAAAAATAAATATACTAAAGAAAGGTGAAATTCTTGGATAAGAAAGATAAATTTTTGTGAAGTCAGTAAAGGTATTAAAATTTCAAGAAGATTGAATTATGGTAATTTTTCCTAATTTAAGAGTTAAAATTACTAAGTTTAGTATCTCCACCCATAAATTGGATTTTTACCTATGGACACTTCATATAGAGTTTTTTTACTTCACATGAATTTTTAGCAAGTCAATAGGATAGCTCAAGGAAGAAATAAAATATAGACTTGGATTAGGATAAAAAAATTGGACCGGTAGCCCAAAAATCATGAAAATGTGACAAGCCTATTTTGAAAGGTAGAATTTTAACCAAATTAAAGAAAATAGGCAAGAATGAGCCCAAACCCAAGAGGAAAAATAAAAATAAAAATAAAAATAAAGTGATGGAATAATGGTGTAATCAAGATTGTGTGACTTGACATTAAGACAAAAATTTAGCAAGTGGTATGATAATACAAGAATTTAGGACAAAACATCAATATCCTACACTCATAATTTTAGCAAGTGGGTAATAATACATAGCATTATGACAAAACATCTTTATTCCACACAAATAATTTCAACCAAATAATGGAGATTCAAGGGCTAGAAATTTGCCACTTAAAAAGGAAAATCTATCATACTTGATAAAGACAAAAGAAAAAGGAAATGAATCCCTAAATCAAAGGGATCTTATCCCATATTTTAAGAACATATTATCATAATTTTCAAAATACAAATCTCATTTTCCTATGCATATCTTGACTAAGGAAGAGAAAGACAAGAACATAAGTTGTTTGTTTTCTAAAAATTCAACCAAGTGTAATCTAATTGTGATAAGGTAGACCCATGATCATGAAAGGTAAATTATTTGAGTGTCTATTTAAGCAAAACCCACCCTTACAACATTAGAATTTTCGTCCAAGTGAGGGAGAGGAAAAATAGAAGCAAGGTAGAGTGAGGAAAGGAGAGGAAGGAGAAGTCTAGAGGACTAAGTGCTCCAAGTAAGTTTGAATACTTAGGCTGGTGTAGATAGTTCTGCATAGGTATGGCTATGGATGATAAACTTTTAATCTTCTGTTTTTAATATTCTAGGAAGAATCGGTTAGGAATTAAAACAAATGGATAACATGAAAAATGTAGATCTATGTCTCACGGATTTTTAGCCACTGGAATCACTCAATTTGCATTCCATATGAGGTAGATATGGTCTGATTAGTAAGCAGTAATCAGAAAATGGTTAATTAGGGAAGAATATGTTAGAATAGCTTCTATGTTTTAATTTATGAGAATTTTCTGTAAGGAATTAAAATAAATGGATAACATAATAATTATAGATATATGTGTCACGGATTGTTATCCACTAGAATCATTCAATTTAGAATTCATATGAGGTAGATATGGTCCGATTTGTAAGCAAAGGTCAGAAAATGATTAATCAGGGAGGAAAATATTAGGATAGCTTCTGTATTTTAATTTCTGGGAACATTCTGTAGGGAATTGAAATGAATGGTTAACATAAAAATTATAGCTATATGTATCACGGATGTTTAGCCACTGAAATCACTTAATTGAGAATTTTTATGAGGGAGATATGGACCGATTAGTAGGAAGAGGTCAGAACCTATCCGAGAAGAAATAACCTGTACATTGAGGGAGTAATATCACCTTGATTTCTTAATATTTTGCTAAACTGTTCAACATAATAGTTTTAGATAATTGTTTTATCTTGAAATTGACACCAAGATCACCTACATAGGAGTTAAATTGAGGGAGTTATGCTCTGATTAGTAAGAGAAGTTAGATAGGATGAAAACTTGCATCAAGAAAATAAAGAAATAAAATTAATATTTAAAAAAGAAGAAGAATCTTATAAATGAAAATAATAAATTACTAGTATATGCCGTAGCCATTGCCATTGTATGAACTTATTACCATCTTAAGTGTGAAATTTTGACATGAAAATATTTTATAAAGTGATATTTGAAATGGTTATGTTCATGGCATGATTACCAATGATTTTTGATAATAGTTATATTTTGATGAACATACTTGTTATTGAAAACATATTTTTGGCCATCATTGTGAAATGAAAAGAAATGAGCACGGTCACATGGAAATCCATGTGGTGCACCAATAGGGGACGCCCTATCAACGGTTATGATTATGATTATGAGAAAAGAAAGAGAAAGTGTGCCATGTCGGACGGAGCGGGAAAATCCCGTACCGGAGAGTAGAGGATACTCACCCTGACCGGGGTAGCTTGAAATAAGAATAAGTTGATAGCTATCATATGATATTCTGAAAATAGTTAATCTTGTCATACATATCATTACTGTATGATTCTTATGTGCATAGATATAATGCATTCAAGTGACCAAAGATATTTTCTGTAGTTTATACAGCTGAACATGACGTGATGAGCTATATTGATGATGATTTATTGTTGAATTTACTGGGATTTAATTATCACTATATTTCCATATCATATTCAGAAAATTAGTTATACAGCTTTTTTCTATGGCTCTGGCTTTTAGTGCACATTGGATCGAGTTACTTTATGTTGGGCAGATCTCAGAATCAAATAATATGTTTGTGGTCGAGTTGGCTCAGATCCCGGTGAAGGTGCAACCACCCGCACCTGTATCTCCGGAATTTTGACTCATGAGGGGTTGATTTCTATAAGAAAGGGTTGGTTAATTCCTTTATTTCTGCTTATCAAGCTAGCATCATACCTAGAAAAAAAACTACTTGATGGTTGCTACAGCTTTTGCTCAAATTTTTGTACTGAATTTGCTACATAAACTTGCTTCTCATAAATGTTCGCACTTTCATAGGCATTGTCCTAGAATGCATACTAAAGATATTCATATGATATTTTCAATTCTAGAGAAATATTACTTGATGCTTGATGTAGCACTTTCTCTATTTTAACCACTAGTGTTACTGCATAAATTTCAGGATCTGACTCATCTTTACTCTGTTTATCTTTCCCTTCAGCCTTGACTAGTGATGCTTCATTATGTTCTACCTCTAAAATGCTTACATGGTGAAGAATCTCTTCACCTTCACTGACTGCAAGTAAATCATCTCCACAGTCTACTGAATTAATGATATTAAATGCTTGAGTCAAGGTAATGATACCTTACTTAGAAATTACCAAGTGCATTTAGATAAACCTCTTCCCAATAGTTCTCTAGAACTCCTTCCTTAAAGTAAGTGCTGATCTCCTCTATTTCAAGTTCAGTTAGTTCTATATCATTCTGAAGGGTCTCAATATTTACTTGCTCTTCTAGTTCTTCCTTAATATTACCTGGTAAAGAATATTGGGATCTATCAGTGATGATTTCAGCAAGCTTACTTGCTTGAGACTCTAAATTTTTTATGGCAGTTCCTTGTCTCTCATAGTCGTATCTATTCTTGCCATAAATTGCTTGACATCCTTTTGAAATCTCTCAGTACTTTCTTGAAATTCTTTGGTACTTCTTTTAAGTTGGGCAAGAGCTTTTTTTAAAGAATCTTTAAGTGGCTGGAGTTGAAATTGATTATTTTGGTGTGAGAAATTTAAATGATTGTGCCAGTTTTGATCATAGTGGTTGGAATAAAAATTGTTTAGCATGTAAGAATTTCCAACCCAATGGGATGGCTCTGTTTGGAATGGAGCATACAAATTACCAGCATGGTATTCATAGTCAAAATAGGCTCCATAATTTATGGGTGGAACATAATATTGTGATGCCCAATGATTCCAGCTATTCATATTTTTTTTAATTTCTCCTTAGAAGCAGATTTTCCCCTTGAGATAATACCTGAGAATTCGCACCAAAAAGCATAGTTAATAGATAAAAATAAAATTCAACTAGGATTAGGATTACTTAGCAACAATATTAATAAACAAATTAATCCCCGACAACGACGCCAAAAACTTGATATGCACGAATTAGATATTCGTTTAAGTGCAAGCATACATTGTCGTTGTCAAGTAATAAAAATAAACTCTCTATAGGCAAGTATAAAGTGACGATCCCACGAGGATTGATGTTATTAATTACTACACTAAATTAATATTTATCCTAATTGAATAAGTCGAATGTTAAATTTATTAAGAATGCAAGAATAAAATAAAATATAACAAAAACAAAAAATAAATCAGAAACTATCAATAAATTGAGATACTAGAGATTCTGATTTCACCATAATTAATCCACTTTGCATTTATTTATCTCTTTAATCTAGAAATTATAATCTTAATTGTCAGTTGAGATACCTTAAATTATCCACTAACCTCTCTCGAGGTCTAACATAAGCACCTTTCAAATGCTAACACATTATGCTTCCTTGTGAATTATAACAAGAAAAAAATTCATTAAGATCTATAGTTCTCAATTAAAACTGCACAGACTATACAAATATATCTCTATCTTACATGCAATCTATGGTTCCTACACACTACTCTAGACATATAAATCTCTTCTCAGTCTCATTATGATTAACAAATCATCTAATTAGTGATCAACCAATTAAAAGCATTATACACAACATAGAAACTCAATTAAGAAAAATAATTCATTGATTAAATTGAATAGAAAATACAAAGGTTCATAATTAGGCTACATCGTAGCCCTAGAAAATAAACTAGAATATAAAAGAAAATATAGAAGAAGAAGAAGAAGAAGAAGAAGAAGAAGTTGAAGCTGCAGTCTAGAGAGAGCCTGCACTCTTCCCCTTCTCCCTAATTCATAGCTCAATGGTCATTTTAAATATGAAATTGATCTTTGAATCCTTCTTAAACTCTATCTTTTAAAGATATTTTAGTCCAACTCAAATTTTTTTATAATAAAAGATATTTTAATCAAACTCAAAATCTATCTTTTTTTATTTTATTTTTCAAAAACTATATTATCATCTTCGGATGTGACGCCAATATCCAGCATCTCGATGCTAAATCTCCCAAAACTCAAAACATATGAGTTAAGGTGATCAAAGTTATTCAAGTGGGTAAAAAAACTAAGACAATAATCTATAACTTTTATGTTGACTACTTTGTCAAATTCTGGAGATTTCAAAGCATTATAGAGCTTGAAAATTAGAATCACAATGCAGCAAGATGAATCCTGACCTTTGATCACTAATTTGGATATATCGCTCACATTTTACCTTCGATTAAGGTGATTCCAGTGGCTATGGAAAGCTAAGAGATAGGTATACAACTTTCAAGTTGACCACTTTTCTAGATTTTGAAGAACTATTAGCACCGTGGTGCTAGCGCTCACAGTAGGTAGCGTCGCGGCATTCAAAATTTTTAGCAATGGAGCGTCCCGGCGCCTGCCGCTGCTGCAGAAAGTAAAAGTGTGAATTTTAGGTTATTTTGACTTCAAATGAAGCCCAAAAGCCCATGAACCAACTAAAAACAATCCTACTTTACTTACGACTCTTCCAACCTATAAATAGGAGAAAAAACAAGCATGAAAAAGGGATCCAATCCATCCAAGGATCTAAGGATCAATTTCTCAAGTTTCTTCTTCTCCTTTTTCTCTAGATTTTCTTATGGCCCTGCGTGGCTAGTTTCTTTTTTGTTGGTAGAGGAAGATTGAAACCTCAAAGATCTTTTATGCATTATGAGATTTAGATTTTATTTTATTAGTTCAATCTTAATTGAGTATTGACTATTCATCTATTCTTCTCTATTTAATGATTATTCATATAATTGCTAGGAGGCCTACTAGTATATTATTTGTCTTAATTTATTGTTGAATTATGTTTTGAATAAAATTTTTATTATTGTGATTCAAGAGGCAAATAGGCTTAAGGATTTTGGATAATAAACCATTAAAGCTATGGTGAATAATCAACTAAATTAAATATAGCCGATGTTTCTATATTTGTTTAGCTCTATCAGTTTCTCTAATTCTTCATGCAATTAATAGGTTATACTTTACTGATGTGCTAAAGAATTTCTTGTTAATTATAGTTAATTGAAGCGATTGTCATCAATTACTAAACTTAAGGAGGAATAGAGATAGAATCCTAATGATAGGTATTCAATTAAAGATTGAATATGTTATCAATGATCAATGCAATTACTTGATGGTGGATTGATGGTGGATATCAACCGAAACCAACACCTTTATTATTAATCACTCTATTTTTAATTACTTTCATTCTCTTTTACTTTATTTTATTTTCATTTATCAAATCCCCTTATTAGAATCATGAAAGGTAATACTAGTCTCTGTGGGATCGACTCTTACTCCCACTACTACAGGTTAGTTGGAGGTAAGGTATTATATTTGGTGTACCCGCAACAGTATAATAGGTGTTTCAAGACTTACATCTTAGGATTTTCTCCTTCAATTTTTGGCTAGTTTTTGGATAGTTTGAGTGAAACCAATTGGCCAAAACTTGCTTTCCTTGACGTTCTTATTCTGCTAGAGGTAGTGGTGTTACAACCAGAGGTCCAGAAATGCTAGAAATTCTAGAGGAAGAAAGTAGGCTTCTAGAGAGAGAAAAGGTGGTTTCTAGGAGCTTATAGTGTTTTCCACATTTTTCTTCAGAATTTTCCCCTTAAAATCTAGTGGGGGAGGGGTTCCCTTGCAAAATTTCCATTTTTCCCCTCAAGTTCTTGGCGATTTACTATTTTGCCCTTAAAACTTCAAAAAATTACAAGTTTAACCTTAACCATTGTTTATCGTATTTTTCCCTATAATTTTTCATAAGAAAAATCATATAATAAATAAAATAAAATCCTTTGAATTGGATAAATCCTCCTTTAAATATAAATGCACCCTTCCTTTGACCAAATTAAATCCTTCCTTTCTTTTCACTTCTTTATTTCTTTTTCTTTTCCAATTCCTTCTTTACTTTTCCAATTTAGGGTTGTTACATATAAAACCCTTCAATCCTCACTACAACAAAAGTGGGGTTTGGCTATGGAGGGTTAACCATGGTTAATAAAAATTATGGCTAAAACTTGGCTTAATGATGGTTTCAAAACCATAGTTAAATCAACCGTCTTGAAGATGGTTTTACTTGAACCATTGTTAAGTAACAATGATTTTTCCTAAACCGTTGTTATGTTTTGACTTTTTCTAGGAGTTTGTGAAGCTTAACGATGGTTAAGAGTGAAATTGTCGTTAAGTAGGGACGATTTAATCAAAACCATGAAATCCAAGGGATTTTGACCATTTATTGTAGCATAGACCAACTTAACTATGATTTTTTAATGAACCATCGCCAAGTCCAAATTTAACTATGATTCATTAAAAGCTCGTCGTTAAATCCAAAGGATTCTAACCCGTTTCTCGTAGTGTGGCCAACTCAATAAATATTTTTTAATGAACCATCGTGTAGTCCAAATTTAACAATATTTCATTAAAACCCATCATTAAACCCCCCCTTCTTTTTTGTCTCCCATGCTCTCCCTCCTTCACTTTTGTCTGGATCTTTTCCTTCATTCTCTTGCTTCTTTCCTGCCAATTTCTTCTCCTTTTTTTTCTTATTTCCTTCCATTTTCTTCCTTGAAGCAATATTTCATTTGTTCTCTGCCATTTTTTGCTCATAACTCTTTGTTTTCATTAAAGGTATGTATAATATTTCCTCCATTTTTCTTTCTTCATGTTTTTCATATAGTGCTAGCTTGAATGAGTTTACGAGATGATATTAAATGGTTTGCTGATGTATTGTATATGCTAGCTATATAGCTCTAAAATTGTATATGTTTTTTGTATGATGTATAGCTTCAAACATAAGATAGAGATATTGTTTCCTTATATAATTATAATTATATTGTTTTGTTATGTATGTATGTAGTGCTTATGTTATATAGCTTAAAATAATGATATTATGCTAAATATATTGTATGCTTATAATGAAATTAGGAGGAAAATATAGTCAGTGTTCCTGATTGTTATAATGAAATTAGAAGAAAAAAAAATTAAAACATAAACTTCTCATTAGAAAAATATAGAATTTAAAAATTTTGATAAAAATTATTTGTTTAGTTTCCATTAGGTTTAAATAAAAAATAAATGAAACAAATGGAATAGATTAATTGTTATTCATAAAAGGTAAAAATTATATGCAAAAGGAATGAAATTTTATTTAAATAAGTGGTTAAAAATTAAACAATTGTCTTTTATTTGAAATTTAAAATTAAACTTCAAATAAAATGAATGGATAATTTGTGGCGTATAAAATAAATAGAAGAAATGGAATGGATTAATTGTTATGCATAAACTGTAAAAATTATGGACAAAAAGAATGAAATAATTGAGAAAGTGGTTTAAAAGTATTAAAAAAATGTTTTATTTGAAATTTAAAATTAAACTTGAAAGAAAATGAATTAATTAATTGTAGTGTATAAAATTTAAAAATTTTGAGATGAACTAAATGAAATATTTACTTTGCATAAAATTTAGAAATGGTTAAGTCTTGGATTGCAAAGCCTAAGAATACCTGTGAATACTTGGATGGATTGAATGGATTTTTAGATTTTGTATTTACTAACTCGAGTGTGGCAAGTAGAATAATATGCCCATGTCCTAAGTGTAGGTTTAAGAAATGGAAAGTTAGATATGATGTGTGTGACCACTTGATTGTTAAATCATTTTCACAAGGGTATGATTTTTGGGTTATGCATAGAGAAAGACGTATAAAAGAACCTCATGTAGAACATCATGTAAAGCCATAAGTGAGAGAATAAGTGATTTGTAGGGATGACCTTGTACAAGACATAGTCCGTGATATATTTTGGATTCATCATGAAAATTAAAGTGTGAATTATGTGGATATGGCAGTTCCACTGCCATAGCAAAGAATGACTGATGGTGCGAAATAATTTTATGAGCTAATTAATGATAGGCAACAAAAATTATATAAAGGATGCGAGAAGTACTCCAAATTGTCCTTTTTGGTGAACTTGTATCACATCTAGTGTTTGTGTGGGATAAGTAACAAGGCTATGTCAATGATTATGAAGTTATTGGCCGATGTCTTCCTGTATATAAAGATTCCACCTTCATTCTACTATGCCAAAAAAAATCAACAAATTTGGACTTAACTATATAAAAATCCATACATGTCTGAATGATTGCATGTTATATTGAGGGATGATGAAAACCAAAAAAGAAAGTTGAAAAATGGAGGAAAGTGCCTAATAAAATCTTTATATACTTTTCACTCAAGTCAGGACTGCAAAGGCTATATATGTCTTTTAATACTGCAGAACATATAAGATGGCATACCATGGATAAGAATAGTGATGGCATGATAAGACAATCAAGGGACTTTGAGGCATGGAAGAGGTTTGACATAATGAACCCTTAGTTCTCGTTGGATCCTTAGAATATATGTTTGGCCATGTCCATTGATGGATTTAATCCATATGGCAACTTGAATACAAATTACAACATATGGACAATGGTTTTGATACCTTACAACCTCCCTCCTTGCATTGTCTGAAACATAGTTTCTTCGTTTTATCAATGATAATTCTAGCTTGAAAGGCACTAAGGAATGATAAAGATGTATATTTGTAACCATTGATAGAAGAGTTGAAAGATTTATGGAATGTTGGAGCTGAAACATTAGATTCTTCCACCAATGAAATATTTAATATGCATACATCTTTGAGGTGGATAGTTAGTAACTTTTCAGCGCTCGAAAATTTATTTGGTTGGAATACTCATACTAGTTTAGCATATCCCTATTGTAACTTTAACTCAATTCCTATGTTCTTTTCTCATAGTCGAAAATGGTGTTTCATGGACCATTGCCGCTTTTTGAACCAGGGCATAAATTTAGATTACAGAAAAGTAGTTTGATGGAACAGAAGAAAGAATAGACCTTCCTTTAACAATAATTGACACAAACATCTTAACATGGCTTAAGAATATTGATGTTGTATTTGATAAAAATGTAGTTAAAGGTCGAGAATGTAGACCTCAAGGAGTTGGTGGTCTTGATGCTAACATTCAACAATGATGTAAAAAGAGTATATTTTTTCAGTTTCCTTATTGGGCAAACAATATGTTATGCCACAATCTTGATATAATGCACATTGAGAAAAATGTTTATGACAATATGATATTCATGTTGCTTAATCACTCTGGACAATCAAAAGACTACTTAAATGCCTAAAATGCCTTACAAGAAATAGATATCAAGTATTCCTAATGAAATGGAAGATATCCCCTAGATTTGTTCACCTTGAAAAATGCAAATAAATATACCTTTCTCATAACAATAAAGAATATCGTTGTGCTTGAAGGTTATTTAAGTAACATTTCTAGATGTATTGATTTGAGATTGTATAAGATTAAAGGACTAAAAATTCATGAATCACATGTTCTCATGGAGGAACTTCTAGCTCTAGCCATAAGGAAAACATTTCCTAAATAGGTGTCCGCCGTTTTGGTTGACTTGGGTTCATTCTTTATACATATATATAATAAGTGTTAAATGTGACTAAACTTAATCAGCTTTAAAATATAGTTGTTCTGACTCTATGTTATCTGGAGATGTTGTTCTTGTCTTCATTCTTTATAGTTATGGTTCATTTAATTTCTCACTTGTTTAAAGAAGCAAAATTGAGAGGCTTCGTCTAATATGGATGGATATATCCTATAGAAAGGTAAATACATACATCTTTCATACTTTTTTGTTGTTGTTTCATTATTCTTGGTTTATGATTTGTATTTATTATATACAAATACTTAAGAAAGTTAAAGTCTTTCATATAGAATAGTGCAAGACTAGAAGGCTCGATAGCTAAGTCTTACTTGGCTCAAGAGGTTTTGATTATTTGTTCGAGGTACTTAGATAGTGCGAAGATGCTATATAATCGATTAGTATGTGTAAATGATCCAGTTGGTGGTTTTGAGTACTTTACTTTTTCTCTAGTGAAAAAATTATAAGCACATCTTCATGTGCTTACCAACTAAAAAGAAGGGGACCCCTTTCCTCTGGTAAGTAGATTATATTTATTATATTAAAGTATAGCTAATGTTTGTTATAACTTATTTGCCTATGTTTGTATGTTATATAGGGAATTCAGAGATTATGTAAGACATGCTTTAAGAGGTCAAACACAGTCTTCTACAGAGATAGATAAGGAGTTTATTTCATGGTTTTCTTATCATGTAAGTATAAATATATCTACTGTTAATATATGAATCAGTCATAAACACTTTAAAAATCATTACTCTTTTTTTTTATATTTCATATAACAAACGATGTCAATGGATCTTATTAAGTTGATATGAAATTCCTTACCCTTGGACAGCTTGATAAAGTAAGGCATATAGTGCATACAATGTCAATAAATTTAAATTCTGAAGAGTGAGACCAATGATTAAAAACTAAAAAAAGTGAAGTTTTTAGGACTTTTAGGACCAGAAATTATGCAAATAGTAGTAATAGTCATATCCTATTCAATGGTGTTTAATATTATGGAAAACTATTCGAAATTATTGAATTAAATTGCCATGGTCACTTTACAATTACTTTATTCAAGTGCATGTCGGTCTACACAACTAGTTCTAGAGGTGCATTTCAACTAATGAAACAAATGTTGCATCTATTGAGTTTTCATGATTAATACACACCAGTGATAGTGAGGATGACGAGCCACACATATAATCTTCTAAGGCTCAGTAAGTATATTACGTGTAAGATGAGTTGTATAAAAAATAGAGCATAGTCGTGCATTTAAAACCCTATTTTTTTATATGAAATGGGTGAAGAGGATGAGGATATTATGTATGAGCAATTAATTCCAAGCTCAAGATTAAGAAATGTTATTCCTAAATGGGGAAATAAATTTATGCTTGCATCACTGATAGTTTTGGTTGTTTATATTTTTATTTTATTTACAATAATTTTATCTCTCTATGTTATGTGTATTAAATTTGAACTAATGTATTTTTTTCATAATTAATAGAAAATTTGAAGATGAAAAGGTCTAACCCAATCATTCCAGGAAGAGTTAGTGAATCCAACTTTAGACCATTGGCAAGTGAGGGTAAACAATCTAAAGATATAGATTTCCTTGACTTACATATTCTATCCACATTGCAGAAGTTAGAGCATGAGTTGTTTGTTGATGAGCGTTTTTTGGAAAAGGATCAAAGTCATCAAAATATGCAATAAGCTGAATATACAAGGAGAAGACAAAGTTAGTTAGTCAATATTATTAGTAAGTATCCTAACTCACCTAGTGGCTAAACTATTTAGTTCTAATTTGTACTCTATTTATTTTTCTTTTACACATGAGCTAGGTCAGATAAGGCCTATGTCATTAATAGTACACAACATTTGGGCCTTACCTTTTAGGCAAAGGGTTATCGTTAACTTCAACACGACAAACCAACCAATTGGAGATTCAGGTAGTTTGTTAGAAGTATTTCTGAGAACACTTGAGACAATTTCCAATTGTTTTCCATATCTTACAAGGACTGAAGGTATGTTCTTATATATTACAAGAACAATGTATTTAGGGAATCTGTATAGGTAAATACATATGAGTTATTTATTTCTTTCTACACCTTGACTTGATATCTTTATTAGCTTTTCCATTCTCTTTTACATGCAAATTTTATTGTACAAGACGACCATATGAAGATTTTTTTCAATCACTTGGCCAAAAGTGGAGATCAACACATTACAACTTGTACAAGTCAAAAAAATGATAGGACTCACACGAGAGAACAATTACATGCTAACATCTCAGTAGGCATTTCATGATACCGCTGGATGACATTTGTAGACTATCTTCTCAGGACAAAGTTTAAGGTAACTACACTTGATTGTTAATATTTATCAATTTATGATTAATCTTATAAATATGTTTCTATCATTAACTATAAAATTGCTATAAAAAAATAAATAAACCACAAGAAACAAATGATACCATATACCAGTGGTTCTAAAAGCCTTACACATAATAAAGCTGAAATGGTAAGTTCTGATTAGTATATACTCTAGCTAAAGTTTAATTTTTATTGGAAATACATTACTTTATTTTTAAAATTTTTAGGAAGATGAGCTTAGGAATCCAATCACTTGTGGAGATGTATGGAGCATAGTCCATAAAAAGGCTGATGGTTCATACATTAATGATTAAGTTAAAGTTGTCGGTGTAAGTATTTGAATTTCATAAGAATAAATTTTAAGATCTGATTTTGTTGTAATGTTGTATTTTAAAATTGATTTCTTACTTTTTACTTGAAATTGAAAGAAAAAATTGCTATGATTTAGAGTTTGGAATCTTCTTCTCAAGAACTTTCTAGTGGAGATTCATTGACCAAAGCTTTGGGAAGCCGATGACATTCAGGTTGAGTTCGAGAATTCGGCTTGGGCATTTGCTCGACTCAAGTGTTCGGCCAGTATTCTATTGGGAGTTTTCAATCTGGGCCTCCAACACTGAATTGCAAAATGAAGTTGCCCGATTTAAAGCAACCATACAAGAACAAGAGGCTGAAGTCAACATTGTGAGGAAGAAATGGTAGTATGTCAACAACAAATGGAAGTGGCTATGACTTTTCTCCTTCATAATTATCAAGGTCAAGGGCCACCTGAGCTTGTATTACTACTAAGTCCTGGTCTAAAGCTAATTTCCTAATTAATAACATATTGGTTGAATCGTAAAAATTAATATTTTTGAAATTAGGTTTATTTAATTACTAATAACATTTTTTCCTTTCAAGCACCAAGTGATCAACAAAGAAGATACCCACATCCAGACTTCCAGGGTTAATTTACATTGTTACTGTAAATTTTTTGTAATTGTAATGTGACATTTTCATTTAAATTTTAATTAAATATTAGTTTTCATTCGGCAATATAGCTTTTGATTAGTAAATTAACTTTTTTTTCTAGATATTGATATTATTCTGGATACAATACAATTGTACAAATATTAAACAAATTAAAGAAAATTAAAAATATTAAAAAATTAAATAAAAAAAACTCTATTTGAATGATAGTTTTACAACCGTCACTAAAAAAATGATAGTTGATTAAATTGTTGTTAAAATTTGGTTTAACGTTTATTAAAATAATCGTTGTTATTTTGCGACCATTGTAAAACCATGCGACAATTAATAAACTTCATTAAACATGGATTTAATAACGGCATACCCATAGTTGTAAAAAATTGACGTTAAACCAGTTGCCACAGTGGATTCTACTACAATTTTCTTAACTATTGTTAAACCCTTTATCCATGGTTAAAGTTGTCGCTAAAAGTAACAAAAAAATCGTTGCTAAACCTGTGTTTTCTTGTAGTGCCTGGTTATATAAAAAAAACTATAAAGTTGCTAGAAATATACACCCTTATGAATCTATCTTACATCAAATAAACCATAATTGTCTTAAATTAGAAAATATTTTAGTACAACAAATCAATAGATACCAACAACCTCTATGCTAATACAATTCTACTTTAAGGAAGAAACCATAGATAGAAATCATAATATTAACTAATGATAAAAATAAAAATAAATGAAATTTAGTAAACTTAAATATTTATAAATCCAATGAAAATAATTATAGAAGAAATCTATAATTTTATTAATATTAATTTAAAAAAACCGATACTTTTTTGGTAAATTTTATGAACCAAGAAAGGGTTACATTAAAGAAAACATTATTCACTGTCATGACCTCTATTGGAGGAGGCACATGACCAACTCAGGAATGGACTAAATCCAACATTGTAAGCCTTAAGCCAACAGACGTCAGGATAGTACCATTATCACACAATAGATAGGTTGAAACAATCACATGCATATCATGAGAATCATCCATAAACCATATACCATAAATCCATCCATAATTGGCACCAAGCCAAACAATATAGAAATCATCTATTTCTTATACAACATAAGCCATACAAACATCTAGTTACATAGGGAAGCAGGGATCTTACCTGTAGTCCATAGAGCTACCCTTAGAGTACAAAAAAATAAACATTAAAACAAAAACCAGAAGCCCTGAAGGCAAGTTTTGGCTCACCACAACCACGTTCAGCTCATTACATGGTTAGAGCAAGCTGGCTATTTGAAAAGGGGAAAACATAAGATGGGGTGAGTATAAAACTTAGTAAGCATATCATCCTTACTATAATGGAAACAAGACAACCATGGTACGAGTTTTTCACATGAAAATATTAAATGCAAAGAAAATATGAAAACATAAACCTTTGGTAATGAAAATGAAATAAATCTTATGTTTGAAAGAATCAACAATAATAAAAGCCAATAATAAGAGTGAATTCTAAATTCAAACAAAGAAAATTAATCATTTGATTTAAATTAATTACAAATTCTAACTAGAAGTAAAATTGTATGAAAGAAATAATTTTAGAGAAATTATTGTGAGATGGAAGACGAACCATAATTAGTTTTCTAAGCACACAGCAAGGGAAAGATAATCAACATCCATTAGGCTGAAGCCTGTAATTCATCTTATATCCATCGACATAAGATGTTACATCCATTCTGTAACCATCAACATAAGCCGGAATTTCATCTAATATCTATCGACATAAGCCGCTATAAAAAGTCAAGGTGCACCAGGGCAAGCACTTACTACTACTAGTTTATAGTGTTTCTTATTTAAATTCCTCCACAAAAAACTATTAAGAAAACAACCATGAAATGCAAAAAATAAATAAGAGATTAGAGATGTTTCATGAAAACCATATCTCTATTGATTAACACTAGCCATTAACTATTCAAGCATAATCAACACCTTTTTTATCTGTAGGCCTAAACACGTGCCTCATATAATCATATATCAAACCACATGAAACTAAAAATTTCATGTTCCAATATGATTTGGAATTTCTCAGTCAATATCAATGGAGAAGTTAAATATATATGTGATGTTTGTCCTGCATGCCTAAGGTTTACACTAGGAGACATACGTTTAAACACTAGTTTATGACAAAAAAGAATTTCATGATTGTATGATGAAATTTCATAAGTAATTTTGATAAACTACTAGTCATAACTGTTGATTTTCCAATGAATTCAATTTTTAAAAACTAGTACTAGGGATAGCATTAAAAGAACGACTAAAATTTATATTATAGTAGGTGTTATCTACTCACAACACTAGGGATTCAAGTTGGATGACCCCCCTTCAGTCACTTCCAAAGCTTAAATAGCTGAACAGATGTTGAAATTGTTCTTGGGATATCTCAAAACCTAGAGAACAACTACAAAATGTCAATTTCTAACTATCTCACAAAATAACTATTCATGGCTACTGAAAACACTAATCACACTGATCGGAAAGATTTTTTGTGGTCGTAAAACTTTAATTTCTATTATACTATCCATTTCTAAGGCTATCTATGGTAAAAATTCTAGCAATAAGAGCTTTTGAGAATATATATGGAAAACTCACCACAAAATGCTATTGTTTATAGTGTTTCAATGAGATTTCGATGACTATCTAGCAAAAGTGATAAGTGGGTTTTGAAGCTCTTTTTGCCAAGAGTACAATGGTCTAAACGGTTTGTTAATTAGAGGTATATAGCTCAAGATATGATGGTTTGAAGGTGGAGAGGTAGAAATTTTGTGATGGGACTAGTGGGGTGGAGGGGCATATGTTTCCCCTTCATTTAACAGCACATAGCATGCCACTACAATGCTCATGTTTTTTACTTTTTTCGCCTTGATTTTTAAAAAAATTTCAAAACGTCCAACATAAAAAAAATTTCCCTTTGTCATATCTTTCATTTTTCACTTGAATAACCTAATTTGAAATTCTTATGAAATAGTTATGTACAAAAGAGTAAGCAAAAGTGTAGACTACACTGAACCTCTGTTTTGTAATTTTTACCCCTTATCACCCTTATTTCAGTAAAACAAACAAGAATGCCCAACATGAAAGTTATATCTGTATGTCATAGAAATTTAAATCACATTAATTGGGGTTCATATAGTGGATTTATGCATAAAATAATGAAAAAAGGTCTGAACCATCCTAAATTTTCACCTTTTTCTCAACTTATTTGCTTCAAATGATTTGAAGTAACTCTAAATGTCCTATGACCATCTTTAATCAAATTATAGGGTTACCAAATATATCTAAGCACCATCATACACATATAAACCAAGAAAAAAAAATGGTAAACAATTTATAAAAATAAATAAATCTTATAAAATGCCTTTTATAATAAAGGAAAAAATTACTAGAGGTTTAACTATACATAAGGGTAATTTCTTACAACTTTAAGAAGTATTACCATGATAAACATAAAATAAAATAAGTTGGTATAAATAAATTATATTATTTTGAAAACAATACATAAGAGTCTATTGATTTCTCATTAAAGTTTTAGCCATGGGATAAAGTTGTAATAAAAGGAAAAAGATAAAATAGGCGATAAACTATTTGAAGTTTACAATAATTAATCACCAAAGAATTTAAGTGAAACATGAGTTCAAGTTTGGCAATTATATTTATGAAATTATCATAAAAGAATACATTCATATAAATGATAAAAAATTTATAAATAAATAATAACTGACTATTAAAAATAAACAAGTGTTCAAAATTTTGGAAAAGTATGGTTGTTATTGTTGTAGTTAATCTCGTTTGCTTAGCTATATTACTTGATTTAATTAATTTTCCACATTATTCATTATTCCCACATTCCACGTATCTCCTAGGCTGAGGTATCCACTTGTGTTGACCATCAAATAAAGCTAACACCACTTTTGCTACTTGGGTTTTGAGGTACACAAACGCTAGCATTTACTATTACTAGGTAGTATTTTTCTAAAATGGCTCATCCCCATAAAATAGTTTATGAACAAAATTTCATAAATAAATAAAATTAGAAGGAACTTCAATCTTTAAAATTATTGCCATTCAACTTATACCTAGAGCCATAACAATTCCATAGTTCAATTTTAAAATAATAAGATATTGGCCATGTTAAGTGCCAAATTTATGTACAAATAACATTCTTTCGAAACCATAAATAATATATTCTTCCAAAATATCTTAATAGAACCCTATTTCAAACTTATCTATTTATCAAAACATAGTTCAAATAGTTCTCATTTTTTAGAAATACATTTCAAATACCTAAGTCAAAGGAAACCATAAATCATATCATATACAAACATACCCCAATCTATAGAATGTGTCAAAATCTCCCAAAAGTGGTAGCAGATACAACATCTCCCACTAGCAATGCTAACATATCAATATCTTATTATAAACTAAACCTCAAGTCTGCTATGCATTTAAGGGTTCAAAGATTAATATTCAAAACATATTTCATATTCAATTTTACTCAAATAACTTTAATCTAATTCAAAATTTATCCTTCATAAATTCAAATAAAAGACTCATTTAGGATGCTTGACCTGTGCTTTAATAACTATATAATGAGGAATTTAGATTTCAAGATTATTACTGACACTTTAGTTATTCACTAACGAAGTAGTATACATGAAAACATATAACGAGCATATGAAATCTTCAACCCTTCTAACACACACACACACATATATATATATACACATATACATACACACCATAAAACATGCAAAGCATACTTTAGAAATTAATAAGATATTAATAACACATTATAAGATGTATTATCTACTTATTGAACAACAGGTTCAAGATTAGGTTATGCTTATGTCACCTTTCGAGGCTAAAACCAGTGAAACGAACATCACAATTGAGCTCAAGGGGTTTAAATACCTAGAAAACAACCTCAAGGCATTAGATATTGTTCACATGTTGGAATCACTATTTACAGGGGTTAGAAATATTATTCACGCTAGACAAAAGTTTTCAAATAGTTGTGAAACTTTAAATCCTAACATTTTAACTTCTTCTAAGACTATCTACAGTGTTAGTTTTCCATTTAGAGATGTCTGAGCATGGTTATTTGAAACTTATCTTTTTAGGGCTTTCTTCTTGAATTTTCTGATAACTTTTTGGTGAAACCAATTAGTCCAACTCATAGCTTTCTTCTTCATGAATCTAATGACACAAACAGGGCCTCAAACAAATATCTATGGATTTTGGAAACTTAAAGAGAAGGTGGAAACCTAGAGAGAGAAATAAAGGGGGAAAGGAAAGATGGATGAAGAAAATGAATGGAAAGCCTCAGGTAGAAGTAAAATAGAAAGATGGGCATTTTCATTTTTTCATTGGCACCACGAAAGTGAGCATTTTGGCCTTTTCTGGATTTATGCATTTTGCCTTAAGCACCGCAGCAATAACGCTTTTGGAGTCCTGGAAAAATGACTCCAAATCGTAGAGCTACTGTGATGACACTTCATAATTCTGATCTTGAGTTTTAGGTAGCTTAGCGTCAGGGCAATGAACCTTGAACGCCGTAGTGATAGGCCTTCTATCCATATTTATGCTAAAACCTTTCAAAAAGCCTCCAAAACATACGGTACCTTCCATGTAACCCTCACGTAACTTATCATTTACATTTAACCTTTTGTAAAATCCTTAATTACACTTTAAATCTATAAAATTTCTTAACAAAAATATTAGTAAAATAAACCAACTGAAAAAATGTACGTGTACATGTTAAAACAAAGCTGACTTATTAAGAAGAAACAAAATTATTTAAAGCAACACATAATTACTTTAAGTAAAATCATAGCTATTTAAAACAAAATATAATTATTTATAACAAGATATAGCCATTCAAAAACTGAGAGTTATTACATATTATAGATCCCACTATTAAACTTTTCTAAATAAATTATCTAAATAATACAAACGAAGAACGAAAAGCATGCAAAGCAAAGAAATTTAATATTAATAATTGAAAGTTATATAATGAGTTCTTAATAATAGTACCACAAAAAATCGCAATTAGCATCAATTTTAAAGGTACTTAGTATAAGGTGCTCTAGTTGTTCTTGTGCAAATCATTAAATTCTTTTAAATCGATTTTTCTTGGAGTTACATTGTATTTTCTTTCATATTTGTAGGATATATCATTCTTGTTACCTTGTACATCCTCCTCAAATACATACACAAATTTTTTTAAAAATTGTGTTTTAGACTCTAAGTTTATAGTTGATATGTAGTAGGTTGTTAAAGAAGCTTCATTGTCAAATAATAGTTGAAAAGTGTTTGTTTAAAATTATGATACAATATAGCCCAAGCTCCATTTAGCTTCCTACTCCAATTCCTTTTCATTCTTAATTGTAAGAACTATACTATTAAATTCTAGGAGACTCTTACAGAAGAGGTGAAGCTACAACCTCTTTTATTTTCTTTTCTTTTCTTTTTTATGAATTATAATATTTGATTTTGACAGGATGTCTATTGTCTGGAATATCTCCATTTGATATTTTAAAAAAGGTAATGATTCAAAGGAAAAATATTTATCAATGCTCTGGTGAATTGATGGCTTACTTTATGATGAATTACTCTAGTGCAAGCATAACATATTTTTTTGATCAATAATGAAAGGGAAAAGGTTAATTTTCTCTTGTGGACTACTTTCAGCAAATATTTTGCATTCTGATCTTATAGTGGAATTCAACTTTTAATTCTTGGGTATGAAAGGTTGTAAACACATCTTGAAAGGGTTCATTAACCTTTTATTGTCTTGATCTAAGTGAGATTTCTTAAGTTACTTATTGTATCCTTTGATAAGGGTTGAACTGGGCATTGATAAACCTGTATTGCTAATTTCATGGTTTGATGGCAAGTTAACGAATTAAACCAACTACAATGTTTTCTTCTAAAATCAGAACAAGCATAAAAGTGATGCTTATCTTTGTTAATGGGCATGATTTATCACTTTCATGATGGTTTGAGAGTAATGGTAGTGAATCTATAATTTCTTGTTATTACTTGTTGGTTTTATACAGGGATAACTAGCTTAAGTGGGTAATAATAGTAAAATAATGACTGTTTGGTCTTATGCATGCTAAATTCATCTTACTACTTGATATTTGTTAGTGTACTATCTTTCATATGAATAATACATAACCGAACTTGATATATTCTTCCCTTGAAATTATTTCTCCTCTATGCATCTTTGCCATGGTACTAAACTAATTACTTATTCTATCTAAATATTTACAATTATTCAATGTAGCAAGGGAAGAAATGGTCATATACCTTACAAAGATTCTAACCTAACTTGCATCCTACAAAACTCTTTAGGAGGCAATGCCAAAACAGTCATCATTTGCACTATTAGTCCAACACAAAGGCATGTTGAACGATCAAGAAATACCTTATTTTTTGCTGGTTGTGCAAAACACTGACTACTAATGCTCAAGTCAATGTGGTGATATCAATAGCACTTATGTTGTATTTTCATTGTATTAAGATTAGTTAGTTTCATTTGTAAGTAGTTACTCTCCTTTTTTTTTTGAACTTTAACTAGCTAAATTATATTTTATATTTGTGTTTCTAATTAATTGTAGTTGAATATAATTTTAAATTATAATACTATTCTTTTCATTATTATTTTAGCAAGATAACTAATTTATCAATTAGATCTTTTATTTTTTAATTATTATGTCTATAGCAAAATTTACAAATTTAAATAATAAAGGAATTAATACAAGTACAAAAAATTACACATCAAAAAGTTGTCACTAAAAGTGATTAAATAGACATATTTTCAAGTTTTCATGGCGACCTATTAAAGTTACTGCTAAAAGTCTATTTTCAGTAGCGACATTTATTGTTTTCAATGGTGAAAAAAGTCACCATTGAAAATTGACTTTTGGTGGCAACCGCAAAAGTCGCCACAAAAAACTTTCAGCAGTGAAGTTATCATCAATGACAAAGAGCGAGTAAAAATCACTAATATATATATAGCAGCAGACTTAACTGTTTTAAACAATCACAGGTGAAAGTTGCTGCATAAATTAGCAACAATTTTGTTGTATTTAGCACTATAACTAATATTCTAAAAATTTTTAAAATATATATATAGCAGCAGAATTAACTGTTGCTAAAGTTTATACAAGTTTAAAAAATATACAGCAGTAGTTAAACCACCACTAAAGTTGAAAGAAATTTAAAAATATAAAAAAAATACTTGTAATAGCTATACTACTATAAAAACAATTAATCATTACATAATACTTAATTTTAAAAACTTTTTTAAACGACCAAAATTTGCAAATTACAATTTAAAATATGTCTCTAGGTAAAAAAATCGTAGAATTTAAAAAATGAAGACAATGTTAAGTTTGCAAAGTGTTGGGAAAAAGTCCCTGGTTAAATTTTGAAAGTAGCAAGGATTGGAATAATCCATTTTGAATCAAATGCATTAATGTCCCAATCACCAGTGGTATGATTGACAAGAAGATCAGACCATAAAGAATTGCTTAAATATAAGCATATTCAGACCTGTCCTATGAATTTAATTCAAAAACACAATATCAATAAAAAAATTTCTTATATTCTTGGCAATGAATAGCGTGTTAGTTACTTTTAAAATGTGGCCTATTATTATTTATTTAAATTTTGAATAAATAGTAGTTATCTCCTTTAGATGTTGATGTAGCAAATTAAGGTTATGTAAAAACCACCCATCAATTAAAAGATAATGTATCTTCTTTGATGGGAATAAAACTTCAAATAAAAATACATATGATATTTTTAGATAAAAGGTTTCTAGTTTAATGAGAAAAGCTTGTGATTTTCATTAAGTACACATACTAAAATCATGGATAGGCTAAACAAAAGTTCCACTACAAGAAAAGCGATATTCAGTGGTGACCTTTCAATGGCAACTTAAAGAGTCATCACTAAAAGGTAAACTTTCAGTGACGATCGTGTATGGTCGTCACAAAAACTTAGCTTTCAGTGACAACTATGCTAAGTCGCTATTGAAAGGTTGCACAATTTTTTCCTAAAAGTTAAAATGATTGAAAGAAAATAGCAAATTTTTTCTTCCTCCCGCTCTTAGAACTCCACTTTGCAATTCTTTCCTAGTAAAAGAAGGCTTTCTTAATGAAGGAAGGTTGCACAAGGAACCCCATTGCAAAGCATTGAGAAACCTTTACATCGTGAACCACTTTGTGGGTGGCTGCCCTAAAGAGCAATTTTCTACTCTGTAACGACACATCTAAGGTCAGGTTTTTCTCTAACTCTTCTATATATTGGACATTTGTTATTGATTCAATTTGGGGTTTTCTTTATTGTGGTTGGAGTTTATACTTTCGAAGGTTTTGGTTTGGATTTAAGCTAGGTTTTGTTTTGGTATTGTAGTTGGTTTAATCTTCTGCACCAATTTCAGATTTTGTGAAAAAGGGTTGCATAGAGAACTTCACCACGTTTGCACAGAGAATCCCACCGAAAGCACCGAGAACCCCCTACATCGTGAACCACTTCGTGGATAGCTACAGTGAAGAGCATTATTATACTCTGTAGCAACACATCTAAGGTCAGTATTTTCTCTAATTCTTCTCTGTATTAGGCATTTACTACTGATTCAGTTTAGGGGTTTATCTATAGTGGTTGGGATTTATACTTTTGGGTTTTTGTTTTGGTATTGTAGTTAGTTTAATCTTCTACAGTCAATGCTATGTTTTTTCTCTCAATTCTGCTAGTTCATGTGTCTCTATTTTTGCTGCTACTTTACCTCTTATTTCTGCTAGCTTCTTCCATGGTTATTGTCTCCTTCACTTTGTATATATTGCAATAGCTCTTTTGGACTGTAAGTTAAACTTTGGAGCTCCTAGCTTACCTTTCTGGATAAAGAGAAGAGTTGGAGTTTAATTCCAATACCAATTGTTGTCTAATTGGTTCTAATAACTTATTCAATGTCTAGCACTTCTCCAACTAATTTCAATCTTGCAATTTTGGTTTTTACTCTTAAATCTCTAGCAAATTTGTCCAGCCTTACCTATATGCAAAAGGATAAGAATTTGAGATAGATAATGATTCCTCTTTCTCCACTTAGGTTGATTCAGATAAGATATTTAATTGTTTAAATGAAGTTGGTATATACTTTAATCATTTTTCAATATTCAAACTAGATAGCTCCTCCCTTAACAATAGCTAGTCTAAGCTTATCTAAGATTCCCTATTTGCATGCTATCCTTATCTTTGTAATTTCCCTTCCTAATTTATCCTTGATTTCTTCCTTGAGTTTACCATAAACATACAAGAAAATGAATAAAAGATAAAAATATATACAAACATGCTTATGAACCTTTACAACCAATCTTGGAAACCTTATAAATAGGGAGGTATAACAACATTTACATCACTCGGGCGACCTAGCAAATAGAGAAGATGTCTAGCTTTTACAACACTTAGGGTAACCTTCAAACCTCTAAGATCTTCACCACAAGAACCCAGCAAAACCTCAAGAACAGGGAGGCTAAAATAATTTTTACACCACTATAGGCAAACTTCAACTCTTAGGTTTTGACAAGCTCCTAGAATTCAAGATGAAGAATAGAATGCTAAAAGAATTCATAAACATTCCTCTATATTAAATCTCAAGTTCAATGCAAAAACACACTTATGGATAAAATTCTCAAAGCTCCATAAACCAGAACATGAAAAAGAATAATGATATTTCATAGGTTGCTTAATGCTCTCCTTCTCCTTTGAATGGTTGAGTTGGCTTCTTTTATAGGCACTTTTAGAACTAGTTATTGGAGTATTGAAGAGCATTTTTTGAACCTTTAATGTTCATATGATAGCTTAACGGAAACTTCTAAATATTGAAAAATTAGCATCAATTTTTTTGTCCTATTGGTTCATTGTTTCCCTCTGGTTCTCATAAGCTTTCATTAGTTAGTGTGGTTTTTATTTTAAGCATGAGTCTAAACCCTATTTTCTTGATAAGTTGCATCAAATTTTAAACCCTTATAGGGTGTCCAGATAAGAGAGATTCTTTTTTCTTACAAAAAAAGCTATTTTGAATTTCCTAATCTTCCAGAAGGTCTTGTTCTAGATATAAGCTATCTTCATGGCATTTTTATGACAGGTCTTCTAGAACAATTTAAGTTGAAGTTTGCTCCTAGGGTGGCATCATGCTTTGGCTAATATTTCAGCTTGCTTTTCATTTAATGCAAGCAATAATGTCTAGAATAGAGGCTTACATAGAGTTTAAATTCTTGTTCCATTATCTGTTAGTTTTGCTTTATATTTTAGCTTCAAAATTGCATTACTTTTGCCATGAGAAAGTCCAACATTTAATAAAATTAGAGTTGAGTGCATGGATAGCTTGCAATCTTCTAGAAACTCTTTGCTTGAGATTTAAGTTGAGCTAGGCTATCTTTTCATCAGCTTATACTCTAGCTAGCATGACATCATTCCCAAGCTTCTCCTTTAAGCTTCTTTAAGCTTTTTGACCATTGTGTCATCATTTAAATAATAGGCGAGCACATATGAAAAGAATTAATAATAAATCCAAGATACATAATGTCACGACCCTAATTTTAGGGCACGTGAAATCCATATACCATACACATATATTTTCCATATAGAAAGTTTTTCATATGGATGACTTATACTTTAAAGTTTCTCATATAGAAAGTACAATTCAGAAGTACATCCATATGGAACCCGTATTTCAAATATCCTCATTTTACAATATAGCCCAATATTCAAAACCAAATACAGTACAATACGATTATAAACAAATACTTTGATGCAATAAAAGATTTCACATGTTTTAGGAGGTTTCCATATTAGAACCAATACAATAAATAATCCTAAGCACACAGCAAGGGAGGGTAAATCACATATCAATAATAGGAGGCATCATGCTCTCCCCGATAACAATAATAGGAGGCATCCCGCTCTCCCCGATAACAATAACTCCCGTGTGTTGGCCGACACACGAGGCTAGCACCACCCCTACTAGCTGAGGTATCAAGGTGCACCAGGGCTAACATTCCTTGCTGTTAGCAGACAGTGATTCCAATAGAATTCCTCCACAAATACTATAATGCACATATACCATAGAATTCAGTATAAATTTCTCAATATAATACAGACTTTCAGTCTCAGTATATTCCTTTGTCAAAACTTCCCAATCAAGGAATCACATATATATATATATATGCCCATATCCGAGGCAAACATATCACTGTAAAGATCAATATCATCTGCATAACACATTTTATTTGCCATATAATGAAAAATACATATAAAAATCACATGTTCAATGCATTTCAAAATTCATCTATAAAAAAATTACCCATTCAGGGTTTATCATATATATATGCCCTCTTTCCAAGGCAATCATATAACTTTATAAACCAATGCGTCGTATATAATAAATTTCATTTACCATGTGGTAAGAAATGCATTTAAAATCACGTATTCAATGAATTCAAAAATATTATTTTCAGAACCATACTCTTCTTGAACTATATTTCCGATAGAAATCAATTCCAAATACATTAATCCATTTCAAATACATATAAAAGTATAAATCACATGTAATCATAATCAATAATTCATCTTAAATTCAAGAAGAGCATGTAATAAGCTATAGAAAGAAATATCTATTCACAGTGTAAGGGCTCCAAATTTGATCAAATGGACCTTAAAAACGTGTCCGGAGGGTCCAAAGACTTGAAAAATGACTTCGGGAGTTTAATCAATATTCACCGCCGGAAAATACTATTCACCGCCGAAAAATACTATTCACCGTCACAAAATTTTTTATCGAATCAACAAAACGAATTCATATCCTAATGTTTATCTAGTTTCTGAATCCATCTACGGAGTTAGATTTCTAATTAGAAGTCTCTAAGTAAGGTTTTTCATAACTTACTTTTTACCGATATTTTCTACTTCAGATCTACGGCGATTTAACAGTTGATTTGAAAAATTGATCGGTCAAAACTGAAGTACTCTTCGTCCTGAATCCAATAACACTTCCAATTTTGAGATCGGAAGCCAATAAGCACTCCAGATCGAAAGATAAAGTTTGAAGTTACTATTCCTCACTATGCAAAATTCTCGATTTCTCTTTCTTGAACCTAACTCTGCCCCCGGGTTTCGTTTTATAAATTGCCTTCTCTTTTTTTTTTTAATATAATAATAATTATTAAATAATTAATAATAGGATTTTCCTTTATAAAAATTCATATAAATTCCATTTTTCATCATAAAATATCCCAAAAATTTCTAAAAATTTCCATTCTCTTAAATCTTTAATTAAACTCTTAAATCATGATTTTTCTTGATAAAAATCTAATAAAACAAATTTTAAAACAAATATATTTATTCATATTAAAAGAAAGAATATTTCTAAAAATACCATAAAAATTCATTAGAGGCCAATATAATTATTTTAAGCAACACAATACTTCTTTTAATTAAAAGGTTACTTACTTTAGCAAAACATAAACATTTTTAAATAAATAATAATATATTTGCTTATAATAGAATACTATTATTGAAAAATAAAAATTACGCGCCAAAACGTAAATTCTCATATTCCTTTTATAATTCTTTAATTCATGTAATAAATACATTTATTTCCAACGGTTCTTATCTCCATTTTCAAAATTCTCTCTATTATTTAAAATATTCTTTACTTTAGACTTTATTAAATTTATGGCTATTACATTCTTCCCCCCCATAAAGAAATTCGGTCCCTGAATTTCATCATCGCAATGGCAGATAAAACACTAACCTCATTAATTAAACAAAAATGGGTATCTGGCGCGCATATCATCTTCTCTTTCCCATGTAGCTTCCTCAGATGAATGGTTTTTCCATATCACTTTCACTGTAGGTATTTCTTTTGACCGCAACTTCTTTACTTGTCTGTCCACTATTGCTACTGGTTGTTCTTCATAGGTTAAATCTTCATGTAACTGAATCTGTGGACATTGTATAACATGTGTAGGATCCGGTAAATATTTTTGTAGCATAGACACATGAAAAACTGGATGGACATTACCTAATTCAGGAGGTAAAGCCAAACGATAAGCTACCGGACCGATCCTATCAAGAATTTCAAATGGTCCTATATACCGTGGACTTAATTTTCCTTTCTTTCCAAATCTCACTACTCCCTTCATAGGAGATAATTTTAGAAAAACATGTTCACCAACGGCAAATTCCAATGGCGACGTCTATTATCAACATAAGCCTTCTGTCTACTCTGAGCTGCTAACAACCTTTCCTTAATAAGTTTTACTTTGACCAGTGCTTCCTGTACTATATCAGGCCCTAAAACCTTTGCTTCGCCCATCTCAAACCATCCAATCAGGGAACGGCAACGCCTGCCATATAATGCCTCAAAAGGAGCCATTTGTATACTGGCTTGATAGCTATTGTTATAAGCAAATTCAGCTAAAGGTAGAAAGTTTTCCCAACTACCCTGAAATTCTAATGCACAAGCCCGAAGCATGTCTTCTAATATTTGAATGGTTCTCTCAGATTGCCCATATGTTTGAGGATGAAATGCAGTACTGAGATTCAACTTCGTGCCCAAAGCTTGTTGGAAAGCTCTCCAAAAACGAGCTGTGAATTGTGGTCCTCGATCAGAAATAGTTGATATTGGCACTCCATAAAGCCTCACTATTTCATTCAAATATAATCGTGCATACTGAGCTACATTGTATGTGGTTTTCACCGATAGGAAATGTGCTGACTTAGTCAACCTATCAATGATCACCCATATTGAATCAAACCCTTTTGGTGTTCTTGGTAACCCCGTAACAAAATCCATAGTTATTCTTTCCCATTTCCATTCAGGTATCTCTATCTGCTGATGTAATCCTGCAGGCCTTTTATGTTCCGCTTTTACCTGCTGACAGGTTAAACATCGAGACACGTAATCCACTATGTCTTTCTTCATACCTTCCCACCAATAAAGTTCTTTTAGATCTTGATACATTTTAGTTATTCCAGGATGAATTGTATACATAGATCTATGGGCCTCCTCTACAATTTCTTTCTTAAGTTCTTCTTTATCAGGTACACATATCCGCTTGCCAAATCTCAGAATCCCTTCAGAGTCTACAGTCAAATCAACTTCACCACCATTTTTTACCTCTTCAATTTTCTTGCACAAATAGGCATCCTTTCTCTGTGTCTTCTTCACCTACTCGATCAAATATGATTGAAATTATATATGAGCTAATACTACTCCAGGCTCTCTTACTTCCATCACTACTCCATCACTTTCCAGCTTATGTATCTCTTTAATTAACGGCCTTCTTACCAATGTGATATGAGCCAAGCTACTCATAAACTTCCTACTTAATGCATCAGCCACTACATTGGCTTTACCTGAATGGTATAGTATTGTGCAATCATAATCTTTAAGTAATTCCATCCATCGTCTTTGTCTCAAGTTAAGATCTTTTTGTTGGAAAATATATTTGAGACTCTTATGATCTGTATAAATTTCACATGTCTCACCATATAAATAATGCCTCCATATTTTAAGAGCAAAAACTACTGCTGCCATTTCTAAATCATGAGTCGGATAGTTTTGCTCATGTGGTTTAAGTTGTCTAGATGCATATGCAATGACTCGACCATTTTGCATCAACACACATCCTAAGCCAATTCTCAATGCATCACAGTATACAGTGTATCCTTCGGTACCTGAAGGAATAGTCAATACTGGCGCCATAGTCAAACATTCTTTAAGTTTTTGAAAACTTCTTTCACATTCATCTGACCAGTCAAACTTTATTCCCTTTCTTGTCAACCTTGTCAAAGGAGCAGCTATCTTTGAAAAATCCTTAACGAATCTTCGATAATAGCTTCCTAAACCAAGAAAACTACGAATCTCTGTAACTGTTGTAGGACGTGGCTATTTCTGCACTGCTTCTATCTTTTTAGGATCAACTTGAATACCATCTTTAGTAACCACATGCCCTAAGAAGGCAACACTGCTAAGCCAAAATTCACATTTTGAAAACTTGGCATACAGTTGGTGTTCTCTTAGGGTTTGCAATGCTATTCTTAAATGTCGCTCATGCTCCTCTGAACTCTTTGAATACACCAGAATATCATCGATAAATACAATAATAAACTGGTCTAGGAGAGGTTTAAATACCCTATTCATTAAATCCATAAATGCAGCTGGAGCATTCGTTAAACCAAATGGCATTACTAAGAACTCGTAGTGCCCATACCGAGTCCTAAAAGCAGTTTTCAAAATATCTTCCTTCTTGATTTTCAATTGATGATACCCAGATCTCAGATCAATTTTTGAAAAACATTGAGCACCTTGTAACTGATCAAACAAATCATCTATTCTGGGTAGTGGATATTTATTTCGTATAGTTACTTTGTTCAACTGCCTATAGTCAATACATAAACGTAAAGATCCATCCTTTTTCTTCACAAAAAGAACAGGAGCACCCTAGGGAGATGTATTGGGTCGAATAAAACCTTTATCTAGTAAATCTTGTAATTGTTCCTTTAATTCCTTAAGTTCTGTAGGTGCCATCCTATAAGGAGGTATGGATATTGGTTGTGTTCCAGGGAAAAGGTCAATACTAAACTCAATCTCTCGGTCTGGTGGTAATCCTGGCAACTCTTCAGGAAACACATCAGGAAATTCTTTAACTACTGGAACCTGCTCTACACTTGTATACTTTATATCAACATCTTTTACTACTGCTAAATACCCTTGGCATCCCTTTTGTAATAGTTTATGAGCTGTCAGTACAGATATTAAATTACTAGGCACCTCATTACGGTCTCCTTGTATTGCGAAAGAAGGTTCTCCAGGGACATTAAACTTAATCACCTTATGATGACAGTCTAGAATGGCATGACATGATGACAACCAATCCATTCCCAGAATCACATCAAAATCTACCATATTTAAAACTATCAGATCCACAAAAGTCTCCTTATCTTTTATCGAAATCTCACATGATTTATACACATCATTTACCAATAAAAATTCTCCCATTGGAGTAGCAACCATAAAAGAACAATATAAACTAGTAGGATCTCTACCCAATTTCTTAGCAAAGCAAGGTGATATATAAGAATGAGTAGAACTAGGATCAAACAGTACATATGCTCTATGAGAACACACTGACAATGTACCTGTCATCGCTGCATTTGAGGCCTGAGCATCTTGTCGTGTCAAAGCAAAAACGCGAGCTGGTTCTCGGCCTCGACCTCCTGATCCTCTACCAAATCCACCACTACTTGTTTGGCCTGAAATTGCTCTGACTGGTCGTGCTGGTGTAGATGCAGGGGGTGAAGCTGGCTATACTGATGCTTGACTAGAACCTCGTAACTGTGGACAATTCCTTACTATATGACCTACTTTTCCACACCAAAAACATGCGCCAGTTGCTCGGCAACACTGTCCAGTGTGAGGCTTACCACAATGGGGACATAATGGAATCGATCTTGAATTCTGTTGACTAGTAGGTCTCATCTCTTTGAATCATTCTTTGCCTATTGATATTGACTGATGCCTGGCTGGTGCTACCAGATCCTGCTTGAGTAAAACGCTGCGGCTATTGAAATCTTGACCCACTGACAGTAGGATTATATCTAGTATGGGCATTACTATCTCGATCTCTTTTCCTTCTCTTAAGACTTTCTATGTCTGCTTGCTCTCGTGTTTTCATCATTCTAGCACAGTTCACAGCTGCTGAATAAGTTGAAAAATGATCCATCTGAGGACCCACTGACTTAAACAATAGGCGTATCAATCCCAAAATAAATCTCTTAATTCTATCCTTTTCAGTAGGGACCAGATATGGTGCATATCTGGACAACTGGGTAAAACGAATGTCATATTCAGAAACCATCATATTCGGTGTCTGTCTCAATTCTTCAAATTCTCTAGCCTTCTTGTCTCTTTCACTCATTGGCAGGAAATGATTCATAAATTCTTCCTTAAATTCATTCTACTCCATTGGTGGTAAAGTAGCTGATCTTCCCTGTACCAGGGTCTCAAACCAAACCTGAGCCACATCTGATAATTGAAAAGATACTAATTCAACAGATCTCCTACTGGAACATCCCAAAGCTCTTAAGACTCGTTCCACCGCATCAATAAATATCTGTGGGTCTTCCTGAGCATCTGACCCAGAAAAAGTCGGGGGCTTCAGCTTTAAAAATTGTGGTAATGTCACCTCAATCCCTGTAGATTTATCCTCACGTTCAACTGGTATTTTTAATTCTTGCTCTTCAGGAGCTTTTTCTGGTGGCTGACCATCCTTCCTGCCCTGTTCTACTATAAATCCAGCTAATGTCTCTAAGCTCCTATGTATGCCAGCAATCATATCAGCTGTTCTATCATGCGGCTTCTGAGGGGGTTCTACTCTCTCCTCAGGGACTCTATCAGATATATGAACACGTTCATCATGTATTGGGGTACTCATACCCCGTGCACGCCCTCTACCTCTACCTCTGCCTCTAGGTCGGCCTCTACCACGGCCTCTTTGTACTGGAATAGCAGATTGTGTAGACTCTTCTGCAGAGGGTACACGATTTATTGCTTCTCTAGCAACTGCTCTAGTTCTTGGCGGCATCATTAACTATACAAAACAAAATAACATTTTACAATACCATCACATTTGATCAACCTTATACTATGAACTGTAACATACTCAGAATAGAATGGAAGATAATATCCTATAGAATCCCTCAGCAGCACCTGAAGTATAAATATGTCCGGCTCATATCGATACTAAAGGTCCTACTAAAGAATCCTTTGCTCTGATAGCCACAGGGAAACCTAATGCTCTGATACCAACTTGTCACGACCCTAATTTTAGGGCACGTGAAATCTATATACCATACACATATATTTTCCATAAATGTACATAATGCCATTCTTTATCATATAAACCAATACATATAGGTTCCCATACACATATACAATAAACAATTTAAGTCTATAAACACCAGAGTAACAGTAGAAGCAAGGATCCTGCCTGTGGCATAGAGAGCATACTCTAGAATACAAATACAAATACAATACAAATAACGTGAGCCTTGGAAGCAACATAGGCTCACCCAGATAGTAGTTAGTTTAGCTGATCACCTATCCGCAGGACCAGACTCTGTCTCCTTATCTGAAAAATATATCCACAACGTGTAGTGAGTTTTAAAACTCAGTGAGCAGATAAGACTCTTTATAATCTCTTAGGTTAGCATATGGATGACTTATACTTTAAAGTTTCTCATATAGAAAGTACAATTCAGAAGTACATCCATATGGAACTCGTATTTCAAATATCATCATTTTACAATATAGCCCAATATTCAAAACCAAATACAGTACAATATGATTATAAACAAATACTTTGATGCAATAAAAGATTTCACATGTTTTAGGAGGTTTCCATATTAGAACCAATACAATAAATAATCCCAAGCACACAGCAAGGGAGGGTAAATCACATATCAATAATAGGAGGCATCATGCTCTCCCCGATAACAATAACTCCCGTGTGTTGGCTGACACACGAGGCTAGCACCACCCCTGCTAGCTGAGGTATCAAGGTGCACCAGGGTTAACATTCTCTGCTGTTAGCAGACAGTGATTCCAATAGAATTTCTCCACAAATACTATAATGCACATATACCATAGAATTCAGTATAAATTTCTCAACATAATACAGACTTTCAGTCTCAGTATATTCCTTTGTCAAAACTTTCCAATCAGGGAATCACACATATATATATATATATATATGCCCATATCCGAGGCAAACATATCACTGTAAAGATCAATATCATGTGCATAACACATTTTATTTGCCATATAATGAACAATACATGTAAAAATCACATGTTCAATGCATTTCAAAATTCATCTATAAAAAAATTACCCATTTAGGGTTTATCATATATATATGCCCTCTTTCCAAGGCAATCATATAACTTTATAAACCAATGCGTCGTATACAATAAATTTCATTTACCATAAATGCATTTAAAATCACGTATTCAATGAGTTCAAAAATCTTATTTTCAGAACCATACTCTTCTTGAACTATATTTCTGATAGAAATCAATTCCAGATACATTAATCCATTTCAAATACATATAAAAGTATAAATCACATGTAATCATAATCAATAATTCATCTTAAATTCAAGAAGAGCATGTCATAAGCTATAGAGAGAAATATCTACTCACAGTGTAAGGGTTCCGAGTTGGACAGCCCTAATATGTACTTTTTTGAGCCAAATTTGATCAAATGGACCTTCAAAATGTGTCCGGAGGGTCCAAAGACTTGAAAAATGACTTCGGGAGTTTAGTCACTATTCACCGCTGAAAACACTATTCACTCGCTGGAAAACACTATTCACCGTCATAAAATTTTTTACCGAATCAACAAAACGAATTCATATTCTAATGTTTATCTAGTTTCTGAATCCATCTACGGAGTTAGATTTCTAATTAGAAGTCTCTAAGTAAGGTTTTTCATAACTTACCTTTTACCGAGACTTTCTACTTCAGATCTACGGTGATTCAACAGTTGATTTGAAAAACTGATCGGTCAAAACTGAAGTACTCTTCGTCCTGAATCCAATAACACTTCCAGTTTTGAGATCGGAAGCCAATAAGCACTCCAGAGCGAAAGATAAAGTTTGAAGTTACTATTCCTCACTATGCAAAATTCTCGATTTCTCTTTCTCGAACCTGACTCTTTACCCCCGGGTTTCGTTTTATAAATTGCCTTCTCTTCTTTTTTTTTTTAATATAATAATAATTATTAAATAATTAATAATAGGATTTTCCTTTATAAAAATTCATATAAATTCCATTTTTCATCATAAAATATTCCAAAAATTTCTAAAAATTTCCATTCTCTTAAATCTTTAATTAAACTCTTAAATCATGATTTTTCTTGATAAAAATATAATAAAACAAATTTTAAAACAAATATATTTATTCATATTAAAAGAAAGAATATTTCTAAAAATACCATAAAAATTCATTAGAGGCCAGTATAATTATTTTAAACAACACAATACTTCTTTTAATTAAAAGGCTACTTACTTTAGCAAAACATAAACATTTTTAAATAAATAATAATATATTTGCTTATAACAGAATACTATTATTGAAAAATAAAAATTACGCACCAAAACGTAAATTCTCATATTCCTTTTATAATTCTTTAATTCATGTAATAAATAAATTTATTTCCAACGGTTCTTATCTCCATTTTCAAAATTCTCTCTATTATTTAAAATATTCTTTACTTTAGACTTTATTAAATATACGGCTATTACACATAAGGCCCTACTTATGAAAAAATTTCCCTTTTAATACTGAAGCTACAATATTTAAAATAGAACTTTCTAAAGATTTAAAATGTTGGCTCCAAATTCTAGACCTTTTCATTCATACTTCACCTGTAGAATTGCACTGCTTTTTGCATGAAAATAATCTAATGTAAATCTTACGTAGGCTTTAAAATGTTGATTCTAAGTTCCAAACTTTTTGCTTCATATATCTCCTCCAAGTTTGTGTTATTTTTATACAAGAATATATGCAGCAAGAAACTTAAGTAGATAGTTTGCATGTCTAGCTAGCAACTCTTCTAAGAGCTATTTGCTTGACTTTTAAGCTGAGTTAGACTACCCTTCTAGAAGTTCTTTCTTAGGGAATCAAGGCATCATCTTTAATTGTAACGCCCCCAATTTACGTTACGAAAAATATATATTTTTTATTTATTTTCCGTAATCAGATATTTTCCATAAAGATACATAATTCAATTCTTTATCATGGGAATAGATACATGTAGGATCTCTCATGTATACACAATATACAGACCAAGTCTATAAACATCAAAGTACAGCAGAAGCGGGGATCCTGCTTGTAGCGTTCAGAGCACTCTAGAATACAAACACAGTATAATTTAAAGACCGTGACATATTTGCCGAATCAGACTCTGATATTCTCATCTGAAAAATGTGGAAATATCGTGTAGTGAGTTTGACAACTCAGTGAGCAAATAATTCCTCCTATGACCTCTTAGGTTAGCATATGGATGTACTTATATTTTAAAATGTGTCACATAGAAAATACAGTTCAGAAGTACATTCATATAGGATCCGTATTTCAAATATTCTCAAATCAAAGGATATTCAGATATCCAAAACCATTTGTACCATGTTATGATCATTAAACAAATGTTGTTATGCTCAGCTGTATAAGCTATAGTAAAATATTATGATTTGAAGGTAAAATCATTACTTTTAATGTAGCTGCCTCACTCGGCAATCTGGTTAATGCAATGAAAATATAACTCATTTGTTATACGCATAGTGACCTCGACCCCAATCACAATAAGTGATCAGGGAATGTGAGTACATCACTCTCCTGCCCCCTCACATTACCACTGTCACCTGGTTGGAGCGGCCCTTCCTCAGCTCACTTAGGCTAATAGGGCGTCCCCTATTCGGTGCCGTCACAAGCCATACAACCAACCGATATTCATCAATATATATAAATACATGTAAAATTATCAAGCAACTCGCCATGAGCTTTACGCTTGTCATATTTATCAAGCAACTCGCCATGAACTTTACGCTTGCCATTTAATCTCATTTATAATATGACATGCATTATTTTCACAAATATATAGTTTTACAAATCAATGCATCGTGCACATAATATTCACTTTATCAAATAATGATAAATACATTTAGAACCATATATTCAATGAGTTCCAAAATCTATTTCTAAAACCATACTCTTCTTGAACTATGTGCCAGTTCGTAAGCAAAATAAATATTTTAACACATTTCAGATATTTATGATAGCATAAATAATTGTAAACAGAAACAATTATATAATTATAGTTCAAGAAGAGCATGTGGCAAGTCATAGAAAGAATTATCTATGAACTGGTTAGGGCTCCTGTTGGAAAGCCCTAAAATGTATTTTTTAAAGCTGAATTTGACCAATTAGACCTCAAAAACATGTCCGGAGGGTTCAAAGACTTAGAAAATGACTTTGGGAGCTTGATCATTATTCATCGTCAAAAACACTATTCACGACGAACAAAACGTTGTCAGATAGCTGAAAAATTTCATATCCTAAGGTTTATCTAACTCCTGAATCCATCTATGGTGTCAGAATTTCAATTAGAGGTCTCTAAGTAAGAGTTTTAGAATTTACCTTTTTTTGAGATTTTCTACTTCAAATCTACGACGATTCAACGGCTGATTTAAAAAATTGATTGGTCAAAACTGTAGTATTCTTCGTCCTGAATCCAGTAACACCTTCAGTTTTGAGATCGGAAGCCAATAGGCACTCCAGATCTAGAAAAAAAGTTGAAGGTTACTATTCAACCACTATTCACTCACTATTTATCCATTTCAAAATTCTTCAGAAATATGCTGTTGTCTCCCGACCTTCACTCTTCCCTTTTTATATTATTTATTTATTTTAATAATTATTATTATTATTTAATAATTAATACTAGGATTTTCTTTTATATAAATTCATATAAATTCCGTTTTTCATCTTAAAATTTCTCAAAAATTTCTAAAAATTTACATTCTCATAAACCTTTAGTTAAACTCTTAAATCATGATTTTTCTTTATAAAAATCTTAATAAAACAAATAATAAAATAAATATCTTTATACATAATAAAAGAAAGAATATTTCTAAAAATACAACAAAATTCATTAAAGACCAATATAATTATTTCCAGCAAAACAATAATTATTTTAATTAAAAATAGACTTACTTTTAGTAGAACATAATAATTTTTAAACAAATAAAAATATATTTGTTTATAACAAAACATTATTATTTAAAAATAAAAATTATGGGATGTTACATTAATCTTCTTCTTTAAGATTCTTTTAGCCTGTATTTCTTATGGGTTTTAACTAATTAATTGCCTATCACAAAAAACAAACAAGAGAAATAATTCCAAGATATAAAGGGACGTAACATATTTTCCTTTAATATATTGACTCGAAATAACTTTATTCATATTTGATTCATATTATGCATCCCATTGGAAGTTAAGCCATAATAAGATAGTCATTCAATTCTTAATTTAAATTTAAATTTTTCTTTTTGAGTTTAAGTTCCAATCGTTCACAATATATGAGATGATATTATCAAAATCATCAAGGCGACTAATAATTTTATCAAGAGAGATTCAATCAAAATTAAGAAGTGGCTCACTATATAGCAAAGTTGTATATTATTAGAACTTTGATGATGGCTAGGTTATGGTTTCCCATTAAAGAGCATAACATGAAATTTGTCATCCTTACTAAGTCTAGGACCATAGGCCCTAATTCTAGTATGATAATTATACTATGCTATTAAACCCTTATCTATAGTTCTAGATGTAACGTCCAGTTTTTTTTTCACGATACGCATGGTAAATACGTCATATGTATAAACACAATATATATATATATATATATATATATATATACATATTTATTACAAACCTCAGACATGTTATAATTATACAATACAACATTTCAAAACACAATATATGTAACATCCTAAGCTCTTAATAAAGTTAGATAAATTTAAGGATGAATAAAAAATACATATGACAAGTGATTAAGATACTTAGTTATATGATTATAAGGAAAACATAAGATAGGTAACATAGTTAATATTGAATCACATAAATAAAAATTCTTAGGATCATAATGGATGGAGAGAGGACACAAATACATTTTTTTTAGATATTACTAGTCTAGGATTAGTGATCAATTAAGATATACATGAACAAGGATTAAAATGTATAGTTGATGATAGTAAAAATCTTTATAAAATGTAGAATCATTTCATGGTTAGAAATAATATAAATAAAATATTTTTGGAGCATAAATTAGAGGAACATGATACAAATATATTCCTTAAGATGCTACTAATTTAGGATTAGGAAAATAATAAGGAAGGAAAAAACATTATGTGATGCTATATAAATATATATACACATATTTCCTCTCACCTCCACCATACACATTATTATATATATATTTGCACATGCAAAAGGAGGAGATTTACGTAGGTATATATATATATATATATATATATATATATATATATATATATATGCATTTATCTCATTTATGCCATGCATAGCATAATAGATATAACCACCCATGCATGCACATAATTTGGAAATGAAATACAATAGCCACGGTAGGTTAAAAAGCATGAATGCAACTAGGAATACAAGCTGAAACGTGCACCAAAATCAGCAGAAGATCATGCATCACATGCAGAGAAAAATGCCCCACACTTGCTCCTAAACCAAGAAACAAAAACACACCCACTCTTGCTCCACCCAGCCAGCAGAAACCTACCCTACACAGCAGAAAAGTAACCCCTCATCTGCTCTAAGAGACCAGCAGAAACATGGCCTACAAGACAGCATTTCATGCCACCCTTGATCCCACATGCAACCAAGAAAAAAATCCAGCTGGAACATGCCCCACATCCAGCATGTTCAGCGCCAAATTCAACAAGTAGAAAACATCCCACTTGACAACATCTCCACACCCATATGTGCTCCATAAACCCAGTAGAAAACACACCCACCCACTGCAGCAGAAACCCATGCCTCCACATGCAAACTCATGCTCCCCCTCTGCCCAAGAAAGCTACAGCTCACACTCACACTCATACAGCCAAAAAATTCTTCTTTTGATGTGTCATACACTCATTCTCTCACTGACCACAATACACTAGAGCTACCTATGCACACACTCACTTGGAGAGTAGCAGAAAACCGTTCCCTCCCTTGCTGAATCCAAAGGATTCCAGCACCCAGCAATCAGCCTCCCTATTGATTTCACGCCAGCAGGAGAAAAGAGAGAGAAGAGGTCCAAAACAAAAACTGAAGAGGAAGAGGAAGGAAGGGGGAGAGAGTAGCCAGCAAGGAGAAGAAGGTTGAGAGAGAGGGAAGCTGCAAATTGAGAGTCATAGGAGTAGGTCTACATAAGGTAAGTCTAGCTTCTTGGAAAAATCCAGTTTTGGGTTTATTAGGTCAATGTTTGGGCTTGCATGTAGGACTTTCTGTCGAGAATATGAAAATATGTTCAACATAGAAGTTATATCTCTATGTCTTAGATTTCCATAGCATTTTGAATCACATCAATCGGACGTAAAATGAGAGAGTTATAGTCCATGGAGTAAAATAGGTCAGAATCGGGTCTGGAATCCAGGCTGGTGAAGAATAGCTTCGGTTTTCGACTTTCTGGGACTAATACATAAGGAATATGAAGTCGTGATTAAAATGAAAGTTGTAGATATATTTCTCACGGTCACATAGCCACTGGAATCACAAAACTTTGAGTCCATATGAGTGAGTTAGGGTCTGATTAGTGAGTAAAGGTCATAGACCATAGAAGAGTTAGGTTGAGAAAACAGAAACCTTTTGCACCCGAAAATATTGGCTTATTAAATTTAGTAAATGACCTTTACATTCTATAATTTTTGGTGAGAATATTCTTCAAATATTCATAATAAATTCTGGAAAGTTTCATGATTTTTGAGAACCTAAAATTAGGTCTTTTACAATTAAAATAGTGTTGAGGACAATTTCCTAGACAGCTCAGACTGCTGATGGAAAGACAATATTTGTAAGGCATTATATGTTGCAATTTTGTATAAAAAATTTATGGATTGTTAAAGGGATCCTAATTAATCATCCTACCAAATTGTAGAAAATTCTGGGCAGTTTAAAGTACATAATAAAATGTATAAATTTGGTAGTCTGAAAATGAGGCAGAACAGGCCATAACCGGGGACAGTCTTAAGACGTGGGATATTTAAGGGGTTAAAAGAATTCTTTTTTATTTGAAATTTTTATGGTGATTATATAACATATCTATAATGCTTCATATAAAATATCATGAATTTTGAAGTAGTTTTACTAATCCAAATGGATGTTAAACCGAATAGAAATGAAACTGAAACTAAATTGTACTGTCCTGGGTATGAAGGTAGTTTTTGGGGATGAATGGAAGATTTAAGGGCTGAAAGAATGTAGAAAAATAATAAACATGTAAAGGTTCCTCCATGCCAAATTTTAGAATTTTTAGAGGACTTGTTTCATATTTAATAATAACCCCAAATCTAAGCAAAATCATAGTTTTATTTGGAGGAGTAGAAGCTCTTAAACTAGGTATTTATGGCTTTAGGACCTAATGTGCATGCATTAACCAAGAATTCTTGTATGTTTTAGTTTGAGTTGCTAGTAGTAACCTTGGCAGCCTTGTAAAGGAATTGATTGTGCTGGAATTGAGGTAGCTAGCTTTTCCTTAAAACACTCTTTATGCTTATGAACTTGAATTTATGAATTTTCACTGATTGCCTGACTTTTATGCTATGATAAATGATGGTCTAAAGATATGTTATGTATGCATTCTCGGGAATTAAGGGGGGTGCACAAAAGGGTGCCAAGTAAGCCCCATTTTCCTCACGATTGGCCAATAATAGGAGATACATAGCCCTTTGCAGGTATGGCCGTATTGACTGCATTGGGTAAGTAGACCATGATGTTATGGGTCCCTAGTGTGACCAAGATGCCGTATGTATGATGTATGGTCAGTGCTTATATTTCAGTGAAATAATTTGAGATGTTTGAAGGAATGGAATGTGCACTATTTTTCTGAAAACTTTGCTAGCTATTGAGATTGTCATCTCACTTTTTATATCCACATAATTACATTCCAGGTACTCCAGCCAGAAGTGAGCAACATGGGTCTCAGGGTTGACTCATATGTTCATGATTGTAATTGCTTTGGTTGTGTAATATTTATGTGGGACAACTTAATTAAGTGCCAAGTTCTTATTAGACAGTTTATAATGTGATGTAATGGAAACTATGGGCTGTACTCCTTTCCTTTATGGCATGAGATCCTTTATGTTGTAAGTATTACATAGCATGTTTAGGTAATTGCCTAGATGGAATTGAATTTTGAAAGAGCTTAGGATAGCCTGAAGCACATTTATGCTTATGCAAGAAGGATTACAAATGATATAAATGAATAGGTAAAATTATGGGCTAGTTAGACAATGCCAAAAAAAAAATTATAAATAATAAGAAACATTCTACGATTTAGATATAAGAAAATGACGCTAGAAGTTTAGGTGTTAGAATATACATGTTTACATATATATTACAAACCTCACACATGTTATATTTATATAATACAACATTTCAGTACATCAATAAGAGTCTTTATACAGCACTTCACCCTTGAAATACAAAGGGTGAGGAGGTGGTGCTGACATCTAGATCTCCATCAGTAACGCCATTTTGTGTTGCATCTCATTTCTTTTTATCTGACCATAACACCACAATAATAATGAGAAAAAAGGTTCCCAGTAGACCTAACATAAATTAAATATGATGAGAAAATATGAGTTATATTCAGTTGTATAAGCTACAGAGAAATATCAAAATTTTTAGATAAAATCATAATTTTTGTTTATGTATAATTATCATACTACACATGCACTGAAAGTCTATTTTTTTTATAATGCTCAGACCTATCACGGCTTTTAATTTACTCATATGCTATATGCATAGTGACCGATCGACTACAGTCACAATAAGTGATCAGGGAATGTGAGTACATCACCCTCCTGCCCCCTCACATTACCATTGACACTCGGTTGGAGCGGCCCTCCCTTGGCTCACTCAGGCTAATAGGGCGTCCCCTACTCGATACCGTCTCAAGCCATACAACCCGTCGATATTCATTCATACATATAATGTATATATAAATTCATATTCATCAAATACAATATATAATTATCAAGCAACTCGTCATGAGCTTTACGCTTGCCATTTAATCATTTTTATAATATGATGCATCATTTTTATACCAAATGATTAATAATCATTCATCACATACCAATATTCAATATGATTCATTTTAAATTAAATAAAGATAAAGAGTAATTTTTTATACCAAAATCATCATTTTAAAAGTATTTTTCTTGAATATATGTTTCTTAAAAATATTACAACAAACAAGATTATTTTTAGACATAAAACAGTGAAAAGTATGATAATCCAGCACTTAACATGGCCTGACCATGTTCAAGACACGGCCATACTTGAAAAATACTTCAAACATGCTTAAAATAGCCCCGAACACAGCCTACCCGTGTTGAAGCAACCCAGAACACGGCCTGTCCGTGTTCTATGCCTTTTCTTCACTTATTCCATCATATCTCCCTCATACGAACTCCGATTGAGGTGATTTCAAATCCTATAGAAAGTTAAGACCATTATCTACAATTTTTGTGTTTATATTTTCTTCCAATTCTCTAAGAATTATTCCTAGAAAATTAAAATAAAAACACTTATTTTTACTATCCTGAATTCTGACCTCTGCTCAATTAATCAGCCATATCTCCCTCATATGAACTCCAAATTAAGTAATTATGAAGCCTATCCATCCGTGAGACATATATCTACAATTCATATGTTGATCATTTCTTTAAAATCCTTACCAAATTTTCCCAGAATTTCAAAAATCGAAGCTTCCCCAATTATTTCGAAATTCAGCTTAATTTATCTTCTCCTTTGATTTTCTTTTATATAATCCCATACACCCATATGCATGTCCAAACATCCAAAACAGAATTTCATATAAATATTCAGACCACATGTTATACAAAATCACATCTAAACAAATCTAAAAATGTATATATAATCTTATACAAAATTCATTAATAAATGTTAAACCTACCTCAAATTCCTTTAAACTCGGTGCTTGATTCCTTGATTTCTCTTTCCTCTTCCTTCTCCTTCTTCTTCCTCTTTCTCTTCTTCTTCTTCTTCCTCTTTCTCTTCTTCCACTTTCTTTTTCTCCTTTTCTTTTTCTTCTCTTTCCCTCCGACACTCCCTCCCCTTCTCCTTCTTATCTTCCCATTATTTTATTTTATTTTATTTTATTTTTTCCCTACTTACCCCTACCTACCACCTCTTTATCTCCAAAATGCCCATGCCATCATCTATAATTACACTAATGTCATCTCCATAAATTACATAAATTAAATGTCATTTTAACCATTCCTACTATCTTATTTGACTTAAGTAAAATAATTTAATCTTCCCATGAGATCTAAAATCCGCTCTCCTCTCTGAAAGAAATAAATTTCAATTAGTAACATAAAAAAAATCGAGGATGTTACACTAGACCAATATTTTCAATTCATTTACTTGTTAGATCATCTATGTATGCAATACTATTGATATATTGAGTATATATCTAGAGCCCTAAAGCCACCCTTGGGCATGATATACAAACTATCGTTTTCAATAAGTGTTTGGGGGTCTTTGTAACAAGTTCTCTTCCTAAAAATTCTTGTATACTCTCTTACATAAAAAGTTCTCTTCCTAAATATTTTTTTATATGAACGTGATCTCAACTACCTCTTTGTATTTCTCTTTTTCTAATAGTTTTGGCAACATGTTCCCGTTTCTAGTACATTTGGCAACACAACCCTATTTCATTCAATCAGTACACATATACTTTGTTTTGTCTAAGTACCTTGTTCTTTTTCTTTTCCAATTGCTCACTTTTGACTCCGACCAAATTTATAGGAAATATAATGGACAAGAGTTAGTTGAAAGTTGGGAATAGAGCTGATCGAAGGTACATAAAAGGGGCTGATGATTTTCTTGAGTGTGCATACAGTTAACCAAGGGTGGGTAGCAGAATTAGATGTCCATGCAAAAAATATAGAAACGTGGTGTTCAAGGTTAGACATGAAGTATGGTTTAATATGTTGAAGAATGGTTTCTAGCAATCTTATGAGGTTTGGAATTGTCATGGAGAAGTTGTAAGGGCAACTTCATATCCCTTTAATGAAAGGAATGGCGAAAATGATATAACTAGAATGATACATAATGCATATGGAGTTGTGAACACAGAGGATATGAACACTCATGTAGAAAATAATGAAGAGATAAATTTTCATGCAAAAAAGTTTTATTAATCACTGAAAGATGCAAAAAGAAGCCTATATCCAAATTATGATAAGGTGTCAAAGTTGTCGTTTATCATTAGGCTACTTAATTTAAAGTTTCTTAATCATTAGAGCGATATATCTATGGACACATTGTTAGAGTTATTTAAAGAAGTGCTGCCAGAGGGTGCCTAAGTACCTAATTCTTAGTACGAAGCCAAGAAGATTGTCCAAGACTTGGGGTTAGACTACATAAAAATATATACATGTAAGAATAATTGCATTCTATACAAGAACGAACATGCTACTGCACAATCATACCCTAAGTACAAGTTGTCTAAATGAAAATTAAATGGGCAGAAAGGTAAGAAAAAAAACACAAATTGTTGCGATATTTTCCAGTAAAGCCTAGGTTGCAAAGATTATACATGGCAAAACAAGCTGCCAAAGACATAAGGTGGCATAGAGATGAATGTGTTGATAGTGATATGTTAAGGCACCCATCTAACTCTATTGCTTAGAAATATTTTAACGAGCAACATCCTAAAATTACAAGGGAATTTACAAGGAACCAATGATAGAGGAACTTAAAGAATTATGGGAGGTATGGGTGGAGACATATGATGCTCATTTAGAGTAAAATTTTAAGATGCGAGCTGTGATTATGTGGACAATAAATAATTTTACTGCATATGGCAATCTTTCAGGTTAGTCAATAAAAAGAAAATTGGCATGTCCTTGTTGCCACAAAGATACCCACTATGTATCATTGAGAAGAAAATTATGTTATATGGGTCATTGTCGCTTCTAACCAGCTAATCATATTTTGCATTGAAATAAGAGGGTATTTAGTGGTAAAATGGAAACTAATGTTACACCTACATATTTTACTGGTGAAAAATTGCTTGAACAACTAGAATTCTTACTTAATGTGACATTTGGATAGGGTTAACAATGAATACATGACCAATCACGTCTTGCTTATAGTGAAGAAAAAGAGTATATTCTTTTAATTTCCTTATTGGAAAACACTTTTACTACAACATAATCTTGATGTCATGCATATTGAGAGAAATGTGTCAAACAACATTGTGTCCACAATGATGAATATGGTTGGAAAGACAAAGGACACAATGAAGAGCTGCTAATGATTTGGAGGACATGGGAATCATACTAGGTTTGCACCCTATTGAGGAGGGGAATAATAGTTTGCTACTAGTAGCATGCTACGTTCTATCACCATAAGATACGTTGAAGGTTTGCAACTTTTTGGCTCAGTTAAAGGTTCCCAATGCATTCTCTTCCAATATTTCAAGGAGTGTCAATGTGGTAGAAAGAAATATATATGGACTAAAGTGTCACGACCATCACATTTTACTACAGAAGCCATTTCTAATTGCAATTTATGGGTTTTTTCCTAAGGAGGTCAGTGATCCTATAGTAGAGTTGGCACAATTTTTTTAAAATTTTGTGCTCAAAATGATTAACCATGGAAGGCTCAATCGCTGTATTTCCTCTTATATTCTTTGATTTCATAGTCCACCTACTAGTCCACTTAGTAAGAGAGGTAAAGATTGTAGGGCCTATTCAATACCGATAGATATATCTAATCGAGAAGTGACATTATCAAACCTATACTAATTTATTGAGTGGCATTTAATATTAAAAATCCAATTAATTTTTCATTTGCATTTATAGGTATCTACGCACACTGAAATCATATGTTCATAATAAAGCTTGTCTAGAAGGCTCAATCACTGAAGGTTATTTAGCTTGTGAAAGCTAGGTATTCTGCTTAAGATATTTAAGCAATATCCTAACAAAATTTAATAAAGCTCTAAGGAATGATGATAAAAATATGACAGCTTGTCGAAGGTTGATATTTGGTCAAAGTAGATAATTAAGAGGTGCCAGAAAATCAATTTTCTTATTTAACAAAGAATTTGATCAAGCTTGTCTATATGTGCTACAAAATAGTGAAAACGTTTGGCTATTCATAGAGTATGTATACTATAGTTTGCTAACAATTAAGTTATTGATAAACTAAACTCTAATACATGAAATGAAATAATTTATGGAGAGCACAAAAGGGAGCTTCAAACACAGGCATCAAATGTTGATTCAAGGCACATTAAAGAGTTTCCTCAATGGTCTAATCGCATAGTAAGTGTCTCTTAATTATGTCAACTAATGCATTATATTATATGTCATGTCATAACCTTTTGATATTGTTAATTTTTAAGAGGTTACGAATCCAGGTTCACATTGACAAGGAGACGATGAGCTACTTATCTTACTTATTGGTCCTCAAAGAGTACTATATAGGTATATAACAATTTTTCATACAAAAGACCGTGAATCTCAAAGAAAAAACCCAAAATAGTTGAGTTCTTGTGAATGGGGATAATTCAGATCCTGTGAAAGAATATTATGGCATCCTTGAGGATATTTATTAGCTTTCTTATATAGGGGATAAGAAAATACATCTCTTTAAGTGTCACTGGTGGGATGTTGCTCATTTAAGAAGAGGATATAAAGTTGACATATATGGATATACAAGCGTGAATTCTCGTTTTCCATTGAATACAAACGAGCCATTTGTCATGGCATCTTAAGTAGAATAAGTTTTTTATTTGAATGATATTGTCGATCGATATTGGCTTGTTGCTGTGAAAATAAACCCCCGTGACCTTTTCAACATACCCTCAGAAGATGATGTGGGTGAATCATATTTTGCCAAAGATGCTTACCAACAACATGAGATTGAACATAATGAGTTCATTCGCAATGACGACCAAAATGACATTGTAGTGGTATTATGGAGGGAGGATGTTCAACCTCAAAGTGTTAGTCACCAGATTAAGGGAAGAAGTGTTAAGAAGGTTAATTTCATCAATGCCAATGAAGAAGGGGAGGCCATAGATGAAGAAAGTGATAAAGGAAACTTTTTATCTAAAGACTCTATATGAAATGCTATAGAATGTAATGAGTATATATAATGCATGATATCCATGTTAAAAATACTGTTTTAATTTAATGTAGAGCATTGTAGCTATAATATAAATATTATTGGTAAATAATAATATACTCTATGTGAAATGCTATACAATGTAATAGGTATATTCTTTTTCATTCCACATTTTGTTCTATATTGGATTCTTTTCATTTTTTGTCTGAGTTGTTGATCACTAACAACATGATCTGTCTGTTTGCAGTAGGTTGATTCGAATATGGTAGGAAGAGGAACAGGTAGACTCTATGGTCGTGGGTGCAGAGGTGACAGATAAGGTAATTTAAATGAAGGAACCTCACTACTATGTATATAGCCCTACCATGGAAAGACCCAGGCACAACTCACCCCACCAACTTCTCAGCATCCAATTAGCAGTGCAAGTATGTAAATAAAATACTTTACAAAGAAGTCAATTAATCTTTCTTATTATGTGCCTAATACCTTAGTTCTTTGTGGTTCATGAAAGAGCTAGATTTTTTTTTTCTATATGCGTTCAGTTTTATCTTGGTTTATGCAAGTGAATTTCCTTAATCTTACTAAGCCATAAGAATAAAATACCACATATTTATATAATCACTCCACAAGAGATTACATCAATATTAGAGTTATACAAGAGTAACACACTAGGAATTATTCTTCCAAACATATACACTAGTTATATTACATAATGTACATCCTACTGACTAGGCCCTGGCCTAGCACCACACCCCTAGGGTGCATGGCGTGATAGAGGGGGTGGTGCCGATGCCGGGATCTCTACTACATTCATTATTATTACATCTTGTAAGACGGTGAACTTGCCCAGGAGGGCACGTCCACTACCTGTACCTTTACCATCAGTGTAGGCATCTCAGTTGCTATTATCTGAACACATCACCAAAATTAATGAGAATAAAATCTCAATAGGTCTAACATTAACAATTTATAATAAAAGTAAAACAAGTGACGTGTTCAGCTGTATAGGCTACAGAAAACATTATTTAAAGCCATAATCAGTGCATATAATATAAAATAATTGAAATGCAAACACCATGCATACACCAATAATTTCTTGGTTGTTAATAGGTCAATATCACTTGGTCGGAGTGGCCATAACCCATGGCTCACTCAAGGCTAATAGGGCTTCCCCTATCCGGTACCGTCTCACAGCCATTACGACCTCTCAGGTCACCTTACCACCACAAGGTACCGCATGTCGCCGGGTCACCTTGCCACCATAAGGATCATTCCAATATTTCATTTTAAGATATCTCAGGTCACCTTACCACCACAAGGTACCGCATGTCGCCGAGTTACCTTGCCACCATAAGGATTATCCCAATATTTCATTTTAAGATATAGGTGTATCACTCACACAACACACCATCACATATGCCACTTATGCTTTTAAGCATTCACTTCATATGCATTACATACACCTTTGAGATCATGCATCGCATGAATATAAAATTTTCCCATATATCATACATGCCTTTCACTAGGTCATGCACTCTCATATTTTCTTTAATGCAACATATATACAACACACACACATGCCTTAGTTGCATATACCTCATCCATTTACAATGCAAGTATTTCACACATGCACACACTTCTCATTCATATGCATCTCATCAATTCATCTTGTATACATCTCACACACATCTTATCTATATGAATATCATCAATGCATCATGCATCCATCTCACATACATCTCATCTATATGATTCTCATCAATGCATCATGCATCCATCTCACATACATCTTATCTATATGCAATATGTGATTTAATTTCTCATAATAAAAGGATGGAATCCACACTACAATGCATCATTGAAAAGGTATTTATTTGTATTTTAGTTTCCCTTAACATCTTCCATTCATTGGGGTGTATTTAGAGCATTAAAAATGCAAAACAGAGCAAAAACAGCCTCAAGCACGGCCTGGCCGTGTCCCCAAGCACGGCCATGCTTCAAACTGTGTAAAATATGCTGAAAACTCACAAAACAGCCTAAAGCATGGCCTGGCCATGTCCCCAAGCATGGCCTTGCTTCGGGTTTTTCTCTACAGCCCCGATTTCCGTCCAGTCAGACCTTCCTTTACTAAAAATACCATAACTCTCTCAATATAACTCTGATTAAGGTGATTTTGGTGTCATTAGAAATCTAATAAAATTATCTACAACTTTTATGTTTACTACTGTAACATATTAGAAACAGAAACAAGTCAAAAATGTGACCGAAAATAGAATCACCATTCTGTGCGTTAAATCTGACCTTCTTTCACTCGTTAAGGCATAACTCTCTCATATTAGGTCAGATTAACGTGATTACAGAGGGGTTTTAACCATAGGACAGAGATATACAACTTTTATATCGGATACATCTTTTAATTCGACCTAAATCTAGAAATACAGATTCATTCATACAGACCATAGAATTTCATCCATCCAAAGTCAATTTTCAGCACAAAACAAGCAAAACAGATGCATCCAAACCTTTGCTCTACATGGATATTCATATGATCAATCCAACACATGCATAAGATACCTCCATCAACAAAATCTTACAAGTATTCATACACACATATGTCATCAAAATTACAATCTTCATAGTAAATTAATGATAAACCTACCTTAACTCCTTGGATTCCTTCTTTTTAATCCCTTTCTCTCTTCTTTCTCTCTCTCCTTCCTCCTTCTTCCTCTTCTCCTTCTTGCCTACGTTTTTTTTGTTTTCTGAACCTGCTCCCCCTTTGATCACTTATTGAGTCTTATCCCCCTTCTCCTTCTTATCTTCCATTATTTTATTTCCTTTTATTTTTTTCCCTTCCTACCCCTACCTTATCACCTCTTTATCTCCAAAATGCCCATGCCATCATCCATTATTTAGACAAATACCATCCTCCATAAAATTACATAAATTAAATGCTATTTTAATGAAATTACATAAATGCCATACCATGAGAATATGACTTTACCCCTTATTTCTCTAATTATTACGAGATTGCCATACCATTAGAATATCTAGAAACTTCTAGAATGTACCGAAATTATCTAGAATGTTCTAGAAGGTTCTAGAACCTTCTAGATGCTCACATGGCACATGTCCACATCCTTTCGAAGTTGTGACATAGCCACTTATGCCTATGACTTTGCCCCTAATTTCTCTAATTATTACGAGATTGCCATTAGAATTAATTGAGAGATGTTACATTTCTCTCCCCCTAAGAAAGAATTTTGTCCTTAAAATTTAGGGTTTTACCTCTCTCTAAAAAGTTGTGGATATCTCTATCTCATTTCATCTTCTCTTTCCCAAGTAGCATCCCCTTCATCAAATCCATTCCAAGTTATCTTCACCAAAGGAATAGTCTTGTTACGTAATTGCTTTACCTCTCTATCCAGTACTGAGACCGGTTCGGCTTTATAAGTTAACTTCTCATTTACAGTCATTGAGTCTTCTTGGATTAAGTGTACAAGATCCGGAAGGTACTTACGAAGTTGAGGGACATGGAACACATTGTGAAGGTTCGATAAGTGTGGAGGATGTGCAATTTGATAAGTAGATGGTCCCACTCTCTTAAGAATTTGATAAGGACCCAAGAACTGTGGACTTAGATTTTTGACCTTCATTGCCCGCCCGATGCCTTTGATAGGAGAGATTTTCAAAAACACATGGTCCTCTTCCTGAAACTGTAACGGCTTTCTTCTTTTGTCATAATAACTCTTCTGCCGGCTTTGGGCTATTCGCATCTTTTCTCGGACCATTTTTATTTGTTCAGTGGTGTGTCGGACCAAGTCTGGGCCTAACAAATTTCTTTCCCCCACTTCATACCAACACAAAGGGGATCTGCATTTCCAACCATACAAGGCTTCATAAGGTGCCATCCCAATGCTGGAGTGGTAGCTGTTATTATAAGCGAACTCAGCTAGTGGCAAATAGTTGTCCCATCCTTTTCCTTGTTCCAAAGTGCATGCTCTGAGCATATCCTCCAGATTCTGTATGGTCCTCTCAGTTTGACCATCAATCTGGGGGTGGTAGGCTGTACTAAAATGTAGTTTGGTGCCAAAAGCTTTTTGTAAAGCCCTCCAAAATCTAGAAGTAAATCTGGGATCTCTATCTGAGATAATACTGTTAGGGATTCCATGCAACCTCACAACTTCCCTTACATATAGTTAGGCTAGTCTCTCTAATGGATAATTGATTTTAATGGGCAAGAAATGAGCAGACTTTGTCAATTTGTCCACTATTACCCATATTGAATCAAACCCAGTATGAGTTTTAGGCAACCCCACAATAAAATCCATAGAAATACTATCCCACTTCCACTCCGGTATCTCCAAGGGTTGTAGTAGTCCCGCGGGTTTCTGATGTTCTATCTTCACCTTCTGGCAAATTAGGCATCTAGTAACATATTCTGCAATGTCCTTCTTCATCCCTGGCCACCAGTACCTCTTTTTCAAGTCTTGGTACATTTTAGTGGATTCCGGGTGAATAGTGTATTTACTTTGATGAGCTTCTTCTAGAATCTTATCCCTTAAAGCCCATTCCTTTGGTACACATATTCGCCCTCGATATTCAAGAATCCCATCCCTTGAAATTGCAAAGTCCGTTTGTTCCCTCCGGTCTTGTAAAAATTCATCCCGCGATTGTGCTTCCTTTATTTGCGTCTTTAAGTCATATTCGATTCGTAGCTCGCTAAGTATTAAGCCCTTAGGATTTCTTGTAACCAATAAGCTCATATTTCTAAAATCCTTTAACAACTTCATCTCTTTCACTAACATTTCACTCACGTGTAGTGACTTTCGACTTAATGCATCAGCTACTACATTAGCTTTTCCCGGATGGTACTTCAACTCAAACTTATAATCATCAATAAACTCCATCCACCTCCTCTGTCTCATGTTCAACTCCTTCTGATCAAAAAGGTATTTTAAACTCTTATGATCACTATAAACTTCAAACACGGCTCCATATAAGAAGTGCCTCCAGATTTTCAGAGCAAAAACTATTGCTGCTAGCTCTAGGTCATGTGTGGGGTAACTTTCCTCATGTGATCGTAATTGCCGGGAAGCATAAGCAACCACTCTACCTTCTTGCATCAGAACACAACCTAGTCCCTTCTTAGAAGCATCCGTATAAACTTTAAAATGTCCCGAAGAATCAGGAATGACTAAAATAGGAGGGGTAGTTAATCGATTCTTAAGCTCCTGGAAACTATTCTCACACTCTTGAGTCCATTTGAAAAGACTTTCCTTCCTGGTTAATTGAGTCAGAGGTAATGCTATCTGAGAAAATCCCTGTATAAATCTTCTGTAATACCCAGCTAAACCCAGGAAACTTCTAATTTCTGTCACCGTCTTAAGCCTCTCCCACTTTAATACTGCTTCAGTCTTGTTGGGGTCTACTGCTATACCATCTTTGGAAATGACATGACCCAAGAATTTTACCTCTTTTAGCCAGAATTCACACTTTTCTAGCTTCGCAAAGAGTTTCTTCTCCTTTAAGATTTGAAGTATTAGCCGAAGATGCTGACTATGCTCCTCTTCACTCTTCGAGTATATCAAAATATCATCTATAAAGACCACTACAAACTGGTCCAAGTAGGGCCTGAAAATACGGTTCATATAATCCATGAAAATTGTAGGTGCATTTGTGACTCCGAACGGCATTACCAGAAACTCGTAATGCCCATATCTCGTTCTGAAGGATGTCTTCAGAATATCATCTTCTTTAACCCTGATCTGGTGGTACCCTGATCTCAAGTCTATCTTCGAGAAAATTGTGGCCCCTTTCAATTGATCTAGCAAATCATCTATTCGGGGTAGCGGATATTTATTCTTAACAGTTGCTTTATTGAGTTGTCTATAGTCAATGCACAATCTCATACTGCCATCTTTCTTCCTCACGAATAGTACCGGTGCTCCCCAGGGTGACACACTAGGCTGGATGAAATTCTTCTCCAGTAGTTCTTCAATCTGCTTTTTAAGCTCCTTTAATTCTACCGGAGACATTCTATATGGAGTAATGGAAATAGGTTTTGCTTCTGGTGCCAGGTCAATGGAAAATTCTATCTCTCTCCTTGGTGGCAGTTCTGAAATTTCTGAGGGAAAGACCTATGGAAATTCACAGATTATTGGAATCCCATATAGATCTTGGCTCAACTCCAGATTGATAGAATACAAGAAAATACAACTTAAATCAGTACTCTCCAGTCCCTTAATAGCTTTATGTGTACTGATAATATTGCATTGTGTTTCCCCAGAAACAACAGGAAGGAATTCTAGAGTCTTATCACAACAATTGAGAAGTACTCGATTCTGACTCAACCAATCCATCCCTAAAATAACATCTATACTATCCAAAGGTAAGCAAATCAGATCCACTACAAACAACCTATCACGCACCATTAGAGAACAATTTGAACACATCGAGGAAGTAATCACCTTCTCCCCCGTAGGAGTCATCACCGTTAACTCATAAGGCAGATTAAAAATGGGATGTTGCAACTTCTCAACACTATCCCATGTTATAAAAGAATGACTAGCACCCGAATCAAAGAGTGCAGTCAAGGGCATTTTATTGACATAACACATACCTTGAATCAAGTCGGGGTTTTGTCTTGCTTCAGCTCCACTCAAGGTAAAGACTCTCCCTGCTGCTTGTGGAGTTCGTTTAGGCCCTTTTCCATTATTCATTGGGCAACTTCTCTGTAGATGCCCCTTTTGGCCACAACAGAAACAAGTGGCTTGAGTAGAGTAACATGGCCTATCCCCGTGAACTCGTCCACATCTTCCACATGTGCTCACTGCTGGTTTTTGTGGGAAGGGTCTGGGTCCAGTAGCTACATGCTGTTTACCTCTTGCATGGTTCTTGACCCTGAGATCCCTACTGTATGTAGAAGCTTCCCTCTTCCTCTTCCATATAGCTTGGCGTTCCCTCTCCTCCCCTGCCGCTCTCAAACTCTTTTCCAGCAGTCTACATTTGTCGACTAGGGAGGAGAACTCTCGAATCTCCAGAGCAACCACGGCACTCCGAATTTCTGGATTGAGTCCAATTTCAAATCTAACCGCCTTCCACGCTTCATCTGGATTATACTGCAGATAAGTGGAAAACTTAGACAGTTCTTCAAATTTAGCCACATATTGGTCAATGGTCCAGTTGCCCTGCGTAAGCTGAAGAAATTCTACTTCCTTTTCAGCCCTCACACAGCTAGGAAAATACTTGCCCAAGAATGTTTCTCGGAAAACCAGCCATGTAATCTGTCTCCCCTGGTGGACTAGCAGTTCTTTGGCTCCCCTCCACCAATATTCGGCTTCAGCCTTAAGCATATAAACTACAAAAGTGACCTTCTGCTCATCAAGGCAGTCTAGGACATCAAAAATCTTCTCTAGTTCCGCCAACCATCTCTCAGCAGTATTTGAGAAGGAGGTCGAATCCTCATGAACTCTGTCCATCCATTCTCATTCCCTACTGCTCGTGGGTTGCCATGCTCATCACCATGGTTTTTGTTATTTTGCATGTGTTGTAAAATTTGATTTATGGCAACTACTTGGTCTCGAATAGCAGTGGCTAGGTCATGTAGGGTCGTTTCTGCACTGCTGGTCGGATTTCGCCTTGGTGGTGCCATCACTTACTGTAGTAATAAAAAAAATTAATGAGTCACTATTGAGGTGATCAAGCCCAACAGCGGATTAAAACCTTACAGTAGCAATCACACCACCAAAACATATAGTTAGGAAACACTAGTAATTTCCTAATCATAAATTCATGCGACCCTACACAAACACCACACACCTATTCGGGTCCTCCATAAGTCGACATAGGGGACCACCCACCCCCATGGTCGCCTAGGACCGACTTGCTCTGATACCAACTATGTAAGAGCTAGATTTTTTTTTTATATATGCGTTCAGTTTTATCTTGGTTTATGCAAGTGAATTTCCTTAATCTTACTAAGCCAAAGAATAAAATACCACATATTTATATAATCACTCCACAAGAGATTACATCAATATTAGAGTTATACAAGAGTAACACACTAGGAATTATTCTTTCAAACATATACACTAGTTATATTACATAATGTACATCCTACTGACTAGGCCCTGGCCTAGCACCACACCCCTAGGGTGCATGGCGTGATAGAGGGGGTGGTGCCAATGCCGGGATCTCTACTACATTCATTATTATTACATCTTGTAAGACGGTGAACTGGCCAAGGAGGGCACGTCCACTACCTGTACCTTTACCATCAGTGTAGGCATCTCAGTTGCTATTATCTGAACACATCACCAAAATTAATGAGAATAAAATCTCAATAGGTCTAACATTAACAATTTATAATAAAAGTAAAACAAGTGACGTGTTCAGCTGTATAGGCTACAGGAAACATTATTTAAAGCCATAATCAGTGCATATAATATAAAATGATTGAAATGCATACACCAATAATTTCTTGGTTGTTAATAGGTCAATATCACTTGGTCGAAGTGGCCATAACCCATGGCTCACTCAAAGCTAATAGGGCTTCCCCTATCCGGTACCGTCTCACAGCCATTACGACCTCTCAGGTCACCTTACCACCATAAGGTACCGCATGTTGCTGGGTCACCTTGCCACCATAAGGATCATCCCAATATTTCATTTTAAGATATCTCAGGTCACCTTACCACCACAAGGTACCGCATGTCGCCGAGTTACCTTGCCACCATAAGGATTATCCCAATATTTCATTTTAAGATATAGGTGTATCACTCACACAACACACCATCACATATGCCACTTATGCTTTTAAGCATTCACTTCATATGCATCACATACACCTTTGAGATCATGCATCGCATGAATATAAAATTTTCCCATATATCATACATGCCTTTCACTAGGTCATGCACTCTCATATTTTCTTTAATGCAACATATATACAACACACACACATGCCTTAGTTGCATATACCTCATCCATTTACAATGCAAGTATTTCACACATGCACACACTTCTCATTCATATGCATCTCATCAATTCATCTTGTATACATCTCACACACATCTTATCTATATGAATATCATCAATGCATCATGCATCCATCTCACATACATCTCATCTATATGATTCTCATCAATGCATCATGCATCCATCTCACATACATCTTATCTATATGCAATATGTGATTTAATTTCTCATAATAAAAGGATGGAATCCACACTACAATGCATCATTGAAAAGGTATTTATTTGTATTTTAGTTTCCCTTAACATCTTCCATTCATTGGGGTGCATTTAGAGCATTAAAAATGCAAAACAGAGCAAAAATAGCCTCAAGCACGGCCTGGCCGTATCCCCAAGCACGGCCATGCTTCAAACTGTGTAAACTATGCTGAAAAATCACAAAACAGCCCGAAGCACGGCCTGGCCGTGTCCCCAAGCACGGCCGTGCTTCGGGTTTTTCTCTACAGCCCCAATTTTCGTCCAGTCAGACCTTCCTTTACTAAAAATATCATAACTCTCTCAATATAACTCTGATTAATGTGATTTTAGTGTCTTTAGCAATCTAATAAAATTATCTACAACTTTTATGTTTACTACTTTAACAGATTATGAACAGAAACCGGTCAAACACGTGACCGAAAATAGAATCACCATTCTGTGCTTTAAATCTGACCTTCCTTCACTCGTTAAGGCATAACTCTCTCATATTAGGTCGGATTAACGTGATTCCAGAGGGGTCTTAACCATAGGACAGAGATCTACAACTTTTATGTTGGATACATCTTCTAATTCGACCTAAATCTGGAAATACAGATTCATTCATTTAGACCATCGAATTTCATCCATCCAAAGTCAATTTTCAGCACAAAACAAGCAAAACATATGCATCCAAACCTTTGCTCTACATGGATATTCATATGATCAATCCAACACATGCATAAGATACCTCCATCAAGAAAATCTTACAAGTATTCATACACACATATGTCATCAAAATTACAATCTTCATAGTAAATTAATGATAAACCTACCTTAACTCCTTGGATTCCTTCTTTTTTATCCCTTTCTCTCTTCTTTCTCTCTCTCCTTCCTCCTTCTTCCTCTTCTCCTTCTTGCCTACTTTTTTTTTTGTTTTCTGAACCCTCTCCCCCTTTGATCACTTATTGAGTCTTATCCCCCTTCTCCTTCTTATCTTCCATTATTTTATTTCCTTTTATTTTTTTCCCTTCCTACCCCTACCTTATCACCTCTTTATCTCCAAAATGCCCATGTCATCATCCATTGTTTACACAAATGCCATCCTCCATAAAATTACATAAATTAAATGCTATTTTAATGAAATTACATAAATGCCATACCTTGAGAATATGACTTTACCCCTTATTTCTCTAATTATTACGAGATTTCCATACCATTAGAATATCTAGAAACTTCTAGAATGTACCGGAATTATCTAGAATGTTCTAGAAGGTTCTAGAACCTTCTAGATGCTCACATGGCACATGTCCACATCCTTTCGAAGTTGTGACACTGCCACTTACGCCTATGACTTTGCCCCTAATTTCTCTAATTATTACGAGATTGCCATTAGAATTAATTGAGGGATGTTACAATTCACATCTTCTTGCATCATAGATCGAAATGTAAAAGGATTATACAAATGTATTAGTGTAGACTCAAAGACCAAAAATGGACAAAAAATCTAAATTTTCATCCCTAATTATATATTTCGAGCCAAGGGAGACAGATTAAGAGATCTTGTCAATTACATTGGGCATATAGCAAGATCCACTTATCCTTTGAAAGAGAAGGACTGTACCCTAATTTAGGAACAGTGTGGGGAATAAATCTTGTTGCAAGTGAAGGTAATAACCAATATAATTGTTTTTCGTACTTATATCTAGTTCTTGAATTTAACAACTTTGAATTTATTGTTGTAGGAAAAATTCGAGGTTAGTTCAAGTATGGAATGGCGATTTGATGTGTTCATCAATACCACTATACAAAGATTGTACAAAAATTGGAGGAATCACTTGCATGTCCTCTACCCCAAGTACAACACCGATGAGGAGAGACTAGTATATCTACCTCCTAATGTCGACAATGATGAATGGAGGCACTTGGTTAGTTTTTTTTTCGTTTAGATGATTTTACGTTATTGTGTAATGCCATATTTAAATAATGCTCTAATAATAAATGTGCAACAAAACTAATTATGAAGTTAAATGCAGGAAAAAATTTCAATAAATGCACAGAATATGGCTAAACAGACAACAAAAGATGCATGTGGTTCTTGATTATTTATAGAAGTTAAGGAATTAACAGTCAGACTTTAGAATAACTTATTCTTATATATAAATTTATATGCATGTTTTATTTATCATTATGTGACAATTATGTTTTATCGTAGAGAAATTCTGAAACTGGAGAGAATGCTCCAATTGACCAGATATGGGAGATACATCATATCCGTCAGATTAAAGAAAGGGAAGTTATATGGTCATATACAAAGTCTTAGGAAATTTATGTATACTTAATTTTATTAAGTTTTTCTAGTTGTAATTTATTTCTTGTTCTTATTCTAACTCTCCACTTTGTTTTAAATGTAGGCCTAACTAAAAAAGATTGTAACCAAGTAATCTCAGGAAGACACTCCTGATCTAACCAATGAAAAAATGTTGAGCCAGGTTCTTGGTCCAAGGATAGGGTACTTTTGTGGTAAAGGATTCGGGGCTAGACCTCCCATTAAGAAAGCTGCTAACCAAATCACTCTCTAACACCTTAAAGAGTAAGAGAGGAAAATATATGAAAAGTTTGCTACAGAATTACGTAAGAAGATAAGATTATGAGAAGAAAGGATGCAAGAACATTTTGAGGAAAGACTACAATCACATATGACATTTTTAATCACAGCTTTCCAACAGGTACTAATATGTATACACATTTCTTGAATTTAATATTTTAGTCATTTGCATTCACTATTTTTGAAAAATGGGATAGTGTATCTAGCTAATATGGACCATGTTTTGTTATACTTGAACACATCTGCAAGTTGATCGAAACTAAGAAAACATGTGTGAATCGGGCAATATTTGTCTACCCCTCCCTTTTAGGTTTAGATTGACTAATTTAATTTCTACATTTATAATTTTCCTCTTTTTATATATTTATATATTTCCATCCTACCAAAATCCACTTTAAATTATCGTGTACATGAACTTGCGTTGAAATTTCAACCATGTACAAAATGTGATATTTTGAAAGGAATAAAATTGAAGTGATGTCTTAGTTAGTTAAGTCAACTTCCCAAGTCTTGAATGCAAATTAGGTTAACATTTTTTTTACTCTCTTTCAAATTTCTTGCGAACCACATATTTCTAGAACCATGTATCTTCACTTATTAGGTGAAGTGTGAATGCTCCACCATGCTTGACTGAGAAAAGAGTATGCCTTTAGTAGGCACTCCCTTCCTTTCTAACCAAAATTTAAGTAAATTTTTTAATAAAAATATGCCATAATTGTATTAGAAAATTCAATAACCACACCAATATATTTTTCAATGAAATATGATGATGGAGAGAGTAGTAGACCTAAGGATTTCTATTTTGTTCCATCGCAAAACCATAAAGGAGTGAGACCCAATTTTTCTTACTATTTATATGATAGCAAGAGAATTTGAAGAAGATATTTGGAAAATGAATGTGTGAACCCGTTCACACGTCTTTAGAGATCCACCTATTGACCACGTATTTTTCCAAGCATCCACACTTAATTATCATTGGGATGATGTGGGTTTGATTGTGCATTGCTTTATATTCTTCTTCCTTGTTACTTACATATTTTAAATGCACCATCTTCCTTAATTATTTTTCATTTCACTATATATGTTGTTTTCTTCTGCTTTCTAGGGGTAGATAGGCTATGAGAAACTAGTTTCTGCCTTCTTTTAGTGTTTAAACTCATCCTATTTGTTCACATGGAAGATAGAGACCATGTTCGCTTAACTGTTTGTGATTAAAGAATCTAATTATTTGATTACTTTAAGTTGCTCTATTTACCAAACAAATAAATTCTAATGAAAGAAAAGACTAAGTTTTAACAATTATTGTAGAACTTTTCAAGATCTAACAATGAAAGAAGGCTCTAATTTGGTGGTATATTAATTATTGCTCACTTCGCTATAATTCATCCAATTGGAAACTTGGGAAAATTATACTTATAATTGATTGTGATTTATTCTCTATAAGGTTATCTATATTGTTCACATAAATTAATTTTGTTTGTCAAATTTCTAGATGCTCTATTAGTCTCAATTTTCAATCACAACCTTATCTGTAGGCCCTATAACCCCATTGTTACTTAATTTAAACTAAGAATGTAGTCAAGGCAATCCTAGTGTGAGGACAATATAAACGTGCCAGTGGGGTCTGCTTGTTGTGGCATCCATTAATTCCTTCCATGCGTCATATTCATCTCCTTATATTTGATTTTTTTCTTTTCATTTAAAGAAGTCATTTATAGTATAAATCTTATTTATGTACCAGGCTTTCCAAAAGTTGTAGCAATGAGTGAATTTTCTCTCAAGGATTATGTGGTCACTTGATTTTTACTTTTGTTGGAAGGTTTTGTGCATGGGTGAATGTTTTCTCAGAACAAGTACATAACAAGGTGGCTTCTAATTATTTAGTCTGAACTTATGCTCTATCTTTTTTTAGGACAAACTTGAAGTATAGATAGAGGGGATTAGCATTTGCAGCTTGAGCATAAACAAACTTGGGATCCTATCAACTCGTGGCCATATATGCCTGATTATTATTTTCTTATCAATGTTTTTATGATTTTGCAATATTGTAGATAAAATGGAGCACTCTATCAATCTATCATACTTAGTATATAGTTAGTGAGAGTGAAGTAATGACTAAATTAGTCATTATTATGGGCAAAATGTAAGAAATGTTATTGGTTAAGTGTCATACGTGATATTATATTTGTTAAACTTGGTAATATTTAATATTTTTAGTATTTTCTTCATGCTACATGTATATATTCATTTTTTCACATTATACTTGTCAAATTATATATTAATTTATTACTATGATATGGATAGGGACAAATTTTGCTGGGCCTTATGAGTAGGGTTGCACTAAGTTCTATGACTAATGCAAAACCACCATCTTCAAGAGGACAACCAAGTTGATTTTTTTTAATTTAGTATATTATTTTCTATTAATTGACATTGTATATTTCTCTCAACAATCATGTATTATGTTTGAAATTCTGGTAATATATATATACTTTTATTAATTTCCTTGGTTTTGGTTTTTAATCATAAATCAAGGTTTTATTTAAATGGAAAATGAAAATAAAAAGATTAAACAATGGATTCAATGGCAACAAAAAATCATCACTAAATACTGTGAAATGGATTCAGTGACAACTAAAGGTATCACTGAATCCTCTATTGAATACCAAAGTAGAGGATTTAGTGATGCCTTTAGTCGTTACTAAATAACTAATTAAAGGATTCAGAGATGACTTTACTCGTCACTAAATCATTTTTCAGTGGCAACGTGACCAAGTCGCCACTAAAAGGTTCCATAATTTCAGTTTTTCTAACACATTTCAGTGGCAACTTTCCTGGGTCACCCCTACAAGTGACTTTTAGTGATGACTTAGTCGCCACTAAATCTTAACTTTCAATGATAACCTTGCTGGATCATCACTAAAAGCTTAAGCATTTGTGACAATGTAGTCGCAACCGAATATGGACTTTCAGTGATGACCTTACTAGGTGATCACTGAAAGCTTTAGCGATGCAGTTAGTTGTGACCACTAAGCAACAACTAAAAGTCGTTAATGAATGTTTTCAGTAACGACTTTTGGACTTTCAATGACAACTAAATTCACCACGAAATGCTAGTTTTCTTGTAGTGTTTGCTAATTTATTTTTTACAATTTGGTGGTTGTGTTTCTCACTCAATTGGAATATGATTACTATAACTAGAGTTATGTATCTTTAGGATTCAATTTTTAGATTGTTGCAATTCATGTAAAATATTGCTAACATTTAGTATCACAACAATGCCTAGTCTAGTTTTCATTTCCATTTATCCAAACCTTGAAATATATGACTGTTTTGGTTTACTATTGCGTTCCTATACTTACAATCAGATTTTCCTACTTTTAATCAACTATGAGATTTGGAAATAAAGTCTTCGAGTTATGGGAGTGAAAAGTTTCATCTATGTAGTTCATATCTGAACGTGATTTGGGCTGCCAATATGTCAATCTATTTTGGGTTGAATGATAAGTATTATAATGATTTCTCCTGATTTTGGAGAAGATAACAGTTAAATAGTGAGTAATGTCTTTGTGAAATTAGGAAAAAACCATTTCAATCATCAAAAAGAAATTTCTAATTTCTCCTAACAAATATATTGCATTTTTAATGGGTCGAACATTTGCAATCATGATGACCATTAAATAGTTACTGTTGTGGTTGTGTTTTGTTCAAATTGCTTGGAAAATTCACGATTGGAAAATGGAATTATATATAGGTAGAAATTGAAAAAGGTTGTTGGCTCTATATTTTCGTCTTTATTTCCTTGTTATTTGAATTTGCATGTTAATTCTTATAATTATCATGTTGGTATTTTCTGAGAGTAACAATGGTGGATGACATATACTTCAACATCGGAGTGCACTGCTCATAGTTTTTTTATTGGATTTTCAAAAGTTCCAATGAATCATATTTTGCAGTTTTATGCAATACTTAATTATTTATATAATTTTTTTTATGCATACTTAATTTTTCTATGCATGTTTTTTGGTTTTTCTAAATATAAAGAATTAACAATTGACATAAATTTTGGTTAATAATTTTCATGTCATATTGAAGTTGACATTTGAGTAGTTAAATAATAAGTATGGCATTATTAATTGAAAAAATGCCCAATGACATTAAGTTTAGTCATATAAAGTTAATGGCATCAATAATTGTAATTAATCAGGAATATATAATAATTCAACCCCATAGAACAATTATTATAATTAAGTGACTAATTATAATGGGATAGTAACATATGTTTACATTCTATTTGCCCATAAACCTAGATAAATTTTGTATAGATAACATGCTAGTCCTATTATAAAATAATTAAATCACTTGTGTGTTATAGTCTACACTTAAAGAAAATATTATAGTGATGCGTTGATTTTTTTGTTTGAATTAATATACATGGGTAAATATTCCTCATTTGGCTTCATTGCATGATTAGTAAGCTTGTTGTTTATTTTTGTAGTTGTTCAAACTTTATCTGTTCCAAATTACGATTCATCAGATAAAGTTCCTTTCAGTGGTTATAATTATGTTGATTTGAAGGAGGAAATTCTCCTTGAATTGGGTGCATAGGTCTTGATTTAGAACTTCAAGGGGATGAACTGTGAAAGCCCACGGAATCAAGCACCCAAGTTGAGAAAATATCATATGATCATGGGGAGCAATCCAATTACTTGAGTTTGATGTTTATTAAGTCTCATATTGGGAAAGTATCTGTGGGACCATCCTTAATTATGCTAAAGTAAAAGAATATCTCAATGTTATTTAGGTTTAGTTTGATACTTGTGACAAGGAATTAGCAAGTATATTGATGAAAAAATTGTGTTCAATAAAATTTAAAGGGCACCAATAGTGTGCGTGAGCACATTATGAAGATGCGAGACATAGCGTCACAACTGAAATTGAAACTGAAATATTTGGAAATTGATATGTGGCCCATTTTTGGTTTATTTCATCCTTAACTTGCTCCTATCTAAATATGGATCCTTTAAAATCTTTTATAACACACAAAAGGAGAAATGGTCAATCAATAAACTTCTGACCATATGAGTATGAAAGGAAGGGAGCTTGAATCAAAAAAGGATTGAAAACGTACATTTGGAAACTTAATACAAGAAACTATTTGAGCAAGAAAAGGGTAAAGAACCTCTTAATGAAGTTAATAAATGCAATGTCAAATGATTCTTTTGTAAGAAGAAAAGGCATATAAAAATGACTTATCCAAAATTCAAGTATTGTCTTGAAAAGAAAGGTATTTGCATCTCTTTAATGTGTTCTAAATCTAATATGGTTCATATTTTGTGGATTTATTTTAGTTTTATAATCCATGTTATCAATACCATACAGGGTTTCTTGAAGAACAAAAAACCAACAAAAAGTGAATGTTATATCTATTTAAGAAATAAGATGGGTTCACATGTAGAGGTAGTTGAGAGCTATAGACTTGTTTTTAGTTCTGGCTTTTTTCTAGATCTTGGAAGAACCTTTTATGTTCCATCCTTTTCATGGAACTTTATTTCAATTTCAAGATTTTTACCTTATGTTTTTATTTTTATTTTCATTAATACTACCTTTCATTTATATAAAGAAAATGTTTTTGTTGGTAATGGTATTATGGATGATGGTTTTTTTAAACTTCATTTAAATTCTACCATTAATTGTACTCTTACAAATATGCATGGTAATAATGTTAGCATTAGGTGTAGTGTTATAAATGAGGAACTCTTCATGTTTTGGCATAGGAGATTATGTCATATCTCCATCAATAAAGTCCTTAAGGCTCTTGACTTTATTGTTTTTGGTAACTATGTAGATTACATTAAAGGAAAACTAACTAACAAGTCCAAGAAAGGTGCTAGGAGGAGTTTTGATATTTTAGAGATTATACACATCGATATTTTAGGACCTTACGATATGTGTTTTAACATTCGAAATATTTCATTACCTTTATTGATGATTATATACGATCTATGTATCTCTATTTTCTTTATGATTAAAGTGAAGCACAAGATGTTTTTAAGATTTGTAAACAAAAGTAGAGAAACAATTGGACGAATAAATTAAGATCGTGAAGTCAAACAGATATTATGAATATTATGGTAGGTACATTGAACAAAAGAGAGTTACTAAGTCTATTTATAAGGTTTTTAGAGGAATAAGGTATTGTGGCACAATACCTAATGCCTAGCTAACCATCATAAAATAGTGTCGTTGAAAGTAAGAATTGAACATTAATGGAATGGTGAGGAGTATGATTAGTAACTCTAATCTCCCATTGTCTTAGTGGAGTGAAGCTATAAACCATGTGACATATGTACTAAATAAAGTTCCAACCAATGTGGTTCACAAAATTCCATTTGAGTTATGAAATGTTAGAAACCTAGTTTAAGTCATGTACTTCTCAGTGGTTGTCAAGTAGAAGTTAAGATCTATAATCAACATCAAACAAAGTTAGATCTAAGAATAGTAAATAGATTTTTTATTGGCTATGTAGAAAATTATAAGGGATGTAGATTTTACTATCTATCTCATATAATAAGAATTATAGAATCTAAGAATGTACAGTTCCTTGAGAATGATGAGATTAATTGTTTTTCATGATAAGCATAAGGATTCGATTACTTAGGAACAATCAATCATTGAAGAACAATTTTATCATAAGGATGCTCCTGTAGATCCAGTTACTCAGCATTCTCAAGTTAAGTATGGGATCTTCAAGGGTCAAGAAACCTGTAATTTCTTCAAATTATGTTATGTACCTAAGAGAATTTAATATTGATATCGGTGTTGAAGATGATCCTTTTAAATGTTCACAAGCTATGAGTGGAAATAAATCCACATTATTTTATAATGCCATGAAGGATTAATAGATAATAACCAAATATGGGATATTGTTAAATTGCCTAAAGGGAGAAAATCCATTGGTTGAAAGTAGGTTTTTAATATTGAAAGAGACTTTTTAGGAAATAGGGAAAGATAGAAGGCAAGATTTGTACTCAAAGGATTCACCCAACAAGAACGAATTGATTATCATGATATATTTTCTCCTGCTTCAAAAAAGCCTTCATTTCATATAATCATGTTATTGGTAGCTCATTATGATATATAGCTACATCAAATGGATGTGAAAATGACATTCCTCAATGGATACCTAGAGGAAAAGGTTAGCATGAAACAATTAGAATGTTTCATTTTAGAAGGCAACGATCACTTGGTTTACAAGCTTAAGACATCTATATATAGGCTAAAACAAGCCACCCTATAGTAGTATTTAAAATTTTATAATGTTATTTCTTAATTTAGTTTTATGGAGAATATTATGAATTAATATATACCATAAAGTTAGCAATAGTAAAATAATTTTCTCGGTCCTATATATAGATGATATTTTATTTGTTTCTAGTGATTGAGACTTACTTCATGAGGTTAAACGATTTCTCTAATAGCAGTTTAATATGAAAGATACGAACAAAACCTTTTATGTCATAGGCATAAAGGCTGAGAGAGACGGATCTTAAGGGATATTAGCATTGTCTTAATAAATCTGTATTAATGAAGTTTTAGAGAGACTTCGTATGAAGTATTGTTCATCAAGTGTTGCACTTGTTGTCAAAGGTGACAAATTAAGTTTAGAACAAAACTCAAGAAATGTTTTAGAGAGGGAACAAATGAAAAACATTCATTATGTTTTTGCAGTTGTGAGTTTAGTTTATGCTTATGTTTAATAAGACATAATATTACATATGCAGTTAGAATGTTGAGTATGTAATAGCCCTAAAATAAAAAAAAACTCTAAATAAATGAAAAACCCTTAATTAAAGAAAAATCTTGAATGAAAGAGAGGATTATAATAAATGGAGATAAGTACCATTGGAAATATTTTTATGTATCACATGGGTTGAAGAATTATAAAAATAATATGAGGATTTACGTTTTGGGGTCAAAATGCAATTTCCTAAAAGTTTAGGGGTCAAAATGTAAATAATAAACATTTGCAAGGACTTCCCTCAAAAATTGAATTTTTGCATAATGCTCCCCTAGGATATTTTAGAGCCTTTGCAGTAGAAATGGCATGGAAAATATGGATCTCTATCTCTCTCTAATTTCTCGCTCTAGAAATCCCAAAAATTCTCTCTAGAATTCTAGCACTTCCAGACCTCGGATTTTAACATCACCACTGCCAACAGACTCAGAACGAAGAGATGTACAAATCCATTTGATTGATTTCTCGAAAATTGACCGGAGATTGGCCAGAAAATGGAGGGAAAAACTACCTAAAGAGGTAAGCCCTGAAACTCTTATCTATGGTTCTTAAACCCAGAAATTAACACTGTAGATGGATTTGGAAGGTAGCGAAACCTTAGGATCTCAAATTTTAGCCTGATACCATTCTTCATATGCCCCCACGCACAACCCTACAGGGTGGCGCATGCAGCACGTGACCCAGGACCCTGTTGTGTTAACTGAGCTCCCATAGGCCAATTTTCGTGAATCTAGAGTCATTTCTAAGTTTTTGGACCTTTCGGACTCATTTTTAGGGTCTATTTGGCCAAATTTGGATTGGAAACATGGATTTTGGGACTGTCCAACTTGGAACCCTAACTTTGTGAGTAGATAATGCTTGCTATGATATATTTTACACTTTTCTTATACTTTGATTGTGATATTAGTGCATCATATGATGTTATTATTGCAAATTCATCTTTTGAAAGTTGATGAATGATTATATTTACTTATTGGATATTATTTCTCTCAAATATGGCTATGATGGAAATTATACTTGTTCAAATTCCTTGAAATCGAAACCCCTGGAATATATGCATTTCACTACTTGAGAAGGAAGATTTAGGGGTATTTGGAAATTGATAACCCATATTGAATTTTATAGAAATTGTGGAAAAAGGAGTTGAACATGGAAATTATTCTTATTTGAACAGTATATTATTTTTATGCAATTATTTTCTGTAGAGGAATCTTGTTGGAAACACTGTGTTGTTAGCAGCAGGTAATACTAACCCTAGTGCACCTTGAGACCTCAGCTAGCAAGGGTTGTTGCTAGCCACATTATGTTGGCCACACATGTGATATGAATTATGTAAAAGAGGTGAAATTCCATGTGATTAAGATTGCCCATCCCTTGATGTGTGCTTGGGAAATGCTCATATTAGAGTCCCTTCGCTTGTCTTCTTGGGCGGTGGTAGGGAAAACCTTGGCTAGGATGCTGAGTTTAGGCAAATCCTACACCGGCAAAGTACGGAAGGGTTTGAACTTTGATATGGTAGTTCTAATATGGAATCCTCTTAAAGCATGTGAAAATTTTTATTCCATAACATTATTTATTTTATAATCATATTGCATTGTATTTGGTTTAGAATATTTAACTATCTTTTGAAATTAGGATATTTGAAATGCGGGTCTCATATGGATGTACTTCCAAACTGTATTTTGTATGTGATAAATTTTAAAATATGAATTCATCCATATACTAACCTAAGAGGTCATAGGAGATATGATCCGCTCATTGAGTTGTCAAACTCACTACACGATATTTAAATGTTTTTTAGATAAGGATACAGAGTATAGTCTTGCAGATAGTTGATCAGCTAGATGACATACTCCTTGGGTGAGCCTACGTTGCTTCCAAAGCTCACATTATTTGGATTGTAATGTATTTATATTCTAGAGTATGCTCTATATGCCACAGGTAGGATCCCTACTTCTGCTATTACTCTTATGTTTATGAACTTGATCTGTATATTGTATATATATGGGAGAACCTATATGAATTTGTTTCTACGATAAAGGATTGTAATATGCATGTTATGGCAAATATTTGTTTGTGATATATGTGTTTCACGTGCCCTTAAATTAGGGGCATGACAGAGTAGATATTAAAGTGGCCATATTTTGAACCAATGGAGAGATGCAAACAAAGTCACGTGATATCTTTAGGGAACTAAGGACTATAAGCTAAAATCTAAGCAATCTAACCATTTAAAAGTGGTTGAATATTCATATTCTGATTTTACTACCTGCCTTGACTCAAGAAAGTCAATGTTAGGATGTTTTCTTATTAGCTAGAGGGACTATTTCTTCAAGAAGTGCATAGCAATATTAAATTGTTACTCCTACCATTGAAGTAGTGTTTGTATCATGCTTGAAAGTTACTTCACATACTATATAGTTGAAGATTTTTATTTTTGGGCTTGCAAATATTAACACAGCTACCAAACCATGGAAGATTTACTCTATTATAGTGTTTTTGGCAAAGAACTGTAAGTATGGAAATAATAGTAAGCACAAGGTGGTTATAGAATAGATTTGCACTAAATTGATGATTGAAAATCTCTTAACAAAAGGCTTACCACATGTTGTTTATAAGGAACATGTTAATTTTATATAATATAATTTTATGTGATTGAAATACCTTTATGTGTTTGTATAGCATTTTTTTCAATTTGAAATACTTTATTAACTTTATATTTATCTTCTCTTATTTAGTTGTATACATGAAGTTTAAAAGATGGAAATGCAACTTTTGGTGACCTTGAATGAGAATTTGGGAGTTCATTCATAAACATAAGTACCATATATGGTTCTCATTCGAAGGAGTTTAGTTACATTGTAATACATAGAAGGTAACCTTTTTTTAAAGGACTTACCACCATGATTGATGCAATTTAAACTCTTTTGTTTTGATATAAGGATATTGTGTCTATGAGAGATTTTAAAGATGTATCAATATTTAATTTGTACATATGAAATTTTAAATGGGTCAAGAAAGAAAATGTTAGTTATGTTTAAAATGTGACCCATTATTAATTTATTTAAATTTTAAATAAATGGTAATGGTTTTCCTTAGATATTGATGTGGCATATGGAGGTTATGTGGGTACAACCCATTAGTTAAAAGATAACCTATCTTCTTTGATGGAAAAAAGACTTTAGATGAAAATACACATGATATTTTTAGATAACGGGTCTCTAGTATAACAAAAAAGCATGTAGTTTCCATCAAGTATACATAGTAAGATCTTGGATAGACTAGAAAAAAAATCACTCATTTATTTTCTATAGTTTGGTGAATATGTTTCTCAGTTAATTAAAATCTAATTTCTGTGGCTGGAGGTATTTATCTTTGGGCATTTGCTTTTAGATTGTTGTAATTCATGCAAAATATTGCTAACATGGCACATATGGATTACCACCACTACAAGAAAAAGAATTTTTTTATGGGACTTTTGAAAGCACCCTTGAGTGGTAACCCTTAGTGGTCATCACTAAGAGGGAGACTTTCAGTAGCGACCTCTATGGCTCACCACAGAAGGGTGCACTTTCAGTGGCACCTTAAGATATGTCACAATAGAAAGTTTTTTATGGTGACTGTTAAGTTACCATAAAAGGATTTTAGTGGTAACTTATTTAAGTCATTAAAAGGGGAAAAAATATAAACATCAGGCATTTTCCAAATCACTCATGCCTTTCCCCCCTTAGTTCCCTCCTGTGACATGAAGCCATCGTTGATTCTATTACTTTACAATAGCAATTGGCACAGTGCCACTGTTTGAAGCCACGACACCTCCATCGTAGCTTCGTCGTTTACTTTAATTAAGGTATGCCACATTCTCCATCCATTATAGCATTGTATTGTCTTTGAGCTTTACTTCTTGGTTTCTACTCTGTTCAGATTAAATAGGGAAATATATGCTCTTTTTTTTTCTATTTTCTATTTTGCAATGTTCTCAGATTGAATGGGGATATAGTGGTTTTTGCTATGTGTTCAAATTGAATGGGGAAATAGCTAAGGTTTTTTCTTAGTTTCTAATACGGGTTCAAATTGAATGAGAAAATAACACCATTCTCCATTTTATTTGCATTGCTGAAATTTCCTTGCCTTGGATATGGGTCTATTAGACAGTAGGATCTAGTTCATTTTCTTCACATTGGTGAGAAGAAAAAATTGTTGTCTTCAAAGTTTGAATTTTCATGTATGATACCAACAAGAATTTATTGAATTAGTGTGAAGTTTTTGTAGAAAATTTTACTTAAAGAACTGCATCATAAATTACTCTATTAATTAAGGTTTAACTTTTATTGAGAATGACAACTTGTGTTATCATCAATTTATGGGATTACACAACCTCATTTGTAGTAGAAGCTTGAGAAAAAAACACATTATAAAGAGTGAAGATTTGAGATGATTAATGACTATTTTTTTCTTGCTTTTTGGATTTTAGTTCTGTCCAACAAGAACTTAACTTTGTTTGGTGGAATGGCACTAAATTCTACAGCAGAGCTAAAGTGCTTTAACAAGAACTTAGCTTTGTTTAGTGCTATAATTGCTTAAAATACTTTTTTTAAACCGCTTTGGATATCTTTATCTTTCTTAATGCATGCTTCACTCCATTTTCACTCAAAACTAACAATCTCAATCTTTCTCTTGCTTTGTATCAAGCTTCTGCTATTGTTTTGACAATTAAGAGTTTATACTCAATTGAGAGTATGTAAAATTGTCTTATACTTTGTTTTGGTCCTCAAAGAAAATTTGATGAGTGAAATTTTTTTATTATTTTAATTTTTCAAGGGTATTAGATTTCATTTCTCACCACACAAAAATCGAGTTCTAGCAATAGTTATTGAGGGCTTTAGCGATGGTTAAAATAGTCACTAATGACATAAACGACAGTTGACAAAACCATAACAAAAATAGAGATATAGCGATGGTTTCATCCAATTGCAGGAATGCTGTTGCTATGTCATGTCTTAACCATGTCTTGTAACCATTGTTAAGTCATCATTTCACCATAGTTTAAGAAACCATCATTAAGTCATAATTTGACTATGGTTTTATAGTCATCGTTAAGCCATCATTTAATGATGATTAATAGAAGCGTCGTTAAGTCATTATTTCATGATGGCCAATAAATCATCCCTAAAAGATATCAACAACGGTTTGTAATCGTCGTTAAGACTAAATATGACAATGGTTACAAACCAATTGTGTCTAAAACATAATTTTTTCCCTGTATTATTCTTTTTCATTTAATGATGGTTTTGAGATAAACCGTCGTTAAACCTACATTAATTTTTTTTTTCACTTTTACCCTTTTATGAGTTAATTTTATTTCATTTATCCCTATTTTTGCATCAATAAGAAGACCAATATTCATAAGAAAATTAAATTAAGAAATAAGAGTCAAATTATGGAACAAAAAATGAAATTCAATTGAAATTTGAATTACAATGCAAGTCCCATAATAATTATATAAAATATACAATGAAAGTATAAATTATCTTTTGGAGTCAAGAGAAGGCTGGTGTCTACTAGATTAATCACTAGCTGCCTAAAAATAAAAAAATGTTATTAGTAAATAATAGAATAAATTGAAAGAATATTTGTTTTTATAATACAACTAAAATTTTAGAAAGTTACCCTTGGACTAAGACTCTGGGCAAATTTAATCTTAGGTGGTAGTTGACCTTAATAAATCTGGAGTAGGAAAGTTATAATTGCTTCCATCTGTTATTGCCAAGCAGCTAATTCTACCTCACATGCTGCTTACTCGGCCTCTTATTGAGCCTTATATGCTGTTCGTTCAACCTCTCATCATTGTTGTTCATCCTCCAGTTCCTCCATCTTTACTTTAAGTTAAGCTACGTCAGTCTGAAACTCTTGGTAAGAAGGTACAAATTGAAAACTCGACCTAGCAGAGCCATGAATAGACTTAGGTCAGAGAAATTCCCAACCCAAATCCTCAAATTATTCCTAGTGCTATTTAGTTCTTAGAGCTTTAGCCAACAAATCAGCAGTGGAAAACTCTTAGGAAGAAAAGTCCTCATGCTAAACTGAGGAAATATTTTCCTATAAATTTGAATATAGTAAAACAAATTTTGATAAATTTTTATTATTATAACCAAATCCTATCTTAAAATGTATTATTAAAAATGGCATCACTTATACTGATAGCCTTAGCTTTGTTGTTAATGTATGATTCATCAGTCCTTTTATGGATTGTAGTCTATACATCACCTCATGTCACTTGGGCCCCAACTCAGCATCTTGAAAATTTTAAAAATAATAAAACGTATGTTCAATATAAATTAAACTTAAAATAGATTATTAACAAACACAAACTTATCATCCCATTCTTCTTTTATACAATATTCTTCAATCCATTAGTATGTGGCATCGTTTGTCGTCTTCTGTTTTGTTTATTTTTCTCAGCCACATCCTAGTCAATGATAGAAATATATTAATAAGATCAACTACAAATTGATATACATTAATAACCAAATATAGTTACCTTAGACTTCGTCTCAAGACAATAATATATAGAAGATGCCTACTGACCCCGAGTAATACCTTTTGGTATGTCATTACGTAATTGCTCTCTCATCATAGTCTTATCATTTTTAAAACTTATATAAGTTACAACGTCCATCTCTCCACTTCTGCCCAAGTGACTGAAAAATAAACTTCTTGTGCTACTCTTCCATTACAAAGTTTCCCTAAACAGAAAGTACATATGTTAATAAAGAAACAAATCAAGAATATATATATATATATATATATATATATATATATATATTAGTACCTATATAGTTTGTTTGAAGATGTTATTCTTATAGTCTGTAGGAAACTTTTTTCTGTCTTTGTAGGAGATGGAAAAGCATCAAAAATTATCCTCAATGGTAACTAAAAATACACCTAGCAGACCACCCCATTTATTATTGGTTGATGTGTGTTGTTGAACGATACAACGGTCCTCTATCCCTAGGGAAGGGCCTAGACAATGTGTATTGTGAGATGAGTGGGCATCACTTGACCATTCTCATCTATAAACAAAAAGTTAGTACACTAAATTAGACTAAACAACTTGTACATTAAGAGAGTTAAGATACTTGTTGAAAATATCAACCAACCAAATTTTCCTTCTTCTAGCATTTTCTTGTTAAGACGATCAGAGTGAACAAAACTAAAAAATATTTACCATTATCACCAGGCCATAGATTAGGCTTGACACTTATTTCATGTAAGTCTCTTCATACATTTAAATTGTCTTTTGATCATCCAAGAAAGTGTAAAGCACATTGTCGCAAATATTTTTTTCAATGTGCATAAGGTCAAGATTGTGGCATAACAAATTATTCGCCCAATAAAGAAGTTAGAAAAGTATACTCCTCTTACGCTATTGTTGAGTGTTAGCATCCACCTCATTGCTGTTGTGTGTATTTCACTAGTTACCGCAAGCGCACAGTGTAGCTGTAGTTAATCCGGCGAGTACGGGTCGTATCCCACAGAGAACAATGTCAATTACTAGAGTTATGCAAATTATGCTATCTAAATCGACGCAAATTTGATGAGATAATGTCACAATAAAATAGATGAAAATAACCAAATAAACAAAACTTAAGGTTAGGGTTTACCACACTTGTGATACTCAACAACAAGTTCATTCCTCTAATTGCAATTATCTAGATTAGCTAGGGGATGGTTTAGCCTCAATAACTAGCAAACTCTTTCAAGTATTACTAATCGTACCTAGGTTAATCCAATTGCCTACTTTCATGGTGCTTAGTTTAACCTAGGTTCATTAAGCTTTATGCCACCCGTGGAATACAAATAATAGGTGTTCTCGTACCTACTAATTGATTCAATCCTAGAGAATCTTAAACTACTTTCGCAATTAAGATAACTCTAATTAACCGTTAGGTTCAGGTTTTAATCTTCACTTTTTAATTCATCAATTAAATACCTAAGACGTGATAGATTAGTGATCAAGCATTCTACCAACTAATTCATGCATATAACAGTTAATCCTAATCCATCTAGAGCAATTACAATTAGGGTTCTAACATTCAATCAAGGTATCATCATATCACAAGTGGGTTCACCAAAACCCTAGACAAAAACTACTCACACATCATAGGATCAGAAACCAAATTCATAATCATAAAATAAACCATGATAGTTCGATACAATCTCAAGATAATGAATAGAGGTAGAAGTAGAGATAAAGAACTGAAGTAGAAAGATATAACCTGGAATGTAGAAAAGTAAACTGAAATACAAAGCTCCAGTAAACTGAGGTAGAAGTAGAAATGACTACCTTTCCATTCATGGCCCCACCTACCCGGGCCATCTGATGAGCCATGAAGGCTCCGGTATCCACTTTGGTACCGTTTACCATAGCATATAAAAAATAAAGCTCTCTGAAATTTACAACCCCATCACTCTCTGCCCTACCAAAAACAGTATGGGCCATAAGACACTGTAAATATCTGAAGGTAGGGTTGCAAATAAAAGATGCTTTGGAAGTTGATGCACTGTATTGCCCCTCAATTGCAATGGAGTTATAAAAAACATTAGCAAAGAAATCTGAGGGTACGGATCTAGTTCCCTCTGGAGTTAGGCCAAACAGTGCATTAAATTCTGTTAAATTTAAGTTAAAACTACGGTTAAACAGTCTAAAGTTGACCTGACCCTCATGAACATTCGAACCCCTAAACAATACTATATGAATAGAACTGAGAAACTCTAATGTGGGTCTAGGGTAGGCTGGGTATCGATGGGTGAGAAAGGTGTTCCACCCAATCTGGTCAACTAGGTATTAGACGTCAGGTAAAAGGCCTAAGCGTTCCAGACATTCCTCATCTAGATACCGAGTACTCAACATTCCCCCTCTAACTAGGGTATCATATTGGGTCCGTTGACTATCGTAAACGAACACAATACCATACTCGTTAATCTGATGAGGAAGTTGGGGCGGTGGTTGATTATGTCCTCTACGTGTTTGGTGGGATTGGGTGGATGGTTGGCCGGTTCGGGCTCTTTTGGGACCCATGTATTTAAAATTTGCAAAGAAAAACAGAGGGGTACCAAATGCACTTCAAAGTGACAAATGTAGGAGGAAATAGAAAACAGGGTATATCAATTCTAGAAGTGTGAATTTCAGTCAATGCAAGTTAGGCAAATGCTGTGCAAAGCAATGGATGCTATTATAGAAGTATGCAAAGACAACTGGGAAATTTCGAGCATCAAAAGAAATACACAGCCAAGAAGGGCAAAACCAAGAGTTCTATATCAGGCCAAAATAAAGCGAAACACAACAAAACAGAACAGAACAAGGTATATAGTTCATGCAAAGAATTAGGTTATATCAGTGCATGCATCAAGTTTAGAGCATGAACCAATAATTCTATTTCAGCTAACTCAGATGCGAGTAATTAATGAAACTAAAACCTAAAAAATAAAGGCATTCTATTTTCAGAGTCATAAACCAGTTCAAATTGCAATAGGTGAACTAGGAGCTTTCTATTCTGAGCCATAAACAAGTGCTAACAGCAACAAATAAACTAGAAGCATCCCTAATCAGTGCTAGAAATAAGAGATAACAGCAAGTAGGATTTAGGTATGCAAAAAATTAAAACAAATTTAAAGAGAGTAAACTACCTGATTCAAAGGTGCAGTACGTGACAACAAGAATGCAACAAGGAAGAAGAGTCAATCGCTGCTATGGGTGGGCAAGACGCAGCTATGGCCACGGGTGTATGCGAAGAGGGGAGAAGAAGGAGTGTTGAAGGCGTGGGTTAGGGCAAAGAGGTGGAATAGGGGGGAAGGAAAGTGGGTTAGGGCACGGATAGGGAAGGAAGAATGGGGAGGAAGGAAGAAAAGAGAGGTTGAAGGTGTGGGTGAGGGAGATTGAGCTTCGGTTTGGCCGAAGAAGATGAAGGGAGAAGAAAGGAAGAAGCATGGGCTAAGTTGGGGGGAGACACGACTGAAAGAGTGGGGAGAAATTTGGGGGATTTAAGCCCCCACACCCGAAGCACGGCCGTGCTTCGGGCAGGTTTCCGCTGCAGCCCCCCCTTTTTTTAGAAGCGCCGGGCATGGCCGTGTCCTAGGAGACGGCATGCCCGTGCTTCTTGCAGGTTTGTACAGCCCCCAAAATTTTTTTTTTGATCAGTTTTGACTCTCTTTGAACTCTTTTGCTTCTAACCCCTTTGTGTTGCCTTGGAAACATGGGAAATGACCTAAAAAATCAAAGGAAATACACTCAATATACTGCTTCTACCCACTTAGACATATAGTCCACAGCCATTAGGATGTACTTGTTCTCGCATGAAGATGGAAAAGGACCCATAAAGTTAATGCGCCAAACGTCAAATATTTCAACTTCTAAAATACTATTCAGGGGCATCTCATTCCTTCTGGATATGTTGCCAACTCTTTGACACCGGTCACATGCTTTTACAAAAGTGTGCACATCTTTGAAAAGCGTAGGCCAATAAAAACCAACTTGGAGAATTTTAGCTGCAGTCTTAGAAATGATGGTATGGCCTCCACAAGGTGAACTATGGCAATGGAATATAACACTATAAACTTCTTCCTCCGGAATACACCTTCGGAAGATGCCGTATGCACACCATTTGTATAAACATGGGTCATCCCAATAATAAGACTTAATATCAGAGAAAAATTTCTTCCTCTGATGGTAGCTCAACCCCTCAGGTAGTATTTTGCATGCAAGATAATTCACAAAGTCTGCATACCAAGGAGCATCAGCGTAAGTGACTGCAAAGAGTTGATCATCGGGAAAAGAATTGTCTATAGGCAACTCATCTTTGTCATCTTTCATCAGATCTTGCCTAAGTCTTGAAAGGTGGTCTGCAACCACATTCTCTGTGCCTTTCTTATCTCGGATCACAAGGTCAAACTCCTATAATAAGAGGATCCATCTAATTAGTCTTGGTTTAGCATCCTTCTTACTTAGCAAGTACTTGATTGCAGCATGATCTGTGAATACTATGACTTCGGATCCCAGCAGATATTGTCAAAATTTGTCAATTGCAAACACTACTGCTAGGAGTTCCTTTTCAGTGGTGGAATAATTGACTTGGGCTTCATCCAGGGTTTTACTAGCATAGTAGATGACATAGAGCTTTTTATCTCTCCTTTGCCCAAGTACGGCTCCCACAGCATAGTCACTTGCATCACACATGATCTCGAAGGGAAGGTTCTAATCAGGAGGTTGGATGATCGGTGCAGATATTAATACCTCCTTCAACTTGCAAAAAGAATGTAAGCAGTCACTATCAAATAAAAATGGGTTATCCTTAATAAGCAGATTAGTTAAGGGTTTAGAAATTTTAGAGAAGTCTTGGATGAATCTTCTGTAAAAGCCAGCATGCCCAAGAAAACTCCTCACTTCCTTAACATTTGATGGTGGTGGAATTGTCTGGATTGCCTCTATTTTTGCTTTATCCACCTCTATTCCCCTTTTAGACACCAAGTGTTCGAGTGCTATTCCTTCCCTTACCATAAAATGGCATTTCTCCAAATTCAGTACTAGGTTGACTTCCTCACATCTCTTAAGTACCCGTGTCAAATTATTTAAACAGTTACCAAATGAGATACTATAGACAAAGAAATCATCCATAAATACTTCCATTATATCCTTAATAAAGTCAGAGAAAATTTCCATCATGCATCTTTGGAAGGTGGTTGGTGCGTTACATAATTCGAATGGCATCCTTCTATATGCAAAGGTGCCATAGGGACATGTAAATGTGGTCTTTTCTTGGTCGTCCGGATGGATAAGGATTTGAAAGAATCCTGAGTATCCGTCCAGATAACAAAAGTGAGAATGCTTAGCCAGCCTTTCTAACAATTGATCAATAAATGGCAAAGGGAAGTAATCCTTACGGGTGGCCTTATTTAATCTTCTATAATCAATATACATGTGCCAACCCGTAATAGCTCTAGTAGGGATTAATTCATCATTATCATTTTTAACAATAGTCATACCTCCCTTTTTGGGCACCACATGGACAGGACTTACCCATTCACTATCTGAAATAGGATAAATAATACCTACATCAAGCAATTTAAGTACTTCCTTCTTGACTACCTCTTTCATATTTGGATTGAGTCTCCTTTGGTGCTCCCTAGAAGGTTTATAATCACTATCGACTGTAATACGATGCATGCAAATAGATGGACTAATCCCTTTTATATCATCAATACTATATCTAATCACTTTTTTAAACTTCCTAAGTACATTCAACAACTTACCGGTTTCTTTAGCTTTCCAATCAACATTCACTATGACTGGATATGCAGAGTTAGGGTCCAAAAATTCATACCTCAGGTTGGATGGAAGAGGTTTGAGTTCTACCTTAGGTGCTTTGTTTTCCTCAATGGTTGCTGATTCTTCATTGTCCCATTCCAGTTTTTCAACTTTTACTTTTGAGGTTAGCGTGGGACATTCATTAAGCACCTGGGCATATGCATCAACTTCTACCTGTTCAGCACCAGAAACGGAACTATCCACAAGGCAAAGTTCAAGTGGATCAGTAGAATATAAACTCGCTACATTATCAATAATGTTTTGCTCAATTACATCAACCATGCAACAAGTATCACTTAGAGATGGGCATTTCATTGCATCGTTAAGATTAAACTCAATCTTTTCATCCCCTACATTCAAGGAAAGCTTTCCATCTTTAACATTTATAATGGCACCTGTAGTGGCTAGGAAAGGCCTTCCTAAAATGATGGGGATTTGGCTCTCTTCCTCCATCTCTAAAACAAAAAAATCAATAGGTATGAAAAACTTACCTACCTTTAAAGGAACATCCTCTAATATACCTACCAGGTGAGTGACGGATCGGTCCGTTAATTGGAGAGAAATAGTGGTAGGCTTCAGATCTCTTATCTGGAGTTTCTTGCAAATGGACAATGGCATAAGACTTACACTTGCTCCGAGATCACATAAAGCTTTAGTGATCTGCACATCTCTAATAGAACAAGGTATAGAGAAGCTCCAAGGGTCCTTGAGTTTGGGAGGCAGTTTGTTCTGAATGAAGGCACTGCATTCTTTAGTTAATGCCACAGTCGCATATTCCTCAATCTTCCTCTTATTAAAGAATATCTCCTTCAGAAATTTGGCATATGAAGGCATCTGAGAGACAGCCTCCAGGAATGGAATATTGATGTGCAGCTTTTTCAGCACATCCAGAAATTTTCCATACTATTTTTCTAACTTGGCCTTTGCTAGTCTCTGAGGGAAGAGAACTGGTGGCTTGTATGGTTCAGGAGCTATATATTTAGGCTCTTCTTCTTCTTTCCTTTCATTAACTGGCTCCTCTTCTTCAATTGCTCTTTCAGGCTCATCTCTCTTCTCTTCTTCCTTATCTTCCTCCTTTTCTACTGACTCACCCAATTGTTTACCACTTCTCAAAGCGATGGCTTTACAGTGTTTTCTTGGATTCTCAGGTTGACCAGGAAATTTACCAAAATTTTTATTTGAAGAACTCGCTTGTTGTGCTATCTGAGTCTCTAGCATCTTGTTATGTGTAGCAAGTGAGTCAACTTTAGAAGCTAAGTCCTTAATGGCCTCATTCATTGAATGATTATGGGCTCTAAATTTTTCATTTTGTTTACTCTATGTGGAGATGAAATTCTCCATCAGAGCCTCCAAATTTGACTTTGGTTGAAGAGGAAAAGGATTGAATGGCCTCTCATTCTGAAAGCCTGGAGGTTGCCTGAAATTATTCTGAGGTTGCTGATTAGCATTCGGCTTGTAAGAGAGATTCGGGTGACTTTTCCAGCCTGGGTTATAGGTATTGCTGTAGGGATTGTTTCTTTGGTTGTTCACAAAGTTTGCCTACTCACAATCCTGAAGTGCAGAGTTTCCAAGCTGACACTCGTTGGCTGCATGACCAACACCTCCACAAATCTCACAAGATGAAGATGAAGAAGATGAACTAACTGCAATGATGCTTAGCTTATCTAATTTTTCAAATAAGGCATCAACTTTAGAAGTTAGATGATTGAATGCATCTACTTTATACATCCCTGTAGGGTTTCTTGGTTGCCTCTCACTGGACCAGGAGTAGTGATTTTGAGATATATCTTCAATTAATTCATAAGCCTCATCAACTGTTTTGTTCATAATTTCTCCTCCCGTTGCAGCATCCACATACATACGGGTGTTGTAAATCAGTCCATTATAGAATGTATGGACTATCAGCCACTTTTCCAACCCATGGTGTGGGCATACTCTAAGGATCTCTTTGAATCTTTCCCAAGCCTCATACAATGACTCGCCATCTTTTTTAGCAAAAGTAGTGATCTGATTCCTAAGGTGGGCTGTCTTGCTCGGCGGGAAGTATTTGGCCAGGAAAGCTTGAGAAAGCTATTGCCAAGTGGTGATAGACCCTGAAGGAAGAGAATACAGCCATGCACGGGCCTTGTCCCTCAAAGAGAAAGGGAATAGTCTCAATTTGATGGCATTTGAGGATACCCAATTCAGCTTCAGAGTGTCACAGTACTCCAAAAAGACTGACAGGTGGAGATTGGGTTCTTCAGTAGGCGACCCTCCAAATTGATTTTGTTGAACCATTTGCAGAAGAGAGGGCTTCAGCTCAAAGTTGTTAGCTTCAACGACTAGCCTAACTATGCTGGGATTCAAGCCATGAGTATTTGGGGCGGTAAAATCCTTTAGAGATAGGTTATCCCTCTCCCCCATGGTAGCTGCAGAGCTTTCTTGCTGTTGTATTCTTCTTCTCCTCTGCAGGGTACGCTCAATCTCTGGGTCAAATTCAACAAGGACTTTGTGGCCTCTTCACATATAATAGCTACAAACCTATGAAGGATGAAAAAGGCGCAAAAATCAACAAAGGAAAATTATGCAAAAAAACAGAAAAGAAAATGATCTAGTCTAGCTATTTTGCAAAATTTTTAATATGGACTTTGTTCCCCGGCAACGACGCCAAAAACTTGTTGTGCTGTATTTCACTAGTTACCGCAAGCGCACGGTGTAGCTGTAGCTAATCCGGCGAGTACGGGTCATATCCCACAGAGAACAATGTCAATTACTAGAGTGATGCAAATTATTCTATCTAAATCGACGCAAATTTGATGAGACAGTGTCACAATAAAATAGATGAAAATAACCAATTAAACAAAGCCTAGGGTTAGGGTTTACCACACTTGTGATACTCAACAACAAGTTCGTTCCTCTAATTGCAATTATCTAGATTAGCTAGGGGATGGTTTAGCCTCGATAACTAGCAAACTCTTTCAAGTATTACTAATCGTACCTTGGTTAATCCAATTGCCTACTTTCGTGGTGCTTAGTTTAACCTAGGTTCATTAAGCTTTATGCCACCCGTGGAATACAAATAATAGGTCTTCTCGTGCCTACTAATTGATTCAATCCTAGAGAATCTTAAACTACTTTCGCGATTAAGATAACTCTAATTAACTGTTAGGTTCAGGTTTTAATCTTCACTTTTCAGTTCATCAATTAAATACCTAAGACGTGATAGATTAGTGATCAGGCATTCTACCAACTAATTCATGCATATAACAGTTAATCCTAATCCATCTAGAGCAATTACAATTAGGGTTCTAACATTCAATCAAGGTATCATCATATCACAAGTGGGTTCACCAAAACCCTAGATAAAAACTACTCACACATCATAGGATCAGAAACCAAATTCATAATCATAAAATAAACCATGATAGTTCGATATAATCTCAAGATAATGAATAGAGGTAGAAGTAGAGATAAAGAACTAAAGTAGAAAGATATAACCTGGAATGTAGAAAAGTAAATTGAAATACAATCTTCAATGTTGTAAATCCCACTCTAGAACATCAAATCTACAATGATTCAAGTAAAAACCTAATCTAAAGGTATTTCCTAAGCCTCAAAACTGATTTACAAGTGTCTCTTTCGGTCCACCCCCCTTTGGATGTGTTTCCCTCTCTATATATAACACTTTTGCCGCTCAAAACCCTAAAAAATACAATTTTCGCAGACCCGCAGCATGGCCGTGGTCAAGGACATGGCCTAGCCGTGCTTCGGGCTGATTTCTGGGTAAATTCTGCATCTCTTGCTCAGAGCACGGCCAGGCCGTGTTGTAGGCCACCAAGCACGGCTTGGCCGTGCTGCATACTGCCGTGCTCCTTTCTTCATGATTTTTGATGTGTAGCCTCCTTGCTTCTTCCTTAGCATGTCCCAAGTCTTTTTGGCTCTTTCTATGATTGCTTTTCCTTGCTTCTTGGCTTCTTTTGCTCTCCTGCAACCATAAAACAAACTACAGCAGTACTCAGAACAAAGTATGACCAAAAACACAGAAATAATCACAAGTTACTATGAATTATGGGATAAAATATGACCAATAAGCACTCAAAATTCTCCTTTATCAATCGCCTCCTTGTAGCCTACATTCTTAACCTTCAATTTCTACATTTTTACCAAATACGACATTAACATCCTTAACTTATCTTAAGATATCTGAACCATTTAGCCATAAGAGACAATTTCTTTTTTCCTCTCTTCCATCGAACTTACTACACGCCAATCTAAACTTATGCCCTAGACTAAGGAAGTGATAATGACCCATGAAACACCACTTTTAACTATGTGGAAGACGCATGAGAGTTGAGTCAAAATTACAATTTGGATAAGCTAACCCAGTATGTGTATTCCACCTCAATAAGATTCCAAGACCCAAAAAATCACTTGTAGTCTACATCAAAGTTGCACACTTATTGAACATTTCAGTAGTAAAAGAATTAAATGTTTCTACACCGGCAGTCTGTAAATCCAACTTCTCTATCAGCAGTTGTAAATACACATCTATATCATTTCCTAGTGTCTTTCTACCTGGGATTATCATTAAGAGAATGATGGAACTCTATTCCAAACACATCCATTGAGGGAGGTTGTAAGACATCAGTACTACTAACCATATGTTGTACTTGTACTTAAGTTAATGTATAGATTGAAACCATTAGTGGCCATCCTTAAATATACATTCTGAGGAACTAACGCAAACTGATGATTCATCGTGTTAAACCTCTTCATGCCTCAGAGACCTTCTAATGCGTCCATGGTGTGCCATCTCATATATTCAGCAGTCTTAAAAGACATAAACAACATTTGCAACCATGGCTTAAGTGGAAAGTATCTAAGGATTTTTTTTACACCTTCTTCCACTTATCACTTTTCTTTTTCGGTTTTCCATCTAAATGTGTTGCACTTTTTTTAAGCGTCTTTATTTTCATCCCCCTAATATAACATGCAATCATTCAAAAATGCATGGACTTTTTTTGTAGTTGAGCCTTGGCTTATTAATGATTTTCTTGGCCTCATAAAATGATGGTGGAAACTTTGCATTCGGAAAGGCATCAACCAACAACTCGAGTACCATCAATATAGCCTTATCACTTATCTTACACAAACATTTGATATGATACAAGTTCACTAAAAAAGATAATTTGGAGAACTTCTCACATCCTTCATATAGTTTTTGTTGCATATCCTTAATTAACTCGTAAAAATCTTTTGCATTTTCATTTATCCTTTCTCCTAATGATGGAACTAGCATTTTCACATAGTCCACACTTTCATTTCCCTAATGAATATTGAATTCATCATAGACCATGTTCTGCACAGAGTTATCCTTAAAATCAGTTTCTCTCTCACTTGGGGTATTATATGATATTCTACATTTGGTTCTTCTGTACTTCTTTCCCTATGCATAACCCAAAAATCATACCCTTGTGGAAATGGCTTAATAATCAAATGATGATGCATAACTTCTCTAACATGCTTTTTTTAAAACATACTCTTAGGATATGGGCATATTATCTTATCTTTCACACCTGAGTTAGCAAATACAAAGTCTAAAAAACCATCAAGTCCATCCAAATATTCACGAGTAGTCCAAGGTTTAAGAATCCAAGACTTATCCATTTCTAAATGCACTAGAAAATTAAAACATTCACAGCTTCGTTATGAACCATACCAAAATAACAAGGTCAAATTACTTATTCATACACTAGATAAATTAAGTTACAACTCTAAATTTATTTTAAAAATATATTGGTATTTATGTTATTTAGAGGGTGCAATTTTCACTCTTTTAGTAATTATTATACCGTAATTTTTTAAAAAAATTTAGGTCCACAATTTGTAAAATTTGTAATTATATTAATATTTTGGAGATCAATAACTCACTTTTTTATACTTTTAATTCTTATATTTTATTCAAAGTGAATTTGTAAATTTTAAATTGTACAATTACGGCAATTATGAACATAATCCAATTGAAAATATGTTATTTTTTTTATTGAAATAACTAATTTCGAGTTCAATCTTTTATAAATTTCTATCCTCATTAAGGTCCACAATTTATAAAATTTTTAATCATATTAATATTTTGGAGTTCACTAACTCACTTTTTCTCTTTTATATTTTAAATTATTTTATTTTATTTAAAGACAATTTGTAAATTTTAAATTGCACAATTATGCCAATTATAAACATAATCCAATTGAAAATTTGTTTGGTTATATTATGTTGAAATAACTAATTTTGAGTTTAATCTTTTATAAATTTCTATTTTAAATTAAGGTCTAAAATTTGTAAAATTTGTAATTTTATTTATATTTTTGGAGTTCATTGACCCACCTTAATTCTAAATCAAGGTCCACAATTTTCTATTGGAAAAGCTACTACTATTTCACAAATTCAACAAGGGGTGTTTGAACACTAATAAAATTTATAAAATTGCAACAATTATTGCATGACCACTGCAATTTGAAGCAGCATATTAAAATTGATTTACCCCAATTTTTATTTGACAAAGATAAAACACATGCGAACTTCAAAATAACAATAAATAAATAAAAATTCCATTAAAAATTTATAATATATCAAAAACTCTAAAAACAAACATACAATGAAAATAAACATAGTAGTATATTTAATAAACATATATTCAAAATTTATAAAATCCGAAAACTCAAAAATAAACAATAGATTACTCCAAATTCCATTTGAAGCATAGTAGTATATTTAATATTGAAAATGAATAAACATACATTGAAAATAACAGATTGCTTACCTTATGTGAAATCCAAAAATAAATTCAGAAAATCTCAATTAATAACACCTAAAATAAATTAAATATTGAAAATGAACAACATGCTACGAAGAAGAACCAAATGAAGAAAAAGCAACATATAGTAGCACAAGCATTAAATGGCATGGACAAGATCACCTATGCATGAAGATGACTGAAAATGATGAATGTGGGAGAATAACTAGCACTGTGGAGAAGAGAACAAGGAGCAGTGGTATAAGAGGCTAGAGATTTTGTAGAAGGAGGAGGAAGAAAGTGACGGGGCAGGAATGGCAGAAATAAAGAAGGAACAAGGGGAATTATAAGCACTTAACAATGGTTTTAGAATAACCATCATTAAGTATTAAAGGACTTAATGATGGTTCAAATAAAGTTGTCGTTAAATATTGCAAATTCCCATGAACTATTAGAATTTAATGACAATTTTATTTAAATTGTCGTTAAGTAATAATGGTTACAGGAAAACCGTCGTTAAATATTATGTATTCCCATGAATGGTTAGAATTTCATGATGGTTATATGTAAACCATTGTTAATTAATGATGGTTTTATTCAATGTAGTTTCCCCGTTAAATATATGTAAACCGTCGCATTATTCAATTGGCATGATATGTAAATTGTCATTTCTCCATGAACGATCATAATTGACTTTCAAAAGAGTTTACTCATAACATATGCCAAATTGATTTATCAATTTAAATATGTCTACTTTACAAATTGAGTAAGGTGTAACACCCTTGGGAGCAAGGTGTAACACCCTTGGAAGCAAGGGTGTAGAGAACGACCCTTAATAGTAAGAGGGCTTATTTGGACCCTTACTAACAAAAGGTTCTGCTTGATCATGACTAGTGTCTTATTTTAGGTTTTGTTTAAATGGATGGATTTTCATTGTGAGTTAACATGCATGACCAGACTTTTCAATCTTATGGGCATGTGTTGGGTATAGTTTCTGACAGGATTTGATGCTAGGTTGATGCTTATTCATGGTTTATTTCATTTGTATGAGGAGGAATTTTTGTTCGTATTTAGTATTGAGCAAAAAAAAATTACAGTTTCTATAAAAAAAAATTATGTTTTCTACTTCCTGGTTGTGATACCTCATTAAATTTCAGTCTCTAGCTGGTGTTTGTGTTTTAGGATTGGACTTTGCTCAGTTTATATTTTTTTTTTGAATCTTTATGTAGATTTTGGTACTATTCCTAGTGGATTATGGTTAGGTTCTTGTCTATTAGGGGTGTTTTTAATTCTATCTTTGAGCTTATCCTTGGTTTGTTTTGTTGTCATGTGGAAAACAAGCTTTCCTTTCTTTTTAATAGTTGAAGTGTATCATGTTTTTCTCTTTTTATTTTCGAACATATTTTGAGTTAAATCTCACATTAATTCTGGTTGATCTTGTTCTTTTTTTGTCTTGAATTCTTTTTTGTATTTGCTAAAGTCTTGAATTATTCTAATTTGAATATAGGAATTGAAGCTAGCCCAAAACTTTGAACATTAAATGAAGTTTCTTGCATTATCATTTGATTGTTGAAAAATTGAAGTGTTTTGAAACTATTTCCATTTGTATACTATACTTGATGAAATGAATGTTGTAATTAAATAAACCTACATTATACAATGCACTTTAGGAAAGGGGAACAAGCTAGATTAGGTTCAAGTCCCCCAACCTGCAAAATTACTCTTTGATGTGGTACATGGCCACTAGGCTAGAAGATAATGCCTCTTTATATGGCCAAGTATTTTTGTTGCTGTTGAACTTGGATGGTATTTTATGCTTAGCTCTTATTTTGACATACATGTGGTGTATGCATAATATTTGATTTAATTTATGGTGTTAACATTTTTTACTTGGATTATTGTTATTATTTTCTTCTCATAATGTTATATATAATTTGTTCACTCATTTTCATTGTATATGAATAGCGATAAATTCTAACAAGCCTCACAAGTAATGCCATAGGTAATGTTGTACCAAGCTTTGCAGTTAATACTACGAGTAATGTAACATCAAGTTCTCCAAGAGAACTAGAAACTTAATTCTTTTTTGTGAATATTCTATTATGTATATTATTTTTAGCTAGTTTCATCGTAACTGGCATGGTTTTGACTACAGTGAACATTGGTTGCATTTGAAATTATGTAAATATATCTTATCAATTTGTTTATTTATCTTTATCTTTTATATATAAAAAAGTGTTAACTATAGTAATATCAAATATATATGGAAGAAAACCAAAATAGGGGAATCCCTTTTCAATAGTGGCAACACTTGATGGCGTCTTTTAGACTCACCGCTAAAAATATATTTAGTAGTGACCATCCATCATCACTAAAAGTAAACATCCATTTATATTAAAGGATTCAATGACAACTTTTTTAACGACAACCTTTAGTCACCACTGAATCTAGACATTCAGTGTTAACCAACTAAAATTGTAACTAAAAGAGATTCAATGGTCATTTTTTTGTGGTAACTCAAAAAGTTGCCACTGAAAATCTTCAATGACAAAAGTATAGGTAGTAATGTTGTGGTAACTATAATTCACAATCAAAAGTTTTTAGAGGTGATTTTCAGGCTTTCAGTGGTATCTTAAGTGGCCAATGAAAGCTTTTTTTTGTAGTGCAACTTTTATAACCTCTGTTCTTAGAGTAACGGGCAATTGAAGGGCTAGCTTGTCATTAGCACTCCATTTTCACGTGACTGACATCTACATAGCAAATTTAACTCTTGAATGTTAAAATGAAACTTTTTCAAAACTATGAAACTAAGGAGCTCAAAATTGTAATTAAGCCTATATATATGCACTTTGATGGTGAGACCAAACCATATGGTGAAATCTCTATTTTCCAATGAAGGAAGGGGAAGAAAAGGAAGATAAATACCTAAAATTGGTAGAGATAAAGTTCAACATTTAATTTTCCCTTGGCACCTTCTAAATTTTTCCATGTTGGTATTCGGAAGTTCGAAGTAGACGAAGTGCCAATTCCCTACAAAAGTGAATATTTCAATAATAGGTTGCAAAATATATTGGAGTATTTTTACTCTGGCATTTTTTATATTTTCCACGTAGATCATTTATAGTCATGTGATTTGTAGTAAGCCTAGCATGTTTGTTATTTTCTGTTTCTGTAAGTGGTTTCCCTATATATACCGGAGCCATTTATACTATAAGGATGTTGAGGAAATCATAAGAAGTTATTTTCACTTCATTCTTATTAGTTTATCATGGTATCAGAGCAAAACTTATTGGAAATTTTCTTCTGAATTTTTTTGGAGAAACAAACATATCGTTGGCTTTTCGCCATATCTTATTCAGAGATTTTGAACAATCAAAGACAGACAAATCCGATACCAGGAAGAGCTGATGATCATTAACAAATTCATCAGATGGCAAGTTCAAGACCGGAAGACAATCCATCCAGCCCTTACTATCTTCATCCTAATGAAAATCCGTCGTTAATACTTGTATCACCTATTGTTTCTGGAGAAAACTATCACAGTTGGCATAGATCAATGCATATGGAATTATTATCCAAAAACAAACTTAAATTTGTTGACGGTAGCATAGAAAGTCCTACAAAAGAAGATCCTCTATATTCTGCTTAGGAGAGTTGTAATACAATGGTATGTTCTTGGTTAGTGAAATCCCTATCGCCTTCAATTGCCAAAAGTATCCTGTGGCTTGACATTGCATTTGATATATGGAAAGATCTACATGATCGGTTTTCACAGGGAGATACAATCAGGATTGCTAAATTACAAAAGGAGATTTACCCTTTCAAACAAAATGCGCTCTCTGTCACTGAATATTTCACACAATTGAAAATTTTATAGGATGAATATAGTAATCTCAGACCGATCCCTACATGTACTTGTAATCCACAGTGTAGTTGTGAAGCACTGAAATCGGTTAAGAAAGCACAATAGAGTGACTATTCGATCCATTTTTTGAAAGGACTAAGTGATAGTTTTTCTACAGTAAGATCTCAAATATTGTTAATTGAACCTCTTCCTAATATTAACAATCTGTTTTCTCTTGTGTTACAACATGAAAAACAGTTCAATATAGCTTCTAGATCTTATGAAGAGCCTGCAGTTTTCGTGATTCAGAGACAACTGGGAAGTTTGCAGAACATGCAACAACGACGATACAATAATTACAATACCAATGAGCAACAATTTGGGAGAAATAATGGTAGTTCACAAAGATTTTTAATACAAGAAGCAGACCAGTGTGCAATTTTTGTAATTTTTCAGGGCATACAGTTGAAACGTGTTATAAAAAGCATGGATATCCCATTGATTTTTCGAACTAGAGGAAGGTTTGGCAATGTGCAAGCTAATAATGTAAATTTCAGTCATGATGAAGAGAAAGGTGATTGTTATACAAATTTAGATCAGAAAGCTCGAGGTCCTTCATTTGATCAAGTAGAATCTCATAGTGACAATCAGCCTAATGATCACATGCGGGGACAACCAATGCTGACTCAGGATTAGTACAAGCAACTCCTGAATCTCTTACAATAAGCCAATACTTCCATCACTGGTTCAACTACTCAAGTTAATTAGTTGACATCCAAATTTGATCCAATTATTACAAACCAGGGTAACTTAGTTCTTTCTTGTGTTCAAGATGATTCACCTAAAGATATATCCTGGATTTTAGATACTGGAGCTACATAACATATTGCATGCTCTTTGAACTTCTTTTCCACGTAAAAACCCATTACAAACACTTTTGTGAGCTTACCAAGCAAGCAGAAAATTTTAGCCACTCACATTGGAACAGTAGTTCTCACACAACATCTTATTTTACATAATGTCTTATACGTGCCTCAGTTTTCATTCAATTTTATTTTAGTGAGAAAACTTACTACATCATATTCCTATGGTCTTATTTTCCATCATAATTTATGTATCATTCAGGATCTCTAGAAATGGAGGATGATTGGATTAGCTAAATAATCCCTTGGCCTCTACTATATTGTTTCTTCTCAACGTTCAGCTTTAACTCCATCTACCCTGATCGCCACTACTTCAATCTCTATTTCTTCCAACTTTTCTTCAAGCCACATAGATTCTTCTACCATTTGGCATTATCGAATGGGACATCTTTTAGCACTTAGGCTGCATTTGTTAAAATAGTGTGATGAGTCAATAATTGTACTTTCTTCTAATCATTGTCAAGTTTGTCATTTAGCTAAACAAAAACGAATGCCTTTTCCTAGTCATACTTATGTGTCAACTGCATGTTTTGATCTGGTGCATGTTGACATTTGGGGTCCTGCTCACGTTGTATCTTTATATGGGCATAGCTATTTTCTTACCATTGTTGATGACAAAAGTATATACACTTGAATTTTTTTAATGAAATCAAAATCTGAAGGAAGATAGCTTTTGAAAATTTTTTGTTTCTTTGTTGAGACACAGTTTGGTGTCAAGATTAAATGTGTAAGAACAGACAATGGATCATAGTTTAACATGCATTTTATGCTTCCAAGGGCATTGTACATCAAACTACCTGCATTTATACCCCACAATAGAATGTTGTGGTTGAAAGAAAACATCAGCATATTTTAAATGTTGCCCATGCTTTAAAATTCCAAGCTAATCTTTCTATTGGTTTTTGGGCAGATTGTGTCTCTCATGCAGTTTATTTGATTAATCGGTCTCCATCATCCATTATATCTAATAATACTCCATTTTCAGGTTTTGTTTGATGCATCTCCTACCCTATCTAATATCAAGGTTTTCGGGTGCCTCTGCTATGCTTCCACCATTTCTCACCAATGATCTAAATTTGACACCCAAGCCTCAGAATGCATTTTTCTTGGTATTCCTTCCACAACAAAAGGTTTTCGTGTGCATCATTTAGCTACTTCTAAAACTTTTGTTTCTAGGGATGTCTATTTCTATGAAAATATTTTTCCTTTTCACAATGGTCTTATGCCTTGTCCTCATCCTTCATCTGAGTTTGTTCTTCTTGGTTCATTTTCTGTTACACCTGAGGATCCTCCTGTTGCTCAACAACCAACTTTTGTTCCAGAAGTTTCTTCATCCACCGTTAGTCAAGCATATGTTCCTTCTCAACTAATTCGCAAATCTGCTACGCAATCTCATTCACCTTCTTATTTGGCAGATTATGTTACTCCAACCATCACTACTCCTCATCCTTTATGTAATAACCATAAATTTAATTAAGTTCAAATTAAAGAAAATTTTAAATTAAAGAGAGGATTTTGAAAATGGAGATAAGAACCGGTAAAAATAAGTTTATTATTTATATAGGTTAAATAATTACAAAAGAAATATGAGAATTTACATTTTGGCGCGTAATTTTTATTTTTAAATGATATTATTTTGCTATAAGCAAATATATTTTATTTGTTTAAAAATGATTATGTTTTACTAAAAGTAAGTAGACTTTTAATTAAAATAATTATTGTTTTGCTTCCAATAATTATATTGGCCTTTAATAATTTTTTTTTATTTTTAGAAATATTCTTTCTTTTATTATGTATAAAGATATTTATTTTGTATTTTTTTATTGAGATTTTATCAAGAAAAATCATGATTTAAGAGTTTAACTAAAGCTTTATGAGAATGTAAATTTTTAGAAATTTTTGGGATATTTTTGGATGAAAAACAGAATTTATATGAATTTATATAAAAGAAAATCCTATTATTCAATTATTAAATAATTATTATTATTATTTTAGAAAAAAAAAAGGGAAGGGGGAGGCAACGGAGAGGAAATGGAAGAAGAGCCAACAGATTTCGTTGTATAGTGAATAGTGAGTGAATAGTAATCTTCAACATTTTTCCTAGATCTGGAATGCCTATTGGCTTCTGATCTCAAAACTAAAGGTGTTACTGAATTCAGGAAGAAAAATACTATAGTTTTGACCGATCAGTTTTTCAAATCAGCTGTTGAATCACCGTAGATCTGAAGTAGAAAATCTCGAAAAAAGGTAAATTCTGAAACTCTTACTTAGAGACCTCAAATTGGAAATTTGACACCGTAGATGGATTCAGAAGTTAGATAAACATTAAGATATGTATTTTTTTGGCCATTTGATAACTTTTTATGTGGTGGTAAATAGTGATTTCCAGCGATGAATAGTATTTTTGGTGGTGAACTCCCTTAGCATTGACCAGCGTTGACCAAGATTCTGAAGTCATTTCCTAGGTTTTTGGACCCTCCTGACACATTTTTGAAGCTTATTTGGTCAAATTCAAGTTAGAAAAGTGCATTTTAGGGCTATTCAACTCGGAGCCCTTACCCTGTGAGTAAATGATTCCCCTATGGCTTACCCTATACTCTTCTTGATATTTGAGCATGTATATGATTATGTTTATGAGATATTTACATTTTGATATGTTTCTGAAATGCATTAAAATGACCTGAAATGCTTACAATTTGAAATACGGTTCAAGAAGATTATAGTATTTGAAAATAAATTTATGAACTTATGATGTATCTGATTTCAAATGTATTTCTCATTATATGGCAAAGAAAATATGTTATGCATATGATATTGATTTATACACTGAAATGTTTGACTCGGATATAGGCATGTATACATGATTTCCCTGATTGGGAAGTTTTAACAGGTGAATATACTGAGACTGAAAGTCTATATCATATTGAGAATTTTGATTATTTGGCATATGTGCATGATGAGTGAGTTTTATACTCATAAATTAAATATTTTCATCTTATCTTTTGCCATAATTAAGCATAAATATCCCTTACTTGTCTTTAGTTTTGTGTCTTTCTTATAGATGGAGAGAAGAGTAGAAAATGAACTTAATTGGAGGAATCAAAGCTAAATTGTGGTCCTTTGGGAATGATGTCTATAAATCAAGCAGATAAAACAAATTCATTAAGGATGGCTGAGTAAGGAGCATTATCATATTGTCTCTTGAGATGCATCCTAATGGATATATGCACAAATTTATTCTTGATTTATGATCACATTTCCAAAAGAACTAAAACATAAAGATTCAAGGCAAAGCACCCAATGTTGAGAATATGTTTGATGGTTGCAGTCTAGCCCAAACTTGCTGTAGTACTTGGGCCATAGCTCCGAAAATACATATCCAATATGTATGAAATTTGGTAGGTGTGTAGAGGACACAATTGGGTACAACTTTCATGTTCAAGTGGTCAGACAATTCGGACACTAGAAGGGCCAAAAATGGGCTAGAAAATAATCTTTCTACTGCTGCAGTCTAGCCCGACTTTGCTCTAGTATTGTGACCATAAGTCACAAATTACGTATCCAATTTGTCCACGATTTGTCTTGACGGAAAGCTAACAAAATTTTTTACAACTTTCATGTTGAAGGAGTCAGCAAATTCGGTAGATTTCAAGACCATATTCAAGGCTCAAATTTGGTGCACATGATGGAATCCAAATTGTCAACTTTGTACAACTTTCTACCTAACAATTTTGACAATTACCACACCTACCACACTTAATTGTATCTATAAATAGAGGGCTTGAGGGGTGAGTAGAGGAGTTTTTTTGGGAGAGAGCTTGGGAAAGCTTTGTTGGAATTCTACATACTTGTAATGTTATTTTCTCTTTAGACATCTTGTATTTTTCATTTTCTTTTGTAATATTATCATGTTTCTTCATCTTTCATTTTACTTTCTTGCTTTAATTATGGAGAACTAATCTCCTAATGCTAAGGTGAAAAGGTGAAACTCTTGGTATGAGAATAATAATTTATCTAACTCTTAATTTTAATGTTTATCTTTGATATTGTATTTACCTTCTTATTTCTTTTCTCATGATTATTTCTTAATGGCTGGTTTTATCATACCGCCGATTTCTTGTTATTTTATTGGCTAGTTTTATCAGACCACCTATCTTTTATTATTTTTATGGTTGGCTTCGCCACCTATCTCTTGTTATGTTTCTTCTTCGTACCTCTTTTCATTTTAATCTTGTAAACTTTGAATCTTGATACATTGTAGACAATCTTTGGCACAATAAATGCTTGAATCAATCTTGATTTATTGTAGACAATATAATGATTGGCACAATGTACGCTTGAATTTAGTTACAAGTTATCTTTTGCATCTTTGTATTTTTAATCTTGTGAAATGTAAATTTTGATATATTGTAGACAATCTTTGGCACAATAAATGCTTGAATCAATCTTGATTTATTGTAGACAATATAATGATTGGCACAATTTATGCTTGAATCCATCTTACAAGAATTCTTTAATTATTAGAAAGGAGGTAAATATAATTCATGTATAAACAAAGTTGAGATTAAATTAACATATCATCCGATTATAACTTTATTCATGTAAAGATTCTAATTGAGTACTAAAAGAGTTAAATTTATTTTTATTCGATATACCAAGAGTGGATCCCCTAACCTTAGCAAGCTTCTTTACTTTGAATACATCTTCATTTAATTTCAGTATATTAGTTCTTTGTGTAATTTGTTCAATATTCCTCTCACAAAACAAGACATCGAGAACTAGGTTAGAAGTATTTATTTCGGATCTATATTAGAATTTTCTCTCAATTGGCAATCTCTGTGGGATCGACCTTGCATACCACTAAATCTATACTCCAATAGATTCGTTCACTTGCGAGTTTTAATTAAAACAACAACAGTGCATATGATATTTTCTATGGAGAAATCCTCTTGGAAACACTGTCTGCTAACAGCAGGTCTTGTTAGCCCTAGTGCACCTTGATTGCCTTAGCTAGCAGAGGAGGTGGTGCTAGCCTCATGTGAGGGCCAACACACGGGAGATGATATGTGATGGAGAGCGGAATGTCTCCTATATGGGCGAGATGCCAGTTATATGAGTTATGATTTGCCTTCCCTTGCTATGTGCTTGGGAAAAAGCCATGTAGAGTCCCTTCGCATGTCCTCTTGAATGGTAGTAGGGAAAACCTCAGCGAGATGCTGAGTTTAGGTAAATCCTATACCACTAAAGTACGGAAGAGGTCAAACTCTGATATGGTGGTTCTGATATAGGATCCTCCATGTAACAACTCCATTTAAGTGTCAATTTTTTTTTAAAATACCATGAAGTTATTACCTCGTTACAACTTAACTCAAAATAACATTTATTTAATTTATACAATACAGAGTTTACATACATGTCATTAATCAAAACATACGTACAACATATCAAACACATAAAAATCTACATCTTATTTATTTTGGTTGACCAATTTCGGAGATACAGGTGCGGGTGGTTGCACCTTCACTGGGATCTAAGTCAACTCGACCATAAACATTTTATTTGCTTCTGGGATCTGCCTAACATAAAGTACTCGATCCAACGTGCACTCAAAGCCAGAGCCATAGAAAAATCTACATAACTAATTTTTTGAACATGATATGGAAATATAGCGAGAATTAAATCCCAATAAGTTCAACAATAAATCATTATCAATATAGCTCATCACGTCATGTTTAGCTGTATAAACTACAGTAAATAACTTTGGTCATATGAATGCATTATATCTATGCACATGAGAATCGTACAGTAATGACATGTATGACAGGATTAATTATTTTCAGAATATCATATGTTGACTATCAATTTATTCTCATATCAAGCTATCCCAGTCAGGGTGAGTATTTTCTACTCTCTAGTACAGGCTTTTCTTGCTTCGTCCGACATGGCCCACTTTCTCTTTCTTTTCTCATTAACATGATCATAACCGTTGGTAGGGCGTCCCCTACTGGTGCACCACACGGATTGCCAAGTGACCATGCTCATTTCTTTTCTTTTTACAATGATAGCCAAAAATATGCTTTCAATAACAAGTATGTTCATCAAAATATAACTATTACCAAAAATCATTGGTAATCATGCCATGAACATAACCATTTCAAATATCACTTTATAAAATATTTCCATGTCAAACTTTCACACTTAAGATGGTAAGAAGTTCATACAATGGCAATGGCTATGGCTATACTAGTCATTTATTATTTTCATTTATAAGATTCATCTTTTTTTTTTAAATATTAATTTTATTTCTTTATTTTCTTGATGCAGGTTTTCATCCTATCTAACATTCTCTTACTAATCAGAGCATAACTCCCTCAATTTAACTCCAATGTAGGTGATCGTTATGTCAATTTCAAGATAAAACAATTATCTAAAACTATTATGTTGAACATTATAGCGAAATATTACGAAATCAAGGTGATATTACTCCCTCAATGTACATGTTATTTCTTCTCGGATAGGTTCTGACCTCTACCAACTAATCTATCCATATCTCCCTCATAAGAATTCTAAATTATGTGATTCTAGTGGCTAAAAATCCATGACACATATATCAATAATTCATATGTTAACTATTTATTTTAATTCCTTATGCAATGTTCCCAGAAATTAAAACACCAAAGCTATCCTAACATATTCTTCCCTGATTAACCATTTTCTGACCTTTGGTTACTAATCAGAACATATCCACCTCATATGAACTTTAAATGGAATGATTCCAGTAGCTAGAAATACGTGCAACATATATCTATAATTCATATGTTAACTATTTATTTTAATTCCTTATAGAATGTTTCCAGAAATTAAAACACCGAAGCTATCCTAACATATTCTTCCCTAATTAACCATTTTCTGACCTTTGTTTACTAATCGGACTATATCAACCTCATATGAACTCTAAATTGAATGATTCCAATGGTTACAATTCCATAAGACATAAATCTACATTTGTTATGTTAACCATTTGTTTAGATTCCCTATAGAATGTTCCCAGAAATTAAAACACATAAACTTAAAATTCTGCCACCCATAGCCATACTCATGCAGAACTATCTACATCAACCTAAGTATTGAAACATATATAATATGTAACATGATATAGCAACATCCATGACCAATCATCAAAGTTCGAAGATCAAAATCCCATATAAATATTACAAGTTTCAAAAATTTTGTTCAAAAAGAAATATTGTTAAACTTACCTGGAGCACTTAGTCCCCTAGATTTCTCCTTCCTCTTTCTTCCTTTCTTCCTCTCCTTTCCTCACTCTACCTTGCTTCTATTTTTCCTCTCCCTCACTTGGACAAAATTCTAATGTTGTAAGGGTGGGTTTTCTTATATAGACCACCAAATAATTCACCTTTCATGATCATGGGTCTACCTTATCACAATCAGGTTACACTTGGTTGAATTTTTGGAAAACAAACAACTTATGTTCTTGTCTTCCTCTTCCTTAGTCAAGATATGCATAGGAAAAGGAGATTTTTATTTTGAAAATTATGATAATATGTTCTTAAGATATGGGACAAGATCCCTTTGATTTAGGGATTCATTTACTTTTTCTTTTGTCTTAATCAATTATGATAGGTTTGCCTTTTTAAGTGGCAAATTTCTAGCCCTTCAATCTCCATTATTTGGTTGAAATTATTTGTGTGGGATAGAAATGTTTTGTCCTAATCCTATGTATTATCATACCACTTGCTAAAATTATGAGTGTAGGATAAATATGTTTTTTCCTAAAGCCTTGTATTATCATACCACTTGCTAAATTTTTATCTTAATGCCATGTCACCTAATCTTGATTACACCATTATTTCATTACTTTAAATTTATTTTTATTTTTATTTTTCCTCTTGGGTTTGGGCTCATTCTTGCCCATTTTCTTTACTTTGGTTAAAATTCTACCTTTCATAATGGGCTTGATCACATTTTCAAAATTTTTGGGCTACCGGTCCAATTTCTATATCCTAGTCCAAGTCTATGTTTTATTTCTTCATTGGGCTATCCTATTGGCTTGATAAAAAAATTTGTGAAGTAGAAAAACTCTATATGAAGTGTCCATAGGTGAAAGCCAATTTATGGGTGGAGATACTAAAGTTAGTAACTTTTACTCTTAAATTAAGAAAAATTACCCTAATCCGATCTTCTTGAAATTTTAAGACCTTTACTTACTTCACAAAAATTTATCTTCCTTACCTAAGAATTTCACCTTTCTTTAGCATGTTTATTTCTAATATTTCCTCTTAGGTTTTCTTTCTTTACCTATTCCATTAATATTAGAATATTTCTATACAAACACGTAAGGTGAAAAATTTCTAAGGATTATATTGCCTTAGATATCTAAAAATTGTCTAATAAATTTTGTTTCTTTAATTAAATATTTATGTACCTTTATCAATAAAAAAATGAAATTATGGATGTTACTTTGAATACTTTTGTACTTTTATTAATACATGAAAAGAAATTAGGGATGTTACACTCCAGATGTTTTCACATGACTTATAATGATGCATACCATGATTTTATTACCGTTCTTACAGCATTACTTTGAACTGAATATGCATATGAATTTGAACATAGTTTATTTGAAATGCGGGTCCCATATGAATGTACTTCTGAATTGTGATTCTCAATGTGACAAGTTTTAAAATAAAGAGTACATTCATATGTTGACCTAAGAGGTCATAGGACGTGTTATCTGCTCACTGAGTTGTAAAACTCACTACACGTGGTTATATGTTTTTCAGGTAAAGACCCAGAGTTTGGTCCTACAGCTTCTTGAAAGACTAGGAGTCGTACTTCAGTGGTGAGCCTAAATTATTTATAAACTCTCAATGTTTAAACTTGTAATATATTTGTACTTTAGAGTTGCTTTAAACGCCACAGGCAGGATCCTTATTTTCGCTGTAAAACTGATATATGTAGACCTGGCATGTATAATTAGTTATTGTAAAGTTTGTAAACATGTGATATTATCCTGATACTCAGTTGATATAAAGTTTAATTTCAAATAGATAAAGATTAAGCTAACAAACAGTAGTGTTATTCGCGTTCCTAAAGTAGGGGCGTGAGAAGTTGGTATCAGAGCATTAGGTTTCCCTGTGGCTATCAGAGCAAAGGATTCTTTAGTAGGACCTTTACTATCGATATGAGCCGGACATATTTATACTTTAGATGCTGCTGAGGGATTCTATAGAATATTCACTTCCTTCCTATTCCAAGTGTGCTTAAATTCCTAGTGTAAGGTTTGAATATATATGATAGCATCTGAAAGAGGTGTTTTATTCTGTATAGTAAATGATGCCGCCAAGAACTAGAGCGGTCACTAGAGAAGAGGCTGTAGATCATGCACCCTCTACTGAAGAGTCTGCACAATCTACAATTCAAGTACAAAGAGGCCGTGGTAGAGGCCGACCTAGAGGAAGAGGTAGAGTTAGAGGGCGTGCATGGGGTCTGAGAACCCCAAGACAAGATGAATAGGTCCATGTATCTAATAGAGTTCCTGAGGAAAGAGTAGAACCCCCTCAGGAGCCACATGATAGAACTGCGGATATGATTGCTGGTATACATCAGAGTTTAGAGACATTGGCTGGGTTTATAGTGGAGCAGGGTAGAAGGGAAGACTGGCCAACCAAAAATGCTCATAAAGCACAAGAACTGGGAAGAACAGCTGAGCAAGAAGATAAGCTTACAGGGATTGAGGTGTCATTACTGCAATTCCTTAAGTTGAAACCTCTAACTTTTTTTGGGTCAGATGCTCAAGAGGACCCACAGATATTTATTGATACTGTGGAACGAGTCTTGTTACGTGTGTTTTACTAAATACCGCAAGTGCACGGCGTAGCTGTAGCTAGTCCGACAAGTACAGGTCATGTCCCACAGAGAACAATGCCAATTACCAGAATCTCAGAAAAAGTGCTATCTAAATCGATATAAGTCGATGGGCAAATATCGCAATTAAACAAGTTAAAATAACCAATTAAGCTAAGCCTAGGGTTAGGGTTCACCACGCTTGTGATACTCAACAACTGTTATTTACCCCTAATTGCAATTGTCTAGATTATTTGGGGATGGTTTAGCCTAAACTAATTAGTAATCTCTTTCAAGCATTACCAATCGTACCTAGGTTAATCAACTTACCTACTTTCGTGGTTCTTAGTCAACCTAGGTCCATTAAGCTTTATGCCAACCATAGAATGCAACTAATCGGTTTTCTCGTTCCCATTAATTGATTCAAGCCTAAAGTATCTTAAACTACTTTCGTGATTAAGACAACCCTAATTAACTATTGGATTTCAGTTTTAATCTTCACCCATCAGTTCATTGATTAAATACCTAATACGTGATAGATTGGTGATCAGGCATTCCATCAACTAATTCAAGCATACAATAGTCAATCCAAAACAACCTAGTCCAAATTACAATTAGGGTTTCATAATTCAAATCATAGGCATAGTATCATTGTATCACAATTGGGTTTATCGAAACCATAAATAGAAACTACTCACATCATAGAATCAGAAACCAAATTCATAATCATTAAATTAACCATGATAGTTTGATACAATCTCAAGAGAATGAATGGAGGTAGAAGAAGAGATAAAGAACTGAAGTAGAAGGATATAACCTGGTATGCAGAAAAGTTCAAATGAATTACAACCTTCAATGCAGTAAACTTTACTCTAGAACATCAAAATCATCAATGATATATGTAAAAACCTAGTCTAAATGTGTTTCCTAAGACTAGAAAGTGATTTCCAAGTGTCTCCTACGGTCCCCACGGTCTCAGCTACGCATCCCCTAGCTTATATTTCAATTTGGGCATCCAAAACCCTAAAAAACACGGAGCTCGCAGACCCGCAGCACGGCCGTGCTTCAAGCTGGAATTTGGGGAACTGCAGCATTGTCTACACAGAACACGGCCTGGCTGTGTTGCAGACCACCAAGCACGGCCAGGCCGTGCTTCAGGCTGTAGTGCTCCTTTCTTCATAATTTTTGACGTGCAGCCTCCTTGCTTCCTCCTCAGCATATTCCAGGTCTTTTAGGGTCTTTCCATGACTATTTTTCCTTGCTTCTTGGCTTCTTTTTCTCTCCTGAAATCACAAAATGAACTACAGCAATACCCAGAACAAAGTATAGCCAAAAGCATAAAAATACCCACAAGTTACTATGAATTAGGGGACAAAATATGACCTATAAGCACTCAAAATTCCCCTTTATCAAGTCCTAAGAGCTTTAGGGTGCTTTAGTAGAAGATCTGTTGAATTGGTGTCTTTTCAACTTTATGATGTGGCTCAAGTATAGTTTGAGACACATGTACAAGGACGGACAATTACTTGACCACCAATGGAGAGGGAAGAGTTTAAGGAAGCATTTATGAACCGCTTTCTGCCAATGAGTGAAAGAGACAAGAGGGGCAGAGAATTTGAAGAATTAAGACAGACACCGAACATGACAGTTTCTGAATATGACATTCATTTTACCCGTTTGTACAGATATGCACCATATCTGGTCCCTACTAACAAAGATAGAATTAAGAGGTTTGTCTCGGGATTGATACGCCTGTTGTTTAAATCGGTGGACCCTCAGATCAATCATTTTGCAACTTATTCAGTAGCTGTGGACTATGCTAAAATGATGGAAGCACGGGAACAAGTAGATATTGAAAGTTTAAAGAAAAGAAAAAGAGAGCAAGATGGTAATGCTCAAACAAGTTCTGATCCTAATGTTAGAGGATCAAGATTTCAGAATCCACAGCGTTTCACTCAAATAGGAACTGGTAGCTCTAATCAGACATCAGTAAATATCAACAAGCAAAGAATGAATCAAAGAGATATGAGACCTGTTAACCAACAAGATTCAAGATCAATTCCACCATGTCCTAATTGTGGCAAGCCTCATATTGGACAGTGTCGCAAAAAAACTGGTGTGTGTTTTAAGTGTGGACAAATGGGTCATTTGATGAGGAATTGCGCACAATTAGAAGTTTTAGTTAAGCATCGGTACAACCAGCTTCACCTCCTGCATCTGTGCCAGCACGACCAAATAGAGCAGCTTTAGTTCAAGCAAATAGTGGGGGTACTAGTAGAGGACCAGGAAGTCAAGGTCGAGAACCAGCTCAAGTTTTTGCTTTGACACGACAGGATGCTCAGGCTTCTAATGCAATTATGACAGGTACATTATCAGTATGTTCCCATAAAGCATATGTCCTGTTCGATCCTAGTTTTACTCATTCTTATATATCACCATGCTTTGCTAAGAAATTGGATAGAGAACCTGCTAGTTTACATTGTTCTTTTATGGTTGCTACTCCAATGGGAGAATTCTTGCTGGTAAAATATGTGTATAGATCGTGTGAAATTTCGATAGAAGGTAAGGAGACTCTTGTAGATTTGATAGTTCTAGATATGGTAGACTTTGATGTGATTCTAGAAATGGATTGGTTGTTGTCATGTCATGTCATTCTAGACTGTCATCTTAAGGAGATTAGGTTTAATATTCCAGGAGAATCTTCCTTCTCAATACAAGGAGATTATAATGAAATGCCTAGTAATTTAATATCTGTTATATCATCTCTTAAACTATTACAAAAAGGATGTCAGGGGTATTTAGCAGTAGTCAAGGATGTTGATATGAAGTATACAAATTTAGAGCAGGTTCTAGTAGTTAAAGAATTTTTCGATGTATTTTCTGAAGAGTTGCTCGGATTACCACCAGACCGAGAGATTGAGTTTGGTATTGATCTTCTCCCTGGAACACAATCAATATCCATACCTCCTTATAGGATGGCACCAGTAGAACTTAAAGAATTGAAGAAGCAACTGCAAGATTTACTAGATAAAGGTTTTATTCGACCTAGCACATCTCCTTGGGGTGCTCTTGTCCTCTTTGTGAAGAAAAAGGATGGATCCTTACATCTATGTATTGACTATAGACAGTTGAATAAAGTGACGATACAAAATAAATATCCTTTACCCAGAATAGATGATTTGTTTGACCAGTTACAAGGTGCTGAATGTTTTTCAAAAATTAATCAGAGATCTGGTTATCATCAGTTGAGGATAAAGACGGAAGATATCCCGAAAACTACTTTTAAGACTCAGTATGGACATTACGAGTTCTTAGTAATGCCATTTGGTTTAACAAATGCCCCAGCTGCATTTATGAATTTAATGAATAGGGTATTTAAACCTTTTCTGGATCAGTTTATTATTGTATTTATCGATGACATTATGGTATATTCAAGAAGTTCAGAAGAGCATGAGCGGCATTTAAGAATAGCATTACAAACCCTGAGGGAACACCAGCTGTATGCTAAGTTTTCAAAATGTGAATTTTGACTTAGTAGTGTAACCTTCCTAAGGCATGTGGTTACTAAATATGATATTCAAGTTGATCCCAAAAAGATAGAAGCAGTGTAACAATGGCCATGCTCTACGATAGTTACAGAGATTCGTAGTTTTCTTGGGTTAGCAGGCTATTATCGTAGATTTTTTAAAGATTTTTCAAAGATAGATGCTCCTTTGACCAGATTGACTAGGAAAGGAATAAAGTTGGAGTGGTCTGATGCTTGTGAAGAGAGTTTCCAAAAACTAAAGAAGTGTTTGACCACAGCCCCAGTCCTTACTATTCCTACGGATACTAGAAGTTATATAGTATATGTGATGCATCTAGAGTGGGTTTAGGCTGTGTGTTAATGCAAAATGGAAGAGTAGTTGCTTATGCATCTAGACAGTTGAAGAAACGTGAACAGAATTATCCTACTCATGATTTAGAGATGGCAGCTGTAGTGTTTGCTCTAAAGATTTGGAGACATTATTTATATGGAGGAACTTGTGAGATTTATACATATCACAAGAGTCTCAAGTATATTTTTCAACAGAAGGATCTTAATTTGAGGCAAATGAGGTGGATGGAACTACTGAAGGATTATGACTGTACGATTTTGTATCATCCAGGCAAAGCAAATGTAGTAGCGGATTCTCTAAGCAGAAAATTCATGGGAAGCTTGGCCCATATAGCAGAGGTGCAACGACCATTGTTGGAAGAAATCCATAAGTTAGAAAGTAAGGGGATAAAGTTTGAACTAAAGGAACCGGGGATATTTTTGGCTCATGTGCAGCTTCAATCTTCCTTAGTTGAGCAAATCAAAGTTGATCAAGATAAGGATGCCAATTTGCTCAAGATTAAGAATGAATTGAAAAATAGCCAAAATTCTGAATTCTCAGTGGACACTGAAGGGGTATTAAAATATGGCAGACGATTATGTGTCCCAAATGTCAATGATTTGAGAAAACAAGTTTTGGAGGAAGTACATCAATCTACATATACCATACACCTAGGAACGACAAAAATGTATCAAGATATGAAGAAATTATATTGGTGGGATGGTATGAAGAGGGATATCGCAAAGTTTGTTTCCCATTGTCTGACATGCCAACAGGTGAAAGTTGAACATCAATGACTTGCAGGGTTACATCAGCGAATAGAAATACCAAAATGGAAGTGGGAAAGAATTACCATGGATTTCATCACGGGATTACCAAGGACTCCCAAAGGATATGATTCTATCTGGGTCATTATAGACCGTATGACGAAGTCAGCACACTTTTTACCTGTGAAAACTACTTATAACGTAGCTCAGTATGCAAGGCTCTACTTAAATAAAATAGTTAAGCTACATGGAGTTCCTATATTTATTATATCTGATCGAGGGCCGCAGTTTATGACACGATTTTGGAAAGCTTTTCAAGAGGCATTAGGAACGAAATTGGATTTGAGCACAGCTTTCCATCCCCAAACTGATGGTCAGTCTGAACGTACGATTCAGATTTTAGAAGACATGCTCCAAGCTTGCATTTGTGATTTTGGTGGAAGTTGGGATATGTACTTGACTTTGGCTGAATTTGCATATAATAATAGTTACCAGACTAGTATACAAATGGCCCCATTCGAAGCTTTGTATGGTAGATGGTGCAGATCCCCTATTAGATGGTTCGAAGTGGGCGAGGCTAAACTTGAAGGACCAGATCTTGTACAAAAAGCTTTGAACAAGGTAAAGCTGATTAGAGAAAGGCTGCAGGCAGCTCAAAGTAGACAAAAGATGTATGCTGATAATAGGCGAAGGGAGTTAGAATTTTCAGAGGGTGAACAAGTGTTCCTGAAAGTATCACCCATGAAAGGAGTGATGAGATTTGGAAAGAAAGGGAAGTTAAGCCCTCGGTATATAGGCCTTTTTGAAATATTGAATAGAATAAGTGCAGTGGTATATCGCATGGCTCTGCCCCCAGAACTGAGTGATGTTCATCCAGTATTTCATGTGTCTATGCTACGTAAATACTTACCAGATCCTACTCATGTTATTCAACCCCAAGAGATTCAATTGGATAAGAATTTAACCTATGAGGAGAAACCGATGTCTATTGCTGATCAACAAGTGAAAAAGTTGCGGTCAAGAGAAATTCCTATGGTTAAAGTGATATGGCAAAATCACTCATATGAGGAAGCTACGTGGGAAAGATAAGATGACATCCGCGCCAGATATCCGCATTTGTTTGAACAATGAGGTTAGTGTTTATTTGCACCTATGGTGATGAAATTCAGGGACCGAATTTCTTTAAAGGGGGAAGAATGTAATAACTATAAATTTAATTAAGTTCAAATTAAAGAAAATTTTGAATTAAAGAGAGGATTTTGAAAATGGAGATAAGAACCAGTGAAAATAAGTTTATTATTTACATAGGTTAAATAATTACAAAAGAAATATGAGAATTTACGTTTTGGCGCGTAATTTTTATTTTTAAATGATAGTATTTTGTTATAAGCAAATATATTTTATTTGTTTAAAAATGATTATGTTTTGCTAAAAGTAAGTAGACTTTTAATTAAAATAATTACTGTTTTGCTTCCAATAATTATATTGGCCTTTAATAATTTTTTGTTTTATTTTTAGAAATATTCTTTCTTTTATTATGTATAAAGATATTTATTTTATAATTTGTTTTATTGAGATTTTATCAAGAAAAATCGTGATTAAGAGTTTAACTAAAGGTTTATGAGAATGTAAATTTTTAGAAAATTTTGGGATATTTTTTGATGAAGAATGGAATTTATATAAAAGAAAATCCTATTATTCAATTATTAAATAATAATAATTATTCTTTTAGAAAAAAATAATAATAAAAGGGAAGTGGAGGCAACGGAGAGGAAATGGAAGAAGAGCTGAGAGATTTCATTGCATAGTGAATAGTGAATGAATAGTAACTTTCAATATTTTCTCTAGATCTGGAGTGCCTATTGGTTTCTGATCTCAAAACTGAAGGTGTTATTAGATTCAGAACAAAGAATACTACGGTTTTAACCGATCAGTTTTTCAAATCAGTCGTTGAATCGCCGTAGATCTGAAGTAGAAAATCTCAGAAAAAGGTAAATTCTGAAACTCTTACTTAGAGACCTCAAATTAGAAATCTGACACCGTAGATAGATTCAAAAGTTAGATAAACATTAAGATATGTATTTTTTCGGTCATTTGGTAACTTTTTATGTGGTGATGAATAATATTTTCGGCGATGAATAGTATTTTTCAGCAATGAACAGTACCTTTAGCGTTGACCAAGATTTCGAGTCATTTCCTAGGTTTTTAGACCCTCCGGACACTTTTTGAAGCTTATTTGGTCAAATTTAGGCTAGAAAATTGCATTTTAGGGCTGTTCAACTCGGAGCCCTTACCTTGTGAGTAGATGATTCCCCTATGGCTTGCCCTATACTCTTCTTGATATTTGAGCATGTATATGATTATGTTTATGAGATATTTACATTTTGATATGTTTCTGAAATGTATTAAAATGATCTGAAATGCTTACAATTTGAAATACGGTTCAAGAAGAGTATAGATTTGAAAATAGATTTATGAACTTATGATGTATCTGATTTCAAATGTATTTCTCATTATATGGCAAAGAAAATATGTTATGCATATAATATTGATTTATATAGTGAAATGTTTGCCTCGGATATAGGCATGTATACATGATTTTCCTAATTGGAAAATTTTAACATATGAATATACTGAGACTAAAAGTATGTATCATATTGAGAATTTTGATTATTTGGCATATGTGCATATGATATTTTCTGTGGAGGAATCCTGTTGAAAACACTGTCTGCTAACAGTAGGTCATGTTTGCCCTGGTGCACCTTGATTGCCTTAGCAAGCAGGGGAGGTGGTGATAGCTTCGTGTGAGGGCCAACACACGGGAGATGATATGTGATGGAGAGCGGAATGCCTCCTATATGGGTGAGATGCCAGTTATATGAGTTATGATTTGCCTTCCCTTACTGTGTGCTTGGGAAAACCCATGTAGAGTCCCTTCGCGTGTCCTCTTGAATGGTAGTAGGGCAAACCTCAGTGAGATGCTGAGTTTAGGCAAATCCTATACCATCAAAGTACGGAAGGGGTCAAACTCTGATATGGTGGTTCTGATATGGGATCCTCTAGATGTTTTCACATGACTTATAATGATGCATACCATGATTTTATTACTGTTCTTACAGTATTACTTTGAACTGAATATACATATGAATTTGAACAGAGTTTATTTGAAATGCGGGTCCCATATAAATGTACTTCCGAATTGTGATTCTCAATGTGACAAGTTTTAAAATAAAGAGTACATTCATATGTTGACCTAAGAGGTCATAGGAGGTGTTATCTGCTCACTGAGTTGTAAAACTCACTACACGTGGTTATATGTTTTTCAAATAAAGACCCAGAGTTTGGTCCTGCAGCTTCTTGAACGACTAGGAGTCGTACTTCAGTGGCGAGCCTAAATTGTTTCTAGGCTCTCAGTGTTTAAACTTGTAATATATTTATACTCTAGAGTTGCTCTAAACGCCACAGGCAAGATCTTTGTTTCCGCTATAAAACTAATATATGTAGACCTGGTATGTATAATTAGTTATTGTGAAGTTTGTAAACATGTGATATTATCCTGATACTAAGTTGATATGAAGTTTAATTTCAAATAGATAAAGATTAAGCTAACAAACAGTAGTGTTATTCGCTTTCCTAAAGTAGGGGCGTGACACTTTATCTTCTCATGATTCCATGGCTTTCTTGAGTCCTACTCATGCATTTTATGTTCAACAGCTCACTGACAATCCAGAACTAAAGTCTTATAATAAGGCAGTGAAATATCCTTGTTGGCAAGAAGCCATGAAATAGGAGATTGAGGCATTATAGCATAATAAGACTTAGGTTCTAACTAATTTACCACTTGGCAAACAACCCATTGGCTGTAAGTGGGTTTACAAGGTGAAACATCATGCTAATGGAATGATTGAGCGGCATAAAGCCAGGCTTGTGGCAAAAGGTTTTACACAACAACATGAGTTGGATTATCTGTAACATCCCGTAATTTTTATTTTTAAATAATAATATTTTGCTACAAACAAATATATTTTTATTTGTTTAAAAATGATTATGTTCTACTAAAGCAAGTTATTTTTAATTAAAAAAATTATTATTTTGCTTGAAATAATTATATTGGCCTTTAATAAATTTTAGTTGTATTTTTAGAAATATTCTTTCTTTTATTATGTATAAAGATATTTATTTTATGATTTATTTTATTAAGATTTTTATTAAGAAAAATCATGATTTAAGAGTTTAACTAAAGGTTTATGAGAATGTAAATTTTTAAAAAAATTTGGGATATTTTAGGATGAAAAACATAATTTATATGAATATATATAAAATAAAATTCTATTATATAATTATTAAATAATAATTATTATTATTATTATAAAAAAATAAAAGAAAAAGGGGAAGGGGGAGATGGAAACAAAATGAAGGATTGCAGATTTTCTGAAACGATAAATAGTGGAGTGAATAGTGAGTGAATAGTAACCTTTAACTTTCTCTCTAGATCTGGAGTGCTCATTGGCTTCCGATCTCAAAACTGAAGGTGCTACTGGATTCAGGACAAGGAATACTACGGTTTTAACTAATCAATTTTTTAAATCAGCCGTTGAATCGCCATAGATCTGAAGTAGAAAATCTTAGAAAAAGGTAAATTCTGAAACTTACTTAAAGACCTCTAATTGAAATTCTGACACCGTAGATGGATTCAGGAGTTAGATAAACCTTAGGATATGAAATTTTTCAGCTATTTGACAACTTTTTGTTCTTGGTGAATAGTATTTTCCGGCGGTGAATAGTGATCAAGCTCCCGGCGTTATTTTCTAAGTCTTTGGACCCTCCGGTCACCTTTTTGAGGTCTAATTAGTCAAATTCGTATTTAAAAAGTACATTTTAGGGTTGTCCAACCAGGAGCCCTAGCCTGTTCGTAGATAATTCTTTTTATGACTTGCCCCATGCTCTTCTTGAACTATAAATGTATTATTGTTTCTATTTATAAATTATTTATGTTATTATAAGTTTATTAAATGTGTTAAAATATCTGTTATACCTACAAGTTGACACATAGTTCAAGAAGAGTATGGTTTTAGAAATGAATTTTGGAACTCATTGAATATGTGGTTCTAAATGTATTATTATTATTTGATAAAATGAATATTATGTGCACAATGCATTGATTTGTAAAGCTATATACTTGTGAAAATGATGCATGTCATATTATAGATGAGATTGAATGGCAAGCGTAAAGCTCATGGCGAGTTGCTTGATAATTTTACATGTATTTATATGTATTGATGAATATCGGTTGGTTGTATGGCTTGTGACGGTACCGAATAGGGGACGCCCTATTAGCCTGAGTGAGACAAGGGAGGATCGCTCCAACCGGGTGACAGTGGTAATGTGAAGGGGCAGGAGGGTGATGTACTCACATTCCCGGATCACTTATTGTGACTAGGGTCGAGGTCATATGCGTATAACAAATGAGTTATATTTTCATTTCATTGACCAGATTGCTGAGTGAGGCAGGTGCATTAAAAGTGATGTTTTTATCTCCAAATCTTAATATTTTACTATAGCTTATACAGCTGAGCATAACAACATTTGTTTAATGATCATACAATGCAACATATGGTTTTGGATATCTGAATATCCTTTGATTTGAGAATATTTGAAATACGGGTCCCATATGAATGTACTTCTGAACTATATTTTTTATGTGACATATTTTAAAATATAAGTACATCCATATGCTGACCTAAGAGGTCATAGGAGGAATTATTTGCTCACTGAGTTATCAAACTCACTACACAATATTTCCACATTTTTCATATAAGAATATCAGAGTCTGATTCGGTAAATAAGTGACATATTCTTTGGGTGAGTCTACGTTGTTTCCAAGACTCAATTTTTGAATTATACCGTTGTTGTATTCTAGAGTGTGCTCTGAATGCTACAGGCAAGATCCCTATTTTTGTTGTACTTTGATGTTTATAGACTTGGTCTGTATATTGTGTATACATGAGAGATCCTATATGTATCTGTTCCCATGATAAAGAATTGAATTGTGTATCTTTATGAAAAAAATATCTGATTGTGGAAATATTAATAGTAATAAAAATGTTTATTTTACATAACGTAAATTAGGGGCGTTACATTATCTGCATACCTTTTCACATGTGGCCAAGAGTACTACTATTCGGGTGATACTTGCTGTTGCTATTGCAAATAATTGGCCTCTTTAGCAACTCGATATCAACAATGCTTTTCTCCATGGTGACTTGGCTGAAGAGGTTTACATGACTCTCCCTCTTGGTTTCTCTTGTTCTGATCCTCATAAAATTTGCAAGATCACTAAATCACTATAAGGGCTTAAGTGAGCTAGTAGGTAGTGGAATGCTAAGCTGACTAATGCTCTGTTAGCTCATGGTTTCACTCAAACTGCCTCGAATCCATCCTTGTTTGTTTTGCAGTAGTCTTTTACTTTTTTAGTTCTGTTGGTTTATGTTGACGATGTAGTTTTGACAGGCAACGATATCTCTTTGATTACAGATATCAAACAGTACTTGCATTCTGCCTTTAGTATGAAAGATCTTGGTCCACTCAAGTTTTTTCTGGGCATTGAAGTTGCACAGACTCATACTGGGCTCAATATAACGCAATGACGATATACTCTTGATTTGATTGCAGAGACTGGTTTCCTTTATAGTAAGCCTACCCCCACACCAATGGTGCCCTCTTTCAATCTTAGTAAGGATGGGACTTTACTTTCTGATATCACATCTTATCGAAGGTTGGTTGGCAAACTCTTGTATCTCTACCATACTCGCTTGGATATTAATTTTGTTGTTCAAAAATTGTCACTACAAAAAAAATTGCATTTAGCGACCGAATTTAGCGACCGACAAAATTTCGTCTCCAATTGCGACTGACAAACCACTATTTGCGACTGAATTGTTGCAAAATTTATTTCACATACTTTGCGACCGATATAGCAACTAATAGTGGGGTGGAAAAATTTTTCGGTGACAAAAGCGTCGCAGAGTAATGGAAGATTGGTATAGTGCAACCGAATTTTGTGACGACCATAATCGGTCGCTAATAATGACTAAATTGTAACGGTTTGTCACTGAAAATGTGTTAAATCAATTTCAAGTTGCCTGGTATCAGCGTCTCGGTGCCCTAAATCCGAAATTCCCAAATTCGCATCCTGGGCTCCTCTCTTCTCTGCCATGAGTGCTGTCGTCCTCCGATAGCCTTTTGCCGCCAGTAGCTGTTCTCCAGTCGCCGATAGCTTAACTGAGTCCCATCGTGAGTGTAGACATCTTACTCCTATCTTCTCTGCCGTGAGTCCCATCGTGAGTGTGGACGTCTTGCTCCTCTCTTCTTTGCCGTGAGTCCCATCGTGAGTGAGCCACTGGTAACCGTTCTCCCGGCCAGGTATGTGGACGTCTTGCTCTGTTTCATTTTGGGTGCTAAGATCCTTAGGTAGTATTGGTCGTTTGTGTGTGCCTGAATTTATAAAGCTTACACTCACTTCAGGCATATGGCTTTCTGAATGAGCTCTTGACAACATGTTTATCTATTAGTGTTATCTATGCCATTCATCTAGATGAACTGTCCTGATATATTGAAGCTATATCTGTAAATGTAGCATTTCTATATGGCATCATAGCTAGGTTCGAGAGAAATGTAGTATTTCAATTGTTTATAGTTTCAGGGTTAGAGCTCCAACCACTCTTTTGAGCAGGAACCTTTTTTTATCTAGTATAGATCTTGTATCCTTTTTAGCTATTGTTTGACAATTGTTATATCTTTTAGGGACTATAAAATTTTTCAAAAATTTTGCTTTGGATCAGAATCACTCAACTTAGATTCAAAAATCTCTTATGAGTCCGTCGCTGAGAATAGAGGTGTCAGAAAGCATTCCACACGCTATCATGCATAGGTGAATAACTTGATTAGCACCCACGAGTTTGCATGTGTGGGCTTGTGAAATGGCAGAGACCACACCAGAGGAACCAAAACACATTGACGTCTTTTCCTAGATCCATTATTGGTCTTATTTTGTAATAAAGATCTAGACTTCTCATTTGTGGTTTGCACTTTTTTGGTTTTTTTCCAAGTCTTATTTAAGTTTTTGAGTCTTGTGGAAGTTTGAATGAACTAAAGACTTCAACACACTATAGTTATGTGATTGGGTGCATGGTGAGCAATCTAAGTAATGGAGACCAACTAGAAGAAGGTCAAGGGGACTACTAAGGAAAAGTAGATTGAAGGCTTTTTAGAGATGTGTTAGACAATCTTGCCAAGGAGAACAGTTAGGAGAATGTTGAGGGGCCTACTTATAGGAAGTAAATAGAAGAATTTTTGGAGTTGTTTTTCTACCGAGGGCACCATTAAAAGAAGTGTTAGTTGCTAAAGTTCTTGAATTAGTATAGTGTTGATAAAGAATGGAATAATAATGTTAGGATAGGTATAGTCAACGGTGATATAGGTCATTATTTATCAACTATGAATTAAGCCATCAATTAAGGCTGCAATTAGTAGGGTTACTTAGTATTGTTTCCTTTTTATTTTAGGCAAGCTTATTGTTAGGGATCTTTTATTATAGTTTCCTATTATTGTTTCATGCATGTGCTTATAGTTTCTTTTATATACAACCCTAGTTGTAGACTTTGCTTTTAGTTTGGTGAATTAATACGAATTATTAGTTTAGTTCCCTCTCTTTTTCTCTCTATTTCTTCGTTTTTCCCCTTCTACATAACTATTCCTACATGAAGTGCTATCAAAGTCTAGAGATCTCACTGGCCTATTCTCAGAGCTTTGTCGCTGGGGCCACTATCAACCTTGCCAAAAACATTTTAGAGGCTGTTTTGTTTAGTTTTCTTCAATTTTGACCTCCCCACCATTATGCAACCTCCTATAAGTGATTTTGAAGGTATCCTATTTTGTTTTTTTAGGTTTTCAAGGTAGTTTTTGATAAATTATTCCAAGTTTCGTCCTTATGGTATTACTATCTTATGGCTTATACCTACTCTTATGTTGGAAAAGGTCACTATCATGAGAAAACACATTATTATAGGCATATGAAATTCAAAATTGGCCATTAAATGCTAGAACCTCCTTCCATCCAGGTCAGTCATATATTTCTAATTCCTATTTTGATTAGTGCTTAAGTGGTAGACAAAATAAGAGTTTCAGATGCGAAATTTAGGATGATATTCTCAATATGAAGATGAGCATTCAAGTCCAAAACATCAAGCCTCATCTTATTATGGTCAGACATACTTTTCTACTAACTTTTCTGACCTCTATTATTATAATCATTGTGGCTCTTATTACTCTTATACAGAAGATAAGATCATGGTCGATTTGTTTCTGAATTTGAACAAGAAAAATATCCTTAAGATTGTGACACAATAGAGGAAGCTACCAAAGAGTAGCTCAATGATGTCATTATAATACAATCCTTAGATTGCTTATCTAATATTGATGATGATGGAAATATTATTATGGTAAATTCTGAAGAGCATTTCGAAGCAAAGTTAGAGTGTAAAGAAGAGGAAGTTTTTGAAGAGCATTCAGAAGAAAAGTTAAAATCCAAGAAAGATGAAAATATTCATTTTTCAAGGATACAAGTTGAAGAAAATGATGTTTTGACAGATGATGAAGTAGAGAAAGTTAAACCCTAGGTTTCAGAAGTTCACATTCAAGATTAACCAATTGAAGTGATATGCAAAGTTGAATTTTCTATAGATTTATTTTGTTAATGTTTTGCTAATTCACTATCATTCATATGGTCTATATTGTTTTGAGCTGAGCAGAATCAGTGTTGATTGGAGAAAAAATTACCTTTTTTCTTACTGACAAAAAATGTGAGATATGCTTAAAGCAGAATCAATAATTGGAGGGTCATGCTAGTAGGGGTTGCCTTCCACCCTTCCATCTTTCTTTTCTTCCATCAATAATTGGAGGGTCATGCAATAATTCCTACATCATTATCTTACTCTTTACATACTTGTTTTTCATTACAATATGTGGATGTATGAAATAATATCATAACTTATCTACTAATAACTTGTCTTACAGTTGGTTATCAGTATGGAAATTTCAGAAAATCGAAGGTGGATGTATAATAGGTTAAATGAGAAGAAGTCAGGAATATTGAATGAGTTTGTGGATGGAGTTGTTGAGTTCATTCGTTTTGCTACTAGTCAAAGCAGAAATGAAACAACCGATTTCATTAGGTGCCCTTGTATTAAATGCAAGTGTCAATCATACAAGACAGTGGATGATGTTAAAGTTCATTTGTTTAGCAAGGGATTCATGCCAAATTATTATTGGTGGATAGCCCATGGAGAAGTATCACCACAAATGATGTCAATTATTGGTGAAAATTCGTACTATGGTGAAGATGGACAGAGGGAAGAATACAATGTCTATCAGCAAATGATTATGGATATAGCCGGACCTGAAATTGGTGCTCAATTAGAATTTGGTGAAGCCGTAATTAAAAATGTGGAGGAGGATCCAAATCCAGTCGCTCAGAGATTTTATGACATGTTGGCTTCTTCATAAGCACCATTGTGGGAGGGATGCGAGACTCAGTCGGAGTTGTCAATGTCACTGTGGGCTATGAGTTTGAAGTCAGATTATAATATGTCCCAAGGTTGTTTTAATCGAATGGTTAAGGGTATTGGCAGTGCATTACCAAATGAAAATCGTATGCCGGATAACCTTTATTATGCAAAGAAGAATGTCTCACAGCTTGGGATAAGATGTGTTAAAATTGACTGTTGTCCAAAAGGTTGCATGTTATTTTACAAAAATGATGAGCAGCTGACACGTTGCAAATTTTGTGAGGAAGAACAATATAAAACTACTAGACGAAAGGGAAACTCAAAACAGATTCCTAAATCCCAGATGTGGTATTTTCCTATCGTTCCAAGACTCCAAAGGTTGTATTCATCAATGTCCACTGCTGGTCATATGAGATGGCACACTGAGAACCAGAGAGAGGATGGTGTATTGTATCATCCATCTGATGGAGAGGCATGGAAACATTTTGATAGAGTCTATCCAGAATTTTCAAATGATCCTTGCAATGTGAAATTGGGGCTATGCACTGATGGATTTAATCCACACGGCAATTTGGTAAAACATATTCGTGTTGGCCTATGATTTTAACTCCATATAATCTTCCCCCATGCATGTGTATGAAGAGAGAATTTATGTTTTTGACAATCATAATTCTGGGTCCATCGAATCCGAAGAGTAAGATAGATGTTTATATGGAGCCACTCATAGATGATTTGAAGATTTTGTGGAATCAAGGCAATGTAACTTATGATGTATCCTTAAAGCAAAATTTTGTGATGAAGGCAACATTGATGTGGACTATAAATGACTTCCCTGCTTATGGAATGTTATCAGGTTGGTCAACTGCAGGAAAGCTTAGTTGCCCAATTTGTATGAATCAGTCGAAAGCGTTTTATCTTAAGCACAGTCGTAAGGTAACATTCTTTGATTGTCACCGTAAGTTTCTTCCACTTAATCATCCTTACAAGAAGAATAAAAATTCATTCAAGAAGCGTTGTGAGGAACACTCTCCCATTCCAAAACGGTTTAGTGGTGAAGAGATATGGGATATAGTTAGAGAAATACCTACCATCCAAGAATCTCAAGGAACCCATCTACCCGGGAGTAGTAGGGATCATAATTGGACAAAACAAAGTATACTTTGGAGTTTACCATATTGGAAAACACAACTTCTGCCTCACAATATAGATGATGCACACAGAGAGAAATGTGTTTATGAACATATTTAATACAGTAATGGACTTAAAAGGTAAGACAAAAGATACATGTCAAGCCAGACTTGATATGGGTGAAATTTGCAGACGTAAGCAACTTGAGATGCAAAAAATTGGCTATGATAAGTACATAAAGCCCAAAGCAAAATATACTTTGAGTAAATCACAACGGTTAGCAATATGTGAGTGGGTAAAAGATTTGAAGTTGCCAGATGGATATGCATCCAATTTGGGTAGGTGAGTGGATATGAAGGAGGCAAAGTTGCATGGTATGAAAAGTCATGATTGCCATGTGTTTATGCAACGCTTGTTGTCCATTTCATTTGACGCATTACCAAGGACTATTTGGAATCCACTTGTTGAGCTTAGCTTATTTTTTAGGGATTTGACCTCTACAATGTTAAAGATAGATCACTTGAGGAGTATGGAGGAAAATATTCCTATTATATTGTGCAAACTTGAACAAATATTTCCTCCAAGCTTCTTTGATTCAATGGAGCATCTTCCTATCCATTTGCCTTATGAAGCTCGGATTGGAGGTCCAGTTCAATATCGATGGATGTACTCTTTTGAAAGGTGTGTGTCTATTTGCCTAAGTAATTTACTTTATGTAATTGATATATGATTTACATTACCTAATGACTTTATTGATTATTGTTTAGGTTTTTGCGAACTTTAAAAGAAAAAGTCAAAAATAAAGCTCGGGTGGAAGGGTCTATATGTGAAGCGTATTTAGTAGAGGAAATGTCAACATTTGCTTCTTATTATTATCCCTCGAATGTATGTTCAAGAAGGACTAGAATGTCACGTAATGATGGAGGTGAAAGTTCTTCCTCTCACACACCTATGTCAATTTTCAACTATCCTGGACATGGCAGTGGAAAATCTCAATCTGTGTTCCTTGATGATCGTGACATGAGAGCTGCCATTTTGTATATTCTTAATAACTGCGAAGAGGTTCAGCCTTACTTAGAGTAAGTGCAAATATAAATTTTACACATAAATCATTGTGCACGTGCTGTTATATTCAAAGCCAACTTCAAAATTCATTTATATTATATTTTATAGGATGTACGCTGAATTTTTAAAGGAGCTAGTTCCTAATATATCAGAATCTCAAATTGACTCTGAGATTGCTTCCAATTTTCCTATGTGGTTTAGAGAATATGTAAGTATTTTACTTAATTATGAATTTGTTCTTGACTCATATGTTATATAAGATAACATCTTTTTTGAATTAGGTGGAAAACCCAACAAATAATATTCAAGATCATATTTTACAAGGTTTAGCTTGGGGTCCACTTACAAAGGTTGAATCATGGCCAATATATATAATCAATGGGTATATGTTTCATACTCTTAATCATAGCGAAGGCAGGCAAGCTTTAAATTATGGTGTATGTGTAGGAGGCACTAATGGACAAATAGAAGATGAATTCTATGGGATATTGACTGATATTTTTGAAGTAAGTTTCATTGGTTGGCCTATCAAAAGAGTAGTTCTTTTTAAGTGTCAGTGGTTTGACAATACTCTAAATCAAGGTACAAAGGTACATCACCAATATAGACTTATTGAAGTAAAGCAATCGAGAAGATACAATCGGGCATACAATCCTTTTATACTTGCACAACAAGCTGAACAAGTGTATTATACACCATATCCAGAGGGTCATAATGGTTGGTTGGGTGTTATTAAAATAAAGGCACGTAGTACAATAAATTCTCCTACTGCTCAACAAACTGAAAGAGATGTTCCATATCAACATGAAGTTCAAGATCTTCCAATGATACAAGTTGACATAGATGTATATGAAGATTCACTTGTAGATGGAGATGGTGATGTAGAGGAAATTGGTGCGGACATGATTAACCAAGTAGAAGTAGATATGTCAAGTGAAGATGTTTATGCTTCTTCAGATAGCGAGGGTGAATTTAGTGATTCAGAATCATCCGTTGACTAATTTAGGTTAGATTATAATATATTGTAATGACCTTATTACAATAATAAATGGAGTTTTCAGTACTGTTATTTTCATAATTTGTATTAATTATGAATTTGTTTTTTTTAAATTTACAGATGTCTGACACAACTCGAGGACGTGGTCGAGCCACTAGGGCTTATGGGAGAGGACATGGTAGAGTGACTTATTCCACTCCTACTGAAGATGATTCCACCCAATCCACCCCAGTCATTCAAGGATCATCAGCACCATCTTCATCCACACAGCCTTCTCCTGCCACATTAGGTACTCAGGCACCTTTATCCGCTCAGCCTGATGAACCACATGATGAGAGGTTTTGATTGCTCTGGGAGATGTCCATTTTGAGTAAGTCAACTGTGTTTATTAGCATGCTAGTTTGTATAATTAATTTGGGAATTTATACTAACTTATATATTTTTTTTGAAATAAGATTTGACATTACTAGAGGACCATCAGATATTATTGCTGATGCCATAAGATCTCACTTCACTGGACCTTGGACATGTTGGAGTGAGGTCCCTAAACGTGAGAAGACTGTATGGTTTGCAAAATTTCGGGTAAGTTTATTTTTTTAAGCATATTTTAACTAACTAGTATGCAAGTGCAATTTATAATTGTTAACTAACTAGTTCTTTTATTTGCAGGAAACATATAGATGGCTTCCTGCTCATGATCATACAGTTAGGAGGATTTTTGACCATAAGGGTCAAAAATGCCTCAAAAACCTTATGAAAAAACTCAGAGCGGGAAAGGGAAAAACCAATTGGGTGCATCCATCTGTCAGGGAGCAGTTGAATCAAAAATGGAGGAGTCCCCAGTGGCTAGAGAAGAGTAGCAAAGCCAAGCACAATCGATCAGTGGATGCAGGTGCTTCATCATATACTGGTGGGTCAATCTCTACAGCTGATCATAGAAAGAGATTGGTATAATTTTATGGCAATTTTATTTAATTTTAATTTTTCATGTTATTTTGTTTCACATGTATTAACATTTTAATAATGAATTTGTCACAGAAAGATGACCTGCATAGAGAGCCTACTACTTTCGAGATTATGGAGCGGATCAAGAAGTTAAAGGATGGACAGTGGTCTTGTCAGAAGGCTGAACGTATTGCTGTATGCACATGATTTTTAATATGTAAGGTTAAATATATATCTTTTTATGTTCAACTTATCATTTATACCATTAATTTCAAATTTGTAGACTGAGTATCACCGACGTCGGGTTCAGCCCACAGAGAGTGTGGGAGAGAGTTCATTAGCATCTGATAATGCTCTCTACCTAGATGTTGTCGGAGGTCCGGGACGTAAGGGCAATGTCTTTGGGATGGGTGAGCTAGGCCCTATGTTGCTCACTTCAACACGTCATGCATCATCTTCGCAGGCACCTGATAGTGTAGAGTTGGTCCAATTAAGGGCCAATGTTGCTGCCCTTTTTATGGAGCTTATGGGAAAGGATGCTGTTATTAGTGAAATCACCGATCGCCTCCACGAAACTGAGAGGGCGACACGGTTTTTATTTCAGCACCTTGGAGTTCCGACTCTTCCAAGTGCCACTTCAGTGCCAGATCACCAGCCTTCTGATCCTTCAGTTCATAACCAGCAGTATGACCCATCACATGAGACCCAGCCAGCTCCTCCTGAACATCAGAATAATGCGGATGTTGCTAATGATCCATCTTAAAATAAAATTTAGTTGTATATATTTAATTTAAACAATGTCTAATCAATTTGTTTAAGTTATTTTATAACATTTTATTATTATTAATTGAATTCTTGCATTTATAGCATTGGAACTGATTTGTTGAATTGTTGACTCTGCTCTGAATTGGTGATTCTGTTCTGAATTGTTTTTGAAATTGAAATTAGGGAAATACAAAAAATAAATGAATTATTTCAAGATTTTCACTTAAATTTGCGACCGATTATTGTAGTGACAAAATTTGTGATTGCATAATCGATCGCAATATATGCGTGTTTCAGGAAAAGCGAAAAAGAGATTTAGTTGTAATAGAGACCGATTAACGACCGATAATTGCAGTGACAAAATTTGCGACTGCATAATCGGTCGCAATATATGCGTGTTTCAGAAAAAAAGTTAAACGAATTTATTTGAAATTGTGACCGATTTGGCACTTCATATTCGGTCGCAAAATGTGGCCACGCTCGTTTATCGGTCGCAAAAAGAGTTGCGACCAGCATTCCTGCAACCCCAGTTAATCGGTCGCAATTCGGTCTCAAAATTTGTTGCGACCGATTATAGGTTTTTTGAGACCGATTATTTCGGTCGCAATATAACGTTTTTTTTGTAGTGTGTCTCAATTCTTGGATTGTCCAACTACTCTGCACCTCCAGGCTCTTCATCTTGTTCTTTAATACTTGAAAGACACTCCAGGACAAGGTTTATTCTATTCATCTACTACTCCTTTTAATCTCATTGCATATGCAGATTTGGATTGGGCTACTTGTCCTCAAAGTCGCAAGTTCGTAACTGGCTTTTGTATATTTCTTAGGTCTAGCCTTATTTCCTGGAAATCCAAGAAGCAGTCCACAGTCTCTCGGTCATCTTCTAAAGCAGAATATTGTGCCTTGGCTGCTTTAACTTGTCTTCAATGGCTTCAATCATTGTTTCGAGATCTTCATATTGATATTCCATTGTCCATTTCTATCTTCTGTAATAACCAATCTGCTATTCACATTGCCTAGAATCCAGTTTTTCACGAACATATTAAGCACATTGAGATTGATTGTCATATGGTGCGTGAGAAGTTATTGCATGGTCTTATTCACCTCCTTCCTATTTCGTCTGTCAACCAGTTAGCTGATTGCTTTACCAAGTCACTTTCCACTTCTGCATTTCTTTCTTATATATATTTTCAAGCTGGGCATTTAGAATCTATATGCTCCAGCTTGAGGGGGGTATTGGAGTATTTTTACTCTAGCATTTTTATATTTTCCACGTAGGTCATTTACAGTCACGTGGTTTGTAGTAAGCCTAGCGTGTTTGTTATTTTCTGTTTCTGTAAGTGGTTTCCCCATATATACCAGAGCCATTTATACTGTAAAGATGATGAGGAAATAATAAGAAGCTATTTTTGTTTCATTCTTGTTAGTTTATCAAAAGAGAAATGGGGATTATCTCATACTTAACAACTTGTTGGTTTCTGCAATACAAGGGAAAAACAATTGACTTTATAAGCCTTATATATCCAAAACCTACATTAAAGGTAATTGTACTCTGTCCACTGTCATTTAGCAATTAAAATAAATATAATTAAGCAATTAAAAGTTGATATATCCACTTTTGGCACCATATAATGAACTCATCATGAAGTGTAATATTCACTTCGGTGTAGTAATTTTAAATCTCTATATATACTATATATAGAATCTCCCAGCTTTGAGGATTATTCAATTCCTATAGATAACCGGGGAAAAAGAAAGATATTTAAGAAATTAAGAGCATGCCATGTTTTTGTAGTGCAAGTTGTACCAAAAAAAAAAAGCACAACCAACTGTGCCTAATTTGTGCTATCATCATCACTATCCCCTTATGATCCATTCCATTTGCTCCTACATTCAAAAGGTAAGTCACTAACGTGAATATGAGATTCAAACAAAGAAAAATAAATTATAGGAATAAACACTATACATTCATATCTTAAGCTATGCATTTTTATAGTGTCATATATATTCATGAAAAAAACAAGAGTCTATGTAGAATAAAAGAAATAACCCCCTTCAGCCTCCTGCAAATCAACATCTATTAGAAATTACAATAAATAATGATAAAATTACATAATAAATAATGTTGTTACCTCTACTTTTTGCCAGTCCAACGTCAACCATATGTCAACTAGGCCATCCCTAACTTGCATTCGTCATCATGCCGCTTTGGTAAATTTTGTTCTCTCAACATTTCAGTCAGGCACCTCCATATCGCCTTACAAACACAAATTAGCACCTTTGGTAAATTCTTCTTTCTCTTATTAATCATTTTCTTCCAAGTTTATATCTTTTTGGGGTTGAAAGGGAATGTGGATCTTCCTTTACGCTTGCTCTGGGTGGCAAGGAAGATGGGAAAAGTTCAAAGTTGATTTCAAATTTGCAAACTGAATTTCTTTGGAATATTATGATCTTCTCAGAGAGGTTTTGGTTGCTAAGGAAACAAAATTGAAAACTCGTAGCAATAGAAACAATCTCGATACGGTCATATTAAGCCAGAAGAAATGCAACTAACAAATTTGAAATCAACTCCAATACACTTAACTTTGTTAAACTTTTGTTGTTCCTTGCCACCTGAAAGTGTAAGGGAAGATCTAGGTTCCATTTCAATCCTACAAATATATAAGCTTCAAAGAAAATGGCTCAGAAGAGAGAGGTGCAAGCTTTTGTGTTTGTAGGGAAAAATGAAGGTGTTTTACTTCATTCTTCAAAATCTTCTTTTCTGAAACCCAAGCAGGTTTATTCAACCATTACTGGGAATTACTTTCCAAATGCAATCTATAACGAAAACTACCAATCATGAGGTGTGTATTAACTAATCTTGATATAAGAACAATAGAATTCAAGGTCTTGTGCTAGAGAAGTTTGTCCTAGTAGTCATTTTTGTTATATAATTTATTAAAGAAAAACTAAATTTACAGAATAAAAATAAAAAATACAATAGAATAAAAGAAAATATAAGTAATAAGAACAAATTTTGTATACAACATAAAATATAGGGAGTAACCAAATAGTAGTTTGGCCCATATGTTTGACCCAGGTGTAAGCCCAGACTAGATATAATCATGGGGAGACCTAGCAACAAATTAACGCTTCACAAATTATAAGTACGTATTTTTGTAGTTTGTGACGTTGAGCAGTTTGTGATCCTATTTCCGGATTGCACGAGATTCTGAGTACCTAAAATCAACTTGTAGCTGGCGTCTTCACAAACCTTGCTAAGATCTTCGGAGGAGGCACATTCTCTTCCATTAAGACCCCTCAAGGTTAAGCAAATGCTGTGGGCTAAGGATGGCAGTTCAGGAACCGGCTCTGCATCAAGAGCATCCCTTTGTTGGATCCCTTCACTACGAGCCTGTCCCAACAGACACTTATGCGCTCGGAGTGGCCAGACACACCGCCTTTGCATTGAGTTGCCCCCAAGGGCACCTCTGTGCGCTGAGCACAGAGTTGTTCACCCACGAGTCGCACACCGGAATTCAGAGTACCTGTATGACACTGGAGTTCTAGGATGAGTACCTAAAGAAAGATAGTTTTCACGAGGACCGTGTGAGAAATATAACTGACAAGACGTGTAATTGCCATTGAGCCAGCCACCCATTATTAGGTTACCACATTTTGGGGATTTCAAATACTTCACTAATTTTATATTTTTCCCTTCTCTTATTTAGTTTTATATATGAAGTTTAAGAGAATAGTAATGCAAGTTTTGGTGACCTTAAATGAGAATTTAGGAATTAATTCATATACATATGTACCATATATGATTCTCAATCAAGGGAGTTTAATTATATTGTAAGACATAAAAAATGATACTTGTTTTAAAAGACTTATCACCATAATTCATGCAATTTAAACTCTTTTGTTTGAATATAAACACTTGCATTTATAAATTTTTTTAAGAATATATTAATATTTAACTTGTACATATTAAGTGTTGAACAAGTCAAGTGAAATAATGTTAGTTATGTTTAAAATATGACACATTATTAATTTATTTAAATTTTAAATAAATACCTGCTGTCTTCCTTAGATGTTGATGTGGCACATGGAGATTAAACCACCTATTAGTTAAAATATAACATATCTTCTTTAATGGAAAGATGACTTCAGATTAATATACACATGATATTTTTGGATAATGGATTTCTAGTCTAATAGAAAAAGCATGTAGATTTTATTAAGTATATGGATTAAGATCTTAAATAGATTAGATAAAAATTCACTCATTTCTTTTCTAGAGTTTAGTGGTTACGTTTCTCACTCAATTAAAATTTGATTACTATAGCTGAAAGTATTTGCCTTTATGCTTCTGCATGCTTTTAGATTATTGCAATTCATGTAAAATAGTGTTAACATGGCACATATAGATTACCACCACTACAAGAAATATTTCTTTACGGTGACTTTTTGGGGATGGTAGAAAACATGGTCACTGTAAAGCACCATTAAGTGGTTGCCATTCAAAATCTTTCTTTCAGCAACAACCTTGTTACGGTTGCTATTGAAAGAGTCCGAAATGTATATTCACAATTTCCATTTAGGGGGTCGTTTGGAAGGAGGAAATGTTTTGTATTCTTGTGAATCTTAATTTGAAAATTGAATATTGCTTTATTTGATGTCAAAATAAAAACTATTATTCTCAACAAAATTTAAATTTTTAAGAATATTTTTTGAGATAGATTCCCGTGAAAAGAATACCATGGAGGAGAACTGCTATGTCACTACAGGGTATACTCTTCCTTTCCTCATCTTTCATTGTTCATATTTTATGTCCTAGGACATAGATATTCTAGATACCCATTATGAATCGCCCGCCAAAGTCTTCCTACGTCTCCAATGTTCCAATCAGATCCGAAGAGAAAGAAAGAAAAAGTCAGTGGACCTGAATTGAATCATGACTATATAAGCTATTCTTTAAGATTCGATATAGATGAAATCGTGGAGGGGTTGAGAATTGATAATTTTTATAAAAGTAAAAATATTTACGGAGTGTGAAATGACAATTTTATCATCTAATGTTTATGTAATTTTTTTTTAAATAAGTTTAATTGTTAATATGTTTTTCAATAATTTTATAAAATTAATGTAAACATATAAAATGATAATAGAACACCTAATAAATTATTAAAAATAGTTATTTGCATATAAAAAAAATAGATGAAGATATTTTCAGAAAATGTATAAATTTTTTTAAGAAACTTTAAGAATAACTAAAAACAGATATGGAAATTTTCAAAAAATATTATTTAAATTTTTTTAATAATTTTAAAAATCAATTAAACTTATTTTATATATTTTTAAAAATTATTATTTTCATAATTATTTTTCTTAAAAAATATAATTATCAAAAATAAAAATTTTTATCCGTCCACAAAATGCTCCTTTAATAGTATCTTAAAATATGTCATCATTAAATTTTTTTTGTAACAAATATTTAATTTCATTGAAAAAAAATTAACAAAAAGCACAAAATGAAATGTATTAGGCATTTAGTTCCCTCCTGTGACGTGAAGCCCCCACTGATTCGGTCGCTTTCCAGCCGCCATTGGCACTGAGGCGCTGCTTGAAGGCACCACACCTCCACCGTAGCTTTATTGTTCGCTTTAATTGAGGTATGCCACTTTCTCCCTCCACCGTAGCATCGTACCGCCTCTGGGTTCTGCTTTTTACTTTCTGCCATGCGTTCAGATTGAATGGGGAAAAATATTTTTTCTTAGTTTCTGCTATGTGTTCGAATTGAATGGAGAAAATAGCTCCGTTGTCCATTGTATTTGCATTGCTGAAATTTCCTTGCCTTGGATATGGGTCTACTAGGCAGTAGGATCTAGTTCATTTTCCCCATTGTAGTGAGAAGAAAAAATTGTTTGCTTCAAAGTTTGAATTTTCATGTATGATACCAATAAAAATTGATTGAATTAATGTGAAGTTTTTGTATAAAATTTTACTTAAAGAACTCCATCAGAATTTACACCATTAAGGTTTTATTTTTATTGAGAATGCTAATTTGTGTTCTATTCAATTTATGGGATTACACAGCTTCATCAGTAGTAGGAGCTTGTTAAGAAAACAATATATTATAAAGAGTGAAGATTTGAGATGATTAATGACTACTCTTTTCTTGCTTTTGGGCTTTTGGTTCTGAACAACAAGAACTTAACTTTGTTTGGCGGAATGGTACGGAATTCTACATCAGAGCTCAAGTGCTCTAACAAGAACTTAGCTTTGTTTAGACGTATGATTGCTTAAATTATATATATTTTGAAACCGCTTTGGATATCTTTCTCTTGCTTAATGCATGATTCACTCCATTTTCACTCAAAACCGACAATCTCCAATCTTTCTCTTGCTTTTTTATCAAGCTTCTACTATTTTTTTTTTTTTTTTGCTTTTTATCAAGCTTCTACTATTTTTTTTGACAGTAAAGAGCTTCTACACAATTGAGAGTACATAAAATGTCATATACTTTGTTTTGACTCACAAAGAAAATTTGTTGAGTGGAAATTTTTTATTATTAAGTTTTTAAAGGTATTAGCACTACAAGAAAAAAGGGTTTTTGTGACAACTAAAGTTGTCACGGAAACCTTAAAAGTCGTCACAAAAGACATTTTGTGATGACTTTTAGTCGTCACTCCTTGGCCACTAAAAGCGTTGTCGCTAAAGGTTTTTTATGACGACTTTTGAAGTCGTCACTAAAGCTACACTTTCAATGACACTAAAATCGTCACTGAAACCTATAAAACTCATCACTAAAAGACAAAAGTCGTCACAAAAAGCTTACAAAGTGGAATTATAAAGGTCTTTTGTGACAACTTCAGTCGTCACTAAATGTATCTTTAGTGACGACTTTTGTAGTCGTCACTAAAGCTTTCCTGAATTTAATCCTTTAGTGACGATATAGGTTGTCACTGAAAAAGGGTTTTAGTGACGATTTATAAAAGTTGTCACTGAAAGCATTGAACATAATGAGTTTTAGTGACGATAAAAGTCGTCACTAAAAGTATTTTTAGTGACGATTTGTAAAAATCGCCACTGAAAGTCTTGACGTAATAAGTTTTAGTGACGACTTATATCGTCACTAAAAGTGTTTTTAGTGACCACTTACATAAATTGTCACTGAAAGTATGTTTTTAGTGACAATAAAAGTCGTCACTAAAAGTGTTTGAACTATATATAACACATTCTTTATTTTTAGTGACAATAAAAGTTGTCACTAAAAGTATTTTCAGTGACAACTAACATAAGTTGTCACTAAAAGTTTTATGTAAATAGGAATTCAGTGACAAAAATAATTGTCACTAAATCTTTTGTATTATTATTATTATTTAACCATTTGATTTTCTTTAAAAATAAAACCTATACTATAATATCAATCGAAATAAAAAGTTTTAATAAAACGATATATATTAAAATAATTTCAACTACAACAAAAATTTGTTGATAAGTAACAACTATATGTCCGTTAACAGAAAATTAAAATACAAATAATAAAATATCGACAAAATAAAAAGCATCAAGTTTATGGTTCTCTTGAAGTTGCTAGTGTTGCACTCCTCGTTGGCAGAATTGAAATTTGTCCCTATTTACAACACATGAAAACAAATTAATAATTAGCAAGTAATACAAAGTACAAGCTAATTAAATAATAACAATTATTATATATACTTTTAAATAATTTCTAACTATAAAGGAGAGCAAAACACAATAGATATGTTATGCATGGTCAACGAGGACCTTTAATCATTATGTTATATGTATGACAAGTATGTTGCAACCCTTCAGCAAGCAAACAAGATAAAAGACTCCAGACAACATTCAATTTTCCAGCATTTCATATTCCATAAAAAAAATTGTAAATCACAATATCAAGAACCAAATTCATCTTCTCCATTGCCCCAAACAATGATATTGCCTCATAATGAAGTATGCACTTGAATATTCCATTTAATATAATGGCACAAGTCTAGAGACTGGGATCTTGGCCATATGTATGCATATTTAAAACAGTTCTTTAGCAGCTAGTGGTCTACCCACTTGGCAAAACCCACCTATAAGAGCGGTCCATGTGATAACATTTGGAATGAATCCTTTATTAACCATTTCACACAAGAGATACATTGACTTGCTGATGTTTTTGATCTTACACCATCCATGGATCAATGAGTTATAAGTTACAATGTTTGGTAAACAGCCCCTGTCAGACATTAATGTTTGCTTTTGAATGCAATATACACTAGGCAAAGCATTATAGATGACAACACCAATCAAAGTATTAAAGCTAATATGTTATGTATGGTCAGACCTTTGAAGAATAAAGTAAAAACTCTAGATAGAAAGTTACAATGTTTGGTAAACAACCCTTGTCAGACATCAATTTAAATACTTTTATGACCTCATTCATTTGCTTTTGAATGCAATATCCACTAGCCAAAGCATTATAGATGACAACACCAGTCAAAGCATTAAAGCTAATATGTTATGCATGGTCAGACCTTTGAAGAATAAAGTAAAACCTCTAGATAAAAAGTTACAATGTTTGGTAAACAGACCCTGTCAGACATTAATTTAAATACTTTCATGGCCTCATTCATTTCCTTTTAAATGCAATATCCACCAGCCAAAGCATTATAGTGACAACACCAGTCAAAGCATTAAACCTAATATGTTATGCATGGTTAGACCTTTGAAGAATAAAGTGAAAACACTAGATAGAAAATTACAATGTTTGGTAAACAGCCCCTGTCAGACATCAATTTAAATACTTTCTTGGCCTCATTCATTTGCTTTTGAATGCAATATCCACCAGTCAAAGCATTATAGGTGACAACACCAGTCAAAGCATTAAAGCTAATATGTTATGCATGGTCCGACCTTTGAAGAATAAAGTGAAAACCCTAGATAGAACTAAGTATGGTGGTGGCCTAAGAAAGAAAATGAAGAGAGAAAATAAGAAATAGTAATTCAATAGATCTAATTGAGTACATAATCAGCAAAATGTCAATAACAATAGAAATACCAAAACTAATCAAACAGAAAATAGTAACAGCAAATCCAGTGGTACAAGTGGAGTTTCTATGACAAACAACTTGTTTCAGAAAACATATATCCACAAAAGCATGCCTTATCAAAAAATCTAATATAAGCAACTGAATTTGTCAACCATGATATTGAAAACATGACAACCTGTATAACCATAAACATTCCATAAATATAATATCAGTGATAGTGGCCTAATCCTCTCTAAACCAAGCTTCTAGTAAATGACAGTATCCTATCAACAAATGATTTTATTTATTTTATAACTACCTGTTGGATAGATGCGATTAAAGAGGTCATTTATGCTTGTAACCTTTCTTCAATTTGTGTTTGTAGCCTTTCTTCAAATTGTGTTTGCAGCTGCGCTTGTAGCTGTGCATGCATCCTTTCTTCTCGTAATTTTATCTCTTCATGCATCTCCTCACGTAGTTCTGCAACAACCTCTTCACGTATTTTTTTTTGTTCTTGAAGATGCTCAGAAGTGATTTGGCCAGAAGCTCTTTTGAAAGGAGGTCTAACTCCATGTCCTTTGCCACGAACATACCCCATCTTTTGACCAAGAACTTTGTCAATATTGCTTCATTACTCAAACTAGGAGCGTTTTCTTCAGATTGCTTGGTTACAATCTCTTTTAGTTGGCCCTATATTTAAATCAAATATGCATTTAGAATAAGAACAATATAAATTAAAAATTATAAAAATTAATAAAAATTATAAATTATACATGAACTTTTTGGGACTTTGCATCTGACCATATAACTTCTCCATCTTTAGTTCTCCGAGTATGTTGTATCTCTCATATCTTGTCAAGTGGTGCTTTTTCTCCAGTTTCAGGATTTTTCTACAACAAAATTGCACGATTACTTAACAATAGAATGAAAACATGCATATCAAAATATCTTTGACAATAAAGCATTTTAAAATGTCACCGTTGATTCCTCAACTTCGGCGAACGATCGCGATCCACACGTATGTTTTGTTGTTAGTTTGGCCCTATTCTGTGCGTTTGTTGAACTTCTATCCTATAATGAACTCCACAGCCATTGTTGTTAATATATGTTGTATTAGAATGCTATATAAGAAAGCTATAACTTAATACCTTAAAGCCAGCTGAGCCAAAATAACTGACCAAGTGCCTCCATTCATCATCATTAACTGCAGGAGGTGTATATTCCAATCTTTCTTCCTCAGTATTGTACGCAGAGTAGAAATTGTGCAGGCGACTCCTCCAATTTTTGTATGACCTTTGTGCAGTGGCATTGATGAATGCATCAAATCGTCACTCCATATTTGCACCAACCTCAAACTTTTCCTACAATAGTAAACCCATAAGTGTTAAATTCAAAAAGTTAATATAGATATAATATAATTATGCTAGCTATTACCTTTACTTTCAACAAAATATGTTCTCCACATTGTTCCCAAATTTTAGTCCAGTCCCTCTCCTTCAAGGGACAAGTGCATCGTGTGATGTGTCCAATGTAATTAGTGAGCTCTCTCGATCCTTCTCCCACAGCTCGAAGGATATCATCAGGAATTTCTATTTGGATTTTTTGTCCATTTTTGGTCTTTGAATCTACTGTAATACATTTGTATGATCCCCTTACATTCTTAGCTACACTACAAGAAGCTGTGATTCACATAACAATAAGATATCAATCACAAAATAGTAAATCTTAATTAACAGGTGTAAAACATTTCATTTAATTACCTGCACTACTAATTGGACGCCTTGAAGTTGGTGTGGCAGGTTGTGATTGGCTCTCCTCACGCTATGGCTGCATACATAACTGTGGAGTCCCTACATTAGTTGTAGCCTGGTTAGCACCTCTAGACCCATGTCCACCTCGTCCGCCTCTTCCTCTTCCTACCATCTTTAAAGCAACCTATTGCAAATTATAGACTATATTGGAAGTTCAATAGATTCAATGAGAGAATGCAACTTTAATACAAATAAAATGTGCAATGAAACATATTACTTTCAATAATGCTGCCAATCTAGAAAAAAAAAAAAGAACAAGTGCAATTAAGTGTCAATTAAGTGTATATTACAACAACAATGTGCTACATTATGTTCTATGGCATTTTACATAGACCATATTTAAAGGAACCTATTGCAAATTATAGACTATATTGGAAGTTCAATAGATTCAATGAGAAAATGCAACTCTAATACAAATAAAATGTGCAATGAAACATATTACTTTCAATAATGATGCCAATCTAGAAAAAAGAAGAAGAATAAGTGCAATTAAGTGTCAATTAAGTGTATATTACAACAACAATGTGCTACATTATGTTCTATGGCATTTTACATAGAGCCTTCCAATAAGAATTCTCCTTCATCATTTTCTTCATCTGTTGTTTCATCTTCTTCATCATCATTAATGAAATCAACTTCCCTGACACTTCTTTCTTCACTCTGATGATTAACACTTTGAGGTTGAACATCATCCCTACATAATATCACTTCAACATCAACTTGATCCTCACTGTGAATAAACCCATTATGTTCAACCTCTTCTTGTTGGTATGCATCTTCAGCAGATAATGATTCATTCTCATCTTCATAAGGCATACTAAAAAGGTCACGAGGCGATGTTTTCACAACAACAAGCTAATCTCTTTCAGCGAGATCATCCAAATAAAACACTTGTTCTGCCTGTGATGCCATAACAAATGGCTCATGTATTTAGCAGTGTGTCTTGCCATATACAGTCTTTGCAACCTAGACTTTATTGGAAAATATCTCAACACTTTGTGTGCTTCTTTTTTGCCTTTGGGTCCACATGATTTCCATCTAGACAATTTACATCTAGGGCATGATTGTGCATTGGCATATTCTTTTCTATATAGAATGCAGTCATTCTTACATGCATCAATTTTTGTGTAGTCTAACCCTAAGTCTTGAACAATCTTCTTGGCTTCATAGTAAGAATTGGGTACTTGGGCCCCCTCTGGTAACACTTCCTTAAATAAGTCCAACAACATATCCACAGACTTATTGCTCCAATGATTAAGGCACTTTAAATTAAGTAGCTTAACGATGAATGACAACTTTGACACCTTGTCACAATTTGGATATAGATTTGTTTCGGCTTCTTTCAATAATTGGTAAAACTTCTTTGCATGCACATTTGGATCTTCACCATTTTCTATATTAGTATTCAGCTCCTTTATGTTCACAACTCCGCATGCATCATGTATCATTCCAGCCATGTCATCCTCCTCAACAGTATTACTTTCATCAGAGGGATTTGAAGTCATCCCCACAACTTCTCCATGAAGATCCCAAACTTTGTAAGACTCTAAAAATCCATTTTTCAACAAATCAAATCGTATTTCATGTCTCACCTTGAAAACCACGTTTCTACATTTTTTACATGGACACCTAATTCTGCTTCCTAACCTTATTTCCCTATACGCGAATCAAGAAAATGATCCAACCCTTGTATGTATCTTGGATCAGCTCTATTCTTTACATCTAACCAACTTTTGTCCATAATATTCCCTATAAAATTTGTAACCTATAAAATTTGTTGGAGTGCAAGTTAGCGATTGAAAAAAAATAAAGAAACATATTTAGACAAGATAAAGTATATGTATATTGGTAGAATGGAATGGAATCATGTTGACAAAGGTAGTACAATTGAGATCTTAGTGGCATAACGTGAAAATGATATTTAATAAGATAGTTTATCGAGTGCTAACTAGAAAATGATGGTTTATCTATCATGTCCAAGAATGGCTTTACGACATACGAAGAGTAGAAATTCGAAGAGATGGAAGGCATTGACATTGTTCATGCCTAAAATTTTAGACTTATTCAAAATTCATTGTTACCTTTTCCAAAACAAACAAAGAATATGACACCATTTTAATATGGCATAAAAGTTCACTATCATGTGTCACATTGATATTTTCCATTATGATTCCTTTAAGCTGCAAAATTATATATACAACTAAAATGTTGTGTGAAGAAGTAATTAAAAGCTAATTCCTAAATTAAATATGGCAAAGATATTGCATAGATAATGCTACACTAACATGTCAAAACATTGACAATGAAAATTGATAAAATTATTTGATCACCAATCTAATTACAAAGAAAAAAAGAGTGGGTTATATATATAACCCACTCTTTTATATAATTTAGAAGTCTTAATACTGTCACAATCAGCACTAAAGATTTAGCTTACAAACCATTGTTGGGAGCTTTTTGACCCAACAAAGGGAACCTAATGCCTAAATAGCTCCACATCACAATATCTTTAATCATTATCTTTAGGAGTTTATCTTCTTGTACTTAATCTCTACTTGAGTAATATAAATACGGGGAGAAAGGCTGCCACAGCACAAGCATGTGTGCAATCCTTCCCATTCATCATACTTCAGATTTTATCCTGAATTTTACAGAGATAAAATTTTTTTCACTAATCACAATCTCAAACTATATATTGCTTTGGCTCCACTTATGGTGCTGTTATGTATACAGATGTTTGAGGAACTCATCCATTCCGCCAATGTCAATTTGGCATTCCTAAGTGCAGTGGTTCACCTTTGGCAGAAGATTGCATTTTGTAGCAGAATGTTCCAAACCTAGAAAAAAGGTTCTGTCCATAATCTAAACTAATAAAAGGTATTGGTAAAAAGAGCATAGACATCGCTATTTGAAGTTAACTTTTACGTATAATAATAAATCACTAGCATTTTGAAAAGTCTAAATTCTTGCAGTTAATACTGCATTAATATGAGGGCCTAGCTCCTGATTAGTGGCAAAAATGGTCTATGACATACCAGTATCCAACCTCCTTGTCCATAAAAGCATCAAGTCTGAAAAAACTAATGAAGAAAAATATTAATATTTCCTCACCAATTATACAGCCAATAGGTCGCTCAATGCCAATCATCGTATCTGATATTGTTTGCACAAACCACTTCTTTCTAAAATAATTCTAATCAATAGTTTAAGTTTCAGAGTATATGTATTATAAATTTTACATGATATCTTGCAGCACCCGCCATGTCTTAGATTCATATACGTAAGTTAAATGGCCCAAAGAAGGTCATTAATTGTTACAAAAATTTAAAAATAAAACCATGTAAACCAGATCAATTTAGAAGCTACCAGAAAGGTATACTGTTCCTTAGTTGCATAATCATCTATTTTATCTAATCAGCTTTCAAGAAGAATTAAGTAACAAGGCAGTCCAGACCAATTACTAGCTTGCCATAGAACTGTATGCTTTCAAGGACCACCTAATTAATAATTAAATTAACCATTACATTTGTAACTTATACCAAAACAGAGACAGATTATAAAGATTCTAACATCTTACTTCAGCATAAAGATTCTAACATCTAAACCAAAATCCCTAAATGGAAAAATTTTAAATCCAAAACCTCACTCAAAAATGCCAACCCTAAGGCTCAAACCTTAGACCCCAAACCCAAAAAATTAAAACCTCGAACAACAAACTCCAAACCCATTATAATATAATGTACACCTCTCTGTTTAAATTAGATGTTAAGTTTAACATCCTAAATGTCATGTGCACTATATATGGGATTCCTATACCATTTAACTAACTAAAAAATTATACTATATTCCTCTCCTAACCCATTTATACTCCCAACCACCTCGACATTAATTAAGGAAAATAATCTTAGGATGGGATATAAGTATGTAAAGGGAGGGAGAAATATAATGAACTCTTTGAATTGATTGAATGATACACGAGTTATGTGCAACTTGGAACATTGGACTTGACAACTAATTTGGATGGGGGTGCTTATTGCAACAAGGGGATACACGAGTTATATTCCTTTCTTTACGAGGGGGTTCAAGCCCTGTATTGGATCACTTGGTTTATTTGTCTTTGGTATACTTATGAACTTTTCAAGCTATAGGTAAAGGATTTTTCTTGTATAGCCTTAACCTACCACATCACAACATCACAACAGAGTGACATTCAGTAATAAAAAAAGTTTCTTTAATATGGGTGGAATTCCCCGAATCATACAACTATCAATTGGCAAGTTTATGTAAGCATATCCGATATCAAACATGTCATTTTTATGATTAGTCTACCTAACAGTTTTGACCTATGGAATGAATATCAAGATGGTAAAAAATGAAGAACAAAAACACCAGCAATATCCCTCAAAATATAGCCTCCCAAAATATGCTCAAATGCAGAACAAAAACACCATTCCCAACTAAAATTTCAAAGCCCCCAAACCGATTAAATAGAAGGTAAAAAAATGAAGGAGCATTGCACTCACTACCTTGGACTTGAAATCTCCAACAATGTCCCCCACTAAGCTGCAGAACCGAGCTCCTTTCTCACCCACGAAGCTGCTGCTTTGAGGACTTATCACTGGGAACCCAAAATGGTTGTCAGTGGAGAGTTGAGCGCAAGAAAGGGGCTTCACGATTAACTTGAGAAAGCAGAAGGAGGGAGCGCAGAAGGAAGGAGCTCTGTTTTTCGTTTGAGCGGGATTCTGCTTTCTGAAATATGTTGTCTTTTATTTTGTTAGTAACCGCTGAGAAAAGGAAAGCAGAGGCGCGATAAATGGAAAGCAATTTGGGTGAGAAATGCTGTGTCTTTTCCTGAAGTATTCCTGAAATATCCTCAGTTTTTACTTATGGGATAAGGAGCCGTTGGGTCAAATCTTCTTAGACTTGACATCTCCAGATAGCTTGCAGATATTAGGTCCAATTTAGGTGCAGATATTACGTGATATTTAGAAGAAATTTTAAGTAGATATTAGATCTAGTCGTTGGGTCAAAATATAGTATACAATTCAATATATGACTTCTATACGTGATTACTTGCATGATTATATATATATTTTGATGCACTTAGTTTAAAAATAACAAAAAATGAAGAGATATTAAATTAAAAAAAATGTAATACCATATCAAATCATGAATTTTATCTAGATACATTCCCATTTTATTTTTTATTTTGCAATTAAAAAAATATAGTAGTGTATCTAATTATGAGTTTTGTATACATTCTCTAATTTATTTTTCTTTTTGAAAATTCCACTTCTTGTAGAACATTCTTTGAAAAAATAAAAATAAAAATATAACAACTTCCACTTAGGTAAACAAAACATATAACAAATTATCATTTGTTTTTTCTTAAATTTTTATTAAAATAAAAATAAAAAGGTTCAAATTTACACTCTATTTCATTGATTTTATTTTTTTCATTTAAAAAGAAATTTTTATCCTTATATAGCAGTTAAGATATCTTTGAACTAAACTCCAAATTAAATCCCATAATATATTAAATATAATTTTTTTTATATTAATTTAATATATTTAAAATTTATTTTTAAAAATACATTTTAAGAGAATCAATTCTATGTTGACAAGAATTAATCTCATTTTGTCACCACTTTTAATATTTAAAAAGATTTCAAATGCAATTATTTCCGCGCGCAATATTATTTGAAGGACAACTGTATTCTATTTTATTTTTTTCAATAGATTATTTTATTTTTCCTACAATTTATTCCCATATTTTATTTTTTTAAGTAAATTATCTAAAAAATTATTGTCTCCTTAAAACTATTCCCACTTTTGATTTTTTGACAAAATGTTTCAACAAAAATTTAAAGAAAATTATTTTAAACTAATTATATTTTTAAATGTTATTATAAATTGGGATAAGCTCTTACACAAAATGGCTTTCTCTAAAACTGACACTCCATGTTCTATAAAAGTAAAATGGATATTTATGGCCTTTGATCATCGATTGATAATATTGCCTTTATCTAGTATTCAGTTGGGAGAGTGATAATTTATTGTAATTTACTGATTGAAAATAAAGATCATATATGTTAAACAGGTTATTATTCATGTTTTATATTATGTTCTTTTGACTTAGCTAATAGATAGAATAATAATTTGCATCCCTGTACTCATCTTAGTAGCTTGTGATTGACAACTTCTTTGATGAAAACTTTAATTCTTCCTAATTTTATTGGCTTATAATTCTTTTCTCCATTATTTAGGCTTTCATGACATTAGTGACAACAGATTTTTTCTTTAAACATTCTTTCTATTTTTTTGCTGCATTTCTATTTTATTTTTTCAATAGATTATTTTATTTTTCCAACAAATTATTCCCATATTTTATTTTGTAAAATAAATTATCTAAAAAATTATTGTCTCCTTAAAACTATTCCCACTTTTGATTTTTTGACAAAATTTTAAAATTTTTCAACAAAAAATTAAAGACAAAATTATTTTAAACTAATTATATTCTTAAATTTTATTTTTTTTTCTTCAATTTTTAAAAGATAAAATAATTTAAAATAATTGTTTCAAAATTTTAAAACTTTAAAAATATAATAGAAAATAATTTTTAAAGAAAAACAATATTTCCTCCTAAAATTAGACCATAATCTATGATTTGGTGTATTTTCAGCTTTTAGTGACACCAAGTCGTCACTAAAAGGTTGAAGCAGAAAACTTTTATTTTTCAACTTTTAGTGACGACGAAGTCGTCACTGAATATACTCTTTTAGTGACGATCTCAAAAATTTGTCACAAAAACTTATAAATTGACAATTTGTGACGATTTTTTTGTGACGACTTATAAAGTTGTCACTGAAAGGTTTTGTTTTTGTGACAACTTTTAAAAATCGTCACTAAAAGTTATACTTTCAGTGACAACCTTTCAAAGCCGTCACTAAAAGTATAACTTTTAGTAACAACCCTTTTAAGTTGTCACTAAAAATCTTTTTCAGTAACAACTTTTTTAGTTGTCACGAAAAAATGGTCACAAATTGTTAGTTTTCTTGTAGTGTAGATTTCTTCTTGTGTTTAATAATTTTTTATTATACCCATAACTGAATTCGCACTAATATGGTTCCTTGGTTTTCAAAAGAGTATACTGAGTTAACATGCGTAAGCAGCCTTTTTGATCTTATGGGCATATGCTGGGTATAATTTCTGATAGGATTTGATGCTGGGTTGATGCTTATTCATGGTTTATTCCATTTGTGTAAGCAGGAATTTTTGTTTGTTTGATCTAATTCAGTATTGAGCAGAAAAAAATGTGTTTCCTACTTCTTGGTTGATATCTCATCAGATTTCAATCTCTAGCTGGTGTTTGTGGTTTAAGATTGGACTTTGCTCAGTTTATATCTGTTTTGACTCTTCATATAGACTCGGGTATTGTTCTTAGTGGATAATGGTTAAGGGTGTTTTTAATTCTATCTTTTGAGCTTATCCTTGGTTTGTTTTGTTGTAATGTGGAAAACATGTTCTCCTTTCTTTTTTAATAGTCAAGTGTAGCATTTTTTTTTGGACATGTTCCAAGTTAAATCTCACATTAATTGTGGCTGATTTTGTTCTTCTTTTTTTTCCTGTCTTGAACACTTGTTTGTATTTGTTAGAGTCTTGAATTATGCTAATTTGAATATGGGAATTAAAGATTTAGCCAAAAACTTTGAACATCAAATGTAATTTCTTGCATTATCATTTGAATGTTGAACAGTTTAAGTGTTTTAAAACTATTCCCATTTGTGTATTGTGTACTATACTTGATGAAATGAATGCTATAATTAAATAAACTAACAGTATACAATGAACTTTAGGAAATAGGAGCAAGGTAGATTGGGTTCGATTCCCCAACCTGTGAAATTGCTCTTTGATGTGGTACATGGCCACTAGGCTAGAAGCTTGTGCCTCTTTATATGGCCAAGTATTTTTATTATTGTTGAACCTGGCCAGTGGCTCTTATTTTGACATAAATGTGGCATATGCATAATATTTCATTTAATTTGTGCTTGAAGTTATTTAATTTGTGGCAATTTTAATGAATATTGAAAGCCTATTTTCTTATGTTGCACCTTTTATAACCTTTGCACTCATAGTACTAGGCAATTGAAGGGTTAGCTCGTCGTTAGCACTCCATTTTTGTGTGAACAATATCTACATAGCAAATTTAACTCTTAAATCTTAAAATGCTACTTTTTTGAAACTATGAAACTAAGGAGCTCAAAATTGTAATTAAACCTATACATATGGTGAGACCAAATCATATGGTGGAATCTCTGCTTTCCAATGAAAGAAGGTGATATGCACAAATCAAATATTTGTTTAGGTGCAAATGTATATCGTTGTTATCAAGTAATAAAAATAAAATTTCTATAGGTGAGTGTAGAGTGTTGATCCTGTGATGATTAATGTTATTAATTACTGCACTAATTTAATTTTTATCCCAATTGAATTATTCGAATGTTAAATTGATTAAGGATGCAAAAATAAAATAAAATATAATAGAACAAAAAACAAAAATAAATCAGAAGTTGTCAATGGATTCAAATTTTAGGGATTTCGATTTCACCATAATTAATCCACTTTACATTTATCTAACTTTTTAATCTAGAAATTATAACACTAATTGCTATTTGACATACATTAAATTATCCATTAGTCTCTCTTGAAATCTAACAGAAATACCTTTCGAATGCTAACTCACTATATCTCCATGTGAATTATAACATGGTTTTCAATTAAGAAGAATAAGAAACATTAAGAACAGTGTAGAAAACTTAATTTAAGAAAAATAATTCATTGAAATTGAATAGACAATATAAAAGTTCATAATTAGATTATATTGTAACCCTAAAAAATAAATTAATTCATAAAAATAGAAGAAGAATAAGAAGAAATCTTATATAAAGATGGAATTGAAGTCGCTGCATAAAGAGAGCCTAGACTCCTCTCTTCCTCCTCTAATTCATAGCTTAAGGGTCTTTTTAAAGGTGAAATAGATTTTTGAATCATTCTCAAACTCAATCTTTAGAAGAACTTTTAGTTTAACTCAAATTCTATCTTTTTATTTATTTATTATTTTTTTCAAAAATTGCATTATCATCTTTGCATTTCAACACAAATATCCAGTTTCTCGACATCGAATATCTCAAAGCTCAAAAGTTTTAGATATTTTTCTAAACTTTTTATAGCCTTTTGAATAATCTCAATTGAAGTTTGGATGAGAGAGATATGTTTAAATTAGTGAAACAATATCGAAACTGTTCAAAATCTGCAATTCTTACTCTCTCTTTTTTCAATTTTCCTTCAATTCTTCATCTTCTTTTTACTTATAGAATAAACATTCAATCATATATAAATCTAACATAGATTACTCAAAAACTCACAAAATTCTAAGTTAAAAGATAATTAATTTATAAGTATAAAATTCACTTATCAAATATCTCCAAACTTAGCATTTTGTATGTCTTCAAGCAAAACAATAAAAGTAAAAAAAAAATTCAAAGTTATAAATTGAATGCCAAGTTGTTTCGACTTACTAAACTTTTGCCTTAGAGATTTAAAAATATTTGATGCTCAAGAAAAACTTTAAAAAATATAATCATGTATAAATTCAACTCAAATGCAATTTATATTTTACCTTTTTGAATCCTGAGTGTGTGTGTAAATAAATTTTTATCACTAACATTTTGCACTCATGTGAGTTTATGTAACTTAACACTTTAAGGGTAGATTTATAGATAATTGAAGTTTTAGGAGCTCCATAGACTAATTTTTCATGTCACTCTTCACTAATGTAGGCTAAGCACCACACCTTGGATCAATTGGATTTCCTTAACCTTGTAATGTGGCTTAGGTTCAAGGTAGGATGAAGGATATTAAATTAAGTTCAAATCACTCAAATCCACATTGTCACGACCCTAATTTTAGGGCACGTGAAATCCATATACCATACACATATATTTTTCATAAATGTACATAATGCCATTCTTTAACATATAAACCAATACATATAGGTTCCCATACACATATACAATAAACAGTTTAAGTCTATAAACACCAGAGTAATAGTAGAGACAAGGATCCTGCCTGTGGCATAGAGAGCATACTCTAGAATACAAATACCAATACAATACAAATAACGTGAGCCTTGAAAGCAATGTAGGCTCACCCAAAGGGTAAACAGTCTAGCTGATCACCTATCCACAGGACCAGACTCTGTCTCCTTATCTGAAAAATATTTCCACAACGTGTAATGAGTTTTACAACTCAGTGAGCAGATAAGACCCTCTATAACCTCTTAGGTTAGCATATGGATGACTTATACTTTAAAATTTATCAAATAGAAAGTACAATTCAGAAGTACATCCATATGGAACCCGTATTTCAAATATCCTCATTTCACAATATAGCCCAATATTCAAAACCAAATACAGTACAATACGATTATAAACAAATACTGTGATGCAATAAAAGATTTCACATGATTTAGGAGGTTTCCATATTAGAACCAATACAATAAATAATCCCAAGCATGATAGATTTGCCTTAATCAAGTATGATAGATTTGCCTTTTTAAGTGGCAAATTTCTAATCCTTGAATCTCCATTATTTAGTTGAAATTATTTGTGTGGGATAGAAATGTTTTGTCCTAATGTCATGCATTATCATACCACTTGCTAAAATTATGAGTGTAGGATATTGATGTTTTGTCCTAAAGTCTTGTATTATCATACCACTTGCTAAATTTTTGTCTTAATGACAAGTCACCTAATCTTGATTACACCATTATCTCATTACTTTACTTTTATTTTTATTTTCATTTTTCTTCTTGGGTTTGGGCTTATTCTTGCCCATTTTTCTTACTTTGGTTAAAATTCTACCTTTCATAATGGGCTTGGTCACATTTTCATGATTTTTGGGCTATCGGTCCAATTTATATATCCTAGTCCAAGTCTATGTTTTATTTCTTCATTGTGCTATCCTATTGGCTTGCTAAAAAATTTTGTGAAGTAGAAAAACTCTATATGAAGTGTCCATAGGTGAAAGTCCAATTTATGGGTGGAGATACTAAACTTAGTAATTTTTGCTCTTAAATTAAGAAAAAAATTACCTTAATCCGATCTTCTTGAACTTTTAAGACCTTTACTTACTTCACAAAAATTTATCTTCCTTACCTAAAAATTTCACCTTTCTTTAGCATGTTTATTTTTAATATTTTCTCTTCGGTTTTCTTTCTTTACCTATTCCATTAATATTAGAACATTTCTATACATACACGTAATGTGAACAATTTCTAAGGATTATATTTCCTTAGATATCTAAAAAATTGTCTAATAAATTTTATTTCCTTAATTAAATATTTATGTACTTTTATCAATAAAAGAAATAAAATTATGGATGTTACTTTGAATACTTTTGTATTTTTATTAATACATGAAGCAAAATTAGGGATGTTACTTGACCTAATTACTATTCCTTAAATCTATGAATGCAGTTAAGATATTTGTCAATTTAAATGACATCACCGACAACTCAAAATGCCCATAATAAGTCATAAAATAAAATTTTCGTACATCCTCTGCTCTTATCCTTAATTAATGTTACTCATATCCCAAATCAATTTTTAGAAAAATATTGAACATCTTATAACTGGTCAAACAGGTAATCTATACGAGGTAATGGGTTTTTATTATACATTGTCACCTTATTCAACTGTCTATAATCTATGAATAGTCATAGTGATCCATCTTTCTTTTTCACAGATAGAATTAGAGCACTCCAAATAAAAGTATTAGGGCATTTAAATCCATTGTCTAATAACTCTTGTAACTAAATTTTGTTTTAAATTCAATCGATATCATTCTATATAGGGATATAGATACTAGTTGGGTTCTAAGAAATAAATCAATATCAAATTCTCGAATTGCTGTGGCATGGTTGTGCAGGGTTTCCCCCGCATTTTTTGCCGGATTCCTCCTTAGTGGTTCTATTTCCTACTGTGGCAAAAATAAAGTTATGCTACTATTGAGGTGATCAAGCCCAATAGTTATTCTTAAAAAATATTTAATAGCAGTCATAACACCACCTCGGCATATAGATAGAAAACACTAGTAATTTCTTACCTATATGAAATCATTGATCTCCTACACAGCACTACCATAACATACTCAAGATACTATAAGATCGATTCAGATAACCAACCACCCACTGGCCATCTAGGATCGACCTGCTCTGATACCAATTATGTAACAACCTCTTTTTTTCATTATTATTTATTATACAATATAGAGTTCACATACACGTCATTAATCAAAATGTACGTATAACAAAATCAAACACATAAATAACTACATCTTATTTATTCTAGTTGACCAATTCCGGAGATATAGGTGCGGGTGGTTGAACCTTCACCGGGATCTGAGCCAACTCGACTACAAACATATTATTTGATTCTGCGATCTGCCCAACATAAAGTAACTCGGTCCAACGTACACTAAAAGTCAGAGCTATAGAAAAATCTGCATAACTAATTTTCTGTATATGACTTGGAAATATAGTGAGAATTAAATCTCAGTAAGTTCAACAATAAATCATCATCAATTTAGCTCATCACGTCATGTTCAGCTGTATAAACTACAGTAAATATCTTTGGTCACATAATTGCACTATATCTATGTACATGAGAATCGTACAATAATGACATTTATGACAGAATTAACTATTTCCAGAATATCATATGATGACTATCAATTTTATTCTCATATCAAGCTACCCCGGTTAGGGTGAGTATTTTCTACTCTCCGGTACGGGCTTTTCTCGCTCTGTCCAACATAGCCCATCTTCTCTTTCTTTTCTCATTAACATATTCATAACCGTTGGTAGGGCGTCCCCTACTGGTGCACCACACGGATTGCCATGTGACCGTGCTCATTTTTTGTCTTTTCACAATGATAGCCAAAAATATGCTTTCAATAACAAGTATATTCATCAAAATATAACTATTACAAAAAATTATTGGTAATCATGCCATGAATATAACCATTTCAAATATCACTTTATAAAATTTTTCCATGTTAAAATTTCACACTTAAGATGGTAAGAAGTTCATACAATGGCAATGGCTATGGCATATACTAGTCATTTCTTATTTTCATATATAAGATTCTTCTTCCTTTTAAATATTAATTTTATTTTTTTATTTTCTTAATGCAGGTTTTCATCCTATCTAACATTTTCTTACTAATCAGAGTATAACTCCCTGAATTTAACTCCGATGTAGGTGATCTTGGTGTCAATTTCAAGATAAAACAATTACCTAAAACTATTATGTTGAACATTTTAGCGAAATATTAAGAAATCAAGGTGATATTACTCCCTCAAAGTACATGTTATTTCTTATCGGATAGGTTCTGACTTTTACCTATTAATCTGTCCATATCTCTCTCATACGAATTCAAAATTAAGTTATTCCAGTGGTTAAAAATCCGTACACATATAGCAATAATTTTTATGTTAACCATTCATTTTAATTCCCTACAGAATGTTCATAGAAATTAAAACACAGAAACTATCTTAACATATTCTTCCTCGGTTAACCATTTTCTAACCATTGCTTACTAATTAGACCTTATCTACCTCATATGGACTCCAAATTAAGTGATTCCAGTGGCTAAAATTCCGTGACACACATAGCTATAATTCTCATGTTAACCATTTATTTTAATTCCCTACATAATGTTTCCAGAAATTAAAATACAGAAGCTATTCTAACATATTCTTCCCTGATTAATCATTTTCTGACCATTGCTAACTAATCAGACCATAACTACCTCATATGGACTCCAAATTGAGTGATTCCAGTGGTTAAAAATCCGTGACACACATAGATATCATTGTTATGTTAACTATTTATTTTAATTTCCTAAAAAATGTTCCCAAGAATTAAAACATAGAAGCTATCCTAACAAATTCTTCCCTGATTAACCATTTTCTGACCTTTGCTTACTAATCAGACCATATCTACCACATATGGACTCCAAATTGAGTGATTCCAGTGGGTAAAAATTCGTGAGACATACATTTACATTTTTCATGTTAATCATTTGTTTTAATTTCTTACCAATTCTTCCCAGAAGTTTAAAATAAGAAGCTTAAAATTTTGCCACCCATAGCCATACCTATGTAGAACTATCTACACGAGCCTAAGTATTCAAACATACATAGTATGTAACATGATATAGCAACATCCATGACCAATCATTAAAGTTCTAAAATCAAAATCCCATAGAAATATTACAAGTTTCAAATTTTTTCTTCAAAAAAAAATTGTTAAACTTACCTAGAGCACTTAGTCCTCTAGACTTCTCCTTCCTCTTTCTTCCTTTCTTCCTCTCCTTTCCTCACTCTACCTTGCTTCTATTTTACCTCTTCCTCACTTGGACGAAAATTCTAATGTTGTAAGAGTGGGTTTTGCTTAAATAGACCCTCAAATAATTTACCTTTCATGATCATGGGTCAACCTTATCACAATTAGATTACACTTGGTTGAATTTTTTGAAAACAAACAACTTATATGCTTGTCTTCCTCTTCCTTAGTCAAGATATGCATAAGAAAAGAAGATTTGTATTTTGAAAATTATGATAATATGTTCTTAAGATATGGGACAAGATCCCTTTGATTTAGGGATTCTTTTCTTTTTCTTTTGTCTTAATCAAGTATGATAGATTTGCCTTTTTAAGTAGCAAATTTCTAACCCTTGAATCTCCATTATTTGGTTGAAATTATTTGTGTGGGAGAGTAATGTTTTGTCATAATGCCATGTATTATCATACCACTTGCTAAATTTATGAGTATAGGATATTGATATTTTGTCCTAAAGTCTTGTATTATCATACGACTTGCTAAATTTTTGTCTTAATGCCAAGTTACCTAATCTTGATTACACCATTATCTCATTACTTTACTTTTATTTTTATTTTCATTTTTTCTCTTGGGTTTGGGCTCATTTTTGCCCATTTTCTTTATTTTGGTTAAATTTCTACCTTTCATAATGGATTTGGTCACATTTTCATGATTTTTGGGCTATCGGTCCAATTTCTATATTGTAGTCCAAGTCTATGTTTTATTTCTTCATTGGGCTATTCTATTGGCTTGCTAAAATTTTTTGTGAAGTAGAAAAACTCTATATGAAGTGTCCATAGGTGAAAGCCCAATTTATGAGTGGAGGTACTAAACTTAGTAATTTTTGCTCTTAAATTAAGAAAAAATTACCCTAATCCGATCTTCTTGAAATTTTAAGACCTTTACTTACTACACAAAAATTTATTTTCCTTATCTAAGAATTTCACATTTCTTTAGTATGTTTATTTCTAATATTTCCTCTTAGGTTTTCTTTCTTTACCTATTCCATTAATATTAGAACATTTCTATACATATACGTAAGGTGAACAATTTTTAAGGATTATATTTCCTTAGATATCTAAAAAATTGTCTAATAAATTTTATTTCCTTAATTCAATATTTATGTACCTTTATCAATAAAAGAAATAAAATTATGGATGTTACTTTGAATACTTTTGTATTTTTATTAATACATGAAACGAAATTAGGGATGTTACATTTCTCTCCCCTTAAAAGAAATTTTGTCCTTAAAATTTCAGAAATTACCTAATAAGAACAATTTTAGATATTTCTTCCTCATGACTTCTTCTAGCTCCCAAGTTGCTTCCTTCGGAGTCAAACCTTCCCATAACACCTTAACTACGAGAATAGTTTTGTTCCGTAATTGCTTCACGTCAGTGTCCAATATAAATGCTGGTACTAGCTGGTATGTCATGTTCTCCTTTATTTGGATTGGTTTATCTCGTATCACATGTGAGGTGTCTGGAAGATATTTCTGAAGCTGTGATACATGGAAAACATTATGCAAGTTGGACAAATTAGGTGGGATAGCAACTTGATATGCAGATGTCCCTACTTTCTTCAGAATTTGGTAGGGTCCCAAAAATTGCGGATTTAACTTTCTTATTTTGAGAGACCTACCAACTCCAGTAGTCAGAGAAAGTTTTAAAAATACATGGTTTCCTTCCTCAAACTCTAGAGGTCTATGTCTCTTATCGTAGTAATTCTTTTGTCGACTCTGAGCTGTAAGTATTTTGTCTCGTATCATCCTGATTTATTCAGTGGTTTGTTGAACTAGATCAGGACCCAACAAGTTCTTTTCTCCTACCTCAACCCAACATAGTAGAGATCAGCACTTTCTACCGTATAAAGCTTCATAAGGGGTCATCTTAATACTAGAGTGATAATTATTATTATAAATAAACTCTCCTTTACCTTGCTCTATCACACAGGCCCTCAACATATCTTCTAGGGTTTGAATGGTTCGTTCTGTCTGCCCGTCAGTCTGAGGATGGCAGGCAGTACTGAACCGCAACTGAGTATCAAAAGCTTCCTGTAATGCCTTCCAAAACCTCGATGTGAACCTCAGATCTTTATCAGAAATGATATTTAAGGGAATTCCATACAGTCTAACTATTTCCTAGACGTACAATTAGTCTAATTTATCCAGTGAATAGTTAATTTTTATGGGCAAAAAGTGAGCAGATTTGGTTAATCTGTCAACTATTACCCAGATAAAGTCATGTCTTACTGAAGTCTTAGGTAATCTCACAATAAAGTCCATTGAGATACTGTCCCATTTCCATTTAGGGATCTCAAGAAGTTATAGAAATCCCGCTGGCTTTTGATGCTCAACCTTCACCTTTTGACAAATGAGACATTTCGCCATAAACTCGGCAATGTCCTTTTTCATCCCCGCAATACATCCTCTTTAAATCTTAGTACATTTTAGTGCATTCAGGATGGACTGTGTATTTACTCTGATGCGCTTCCTACAGGATCTTAGTCCTCAACTCTCGTTCTTGAGGGACACAAATCCTTCCTTGATACATGATTGCTCCATCTTCCATGACAAAAAAGTTACCTTGGTCTTTATGATCCTGTAAGTATTGGTCGTGAGTTTGAGCTTCTTTGATCTAGGCTTTAAGTTCACACCTTATACTTAAACTATTAATGACTAGCTTCTTTGGAGTAAGAGTAGTGGCTAGCTTCAAATTTTAAAACTCCTCTAGCATCTGCGCTCATACACCATCATCTGACCCATGTGCAGAGATTTTCGACTTAAGGCATCTACTACAACATTCGCCTTTCCGGGATGATACTTTATCTCAAACTTGTAGTCATTGAGGAATTCTACCCATCTTCGTTGCCTCATATTTAACTCCTTCTGATCAAAGAGATATTTAAGACTCTTATGATCACAATATACTTCAAAGGTTGTCCCGTACAAATAGTGTCGCCAAATCTTTAAAGCAAACACCACTGCCGCCAATTCAAGATCATGGGTTGGATAGTTTCCTTCGTGGGGTCTTAGTTGCCTAGAGGCGTAAACAACTACTCTCTTATCTTGTATCAGCACACATCCTAGCCCTTTCTTTGAAGCATCACTATACACTTCAAAATGTCCTGTGGGGTCTTGAATAATTAAAACAGGAGGAGTCATCAGTCTTGTCTTAAGCTCCTGGAAACTAGCTTCACATTGATCAGTCTATTTGAAAGGACTTCCTTTCTTGGTCAATTTAGTCAATAGCAAGGCTATACGAGAGAAGTTTTGTATAAACCTCCTGTAGTATCCTACCAAACCCAGGAAACTTTGACTTTCGTAACTGTCTTTGGTCTCTCCCACTGAATCACTACTTCCATCTTGTTAGGATCTACGGCTACCCCTCTATTAGAGATGACATGTTTGAAAAAATTCACCTCTGATAGCCAAAATTCACACTTCTCCAATTTAGCATATAACTTTTTCTCTTTCAGCACTTGCAGTATGATTCAGAGATGTTGTTCATGTTCTTTCTCAATTTTATAATATATCAAGATGTCATAAATAAACACTACAACAAATTGATCTAGGTAGGGTCGAAAAATGCGATTCATGTAATCCATGAAAATTACAAGTGCATTAGTCAACCAGAAGGGCATTACGAGAAACTCATAGTGCCCATACCTAGTCCTAAAGGCAGTTTTTGGTACGTCCTCCTCGTTGATCCTAATCTGATGATATCCTGACCTCAAATCAATTTAGAAAAGATGGAGGCTCCCTTCAGTTGATCCAATAAGTCATCTATCCTACGGAGAGGGTACTTGTTTTTTATAGTCACCTTATTCAGCTGTCTGTAATCTATGCATAGTCTCAAACTCCCGTCTTTCTTCTTAACAAACAATACAAGAGCTCCCCAAGGTGGTACACTCGGTCTAATAAATTGCTTGTCTAATAGTTCCTCCAACAGTTTCTTGAGTTCCTGTAGTTCCTTCAAGGCCATTCTATATGGTGCAATAGAGATAGGCCCTGTCCCAGGTAGGAGATCAATAAAGAACTCTATCTCTCTCTTGGGAGGTAAGCCTGGAATATCTTATGGAAATACTTCAGGAAACTCGTTGGCTATTGAGATTTCATCAAGCTTCGATTTGACTTCTAGGTTTGATAAATACAAGAGAATGTATCCAAGTACTCCATTCTTCAACTCCCTATTAACTTGATTAGCATTAAGCATCAATAATTGGACCTCCTCTTTCGGAGGAGGTAGAAATTCAATGGTCTTGTTACAACAATTCAGCAAGACTCGATTTCTAGACATTCAGTCTAACCCTAGAATGACCTCAATACCTCTTAAAGGTAAACAGACGAGGTCTACAGAAAAAAAATTTCTCCTGGATGGTGACTTGACAGTCCTTACATACAGAGGAAGTTAATACCCTTTCCCCTGTAGGGGTTACTACGGATAGCTCATAGGGAGTTTCAGAAATAGGAAACTGAAACTTCTTAATACATTCTTCCGATATAAATGAATGACTAGCACCAGAGTCAAATAACACCATAAGAGCAAATCCATAGATATAGCATGTACCTTGAATCATTTCAGAAGATTGAGCTGCCTCTTGGCCGCTCAGGGTGAAAACCCTTCCTTTCACTTGAGGCCTCTGTTCTGGCTGCTTCCCTACATTTTGTGGGCAGTTTCTCGCAAAATTACCCTTCTGTCCGCAGTTGAAGCAGACATCTTGTCCCATGTAGCATGGCTGATTACCATGCATGCGTCCGCACTTAGCGCACTTGACTAGGGTGAGGTCTTGTTGGAAAGGTCTGGGATCCGCAGTCAATGGCCTCTTACCATCTCTATATCCACTTCTTCTCACATTCTTGCTAGGGTTGGGAAAAATTTTCTTCCTTTTCCATAGATTTCGCCTTTGCTTTTCGTCCTCCATTGCCTTTAAACTTTTCTCCAAGAGTCTGCATTTATTGATCAAAGGCACAAACTCCCTAATCTCCATAGCTACAATAGCATTCTTTATGTCCAGGTTCAGTCCTGCTTCAAACTTAACAGCCTTCCATGCTTCATCAGGGTTAAATTGCAGATTAGAGGAGAACTTAGGCAATTCCTCGAACCTCACGATGTATTGGTCTATAGTCATGCTACCCTGCCAGACTTAGAGAAATTCGATCTCTTTCTCCGTCCTTACAGTACTTGGAAAGTACTTTTCCAAAAAGGTGTCTTTGAACACTTGTCAAGTGATCTACCTTCCTTGGTGAGCTAAAAGTTCTCTAGCTCTACGCCACCAGTATTCTACTTCATCTTTTAGCATATATGCAGCAAAGATTACTTGCTGCTCCTCAGTACAGCCCATCACTTCAAATATTTTCTCTAACTCCCTTATCCATCTTTCAGCTACAATCGGGTCAAAACATCCTTGAAAACAAGGTGGCCTAGTCCTCAGGAACTCGGATATGCCGTTATCATTTCCAGTCATCCGATTGTTAACACCATTCACACCATTCGAGTTGTTAGCATTTTGGAGGTATTGTAGAATTTGATTAGTGGTCATGACTTAGTCTCGAATTTTCGTGGCCAGGTTGTGCAGGGTTTTCTCCGCATTATTTGCCGGATTCCTCCTTGGTGGTGCCATTTCCTACTGTGGCAAAAACAAAGTTATGTTGCAATTGAGGTGATCAAGCCCAATAGTTAGTTCAAAAATATTTAACAGCAGTCATAACACCATCTCGGCATGTAGGTAGCAAACACTAGTAATTTCTTACCTATATGAATTCACTGATCCCTACATAGCACAACCACAAACATACTCAAGAGACTATAAGATCGATTCAGATAACCATCCACCCACTGGCCATCTAGGATCGACCTGCTCTGATACCAATTATGTAACAACCTTTTTTTTTAAAAAAAAGTATCAATTTTTTTTTATATACTATGAAGTTATTACCTTGTTACAACTTAACTCAAAATAACATTTATTTAATTTATACAATACAGAGTTTACATACATGTCATTAATCAAAACATACGTACAACATATCAAACACATAAAAATCTACATCTTATTTATTCTGGTTGACCAATTCCGGATATACAGGTGTTGGTGGTTGCACCTTCACCGGGATCTAAGCCAACTCGGGCACAAACATTTTATTTGCTTCTGGGATCTACCCAACATAAAGTACTCGATCCAACGTACACTAAAAGTTAGAGTCAAAAAAAAATATGCATAACTAATTTTCTGAACATGATAAGAAAATATAGTGAGAATTAAATCCCAGTAAGTTCAACAATAAATCATCATCAATTGAGCTCATCACGTCATGTTCAGCTGTATAAACTACAGCAAATATCTTTGGTCACATGAATGCATTATATCTATGCATATGAGAATCGTACAATAATGACATGTATGACAGAATTAATTATTTCCAGAACATCATATGATGACTATCAATTTTATTCTCATATAAAGTTACCCCGGTCAGGGTGAGTATTTTTTACTCTCTGGTACGAGCTTTTCTCGCTCCGTCCGACATGGCCCACTTTCTCTTTCTTTTCTAATTAACATGATCATAACCGTTGGTAGGGCGTCCCCTACTGGTGCACCACACAGATTGACATGTGACTGTACTCATTTTTTTTCTTTTCACAATGATAGGCAAAAATATCTTTTCAATAACAACTATGTTCATCAAAATATAACTATTACCAAAAATCATTGTTAATCATGCCATGATTATAACCATTTCAAATATCACTATATAAAATATTTTCATGTCAAAATTTCACACTTAAGATGGTAAGAAGTTCATACAATGGCAATGGCTATGGCATATACTAATCATTCATTATTTTCATGTATAAGAGTCTTCTTCTTTTTAAATATTAATTTTATTTCTTTATTTTCTTGATGCAGGTTTTCATCCCATCTAACATTCTCTTACTAATCAGAGCATAACTCCCTCAATTTAACTCCGATGTCGGTGATCTTGGTGTCAATTTCAAGATAAAACAATTATATAAAACTATTAGGTTGAACAGTTTAGTGAAATATTAAGAAATCAAGGTGAAATTACTCCCTCAAAATATAGGTTATTTCCTCTCAGATAGGTTCTGACATTTACCTACTAATCTGTCCATATCTCTCTCATACGAATTCTAAATTAAGTTATTCTAGTGGTTAAAAATCCGTGACACATATAGCAATAATTTTTATGTTAACCATTTATTTTAATTTCCAACAGAATGTTCTCAAAAATTAAAACACAGAAGCTATCCTAACATATTCTTCCCTGATTAACCATTTTCTGACCATATCTACCTTACATGGACTCCAAATTGAGTGATTCCAGTCGTTAAAAATCTATGACACACATAGCTAAAAATCCGTGTCTCCAAATTATGATAATATGTTCTTAAGATATGGGACAAGATCCCTTTGATTTAGGGATTCATTTCTTTTTTCTTTTGTCTTAATCAAGTATGATAGATTTGTCTGTTTAAGTGACAAATTTTTAACCCTTAAATCTCCATTATTTGGTTGAAATTATTTGTGTGGGATAGGAATTTTTTGTCCTAATGCCATGTATTATCATACCACTTGGTAAAATTATGAGTGTAGGATATTGATGTTTTGTCCTAATGTCTTGTAATATTATACCACTTGCTAAATTTTTCTTAATGCCAAGTCACCTAATCTTGATTACACCATTATCTCATTACTTTACTTTTATTTTTATTTTCATTTTTCCTCTTGGGTTTGGGCTCATTCTTGCCCATTTTCTTTACCTTGGTTAAAATTCTACCTTTCATAATGGGTTTGGTCACATTTTCATGATTTTGGGCTATCAGTCCAATTTCTATATTCTAGTCAAAGTCTATGTTTTATTTCTTCATTGGGCTATCCTATTGGCTTGCTAAAAAATTTTGTGAAGTAGAAAAACTCTATATAAAGTGTCCATAGGTGAAAGCCCAATTTATGGTTGGAGATACCAAACTTAGTAATTTTTGCTTTTAAATTAAGAAAAAAAGTACCCTAATCCGATCTTCTTGAAATTTTAAGACCTTTACTTACTTCACAAAAATTTATCTTCCTTACCTAAGAATTTCACCTTTCTTTAGCATGTTTATTTCTAGTATTTCCTCTTAGATTTTCTTTCTTTACCTATTCTATTAATATTAGAACATTTCTATATATACACGTAAGCTGAACAATTTCTAAGGATTATATTTCTTTAGATATCTAAAAAATTGTCTAATAAATTTTATTTCTTTAATTAAATATTTATGTACTTTTATCAATAAAAGAAATAAAATTATGGATGTTATTTTGAATACTTTTTTATTTTTATTAATACATGAAACAAGATTAGGAATGTTTCATGACTTAATTACTATTCATTAAATCTATGAATGCAGTTAAGATATTTGTCAATTTAAATGACATCACCAAGAACTCATAATGCCCATAATAAATCAAAAAATAAAATTTTCGTACATCCTCTTCTCTTATCCTTAATTAATGTTACTCATATCCCAAATCAATTTTTGGAAAAATAGTGAACACCTTATAACTGGTCAAACAGGTAATCTATACGAGGTAATGAGTTTTTATTCTACATTGTCACCTTATTCAACTATCTATAATCTATGCATAGTCATAGTTATCCATATTTCTTTTTCACAGATAAAACTGGAGCACTTCAAATAAAAGTACTAGGGCATTTAAATCCCTTGTCTAATAAGTCTTGAAACTACATTTTGTTTTAAATTCAATCGATATCATTCTATATAGGGATATAGATACTAGTTGGGTTCTAAGGAGTAAATCAATATCAAATTCTCGAATTGTCGTGGCATGGTTGCGCAAGGTTTTCTCCGCATTGTTTGCCGGATTCCTCCTTAGTGGTTCTATTTCCTACTGTGGCAAAAATAAAGTTATGCTGCTATTGAGGTGATCAAGCCCAATAGTTAGTTTCAAAAAATATTTAACAGCAGTCATAACACCACCTTGGCATATAGATAGAAAACACTAGTAATTTCTTACCTATATGAAATCATTGATCCCCTACACAGCACTACCATAACATACTCAAGATACTATAAGATCGATTCAGATAACCAACCACCCACTGGCCATCTAGGATCGACCTGCTCTGATACCAATTATGTCACAACCTCTTTTTTTTTATAATTTATTATACAATATAGAGTTCACATACACGTCATTAATCAAAACGTACGTACAACAAAATCAAACACATAAATAACTATATCTTATTTATTCTGGTTGACCAATTCCGGAGATATAGGTGCGGGTGGTTGAACCTTCACCGGGATCTGAACCAACTCGACTACAAACATATTATTTGATTATGGGATCTGCCCAACATAAAGTAACTCGGTCCAACGTACACTAAAAGCCAGAGCCATAGAAAAATCTGCATAACTAATTTTTTGAACATGACATGGAAATATAGTGAGAATTAAATTCTAGTAAGTTCAACAATAAATCATCATCAATTTATCTCATCATGTCATGTTCAGCTGTATAAACTACAGTAAATATCTTTGGTCACATGAATGCATTATATCTATGCACATGATAATCGTACAGTAATGACATGTATGACAAGATTAATTATTTTTAGAAAATCATAATTTATTCTCATATAAAGCTACCCCGGTTAGGGTGAGTATTTTTTACTCTTCGGTACGAGCTTTTCTCGCTCCGTCCGACATGGCACACGTTCTCTTTCTTTTCTCATTAACATATTCATAACCGTTGGTAGGGCATCCCCTACGGGTGCACCACACGGATTTTCCATGTGACCGTGCTCTTTTCTTTTCTTTTCACAATAATAGTCAAAAATCATTGGTAATCATGCCATGAACATAACCATTTCAAATATCACTTTATAAAATATTTTTATGTCAAAATATCACACTTAAAATGTTAAGAAGTTCATGCAATGGCAATGAATATGGCATATATCTAGTCATTTATTATTTTCATTTATAAGATTCTTCTTTTTTAAATATTAATTTTATTTTATTATTTTCTTAATGCAGGTTTTCATCCTATCTGACTTCTCTTACTAATCAGAGCATTACTCCCTAAATTTAACTCTGATTTAGGTGATCTTGGTGTCAATTTAAAGATAAAACTATTATGTTGAATAGTTGAACGAAATATTAAGAAATCATAGTTATATTACTATCTCAAAATACAAGTTATTTCTTCTCGGGTAGGTTCTGACCTCTTTCTACTAATCTATCCATATCTCCCTCATAAGAATTCCAAATTAAGTGATTCCGGTGGCTAAAAGTCCGTGACACATATAAAAATAATTTTTAAGTTAATCATTTATTTTAATTCCTTACAGAATGTTCCCAGAAATTAAAACACAGAAGCTATCTTAAAATATTCTTCACTAATTAACCAAATTCTGACCACTGCATACTAATCAGACCATATCTACCTCATATGGACTCCAAATTGAGTGATTCGAGTGGCTAAAAATCCATGAGACATAGATCTATATTTTTCATGTTAACCATTTGTTTTAATTCCTAACCAATTCTTCCCAGAATATTAAAAACAGAAGCTTAAAAGTTTGTCATCCATAGCCATACCTATGCAGAGCTATCTACACTAGCCTAAGTATTCAAACATACATAATATGTAACATGATATAGCAACATCCATGACCAATCATCAAAGTTCTAAGATCAAAATCCCATATAAATATTTTAAGTTTCAAAATTTTTCTTCAAAAAGAAATATTGTTAAACTTACCTTGAGCATTAGTTCTCTAGATTTCTCCTTCCTCTTTCTTCATTTCTTCCTCTCCTTTCCTTACCTACCTTGCTTTTATTTTTCCTCTCCTTCACTTGGACGAAACTATAATGTTATAAGGTTGGATTTTGCTTATATAGACTATCAAATAATTTACCTTTCATAATCATGGGTCTACCTTATCACAATTAGGTTACACTTGGTTGAATTTTTGAAAAACAAACAACTTATGTTCTTGTCTTCCTCTTCCTTAGTCAAGATATGCATAGTAAAAGGAGATTTGTATTTTGAAAATTATGATGATATGTTCTTAAGATAAGGGACAAGGTCCCTTTGATTTAGGGATTCATTTCCTTTTTCTTTTGTCTTAATGAAATATGATAGGTTTGACTTTTTAGGTGGCAAATTTCCAACTCTTGAATCTTCCTTGCCTAACTAAAATTAATTGTGTAGGATGAAGATGTTTTGTCATAATGCTGTTTATTATTACCCACTAGCTAAAATTATGAGTGTAGTATATTGATGTTTTGTCCTAATGCCATGTATTATCATACCACTTGCTAAAATTATGAATGTAGGATATCACACTACTTGTTAAATTTTTGTCTTAATGCCATGTCACCTAATCTTGATTACACCATTATTTCATCACTTTATTTTATTTTTGTTTTTATTTTTCTTCTTAGATTTGGGCTCATTCTTGCCCATTTTCTTTAATTTGGATAAAATTCTACCTTTCATAATGGGCTTAGTCACATTTTCATGATTTTTGGGCTACCGGTCCAATTTCTATATCCTAGTCCAAGTCTATGTTTTATTTCTTCCTTGGGCTATCCTATTGGCTTGCTAAACATTCATGTGAAGTAGAAAAACTCTATATGAAATGTCCATAGGTAAAAGCCCAATTTATGGGTGGAGATATTAAACTTAATAATTTTAACTCTTAAATTAGAAAAAATTACCCTAATCCAATTTTCTTGAAATTTTAATACCTTTACTGACTTCACAAAAATTTATCTTTCTTACCCAAGAATTTCACCTTTTAATGTTAGAATATTTCTATGCATATACATAAGGTAAAGAATTTATAAGGATTAGATTTCCTTAAATATTTAAAAATTGTCTAATAAATTTTATTTTCTTACGGGATGTTACAATTAGAGTAGGGGTAAAGACCCACTCTTGTTCCTCTGTTTAGTCTCAACCATCACGGAGCACAAGTCCAAGCCAAACGCGAACTCAGACCTCGAAGAACACAACCTAGAGCTGAAAATGTGAACTTATTGACTGGAAGTAAGAACTCGATGGCAAGTTGCATCGCATGGAAGATTGCCTTAACAGGAACGACTAGCCAAGACTCACCTGTACATGGCGGAACAGGCTAAGAATCACCAATTGTAACAATTGCATTTAAGTATCAAATTTTTTTTAAAAAAAAAAAATATCATGAAGTTATTACCTCGTCTTGCTCTGATACCAATTATGTAACAACCTTTTTTTTTTATTATTTATTATACAATATAGAGTTCACATACACGTCATTAATCAAAACGTACGTACAACAAAATCAAACACATAAATAACTACATCTTATTTATTCTGGTTGACCAATTCCGGAGATATAAGTGCGGGTGGTTGCACTTTCACCGGGATCTGAACCAACTCGACCACAAACTTATTATTTGATTTTGAGATCTGCCCAACATAAAGTAACTCGATGCAACGTACATTAAAAGTCAAAGCCATAAAAAAATCTACATAACTAATTTTCTGAACATGATATGGAAATATAGTGAGAATTAAATCCCAGAAAGTTCAACAATAAATCATCATCAATATAGCTCATCACGTCATGTTCAGCTGTATAAACTACAGTAAATATATTTGGTCACATGAATGCACTATATCTATGCACATAAGAATCGTATAGTAATGACATGTATGACAGGATTAATTATTTTCAGAATATCATATAATGACTATCAATTTATTCTCATATCAAGCTACCCCGGTCAGGGTGAGTATTTTTTACTCTCTGGTACAGGCTTTTCTCGCTTCGTCCGACATGACCCACTTTCTCTTTCTTTTCTCATTAACATGATCATAATAGGGCGTCCCCTACTAGTGTACCACACGGATTGCCATGTGACCGTGCTCATTTTTTTTCATTTCACAATGATAGCCAAAAATATGTTTTCAATAACAAGTATGTTCATCAAAATATAACTATTACTAAAAATCATTGTTAATCATGCCATGAACATAACCATTTCAAATATCACTTTATAAAATATTTCCATGTCAAAATTTCACACTTAAGATGGTAAGAAGTTCATACAATGGCAATGGCTATGGCATATACTAGTCATTTATTATTTTCATATATAAGATTATTCTTCTTTTTAAATATTAATTTTATTATTTTATTTTCTTGATGCAGGTTTTCATCCTATCTAACCTTCTCTTACTAATCAGAGCATAACTCCCTCAATTTAACTCTGATGTAGGTGATCTTCGTGTCAATTTCAAGATAAAACAATTATCTAAAACTATTAGGTTGAACAGTTTAGCGAAATATTAAGAAATCAAGGTAATATTACTCCCTCAAAGTACAAGTTATTTCCTCTCGGATAGGTTCTGACATTTACCTACTAATCTGTCCATATTTCTCTCATACGAATTCTAAATTAATTTATTCCAGTGGTTAAAAATCCGTGACACATATAGCACTACAGAATGTTTACAGAAATTAAAACACATAAGCTATCCTAACATATTCTTCCCTGATTAACCATTTTCTTAAAATTGTTTACTAATTAGACCATATCAACCTCATATGGACTCCAAATTGAGTGATTCCAGTGGCTAAAAATCCGAACGACATAGATCTACATTTTTCATGTTAACCATTTGTTTTAATTTCGAACCGATTCTTCCCAGAATATTAAAAATAGAAGCTTAAACGTTTGCCATCTATAGCCATACCTATACAGGACTATCTACACCAGCCTAAGTATTCAAACATACATAATATGTAACATGATATAGCAACATCCATGACCAATCATCAAAGTTCTAAGATCAAAATCTTATATAAATATTATAAGTTTCAAAAAATTTCTTCAAAAAGAAATATTGTTAAACTTACTTTAAGTACTTAGTCCTCTAGACTTCTTTTTCCTCTTTCTTCCTTTCTTCCTCTCCTTTCCTCACTCTACCTTGCTTTTATTTTTCCTTTCCCTCACTTGGACGAAAATTCTAATGTTATAGGGGTGGGTTTTGCTTAAATAGACCACCAAATAATTCATCTTTCATGATCATGGGTCTACCTTATCACAAATAGGATACACTTGGTTGAATTTTTGGAAAACAAATGACTTATGTTCTTGTCTTCCTCTTCCTTAGTCAAGATATGCATAGCAAAAGGAGATTTGTATTTTGAAAATTATGATAATATGTTTCTAAGATAAGGGAAAAGTCCCTTTGATTTAGGGATTCATTTATTTTTCTTTTGTCTTAATCAGTTATGATAGGTTTACCTTTTTAGGTGGCAAATTTCCAAACCTTGAATCTTCTTTGCTTAACTAAAATTATTTGTGTAGGATAATGATGTTTTGTCATAATGCTATGTATTATTATCCACTTGTTAAAATTATGAGTGTAGGATATAGATGTTTTGTCCTAATGTCATGTATTATCATACCACTTGCTAAAATTATAAATGTAGGATATCACACCACTTGCTAAATTTTTGTCTTAATGCCATATCACCTAATCTTGATTACACCATTATTTCATCACTTTATTTTTTTTTCTCTTGGGTTTGAGCTCATTCTTGCCCATTTTCTTTATTTTGGATAAAATTTTACCTTTCATAATGGGCTTAGTCACATTTTCATGATTTTTGGGCTACCGGTCCAATTTCTATATCCTAGTCCAAGTCTATGTTTTATTTCTTCCTTGGACTATTCTATTGGCTTGCTAAAAATTCATGTGAAGTAGAAAAACTCTATATGAAGTGTCCATAGGTGAAAGCCCAATTTATGGGTGGAGATACTAAACTTAATTTCTATATTCTAGTCCAAGTCTATATTTTATTTCTTCATTGGGCTATTTTATTGGCTTGCTAAAAATTTATGTGAAGTAGAAAATCTCTATATGAAGTGTCCATAGGTGAAAGCCCAATTTATGGTTGGAGATACTAAACTTTGTAACTTTTGCTCTTAAATTAAAAAAAATTACCCTAATCTAATCTTCTTGAAATTTTAAGACCTTTACTTACTTCACAAAAATTTATCTTCCTTACCTAAGAATTTCACTTTTTTTAGCATGTTTATTTCTAATCTTTACTCTTAGGTTTTCTTTCTTTACCTATTCTATTAATATTAGAACATTTCTATACATACACGTAAGGTGAAGAATTTCTAAGGATTATATTTCCTTAGTTATCTAAAAATTGTCTAATAAATTTTATTTCCTTAATTAAATATTTATCTACCTTTATCAATAAAAGAAATGAAATTATTGATGTTACTTTGAATACTTGTGTACTTTCATTAATACATGAAACGCAATTAGGGATGTTACACCAATAATTGGAGAGAGCATTGTATCGCCCATTGGAAACGGTGCTGTAGACGTCCAAAACCTGGGAAATGCCTGGGGTAGCGTAGTGAACTAGGGAAGCAACGGTCTGGAATCATCTTCAAACTCACTCTAGGTAAATATCCATAGACTCAATTGAGAGGAATTATGTAGAGTGGACTCAGACTATGAAGTTGATACTGGATGGTAAAGAAAAAATTATGTATTTAAATGGGGAAATTTCCAAACCAGTAGAAGGTGATCAACAATGAAAAATTTGGAAATTAGAAAACTCTCTTTGGTTGATAAATGCAATAGAACCAGCAATTGGGAAACCATTTATGTTTCTACCCATTGCTAGAAATGTTTGGAAGGCTGTCAAGGAAACATACTCGGACCTTGAAAACTTTTTATAAATATTTGAGCTAAAATCAAAGTTGTGGTATGCAAAGTAAGGAAATCGGGATGTCACATCCTATTATAATGAATTAACGACGCTTTGGCAAGAGCTGGACTTATGCTATGACGATGATTGGAAATGTTTTGAAAACAATATCCGATTTATGAAACGTCAAGAAAATGATCGGGTGTTTATGTTTTTAGCCAGATTGTACAAGGAGTTAGATGAAGTACGAGGCCATGTTATGGGGAAAAACCCTTTTTCCATTATTAGGGAAGCATTCTTTGAAATTTTTCGGGAAGAAACTCAACAAAATGTTATGCTAAACAAACACCCTCATGACTTAGGTGGAGAACTCTGCTATTCTTACGAGAACTGCTCATGAAACATCTAAGAAAGACGGTAAATAGCCATAGTTTGATTATTGCAAACATTCCGGACACTCGCGAGAGACTTGCCAGAAAATCTATGGCAGGCCACCAAATCAGAAAAAGAAACTTGGAGGAGATGGGCACACATTTTAGGCTACTCCACCTGATCAAGAGCAGTAGTCATCCTCAAGTTTATTTTTTTCTTACAAAAGAACAAATAGACCAACTGTATAAATTATTAGAATCTCAAAAGTCTCCCTCATGTTAAGGTAACTATTCAAAAAATGCTCTTCTAAGTGTTAACTTTGATCACACTTGGATCATAGATTCAAGTGTAAATGACCACATTACAGGTATATCTAGTTTATTTTCGTCTTATAGTCCATGTACAAGAAATCAGAAAATAAAAATTTCTGATAGCTCTCTATCAGCTATCACTAGAAGAAGTTCTATTATAGTTTCCCCTTCTCTTACCGTGTATAATGTCTTTTATGTTCCTAACCGGTCTTGTAATCTACTGTCTGTTGGTAAACTTATCAGTGATCCAAATTGGCAAACTAATTTTTTTTCTACTCATTGTGTTTTCCAAGAGTTGACCTCGGGGAGGATGATTGGTAGTGCTAGAAAAAATGGTGGATTATATTTTCTTAATTCAGAATCAAAACTTAATTAACAATCACCAAGTACAAGTTCTAGTTTTTGTTTTAAATCTATTTTTGTTTTTTAGAATAATGACATTATGTTATGGCATTTTAGGTTAGGGCATCTTAGTTTTTAATATTTTAAACATTTGTTTCCTCATTTATTTTATAATAAAGATGCATCTTCTTTTCAGTGTGAAATTTGTGAACTAACAAAACACCATAGAACTTTATTTTCATCACAATCATATAAACCTTCAAAAACATTTACAATCATATATAGTGATGTGTGGGGTCTTAATAAGATGAGTACATCTACTAGTAAGAGATGATTCATTACCTTTATAGATGACTACACTCGCCTATGTTGGGTATACATATGGAAGGAGAAATATGAAGTTGAAATTTTTTTCAAAAACTTTTATTATACGGTACAAACTCAATTTCAAACCAATATACAAATTTTTAGAAGTAATAATAAAAATGAGTACTTTAACAGGATTTTGGAAAAAAATTTCCTAGAAAAAAGAATTGTACATCAAAGTACTTACATTGAAACACCCCAATAAAATGGTATTGCCGAATGGAAAAATAAATGGGGGGATGCATTTCTAACAACTGCATACTTAATAAACATAATGCCTTTCAAAGTTTTACAATTCAAAACTCCTTTTCACACATTCATGCATTACTTTCCATTAGCTAGACTTTCAGCTAATTTACCTATAAAAATATTTATGTGTATTGTTTTTACTCATGACCACAAAAAAGGTGGGAAACTTGAACCAATAACTATTATGTGTGTCTTCATGCCAAGCCACAAGGGCTACAAATGTTTTGATCCTATTTCAAGGCAAACATATATCTCTATGGATGTCACTTTCTTTAAACATCAACCTTATTTAAAAGACAAGATCTTCAGGGGGAGAACTTAAAGGAAGATTCACCTGATTACTCTAGTAATTTCTTTGAAGTTTTTCTTTTGTCAGAACATTTTCTTTTGCCAGAACACCCAAAATCATCTGTATCTATAGCAAATGACCGAGGCTCATCCTTTATAAATCCTCATTCCATGAGTGAGTGTCAAAACGAGCCTCGACCTACATCTACTAAAAATTTTGAAAATCAATCTTTTGAAGAATATGAGCAAAAAAATAATGAGGAACAACTTACTATAATGCCACAACATGATAGGGACAATAAAAATAGAACTTGGAAAGGGTTTGTTCACTCAAAAAAGAAAAATAGAGATAGCCTAGAAGAGGCTATATTTCAGCATTGTCATGACTCCAACTCGGGGCAAATAAAGATAACTTTAACTCGTCTGATAATCTATTTATTGAATGTTATATGCCTATTGCTCTTCGAAAATGGGTTCAATCTTGCACTAACCATCTTTTGTCTAACTTTGTCTCATATTCAAATTTGTTACCTTCATTTACTGCATTTACATATCAATTGTCTAGTATAGAGATTCTTAAACTGTATAGGAGGCTATTAAAATACTAAAGTGGAAGGAAGTTGTACTTAAGGAGATGACAGCTCTTGAAAAGAACAATAACTGGAGTGTCGAAGCCTTACCATCAGAAAAGAAGACAGACAGTGGGTTGTAAATGGGTCTTCAACGTGATGTACAATTCAGATAGTTCTATAAAAAGGTACAAACGTAGACTAGTGGCTAAATGATTTACTCAAACATATGGGATGGACTACTCTAAAACTTTTGCACTCGTTGCAAAGTTGAATACAGTTAGTGCTGCTATCTATTGCTGTTAATTTGGACTAGCCATTACAACAATTGGATGTAAAAAAATGTCTTCTTGAATGGTGACTTAAAGGAAGAAGTATATATGGAGTGTCCCCCAAAATTTAAGGAAAAGTTTAACCACAAAGTGTGCAAATTAAAAAAATCATTGTATGGCCTTAAACAGTTCCCAAGGGCTTGGTTTGAAAAATTTACTAGGATACACTCAAGGCCAAATTGATCACACGTTCTTTAAATTTTTCCCATAAGTAAAAATTGTTGTGTTAATTGTTTATGTCGATGACATCATTTTTACAAGAGATGATATTGTTGAAATGGAGCAGCTAAAAGGAAATCTTGCATTGGAATTTGAAATCAAGGACCTTGGAGTTATTAAATATTTCCTTGGCATGGAAGTTGCTCGCTCTAGAAAGAGAATAGTGATTTCTCAACGAAAATATATCCTTGACCTATTGAAGGAAACAGAGATGAGTGGGTGTAGACTAGTTGAGACTCCTATGGACCCAAATGTAAAATTGTGCGAAAATGAGACTACACCTATATACACTGGAAGATACTAGAGGTTGGTTGGAAAGTTAATCTATCTCTCACATACTAGACCAAATATCGCTTATTCTATTAGATTGGTTAGTCAATTTTGTATGCTCCATACGAAAAACATTTTGAAGCAATTTACAGGATCTTGATATATCTAAACTCATATCTTGAAAATGGTCTACACTTAAAAAAGATCAATCACAAGAACATTGAAGTCTTCATAGATGCAAATTGGGCTAGATCAGTCACTGACAGGAAATTTACATCAGAATACTGTACCTTTATTTGGGGCAATCTAGTTATTTGGCGGAACAAGAAACAAACTGTTGTTGTCAAAAGCAGAAGCTGAATTTAGACCTATGGCTCAGGGATATGTGAGAAATTATGGGTTTATAAGATTCTACATGAACTCAGAAAGACAATAGACCTTCCCCCGAAATTATACTGTGATAACAAAATTGCCATCGATATTGCACACAATTCCATCCAACATGATAGGACTAAGCATATTGAAGTTGATAGACACTTCATTAAAGAAAAATTGAAAGTTGGAACCATTTGCATGTCTTTTGTACTCTCAAATCAACAATTTGACTATTTAATTACCAAGTTAGGCATGTTTGATATCTATACTCCAACTTGAGGGGGGTGTGGGAGTATAGAGCCCAATACAAGCCTGATACGGCCATTTATTCCATATCTATATCAATCCCTGATCTTTCTATTTTATTTTTTACGTTGCTGTATTTTAGGAGTTTCTCTTTCTTTTTTTTGCGTTATTTGCTCCACATTTGTAGGAGCTACCCATGTATATATTTTCATTTACGCTTTGAATAAATATAATTTTGGGTCACATATACTTCTTTGTTTCCTTTGGCTCTCGGTCACAATGGGTATCAAAGAAAAAGTTTAATTATACTCAAAATAGAGAGATTAAGGATATAAAAATTTATAAGTAGGCTTGAAAGGCTCAAATGATCCAAAAATGTCTAAACCATCTCCTAAATAAGGTGTTAGCTTAGGATTTTCCCTCAAGTAACAATCAAATAAGTTATCGAGTTCTATGATATCATATATATTATTTGAATTACATAAAGTTTCTCTAAGTACTTAATTAGTCAAATGCTTAAAGTTTGAGTGCTCAAATTTTTTTAGGATTCTTAAGTAAAATATAAATTACAAGAGAATTAAATTTACAAATAAATATAATTTTTATCCATGTTCCAAAAGCTATAAATAAAAATTAAAACCAATTAAATCATCAGCTCTTAGTGTTATCTACTTCAACAAGTCACTCAAAATATAAATTTGAAGCATGCAATCACATAAATCACACAATTTGTTTGAATGTGATAAATAACGTATGCATTGAGGAGAATTAGAATATTTAGTATAAAACTCAATCATTTATTTATAAAGTTCACCCAACGTAAAAATATAAGAAAAATTAAGTATAGAGGACTTTCCTGAATTTTCGGCTAATGGGTGGTTGATATATACTAAAAAGGTTGGCTAAATCCTTTAGTTTTGCCTATCATGTTAGCATCATGACGTTGAGTTAAGTAGAAAATTTCTGCCTCTCACTCTTATTTATTTAGTTATTTATTTTTCTTTTTTTTTATAGCCAGGTTGTCTTTCGGTAAGCGCTTTAACAGCCATAATTTTTAATCTACACAACTCCAAGAGGGATTAGTGCAACTTGCTCTTTGTAGAGTTTTGCATTCTCATTAGCATCTCCAAAAAATATATAGCGAAAATATTCAGGTGATAATTTTATATATGGAGTTAAATTATATGATGCTTGCTACAACTTTTGTTGAAATTTTACTGTTGGGTTTGCTACGTAAACTTGCTCTTTATAAGTATTTGCTCTTTCATAGGCATTGCCCTAGAAGGTATATCGAAGATATTCAAACGATAGTTTTAATTCTAGATGAATATTACTTGATGCTTGATGTAGCTCTTCTTCTATTTTTATTGCTGGTATTTTTGCATAATTTTCAAGATCTATCTCATATTTATTGTGTTCATATTTTCTTTTAGCCTTGCCTAATGATGCTTCATTATGTTCTGTTTCTAACGTGCTTGCATAGTGGAGAGATTCTTCACTAACTGCAAGTAAATCATCTCTACAGCCTGCTAATTAATGATATTAAATGCTTGAGTTAAGGTAATGATACCTCGCTCTAGGAGATTAGCAAGTGCATTATTTAGATAAACCTCTTCCCGATAGTTCTCCACAACTTCTTCCTTAGAGTAAATGTTGATTTCATCTATTTCAAGCTTAATTAGCACTATGTCACTTTGAAGGGTCTTAATATTTACTTGCTTTATGGTTTCTTACTCAATATCACTAGGTAAAGAACATTGGGATCTGTCAACAATGAGTTCAACAAGTTTATTAGCTTGAGGATCTAAATTTCTAATGTTGGCTCCTTAGCTATCAATAACAGTATTTGTTCTTGCCAAATATTGTTTAACGTCTGTTCAGAATCTCTCAGTACTTATTTCAAGTTGGGCAAGAGCTTCTTTTACAGAATCTTTAGGTGGTTGGAGCTAAAATTATCCTGGAATGAGAAATTTGGATGATTGTGCTAATCTTGATCATAATAGTTGATTGCAACTCCTTATCTCTCAATAGCAGAATTTGTTCTTGCCAAATATTGTTTAATGTCCTTTCGGAATCTCTCAGTACTTATTTCAAGTTGGGCAAGAGTCTCTTTTAAAGAATCTTTAGGTGGTTAGGGCTGAAATTGATTATTCTGGAATGAGAAATTTGAATGATTGTGCCAGTATTGATTATAATGGTTGGAATAAAAATTGTTTAACATGTAGGAATTTCCAATCCAATGGAACGACTCTGATTGGAATGGAGCATATGGATTACCAACATAGTATTCATAATTAGAATATGCTCGATAATTGGTGGGTGGAGCATAATATTGGAGTGCCCAATGATTCTAGCTATTCATATTTTTTGTATACTCTTTAGCAACAGATTTGTTCTCTTGAGATATTACCTTAAAATTTGTATCAAAAAGCACAGTTAACAAATAAAAATAAAATTCAACTAGGATTATGATTACTTAGTAACAATATTAATAAACAAATCAATCCCTAGCAGCAGCGCCAAAAACTTAATACACACGAAGTTAGATATTCGTTTAAGTGCAAGTGTATATTGTCATTGTCAAGTAATAAAAATAAAATATCTATAAATGAGTATAGAGTGTTGATCCCCTGAAAATTGATGTTATTAATTACTGTAGTAATTTAATCTTTATTCCAATTGAATAATTCAAATGTTAAATTGATTAAGGATGCAAAAATAAAATAAAATAGAATAGAATAGAAAGAAAAAATAAATCAGAAACTGTCAATGGATTGAAATTTTAATAATTTCGATTTTACCATAATTAATTCACTTTGTATTTATCTATTTCTTTAATCTAAAAATTATAATCTTAATTAATAGTCGAGATACCTTAAATTATTAATTAGTCTTTCTCGATGTTTAATAGAAACACTTTTCAAATGCTAACACACTATATCTATATGTGAATTATAATAAGTAAAGATTTATTTAGATCTATGGTTCTTAATTAAGATTACATAGACCATATAAGTATATACCTATTTCACATGCAATATATGGTTAACTACACAATGAACTAAACACATAAATCTTCTCTCGGTCTCATTATGATTAACACGTCATTTAAATAGTAATTAGGTAATTAGAAGCATTAAGAACAATGTAGAAAACTCAATTTAAGGAAAATGATTCATTGATTAAATTGAATTGACAATACAAATGTTCACAATTAGGTTATATCGTAGCCTAGAAAATAAATTAATTCATAAAAAGAGACATAAAAAAATAATAATAATAATAATAAGAAGAAGAAATTTTAGATAAAGATGGAACTGAAATCACTGCACAGAAAGAGTCTAGGCTTCTCTCCTCTTCCTCTAATTCATAACTCAATGGTCTTTTTAAAGGTGAAATAAGTCTTTGAATCCTTTTCAAATTCTATCTTTAAAAAATCATTTAGTTCAACTCAAACTATTTTAATAAAAGATATTTCAATCTAACTCAAACTCTATGTTCTTTTTTTTATTATTTTATTTTTCAAAAACTGCATTATCATATTTGGATTTCAACGCAAATATCTAGTTTCTCGACACCAAATATCTCAAAACTCAAAATATAAATGTTGTAGATCTTTTTCTTAACTTTTCACAGTCATTTAAATCATCTCAATCAAAGTTTAGATGAAAGAGATATGTTTAAATTAGTAAAATAATATCAAAGATGTTTGAAGTGTGCAATTCTTATGTCTTATTCTCCAATTTTTCTCAATTTTTCATCTTTCTACTTACAAAATAAACACACAATCACACATAAATCTAACATAAATTATTCAAAAACTAAAAAAAATTTAAATTAAAGATAATTAATTGATGAGTATAAAATTCACTTGTGAAAAAGAAGAAAAGGGATATAAATACTTAAAACTGGCGGAGATAAAGTTTCAACATTTAATTTTTTCTTGGCACAATCTAAATTTGTCCATGTTGGTATTCGAAAGTTCAAAGTGAACGAAGTGCCAGTTCCCTACAAAAGTGAATATTTCAATGATGGTTTGCAGAAGAGAAATGTGGACTATCTCATGCTTAATAACTTGTTGGTTTTTGCAGAACAAGGTAAAAAAAATTGACTTTATATGACCTATATATCCAAAACCTACATTAAAGGTAATTGTCCTCTGTCCATTGTCATTTAGCTACTTCGTTTAGCACTTAAAATAAATATTATTAAGCCACTTTGATAGTTCCATTTTTGGTACCATATAATGAACCCATCATCAAGTGTAATATTCACTTTGATGTAGTAGTTTTAAATCTCTATATATACTATGTATAGAATCCCCCAGCTTTGAGAATGATTCAATTCCTAAAGATAACCAGGGAAAAAGAAAGATATTTAAGAAATTTAGAGTATGGCCTTTTTTTTTTGTAGTGCAAGTTGTACCAAAAAAAAAAAACAAAGCACAATTAACTGTGTCTAATTTGTGCCATCATCATCATTATCCCCATATTATACTCTCCTTATGCTCATAAATTCAAAAGACAAGTCACTAACATGAATATGAGATTTAAACAACAATAATTAAACATTTTCGCACTAAGTGGAGTCGGTTACATGGATCAAACAACACCACAGTGGCCTATTATGAATGAGATCAATAGATAGGTTATTAACTATTAAATCATTATTAATAGTTTCATTTATTGTTTTCTTTGACCTCCCTCTACCTCTAACTGTCGGACTATTCTCCATCTAATCTACTCTTCTCAATAGGGCTTTTGTCGGTTTTCTCCACACATGACCAAACCACTTTAAGCGAGATTTCACCATCTTCTCCACAATAAGTGCTACCTCAACCTTATCTCTAATGTATTCATTTTTAATCATATCTCTTCTGATGTGTCCACACATCCAGCGCAACATTCTCATCTCTACAACATTGAGTTTATCTTCATATTGTCTTTTAACTGTCCAACATTCAGTACCATATAATATAACATGTCTTATAGCTGTACGGTAGAATTTTTCTTTAACTTTGAGTGGCACTTTTTTATCACAAATGACACTCGAAACTTTTTTTCATTTCATTCATCCCGCTTGAATCCTATGGTTTATGTCCTCTTTTACTTCGCCGTCATTTTGTATAATAGACTCAAGATATTTATAACTTGTAACTTGTTTTAATATATGATCTCCAAGTTTTACATTTATATTTGTATTTGTTCGTCTCTTACTAAAAACATATTCTATATATTCTGTTTTATTTCTGCTTATACGAAAACCATGTGTTTTCAAAGCTTGTCTCTGTAACTCTAACTTCATATTTATTTTCTCTTTCGATTCATCAATTAAGACTATATCATATGCAAAAATCATACATTGAGGCCCAAAATCTTGTATATTTTCAGTAATTATGTCCAAAATCAAATTAAAAAGATATGGACTCAGAGAAAACCCTTGATGTAATCCAATAGTTGTGAAAAAAATCTTTTGTGTCCTCATTTTGTGTTCTCAAGCAAGTCGTGATCCTATCATACATGTCTTTGATTGCTCGAATATATGCAATACATACTCCTTTCTTTTCTAAAGTCTTCCATAAAACCTCCCTTAGCACTATGTTATATGTCTTTTCTAGATCAATAAAAACCATATGCAAATCTTTCTGTCTTCTTTTATATCTTTCCATCAATTTCTGCAGTAAATAAATTGCTTCTATAGTTGACCTTCTTGGCATAAAACCAAATTGATTCTCTGTGACTAGGGTCTCTTGTCTTAATCTTTGCTCAATGATCTTCTCACATAACTTCATAGGGTGGCTCATGAGGTTAATCCCCCAATAGTTAGATTAGTTTTGTATGTCCCCCTTATTTTTAAAGATAGAAATTAAAGTACTTCTCCTCCATTTGTCCGGCATTTTCTTAGATTTCATTATCACATTAAACAACTTCGTGAGCCAACTTATACCTTTCCTTCCTAGACTTTTCCACACCTCAATAGGTATATTATCGGGTCCTACTGGTTTCCCATTTTCCATTTTCTTCAAAGCCTTCTCTATTTCAAGCTCCTAAATTCTATGATAAAAAGTATAATTACAGTCCTCTTCTGCAACATTGAGTCTATCAGAGTCACAGGTCAACTCATGTCCTTTGTTAAAAAATCCTTGAAAGTAACTCCTCCATCGTGCTTGGATATCTTGCTCCCTTACCAAAACATTACCCTCTTCATCTTTAATACATTTTACTTGATCTAGGTCTCTTGTCTTCCTTTCCCTACCTTTTGCAAGCTTGTAAATTTTTCTTTCTCCATCCTTAGTTCCTAAAGGCTGATATAAACCCTCAAAAGCTCTAGATCTCGCTTTGCTCACAGCCTTCTTAGCATCTTTCTTAGCCATTTTATATATATTCCAATTTTCATTATCTTTACATAAGTGTCACGTCTTATAACTCTCTCTTTTAACCTTAATTTATCTTGCACCTCTGCATTCCACCACCAAGATTCTTTACTCTTTGGTCCAACACCTCTTGATTCTCCAAGTGTTATATTCTTAATCCCTTTGGCCTTCTTTTCCCACATATCATTAGCATATTTCCTATACCTCCCAAAGCTCTTCTTCCTCTACTCTTCTTTGAAAACTCCTTTGTTGTTTATTCTTCAAAGACCACCACCTAATTTTGGAAACTGTTTTCTTGCTCTTTCTTGCTACTTTTCTCTTAACTCGTACATCCAAAACTAAAACTCTGTGTTGGATAGCCAAGCTCTCTCCAAGTATGACTTTGCAATTTATGCAAAAAAATTTATTTGATTTCCTTACCAAGAAAAAATCTATTTGAGAGCTTACTCCTCCACTCTTGTATGTAATAAGATATTCTACCTGTTTTTTGAAACACGTGTTTGCTATAGTAAAATTATAGGCTAACAAAAAACCAAGATAATTTTACCCTCTTTATTTGCTTCTCCTAATCCAAAACTTCCATGTATACCCTCGTATTCTTTAGATTTCCTCTTTACATGTCCATTTAGATCCCCTCCTAGGAAAATTCTTTCTCCTAGAGGTATTTCTTGAATCAAACCTTCTAGATCCTCCCAAAAAATTCTCTTGTGATGCTCCTCTAATCCAACTTTAGGTGCATATACACTAAACACATTAAAAGTGTCCCGCTTCACTACAAGTTTTAAAGCTATAATCCTATCACCTAAATCTATATATTATGCTATGCATTTTTATAGTATTATATATATTCATGAGAAAAAAACAAGAATCTATGCAGAATAAAAGAAATAACCCCCATCAGCCTCCTCCAAATCAACATTTATTAGAAAATAAAATAAATAATGATGCAATTACATAAGAAATAATGTTGAAAACTCTACTTTTTGCCAGTCCAATATCAACCATATGTAAAATAGGCCATCCCAAACTTCGTTCGTTGTCATGCCCCTTTGGTAAATTTTGATCTCTCAACATTTCAATCAATCACCTTCACATTGCCTTACAAAGACAAAAACTAGCACCTTTGGTAAATTCTTCTTTCTTTTATTAACCATTTTCTTCCTAGTTTGTATCTTTTTGGGGTTGAAAGGGAATGTGGATCTTCCCATATGCTTGCTTTGGGTGGCAAGGAAGACAAGAAAAGTTCAAAGTTGATTTCAAATTTGTAAAGTGAATTTCTTTCGACTGATCGTGTCAAAGAGGTTTTGGTTGTTAAGAAAACAAAATTGAAAAAATGTAGCAATAGAAACCATGTCGGCGTGATTGTATTAAACCAAAAGAAATGAAATTCGTTGATTTGAAATCAACTCCAATATACTTAACTTTTTAAGCTTTTGTTGTTCCTTGCCACCTGAAGCAAATGTCTAGGTTCCATTTTAATCCTACAAATATATAAGCTTTTTGAAAGAAAATGGCTTACAAGAAAAAGGTGTCAGCTTTTGTGTTTGTAGAGCAATATGAAGGTGTTTAACTTCAATCTTCAATATCTTCTTTTCTTAAATCTGAACAGCCTTATTCAACCTTTAATGGAAATTACTCATTTTGGGAACTCCAAATACAATCTATAACCAAAACTACTAATCATGAGGTGTGTATTAACTAACCTTGATATAAGAACAAGGGAATTCAAAGTCCTATGCTAGAAAATTTTATTCAATCAGTCATTTTTTATATATTTAATTTTTTAAAGAAAAATTGAATTTATAGAATAAAAATAAAAAATATAATAGAATAAAAGAAAATATAAATAATAGGAACAAATAATGTATATAACATAAAATATAAAGAACGACCAAATAGTGGTTCGGTCCATATATTTGACCCAGGTGTAAACCCATTAAGTGAGACCAAATATAATTATGGAATGACAACAACATCTAATAATAACAACAACTAAGCTTTTTTCTATTAGGTGGAGTCGGCTACATGGATTAAACGACATCACAGTGGCTTATTATAAATGAGATTAATAGATAGATTATTAATCGTTAAATTTTTCTTAATAGTTTCACCTATTATTTTGTTTTGACCTCTCTCTACCTTTAACTATAGGTTGCTCTCTATTTGATCTACTTTTTTGAATAGAGCTTCTGCAGAACTTCTACACATATGGTCAAATCACCTTAAATGAGATTTCACCATTTACACATATGGCTAAATCACCTTAAACGAGATTCTACTATTTACTCCACAATAGGTATTACCCCAACTTTATCTTTAATGTACTCATTTCTAATTATATTTCTTCTAGTGTGTCCATACATCCAGCGCAACATTCTCATCTCTATGATATTGATTTTATTTTTATGTTGTCTTTTAATCATCTAAATTTTTTTTTTACTTTGAGCAGCAACTTTCTATGATAAATGATACTCGAAACCTTCTTCTATTTCATCCATCCTGCTTGAATCCTATAATTTACGTCGTCTTTTATTTTGCCGTCATTTTGTATAATTGACTCAAGATATTTAAAATTTGTGACTTGTTCTAATATATGGTCTCCAAATTTTACTTCTAAATTCATATTTATTTGAATTTTATTAAAATTACATTCCATATATTCTATTTTATTTTTACTTATACAAAAACTGTGTTTTCAAAATTTGTCTCTATGACTCTAATTTCATATTTATTTCCTCTTTCGATTCATCAACTAAAACTATATCATCTGCAAAAATATACATCGAAGCCCCAAATCTTGTATATATTCAGTAACTACGTCTAAAATTAAGTTAAAAAGATATGGACTCAGAGATTACCCTTGATGTAGTCCTATAGATAATTATGGAATGACCTAACCAACAAATTAACACCTCACAAATTATATTCGTATAGCCGGTCCCAAGCTCGGATAAAAGAGGAGAGTTGTGTTAGGCGTGTGACAACCAACGTAAAACTTTGTCGTAGCTACATGAACATGGATAAACGAAGCAATAGTGTTAAAGCTAGGTCGTTGCACAGAAGCAACGCGCTGTATAGCTCGAGTGCAGTGTCAGAGCAAGAGTCACTACATCGACACCCAGGTGTAGTGAAAAACAAGCAAGGGATCTCACACTTTAATGAACGAGTGTGGGCAAAGAAGTTAGTTCATGAGGGTAGGATCCGTTTTGAAATTTGAAATGTAGACACACTTATAGGAAAATCAATGAAAATAGTTGATAGTATGATACCATGATTAGGAGAAAGATCAATATCATGTGTCTACAAGAAACTAAGTGGGTATGAGAAAATGCAAAGGAATTAGATTCTTCGGATTTTAAGCTTTGGTACACCGACAAGACAAGAACTAGTAATGGAGTAGGTATAATAGTTGATAAGGAGTGGAAGAAAAATGTGGTAGATGTGAAAAGATTAGGGGATATGATTATAGCTTTAAAGTTTGTAGTGGAGCGGGACACTTTTAATGTGTTTAGTGTATATGCACCTCAAATTAGACTAGAGAAGCATCACAAGAGAATTTTTTGGGAGGATCTAGAAGGTTTAATTCAAAAAATATCTCTAGGAGAAAAGATTTTCCTATGAGGGAATTTAAATGGACATGTAGGGAGGGAATCTAAAGGATACGAGGGTATACATGGAAGTTTTGGATTAGGAGAAGCAAATGAAGAGGATAAGACTATCTTGGATTTTTTGTTAGCCTATAATTTTACTATAGCAAACACGTGCTTTAAGAAACGGGTAGAACATCTTATCACATACAAGAGTGGAGGAGCAAGCTCTCAAATAGATTTCTTCTTGGTAAAGAAATCAGATAGAAAGTTTTGCACAAATTACAAAGTCATACTTGGAGAGAGTTTGACTACTGATGAGATTTGTCGTGATCTACCAAAAATATTACCGAACCCCTATAATGTAGTATAGGGTAACTCCGGATCGTCTCTCAAGGAATGCTAATGTTAAATGATAGTTTCAAGACCTAACGGGGGGGTTGGATTTTATCACAATCAACTAGATCACAATTGGAAAATTGGACAAAGATTATATTACCGAAAATGTAACCTCACTAGACGTTCTTCAAGAATTCGTTCGGTTTATCCTAGACTAAAAATGATCAATCAAGTTGTTGGTTGATTTTCAGTTATAATCGAAATCTCTGCATCATAACCTTCATCATTCAAAATTCGATAACAAAATATATTACAAATTCATGCCATCACATACAACTTGTAATCTGTTATTTATCTGAAGATCAAATATCAACCAGTCTATTTCCTTTGTTTCATGCAATAGAATCAAGGTTTATCAATCAAAATTCTATCTCATACATCAAACTTGAATGGATAACAGAAATCTCTATATATTCATACAAGATTCGAAATATTTCAGAGAACAAAGAAGATGATGTAAACTTGATTACAATACAAACTGAATCTCAAAACCTAACCGAATTCAAGAGGAAGTCCAGCTGGTTACAAAGTTCTCTACTCTGCCATGGATGTCCAAGCTCTCTCCAGAGGATGAAGATGAAGATAGATGTGTGTATGAGAGTGGTAAGTGGTCTGAATTCCGAATTCCCCCCAATTAGACCAAAGGAAGGGAATCTTAATCATTAAAACCGACCAGGACAACATGTGACAGCTCTGCTTTCGGCTGCATGTGTTTCTCCAGCCTTGCACCACTCATTAGGGGTCCCAAATGCCTCTGGATGGCAAAGTGGTCTTCATATTAATTATTCCTCTACGTCATAGGGTTCCAGGGCGACCGAAATCATGCCAAACGGACATATATAACTCAGTTTATGGCCATCGCAACACCCAAAGGTCAGATTCTGTTTATGCTGCCCATGTATTGGACTCTTGGTCCAATTCGGCCTATTGGACCTCCGAACTGGATCTTGGCCTCTTCATGAAAGTTATGGACATTTGTCTTAGCTTTCCTACAAGATCGAAATCAGAATTTTTGGTGGTTTCAAACTCCAAATATAACCGAAATACACAGACAGGTTCAAAAAGATGGAATTGCTGGAAAAAAATCTCAAAGACCAAAATAAATCTCAAATCATAAAACCTAGCTTAAGTGATAGAAATAAGTGTAGGAGAGGATGAAAACACTATACATGATGATCAAATAATATATAGAAATGATGTTTATCAAATTCCCCCACACTTTTCCTTTGCACGTCTCGGGCAAACTAAAATTCAAACAAACTAGAAAATAAAGGAAACAATCCAGGATTTACATTCCAACAACTTTCAAGAATGCAAAAGATAAGTGAGCAAGAAGAACGTTAAATGCTTTAAGGAATCAAGACATTCATGAATTTATTTCTTACACTTCCAACTAAAAAGCATGGTGATTTCAATTGAATTATGTGAACTAAGAATGATAGGTTCTTACATGATATACTCTCAATTCTCAAGTGTTTAAAAAGGAAGGTTTGTGTTTTCACTCAATACAACTCATGACAATTTGCACTACCATAGGCTTGCTTCTGTTCTAATCTCCACCAATTTTAAACACATGCATGCACAAATCAAAAGGAGTTTATTTAAAGTTGTAATGGGGCTAATGAAAAGGAAGGGATGAAAAAAAATAACATGGGTATGGAAATTTAAAACTAAAGAGAGCATGAGAACATTGGGAGATAAAATGAGCAATATGCACCAAAATCATCCAAAAATTCTATACATCTTTGTTTCTTTTTTTTTCTTTTCTATAAAATTTTTTTTTTTCACATTCAATTCTCTTTTTTGTTTTTTTCATCTCTAAAATTCACATTCATAACTCTAAAATTCACATAGCCAATTGATTTCAAAATTACAACTTCTTCTCCCCCACACTTGGATTTGTCTGTCTCAGACAAAGAACAACTCATCAAATGATCAACCAATGCTCTCTTACTCCCTAAGGTAAGGTAGAATCATGGTTTCATGCTTAAGGTTGGTAATGAGGGAATTGGAAATATTAGGGTCAAAGGGAAATTGTATTAGGTAGGCTATTTGGTTAACTAGCTAAATGTAAGAAAAGAAAGCCTTCATTACATTCATGCATGCATGTGAAAATATAGTCTCAAAAAGAAGCAAAGCAAGTTCTAGAGTGTCAAACTTTATGAGTGTAATTCACACAAGAAAAGAATAGAGAATGACAATTGGCCCAAATGCTCACTAGGTATGCACTAACATGCTTAATCCATTTATTCAATGTCTATCACCAAACTTGCTAGCTAAGAGATGCAAGAAATGCATTTAGTCATGCTTTAGACCTCAAATTTTTAAAGTGCTCCAAGCCCACAACCTTTACAAATCTCAAGGCTATTGAAAATGCAAATAGAAAATGGCAACCAGAACAGAACAGAACAAGCTAAAATAGAAAATGCAAATAGAAAACAAATCTCCAAGCTAAATATTTTTTTTTTTTTAAAACAGAACAGAACAAGAATAAGAGAAAAAGAAATATTCAAGCATAAGTAAAATGAACTCCCTCAAGTTAGGGAAACAGCATCAACCAAAACCAACTCTTCAACTGAATTCTCTTTAGCTCCCTCATGAAATTGTTTGAGTCGGTGTCCGTTGACTTTGAAAGTCCGCCCTGTAGTCACATCTTGAATTTCAACTGCACCATAAGAAAATATATTAGTGACTAAAAATGGGCCCTCCCATCGGGATCTCAATTTGCCTGGCATAAACTTAAGGCGAGAGTTGTATAAGAGCACTTTCTCCCATTCTTTGAATTCCTTTCTAAGAATTTGCTTGTCATGAAAGGACTTAGTCTTCTCTTTGTATATTCGGGAATTCTCATAGGCCTCTAATCGGAGTTCTTCTAATTCCTGAAGTTGCAATTTCCTTCCGACTCCGGATTGGTCTATGTCCAAGTTACAAGCCTTTACTGCCCAATAAGCCCGATGCTCTAGCTCCACTGGAAGATGACATGCCTTACCAAAGACAAGCCTATAGGGTGACATACCTATAGGTGTCTTATAGGCAGTCCTGTAAGCCCATAAAGCATCATCTAGCCTCTTACTCCAATCTTTTCTGTCTGGTCTCACTGTTTTCTCCAAAATTTGTTTAATCTCACGATTGGAGACCTCGGCTTGGCCATTTGTCTGAGGATGATAAGGAGTTGAGACTTTATGAAAGACACCATATTTACTTAACAAGGTTTTCATGTGTCTATTGCAAAAGTGAGATCCTTGATCGCTAATTATTGCCCTGGGTATGCCGAACCTACAAAAGATGTTTGATCTAACAAAATTCACAACAACATGAGAATCATCAGTTCTAGTGGGAATGGCCTCCACCCATTTGGAAACATAATCAACAGCCAATAAGATATAAACAAAGCCAAATGAGACAGGAAATGGACCCATGAAGTCAATTCCCCAAACATCAAAGATTTCACAAAACAGTAAAGGTTGTTGGGGCATTTCGTTCCTACGGGTTATATTTCCTGCTCGTTGACATTGTTCACAAGATTTACAAAATTCATAGGCATCATGAAATAAGGTAGGCCAATACAAACCAGAATCTAATACCTTCCTTGCAGTCCTCTGGGGACCAAAATGACCTCCACAAGCATAGGAATGACAAAAGGAAAGTACAGAATGAAACTCATAATTAGGTACACATCTTCTAATTATTTGGTCACTACAAAACCTCCACAAATAAGGATCATCCCACACATAGTATTTAGCTTCACTCTTGAATTTATGTATCTGTGCACGTGCAAGATTTAAGGGCAACACATGTGCAACCAAATAATTTACAAGGTCAGCATACCATGGAAACTCACCATGCAGCTGTAAAAGCTGCTCATCTGGGAATGAGTCTTGAATAGGAAGAGAATCAGATGCTCTCTCTATTCTGCTCAAATGGTCAGCAACCACATTTTCTGCTCCACTCCTATCTCTAATCTCTAGGTCAAATTCTTGAAGAAGGAGCATCCATCTAATTAACCTTGGTTTAGCATCAGGTTTCTTTAAGAGGAACTTGAGAGCTGCATGATCAGAGAAAATTACCACATGAGAACAAAGCAAGTATGATCTAAATTTATCTAATGCAAAAACAATTGCTAAAAGCTCTTTTTCTGTTGTGGTATAATTTGCTTGGGCAGAATCAAGTGTCCTCGAGGCATAATAGATGACATATGGAGCTTTATCAACTCTCTGGGCAAGGACTGCTCCCACGGCATAGTTAGACGCATCACACATCAGTTCAAATGGAAGCGTCCAGTCAGGTGACTGGATGATGGGAGTTGAAGTGAGAGCCTTCTTAATATGGTCAAATGCATCCTTGCATAATGAGTTGAAGATGAAGTCCACATCCTTTTGTAGCAAGCTGGATAATGGAAGGGCAATTTTGCTGAAGTCACGAATGAAGCGCCGGTAAAATCCTGCATGGCCAAGAAAGGAACGAACTTCCCGCACACTGGCAGGGTAAGGTAAAGCAGTAATAACATCAATCTTGGCTGGATCTACCTCTATGCCCTTTTTAGAAATTATATGCCCTAAAACTATACCTTGTTCTACCATGAAATGGCATTTTTCAAAATTTAAAACAAGGTTAGTTGTAGTGCACCGATGTAATACCCTAGATAGACTATCCAAGCATTCATCAAAGGAAGAACCATATATGGTGAAATCATCCATGAATACCTCCATACAGTTCTCTAAAAAGTCAGAAAAGATACTCACCATGCAGCGTTGGAATGTGCCTGGAGCATTACAAAGACCGAATGGCATTCTCCTGTATGCAAAAGTGCCAAATGGGCACGTGAATGTGGTCTTCTCCTGGTCCTCTGGGGCTATATGTATCTGAAAGTACCCAGTATATCCGTCCAGAAAACAGTAGTGTGATTTTCCTGCTAAACGCTCCAACATCTGATCAATGAAGGGAATAGGGTAATGGTCCTTACGGGTGGCTTGATTAAGCTTTCTATAGTCAATACACACCCTCCAACTATTCTGAACTCGAGTAGGAATAAGTTCATTATGCTGGTTGGCTACCATTGTCACTCCTGATTTCTTTGGGACAACTTGCACTGGACTTACCCATTTGCTGTCTGAAATTGGATAGATTATACCAGCTTGTAGAAGCTTGGTTACTTCCTTTTTAACCACATCTAGAATCAATGGGTTCAGTCGCCTTTGTGGCTGCCGTACTGGTTTAGCATCCTCCTCAATCAAAATCCTATGCATGCAAGTGGAAGGGCTAATGCCAGGTATATCTGCAAGTGTCCACCCAATTGCCCTCTTGTGCTGTTTCAAGATGTTCAACAATTTTTCTTCTTGATCAAGTTGAAGGTTCTTAGCTATAATGACTGGCAGCTGCTCATTCTCTTCTAAAAATGCATATTTGAGATGCTCAGGAAGAGGCTTAAGCTCTAGTATGGGCGGCTGCACTATGGAAGGCAGTAACTTTGCTACTGGTGCATCTGCTGCATAAACTCCTGCATATTCAACATTTTCTAACAATAGCATAGATCCATCAACTTCTTTAGAATCTGTGACAAAGTCATCATTTTCTAAGAATGCATTGATTTCAGAACAAGCAGAACAAACAGCATCATTAACACAATTACAGCATAGGGAATCATCAAATAGAAACACATCAGGAAATTCAGAGGAGAAACTGTCGTAGACCTCATCGACCAATTCATCAAGTATATCAATGCAGAAAAGAGAATGATCTTCCATGGGGTGTCTCATTGCATCAAAGATATTAAACTGCACAACATTATCACCAAACTCCATGGAGAGGGTTCCTGCATGCACATCTATCTTAGTCTTGGCAGTCTTGAGAAAAGGTCTCCCAAGAATGATTGGAGTTTTATTGAATGATGACTCTCCTTCCATATCTAGAATGTAGAAATCTGCAGGAAAGACCAATTCATTAACTTGGACCAATACATCCTCAATTACTCCAGCAGGGTAAGCATTGCTTCTGTTGGCCAATTGAATCACCACTCCTGTTTGCTGTAACGGGCCAATTCCAAGTGACTGAAATACAGAGTGTGGCATCACATTTATTGAAGCTCCAAGGTCCAGCATAGCATCTTCAAAATTACAGTTTCCAACGACACAAGGTATAGTAAAAGTTCCAGGATCTTTACACTTCTGAGGCATAGGTTGAATGAGGGCAGAAACATTTTGGCCCATACTAACTCTTTCATTTCCCTTCAGCTTCCTCTTGTGAGTACACAACTCCTTTAGAAACTTTGCATATTTTGGAATCTGCTTGATTGCCTCTAGCAGTGGAATGTTTATTTCCACTCTTCTGAATGTCTCCAGAAGTTCTTTTTCCTTCTCTGCCTCATCCAATTTTTTTGATTGCACTGCTCTCTGAGGGAAAGGCAGAGGTACAACATGGTCATTCTGTTGCTGCAATGTTGTTTTTGAAGTAGAACCTTGGCCAGAACTGCTAGGTTCAGAGACTGATTTTTCTGGTGCAGCATATTTACTCTGATTGCTGTTAGAAGTTGGAATTGGAACTGCTGCATCTGGAATTACTTTGCCACCTCTGAGCATAATAGCACTCACGTTCCCTTTTGGATTGGGTATGGTCTGTGAAGGAAGCTGGCCAGAACCTTGTGCTTGCAGCTGACTCATTGTTGATGCTAATTGTCCAATTTGAGTTTCTAAGTTCTGGATGGTAGATTCTGTCCTTTGCTGGAACTGAATGTTATTTGTTGCCATTTGCTTGACCAAATCTTCCAATGATGACTGAGATGAAGTGGCTTCTGGACTTTGCTGTTGCTGAACAGAAGACTGTTGGTACTGCGGTTTATTTGGATGCTGGTAAATTGGTCTACTTGGCTGCTGCATATTCTGTGGAAACTGTTGCCTTACTGGTTGCTGATATTGCTGATGCTGTTGGTTCTGCTGCTGTGTGGAATTATCCCATTTAAAATTCGGATGGTCTCTCCAACCAGGGTTATATGTACTGGAGAAAGGGTCATGCCTTGGCTGCTGATTGGATTGGTAGTATTGTGGCCTGTTGGGAAACACATTAGCTGCTGCTGCTTGGTTGGAAAGTACAGCAACATCTTCTTGAAGAGTAGGGCACACTTCAGTGGAATGGGAGGAACAAGCACAAATGCCACAAACTCGAACTGGTTGTTCTGGTTGTGCAGCTGGTCGTTGATGTTGACCCATTGCCAATTGCCTAACAAGGGAGGTCAACTCATCTAATCTGTGTTCCACACGATGCTGATCTGCATATGATACTTGTGCTTCATTGACTCCTCCTCTGGCAGGTGCCATTCTGGTACCAAACTGTTGAGAGTAGGCAGCCATGTTAGCTATGAGCTCCCTAGCTGCAGCAGGAGTTTTATTCACCAATGCTCCTCCACTGGCTGCATCTATCATATTTCTATCCATGGGAAACAATCCCTCATAGAAATACTGGATGAGTAATTGGTCACTAATCTGATGATGCGGACAGCTAGCACATAACTTTTTGAATCTCTCCCAGTACTCGTATAGTTTCTCTCCTGCCAATTGCCGAATACCACAAATCTCCTTCCGGATGGAGGCAGTCCTAGAGACAGGGAAGAACTTCTCCAAGAATGTTTGTTTCATGTCATTCCAGCAAGTGATGGAGCCTGATGGGAGGTAGTACAACCAGGCTCTTCAGAGATGCCTTGCGGTTTCATGGTTGAGCACACCACATGGAACTCCTTCGAGTGCCTATGAGGGTCCTCACCTGTAAGACCATGAAATCTTGGCAACAAGTGTATTAATCCATACTTAAGCTCTAAGTCAGCATTTAACTCAGGATATTGAATGCACAAAGGTTGGTATGTTACATCTGGTGCAGCAAGTTCTTTGAGGGTTCTAGTATTATTATTGTTAGCCATATCAACAATAGGATTAACAAGACTACTAACAGATATGTCAAACAATCGTCTCCTAGATCTCTGCAAGGTATGAAAAGTCCTATCAATCTCAGGATCAAGCTCACACAATTCACCACTAGAGGACCTAGTCATACACTAAACAAGATGCAATGTACCAAGACACACCACACATGGAAACACACTAAAACACAAAAGAACAACTAAACATAACAAGACAGAACCAGTTAAGGTGTGATCAACACAAGATGCAAATTGGATTAAAATGCAACACAAAAATAAAATGATAAATACTAAAAAATTCAAAAACAGGTGTAAACGTTCGAATTTGGCCAAGATAGGGTGGTGCTGATGGCGAAACAATCAGTTATGTGTAAAACACCATTTGGAATCAACCCACCAAATTTCAGATCAATCCGAGATAAAAATTTTTAGGAACAGTAAAATCAGCAAACACTATTCCGGCCAATTCTAAGGAAGAAAGAAAAACAAAAACAATAATGAAAAATCAAGAGAAATGGGAAGACAAACACATATAAGTGACAACTATTTATACAAAAGTTTTGAAATTATTAAGTAACATCCACATTCCCCGGCAACGGCGCCAAATTTTTGATGAGATTTGTCGTGATCTACCAAAAATATTACCGAACCCCTATAATGTAGTATAGGGTAACTCCGGATCGTCTCTCAAGGAATGCTAATGTTAAATGATAGTTTCAAGACCTAACGGGGGGGTTGGATTTTATCACAATCAACTAGATCACAATTGGAAAATTGGACAAAGATTATATTACCGAAAATGTAACCTCACTAGACGTTCTTCAAGAATTCGTTCGGTTTATCCTAGACTAAAAATGATCAATCAAGTTGTTGGTTGATTTTTAGTTATAATCGAAATCTCTGCATCATAACCTTCATCATTCAAAATTCGATAACAACATATATTACAAATTCATGCCATCACATACAACTTGTAATCTGTTATTTATCTGAAGATCAAATATCAACCAGTCTATTTCCTTTGTTTCATGCAATAGAATCAAGGTTTATCAATCAAAATTCTATCTCATACATCAAACTTGAATGGATAACAGAAATCTCTATATATTCATACAAGATTCGAAATATTTCAGAGAACAAAGAAGATGATGTAAACTTGATTACAATACAAACTGAATCTCAAAACCTAACCGAATTCAAGAGGAAGTCCAGCTGGTTACAAAGTTCTCTACTCTGCCATGGATGTCCAAGCTCTCTCCAGAGGATGAAGATGAAGATAGATGTGTGTATGAGAGTGGTAAGTGGTCTGAATTCCGAATTCCCCCCAATTAGACCAAAGGAAGGGAATCTTAATCATTAAAACCGACCAGGACAACATGTGATAGCTCTGCTTTCGGCTGCATGTGTTTCTCCAGCCTTGCACCACTCATTAGGGGTCCCAGATGCCTCTGGATGGCAAAGTGGTCTTCATATTAATTATTCCTCTACGTCATAGGGTTCCAGGGCCACCGAAATCATGCCAAACGGACATCTATAACTCAGTTTATGGCCATCGCAACACCCAAAGGTCAGATTCTGTTTATGCTGCCCATGTATTGGACTCTTGGTCCAATTCGGCCTATTGGACCTCCGAACTGGATCTTGGCCTCTTCATGAAAGTTATGGACATTTGTCTTAGCTTTCCTACAAGACCGAAATCAGAATTTTTGGTGGTTTCAAACTCCAAATATAACCGAAATACACAGACAGGTTCAAAAAGATGGAATTGCTGGAAAAAAATCTCAAAGACCAAAATAAATCTCAAATCATAAAACCTAGCTTAAGTGATAGAAATAAGTGTAGGAGAGGATGAAAACACTATACATGATGATCAAATAATATATAGAAATGATGTTTATCAACTATCCAACACAGAGTTTTAGTTTTGGATGTACGAGTTAAGAGAAGAGTAGAAAGAAAGATCAAGAAAACAGTTCCCAGAATTAGATGGTGGTTTTTGAAGAATGAACAACAAAGGAGTTTTCAAAGAAGAGTGGAGGAAGAGTGGCTTTGGGAGGTCCAGGGAAATGCTAATGATATGTGAGAAGAGATGGCCAAAGGGATCAGACATATAGCAAGAGAGATACTTGGAGAATCAAAAGGCGTTGGACCAAAGGTTAAAGAATCTTGGTGGTGGGACGTAAAGGTACAAGATAAAATTAAGGTTAAAAGAGTGTTATAAGATGTGACATTTATGTAAAGATAATGAAAATTGGGATAAATATAAAGTGGCTAAGAAAGACGCTAAGAAGACTATGAGCAAAGCAAAATCAAGAGCTTTTGAGGGGTTTTATCAATCTTTAGGAATTAAAGATGGAGAAAGAAAAATTTACAAGTCTGAGAAGGGTAAGGAAAGAAAGACAAGAGACCTTGATAAAGTGAAATGTATTAAAGATGAAGAGGATAATGTTTTGGTAAGGGAGCAAGATATCCAAGCACGATAGAGGAGTTACTTTTAAGGGCTTTTTAACAAAGGACATGAATTGATCTGTGACTCTGACAGACTCAATGTTGCAGAGGAGGACCGTAATTATACTTTTTATCGTAGAATTTAGGAGTTCGAAGTAGAGAAGACTTTGAAGAGAATGAAAAATGGCAAAACAGTAGGACTCGATAATATACCTATTGAAGTATGAAAAAGTTTAGGAAGGAAAGGTATAAGTTGGCTCATGAAGTTGTTTAATGTGATAATGAAATTTAAGAAAATATCATATGAATGGAGGAGAAATACTTTAATCCCTATATATAAAAACAACAGGGTCATACATAACTGCTCTAACTATCGTAGAATTAAGCTCATGAGCCACACTATGAAGTTATAGGGGAAGATCATTGAGCAAAGATTAAAACAAGAGACCCAAATCACAGAGAATCAATTTGGTTTTATGCCAGGAAGGTCAACTATGGAAGCAATTTATTTACTGCGGAGATTGATGGAAAGATATCAAAGAGGACAAAAAAAATTTGCATATGGTTTTTATTAATGTAGAAAATGCATATGATAGAGTACTAAGAGAGGTTTTATAGAAGGCTTTAGAGAAAAAAAGAGTATGTATTGCGTATATTTGAGCAATCAAAGACACGTACGATAGGATCATGACATGCATGAAATCACAAAATTGGGACACAAAGGATTTTTCCACAACTATTAGACTACATCAAGGGTCTTCTCTGAGTCCATATCTTTTTAACTTGATTTTGGACGCAGTTACTGAACATATACAAGAGTTGGGGCCTCAATGTATGATTTTTGCAGATGATATACTTTTAGTTGGGGAATCGAAAGAGCAAATAAATATGAAGTTAGAGTCATTGAGACAAGTTTTGAAAACACATGATTTTCATATAAGTAGAAATAAAACAGAATATATAGAATGTATTTTTAGTAAAAAATGAACAAATACGATTTTAGATATAAAACTTAGAGACCATATATTAAAATAAGTTACAAGTTTTAAATATCTTGAGTCCGTTATATAAAATGACGGCGAAGTAAAGGAGGACGTAAATCATAGGATTCAAGCGGGATGGATGAAATAGAGGAAGGCTTCGAATGTCATGTGTGATAAAAAAGTGTCGCTCAAAGTTAAAGAAAAATTTTACCGTACAGCTATAAGACCTGCTATATTGTATGGTACTGAATGTTGGGCTATTAAAAGACAACATGAAGATAAATTCAATGTTGTAAAGATGAAAATGTTACGCTAGATGTGTGGACACACAAAAAGAGATAGGATTAGAAATAAGTGTATTAGAGAGAAGGTTAGGGTAGCACCTATTGTGGAGAAGATGGTAGAATCTCACTTAAGGCGATTTGGTCATATGTGGAGAAGACTTGTAGAAGCTCTCTTGAAGAGAGTAGATCAGATGGAGAATAGCTCGCTAGTTAGAGGTAGAGGGAGGTTAAAAAAAATAATAGGTAAAACTATTAAGAATAATTTAATAGTTAATAACTTATCTATTGATTTTATTCATAATAGGCCACTGTGGCGTCATTTGATCCATGTAGCCAACCCCACTTAATAGGAAAAGGCTTAGTTGTTGTTATTGTGACGATGAGCAATTTGTACTTCCGTATTGATCGAGATTCTGAATACCTAAAATAAACTTGTAATTAGTGCCTTCACAAACCTTACTAAGATCTTCAGAGGAGGCACATCTCCCACTAAGACCCCTCAAGGTTAAGCAAATGCTGTTGGCTAAGGATGGTAGTTCAGGAACCAGCTCTGCATCAAGATCATCCCTTCGTTGGATCCCTTTCCCAGCAGACACTTAATGTGCTCAGGGTGGCCAGAGATACCACCCTCGCATTGAGTTGTTACCAATGGCACCTCTGTGCGCTGAGCACAGAGTTGTTCACCCACGAGTTGCACACCAGAATTCTGAGGATCTGTATGACATGGAAGTTCTAGGATGAACACCTAAAGATATTTTTCATGAGGACAGAGTGAGAAATATAAGTAACAAGCTGTGTAATTGCCATTGCGCTGGCCATCCATTATTATGTTACCTAGGATAACCTTCGCATAATCATTGATGCTAAGAAGAGTTGAAGTACCCATTAAGCCTTACTCAACAATCCCCTTAATTCAAGAAATTGGATAGTCTGAATGACAATGCTAAAGAGCAAGTCATGGGAATCGGGACTTTATAACTAGGATAAGGATCTACGCTCTAAATTCAGATTAAGCTCCAGAGTCCATCGTTGTAGCTGAGAGTAAACAGAAAAATTTTAATATCAAAATGTGAGTATTTGAACCTTTTACACTTCTAAAAATCAACTCTACTTCAATTCGTAATTCAATACTTAATGATGTAAAGTGGTTTTTAATTAAGTAAGAAAAATTGTATACTATACTTATTTTTAGATGAACAGATTATAAAAAGATTAAAAAAAAAAAAAGATTCTAACTTCAGATATCTAATGAAACTGTCCTTGGAAATGTAATCTTATTCAAAGAGAAATATATTAAATATATAGAGTTTCTTTTTTTATATTATATGCATGGATGATCCCATAAGAGGCCAAACATAATCAAGTTGAATTCAGAAAAGCTATTTGAAATCTAACAAGTAACAATTATAGAGGCATTTCAATACCAGACATTTTATTTTTGTTGTGTCCACTTGACTGATGTGGATTGATCCACTTTAAATTCTATTAGAAGTCCACCGTAAATTTCTGTCACTTATACCTTTGGTGCTTGCTTTTGGCGTCATGCCTTAGCTGATGTGGGTGCCTCATACAAAAACACTTGTAAAACCTTAAAAACGAAATATAAATAAAAGTATTCTTCATAAGGTCGTTTAGAAACAAAATTTGTCCCTTCTTCTGCATTTTCTTTCTGACTTTTCAAAAATTAAACTCTTTCAAAACTAGAAAATCTGCTTCGGCTGTTGAGCTGTCAAATTCACTGCAAACAGAGACAGAGCTTTTTTAGAGGACCCATCTTCTTTTAGCGCATTAGCAGCAGCATACTTTAGGTCTTCAATTCTTTTTCGAATCTGTTTGCTCTCCACACCTTCCATCAACCTTCGTATGACCTTAGCTATCTCTTCTCTTTCTACTATCCCACTTTGGTTAATTTTTGGTCTTAGTGCCACTTTCAGGCCATCAGTTAACGAAACAGCATTCATTTTCTGCTCAGCAAACAGTGGCCATGCCATAATTGGTACACCATGCACAATACTCTCAAGGGTCGAATTCCAACCACAGTGGCATAGGAACCCACCAGTGGAATTGTGACTAAGGATCTCAATTTGTGGTGCCCAAGAAGGAACAACCAAACTTTGCTCTCGGGTTCTCTCCATAAACCCTTTGGGTAAGAAATGTAAAGGGTCCTCATTTGTGGCACCAAGGTAAGCAGCACTAGGAATATTGCTTGGGGCTCTCACAACCCATAAGAATTTTTTGCCACTGAGTTCCAACCCAAAAGCCAATTCATTGAGCTGGTCTTGAGAGAGTGTCCCACCACTCCCAAATGAAACATAAAGAACCGATCTGGGCGGTTGATTGTCCAACCATCTTAAACAGTTTGACCCGTTTGCCTCACTACTTGACCCACTTTGTATAATGGGTCCAACAGGATAGATCTGGGGCTTCCCCTTGATTTCATCTTGTAAGGCTTTTATGGCTTCGGTTTCTAGTTCGAGGAAGCTGTTGAAAAGGACACCATCAGCAAGACGGCATCTTTTGGAACGTTCAAGAAATTGCTTGTAAATTAGGCCGCTTCGATCGCTAAGTGAGTCTGGGATATCTCTGCCATGAAATGGTATACAACCAGGAATTTCAATGGGTTCTTGTAGGTCTCTGAACTCTGAAGAAAATGTCTCGTGCAGTTTTGAGGAATAGAAGTAGAGAGATAAAAGCATAGCAGATAGAGGGAGGTATAAGTAAGACAAGATGTTGAGTTCTGCAGCAAAATTCAGTGCTTCGTGGGCAAAAACATCAGCAACCAATGCCACCAGGCCATTTCTGGAACTTTCAGACTTCAATTCCTCCCGTATATATGGCAGTGAAAGAGTTACTGCAAGCTGAATTTGGACTCCAGTGTGAACGCCTTGAGGTATGTCTTCTTTGGCAACTGGAGGAAGAAAAATGGAGTCTATGTTTGAAGGAAGAGTTTCAAGGTAGGCTTTGGAGGCATTGGGAGGAGACCCAAGTGTGGGAATGATGCAGGTGACATGAATTTCTGGATGGAGCTGAACAAGTCGCTTGGAGAACTCAATAATGGGGACAAGATGGCTGAAACCAGCACTGGGAACGACGGCTATGTGAGTTTTTTTCTCCATGGAAACTTAGCTCAGATCAATTGACTTGATATCGTTTATGAAAAGATACATGGCTTTATGTAGAGACACGGGCAAGAGGAAATAGTTTGACGACTGCCAAATTCTCTGATGAACTAATACACGCGAAGAAATGAGTCAATTAAATGACGTAACTTCAAACGTAAAGCTGCAGTCGATCTACTGTAGATTTATGATGTCTTTTAGTTCCTTGTCTCCTTTCTTTTTCTTCTTTTATTTTTCTTTTCTTGTGGCTTCAAGTTAGTTGATATTTAACTCATAAATCGGAATGCGATGTTATGAATGTTCGTTTACTTTTCGAATTTTGAAAACATAATCCAAAAGCCAACTACGCTTTACTTGTATTAATTGTAACTGGTATATATTAACATTTGGAGATTTTTGAGTTATTTTGATGTATAAATCCTTTTATTTTACTCATATTGTATTACTTAAAAAAAATGAAAATATCATATTTTATATAAAATACATAAATTTATATAACATTAATTATGAAAATATTAATAATTATAACATTTTATATTTTGACATTACATATCTTAATTACATAATATATTTGGAAATATAAGATAAAAATGTAGGTATATATATACAGTCTAGGTTCATAGCTCTGCCATTTTTCTGCTTTTTCACGTGAGGTTTAGGAGAAGAAGGAGAGAATTTCATTTTGACTTACATGATACTAAGTATGGAACCTTCCTTTTAGGAAAAGGACAAGAAAAATGTCCTTTTCTAAAAGTAAAATAATAATAATAAGTGCATGCCAAACTTGACCACTGTGGACGATTCCTACATATTTGGATGGTAGACTTCAATTTGAATTTTGCTTCCTCTGAAAAAAATAAGTGAAAACCCATTGGTCAGTATAAAGTCGGTTTCGAAGTTATATTGTTCATAAAATATAGTACATGCATTTTAGATACGGCTATCTGCTACTTAGGATATGGACAGGTCGATCAATATTAATTTAGTTAGTAAAAATTTAAATATTTTAAGTTAAATTTTTATAAGTCATTTATAAGTATTGATATAAATTTTTTTTAACTTTAAAATAATGTAGTATATTCTCAGTTTATCTTTTTTTTAATCAAAAAACAAAACTATGGATATTTTGCATTTTTTTAGTATTTTAATATCATCATAAAATATACTAATTACAATAATTAAGATTTTAATATTTAATATAATAATTAAAGGTAATCATAAAATTCATATAATTAATATTTTATAAATGTTATTTTATATCTTGTAATATCTTAAATAACACCAAATATATTTAAGATACTAATATCAAATTCAATCATCGATCTTAAATGCCTCATGATATCTACAGTAACATAATAAAATTGGTGTGCTAAATATTAATATTTTTGAATGGATGATTATGTAACGCAATTGGGTATAAACATATTGCATCCATGCCATCTCTGACTATTAAATAGAGGACAGACAAGATTCGAACTAGCAGGTTTCCAATTACCCGTTCTCTCATTGTGTTACTACTTAACAATTGGACAAATAAATAATAAAAATCTCCCACATATGAATTTGTCAATACTATCAAGCGGATAGGCTATAAATAAATCAGCATACATTCATATATATATATATATATATATATATATATATATATAAACTCATATCTTTTTAACTTAATCTTAGATGAACTCACTGAACATATCTAAAAATTGGGGTCTCGATGTATAATTTTTATATATGATATAATCCTAGTCGTTGAATTTAAAGAGAAAATAAATGCGACATTAGATTCATAAAGACAAACTTTGGAAATACATAACTTTTATATCAGTAAAAATAAGACAAAGTATCTGAAATGTAAATTTAGTAAAAAAAAACATATAAATTTGAATTTAGAAGTGAAATTTGAAAATCATTTTATAAAATAAGTTACAAGTTTTAAATATTTTAGATTCATTATACAAAATGACGTAGAAATAAATAGAGAAATAAATCATAGGATTCAAGTAGGGTAAATGAAATGGAGGAAAGATTCGGGTGTCATTTGTGATAGAAAACTATCACTCAAAATTAAGAAAAAAATTTATTGTATAGCTATAAGACTTACAATATTGTATGGTATTGAATATTAGACAGTTAAAAGATAATATGAGAATAAATTAAATATTGTATAAATGAGAATGTTACATTAGATATGTGGACACACTAAAAGAGATATGATTAAAAATGAATGCATTAAGAGAAAGTTGGGACAGCACTTATTGTGAAAAAGATGGTAGAATCTCACATAAAGTATTTTGGCCATGTGTAAGGGTAACCTGCAAAAGCTTTGGTAAGAAGAGCAGATAAGATAGAGAGTAGTTCAACAGTTAGAGGTAGAAAAAAACTAAAGAAAACAATAGGTAAAATTATTAAAAAAAGTTAGCAATTAATAATCTCTCTATTGATCTCATTTACAATAAGACACTTTGACATCGTTTAATCCATATAACTGACTCCGTTTAGTGAAAAAATATTTAGTTTGTTGTTGTTGTTATATATATATATATATATATATATTAAAGTGTAAAATCAAAGCTTTTCTTTAGTTAAATGGGCCCATTTAACCCCTTTTTTTCTTTATCTTTTTGCATACTTGTTTGTTGTTATTTAGTTATTACAACTACGTAAGTGTACATATCGCAACTATAATACAATTAATTTGAGTAATAGATTGTATCTATAGAGACACACAACTAAAATAATTAATTACCACAACCAATCTATTAATTATATCTGGATTAGTCGAATGAGAAAGTGTTGACAAACAAAAACAACATAAAATAATGTAAATCATTGATCAAGATAAAAAACAATAAGTGGGAGTAGATATAAGTAAATTAATTTCACTTAATATTTCATCTGTTTGTTAACCCCAATTCAGTTCTTATTACAATATTTTAAATTACTAACCCAAGCATTCAATTTAGCCTATTTCAAGTCAAATAAATGTGATTCAATTCTAATTAATAGATGATATTGCTATAGCTAACCAAATAATTAAGAACTTAAATACTCAAATCAAAACTCTTAAAAGCTATACAAGGCAAAGAGATATGATGCTATTTTACACACAAATTAATCAATTCAGAACAAGCCTACTGTGACTAATTATGCGCTATTCAATTCAAATTAAAACAATCAAAGCCCCTTTTCAAGAAGATTCATATTCCTAAATCATTCAATTGGTGATCAACAATAAAAAAACATTAAACATATAATTGAATAAATAACTCTTGATATTGAATTCAAAATAGACTTATGGTTCAAAGAAAATTACATACAAAGATCCTTTGACTACTTAGAAAAGATAAACTAATCCATAGCTAACGAAAAAAAATTCTAGAGTTAAAGAAAATAAACATTAAAATCAAGATACAAGAGAACTTAAAGAAGAGAGGTGGAGTTTTGCCCAATTCCGCTCCCTAATTTAGTCTCTTGATTAATATGATAATCTTCAAATCAGATGTCATATTTATCCTCTTAAAAGCTTTAAAGAGTTAGTCAATGAGCTTCAAATACAAAGCCTTAGATTTTCTATTCATAACTATAATATAACTGGGAGCAAATAGATAAAAATAACATAAACAAACTAACGTCACAATGTTTTGAGAAATACTCATGCTTTTACATTAATGCTGTGTTAAGACGTTACGATTCATCATCACAACATTCAACTGCTTTCTTCTAATCTTCAATTCTTCATTTGTTTCTTAATCAATTACCTTCTTCTGCCTTCCGAAGGGTCATACACCTTCACCAAAGAGTAAATTTGGCTTAATTCTCATTAAAAAGTGATTTTATACAATTTAAGTCAAAAGTACTTATTTATTCCAGGAACAAGTCCTAAAAATAGGTCTAAAGATAATTAACTCCCTCAAAGTGAGTTACCACACCCCCGCCCCCCAAAAACATTTGAGCTATTGCTCATTCTCGAGTACATAAGAACAAGACCCAATAAACAAACATTTTAAAGTAAGTACATAAGCTAACAATAAAGTTTATGCTCATGAAACAAACAAGTTAGACTCAAACAAAACAAAATAGCATAAATTTCTTCTCCAAAAATCTCAAGAACGGCAGCCATACCCTAATTAAAGTAACAAAAATATTATCCATATAATTGCAAAATTCAAAATCAGCACTATTATCTGATAGCTACAATGTGTGTGAACCTCTCAACTAAACATGAAACACTATTTAGATGAATTTATGCTCATACAAAACAGAAACATGATCCTAAGAATTGTTTTCATTATCCTCTCTACAAAGATAATATTTTTCTAGTTGTATTAGGGCTAAGGTGAAAGTGTGATAAAGACATTTTAGGCTCAATCACCTTCGGCATTTTCTTTTCACTTTTTTTTTTCTTTCTACAGCCAACTTTTCTTTTCTTTTCCATACCATTTTTCTTTGGACTATATCTTTCTTTTTTATTTTCTCTCTCTCTTTTTCTTTCAATTTCTATTCATTACCACTTTTTTCTTTATTTCTCATAAAATTTGACTTTACAAGACATACAATTCAAATATTGCCTAACATGTGAAAATTTTGACAAGTAGCATATTTAGGCTAAGGCTAACTTTATGAAATTCAATAAAAGATACATAAAATTAACTTAGAGGAGCAACTAAGGGTAATTTAAAGTGGACATAAAAGGCTCAAACCGGCAAGTACTATTAATATACAATAGTAATATAACTTTAAAATATGTAGTTTATAATTTTTAACCTTCGATCAAGTTTGGGTTTGAATGGGTGCTGAGTAGCAAACCTGATCTGCTCGAACAACTCCAAATTTTAGAAAAATATCACCTGTTTGAATTCGTTAAATTGACCCAAATCGATCAATACTTTTTTTAATGCAGGTTTAGTCGAGTTCAAATGAGTTGACGGTTTATGCACATCCCTAATAGGATACATAAGGCATGCAAGTACAATATTTTCCTACATAGAAATTAATCAATTCAAAATAAGGCTTTATGACTAACCATGAGGTATTCAATTTAGATCAGAACAATAAAAAACCATTTTCAAGAAGAATTATTGTCCCTAAATCATTTGATTGGTGATTAATCAATCAAAGCATTAAACACATAATTGAATAAATAACTCTTGATATTGAATTCAAAATAGAATTACAGGTCCAAATAAATTAAAGATACAAGAGAAGATGAATATAGATGAAATTTGGCCTAATTCCACTTCTTAGTTCGGTCTCTTAATCAATTTGATGATCTTCAACTCAGATGTCATCTCTTTCCTCTTGAAAGCTCTAAAAAGTCAATTAATCAACTCTAAGTACAAAGCCCTAGGTGACCTATTTATAAATATTACATAACTAGGGCAAGTTTTGAGGAATAGGCATCCTATAACTTCAATTCAACATTGCAGTGTTTAGATGCTTTCTTCTAATATTCAATTCTTCATTCATTTATTGATCAGTTTCCTTCCTTGGGCTTCCTAAGGGTCATACACCTATGCCAAAAATTAAATTTGGGTTAATTCTCATCAGAAAGAAATTTTATGGAATTTAACTAAAATTTCTCACTTTTCCCAAGAACAAGCCCTAAAAACAGCTCTAAACAAAAGTAAAATAATTCACTAAAGGTGAATTATCATACCCTTAAACTTGAGCATTTGCTTGTCCTTGAGAAAATGATAATGAGACCTAATGAACAAATATTTCAAAGTAAGTATACAAGCTAACAACAAAGTTCATGTCTAGGAAACAAACAAGTTGGACTCAAACAAAACAAAATAACATAGGGAAGCTTCTACAAAAATCTCAAAAATTGCAGCCATACCCATATTAAAGAACAAAAAGATATAATCTCTATAATTACAAAGTTCAAATGCAAATTTACTCTTAGATAGCTACAATGTATGTGTGAAATCTCTAAACTAAATATCAAACACAATTTGGATGAATTTACACTCAAGCAAAATAGAAACAAGATTTCAGGAATTACTTCTCACCATGCTCTCTACTAAGATTAATTAAACTTAGCCCAAGATCATTATGTCTATTGCTAGTTGTAATGAGACATTTTCTTTTCTTTTCTTCAAGAATAACATATTTAAAGCCAACTTTAGGCTGAAATCATCTTACACATTTTCTTTTCACTTTTCTTCTTTTGTTTCAAAGCCAACTTTTCCTTTTCTTTCTCATACACCTTTTCTTTAGGTTACCTCTTTCTTTTTATTTTTTTCATCTATTTTTTTATTCCTATTCACTGTCATTTTCTTCTTTTTCTTTCTTTTTCATCAAATTTGACTCCTCAAAACTTACAATTCATCTCTTGCCTAATAGGTGAAAAATTGGATAGATAACGTATTTAAGCTAAGGCTTAGGCAATTCAATAAAAGAGGGATAAATTTGGCTCAAAGGAGTAACTAAGGGTAATAATAGCATCTAACTATGCAAGAAAGGCTCAAATTGTTTGAAAACGTGCCTAAATCATATCCCTAACTCATGCAATTTAACTTTTCAGTTCAAAAATGACTAAAAAAGACTTACGATCATATGAATGCATCCATTGGACATAAATCACCTTTAAACATGCATGTCTAGTAAGAGATTTAAAAGCGTAAAACTTTCCATCCTACAGTAGCATTCCCATCAAAATTCTACTAATCATACTAGGATATATAAATGTTACTGAAATCTAGATATTACGACAATTCAGCTCATCATGGAAAAGAGAATTAACTTGCCAAACTAAAAATTCCAACTTAACAAGAAACTATGAGAATTTTTTTTTCCAAACGAAGGAAAGGAAAATACTGCACCTAGAGTGAACCCAATCATTATAATGTAGCTAATCATTAAGAATTCATAAAAGAAAAATACTAAACCTAGAGTGAACCAAATCAATATATTCTATCCAATCATTAAGAGTTCAAAGAAGAAAAATACTGGACTTAGAGTGAATCAAATCAATATAGTGCAGCAAATCATTAAGAGCTCCAAAATTCTCGACAAAAACAGAAAAAGCAAAAGCATAAACAAAGTAATACACCAAGAAGTACAAATAAGAAAGAACTTAAAAGAAAGTTAGGCCACTTACCCAAACTTGAAATAAATATTTTCCGTAGTTTTTTAAAAAGTAAAGCATTTAGATAAGGGAAAAAGTAATTCCCTATGCTTTGGTTGTGATGGTCGAATTTTTCCTCTATATCATCATCAGCTGAAGTAGCAAGAACATATTCAGTAGCACTAGCAGTGTCCTCTTCCTCCTCCTCCTCATTAAAAGTAAAGAACTTTGGTGTTTGAGGATTTATCAGAACGTTCATCATGTCATAGCATACTTTGGCTCCCGCTTTCCTTATCATCAACTCATTCTAATTCATGCAGTCCACATGAATGTCACAAAGCCTAGAAATCACTCTAGTGAGTTAAGCTATATCCTCTATTGACAATGGATTAGCTCGCCTACTAGGTCTAGGCCTACCCTGCCAAATGAACTAGGGCTAGCTTCAACTGCTGACCTCCTAGGCCTACTTAATATTTTGCCCAGCAAATAATTATCTAGTGTGCTCTTTATTGGTACTTGTTAGTGCAAGTAAAGAGACACCCAAGAAGAGGGGTTTTAATTGGGTGTATGAAGTTTAAAACTTTTTTTTGTTGTTGCAAAAAATGAAGCAGATTGAAAAATATGAAGATTTTAAAAATAATGATGTAGAACCTTCTTAATGAGCAAACACTTGATTATATGTAGAATACATCTTTAAACATAAGGTCAATTGGTTTAAGAATGCCTTAAGAAAACAAGTTTTGTAAGAAGTGAACTTATCAAGATAATCAAGATCTTTTAAAAGTGAAAGGCTTATAATAACAACTAAGCTTAGAATTTCAAACACTTTCTTGAAAACAGAGTCCTAAAATCAGATTTGATGACATAGTTTGTTCCAAAAAATGAATTAAAAGTTATGATGCAAACAATAAATTAAATAGGAAAGGAAAAATCAACACCACAATATTGGTTGCGGTTCAAATCATTGTGAGAAAATAGTACATTCACTACCCGAATACATAGCAAGAGAACTTATATTAAGGGTAATCACCATAAGTACAAGTTTAACAACTTTGCTTTTACAACTCAACTTAGGTAACTTATCTATTCTCAATACCTCACTAAATGTTTCACTAAAGAAACTAGACAAACTTCAACAAATAAGATTAAAAAAACTACTTTTATAGCCTCACTAGGCAATCTAACAAATAAAGAGGCTCAACAGCCTTTACCCTACACCAAGTAACTTAACAAATGAAGAGGTCGAGCTATTTTTACACCACATTGTTGGAAATAAAACACTCACAAAAACAACTTTGACTCAAACTCAAGAAGAAATATTACAAGAGCACTCTCACTCAATATGCTACAACTCACACAAGACTTGCTACTTCACACACTTAGAAGTTCTTACTTCTTCTTTATGCCTAAACCAAGAGGGGAGGGGGTATTTATACTAGTTACAAACAATCCTACACCACACAAATAAATTAATCTAAAAATATGATAACCATACACCTCATCCTTCTCCAACCTTCTAATAATATTTTAAGTTATCATATGATTCATATGCACATCTACCACACCCTAGAAGATTCTAGGTAGAAGGCATATGATGCACATATACCACACCCTATAAGATTCTAGGTAGAAGGCTTGGACTTTGGTTTTGCACTTGGACCCCAATTTGATTAGGTTTGGATTTGGGCTCCATAATGGATCAAGTTTATAATCCAACACACATTTGGGTAACATTTAGCTTCCTAGGCTTTACCATGCTCCTAAAACTTAAGAGATAATGATTTTTGAGGTAACATACTTCTTGGAAAAAAAATGAACCAATGTGTACACTTAATGCTTATGAATAACTTAATGACAACTTGATATGTAAAGGTAGATCACTAAGCTTTTTTTCTTAGAGAATTCTCAAGTGCAAGCTTATTCTTTTATTTTCACCGGAAGTTATTCTTCATGTGATAGGGTTGGAAATATATATTTATCCTTTGAAAATAGTCATTTGGATGTCTACTTCAAATATATGCAATTTCCAACATTAATAATGAAAGTTTCTATCAATTTCAAATTTTGACTCCAAGTTGACAACTTTATGCTTTATGTTTTCCTTCCAGATTTATGGTGTTTTTAGGCAGGAACTATGTAATGTGGATCTTAAGCTAAAACGCTTGCAAGGCTAGATATTAACCCTTTTTACAAGCTCCTTACTTGTAAGATGAGCTAGGCTGTCCTTCTAACTTTTCCCTTTAAGCTTCTTTCAGTCTCTATTTCTTGTAGGCTTTAACTAATTAACAAACTACCAATTAAAACAAATAATGGCAATAACTTGAGATATAAATGGCCTTAGCGTTTTTCTTTTATGTAGTGGCTTCAAAACAACTTCATTCATATTTTGTCTTATATTATACTTATTTGAATTTAAGCTAAGATAGAATAATTATGTTAAGCATTCATTTTGATTTTTGATTTAAATATTTATTATGCTTTTCGAATTCATGTTTCATTTAATCACAACATATAAGTTGCCATCATTAAAACTATTAAGACAACTAAAAATTTTATCAAGAGATATTTAATTAAAATTATAAACCTTGGCTTGTTCCGAGAGTTTTATCTCTTCATTGTTAGCCTAGTTAACTCAAACTCTCCTACACAAGTCAATGATCAGATATGGGTACCATAGACCTTATTTCCTTGCACTGATAGTTCTTTTTACCCTATTACATATTAGCTTACATATATCAATGCTCTTTTCTTCAAGCATACAGTACAGTAGTATACCTCTTTCATAATTCAGTGTACTGACATGCTTCACATGCACTAACTTTGTATTCAGGTAGTGAAACCAAACTCTAGCCCTCTAGCTTCATAAATTGCTTATCTACATTGGTTGGTTGGCCATCAGCAGATATTTTCCAACTGGTTCTTGGTCTGCACATGAATGTAGGTGGACAGAGTCCAACAAGTTAAAAGATAACCCAAATATAGAAGATATTCTAGACATGGAAGTTGGTAAAAATCCTAGATCTCCCCTACAACCCAAAATTAGACTTGGTCCTTTCATCTCAACAAACTAGTACTCTATTAAAAATAATCATGAGTTTTGGAGAAAATTCTTAGTTAGAGCTCTAAAAAACTATAGATCTTTTATGATGTAAAACTGACAAGCTATCATTGACCAATACTAGCATATTAGAGGTAATGTTTAAGTGGTTGGTAGAGAGGATAATTTATATATGATCTATTTGGAAAAGGACATAGACTGGGATTAGATATATCATAATAGCCCTTGATCTGTTCACAGTGCATTCTTTATTATGTATTATTGGTATCCAAATATGATCCTAAATCATATTTGAGTATCTTGGATACCTATGTGGATCTAACTATAGGGCCTATCCCTAGAATATCATAATCCATCAATCGCTGAGTGACTAGAGATGTATAAGAAATAGATTGGCAACCCATGATTTCAAGGAAAATTCATTTTATAAGGATACGTGTTTTTCTTGATCCTTTTCAGTCTTTACTAATAGGTGTATTGTTAAAGTTGTCAGGTAATAATCTAATTTAGATACAATGTCAATATCAAAATGTCTTGAGATTTTGCTGCATAGGCAATAGAATCGGCCATACTTCCACTGCAAATGAGATGAAAATCAAGCCCATTAAGCATTGGATGATCAATGGATTTGTATCATGGACTGTTTTCAAGTAGATTATGGTATTGAAATGGATTAAGTTCATTTTGTAACTAAAGGTCTTGCATTTTTGCTCATTATCATTGGAAAATTACCTGCATCAGAACTGTCTTAGCCTCTCTTGGTTTCTATTATCGTCTGATTAATTTTGTCCCAGATGAATTCCATTTTGTTCATATTCAAAATGTTATGAATAACTTGAAAATACATCAACAAAATCATCATGAAGAGGAAACTCTAAAACTTCCTTCCCATTTGTTGTTGTTCCCCTTGTCCTCCCCTGAAGAAGACCTAAAAGAAGATCCCATGGTAAAAAAAGAATCATCTGATCTCATTAACCTAGCAGAGGAACATGTGGCACTACAAACAGAGTTAGAAGAGAATTCAATTGAAATACCAAGACATAACGTAATTCATCCTCTTCTAGGTGTAACCAAAGAAAATGAGCTACTTATAAGGAACTTGGAATAGTAATTACACTAGGTACATTTGGAAGATGATACTTGCAATAACAAATGTTACCTTCCTTCATTATGTTGAAGACTGTGGTGAGAGCAGTAACTAAGTTGTGCGATGTGGTAGTGCATAGGTTTTTCATTTGAAAATTTCATAGCAGCCTTCTCACTAATTCCCACAAGATGCTTTGATATTTGACATCTCAAGCCCATAGGAAGCAGTACTTGTGGATGTTAATCCCATTGTTAATCAAAATTCTATAATGGGGGCTTTTTATAATTCAAGAATATAGTAATGGATTAATTAGAATATATTAGGCTTGCAAGTAAGTTGAGAAGCGTTTTTAGGTTTATGATCAGGCTTAAACAAAAAATATCCTATAAATTTTGGTTCTTTAATATCCACCTAGAATAAAGGAAAAAAGAATTCAGGGGATTCTTTGTACATAGACCATAAAATACTGAAATCTTGTATGCACTAAAATGGGGTTGGCAGAATGTGATTTCAAATAGAAAAAGAAAAATTTAATTTGAACAAGAAAATTGCAAAATATAACGTCTAATAGAGCTTCCCTACAGCAAATGCTAATTACACTATGGCATTAAATAAGGAATTTAAGAAGCTCTCATTGGGGACGCAAGAGGCAACATCAAATCAACCTTACAAAAGTTATGAAGGTCATTAATAGGAATTAGGATAAATCTCTACAATTCAAAGAATCAAGCAACTCATTTTGTATTATAACCTTAACCTTTTTGTTTTTGTAGGAAACTTTTAGTTATAGGAATACTATCTGTCGATTCAAGAGAATCTAGGGTTTTAATGATCTAGCATGTTTTGGTGTACAATGTCGTAACTATGCTTGTTGTGGAAAAAAATTATAATGTGATTATAACCGATATTATTTAGTATTGTATTCATGGTTTTGCAAAGCTAGATCATTTTCATAATTTTCATTTTACATCAATTTATGGTCTCTTCAAAGCTTCACATAAATCAATCTGTTGGTACTTCCTTAGACAAACGGAAAAATTTATTCAAGGCCCTTGGATATGCAATGGAGATTTTAAGCAAATATTCACTAGTTTTAGACACACACAAAAATCATTCTCTTCTTCAACCTTACTTAAAGCTGGTCTTTTAAGATATTTAATAAATGAAATGGGAGTTTTGGACTATCCTTGCAAGGTAATTGGTTCACCTAGACAAATAATTAAATGGATACCGAAGCTGTATGGGAGAAATTAGACTGACACCATTGCGATGACTTATGGCTCAAGCTATTTGAACATAGTTAGGTTAATATACTACCCATTGTGGCATTAAATCATGCACCAATTATATTAAATATTGAGCTTGTTATTCATCCTAACTTTAAACCTTCTCATTTCAAAGCAATATGGCTGAAGGATCCCCACTATCTTCAAATAGTTCTTGAGGCTTGGAACACATTAGTACCAGCTTCTCTTGCTCATAAATTCTCCAAGAAAATCTTCGTATTCAAACAAGCTTTTATCAAATGGAACACACTTCACTTTGGCAATGTTCTACTTGACATCCATACAACAAATAGGAGCTTTAGAAAATCCATCTAGACATTTCTTCAAAGGAAAGTATATTAAAAGAACGACGACATAAGGAACACTTAGAACACTTCCTGGAATGTAAAATAATCATATGGGCTCAATGATCTCAAGAAATGTGGCTCCTGAATGAAGATAGAAAGACCAAATACTTCTATCGCATTGTGCAACAAAAAAGAGCAAGTAGGATAATTTCTAGACTAATGAATGCAGTTGGTTATTAGATCGTTGATCCTCGTACCATACAAAAGATGGGCTTAGATTTTTTTAATCTCATATATATATATATATATATATATATATATATATATATATATATATAAAGTTTAGCATATTATATTTAACAAATAGAAATTTGGTGGATATTATTGCGAAGATACTAAATATTATTAATACCTTACTTCAAAATTAATATGTAGTAGTGGGAGTAAGTTGATCCCACTGGGACATATATTACCTTTTGTAAACCAAATAAAGGGGGTTGAATATTGTAAATAAAGCGACAAAGTAAAAAGAGAATTATTGCAAATAAGAAAGGAGTGATTAATGATAAAGCATTGGTTTCAGATGATATCCACTATTAAGGAATCGTATTGATAATTTACAACATAATCAATCTTAAATTGAGTATCTATCATTGAGATTTTATCTCTATTCCTTCTTAAGTTAACCCTAATTAACAAGTAATTTTTAACACATTGATAAAGTATAACTTATCAACTGCATGAAGAATTAGAAAAACTGATAGAACTAAAATAAAATAGACACATCGGTTATATTAAATTTAGTCAATTATTCACCACAGAATTAATAATTCATCATCATATAATCATTAACCCTATTTGTCTCTTAAATCATTATTCAAAATATGATTTAGTAGTAGATTAAGATAAATAATATACTAGTAGACCTCCTACCAATCATATAAATAATCATAGAGAAGAAAAGTAGATGAATAATCAATATTCAATTAAAAATGAATTAATAAACTCAAATTCAAATATCACAATGTATGAAAAATCTTTGAAATTTCAATCTCCCTCAACTAACAAAAAAGGAAATTAGCCATAGAGGGCCATTAGAGAATCTAGAGAAGAAGATAAAAAGATAATTAAGAATTTAATTCTCTTTGAAGCTTGCTTTTCCTTCTATTTATAAATTGAATACTCCTAAATGGAGTAGGATTATTTTTAGGTTAGTTTTCGGTCCATCGAGCTTCAATTTGAGTCAAAATAACTTAATTTTTTACGAATCCCACATTCTAGTACGGTGGTGGGCACTGGGGAGCTTAAGGCTAGTGCCACAGTGCCGCAACATCCATATGTTTTTGGAATTTGTCGAAGTGCTTAACACAAAAATTATATCTTTATCTTATCTTCTATAGCAGCTGGAATCACCTTAATTGAAATTCATATGAAAGAGATATGCCTTAATTAGTGACGAAAGATCGAAAATTAGCATTTTTCCATTATTTTTCTCATATTTTCCTCTTCTTTTCTTCTTCTTTATTCCTAAAACACAAAACATAAAATTCAATTAATTCATAATCATATTTTACTTAAATCAAACAAAAAGTAAGTTTAAATGTATTAAAATCATACTCAATTATGTACATATAAGCATTCCCTTTTTATTTAAATCAAATATATTCCACTTAAATCAAGATTTTCTAATTCATAAATTGAGTCTACGCTATTTTAAATGGACTCTTCAACTGTCCCAGGCCTAGATAGTGTTCCTCCCTTTTTCTATCATGAGTTTCCACCCACTGTAAAGGAAACTATTATTGCAATGGTGAATTCCTTTCTAAATAAAGCCTACAATAAGGTTTCTTGGTATTTTCTAGAAGCAGTCTACTGTATAATGTGGTTCTAGGATAAATGGATAAGACTAATTATGGAATGTGCAACCACTGTCTAATAATGACTTGTGAAGAACAGTGGAATCTTATAAGGTTTTTCTCCACAACAAAGGTTAATACAAGGGGATCCTTTATCTCCTTAGCTATACATTTTAAGCACAAATGTGTTATCTTTCAAACTCTTTTAAGAAAAATCTTCCGGTAATATCCTAGGTATTAAAATTAATCAAAGCAACATATATACCATTTTCTTTACGCAGATGATATTTTGATCTTTATGAAACCAACAATATCAATTTGTCAAAGGCTAGCAGATATCTTGAATGAATTTAGCTCTTGGTTAAGTATGAAGGTAAATCATGATAAATCAAAAATCAGATTATGCATAAATACTTTTAGACAATTTAACCACTTGATGAGTGATATGTTAAGTTTTAGGTAAGTAAATTTTTTAGGTAAATATCTTGGGACCTATATTGATGGAACCTCCAAAAAACATAATGTTATCGAGGTGCTAATAGAAAACATGGTATCCCAATTAGTGGCCTGGAAAAGAATATCAAGCCGGTTGATGACTCTCATCCAATAAGTTCTCTCATCCTCACTTACCTATCACATGTCATAACTAAAATTTACAAATGTAAAGATCTCAAAGTGTGACGGCATTATGGACAAATTCTTTTGGGGTGATTCAGCAAACAACAATAGGATTCACATGTATTCTTGTGTAAAACTCTGCCAACCTAAACACAGAGGTAGATTAGGCCTCCCTAACATCAAGATACGAAATCAAGCACTAGTTGTTAAGCAAGATTGGAGAACATTGGATAAACCCCAGTCGCTTTATGGTTCTTTAATGAAAAACAATTATAGAACCCCAAATGCCAAGGATCAACTAAAGTGCCCCCATTTGGTGGCACCATTTTGGAAATAGATGTGTGCCTCGCCTCCTCTGATTCATACTAATCTAAATGGATGGTGATGATAAACTCTCATTTGCGGTTTTTGCTAGAGAAACTTCCAATAGAATCTTGAATCAACCGAGTTTCAGATCTTATCTCTTATCCTCATCAAGTATGGGATAAATCAAAATTAAATGCAATTTATAATCCAAATACAACACACACAAAATCCTAGAATGTCAAATTTTAGACTATGTAAAACCTAACAAGCTTGTAGGGAAGGCAGTCCCATAAGGTAAATACTCCACAAAAACATGTTATCATAGCCTTCTTTCACAACAAAATTTTCCCCACAATCATAAAAGTTTATATAAATTGGGAAATTATATGGAAAATTCTTCTACCATTCAAGTTTTCTTTGTTCCTATGGAAATTATGTCAAAATTATCTCCCCCTAGGTAAGAAATTTATTTGTAGAAATTTTAATATTCTAGGCACCTTTTCATTTGGGTGTGTCATTATGGAGGTTGCAAATCATCTCTTGCTAGCTATCTAGTTTGGAATAGACTAGACTCTCCTGTCAAACCACTTGACTATTTCTATGGCCTTTAACTGGTTCGAAATGTTATTAAAACTAAGTAACAAGGCATAATAACTGGAACTAATGGAAAATGCTTAACGCTAGAGTATATACCTCCACTACAAAAATGACATCTTTTGCAACAAAACTAGTCCTTCAACAATGATAGTTTTGTTTAAGATAAAATCTGTTAGAACTCACACGTATCCCTCAAAGAATAAAGGTAAAAATCCACATCTAATTAGAAAAGCATCAACTTATCAACTTAGAACCATAATAGGTTTTATGCTAGACCTACACTTTATTAGATGCATTTGGCAGAAATGGAAAAACAAGAAAATATTTTAAGCAACCTACTTCAATAGCGATATGCTCTATGTTAATATGATCTTCATATAATTAAAAGAAATTCTTTTACAAATAGTCATTCTAAAGGGTATCTGTGGAAGTCTACAAATTATAAGATACCATTAGATGCCGCTAATCATAATCCATCTTCCAAACTAACACTACTGTAGGATTAACTAAAGGAATATGCACAAATGTTAGCAACTTCCCAATTTGGTATGATATAATGGCCATGATGAAACAACTAGAGATTAAGATCACTGGGGATCAAACTTCAACTAGGTTAAACGAATGTTTCTTTCATGATATAGGTAATAGGTTTTATGGTTGGTATGTTCTATAAATCGTTCAGAACCAAGTCGTTTTGGCATTACCCGTTTTGAGTTATTCCTAATGTTTCTAACAATCTTAACATATCATGTCTCTTTAACATTGTAATTTAATAAAAATATAATGATGGCTTATTTTATCCAATGTCCTAAGAAATTTCTAAAATCTAGATATCTCTTTGCCATAATATCAATAAGTTCAATTAAATTATTTGATTAAAAATAAATTCAATCAAAATAATAATAAAAACATAAATTTCACTTTCAATCTTATATTCAATGTAAAATATTTTCCATCATTCTCTTTGTTTTTCTTTGTAAAAATAAAAAAATTATTAATTTGGAAAATTTTATAATAATAATAATAATAATAATAAAGAGTGGGATATGTATTTAAATTTAAATTATAAATTTGTATCACAAGTTTAAATATTTTACAAAAAATTATAAAAGTACCATTTAAAAACATGTTTTAATTAACTATTAGTTAAAATATATTTTTTAAATAATTCTATATATTTGTTAAGTATTTAATTTTTATAATTTTTTATTTTTTTTAGTGGCTAATTAACTCCCATCAATCAACCTAAGTGGATCAAGTTTTAAAAATTTTAATTCATATGGAAAAGGGACCAACCTATGATTAATCAACCCCGATGAGTCAAGCAGATCCCTTTTAACAATTATAGTGTGATTAACCTAAACACTACTTAACCCTAAAAAGAAAACAAAAAAGCATTCAATGATTTCTTACTCTCACTACAAAAAAAAAACAAAAGCTAACTTGCGACCGAATTCAGCGACCGAAAAATATATGTTTCCAATTGTGATCGAAAGGTCACTATTTGCGACTGATTTGATATGAAAGCAATTTTGGGACCAATATGGAGACTGATATGAGGGGAGCAAAAAAATCAGTAACAAAAAGGAGGAAAAGTAGTCGCAGTTTACTGGTTTGATATGAAAGCAATTTTAAGCAATTTTTGTCGGTCGCAAACTATCATTATCGGTCGTAGAGCGGTCGTAAAAATGTTATAAATCCCTAAGCCTCAAATCCTTCTCCCATTACCCTCTGCGCATAACACTCCTAATTTTCTCTCTCCCCTCCCCCGACAACGTTCACTCCTTTTGTTGTCCTCACCAGCAACGTCGCATCTCGTGCAGCTCTTTCTGTGTCTTCGCTGCTGACCTCCAAGCCACCACAAACGATTGCCACTGAGATATGGATCCTCTGCTGTGGTTAAAACCACAGTAGGTTGTGCGGTGGTTAAAACGCAGCCTTTGAGGTTGGGTTTTGATTATTATTTTTTTAATTTATTTTTAATTTTTTAAAAAAATTTATTTTTCTTTAAAAAAATAAAAATAAAAGATAAAATTTTTAAATTTATTTTTAATTTAAAGATATGGATCCTCTGCTGTGGTTAACCACAGCAGAGTGTGCCGTGGTTAAAACGTAGTCTTTGAGGCTGCATTTTGATTATTATTTTTTTAATTTATTTTAAATTTATTTTTAATTTTAATTTTTTTTCAAAAAATTATTTTTCTTTCTAAAAGAAAAATGAAAATAAAGGATAAAATTTTTAAATTTATTTTTCTATTTAATTTTTTAAAATAATTTGTTGAAAAAATAAAATTTTAAAATATATTAAAAATAAAAAATCCAAATTATTTAAAACTAAATTTTGAAAATAAATTTAAAAATATATAAAAAAAATGAGAAAATAAACTTAAAAATATAAAAATTTGTTGAAATTTTGGATTTTTTATTTTTAAATATATTTTAATATATTTCTAAATTTTAAATTTTTTCAACAAATTATTTTAAAAAAATGTAATATAAAATAAAATTTAAAAATAAATTTAAAAATTTTATCCTTTATTTTTCTTTTTCTTTTTTAAAGAAAAATAATTTTTTGAAAAAAATTTAAAATAAATTAAAAAAAAATCAAAACGCAACCTCAAGGGCTGCGTTTTAACCACCGCACGCCATGCTGTGGTTTTTACCACAGCAGAAGATCCATACACTACCGACCCAATGCTTTTTAAATTTAATTGAGGTCTAAAGAAAATTTAAAAAAATGAGGATTTTTTTAAAAAAAATTTGAGGCCTAAAACTATAACTTTATTAGCTTCACCCTTGGACCGACCCTGGATCCATATCCTTGCCACTGCCAACATTCCACTGCTGCAGGTATGAATAAATGGGAGACTACTCTATCCTTGCCTCTTTCTTAGAATCGCATTGCATATTCCGCCTAATGCTCAACTCCAGTGGGATCAATCTCTCAAGGACCCTTAAAGACCATATCACTCTAAGCTACGTGAATCCCCTTGCATAAGCTCTCATTTGCTTGCTTTTGATATTCAAATTCCTCCTCCTTCAATGGCTAGATCAAAGGTATGTATTAGATATGCCAGAGCTAGTATGGTGCCATAGTTAGATTGTAAGCTATTTAGTCTTTAGTGCCTATAAGCGGGGCATATTGAAAATCTTCGCACCATATAAGAACTTTTTTGGTAGCAATGCATGGCAATTTTCACTTTCTATGTTGTTTAGCTTATCAAAGAAAAAACCTCTATCCATTTCTCTATCCTTGAAACTTAGCGGAGAACTTGTAAGCCTTCAGATAGAATCCACAATTGCCTATAGGCGTTATACTGCTTCCTAAACACATAGCTACATAGTGGATGCTATTGTACATAACTCCTTTCCTGGTTCTTTAGTAATGATTCAATGATAGGAAGGTATCCACCGAAATTGCTAGTGTAGGGTTGATCCCATTGTGTGTAATAACTGTAAAAATATCTGCAACATTATGGTCCATGATTCTGTCAATTGATGGGAATAAAATTCGTCCCACAAATAGCTAGAGCTAGCAAATTAATGAAAGCCTCCCTGTTACCAACTAGCTAGACCCTATCCAAATTCTTCATAAAGTACAGAATATAGGGAAAAAAAGGATACACTTCCCACCTCTCAGGAAAATGAGTGAGGTACATCCCTAGTCCTTGTCATTGACAAAATTACTACTAACTTGATGACTAAAAGTGACCCCTTGTACATCAAGCAACAAAAAATAGGAAAGACTAGGTGGTTGGTTGCAAATGATAACAACTTTCTCTGTTTAGGTGTGCTTAATGTGTTAATATTGTCACATAAGGCCATGTCCGGGCCAGGTAGGAATTTGCTTTAGGTGTGGAAGATGAAGAGATTTGGTTGAAGATTGTCTTCTGTTAGATGATCCTATGTAGGAAATTAATAGTTTCAAGATATATATATATATATATATATATATATATGGTTTTGTACATTTTGAGTTTTTGAAATTTGAAAACTGAATTTCTAAAAGAGGGAAAGTGTAATACCCCTTCATTTGAATTTTAGAAATTTGAATGCTTATGGCTGTTGGTATAATTGGTGAGATTGTGAGTCCAAATATTGTTTATGGCTATTGGTTATTTTTCCACATTCAATGATAAACAAATCCAAGTTATACGTTATTTACGGTTGAATGCACCATTGATTAAAGAGAAACCAAGAAAGCATGTACATTTTGAGTTATTATATATGAAGGAGGATGAGTTTTCTTCAATTAAAATAACCAGTAGTAATCTTATGGTTGAATGCACCATTGATGAAAGAACAACTAAGAAAGGCCATGTCCGGGCCAGGTAGGAATTTGCTTTAGGTGTGGAAGATGAAGAGATTTGGTTGAAGATTGTCTTCTGTTAGATGATCCTATGTAGGAAATTAATAGTTTCAAGATATATATATATATATATATATATATATGAATATATACATATGAATGTATTTTCTAAATTTATGGTTTTGTACATTTTGAGTTTTTGAAATTTGAAAACTGAATTTCTAAAAGAGGGAAAGTGTAATACCCCTTCATTTGAATTTTAGAAATTTGAATGCTTATGGCTGTTGGTATAATTGGTGAGATTGTGAGTCCAAATATTGTTTATGGCTATTGGTTATTTTTCCACATTCAATTATAAACAAATCCAAGTTATACGTTATTTACGGTTGAATGCACCATTGATTAAAGAGAAACCAAGAAAGCATGTACATTTTGAGTTATTATATATGAAGGAGGATGAGTTTTCTTCAATTAAAATAACCAGTAGTAATCTTATGGTTGAATGCACCATTGATGAAAGAGCAACTAAGAAAGCATGTGCATCTTGAGTTATTATATATGGAGGAGGATGAGTTTTCTTCAGTTAAAATCACTAGTAGTACTCTTTGTCATTCTTTCTATTAATATTATTGTATTGAACTTGGTAGCCCGTGGCTAAACTAGTAGATTGTCTAGTGAAAAATCAGCTAATTAAAGTGGGAAATGTTTAAATAAATGTGCAAAGTATACATGCATATTGACAAAAAGTGCTTTAAAGGTGCAAAGGGTCTTCATTAATTTTTATTTACACTTAGCACCCGTGTATGATTTCTTTTTTCCCATTAATGGTTCCTTTTTAACATGGCGAAGTCTGTAATAACATGACAATAATATTCTTTACACAAAATCAGCAATATTCTTGTCATTAGCATATGGTTGACTTTTTAACCTACAAAATTTTTAGAAATCCTTAAAAAATTTAGAGGAGCCTTCCCAAAGAGCTATAGATGTTCTCTACCCAAAAGGAAATTAGTGGATTAGGATAAACTATAGAGTACTTAAGTTACCAAGTTAGTGTTCTTCTTTTCTTTAATACTTTGACTTAAGGCTTTTGATTTTTGGCATGTTTTATGAGTTAATCTATGTGTTATATGTCTCTAATACAATAATTTACCCACTGATAGCTTGTCCTACAATTGGTTATCTGAAAATTTCAGAGAATCGAATGTGGATGTATAATAGGTTAAATGAGAAGAAGTTAGGAATATTGGATGAGTTTATGGATGGAGTTATTGAGTTTCTTCGATTTGCTATTAGTGAAATCAGAAATGAAACATCCGTTTTGATGAGGTGCCCTTGTGTAAAGTGCAAGTGTCAATCGTGCAAGTCAGTGGATGATGTTAAAGTTAATTTGTTTAGCAAGGGATTCATGTCAAAATATTATTGGTGGGTAGCCCATGGAGAAATATTACCACAGATCATGCTAATTATTTGTGGAAGCTCGTACTACGGTGAAGATGAATAATGGGAAAAATATAATCTCTATCAGTAAATGACCATAGACGCAGCCAGACCAGAAATTGGTGACTGAAAATGTGGAGGAGAAATTGAATCCAGCCGCTCAGAGATTTTTTGATGTGTTGACTTCTTCACAAGCACCGTTGTGGAAGGGAAACTCAGTTAAAGTTATCAATGTCTTTGTGAGCTATGAGTTCAAAGTCAGATTATAATATATCTCAAGAGTTTTTTAATCAAATGGTTGAGGGTATTGGCAGTGCATTACCAAATGAAAATCGTAGGCCATATAACCTTTATTATGCGAAGAAGAATGTCTCACAGCTTGAGATAATATGCATTAAAATTAATTATTGTCCTAAAGGTTGTATGTTATTTTACAAAAATGATGAGCAGATTACATGTTACAAATTTTGTGAGGAAGAACGATATAAAAAAAACTTCTCAAAGGAGCAACACAAAACATATCCCTAAATCCTGAATGTGGTATTTTCCTATTGTTCCAAGACTCGAAAGGTTGTATTCATCAATGTCCATTGCTGGTCATATGAGTTGGCACAATGAGAATTAGAAAGAGGATAGTGTATTGTATAATCCTTTTGATAGATAGGCATGGAAACATTTTGATATAGTGTATCCAAAATTTGCATAAAATTCTCACAGTGTGAGATTAGGGCTATACGCAGATGGATTTAATCCATATGGGTAATTTGGTAAAACATATTCGTGTTTGCCTATCATTTTAACTCAATATAATCTCCCTAATCTTCCTCCATAAATGTGTATGAAGAGAGAATTTATGTTTTTGACAATCATAATTCCGGGTTCATCAAACTCTAAGAGCAAGATAGATGTGTATATGGAGGCACTCATAAATGATTTGAAGATGTTGTGGAATGAAGGTATTATAACTTATGATGTGTCCTTAAATCAAAATTTTGTTATGAAGACAGCATTGATGTAAGATATAAATGACTTCCCTACTTATGGAATATTATCAGATTGGTCAACTACAGGAAAGCTTGTTTTCCCAATTTGTATGAATCAGTTGAAAGCGTTTTATTTTAAGCACAGTCATAAGGTATCATTCTTTGATTGTCACCTTAGTTTCCTCCACTTAATCATCCTTATAGAAAAAATAAAAATTCATTCAAGAAGTGTTGTGACGAACACTCTCCCATTCCTAAATGGTTCAACGGTGAATAGATATGGGATATGATTAGAACAATACCTACCATCCAAGAATCTTAGGGAATACATCTACCTAGGAGTAATAGGGATCATAATTGGATGAAATAAAGTATACTTTGGAGTTTACCATATTGAAAAACACAATTTTTACCCCTTAATATAGATGTGATGTACACAAAGAGAAATGTGTTTATGAACATATTTAATACAATAGTGGACATAAAAGGTAAGACAAAAGATACATGTCAAGCAAAACTTGATATGGGTGAAATTTACAAATGTAAGCAACTTGATATGTAAAAGATTGGCCATGATAACTACATAAAGCCCAAAAATATGCTTTGAGTAAATCACAATGGTTAACAATTTGTGAGTGGGTAAAAGATTTGTAGTTTCCAGATGTATATGCATCCAATTTGGTTAGGTGTGTGGATATGAAAGAGGCAAAGTTGAATGATATAAAAAGTCATGATTGCCATGTGTTCATGAAACGCTTGTAGCCCATTTCGTTTAACACATTACCAAGACCTATTTGGAATCCACTTGTTGAGCTTAACTTATTTTTTAGGGATTTGACCTCTACAATGTTAAAAGTAGATCACTTGAGGAGTATGGAGGAAAATATTCTTATTATATTGTGCAAGATTGAATGGATATTTTCTCAAAGCTTCTTTGATTCAATAGAGCATCTTCATATCCATTTTCCCTATGAAGCTCGGATCATAGGCTTAATTCAATATCGATGGATGTATCATTTTGAAAGGTGAGTGTTCCTTTGCCTAAGTAATTTAATTTATGTAACTGAGATATGATTTATATTATTGAATGAAATTCTGGATTATGATTTAGGTTTTTGTGAACTGTAAAAAAAAAAGTAAAAAACAAAACTTGGGTGGAAGGGCCTATATGTAAAGCATATTTAGTGGAGGAAATGTTTACACTTGCTTTTTACTACTATCCATCGGATATATGTTCAAGAAGGATTAGATTGTCACATAATGATAGAGGTGAAAGTTCTTCCTCTTACACACCAATGTCAATTTTCAACTATCCTAGACGTGGTAGTGGAAAATTTTGGTCTATGTTCCTTGATGTCCATGACATGAAATCTGTCATTTTATACATTCTTGATAACTGCAAAGAGGTTCAATCTTATCTAGAGTAAGTGCAAATTTAAATTTTACACATGTAAATAATTGTGCACTTACTATCGTATTCAAAGCTAACTTCACAATTCATTTATATATATATATATATATATATATATATATATATATATATATATATTCCATAGGATGTACGCTGATTTTTTGAAGGAGCTTGTTCCAAATATCTCACAATCTCAAATTGACTCTGAAATTGCTTCTAATTTTTCTATGTGGTTTAGAGAATATGTGAGTATTTTACTTAATTATGAATTTGTTTTCAGCTCATATGTTAGATAACATTTTTTTCAATTAGGTGTAAAACCTAATAAACGATATTCAAGATCATATTTTATAGGGTTTAGCTTAGGGTCCACTTACGAAGGTTGCATCATGGCCAGTATATATAATTAATGGGTATAGGTTCATACTCTTAACCATAGTGATGGCAAGTAAGTTTTAAATTATGGTGTATGTGTACGAGGCACTAATGGACAAATAGAAGATGACTTCTATGGGATATTGACTAATATTCTTGAAGTAAGTTTCATTGGTTGGCTTATAAAAAAAAGTAGTACTTTTAAAGTGTCAGAGGTTTGACAATACTCTTAATCAATGGACAAAAGTACATCACCAATATGAGCTTGTTGAAGTTAAACAATTGAGAAGATACTATTGGACATATGATCATTTTATACTTGCACAACAAGCTAAACAAATGTATTATACACCGTATCCATAAGGTCTTAATGGTTGGTTGAGTGTTATTAAAATAAAGGCACGTAGTACAATAAATGCTCCTGGAGCTCAACAAACTGAAAGGGATGTTCCGTATCAAGATGAGATTGAAGATATTCCAATTATGCAAGTTGACATAAATGTATATGAAGATTCACTTGTAGATGGAGATGGTGATGTAAAGGAAGTTGATGGGGACATGGTTATACAAGAAATTTATATTTCAAGTGAAGATACTTATGCTTCTTCAGAGAGTGAGGGTGAATTTAATTATTTAGAAACATCTGTTGACTAGTTTAGATTAAATTATAATATATTGTAATGAATTTATTGTAATAATGAAATAAGTTATGATTATTTTATTTTGGTAATTTGTATTAATTATGAATTTGTTTTCTTTTTGTATAGATTGTTGACATAGGTCGAGGACATGGTCGAGCCACTAAGGCTCGTGAGAGAGGATATTTCTTTCCACTCCCACTAAGGATGATTCTGCTCCATCCACCCTAATCGTTCAGGGATCATCAGGACTATCTTTATCTGCACAGCCTTCTCCTGTCACATTAGGTACTCAGGCACCTTCAGCCTCATGAATCACATGATGGGAGGACTTTGATTGCTTCTGGAGATGTCCATTTCGAGTAAGTAATTTGAGTTTATTAACATGCTAGTTTTTATAATTAATTTGGGGATTTATGCTGACTTACATTTTTTTAAATCAAGGTTTGACATTATTAGAGGACCATCAGATATAATTGCTAATGCTATTAGGTCTCACTTCACTAAACCTTGGACATATTGGGGTGAGGTTCTTGAACGTGAAAAGACTGTATGGTTTGCTAAATTTTGTGTAAGTTTAATTTTTTTAGCATATTCTTAATTAATATGCAAGTTTATTTTATAATTTTTGAACTAACTAATTTTTTTTTATTTGTAGGGAATGTATTGATGGCATCCTACTCATGACTATACGATTATAAGGATTTTTTACCATAAAAATGCCTCAAAAACCTTATGAAGAAGCTCAGAGCAGGAAAAAGAAAAAACAACTTAGTGTATCCATCTATTAGGGAGCAGATGGATCAGAAATGGAGGAGTCCCCTATGGTAAGAGAAGAGTAGCAAAGCCAAGTAGAATCGTTCAGTGAATGCAAGAGCTTCATTATACACTGGTGGGTCAATTTCTATAGCTAAGCATAGAAAAAAATTGGTATGAATTTATGAAAATTTTGTTTGATTTCAATTTGTCATGTTACATTATTCGAATGTATTAACATTTTAGTTATGAGTTTGTTGTAGAAAGATGACTTGAACAAAGAGTCCACTGCTTTCGAGATTATGGAGTTGACCAAGAAGTTAAAAGATAGACAGTAAGGAACGGAAGGGTAACGTTTTTGGGATAGGCAAGCTAGGCTCTATGTTGCTCTCTTCTACACATTCTGGATCATCTTCACAGGCACCTGATAGTGTAGAGTTGATCCAGTTAAAGGCTAGAGTTGCTGCCATTCTCATGGAGCTCATGGGAAAGGATGCTATTATTAGTGATATCACTGATCGGCTCCACGAAACTAAGAGGACAACATGATTCCTATTTCACCACCTTAGAGTTCCTACTCTTTTAGGCACCATTTTCGCGCTAGATCACTAGCCTTCTGACCCTTCAGTTCATAACCAACAGTCTGACCCATTACATAATACCTAGCCAACTCCTCCTAAACATGACTATGATGCGGATGCTGCTGATGATCTATCTTAAGATAATCATAGGGTAGAGTTTAGATTTCAACATTGAATAGGTTTATTTTAAACTATGCCAAAACAATTTTTAGAGGTTATTTTTAGTTAACTTTTATAGATGTTCTTTTATTTTTATTTTATAACATGTTGCTTTTATGATTAATTGAATTGTTATATTTATACCATTGGGATTGATTTGCTGGATTTTTGATTATGTACTATATTATATTTGTAATGTTTTTGTGATTGAAATTTGGGAATCTCAAAAAAAATACTAAACATATTCCAACTTTACTAACTTTTGCAACCAATTTGCCTCCATATTGCAATCGATCAGCCACTGCAATAAATGGTTGCAAAACATTGCAACCAATCTGTTCCCATTTTCTAAAACCTAACCTTAAAATTGTCTCGACTTTGCGACAGATATATTCCATCGCTAACTTTACAACCTCTGATATCGATCACAAACTTCAGCCACAACCTTAAAAATGACAATCTTTTAATGGGTAATAAGGGCGACAGATTTGCAACAATTTTTCTGTCGTAAAATTTTTGCCACCTTTCTTGTATAGGTCACTAATATAGTTGCGACCAGAATATTTGCAGCACTTGTTTGTCAGCCGCTAGTCGATCTCAAAATATTCTTGCAATCGATATTTACTATTTGCAACTGATTTTCTTGGTTTCATAAACAATATTGTTTTGTAGTGTCTGACAAACAAAAATCATTCACACCTTCCTCAATGCCATCATCTTGATATATATAAAAGGCATCTCAACTCTCTTGAATGCATATCACTATGTTCATAGTTCTCTATTCTTATGGTTAATTAATTCTTAATTCTCTTGATATATATAAAAGGAATCTCATCCCTCATCAATCTTTTTTAGGTTTTAGAGTTTGTAGTTTGTGGTTTGGGGTTTGAGATTTGGGGTTTGGAGTTTTTGGTTCTAGGCTTTGGGGTTTTGAGTTTGGGGTATTGGGGTTTGGGCTTTAGGATTTTACTTATTGGTGTTTTAGGCTTGGATTTTTAAGTTCTTGATGTTTGAAATTTAGAGTTGAGGTTTAAGATTTTTGATTTGGAGGTTTGAAATTTTGAAATTTAGGATTTAGGCTTTATAGTTTGGATATTTAGAGTTTGGAGTTGGTAGTTTGCATATTGGGTTTTAAGGTTTAGGATTTAGAATTTTGTGGTTTGATTTTTAGGGTTTTGGGTTTCTGGCTTTAGGATTTTGGGTTTTTGAGGTTTGAGGTTTATGGTTTATGGTTTAAACATTAGAGTTTGGAGTATTGGGTGTTGGAATTTGGGATTTTATAGTTTAAGGTTTGAGATTTAGGGTTTAGAGGTTTTGTATTTGAGATATATATATATATATATATATATATATATATATATATATATATATATATATATATATAAGGCATCTCAACCTTCATCAATTTTGTTATGGTTTGGAGTTTGTAGTTTGTGGTTTGAGATTTGGGATTTTCAAGTTTGAGATTTAAGGTTTGAAGGTCTTGATGTTTGAATTTTAGATTTGGGGTTTAAGGTTGGGGATTTGAAGATTTAGAGTTTGAGATTTAAAGTTTGCAAGATTTGGGTTTAGGGTTTAAAGTTTGGGGTTTTGGAGTTAGTAGTTTGCCTATTAAGGATTAGAGTTTAGGGTCTAAAATTTTAGGATTTGAGATTTATGGTTTAGGATTTGAGGTTTTTGGTTTTGGGTTTCTGATTTTTGGGGTTTAAGATATGGGGTTTGAACTTTCAATTTTCGAGTTTAGAATTTGAGGTTTTAAGGTTTAGGGTTTTGGTGTGTAGAGTATTGTGGTTTGAGGTTTAGCGTTTAACGTTTAGAAGTTTGAGATTTAAGATTTTAGAGTTTGGTGTTTGGGGTTTGAAGTTTGGAATTTGGGCTTTTATGGTTTTGGTATTTCAGGTTTTGATTTTTGGGGTTTTAACATTTGACATTTGCTGTTTGTGGTTTAGGGTTTGATGTTTTATGGTTTAAGTTTTAAAATTTAGAGTTTAGAGTTTTAAGATTTTGAACTTTTGGATTTAGGGTTTTAGGATTTTAGGTCTAAATTTTAGAATTTTATGATATTAGACTTTTGAGTTTATCGTTTAAATTTTTGAATTTTATGATTTTAGGCTTTTGGGTATAGTTTATTATGATTTTAGGATTTAGGAGTATTTCCTTTTCTATTTTTTTTTCTTTTTTCCATTTAAATTATGGTTTAGGGTATAAATGATGGTTTTTTAAAGTTAAAGAATTTTAAAAGAACTATTTTTTAGTTAAAAGATCAAAATTAAATTTAAAAATAAATTAGAAGAGTAAAGAGTAGTTTGACTAAATTTTTAGCATAAAAGAATAAGAGAGAGATATTTAGGGTTTAGGGTTTTATTTATAATTAATTCGTAGATGAGAAAGAATATTACATTTATTATTATATTATGGTCAACATTGTAATTGGCAGTAGAGATGATGGTGGATAAATTTTTTTTTTTCAAAATACTTTAATAAAATATTTTTAAAAATTAATTTTTAAAATCTTGATATTTAATTTATTATTTTTTTATGAGTATTTTATATTTAAAATCATAATTGAATGTATTTTTAATTATAAATAATATTCATGTTTCTTAAAATAAAGGAATTTCATATCAAGTTATAAAAATTGAGAAAGTAAGTAGAATTATTCTCTTATACTAAATTTGTGAAGAAACTTTATAGAAATGAAAATGTATATTTACAATGATCACAACTAGTATTGCAAGTCAATTTGTTTAAATTGTATATTAGATGAGCTTGGGTTTATGAAAATAATATTTTTTAAATATAGATTTAAAAAAGTTAGCTCATTTAACTTGCTAATTATATCAGATTTGGTCTAGGACTTAGACAAACTAACCCACATAATAAATAAATAAATAGGCTAAATAGATTGGTTTATTATCATATTATCTTTCGGTTGTATATCACTACTAAAACTCTCCCACCAACTTGTATAAATACCTCCTCATACATGAATGAAACATATGATTCACTATCTTGTCTCATTACTTTTAAAGTTATTTTCATAACACGTTATCAGCACGATGCCTTACTTCCTTTAAGATCAAACACTTTGAAATATTAAGTATCATTTACTACTTCAAGATTAGTCATTTTTATTTAAAAAAATTTCATAACACTTCATGTGAACCAGTTTTGAGCATTTAAATCCACTTTTGGAGGGGGTGATAATATAATTTTATTACCTTAGTTTGTCCCTGAAGGACTGCACCAACTTCAATTGCCTCAGTTTGTCTCTAAAGGACAATGATTTAGGTGTAGCATCATTATACGAGAAGAGGTTTTGTATTTGGCTCTAGCTTCTAGGTGCCTATTAAATGAAACATTAAAGGTGTAAGTCTCTTCTATCTCTTCTATTAAACTCTATTTTTAATCACCTAGTATGTAGTTCTTTAATCAATTAATATGTATAGGTGTATGCATTTATTTAATGTGCAAATGACAATAATTACATCGATAGAAAAGTAAAGACATTTTTATGGTTACACATGACTAGGATATCATGATAAAAGTTGTATATGCCTATTCAATTGTAACTTCTTTTAATGAATATGGGCATTCTGAGGGCTCTATATAATTTATGATTGTATGGATCAAGATCATGTATATATCTCTATGATTTATATATGTGTAAAAATTCTTGTTATTAGTATATGGTAAGTTAAATAATGATTAACATTTATCTTTTGGCTAAGGAGAAAGCACATGTCTTTGTTTATTGACTAGCATTATATTTTATGATAGTCTTAAAATGTTGAACCTTGCAAAACTCCAATTTGTGGCGCTTGACATTACTAGAAAAAATTACCTATCTTGAGTGTTAGATGCTGAAATCCACTTAGATGCAAATGACCTTGGAGAAACTATCAAAGAAGAAAATAAAGCATCTAACCAAGATAAGGACAAAGCCATGATCTTCCTTCACCACTATCTTCATGAAAGGTTGAAAAATGAGTACCTTATCATAAAAGACCCACTTGTTCTTTGAAATTCCTTAAAAGAAAGGTATGATCACTAGAAAACTGTGATATTTCCAAAAGCCCGATATGATTGGATATATCTTCGTTTACAAGATTTTAAAACTATAAGAGAATATAATTCTGTACTATTTAAAATAAGTTCTCAATTAAAGTTATGTGAAGAAAAAATCACTGATGAGGACATGTGAGAAAAAACATTCTCCACTTTTCTGGCATTCAATGTACTCCTGCAGTAGCAATATCGAGAAAAAGGATTCAATAAATATTTCGAGCTAATTTCTTATATCTTTGTGGATGAACAAAATAATGAACTTCTCATGAAAAATCATGAGTCTTGTCCAACTAGCACTACTCTATTCCCTGAAGTGAATATTGCAACACATGACCACTATGGATAGATTCAAGGTCGAAGTCATGGTCGTGGTGGTTATTTCAAGAACATGCCTTTCTCACCAAAAGTGGAAAAATAATAAGGCCAAAAATAAAAATAAAAAGGGTGGGCAAAATAGTAAACATGTTGAAAACACATGCTATCACTGTGGTGGCAAAGGACATTAGTCACGCACCTGTCATACGTCAAGGTGTCTTGTTGATCTTTATCAAAAATCTATTAAAGAGACAAAGATAGATACCAATTTCTTTGAGGAAGGCAGTCACAATGATGGCTATGTTGACATAACTCATTTAGATGTTACACATTTCTTTACTGATTCTGATAGAAAATTTGATCATTTAATTAGTGATAATAGTGTTAAAAAATAAGTTCTTTGTATAATTTTTATGACATTAAACTTTAGGGTATTCCTTTTTCTAATATAATTTATTCTTTGAGGTTGTTATTTTTAAACATATTTTATGTACTATATCCTGATATTAACTATTTTTGTTTTATTTTCAATTAAGAATGAATGTTTCCTCGATTGATACCAACATCACTAATGAAGAGATATGTCTCATCGATAGTGACACCACTCACATAACTCTCAAAGATAAAAAAATATTTCTCCCAGTTAGTAATGCAAGAAGTCAATGTTAGTACTATATATGCTAGTACAAAGTTAATTGAAAGCTTTGGAAGAGCTAGTGTAATATTACTTAGAGAAATGAAATTGTACATTGACAAAGCTTTATGCTCCTCTAAGTCTCTTAGAAACTTATTAAGTTTCAAGAATATCTGTCGAAATGGATACCACATTGAAACAACAAATGAAGGAAATATTGAATAGTTTCATATCACAAGTACAACCTTGGGTAACAAACGTATATTGAAAAAGTTACTTACACTCTCATTTGGATTGTACTACACATATATAAATACAATTGAAATATATCCTATTACAAACCAAAAATTTACAAATCATAATAAATTTGTTATTTGTCATGACCGGTTAGGCAATCCCAAATCAATTATGATGCGAAAAATAATTGAATATTCAAGTAGACATTCAATGAAGAGTCAGTAAATTTTTCAATCGAATAATTTATCATGTCTTGCTTGCTCCCAAGAAAAATTGATTATTCAACCATCACCAGTCAAAATTAAGAGTGAATCTATCACATTTTAAAAAAAATACAAGGCGATATTTATGGGTTAATACAACCCACCATGTGGACCATTTAGGTATTTTATGGTTTTAATCAATGCATCAACTAAATAGTCACATGTGTGCTTGTTATCATCTCACAACCTGGCGTTTGTAAAATTATTTGCACAACTGATTAGATTACAAGCATATTTTCCTGATTTTCAAATTAAGAAAATATGCTTTGACAATGTTGGTGAATTCACTTCTCAAAAATTTAATGAGTATTGTATGTCTATTGGGATTGATGTTGAACATCCTATAACACATGTTCATACACAAAATAGTCTTGCAAAATCATTCATTAAACATCTAAAATTAATTGCAAGATCATTATTTATGAAGTCAAAACTTTCAATATCCACTTAGGGACATGCAATATTGCATGCTACATCATTAATTCACATAAGGCCAATAAGTTATTATGAATACTCCCCATTACAAATGATTTTTTGTCAGGAACCAAATATCTCCCATATAAGAATTTTTAAATGTGCAGTATATGTCCATATTGCTCCATCACAATGTACTAAGATGGGTCCTTAAAGAAGGTTGAGAATATATGTTGGATATGAATCTCTTTCTATAATAAAGTATCTTGAACCATTAATAAGATATCTATTCACAGCTCAATTTTCTAATTGTCATTTTGATGAATCAGTTTTTTCAACATTAAAGAGAGAAAATAAGCAACTGAAAAAAGAAATTAGCTGGCATGAATTATCACTAACTCATCTTGATACTCACACAAAATAATGTGAATTGGAAATTCAAAGGATAATTCATTTGTAAAATTTAGCCAACCAATTTCTAGACGTATTTACTAACTCAAAAAGAGTTACTAAATCACATATATTAACTACTAATACTCCATTTAAAATTGATGTCCCTATCGGACAATCCACTATTACAAATAAACCTGAGACCCGCATAAAGTGTGGTAGGCCCGTGAGTTCCAAAAATAAAAATCCTCGAAAAAGAAAAGAAACTAAAAATCAAAATGGTCAAATCAAAGATTTAGCAACTCCAAAAGAGTCCCCAGAAGAATCTCAAAACATAATTAATGTTTCAGTTCTAGAAGAAACTCAAGTACTTGAAATTTGTGAAAATGAAGATATCTTAATTAATTATTATATGAATAGAATACGATGAAACTAACAAAAAGTCAACGTTGACAATAATTTTGCATACAAAATAGCGCAGGATGTTTTGAATGATAATGAGGATCATGAACCAAAATCTTTTCAAGAATGAAAACAAAAAAAATGATTGGGGAAAATGGAAAAATGCAATTGAAACAAAGTTAAAATCACTTGAAAAGAAAAAAATTTCTGGACCTGTAATTCGTACACCTGAAGATGTAAAATCAATTGAATATAAATGAGTCTTTGTGCGAAAATGAAATAAGAATAGTCAAATTGTGAGATATAAGGCAAGACTTGTTGCCTAAGGATTTTCGCAAAGAACCAGAATTGATTTTGAAGAAACATATTCACATGTGGTGGATGCAACTACTTTTCGATATTTACTTAGTCTGGCAATACGTGAAAAACTCGATTTGCATCTAATAGATGTTGTTACAACCTATTTGTATAGCTCACATGATAATAACATCTATATGAAACTTCCTAAAAAATTTAAGTTGCTTGAAGCACAAAATTCAAGTTCTCAAGTAAACTACTCAATCAAATTAAATAAATCCCTTTATGGTTTAAAACAATCTGGACGTATATGGTATTATCGCCTTAATGAATATCTATTACAATAAGGTTATAGAAATGTCCCAATTTGTCCATGTATCTTTATGAAAAGATCAGGAAGTGAGTTTGCCATAAATGTTGTTTATGTTGATGATTTGAATATCATTATAACTCTTGAAGAGTTTTAAAAAGCAATTAATTGCTTAAAGAAAGAATTTGAAATGAAGGATCTTGAAAAAACAAAGTTTTGCTTGGATTAAAAATTGAATATTTAAATAATAGCATCTTTGTATATCAAGAAACTTATGTGACTAAGGTGTTAAAATAATTATATATGGATAAATCACATCCATTATGTACTTCAATGGTTGTGAGGTCATTAGATGTAAACAAAGATTCTTTTAGACCTCGTGAAAAGGATGAAGAACTACTTAGTCTTGAAGTACCATATCTTAATGCAATTAAGGCATTAATGTATCTTGCTAGTCATACCCGACCCGATATATCATTTGTTGTTAATTTATTAGCAAAATATAGTTCTTCATCTACACGAAAGAATTGGAATAGAGTTAAACATATACTTCGTTATCTTAAAGGAACAATGGATATAGGCCTATTTTATTCAAATGTACCCAAGTATGAGTTGATTGGTTATGCAAATGTATGATATTTATCTAACCCTCATAATAGATTATCACAAACAGACTATTTGTTTATATATGGGGGTACTGCAATTTCATGGTGATCTATGAAACAAAGTATCTTTGCCACATTAGCTAACCATGTAGAAATTTAAGCATTACATAGGAAAATTTGAGGATGTGTTTGGTTACGATATGTGATTCAACACATACAAGAATCTTGTGGCTTGTCTAGAAAAATGATCCCAACGATCTTATACGAAGATAATGCTGCATATGTTGTTCAATTGAAAGAAGGGTATATTAAAGATGATAGAATAAAGCATATATCACTTAAATTCTTTTCACTCATGATCTTCAAAAGAATGGTGATGTGGATTGATGAGTGAGTTTTATACTCATAAATTAAATATTTTCATCTTATCTTTTGCCATAATTAAGCATAAATCTCCCTTACTTGTCTTTAGTTTTGTGTCTTTCTTACAGATGGAGAGAAGAGTAGAAAATGGACTTAATTGGAGGAATCAGAGTTACATTGTGGTTCTTTGAGAATGATGTCTATAAATCAAGCAGATAAAACAAATTCATTAAGGATGGCTGAGTAAGGAGTATTATCATATTGCCTCTTGAGACGCATCTTAATGGATATATGTACAAATTTATTCTTGATTTATGATCACATTTCCAAAAGAACTAAAACATAAAGATTCAAGGCAAAGCACCCAATGTTGAGAATATGTTTGCTGGTTGTAGTCCAGCCCAACCTTGCTGTAGTACTTGGGCCATATCTTCAAAAATACATATCCAATATGTATGCAATTTGGTAGGTGTGTAGCTGACACAATTGGGTACAATTTTCATGTTCAAGTGGTCAGAAAATACGGACATTAAAAGGGTCAAAAGTGGGCTAGAAGAGAATCAGACTACTGCTGCAGTCCAGCCCGACTTTGCTCTAGTATTTTGACTATAACTCACACATTACATATCCAATTTGTCCACAATTTGTCTTGACGGAAAGCTAATGAAATTTTCTACAACTTTCGTGTTGATGAAGTCAAAAAATTCGGCGGTTTTCAAGACGATATTCAAGGATCAATTTCGGTGCACATGATGGAATTCAAATTGTCAACTTTGTACAACTTCATACCTAACAATTTTGACAATTACCACACCAACCACACTTAATTGTATCTATAAATAGAGGGCTTGAGGGGTGAGTTAAGGAGTTTTTGGAGAGCTTTGGAGAGAGCTTGGGAAAGCTTTGTTGGAATTCTACGAACTTGTAATGTTATTCTCTCTTTAGACATCTTGTATTTTTCATTGTCTTTCGTAATATTATCATGTTTCTTCATCTTTCATTTCACTTTCTTATCTTGATTATGGAGAACTAATCTCCTAATGCTAAGGTGAAAGGATGAAACTCTTGGTATGAGAATAATAATTTATCTAACTTTTAATCTTAATGTTTATCTTTGATATTGTATTTACCTTCCTATTTCTTTTCTCATAATTATTTCTTAATGGCTGGTTTTATTATACCGCCGATTTCTTGTTATGTTATTGGCTGGTTTTATTAGACCGCCTATCTCTTATTATTTTCATTGTTGGCTTTACCACCTACTTTATTTTATTTTACTATTGGATGGCTTTGCCACCGATTCTATTTCATTTTATTTTTTTATGTTAATTAATTTTCTACCTTTCATTTTTTGCATAAGTTAATCTTGTAAAATGTGAATTTTGATATATTGTAGACAATCTTTGGCACAATAAATGCTTGAATCAATCTTGATTTATTGTAGACAATATAATGATTGGCACAATTTATGCTTGAATCCATTTACAAGTTATCTTTTGCATCTTTGTATTTTTAATCTTGTAAAGTGTGAACCTTGATACATTGTAGACAAATTTTGGCACAATAAATACTTGAATCACTCTTGATTTATTGTAGATAATATGGTGATTGGCACAATGTACGCTTGAATCCATTTTACAAGAATGTCTTAATTATTAGAAAGGAGGTAAATATAAGTCATGTATAAACAAAGTTGAGCTTAAATTAACATATCATCCGATTAGAACTTTATTCGTGTAAAGATTCTAATTGAGTACTAAAAGAGTTAAATTTATTTTTATTCGATATACCAAGAGTAGATCCCCTAACCTTAGCATGCTTCTTTACCTTGAATACATCTTCATTTAATTTCAGTATATTAGTTCTTTGCATATTTTGTTCAATATTCCTCTCACAAAACAAGACATCGGGAACTAGGTTAGAAGTATTTATTTCGGATCTATATTAGAATTTTCTCTCAATTGGCAATCTCTGTGGGATCGACCTTGCATACCACTAAATCTATACTCCAATAGATTCGTGCACTTGCGAGTTTTAATTAAAACAACAACATGGATATTCAATAAATTCGTTCAAGCAATAATATGGCAGATTTGTTTACCAAGGCACTTCCTACTACAACATTCAAGAAGTTGATGTATAATATTGGAGTTCGACAACTTAAAGATCTCAAATGATGTTGTCATATATATACTTATTTGATAGCATCTTAAAGGAAAGAATGATGTACTCTTTTTTTTTTACTAAGTTTTTGTCTCACAGGGTTTTTCCTAATAAACATTTTAACGAGGCACATTCTTAAGGGATGGACATCCAAGGAGAAGTGTTATGATAATCATATATGGATGCCCATCATCTCAGTCTTTTGGTTATCATATCTGATAAGATATTATCTCAAGCAATTATTTAAAGGATAATTGTATCTGTAAAGAGTTATCTTACGGTTATATATTACTATTAAGATTCTTCCATCTATTTGTATAAATATCCTCTTATACATGAATGAAACATGCAATTTACTCTCTTGTTTTTCTCTTACTTCTCTCTTTATTTTAAAGTTATTTTTATAACAATTTTTAATTATTTTAATAATAATTTTATTGTAGTTAACTTAAAAGTATTTTTTAATGAAAGAATATAAAATAGATTTACTTGTTTAGATCTATTTGTTAGTAAGTCCGTAAGCATATATGAATGAATATATATTTCTTTGTTTTTTTATCAATTTCATAGTAGACTCGTTCGTCAGTGCATCACAACTATTCATTTTTAATTTAGAATATTGGTTATCTCTAAAATATATAATTTCTTATATAGAACAAAAGCTAAATATTATTGAAACATTTTACTATGAAATTCAAGACATTATTTTTTACATATATGTAATAATAGCATTAAAATTTTCTCATAATACAATATTAATTCTTTTAAAATCAATTCTTCAAAACACGACAAGAAAATATTTAAAACAATATATTATTCCCAAACCATTTGTGAGAACAAAATGAGTAAGTAACTAATGATATATTGCTCTGAGATATTTATTTTTGAGATAAGTAGGTTAAAACTTTATATATATATATATATATATATATATATATCAAAATTTTACAAGCATAATTAAATAAATCATTTTTTGTAACTTCATTAGTTTAGTGCCCATGACGCTCACGTGGTTTGCTAGTGGAATATAGCATATATTACAAGGCATCTTAATTATTGTCATTTTTCTCTCTCTCTTCTATTATTTATTTTTGTCTCCTAAATTTCTTCTCCTTTTTTACCAGGACTTCTTCACACCCGCCAAAATAAGCAGAGCAAAAGCAAATCAAATCAAAATCCCAAATTTCCCACAGCATCATATCTGATTCCATTTCTATATTTCTCGTTTACTCGCAAAAAGTTATATCTCTCGGAGTCCCAGCTCCAAGGGCGTAGCGTCGTTAAGCTTTGAGGGGAATGTAAACCCCCCCCCCCCCCAACCGTGTCAAATTTTTTTATGATAATACAATATTTATTATTTATATATAAATATATAAAAATTTAAATCTCCCTCAACTAAATTATTATTGTAATTAATATTTTTATAACTTAATTTCATAAAAATAAAATTTTAAAAATAATTGTAAGTAATTATTTATAATTTCTTTTAATTTATAAATTATGCATATATTAAATTATTTTTAATTTTTAATTTTTATATATAATATTGTTAAATTTTTTCTCTTCAGCTCCTCCAATAGAAATTGTTTAGCTCCGCCCCTGCCAGCTCCAACCAAATTGAAAAGCGAAACAGAGAAGGGGAAGAGGAAGAAGAAGGAGAAAGATGACGCTCTACTCTGTTTCAAAGCCTATTTATTTATTTACCATTTTTCCACCTCTTTTGTTAGTCTACCAGTTAGGAATATATTAGTATATTACTGCCATAATAAACTCTCTCTCCTCCTACGTAACATGAAATATGTAGTTAAACCGATGACAACTTTTCACACAAAACCAAGCATGTTGGCTTTGTTCATCGGAACAGTAACATCCCACTTTATGCACATTTCAATCTACGACCGAGTTATGAATGTATGTCTGCTCTTATATTTTATTGCTAACACAAAGGCAAGGTCTTTATAGTTATCTCACGGTATAGGTCTTGCAAAACCCAGTTTGGGTGACGTTTTACTTGGGGAATGAGGAATCCCCAGGTGTGGGAAATATTCAGTTTGTGATTCTTCTTCTTTTTTTCTGTAAACTTCAATTTGTGATTCTGACAGTCACCATGTATATTACCCTCTTTCCCTTTGGCAATCCTTATTCTCTATGAAATAAATAAAAGGAACCTTTGTTTCATATATGTTTGGTTTTCCTCTATGCATAGCTTGAGGAAGTGAGAGAGAAAGGGAGAAGAGATTTAAGAACGAGAAAGTAAAATGAGGTTGAAGAGAGACAAAGAAGAAGAAACAAGATGAAGATGACTGAGATATCACGGGACACATGTAATATGCTAGGTTGCAGGCCATGTCAGCCTTAATAGAGCTGTCCCATCGAAGCTAGAAAAAAGAACTTGTTTGACAATGTTTGTAAAATTATGGAATTTACCTGAAACAAAAAAAAAAATTAAGGGACCAAAACAAAATTTTAAATAAATTTAAGGGACCAAATTAGAGTTTTAGCCAATAAGTTATGTTATTGTAACTAATTTGTCAGAAAGAGTTGGTTAGAGATTAGCAGTTGTTAGCTTTCTGTCAACTTTTAGCAATGTATAAATATCAGTGTACTGATCATTTTGTGTATGAATGAAAACTCTCTTCTCTTTCAGCTTTTCTAACATGGTATTGAGCTCAAGATCCATGGTGAATGAAATTCATCTATCTTCTTCAACACCAATTCATCACAAAAGGTTGATCTAGAAACATTCTCACAATCTTGCTCTTAAACTCAAGAGTCAAATTTTCTGCTATAGCAATAGCATATTATAATTTTGATCAAAGGATACAATCTCCAATAGTTCATCCAAGGATCTGAGTTTGTACCTCTGAAATTCTATACAATAAAAGATCAAGAGCTTGGAAGAATCAGCAAGCATGGATTGGGTGAAACAAGATGAACTGCTCCTGACATGCTACTCGCTTCTGTGCTTGAGAGTAAGCTTACTCGAGTTTTTGGTTGCAAGTTCTCTTATCAAGTGTGGGATAGGATTCAAGTCTTCTTTGCTACACAGACAAGAGCAAAGGCAAAGCAATTCAAGTTACAATTGCAGAATACTAAGAATGTTCTTTTTCTATTACGTAATATTTGCATATGCTACTCTTTAGGTACTACCAAATGAATACAATCCCTTTATCACATCTATATCGTCTAGGTTAGATCCATATTCTATTGGTAGAATAGAGTCTTTATTATTGGCACAAGAAAAAAGCATTGAGAAGCATAACAGAATGATGGAGTCAATTTTTTGTAAATTTTGCTAATTCTCATATCAAAGGAGCAAGAGGATCTGGCTCCTCTAGTAAATATCAATACAATTATGCTGATGAATATAATTTTGGTAATCAGTATCATGGAAGAAGTTTGAACCAGAATGGATATAGAGGACACAGAATAGAGGTGGTAGAAATTCTTGAAGGTTTAGAGGTAGAGGTGGAAGGATTAGCAATGCAAATCGATCTGTCACTTGTCAGGTCTGTGGCAAAATGAGCTATATAACCTTGAATTGTTACCATAAGTATAATCAAGCTTATTAGGATAATTTTCAAGAAAATTTTGGACTTATTTAATTCTTTTTTTATTTTTTTATTTTTAAATTTTTTTTAAAAAAACTATATTTAAAAAAAAAATTCTACAAAATAAAGTAAAAAAATCAATTTTATAAAAAAAAAATTTAAAATATATTGTTCTTTATTTTTAAATAATTTGAGAATAAAAATAAAAAAAAAAAAATTCTCTCTCTCTCTATTTAAAATAACTTAATTTTAGAATTTGTTTCGAAAATAATAATAATAAATAGTTTAAAAAAATTTATTTTTAAAATAGAAAACAGACAAACTCTTTAATTTTTTAATGTTTAAAGAATTCAGCATAGAGTGTGTTAGGTCAGTATAATCAGATGGCCAATAAACCTTAAAGGGTATTTGACTATATTGACAGCTCCACCCGAGACAATTTGAATTCTGATTTTGTTGATGTTGGATGATATCGAATTTGGGCACTATGCTTGATCTTGGTTTATCTTCGTGGTGTTTTGGAAATGTTTCATTTGCTTTTATCTTTTGCTCCATTTGTGTTAATTTGGGATCAGGATCCTCTGCTGTGGGATGAAACACAGCACGCCATGCTGTGGGATGAAACGACGCCGTTTGGTGTCTGCATGGAAAAAAAAAAGCCAGCTCAGCGTGAGACGTGGCAGACGGGACTTCAGGCGACTGGGTGAGGGCCTGATGACCTCTAGAAAACCAACCAGTCGACTGGTTAATAGACCAGTCGACTGGTAAGCCACTGGATGGATTCTAGTGGCTACCAGGCGCTTGGCTAGTCGACTGGTCCAGCGCCTGGTAGCCCCTGGAATCCCAACCAGTCGCCTAGCATATAAACCAGTCGACTGGTAAGCCACTGGATGGATTCCAGTGGCTACCAGGTGCTTGGCCAATCGACTGGTCCAGCGCCTGGTAGCCCCTGGAATCCATCCAGTGGCCAATGGCTACCAGACACTTAACCAGGCGACCGGCCAAGCGCCTGGTAGCCCTGGATGGCGTTGGCCAGTCGACTATCTCGTGTAAAATGGGCCACCAGGCCCTCGACCGGTCGCCTGGTTGCCCATTTTACCCAATAGACTAGTCGACTGGCTCTCCCGTCAGTCAACTAGTCTCCATATTAATAGCCTGATTTTCCCTAAAAATTTTTCATTTTATTTTACAAAACAAAACGCAGCGTTGTGTGTTTAGTTGCATAAAAGCCATAAAATCCATGAAAAATGAACATAGAGGGCGGGAAACATGAACGAAGTTGGTGAGCAAACCCCAGCAAAAGGAAAACCAGCGAGTGAAGGAGTAATCAAGCACGCAGAGGAGCAGGAAGAAATGGAGTTACCAGAGAATGCTACTAAGCAAAAGGAAGTACATTATACACAAGATATTGCTGGACGAGAAGAGGAAATACGTTTGGTGAAGGAAGCAATAACAGAGTCATATTGCATGAAGCACGCGTCGGAGCAAGTAGAAATGGAGTTACTAGAGGATGTTGTACAACAAAAGGAAATACATTATACAGAAGCTATTGCTGCACGGGAAGAAGAAATACATTCTACAGAAGTCATTTGGAAGCCTGAGTTAGGTATGAAGTTTGATACTTTAGATAAAGTTTGGAAGTTTTGGGTGGATTACGGAGGAAAAATAGGATTTGGAGTTAGAAAATATTATTTCAATCGTAGACCAAAAGATGGAACTATAACTTCTTATAAATTTGTTTGTTGCAAAGAAGGAACTAGAAAGGCTGATAAAAGAGATATAGCTACCACAAACCCTCGGCTAGAGGCCAGAACTAGCTGTAAAGCAAGGATGGGGGTCACACTCAAGAATGGAATGTATCATATAAATGAGTTTGTGGATGAACATAATCACCCTATGCATCTTCATGAAACGATTCACATGTTGGCATCTCAACGCAAATTATCTGACGTCCAAACTTATGAGATTGAGTTGGCTAGTGATTCTGGACTCCAACAAAAAGCATGTTTTGACTTGATGAGTAAGAAAGTTGGAGGAAGAGCTAATCTCGGTTTTATCCGGTTAGATGCAAAAAATTATATTCTAACTAAGAGACAAAGAAATATGATCTACGGTGAAGTTGGGTGTTTGTTACAATATTTTCAACATCAGTTATCGAAAAATCCATCATTTTTTCATGCCTATCAAATAGATATGGAAGAACAAATAACTAATGTATTTTGGGCTGATGCAAGAATGTTAATCGATTATAGCTACTTCGGTGACGTAATATCCCTTGACACAACCTACAGTACTAATAATGCACATCGGCCACTTGCAATATTCTGTGGAATGAACCATTTCAGAGGAGTCGTAATTTTTAGAGCAGCTTTATTGTATGATGAAACCACTGAATCTTTTAAATGGTTATTTTAAACTTTTTGGAGGCACATAAACAAAAAAAAGCCTCTTACTATTTTCACCGATCAAGACCAAGCGATGGCAAAGGCGTTACATGAGGTGATGCCTGAAAGTTGTCATGGACTATGCACATGGCACTTAATGCAAAATGGCATCAAGCATTTAGGAAATTTAATGAAAGATGGCTCTCACTTTTTGACTGATTTCAAAAAGTGCATGTATGGATATGAGGAGGAAATACAATTTGAAATGGCATGGAGTAACTTGTTGTCAAAATATAGTGTACATGAAAATAGTTGGTTGAATTCTTTATACAAGATAAAGCATAAGTGGGCTGCTTGTGTTGGGTTTCATGCAAAGATGAATGCAATGTCTGAACGCAAGTGCACGTGTCGTGACCAAGTAATAAAGTGATGAGTGAGTATCGTCCCACTCACTCATCTTCTCCTGAGCTGTCTCCTTCCAGTCTGGAGAGGTGGTCTGCCACTTGATTTTCAGTTCCCTTACTATCCCTGATCTCCAGGTCAAATTCCTGAAGTCAAAGCACCCACCTAATGAGTCTGGGCTTGGAGTCCTTTTTCTTAATCAGATGTTTGATGGCAGAATGGTCTGTGTGCACTATCACCTTTGCTCCTACCAGATATGATTTGAACTTTTCAAACGCAAAAACTACTGCAAGCAACTCCTTTTCTGTCACTGTGTAGTTCAGTTGGGCACCTTGCAGTGTTTTGCTTGCATAATATATAGAATGAAACAGCTTGTTCCTACGCTGCCAAGGACAGCTCCCAATGCTGCTTCACTAGCATCGCACATTAGCTAAAATGGAGAGGTCCAGTCTAGTGCCACAATGACTGGGGCTGTACTCAATTTCTTCTTGAGGTCACAAAATGTTGTCATACAACCTTCATCAAAACAGAAAGTTCTGTCCTTCTCGAGCAAACTGCATAAAGGTTTGACAACCTTAGAGAAGTCTTTGATGAACCTCCTATAAAATCATGCATGACCCAGAAAGTTTCGGATGCCCTTGACAGAGGTGGGCGAAGGCAGTTTCTCAATGATTTCCACCTTGGCCTTATCAACTTCAAGTCCTCTTTAAGAAACTTTATGCCCCAGCACAATTCCTTCTTTTACCATATACTGGCACTTCTCCCAGTTCAGCACCAAGTTTGTTTCTTCACACCGCTGTAAGATTTTAGCAAGGTTTTCCAAACATAGGTCAAAGGAATCCCCGAAGACTGATAAGTCATCCATGAAAATTTTCACAAATTGCTCAACCATCTTTGTAAAAATTGCCAGCATGTATCGCTGAAACTTTGCTGGAGCATTGCAAAGTCCAAATGGCATTCTTCGAAATGCAAAGGTACCATAAGGACATGTGAAGGTGGTCTTATGCTGATCTTCAGGTGCTATAGCAATCTGGTTATACCCTGAATAGCCATCCAAGAAACAATAATATTCTCTTCATGCGAGTCTATCTAACATTTGATCAATGAATGGCAAGGGAAAGTGATCCTTCCTGGTGCTTTTGTTTAGTTTCCTGTAATCCATACAAATCCTCGAACCAGTCACCACCTTGGTAGGGATGAGCTCATTATTTTCGTTTTCCACCACAGTCATGCCCCTTTCTTAGGAATACATTGGACTGGACTCACCCAGGAGCTATTTGATATGAGGTAAATGATTCCAGCATCCAGCCATTTGATGATCTCCTTCTTTACCACCTCCTTCATTATTGGGTTGAGCCTCCGTTGGGGTTCTATGGACCCTGTTTTATTACTCTCCAAAAGGATCTTATGCATGCAGAATGAAGGGCCGATTCCTTTAATATCAGCTAGTGTCCAACCAATAGCCCTCCTGAATTTCTTCAGTGTCAGGACCAATTTCTCCTCTTGTTCTCCTGTCAAAAGTGCTAAGATAACTACAGGAAGAGTGGTTGTTTCTCCTAAATACACATACTTAAGGTGTGCTGGCAACGGCTTCAGTTCCAAAATCGATAGGTCTTCCACTGATGTCTTCAGCGGCCTTGGTTCTGGTGGGGTCACATATAATGGCTCCTTCACTGGCCCCTACTTCCTAATGCCATGTCTGACATCAATCCAAGCCCATTATTTCTTGTTCTCCTCTTCTGAATCTGAGTCTTCTGTCCATGCTACTGATGGTGGGTCCTTGCAGCATTTTCTTAACTGTTTTGATGCCAATGTGTCTATTACAGACACAACTGCACACTCTTCTTCTTCACTGGGAAACCTCATGGTTTGGAGTACATTGAATGTAACCTGCTCATCCTGGACTCTCATGGTTAATTCTCCTTTCTAGACATCAATTAATGTCTGGCTAGTTGCTAGGAATGGTCTGCCCAGAATAATTGGTACCTCTGCATCGACTTCATAGTCCAGTATTATGAAGTCTACTGAGAAGATGAACTTGTCCACCTTAACCAGGACATCCTCTATTTTTCCCTCTGGATGGGCAATAGATCTGTCTACCAATTACAGTGTGACTGTGGTAGGCCTTGCTTCTCCAATTCCTAACTTTTTAAAGATGGTCATTGGCAAGAGGTTGATGCTTGCTCCCAAGTCACAAAGTGCCTTGCCAAAATACTGGTTCCCGATAGAACAAGGTATGGTGAAACTGCCTGGATCCTTAAATTTGGGTGGCAGCTTATTCTGCAGCACAGCACTGCATTCCCTTGTGAGGGCAACTGTCTCAAACTCGCCAAATCTTCGCTTCTTGGTCAGAATGTCCTTCATGAACTTTACATAGTTAGGCATCTGCTCTAGCGCTTCCACCAAAGGAATGTTAATGTGCAGCTGTTTTAGGACATATAGGAATCTTCTAAACTGCTGGTCATTCTGCTTTTTCTGGAATCTCTGAGGGAAAGGGGGTAGCTTAGTTTGCTACATGCCTTGCTGCGGCATAGTTCCCGAGTTTTGCTGTGGCATAGCTACAGCATTTTCTCCAGAGATGGTTGCTTCCTCGCTTACCTCCTCCTCTTGATTTTGCTTGGCTTTCCTTGTTTCCGGGGGTACAGTGGAGTTTTTCTAGTCTTGTCCTCTTGCTTTTGGTGCCTCCACCATCTTCCCACTTCTTAGAACTATAGCTTTGCAGTGCTCTTTTCCTTCTCTCCTAGGGACTTCAGTATTGCTTGGAAGTGTCCCCAGAGGTCTGCTTTTTAGTTCATTGGCAAGCTGTCCCACTTGAGTTTTCAGATTCCGTAATGAGGCTACCTGACTCTGGATTAGAGCATCATTCCTTGCCATGTATTCCTTCATCAGGGATTCCAGTGAAGTGGTGGTTTCGTGAGGCTACTGTCTTTGCTGATGGAAGCTAGGGGGAGCCTGTGGTCTTTGTGGAGCAGAGTTGCTCCCTTGTCCCGTACCATAGTTGCTATAAGAAAAATTAGGGTGTTGCCTCCATCCTGGGTTATATGTGTTGGAGTAGGGATTGTTATTGCGATTCATATTTCCCACGTAGCACACTAATTCTGGGTTCGAGGGACAAGTTTCAAATAGATGTGGTCAATTGCACAATACACAAGATGGTCCAGTCTCCTGAACTGCATTGGTTGTTTGAGGGCGGCTCAATTGCTAGTTTTTCAAGACATTAACCAGCGAGGCTAGCTGGGCTGTGAGAAAGGTAACTTCACTCACTTCATGCATGCCTGCCGTTTTTCTGCCCGTGGAAACTCTGTCCATAGGCCACTGATAGTTGTTACTAGCCATTCTTTCAAGCAGCTCATATGCCTCATTATATGTCTTGGACAATAGTGCCCTATTAGCTGCTGCATCCACTATAGTGCGGGTTTAAGCATTAAGGCCATTGTAAAAGGTCTCCATCTGAATGCAGTAAGGGATCCCATGATGAGGGCATCTCCATAATAGCTCTTTATACCTCTCACAGGTCTCATACAATGATTCACCTTCCAACTGCTAGAAAGAAGTGATGTCATTTCTCAATCTGGCATTTTTGGTGGGTAGGAAATATTTCAGCAAAAACTTCTCAGCCAAATCGCTCTAGTTAGCAATAGAGTCTGGTGGCAGAGAGTTTAGCCACGCTCTTGCTCGATCTCTTAATGAGTAAGGGAACAACTTTAGTTTGAGCACTTCTTCTGTTACACCATTCATTTTGAAAGCATCCGTGACTTTCATGAATACTCTTAAGTGAAGATGAGGGTCCTCTGTAGGCATTCTACTGAACTGGCCTGCAGTCTGTAGCATCTGGAACATTACTGGCTTGAGCTCAAAGTGTAGAGCCTCGATCTTTGGTCTCACAATACTCGGGTTCAACCCATTCAGGTTTGGTTGAACATAAGCATTCAAGACCCTATCACTATCATCCATGTTGTCTGCACCATTCTGATTAGCCATTCCTGCCTGCTGCTGAGATCCTAACTGTCCTTTTTTTCTTCTCAAAAGCATTATTTCTATCTCTGGATCTAGAGGCAGAAGTTCTCTGTCAGCTCGGCTCATGCACTGCGTTACCTGTTCAACAAAATGCCAGAGTGAATGATAGTTATAACTAAAAATACTTCACACAGTCAAGTAACTAAGAACAATTTTTAAGTTGACACTACCCGACAACGGCGCCAAAAACTTGTTGGGTTTCATGCAAAGATGAATGCAATATCCGAACGCAAGTGCACGTGTCGTGACCAAGTAATAAAGTGATGAGTGAGTATCGTCCCACGAGGAGTGAACTAAAACTGTTAAGGAGACTTTTGCTGTGTGAAATGCTGTAGCAAAAATAGGTTGGTTTACAAGATAAAATAAAGGTCGATCAATTAAATGCAACTATAACTAGAATGAGGGGCACTAGGGTGTAAAGAAAATCGAATAGGGAGGTCTAGGGTTGCTCAGGGTTGCCATGAACTATTGCACTCATATTTTCTCCAAGAATTGCTACAACAATTGTCCTAGGTGCCCAGTTCATTCTTGAATGGAGTCTTCCCAGACTTCCATTCCTTGCAATTTTGAGGTTCAGACCTGCATTCCTACAGCAGTCTTCACCCCCGAGTTGTGCATAAAGCTCCACTGCTGGGGAGATGAGGGACCATATATTCCTATATTGGCTTTCCCCATATATTCAAACTGTTTGTCCAGCCTCCATTCCCCTCCCGGGTGAATATTGGCCTCAGTCTACCTCCACTAACTTCCGTTATCAGGGGAATTTAAAATATAAACACAATTGAATGTAAAAACAGTGCTGCAGTGAAATGTGTTATACTAAAAGTGTACTCAAGTTCATTACAACCCTTATGAAACCCTAGCTGGAAACTAGCCTAGCCTCATGGTTACACTGGTTACAAATATCCCAGAATCAACGGTATACATCTCGAGTGATAAAAGAAATACAAGTGCAGTCTTTGATAAAAACAGAAGAAAAAGGAAAACACAACAGCAAACAATGGAATTCAGGGATTGCAAACTATCTCGTGCTCTAATGCTTCTCGGCAGTGTGTCGCTGTTCTCCCCTTTACACCCCTTCTCTCGTGTCTCTTTTCGTCTCCCCCTCTGTCTTTCTTTATGGTTCAGCCTTGTGGTCCCAGTCAGCTGCCTGACTTTTGCTAACATTCCCCCTGCTCTGCAGTCAGCATCCTTGTGTTAGCTTTTTCCCTCCACTTTCAGTAGTGGATGCCTTTCTGCATCAACCCAACCAGCAGCTTGCAATGTCAGTTGGTTGTTGCTTTCTCCTGCTAGGTGGGTGCTGCACCTACTGCGTAGATCTGTTCCTCTACTACCTGCGCCATGGCAGCAGAATCAATTCCACATGTAAGACAAAAAGGGGCAGCTCACTTAATATCACTTGTGTTGCTGCCATAATTGCCACAAATGTTTACAAAATTGCTACAGCAAACGAGATGGGTGCTGTTATATCCAAGGGAGTCATTCCATTTAATTAAGTCCAGGAATAAGAGTGCTCAATGTATCAAAACAGTGCAGTAAACATACTCCGAAAGCTCATAAAAACTGCAGTAAGTTGCAGTTATCAACTTGCTATATAAAGAAAGCTTTCACCCTAGGTATACGAAGCACCCAACTCAGTGAAAGTTTAAATTCTGACTTTAAGAGTTGCATGAAATCGGATTTAGACATTACTCAATTTTTCAAGCACTTTGAAAGGGTTGTAGACGAGAAGCGGTATAACGAGTTGAAACATGAATTTGAGTTGCGACAAAAACTACCTAGATTGAAAATGGAGAATTCACTTATGATACAACAACTTGCTCAAGTTTATACTATGACTATATTTAATTTGTTTCAGAAAGAATTTAATTTATATGCTGCTACATGTGTAAAATATAGAAATGAAAGTCAGTCAATTTTTGAGGATGTTGTTGCCATGGTCAATCAAGAGGGATCATATAGAGTGTTGTTTGACCTTGTTAATAAATCTATTTCTTGTGGCTACATGAAGTTCGAAACATTTGGTATATTATGTTGCCATGCATTGAAGGTCCTTGATGTGATGGATGTTAAAACACTTCCTGATCAGTATGTTTTAAAGAGGTGGACAAAACAAGCCCGGAGTAGTGTATTCCATAATTTGAGAGGGAATGAAATTGAAGAAGATACTAGGCTCTGGAGCACTCATCGGTTCAAACAACTATGTCCCAAGCTAATAAGATTAGCAACTGAGGTGTGCGATTGTCCATAAGCATATCTTATGGTAAATAAAGCTGTGGATGAATTGGCGAATAAAGTCATGCAACTTCGTATGAGGCAACAAAGTTCGGATGATGGGATTGGTGCAACCATACAACCAGCGAATGAATATGGTCTACAAGCAAAGGGATTCAAGAAGAAAATAAGAATAAAGAGTAAGAAACGGTTAAAAAGTTGGATTGAGGTTCAATCTCGACAAAAAAGAAAAGTCACAAAGGCAAACGATTCCCAAGTAAGTGAAGTTGTACTTGTTTTTATAAGTTACAATTTTTATTATTATTTTATGAATAAATTTATTTACCTTGTCTTTGTAGAACTATTCGACATGCAATGTGAATCACAAGGAAATATCCTCTTCTACATGCATAGGACCTATCGAGGGGACTCAATCACAGCATGAGAGTGAATTCAGTTATATTAGAATGTTGACGGTGGGAGGATTTCTTATACAATAAATATTCCTTAATCAATATTTAATCAACCCTTATTATTTTAAAGTTCCGAGTTCATAATTATTGGTCTTAATTGCCGCAGGCACCTATTGATTAACCCATGCAGTCGCTTGATGCCATCGAGTTATTTGGAAATATCTCGGATGCTAATGAAGTTCATCGCTGAAATGACAACTTTCCATGGCTACTAATGTATATTTTGAAGCATGATATTTTTGAAAACCATAACTTACAAAGGCTTGTAGAATTGTGATGCAACATGACTGAATTGTACCAGAGCATTTTCCCTACCAAATCACATCATTTCTTTTCTCATCTCTCATTTTCTCAATAACTTCCATCCTTAGTCCTACCCTTGGCAACTCTGTTCTCCAACCTTCTCTTTTAGACTTACAATCTGAAATGCATGAAGCTATATGTTTTCTTGCTAACTCCAAACCTCTACCTTGAGGTCGTCTCATAGACAACAAAAGATGGTAAAAATGCTGAAAGAAAATCGAAAGATGGTGAAATTTTAGTCAAACAGTGCTTTGACCCAACTAAAGGATGTAAGAAATCAAACTCTTACAAACTCTAGGGTTTTGACATAACTCAAGATAGCTATGCTATTTTAAAGATCTTGTGTATAAAGTGACTCTAAATCAATATTAAATTCACAAGATTCCCATAACATGACATCAATGTCAACCTTTAACCCCTTCAACACCCCCAGGGAAAAAAAAGAAACAGGGAAAGTCAGAAACAACTAAAAGAAACTATTAATGCAAACTAAAAATCCAAAACCATTGACAATTTATTGATTATGCAAGATTGATTCACATTTTATGTGCATAGGGTGAAAACATAATTGAACTTCTAAGGCATTGCAAGCAACTAGGTTTTTGGGTTCAAGACCAATCTTTCCAGCCTCTCCATCAAGAACATATGGATAAATGAGCATTAAAAACAAGACTAATATTCATATGAGCAGGTAAAACAAGTAAATGTGCATTAGGGCCATGTTTGTCTAGGCTTTAAAAAGGACCAGTAGCTCTAGCATTTAGCTTTTTCAATGAGTGTTTAGGGTAACATTTAGCTCAAATGTGAACCATCACAGTCACTCACATTAAAATGTTGAGCCCTACAATGCACATCATTAGCAAGTTTATACTGAATAATACTTACAGCAATTTTACAGTTCATTTCATTTCCATATCCAAGCAAACCAAATATAAGATTGTCAATGAAAAATGCACAAGTCACCACAAGCAATACAAGCATGATGAATATAATTCTGATACAAATAGGCAATTTAGTCACAATTTAGTCCATCAAATAGGCAATTAAATCCATCACATTTCATTGAATTGAAAGCGTCAATTAAATACATTAGTTTAGTTACAATTTTCAGATAACTCAGACTCCCCTATGGTTTTTTACAAAAGGGGACCAATACAAAATTGTCTGAGTTTGATAGAATTTAAAAAAAGCAACTAAACTAAATCAATAAACTAATCTCCATGCTCTGGCTCTTGACCCTCTGCATATGGTTCTTCATCCCTAGCTTCTTCACATGGCTCCTCATGTCCTATGTCTCTATCTTGTGCTTCTTGATGACTTTGCTCTGACTCTTGATCCATTGCTTCTTGTCCATGTTGTACTTGTTCAAATCTACGTAATCTCTCAGAAAAGTCAGCCATATTCTGTTCAATTCCTATCACTTTGGTGCTCAAATTTATCAATGTGTTATCCATGCTGGTTAATTTTAAATTTGTAGTCTCCAACATACTACATATGTGTTTTAACATGTCAGTACTTGATCCTTGCTTTGTTAATAGTTCATTACTCTTAGTAGGTTCTCTCTGCTCTGGCTCATCTTCATTTTCTCTTTTCCAGATCCATATATTATCTTTTTTTATAAACCACATCCTATTCATGTTATTTTCATTGAATACTTTGGGAATAATGACTTGGCCATCTTTTGTATCAATACCAAAATGTTGGAGGAGTCTAGTAATAGCTGATGCATATGGAAGACCCTTCTTAGCCTGCTTGTGAGCTGTGATTATAAACTTGAGCATTAAATAAGGATAATCTATCACTCTCCCCTATAGCCAGCAATATATCAATACTTGCTCCAAATCACTCGTGTAAGAATAATTTACAGCCTTTGGAAGAAACATATGACAAATCATGTAAAAAATTATATTGGTATCAACACTCAAATCCTTTGTATATATCTTAGTACTAGATACCCGTGTTTATCCAAAAATTCTGGAGACAATAGCTTCTCTGTTATACTAAGAAAGATCAGACATAGTCTCATCTAACTTACAAGGACTTCATCAGGATTAGGAACAGGCAAACCAACAACCTTTGCAAACAAATCTTTATTAAATGAAATTTTCACTCCTCTAACTTCTGAACTAAATTCCAATTCGTCTTCATTATATGCTAGGTTTGTAAAAAAAGCTCTAATTACACTAGGTGAGTATGGTGTCTCATAACCAAGGTACTTCTGCATTCCCTGAGTTCTCACCAGAATATTCAATTCCAATTTTTCTCTAGCTAGAAAATCAAGATTGAGATACATACCCTGGACCACGGTCCTATCCATAAAATGCTTCTGGTATCGTCTTTCTTACTCTGCCGAGGTCAATAGGGGGACAAGAGCTTGAGATTGTGTGGACTTCCGAGGCTGAGGTTGAGATTAGCTCCGAGGTTGAGATGAGCTGGAAGCTCCAACTCGTGGTCTCTTGAAAGATGTCTTCGGAGGCATTTGGAAATGAAGGTTGAATTTGCAGAAAGGGATCGAGGAACCCTAACGACGGTTTGGGAAAATTTGGGGGATTTGGAGAAAATGTAGGTTGGTTGGGGTGGATTGTAGGTGGGGGGTTTTGAATTAGAGAGTGTTTAGAGAGTTTTAATCGGTGAGTTTTGGCAAAAAAATTTGAAAAGGAGATATGGGTTCCGAGGATTCAAGAGAGAGGATGGAGCGCTGCCGAGAAAAATGGGGGCAAATGCGTGTGATTTTGGCTATAAAGAGCCTTACTAGTCGATTGTCGGTATAATCAGTCGACTGGTAAGGCACCTCCCACGCTTTCCTTTGAAGGTACCAGTCGACTGGTTATATAACCAGTTGACTGTCGAGCCATTTCAAAGGCTATTAATATGGAGACCAGTCGACTGACGGGAGAGCCAGTCGACTGGTCTATTAGGTAAAATGGGAAACTAGGCGACCGGTCGAGGGGCTGGTGGCCCATTTTACATGGGACAGTCGACTGTTACTTTTAACAGTCGACTGGCCAACGCCATCCAGGGCTACCAGGCGCTTGGCCGGTCACCTGGTCGAGCGCCTGGTAGCCATTGGCCACTGGATGGATTCCAGGGGCTACCAGGTGCTGGACTAGTCGATTGGCCAAGTGCCTGGTAGCCACTGGAATCCATCCAATGGCTTACCAGTCGACTGGTTTATATGCCAGGCGACTGGTTGGGATTCCAGGGGCTACCAGGCGTTGGACCAGTCGACTAACCAAGCGCCTAGTAACCACTGGAATCCATCCAGTGGCTTACCAGTCGACTGGTTGGTTTTCCAGAGGTCATCAGGCCCTCACCCAGTCGCCTGACGTCCCGCCTGCCATATCTCACGCTGAGCTGGCTTTTTTTTTTCCACGCAGACACCAAACGGCGTCGTTTCATCCCACAGCACGGCGTGCTGTGCTTCATCCCACAGTAGATGATCCTGGTCCGTTAATCTGCGGTTCTCAAAAGCCATTGATTTCAGGCTATACCTCGGTAGAAGTCAATTCAGGATAGGTAGATGAAAAATGAAGGGTGAAAAGCGGTAATGTAGACAATAGACATTAAAGAATTGCTGTAATTTTAAATAAATTAAATTGCAAAGCGAAAATTTAAAATTCATGATAATTTTTAAGATGAACTTGTGTATTAAAAAAGCCACTACATTGTATGTCCCTTTTTAAAAATAAAAAAAATTTACCAAGTATATGTCTAGTTTTTTAATTTTTAATTCAGTTATTAAAAAAATAACCAGCCCATGGAAAACAACACAGAAAAACTAAGCTTTGTTAAGATCATTTTTTCTAGGAAGTGCATTTTCAATAATATGATTTGACGAGAATTTGAAGAACTTGTTAAAAATATTAATAAAATTATTTATGAATATTCATTTAAAAGTTTATAATGGAATGAATTAGGTCATTAAGTTATTTTTAATCCAATATGGTTGTGATTTAGCATTTTTTTAATAAAAATGACAAATTTTATTCAAACATCAAGTTTAATATTACCTACAATAAATAATTATAGAGATATCAAATTTAATAAAAAAATTTATATATATATATATATATATATATATATATATATATATATATATATATATATATATATATAATTTTCTTATTGAACTAACAATAAAAATTCTATTAATCTTTTGAAAATTTAAGATGGAGAATCGTTGCTATCATCATCAATATTGTAGTGAGATAAGTATTTCAGATCCCAAAAATTTTATAATATCAAAAGATACTCAGATCAAATAAAAATAAACCTACTAATAATATTATTAAATGGAAATAAGAATATCAACTCTAATTGAAATGAAAGAGACATTGATAAAGAATAAAAATCCTATTAAATGGAAACAAGTTGAAAGAGTAAAAACTTTCAAATTTATCTAAAATTAAACAAGTCAAAAGATTTTTGTAACTGACTCCATTTTTTTTTATACATATATATTTGTAAAATTTTATGACGTCATTATCTCTTTACTTTTAATTATTTAACTCATAATAACATTCAATTAAATTAATCAACCATACTTAAGGTTTATGGCATACCATTAATATTGATACAATTCTGGGTTTACATATACATCATTAATCAAAACATCCGTACAAAATCAAACACCTAAATATCTACATCTTATTCATTCATGTTGACTAAATCCAGAGATACGGGTGCGGGTGGTTGCACCTTCACCGGGATCTTAGCCAACTTGACCACAAACACCTTATTAATTTCTAAGATTTGCCCAACATGGAGTAACTCGATCCAATGTGCGCTAAAAGTCATAGTCATAGAAAAATCTGCATAACTAGTTTTTTGAACATGATATGGAAATATAGTGAGAATTAAATCTCAGTAGGTTCAACAATAAATCATAATTAATATAATTAATCACGCCATGTTCATCTGTATAAGTTACAACAAATATCTTAGGTTACATGAATACTCTTAATCAATGCACATGAAAATCGTATAGTAATGACATATATGGCATGAGTAACTATTTTTAGAATATCATAGGATGGCTATAAACTTATTTTCATATCAAGTTGCCCCGGTCAAGGTGAGTACGTTCTACTTTTCGGTATAGCTTTTCTCACTCCGTCCGACATAGCACACTTTCTCTTTTTCTTCTCATTATCATAGTCATAATCATGAGTAGGGTGTCCCCTACTGGTGCACCACACGGACCGCCATGTGACTATACTCGTATCTTTTCTTTTCTTTTCACGTTAATAGCCAAAATTATGATTTCAATAACAAGTATGTTCATTATACTCACATGCCATAATTTATCATCAAAGCATAATCGTTACCAAAAATCATTGGTAAAATAAAATCTTGCCATGAATATAATCATTTTCAAATATCAATTTATAAAATATTTTCATGTCAAAATTACACACTTAAGATAGTAAGAAGTTCATACAATGGCAATAGATATGGCATACACTAGTCATTTATTATTTTTATTTATAAAATTCTTCTTCTTTTTTAAATATTATTTTCATCCTTTCATTTTCTTTATACTTTGCCTCTAGTCACTTTCTTCCTACTTATATCATTTCCAACACATGTTCTTACAAATTTTATAGGGCATTCTTTTTTAATTTGATTTCTATTATTATCCTAAAGTTAATGAGATTCATTTAGGGTAGAAAAATATTGAAAATAAGTTTTACCAACTCCCAACACGGCCTGGCCATGTTCTAAGACACAACTATGTTTGAAAAATATTACAAATGTACTCAAAAACAACTCTGAACATGGTTTACCTGTGTTAAAGCAACCTAGAACACAGTTTAGTCGTGTTATGTGACATTCCCTCATTAATCAGAGCATAACTCTCTCATTTTAACTCTGATTGGGGTGATCTTGGTGTCCATTTAAAGCTACGACAATCCTCTAAAACTATTGTTTTGAATATTTTAGTGAAATCGTAAAGAGTCTTGGTGTTATTACTCTCTCAAATTAAATTTTATTTCTTCCCGGGGAGGTTCTGACCTCTTCTTACTAATCTAATCATATATCCCTCCTATGGACTCCAAATTGAGTGATTCTAGTGGCTACACATCTGTAATACATATATCTATATTTATTATGTTAACAATTTCCTTTAATTCCTTACAGAGTTTGCCTAGAAATTCAAATACAGAAGCTTACCTAACAGATTCTTCCCTGATTAACTAGTTTCTAACTTCTGCTTACTAATCAAAAATATCTCCCTCGTCTTGATTCCAAATTAAGTGATTCCAGTGGTTAATAATCCGTGAAACATATATCTACATTTTTTATGTTAACTATTTCTTTTAATTCTTAACAGATTCTTCCCAGAATTTCAAAAATAGAAGCTTTCCTAGTTACTGCGAAATCCAAGTTTCTTAGCCTAACCTTTCCTAAAATGCTAGTATATCCTTTTATTAAGTCCTCTTCCATTTTTCTTTCAAAATTCCACCTAACCATAAATTTACTCATATCAACATTTAATTATATTACTTACTTAATTTAACATATTCCATCATCCACTTCAAAGAAAAACAGAATCAAATCATGTATCACTAAGGGTGTTTTTCAACAGAAATTTCTCATGGTCTACTTCTAGGTGTTTAAAGCCATATTCATTTTATCAATTTAATCATAACCCATCAATTTTCACTACATTTGAATATACATAACAACAGTACAAAATCCTAAAATTTTTTCATCCATAGCCATACCTATGCAGAACCTTCCACACCAACTTAAGTATTCAAACATACATCACATGCAATATCAATATGTAACATGATATAGCAACATCCATGGCCAATAATCAAAGTAGCAAATATTGTAAATTTCATCAAAATTTTAGGAACAAAATCCCATATAAATGTTATAAATTTCAAAACTTTTCTTCAAAAAGAGATATTGTTAAACCTACCTAAAAATCTCCCTAACTCACTTAGTGAATTCTTTTTCTTGTTTCCCCTTGAAGGGAGTGGCAAGATTCCTCCATTTCCTTATCTTTTCCAGTAGCTTGAATAAGAGAGGGAGGGTGAGTTTTGAACCTCAAGAATGAAGAGAAAAGATGGATTCAAGTGGAGATTTAACTAACTTACCTTGAGTATTAGTCCTCTAGACTTCTCCTTCTTCTTCCTTCCTCTCTTCTCCTCTCTTTCTCTCCTTTCCTCACTCTATCTTACTTATATTTTTCCTCTCCCTCACTTGGACGAAATTATAATGTTATAAGGGTGGTTTTTACTTAAATAAACTATCAAGTGGTTCGCCTTTCATAATCATGGGTCTACCTTATCACAATTAGGATGCACTTGATTGATTTTTGAGGGGAAGACAACTCATGTTCTTGTCTTCCTCTCCCTTAGTCAAGATATACATAGCAAAAGGAGATTTGTATTTTGAAAATTATGATAAAGTGTTCTTAAGATAAGAAACAAGGTCCCTTTGATTTAGGGATTCATTTCCTTTTTCTTTTGTCTCATTCAATTATTATAGATTTGCCTTTCTAAGTGACAAATTTTTAGCCCTTGAGTGTCCCTTGCTTGACTGAAATTATTAGTGTAAGATATAGTTTTGTCCTAATGCCATGTATAATTGCACCACTTGCTGAAATTATGAGTGTAAAATATAGATGTTTTGTTCTAATGTCATATGACCTAATCTTGATTATTATTACACTATTATTTCCTCACATGGTTCTAATTTTTCCTTCTTGGATTTGGGCTCATTCTTGTTCATTTTCTTTTCTGTGGCTGAAATTCTACCTCTCATAGAGGGTTTGGTCACATTTTCATAATTTTTGAGCTATCGGTCCAACTTCTATATCCTAATCCAAGTCTATGTTTTATTTCTTGCATGGGCAATCCTATTAGCTTGCTAGAAACTCATGTGAAGTGGAAAAACTCTATATGAAGTATCCATAAGTGAAAACTCAATGTATGGGTGGAGATGTTAAACTTAGAAACTCTAACTCTTGGATTAGGAAAAATTACCCTAATCCAATCTTCTTGAAATTTTAAAACTTTTACTTACTTCCCAAAAATTTATCTTCCTTATTCAAGAATTTCGCCTCTCTTTAGTATGTTATTTCTAATTTTTTTTCTATTAGATTTTCTCTCTTTACTTATTCCTTTAATGTTAAAAATATTTTTTATGCACACACATAAGATGAAAAAATTTTCAGGCTTATATTTTCTTAAATATCTAAAAATTGTTTAATAAATTTTATTTTTTTAATTAAATATTTATGTGCCTTTATTAATAAAAGAAATGAAATTAAAGATATTACAATTTTAGTATATCTCTCATAGAATATAAATATGAAAAATTTATTGCACAAAAAAAAAAAAGAAATGGGAGGTTGAGCTGCCTTTCTGAAACTATTGGGGCCAGCCCCAAAAGACTAGTTACGATGTTGTTTGCAGGACTAGAGAAAATTTGTCTAATAGGATCTTGGAAGCTACTTACAAATTTGTTTTGTTGAGATTGAAGACGGCCGACGTAGATATTGTTTATTTGACATTATTATCAGCCTTGAATTTAATTGTTCTTATTCAGTAGCTGGCAATTAAACAGAGTAATGGTACATTATAAACATCATACAAATTTTTGTTTCTTTTAAATACAAAATACACATTTTATATTAAAATTTATCGTATTTTAAACTCGAAATATTACATCTTGACTCAAAATAGCCATTTGTGGACTTTGGAATTTCATTTTCAACGCGCACCATTTTTTTATTTATTTATCTTGTCATTCTTTTCCAAATAATTATAGTTTGGAACCTATATTTCAAACCCACATATCCTTTTTAACCTAATCCACTAAACCTAATTAAAGTGGCACCGTAACATTTTGAGCGGCACTCTGAGCTCATCTTTACGTCAGGAAGAGTAACAACATAAAATGGACAAAGTACAGTTCCTTATTCTACAGTTTTGGTCATTTTTATTATGATTCAAAAATGGACATTTTACAACTTTGAAATTTATGTGGTTAGTACGACACTTTTTCATAATTCTGTTAGATATATAATAAAAATTCTTAAATTATTAATATTTTTTTAAAAAAAAAATTCTCACAATTATATTTTGAAATTACTAAGATTCCGCTTAATATTAGATAAAAATAATTAGATAGTATACGCTAAATTAATCACTAAATAAATTTTTATACTATAGTATAATTTTTATATTAATATCTAATATTTTATATTATGTAATATGATTTTATTTTTTGTTTAATAAATTAATATTATTTTAACAAAAATATTTTTTTTTATACAAAAAATATATTAAATTAATTAATAATTATTTTTTAAATAAATTTTTGACAAATTAAAATTTAAAGTTTAGATATTTAAAATTTTAGAATTTAAAATTTTAATATTTAGTGTTTAAAATTTAATAGTTTTACAAAATACACATTTTATATAAAAGCTTATCGTATTTTAAACTCAAAATATTACATCTTGACCCAAAATAACCATATGTGGACTTTGGAATTTCATTTTCAATTCGCACCATTATTTTATTTACCTTGTCCTCCGTTCCAATTAATTATAGTTTAGAACCTATATTTCAAACCCACATATGCTTTTTGACGTAATCCACTAAACCTAATTAAAGTGGCACAGCAACATTTTGAGCGCCATTCTGAGCTCATCTTGACGCCGGAAAGAGCAACAACATAAAGGATAAAATAAAGTTCATTATTCTATAGTTTTAGTCATTTTATTATTTTTATGGTTCAAAAATTAATATTTTACGATTTAAGGTTTATTTCCTTATTACAAAACTACTTCGTACTTTATTTCTGTTAAATATATAATGGAAATCTTCAAATTATCAATGATTTTTTTTAAATTTCTCTCAAATATATTTTAAAATCACTAAAATTCTATTTGGTCTACTGTATCAATTTAGGTCATATAGGATAAAAATTTATTGGATAGTATAAGGTAAACTATTCACTTGACAAATTTTTATATTATCATATATTGAGTTTTAATAAGCAATGAATATGATAAACTAATATTATTTGGACAAAAGTACACTTAAAAAATATACTAAATTAATTAATTATTATTTTTTGAATAAGATTTATAGTTTATAGTTTGAAGATCTAATATTTAAAATTTAATATTTAAAGTTTAAAATTTTGTGATTTAAAATTTAGAGTTAAAAATTTTAATATTTAAAGTTTAAAATTTAATTTTGAAATTTAATATTTGAGATTTTGATATTTAAAGTTTAGAATGTGATATTTTGAAATTTGAAATATTGGAATTTAAGTCTTATAATTTAAAGTTTTAAATTTTAAAGTTTAGAGTTTGAGTTTTTAAATTTGAAATTTTTGAATTTTATATTTTAAAATTTTTAATTTAAAATTTGAGGTTTAAAATTTGAGGTTTAAAAAAATATTTATGTTTAAAAATAAATATAAATTTTATAATTATTTTTTTATTAAATATCTCGTTCAATTCTTTTTATTCTTATCTTCTATACTCCTAATTTATAAAATTATATATTAATTAATATATAAAATTAATTTAATTAAATAATATTATACAATATATCATCACATCAAATAATATATTCATACTACTCTACATCTCCTTATATAGTGCATCAATCAAGACCTAATTCATTTCTTCCCAATCCCACACTTCAAAGTTCTTTCTCCTCACCAATATTCTATTTGATTCATTGATTTTTATAAATTTCTTTCAATTTCATCTTAAAATTTCTAAAACTTCTTTTTTAAGTTGAGCCCTATACTTTTGGACGAAAGTGAAAGAAATTTTTCCCATGTTTAATCCTCCCCCATGTTGAATCCGCCTTCAATTTTTCTTAAATTTATCCAATTCCATGTCAAAATCAAACTTCACACTACCATTTCCCAAATTCTTATCTAATTTGTTCAATTTAATATTCCAACTTCGTCAAATTCCTCACAGTTTCATATCAAAATCTTTAATCCTCTCTTTCCATCTGAACTCCAAAATCTTCAAATTCTTACTCCTTCTCAAATTCTTTTGCAATTGTTCATTTTAACATTTTCAAATTCTTGCACATTAATAAATTCTAGTTCAAAGTTTTTTAAAGATAAAATTAAGAAAAAAATTTAAAAATTTATTTAGAATTTGAGAATTAATCTATTATTTGCTGTTAAGTAGACAGTGCCTACCATTTTATTTTTAGATTCAATTAATTAATGAGTGCCAACATATTTAATTAGCAATAATAAAATTAAAATATTGTCTAGTGGCCCCCATAAATAATATGCGACTCTGATTCATTAATGTGTTATATATAGGTATGTATATCTCTACAATCAGATGATATTTCTTTCTTTCTTTTTTTCAAAATGTAATATTGTCCAAGGGCTTCAAATGATCCTATATTTCTATGAAGATTGATGTAAAAAACAAAAGAATCTAAAATTTCAAAGAATCATCGTAGATCACTCCCATAGCAAACAAAGAAAAACTAAGCTTTGTTAGGATCATTTTTTCCAGGTAATGCATTTTCAATAATATGATTTGACGAGAAATTGAAGAACTTGTTAAAAATATTAATAAAATTATTTATGGATATTCATTTAAAAGTTTATATTGGAATGAATTAGGTCATTAAGTTACTTTTAACCCAATATGGTTGTGATTTAGCATTTTTTGAAATACGAAATTCAAAACATTATTTGCTCATTAAGCAAGTATTTACTAGAGAAAACAAGTCTGATAGGGTCTTGGAAGCTACGTACAAATTTATTGTCCAAAAAAAAGATGATTGAAGACGGCCGACTTGGATATTGTTTATTTGACATTATTATCAGCTTTGAATTTAATTGTTCTTATTCAGTAGCTGGCAATTAAACAGAGTAATGGTCCATTATAAACATCATAAAAATTTTCGTTTCTTTTAAATAGAAAATACACATTTTATATAAAAATTTATCTTATTTTAAACTCGAACTATTACATCTTGACCCAAAATAGCCATTTGTGGACTTTGGAATTTCATTTTCAATGCGCGCCATTTTTCTATTTATCTTGTCATTCTTTTCCAAACAATTAGGGTCCGTTTGGGCCACCTGATAAGGGCAGTTGCTATCTCGTGTTTGTGAGGTCTTCAGGATAGGATAACGTTATCTGAGTTTATTTCCTATCCGTGCCCATTAGTAAAAAATGTTATCCTTGCTCTATACCCAGATACGACCGGATAGGATACACCACGCCTTCTCTTCCTATCTCACCCTCACCCTCGACCTCACTCCCGAGCACCCTTCCCTCACTCGAGTTCCAGCTTCCAGAGCCTACCCACCGGAGCCTCACCCTCGACCTCACTCCCGAGCACGAGTTCCAGCTTCCAGAGCCTACCCACCGAAATTTCTCCCCCCTCACCAGAGCCTACCCATCGATCTCGCCCCCCATCGATCTCCCCCCCCAATCGATCTCCCTCACCCGAGTTCCCAGTTTCCAAAGCCCTTCACCAAAATCTCTCCCCCTCACCGGAGCCTACCCATCGGTCTCCCTCCCCCATCGATCTCCCTCACCCTCACCCCCTCCCCTTAGATCTGAGCCTCTTCGAGCTCCCTCACGCCTGAGCTCCGTCACACCCGAGCTGGTTCATCTTCAACCCGAGAAGAAGCCTCCTCCCTCCATCCATCTTCATCGGCCAAGGTTTGCACTACTTTCCCTCTGAAAAATTTCGTGAAGGATATGAAAATGGTTGAGCTAGTAGAATGTTTCCCTCTAAAAAATTCGTATGTACATGTGAATGGTTGAGCTGGTAGAATGGTTTTTGCATTCTGATTTGATCTGTTTTCTCTGGTTTTTGCATTCTCCTCCCTCTGGTTTTTGCATTCTCCTCCCACCCTCTCAAGCTGGTAGAATGGTTGAGCCTCTATTTTTGCATTCCGATTTGCTCTGTTTCCTGGCTAGTAGAATGCCATCTTATGTAATGATTTTCAAGATAGGCAGAGGACTTGCAAGATCCTCTTTAGCCTAGTGTAAATAAAGACAAGATCAATAGATATAGGAGTTAGCTCAATAGACATTTTGGGTCATGTTATGTATCCTTTGGTCTGTTATAGCTGAAGTCCCATTCTTGTGGAAAGCAGCCCAACTCCCATCGGCCACTTATTACCAAACCTTGGGTTGGCTTGATTTGGATTCCTAGGTAAGTGACAGTGTGAAAATGAAGAGAGTTCTTTCGCTGTGTGTGAGTCAGTCCAGCTTTATTTTGTAAGAGCAATTAAGCAGGCAAAGTCAGTCCATTTAGGTTGGTAAGATGGGGAGAATGAGCTAATGAAAATTACTGTTTGGTACTTATTCTCTGAAATGAATGAATAAGTGCAGTGTTCTTAACAATTTTAGTAGAGTTAGATTCCATGCTAGTCTTATGATCAAGCTATGACCATTCCTGGAATTTCTGCATTCATTATTCTCTCTGGCAACTGATGTCTCCTACTCCCTAACCAGAAGTTACTGGCTCTGAAGATGATGCATTGGCTCTTATGACTTGTTAAGGTTAGATTTTCAGCTAGCTCAATAGATATAGGAGTAGGTTTTGCACAAACTAGGACCACTACACTAGTTGACTAGGATAGGCACATTTGGAAATTTCATTTTCATGTCTATTCTTTTGAAATAAATATCTAAATCTGGGTAAAAGTAAACTATTATATAACTTTGTGGCCTTGACCTCCAGCTTCCAGTTTTATGTTTGGCTGGCTTTAGTAACTTGCCAGGTGATATGGTATGTCATCTTGACCGTTATGCTTCTGATTTTGCTTGTTATAGAAGATTTTGGTGCCTTATCTATGATTAGCGACTCTCCTCATTTCCAAAAAAGAAAATTGGGAATCGCACTTGTCTTTTGATGTCATGTATCTTGAACTCATTTTGGATTTCTTTTGTCTGATTGATATCATTACAAATGATTTAATTTTGCAAAAGTGGTTGGTAAAAGTTCAAAACTAGTTCAACTGTTCTAGTTTGAACCAGCTGAGAATTCTGAATCTTTAAGATGTTAACTTTTGTTGCTAAGTGTTTGGTCCTTTGGTCTTAGCTGCTTTTTGGCTCTTATATTGACTATTGGCTGGATATCTCTCTTTAGCATCTTCTGTTTTAATAACTGCGAGTATGGTTCTTATTTCAACATTTCCTACAAGTTCAGAAATTAATACAGATATTGAAGTTTGAAACAATCTGTTTCTAAAGCCACCAAATGTGGTCTAGTGGTGAGAGGTTTGGGTAGTTTGTGGGAGATCTTGGGCACAATCCTCCATGCTTCCATGTACTGAAAATGAAAACATCTGTTTTCACAAGTAATTGGGGTACTTCCATTTGATACGCACAAATACATATGCTAACTTGCAAGCACTTGTTTCTTATATGGATTTCATATGTGTTTCATGCTTACTCTCTAGGTATTCTGGGATTATATAGAGAGGAAACAGATTGGAACGACTAAGGCTAATTGGTCTGTGACAAGTGAATGGTCTCCTGATGGATGCTATTTCATGACAGCCACAACAGCTCCAAGGCTTCAAGTTGATAATGGGTATGTTATATTTGACCATTAGTGGTCTGTCCATTGCCAGGAAATAAGTGATTTTCTACCCACATTCACTAAATTATTTTGTTTTGTGTATCAGGGGCCTACCAGTCAGGCCGCCTCTATATTGTTCTGTTGATGTAATTATGCTTTAACTCAAATAACATTTATGGGGTGACACCCTAACAGGTCATCAACTCAATTGATGTTATGGGGGAATTTTTTTGCGGATTTTCATATGCTTGTTTCCAGTTTGTTGGTGGTCTTAGCCTCATCAGCTTGAACTTCTTCACCAAGCAAGCATTCATTTTTTTCCTTATAATTTTTCTTTTCTTTCCCATTTAAAGGATCAAGATTTTCCACTATAATGGGTCATTGTACTTCAAGAAGATGTTTGACAAATTGTATCAGGTCAATAGTGCCTTGACCCTTCTCTGATTAAATAACTTTTCTATCATCTTTCCTAAAACATCATTGAATTGTATGAAAACAATTTGCAGGCTGACTGGAAACCAGAGTCACCAAATAAGTTTGGTGACATTGCTGAATTAATCAAGTCACTAGGCATGGTAAAAGTTGAAGACAGCAAACCAACAGGTTTTACGCTGTGTTTATTGTAATATTTTGTTTAGTTGTTGGCTGTATCTTTTTTTCTTTGAAGAGCATGGGCTAATTTCAGGTCAACGGCCAAAATCAACACAAACTTCTATAAAAACCTCTTCTGCCAACCCTCCTGCGCAGAAACCTGCTGCATACTACCCCCCTCACGCTAAGAAGGCAGCTACTATTCAGGCAGAGGTACATAAAATTTATGCTTTTTTTTTTTTATATATTTCATATGTTAAATTGTTAAGATAAATTATAAGCAAGGCTTCTGCATGGTACAAATTAAGTATAGTTATGAAGTGTTTCAACATGATCTGATTAATACAAGTTTATGTATATCAAGTTCTTTGAGCTCCGAGTTTATCTAATAACATAATAATGATTTGTATTTGCAGTTGTTTGGAAATAGCCCCACAGAGTAAGCACTTTTTTACCTTTAGAATCTTTTGTCTTTGCTTCTTACGATTTAGATACTATTATTAAATGCTAATTGTTGATTACTGTAGATCAATGAGCAAGAATGCATTACGAAACAAGAAAAAGAGGGAGAAACAGAAGGAGAAAAAGGCTGCTGATGCTACCAGTTCTTCGTGATTGAATATAAAAGTTGCTGGCTCAGTTTAAACTCATCTTTTACCTGTAAACTTGAGGATTGAGGTGTTACTTTCCTAGAGTTAATTCTGTCTCATTTCTGTGGCAGCGAATTTCAAGCAGTTTTGGCTTGTTTAATTTTTGGGGCTACAGATGGCATTCCCTTCTGTTGGGTTTTTTCTTTCTTTAGTTTCCATTGGAAACTATAATGATAAGAATAGGAGATAAATGTTTTATTTATTTATGTGATATTTCTCTGTTATCAATGTGATTCATTGTGTAAGATGAAGAGTATGGGCAAGCAGATGACCCATTCCGTTTTTCTATTCTTTGACACTCAAAAGTAGAGTGAGTTTTGTGCTTGATGACTCAGATAGCACCTGCTGCAGTTGAAAATTTTCTACTGTGAATTGTAATGGACAGTAGAGTAAGATGAAGAGGGTTACGGAGAAAATGACCCGAGACTGTTTAGGTAGTACTGATCAGGTGGACATTTATAAGGTATATGAAGAAATCAATACCTTAATTAAAACATTTTTTGGAGGGTTTCTATCTCCTAAATCCTAGCCGCAAGCGCCCCTCCCAATAGATGGGTGCCAAAATGAGGAGTGCTGCCATTGCGTTAGTTTTTTGCTTTGAAGTTTTTTTTTTGCAGTCTTTTCTTTCTTTTCTCCTATCCTTGTGGGAGTGTTTTTCTATAGGGAAGGTTCCTCTTCTTTTTTAGAAAGAGTTCATGGAGCTATAAAATTTGTAACTCCAATCCTTGAATTTTTCTTCTTATAAGTTAGTTTAAATATTTTAAATTATTGGATAAACGCTTTTATTAATATTGTTAGTGTTTGAAATAATATTTATAATTTTTTATTTTAAATTAAAATTTGTTACCTACGAAATATTAATTTTTATTTTATTGTTTCTTGCAAGAAAATTTTGTTTGTTTCACATTTAAATAAATTTTGTGGTCACTAAAAAATAATTTAGGTGTTAGTTAAATAAATAAAAATAAAGAAAATTATTTTTAAAAAATATACATTGTTCTCTCTTACACCACAAGAAGTTCAAAGTTTAATTGACATGTTTTAATATTAAATATTATTTGGAGATTTTATTTAAAATTTTAGATAAGTAAAAGAAGAATGAAAAAAAATTGAGAAAATTTGTCCTCAAATAAAGTTCGATTAGAAATGTTTTTTTCAAATTTTTTGAACATATGATATTTTCAAATTAACTTAATGATATTTAATATTTAAATTGTTGGTTTAGAGGAGAAAACTAAACTTGATAGAATTTTGAATAAATTACACTTTTTTAATTTTTAATTTTAATTAATACAATTATTTTTTCAATTATAAAATTGTAAATAAAATTTATATTTTATAATTTTTTTAAAATTTCATAATTAGTTATAAATAGTTTAATATAATATAATATAAATTATTAAAAGATTAAATTAATATTTATAAAAATTTAAAATAAAAAATATAGTGTAATTTTTTAAAACTTAAAATTGTGTAATTATAAATTTAAAAAAAATTATTTTAATTTAAAAGTAAAGAGAATATAGATGTAATTTTTTCAAATCAAATTATAGTGAATCGAATTTTTTTATCATTTGAAAAGAAAATAATAATTTTTTAATTTAAGTGATAATATTTAGTGCATCGTTGAAAAAAAAAATTATTATCTGACAGTAATATTATGCATTGTTAAAAAAAAAATTTTTTATTAATATTATGAATATTATTTTGTTAATTATATATATATTTATATTAATATATAAAGTAATCAAAATAATTATATTAAAATTGAATTTAAATAAGTATATATACAATATTATCATAAGGGTAGTTTTGTCATTTTATTTCATTCTTATCATATCCTATCATTATTTGATTTATTCCAAACACATGATAACATAATTCTTATCCTATCCTGTTGTATATCAAACACATGATAGAATAAAAATTATCCTGCTATTATCATATTTTACTGTTATTCTATCCTGTTATCCTATCATATCCTGCTCTCCAAACAAATCTTTATAGTTTGAAACCTATATTTTAAACCCACGTGTCCCTTTTAACCTAATCCACTAAACCCAATTAAAGTGGCACAGTAACAATTTGAGCGGCATTCTGAGCACGTCTTTACGTCAGGAAGAGCAACAACATAAAATGGACAAAGTACAGTTTCTTATTCTATAGTTTTGCTCATGTTTATTTATATATTTATTATGGTTCAAAAATTGACATTTTATAACTTTGAAATTTATTTTGTTAGTACAAAACTTTTGATAACTCCGTACTTATAATTCTGTTAAATGTATAACAACGATTCTCAAATTATTAATTTTTTTTTTAAAATCTCTCAATTATATTATTACTAAGGCTCTATTTGATGTATTGTATAAAATTAAATTCAATAAAAATAATTGGATAGTATACAATAAATCATTCATTTAATAAATTTTTATATTATCGTATATTTATGGTATTAAAATATAATATTTTATATTATTTAATATAATTTTATTTTGTGTTTAATAAATTAATATTATTTTAATAAAAATATCTTTATAAAAAATATATTAAACTAAGTAATACTTATTTTTTGAATAAATTTTTAACAAGTTAGTTGAAATTTAGAATTTAAAATTTTAAAGTTTAAAAATTTAAATTTTAAAATTAAATTTGTCTCTTTTAAATATAAAATGCACATTTTATATAAAAATTTATTGGATTTTAAACTCGAAATATTACATCTTGAAAATTTGTCTCTTTTAAATACAAAATGCACATTTTATATAAAAACTTATCATATTTTAAACTCAAAATATTACATCTTGACCGAAAATAGCCATATGTGGACTTTGAAATTTCATTTTCAATTGGCACCATTTTTCTCTCTTTATCTTGTCTTCCTTCCCAATTAATTATAGTTTAGAACTTATATTTCAATCCCACACATATTTTTTGACATAATCTATTAAGAGTGTATTTAATAAATTAAATAAATTAATTTATAATTCATTTGACTAACTTATAAATTTATTTGATTAAATTAAAAATATTTGATAAATAAAATTATTTAAATAATTTAAATTAATTAAAAATTGATAAATTATATTCTATTTTAAAAATATATTTAGTAAATTAAATAAATTAAGTTATAATTTATTTGATTAATTTATTTAAATTTTAAATTAACTTATAAATTATTTTTATTAAATTATAATTTAAATAATATATAATTTATAAATTTTTAATTAATTTATAAATTTTAAATTAATTTATAAATTATTTTTTCTAAACAAAACCTAATCTTAATTAAAGTGGCACAGCAACATTTTGAGCGCCATTCTGAGCTCATCTTGACGTCAGGAAGAGCATCAACATAAAGGATTAAATAAAGTTCAATATTCTATAATTTTAGTCTTTTTTCTTTTATGGTTCAAAAATTAATATTTTAAAACTTTGAGGTTTATTTCCTTAATAAAAAATTAAATTTTAATGTTTAAAATTTAAAATTTAAATTTTTAATCTTTAAAATTTAATATTTTAAGATTTGAGATATTAAAATTTAAATTTTAAAATTTTTGAATTTACGATTTAAAATTTAAAATTTGAAAGAATATTTATATTTTAAAATAAATATTAATTCTTGTGATTAATTTTTTATGAAATATCTCATTCAATTCTTCTTATGGTCCTTATTTTCCATCTCTCTTTAGAATAATATATTAATTAATATATAAAATTAATTTAATTTAATAATATTATATAATATACTGTTATATCAAATAATATATATAAATAAATTATATAAATTTATACTATTTTACGTCTCCTTATAGCGCACCAATCGAGGCCTAAATCATTTCTTCTCAACGCATCCCACACTTTCAAAGTTCTTTCTCCTCCCCCATATTCTATTTGATTCACTGACTTTTATAAATTTCTTTCAATTTCGTCTTAAATTTTTTTAACACTTCTCCTTTTAAGTTGAGCCCTAGGTTTTGAGACCAAATTGAAAGAAATTTTTCCCATGTTTAATCCGCCTTCAATTTTTCTTAAATTTGTCCAATTCCATGTCTAAATCAAACTTCACACTACCTGAATTCTTGCCCATTTCCCAAATTCTTATCTAATTTGTTCAATTTAATATTCCAACTTCTTCAAATTTCTCACACTTTAATATAAAATCTCAAATCCTCTCTTTCCATCTTATCTTCAAATTTTTACTCCTTCTCAAATTCTTTTGCAATTGTTCATTTTAACATTTTCAAATTCTTGCCCATTAATAAATTCTAGATCAAAGTATTTTTAAAGATAAAATTAAGAAAAAAGTTAAGAAAATTTATTTAGAATTTGATAATTTTTATTTAATATTGAACCGAATTAAAATACATAATAGTATTACGTTGACAGAGAAAATCTCAAAGCAGAATAATATCGTCATGTGAATCACTTTACCCAACATAAAAAGGAAAAGAATATCAACCTGTCAAATCAGTGGCTAAAAATGAAAAAATTGAGCAACCTGTTTCCGAAACAAAGAAAATGGTTTCTACGCGGACGGGGAAGAAGCGGTCAAAGTCGACGAAGTGGTTGATTTGGGGTTAAAATCACAAGATCTCGCAAAAAAGGGAAGAAACGAAGATAGCGCACTCCATGACTCTTCAGAGCATTTAAGAAGCTTCCTGGAACCCTCTTTCCCTTCCATACTTTTCATCATAACTTGTAAGCCTTCTGTGAATTTGATCAATGAAATAAAATAATCCTTCTTCTTCTTTATCTCTTGGACTCAGACCCTACTTTTCATTTCAATTCAAGCTTTTAACTTGCAGCAATTCCCCATTCATTCCCTGCTTCTTCTTCTGTTCAGTGTTTTGCAGCAGTAGCACCAACATCATGCTTCGCCTGTTTCGGTTTCACCCTATCCGTGCTGCGCGAAGCCATGGGTTCCTCGTTCGCTGCGGAAGCTACAACAAGGTGAATTTGTTGATTTTGTAAATTTAGATCACTACTAAGGATGTTTTAGGAGATCCAGAATTATTTTTTAGTTATTTTAAAAAAAAATTATTTTTATTTATTTATATTTTTTAATAACGATGGTCCAATATTCTGTTTCAGCAGGAGCGTAGGATGGTCGGCACTCTCCCATTATCTAAAGGTACATTGAATTTCATTTTTTTATTGTTTTATATTGACTAATAATATTAAATTAAATTTTATATATTAGTTCTTAAAAATATTATTAATTTAAATTTTATTCTTAAAAAACAATGCATCATTTATTCCTTTATTTTCAATATGAATTTAATATAATCTTCGTTGGGTTGACTTTAAAAAATTAAGGATCCAATCATATGTCATTTTCATTAAAAAAAAAAGTTAAATTTGTATTCAGTCATATATTTTGAAAATATAACTGTGAACTTATTCAATAATATCATCAATATATTTAATAATTATTGTATTTAAAAATATAATATAGATATATAGATATATAAAGACGAGCACGCACATATTTTTAGGTCATAATTGTTGTATGCTTTTTAAAGCAAGAAAGCACGCGAAACTGTGGCACATGGTTTAGGGGATTTTCTAATATAGCGATTAGGGTTAAGTAAATAATATCTTAAAAAAAAATTTAATTGTTTTTAATTCCAGTCCAATTAATTTTATAGTAAATTAATCAAATTGAATCTAATTTTTTTTTAAATAAATCACTTTATGGGTTTTTTAAATTTTAAAAAATTAATCTCTATAAATTTAAATAATTTAACTTTAATTTTTTAATTAAATTCAGTTAAATTCAATCGAATGGTCATATAATTACGACCTCTAAATATTTTTTTTACATATTCAATTATTTCATAATGGAATTTTTAAAATATATTTTTAATAGTTTAATATTATATGATTATTTTTTAAAAGAATTTCAAAGTATTTTATTTTTATTAAAAAAAATTATTACGAACACACAAAAAATATTTATCTAAGTTTTGTCCTTAATGCTACACAACTACGCTACCACAATAACGACAAGGTCAACCATTGAAAACATCATTCACTTCCAGATCCAACCACGCTCTTCTTTCTTGTTCTTTTTCATTTTTATAGCTTTTAAGGGTCAAACCACGCTTTTTTTTTTTTTTACGCTACTATATGTCTAGAGCATAAATGGACTAGAAACAGTTTTTTATAGGGAAAGTTTAAAAATTAATTATATTTTGATAAGCACCGTATTTTAAAATAATATTTCCTGAATTTCCGTTGATAAGTAAGTACCGTATTTTACGAAGTTATTTCACTATTCAAAGCATCAGTGGAAATTCAGTTCTAGAATATTGAGGAAGATTTAGAGAAATTTCCACTTTCTCTCATCTTAATTTTTGTTTTCTCTAAATTGGGGACAAAATTAAATAATTTATTTTACTGTAGTAGTTATCTTGTGAACTAAATTGATAAAAATATATATAAAAAATGATCAAAAAATTTCACATAGGGTTAATTTAGTTCTTATGGGTAAAATAAAACTAAATTAAAAAAAACAAGAATTTAATTTGATAATATTTTTTTAAAATAAAATGGTAATTAATGATAGTACTTAAAATACAATGTGAATGTAATAAAAAAAAAAAGAGTAGATAGTTCAAGAATCCTGATTTAAATGATATTTTTTTATGTGATTTTTTGTTTCTTATTTTTATTTTTATTGAAAATAAAAAAATGATTGGTAAAAAATATTAATTTTTCTTTTTTTTTCTCTCAAATAAAAATTATTTTTTAAAAAAATGTTATATAATTTGTTATTTATCTTTGAAATTAATTATAATACAACATTAAAATTTAAATATACGATTCACATTTTTTTTAAATTTTTAAAAAATTGTTACAGATGAATTTCATTGACTTCTTCGCTCCGAAATTCCAAGTAATCCTAAAAGTTTTAAACTTCCATGACCTCCTCTATCTGAACCTTTCAAACAATCTTAATCTTTGAACCAAAAACTCTGTAGATTCTTTGGAAATGGATTCAACAGCTGCTGAAACGCGTGTTCCTGATTTCCACCAGAACGTCGTCGTAATGAGGCACAGTGACCGCATGGACAACTTCGAGCCTTTGTGGGCATCTACTGCGGCCCGTCCCTGGGATCCGCCCATCTTCCAAGAAGGTCGGGTTCGGGCCCTCTTCACGGGTATGAAGTTCCGCCAGAGTCTCGGGTTCCCGATCCACCGAGTCTTTGTCTCCCCCTTCCTCCGCTGCGTCCAGACCGCATCGGAAATCGTGACTGCCCTCTGCTCCGTTGACAACAATCCTAACGCCGTCCCCGGCGATGACATACCAATCGACCCTTCTAAAGTCAAGGTGTGATTTTCTATTGAATTTATTTGATAGTGATTGTTTTATAATAACTTTTTTAATTTAATCGAAATTTGGAATTTCTTTTTTAGGTAGAATTAAGCCATTAAAGTAACAAAATTATGGATTTGAAGTAAGGATTTAGTTTAATAATGGTTAAAATTTTACACAAGTTAAAAAGTTTTTACATGTTTTTAGTTTAATTAATTAATTTTTTTCAATTTAAGTGAATACGTAACAATTTTTAAAATTTTTATTTGTGTAAAATTTAATTTATTATAAATAAACTCATAAACGTGCCGTTGTTAGTATTTTTTTTTTAATGCAGAAGATAAGAAATGAATGTTTTCAAATTTCAATAGTATTTAATTGCAATTCAGTGATGTGTGTTAAGAATGTTTTTATATTTTTAAAAAGAAAAAAAAAAGAGCATTTTTTTTTCTTTTAAGATGTTGATGATTGAGCTTACAGAAAAAAAAAAAAAAAAAGGAATCCAGTTTTGAATGACGCCATGCTTTGCTGGACCTCTACCTTACAAGTTGATCTTGACTAAGAGTGAGCCAACAGGTGGGTCGCGACGTCGCGTCGGATTTTGACATAAATTAAATTGAAAAAATAATTTTTGAGTTACTCAAAAAATTTGAATTAAGTTGAATTTATTTGAGTTATGATGGGTTGGTTAGTTTAAGTTTAAAAGGATTTTAAAATAAAGTCATTGAATTGCTAGTTTGAATTCGATTTTTTTATAAAATTAATTTGTATAAATTTGAATAGCCTAATATTATCTGAAATAATTTTTTTAATTAAATTTAAATCGAATAAGTAAATTATTACCCCCCCCCTAATTTTGATAGTCTACAAAGGACTAAATTTTTTACTAGGGCAGTCCCTGGTTAGAGATTATTTGATTTTGATGGATAGAAGAAATTTAGATATTAATAGGAACTTTACTTACATATTTATTAGTGACTAATGTTACACTCAGTGGGTAATTTGATTCGTCTATATAGTATATTTGAATGGTACCAATGTATCAGACTTGGCCTAGTGGTGAAAACTGCATGAATAACATAGTGAAAAGAATTGAATAAATAAAAAACTGTGAAAAGAAAAATGGTGTCTTTCATATGAAGAATTAAAGAGTTTTAGCAGTGGAATTCTAAAGCAGTATTCTAATTTATTTACTTACAAATTGCAACACGAGTTACAAATTCTCATTACTTGTCTATAGATAAATTAGCCGTTAAGTTGCTGAAGTTTTATCACTTCCATCGAGTCCTGCAGGTCTCTGTTGAATATGGATTATGTGAGATGATGAACAATAGAGGTATCAGACCTGATGTGGCTCCGAAAGATGGAAATTTTAGTTTCGATATCTCAGAGTGTGAAGCCATGTTCCCTGCTGGGACGGTGGATAATAGTGTAGAAAGAGTGTATAAAGAGGTAGATAGGACTTCATCTTCACTTTCAATTGAGAATATATTGGCAGTCATGTAAGTGTGCAAATACAGATTACTACTGTGGCTGATGAAAACCATTTTCCCTGATAAACTCCAGTTACCCCAGTGGGAAGAGACAGTTTCGCGCACAAGGGCTAGATATGAGCAAATATTTAAGGATCTTGCAGATAAATATCCTACTGAGAACTTGCTGCTTGTCACACATGGTAAATGCTTCTCTTCATAATTCTGACAGAAGTTTGTTTAGCCGAGTTGTGTTGGATTAGGAGAATACTACTCTATCTGAAAACGGCACCTGTTGGTTGGGATTACAGTTTTTTCCATCTCTTTTTCTTGGTTACACAGATTATCATTTAAATGAAAACTCAAAATAAAATATGAAAGAGGGTCGAATTTGTTGGTCGGATTCGGATATCCGGAGCAGCTTCCTTTAAATTGTTTTGAACTGTATAAGAGACTTTGCACAAGTTGTTGATTTGTAATTCAATTGCAACCTTGCAGGGGAAGGAGTTGGTGTAGCTCTTTCTGCTTTCACAAAGCATGCTGAAGTATATAAAATAGAGTACTGTGGTTATGTAGAACTTAGGCGTCCTATTTTCCAGAAAGACCATTCATTTACTGCTGGCGAGTTCAAGGTGCTTACTCGTGCTGGTCAAACTGGCATCAGTTATTTCGTCCCAAATGCTTTGACAAATGACATCACTGAAACTTCATGACAATTTAACATAGGCCGGATCCTCACTTGATATTTTACATCTCCAAATTGATTTCTTCATCGTGGATGCTGTTTAGAATAGGGTAGGTAAAACAAAACAGCATTCTTAACTCAAGTGATCTATTGTACGAGTTATTTATTCAATAAATGCAAGCGTACATTATTGTTGTAAATTAATAAAAATTTTATATGAATATAAAGTATTATTTTCATAAATATTAATATTATTAATTATTATATTTAAATTAATCATAATCTTAATTTAAGAATACAAAAATATATTGATGCAAAATTTAAAACTAAACAAAGCAAAACTAAAACTGAATTGGAAGCAAACTTTATTAAGAAGAAATTAATTAATTGAAACTTTATGGATTCCGATTGTATTATAATTAATTTATTTTAAATTTTCAATCTTTTTAATTTAAAAATTAAAATTTTAATTGATAGTTGAGATATTTAAAATTATCTATTAATTTTTTTTAAGATTTAATGAAAATATAATATTAATTCACTATTTTTTTATGTGAATTAAAATATCCAACCATTCATTAAGATTAATGGCTTTTAATTATAACTACATAGATCATATAAGTATATTTTTATTTCACATATAATTTACGGTTATTTACACAATAAAATTTACACACAAATCATTTCTTAATATCATTATTGTTAACATATTATGTAATTATTGATCAGTTAACTAAAAATATTAATAACAGTGTAAACATTTAATTGAGAAAAGTAATTTATTTATTAATTTGAAAGAATAATTTAGAGTATTATAATTAGATTATATCATAACTCTAGAAAAAAAAAATCTAATTCATAATTGAAATAGAAAAACATCCTAATAAAAATTCTAAGCATAAGGTTAATAAAAAGAAGGAAAAAAATTGAATTGAGGAATATAGTAGAAGCATTGATCCATGGATTAGGTTGGCAAAAGCCAAAGACATTTCTCCCTTAATTTTGCCTCTAAAAGAAATTTAATTTGTAGCCCAACCTAAGCTCATATTTTAAAAACTGAATTGCCGCCCTGATATCACACTGCCAAAAATCTAGCATTGCAAAGTTAAAGTCTTGGGTCATAGAATTCATAATTTGTCTTCTAGCATTGCAACGATGGTGATTTTGCTTCTCTTCCTTCAACTTTTATTCTTTTTCTTAATTTTTCTCTAAATTTCATCCAATTTTTTCTCTTCTTTTTGCTTACCAAAAAAACACATAATCAAACATAAATTTGACAGAAACTATTCGAAAAATAACAAAATTCTAAATAAAAAATAATTAATTTATTGATATAAAACTCACTCATCAAAAAATTTTAAACTTAACTTTTTTTTGTACACAAACAAAACAATAAAAATAAAATAATAACTTATTAAACTTAAAATTTCAAAAATCATGCATTGAGTGTCAATTTGTTTTGACATATTAAACTTGACTAAGAGATTTCAAAGAATCTGTAGTTTAAAAAAAAAACTTCAGAAATTATAATCATATATAAATTCAATTAAAATGCAATTTATACTTTACTTTTTGGAATCCCAAGTGTGTGCATAAATGACCTTATGACATTTAACCTTTTATACTCAATTGAGTTTATACAACATAATATTTTAAGAGTAAATCTCTAGATAAATGAGTTTTAAGAACTCTGTATGCTTATCCTTTATGGCACTATTCACTAGTGTAGACCAAACACCACTCCTAGAATCAATATAGCTTTCTTAAACATGTAATGTGTGGTTTGGGTTTAAACTAGGATAAAGGATATCAAACTACGCTCAAATCACCCAATCACAAATGATTATTCTAAATTTTTTCACGTAACCTCTACAATCTAACAGTAGATTTTCCTCAAAACTTATTTTTTTCTTCCCTTTTTCTATCATGTATTTCATCCACATTTTCATTTTTTTTCTCTTTTTACATTACAAACTATTTTATTCATTTTTTTTCTCATTCCATGTTCCACTCTTCCATCCTTTAACAGTATAGCTCTTAATTCAAAATGATTATGCATATGAGTGAAAAGAGTAAAAATAAATATATATTTTTATTCTTATCTTAGTTAGTACTATAAGTATCAAAGAAAATATTCAATTATGCTCAGAACAAGGAGAGTAAAGATATGATGATTCATATGTTACCTTGAAAGGCTCATACTATTCAAAGAATGACACTAATAATTTTCTAGATAAGGTGTAGTTTAAGATTTTAGCTCAAGAGACAATTAAATAAGTTTTAGAGCTCTATGAGATCATATATAATATTTGGATCAAACAAACCTTCTCTAAGTGTTTAATCAATTAAATGATCAAGTTTAGGAGTTCAAAAATATCAAGATTTTCAAGTAAAATATAAATCTCATTAAGAGTTAAATTGACACAACCACGATTTTCATCCATTTTCCAATAGCTATAAATAATTTAAAACCAATATAATTGTAGGATTTAGTGTTGTTTAATCCAACATGTCACTCAAAACCAATTTTTGAAATAGTTCACACGCAATTAAAAAACTTAAAAAAAGGAAATAGGGATAAAGATAGTTTGACAATGAAAATATAGCTTCTATCATGCAAAAAATTTAGAGTTTACATTAGTCCTCAATGTAAAAATATAAGAAAAGTTAATTACAAAGGAATTCTTTAAATATTTGGCTCGTAGATGGTTGATTTGTATAGGGTAAGCCGACTAAATTCGTTTTGTCTTGTTCTTTTCCTATCATTGTGACCTTGTCAATTCTTGAAATCTAAAATCAAAAATAGGAGAGTTAGGGTCACAATGTTGAAATTTTTGGAATTTGATGTCTTTAGGACCAAAAACCTAGTGTCGCGATGGTAAATTTGGCATTACAATGTTGAAGTTACTAGAATTCTAGAATTCAAACTTTCTAGTGTTGTGACTATGAGTTCTTTGAAATTCTTCCTACAACACCCTTTTTTTTTATCTCTGGACCTTGACTCTCTTTTCACTCACTCACACTCTCTCTCTTTCTTCATTACTGGGTGGCCTTTTGGTTAGTGCCCACTTTAATGTCTTCATCTAGATGTGGCCTTCATATTAGCTTGATTTAATGTGGGTGATGGAAAACTTTGAGAAGTTTCCTCCTACATCATCCAAATATTTCTTAAACCACTATTAGTTAACCTTTACTCATGGGTCCTTGCCTTGAATTTTCATAGCACCATAAGGGGAGAATTGAATATAACTAAAACAACCCTTGTAAGGGATAGAATAACTAATACCCTTCTTAAGAGGCTTCAATGTTTATTTCCTTTTTATTTTCTTCACATTGGGGATTAACCATCCTTATTGTTTCATAAATGATTTATAACCATCCTCTCTTAAGATTTTATCATAATTTGATGACCTTATAGCAACTTTATGCTCTCTCTTAACATTCGTCAAGGCTTGTCCTCTTTTTCTCTATGCCAAGATGCATAATTAATAAAAGGATAAGTGAAGGATTTTCCCTAGTAGGCATGCCAAAGATGGGTTGCCCATTTCTTAAGTTTTGACCCTAATGGCTTGTCTATGGATGGGAAAAGTTTAGACTCATCTTTTTTCAACTTTTTAGGAGGGCTTTTCGTAGATGCCAGCAGTGTAGTTTTTGACTAACTTTCATTCTTAATGCATTCTTCTATACTATAAATTTATAAGCAACTCTCTTCATCTGGATTATTTATTGGCTTGAAGACATTAAATGTTACATTTTCTCTTTGCACTCTTAAGATGAGTTTCCCATTTTCCACATCTATAAGAGCTCTCCCTGTGGTCAAGAAAAGTCAACCAAGAAAATTTTGAATTTCTTGATCTTTCTCTACGTCCAAAATAATGAAATTAGCAAGAAAGATGAATTTGTAAACTTTCGCCAAGACATCCTTAATCATTCCTTGAGGATATTTGATGGAGTTGTCAACCATTTGTAGTGAGATTGTGGTTGATTTTGTTTCTTCAGTTTCTAGCTCCCTAAAAATAGAAAGAGGCATTAAATTAATACTTGCCCCATAGTCACATAAAGATTTATCAAATTGATAATTTTCAATAGTGCATGGAATAACAAAAATTCTTGGATCATTTAACTTTGGAGGCAAATTTTTTTGTAAAATAGTATTAGACTCCTCAGTAAGTGCAACTATCTTATATTCCTCAAATCTTCTTTTATGGGAGAGGATTTTCTTCATCAACTTTGCATAACTAGGCATTTATTCTAGAGCATTTGTAAAAAGGAATATTAATGTACAATTTCTTAAATATATCAAGAAATTTACAAAATTGATTATTTAATTTTTGCTTTTAGAATATCTAAGGATATGAGAATGATGGAAAATATATTGGAGGATCATCAAGAATCAATTTTAACTCAGGTTTCTCAACCATTTTCTTTTGGTTTGTTTTAAGAGTGTTGTATGCCACTTTATTTTAACTTGTTTTAGGAGCATTAGGCATTACTTTTACTTGTGGTTCAACCGGTTGAGTGGCTTCAATTGTTGGTGCTTTAAGTTCTAGTAGCTCCTTACTATTATGAATAGTTACAACATTCATCTATTCTCTTGGATTCCTCTTAATGTTGCTTAACAGAAAACCTTTGGGTCTTTGAGTAATAATATAAGCAAGTTAACCTATGTGAAGCTCTATATTTATAATAAAGGCTAATTAACTCTAAATATTAGTTTCCATCCTTTGAAGAGTAGCATATATTCTTGCCATTTACTACTTAGTGGTCTCTAAGAGCTTACTAGTATTCTTTGCGAGCTAGGCAAGAGAATCTTCTATGGAAGCCTTAGGTGGCTGGAACTGAGGCTGAGAAGTAGTAAGTGGTTGTATCGCATCTTGACTATTTTTCCATGAAAAATTAGGATAATTGTACCAACTTTGATTATTGGTGTTGGAATATGGATTATTTTTCCTATTAAAATGTGCAACAAACTATGCCTACTTTGGTTGAGATGGAGCAAATGGGTTTTCAATTTGACATTTAGAATTAGAGTGAGCTCTATTGCATAAGTCATAAATCTCAAGTGGAATGTGAATCACATTCTTATTAGTAATCAAAGAACCAAGTTGCTTTGATAAAGTAGCAAATCAAATTGTAACAGTAGTAAAGGCATCTATCTCATGAATTCCTTGAGCCTTTCTTGGTATATTATGTTTAGTTGGCCACTAATATACTAGCAGAGCATAGACCTTTTCTTGTGTTTTTCTTATCAAAGCTCCTCTAGCTGCTACATCTATTAGTGTTTTAGTTAAACTTTTCTAACCATTGTAAAAATATGCACTTGTAGCCATTCAGGAAGTCCATGACGTGGGCATCTTCTCATTGTCTTGTTGAATTTTTCCCAAACTTTATATAGTGACTCGTTATCAAACTAAGCAAAATTGATGACCTCATTCATCATTTTGGCTACTTTTGCTTGTGGAAAAAATTTGGCCATGGATTTTTTAGCAAGGTCATTCCATATAGTAATTGATCTAGTAGGTAGAGAGTTTAACCAACTTTTAGCCTTGTCCCACAATGAGAATAGGAACAGTCTCAACCTTATTGCATTAATTAAGGCATTATTGTATTTGAATGTCTCACAGAAATATAGAAAATTTGCAATGTGAGCATTTGTATCATCATTAGGCAAGCCAATGAATTGATTGGCTTGCACCATCTATATAATAGCTGGTTAAATCTCAAAATTGTTTGTATCCACAGTAGGACATTGAATTGCATAGTTTACTCAATTTACTGAGGGCATGGCATAGTCCTGCAATGTCTAATTATTCTAGTTGTTCACAACCTTTAAATTTTCTTCAGCGTTAGCCATGATTTCTTGAGACTATCTAGAAGCTTTTGTTCAATTTCAGTGTCAAGAGGGATTAAATTGTCACTTCCAAATTATCTCATGCACGGATGCACCAAAGATAACAGTTAAAAATTCAAAATAGGAGTAATTGTAAATACGAGGAAAATAAAAATTCAAAATAAGACTAGGATTAATTAAATTCAATATTAATGATAAAAATCAATTCTTGGCAACAATGTTAAAAGCTTGTTTATACGAATTATTTGTTTGCTAAGTGCAAGCATTCACTTGTCAAGCAACAAAATCTCTTTGTGATTATAAAGTATTGCTCTCATGTATATTGATGTTATTAATTATTGCACTTAAGTTAATCATAAACCCAATTGAATGATACAATAACAGATTGATATAGAATTTAAAAGTGAAACAATGAAAAATTGAAACTAAATAGAAAGCAAACAATATTTAAAAGAAATCAATTAATTAAAGATATATATATATATATATATATATATATATATATATATATATATATATATATATATATATATATATATATATTATAATTTTACCATAAGTAATCTATTTTAAATTTTTAGTTTCTTTAATCTAGAAATTATAATCTTAATTGATAGTCAAGATGCTTAAAATTATCTAATAGCCTTTCCCAAGGTTTAACATTAATATATTTGAATACTAACAGACTATATTTTTATGTAAATAAAAAAAATCTAAAAATTCATTTAGTTTAATAGCTCTCAATTATGACTATACAAATCATCGAAGTATATTCAGGTCTCATATGCAATCTATAGTTATCTACACAATGGAATTGACACACAAATCACCTTCCAATATAATCATAGTTAACAAATTATTTAATTAATAGTTAGTTAACTAGAAGTAGTTCACCAAAAAAAAGTTAACTAGAAGTATTAAGAATAGTGTAGAAACTCAATAAAAAAATAAGCAATTGATTAAATTAAAAAATAACTCAAAGTATCATAATTAGATGTACCCCTAAAAATGAAATCTAATTTATAATTGAAATAGAAAACATCCTAATAAAAATTCTAAGCATAAGATTAATAGAAAAAAGAAGAAAAACTGAATTGGGGAATGAAGTAAAAGGTTTACTCTACGAGTTAGGTTGGGAGATCTTCCTTCTCTAAGCAAAAGACGTTTCTCCCTTGCTTTTACCTCCAAAAGATATTCAATTCGTAGTCTAAGAATTTTTTGAGGGTTGCCAAAAAAAATTTCAATTTCACTCAAATTTATATTTTAAAAGATGAATTGTAGCATTGGCACTATTATGCCAATAATTCAACATTGCGAAGCTGAGGCATCAAGTTACGAAATTCATAATTCATCTTCTAGTGTTTGGTAGAGCTTTTACTTATCTTCCTTTAACTTATGCTTATTTTCTTCATTTTTCTCAAAATTCCATACAATTTTCTCTCTTCTTTCTATCTATAGAAGAAACACAATTAAATGTAAATATAAGACTCTACTAAAAAAACTAACAAAATTTTAAGTAAAAAATAATTAATTTATAAGTACGTTGATTCATGCTGTGTCACATGTATAAAGTTATATGTTCAATGCTATTGAAATATGAAAAAGGCTCTCAACTTATATTTTCAAGCATTTGTTTGCGTACAAAGGAAGTAACACGGATGAAATATAAATTAATTAGCACATACTAAATATATAACATTTAATATATTAGTATACTAAATTTGTTTATATATTGGTATATATATTACAGTATACTACAATATTATATCTATATAAATATATTTAAAATATTATAATTTAATAGATAATAATAACTATTTTTAGCTAATTTAATATATAATATCAATGTGTGTCTATATATATATATACTAAAATATCATATTAAAATATTTTAGTATATAGTGTTATACATACTAATTTTATAATATATTTTCATATTAATATATTTAGTCTAATGTTATTAATATATATACTAATATAGTATTTTTATTAACCAATATATTACAAAAATATCATATATTAAACTTTTGTATAATATTCTAGTTAATAAAAACATTTTTAATATATTATATACACTAATGTATATATGATATAAAGTTAACATACAAATTAGTCCCTAAATATATTAGAATCCTAAACTTTAGTCCTGAAATTTATACTATTATACAACTTAGTTTTCAATGTCATTTAATATTGTTGTCCGTTAAATGTCTATTTGATATGTTAAGTCCAACATAGCATATCATTGTCTGAATCACTATTTCTTTTAAAAAAAAAAAGAAGTCAAGTTGATATATTATTCCATTAATTTATTTTTTTCATTTAGTTTTGGTTCCTTGACTGAAAAAATTTATCTAAAACTCTTTAACATATAAAAAATTGCCATTTATACTCTAAATTATAAACTTTAAATCCTAAAATCTTAAAGTCTAAAATCTAAAGTCTTAAATAGTCAAACCAAAGTTTTAAATCCTAAACCATAAACTCTAAATTCTAAACCCTAGTACATAAAATCCTAAAATCATAAAATCTTAAAATTGAAACTCTAAAATCTTTACCCCAAATGCAAAACCTCAAAATTTTAAAACTTTAAATTCAAAATCTCAAAACTTAAAGCTCTATACTTCAAACCTCAAATCCTAAAACATCAAAACCCAAAACCCCAAACGCTAAGTATTAAACCCTAAACCCAACACCCAAAGCCCTGAAATCCAAACCTCAAAATCTCAAAACCTAAAACCTAAATACGAAAACCTCAAAAACCTTAACCTTGAACCTCACATGCCAAAGCTATAAAATCTAAACCCAAACCCAAACCCTAAACTTAAAACCACAAATCTCAAAACCTTAAACCCTAAAAGATCAAAACTTCATACCTTAAACCCCTAATCTTAAAACCCTAAAATTCAAATCTCAAAACCATAAACACCAAAGATCAAATCTCTTAACCCAAAAATTGCAAACCCCAAACCTTAAAACCTACTTAAAACCTAAGTCCCAAAATTTCAAACCCCAAATCTCAACCACAAAATCCAAAGCCATAAAATCTAAGATTTAAACCTAAACCCCAATAATCAAAACTCTACATAGCAAAACTTTAAGCCCTAAATCTCAAAACTCAAATACCATAACCCCAAAACATTGAACCCCAAACCTAAACCTCAAAGCCAAAACCCTAAAGCCCTAAACCTTAAAAATCAAAACCATAAATTTCAAAATCCCAAACTCCAAACCTCAAAACTCTAAAAATATAAACACCAAATCTCAAATTTCAAAATTGTGAAATCCAAACCCCAAAACCCTAAATCCTAAACCTTAAGTCCCCACACCCAAAATCTCAAACCCCAAAATTGCAAACATCTCAAAAACTTAAAATCCAAAGCCTTAAACCCTAAACCATAAACCTCAAACTCTAAATGACAAAACCTAAAACACTAAACCCTAAATAAAAAAAATTAAATCCTAACATATGCTTTTTTTTAAATATACATGTTAAGGTTTAGGATTTTATAGTTTAGTGACTAGGGTTGAATGTTTAGGGTTTAGAGTTTTAGGCTTTAGGAGTTGTTGTTCAAGGGTTTAAGTTGTGATGTTTATGGTTTAGGGTTCTAGATTTAGGGTTTTAAGGATTATAGTTTAAGGTTTTGTGTTTTGGGATATGGGGTTTGATGCTTAGGGTTCAAGGGCCTTTGAATTTTGGAGTTTTAAGGTTTGAATTTGGAGTTTGGTGTTTGGTGTTTGGTGTTTTGGAGTTACAGGTTTTAAGGTTGAGGGTTTAGGATTTTGCGGCTTGGAGTTTGAGGATTAATGTTTAAGGTTTGAAACTCTGGATTTTGGGGCTTTTATTTTTAAAATTTAGGATTTAGAGCTTTGGTTTTAGGTTTGAGATTTTAGAGTTAGGGGTTTGGTGTTTTGAGTTTAGGATTTTGAGTTTTAAATTTTAGTATTTTAAGGTTTAGAGTTTTGACATTTGGAGTTTGGAATTTTGAAAGTTTGGGTTTTAAGATTTAGGATTTAAGGTTTAAATGTTTTAAGGTTTGTAGTTTGGAATTTAGGGGTTTGGAGTTTAGGTTTAGGGTTTGAGGTTTAGGTTTTAGAGTTTGAAATTTGGGGTTTTAAGGTTTTATTATTTGGGGCTTAGGTATTTGGATTTCGAGGGTTTGATATTTGGGATTTAAGATTTAGAGATTTTACATTTAATGTTTGGGGTTTAAAAGTTTAGGGTTTAAAAATTTGGATTTTGAATTTGGTTTTTGAGGTTTTGGGTATTAGGCTTTGGCGTGTTGGGGTTCTGAGTATTTTGCTTTGAATTTTAGGGTATTAGGTTTGGGTTTTGGGTTTTAAATTTTAGAGTTTTGAGGTTTAGAGTTTAAGATTTTAAGAATTGGGTTTTGAGATTTTGAAATTTGGGATTTAGGGTTGAAGAATTTATGTTTAGGGCTTTGGGTTTTTTGGTTTTGAAATTTGGGGTTTAGAGTTTTGTGAATTGGGTTTTGGGTTAGATGTTTCTGATTTTGAGTTTAGGGTTTGCGATTTTAGGTGTTTAGTTTAGGATTTTGGGTTTTAGAGTTTTGAGATTTATAATTTTGGGATTAGGAGTTAAGGGTTTTGGGTTTTACAATTTTGAGTTATGAGTTTTAGGTTTAGGATTTTAAGTACTAGGGTTTTGAGTTTTAGAATTTTAAATTTTAAAATCTAGGATTTATGGCTTTAGGTTTTTAGATTTTGAGATTTGGGACTTACAATTTTGTGTTTAGGGCTTTAGTTTTTTAGTTTTGAGAATTGGGGTTTAAGGTTTGAAGTTTTAGATTTTGAGTTTTAGAGTTTTGAAACTTGTTTGATTCTGTTTTTATTTTTTTGTTTTTAAAAACTATTTTTAAAAATTGTGTTTAAAAATTGTTCTGCATAACAAAAATAAAAAAAATTCGTTTGATAAACTATTTTGAAAACATGTTATTTTTTGTTTTTTTTTGTGTTCTAAAAACAAAAATAGAAAACAAAAACAACTTTCTCATGTTTCTGTTTTTTCGTTTTAAAAACAATTTATTTTCAGAATTTGTTTCCGAAACAATAATAGAAAACAGTTACCAAATGAATTTTTTTTTATTTTGAAAACAACTGAAAACAAAATATAATTTTTAAAAACTAAAAATAAATAGACCCTTGAATTTCAGGCTTTTGGTTTAGAGTTTTAGATTTTAAGTTTGAGATTTACAATTTTTGGGGTAAGAGTTAGGCGTTTTAGGTTTGGGTTTTATAGTTTTGAGGTATGAAATTTGAATTAAGAGTTTGAGATTTTTTGGTTTAGAATTTTAAGGTTTAGAATTTAGAGTTTAAGACTAAATTTTTAGATTTTGATGTTTGGGTTTAAGGCTTGATGTTTGAGATTTATAGTTTAGAGTTTTACAGTTTTACATTTAGATTTTAGAATTTTATGATTGTAATATTTGAATTTTAGAGTTTAGCGTATAAAGTTTTAGGATTTCAATTTTAATATTTTATGGTTTTGGGATTGAAGAGTTTAGAATTTAAAACTTATAGTTTACTATTTAAATTTTAAATTTTAAATTTTAAATTTTAGAGTTTAAAATTTTATAGTTTAGAATATAAATAATAATTTTTTATAAGTTAAGGGATTTTAATGAAATGCTTTTTAGTTAAGAGATCAAAATAAAATAGGAAGACAAATTAAAGAACTAATAAAACAATTTAACTTTTTTTTTTGTTAATTTCATGTAACAGTCCACGTCAACATTATTTTAAAAGAGTAAAAATGATAAAAAGATTAAATTAATCAATGTTTAATATAAGAATTAAATTGTGTAATAATGTAAATTTTAGAATTAATTTTGTTAGTAGATTTAAAGATTAATTTGTTTGTTTATTTTATAATATAATATATACTAAAAATATATATTAGCATACATTTATAACTAATTTTAGTACATATATATATAAATAAAATATAAAATATATTAATATTTTAGTTATATATTTTTAGTATGTATAATATTATAAATTTTTTATATAATATCATAATATTTAATACATACTATTTACAATAATAATTCTTAATATTATATTTAATATTATTATAATAATTTATAATAATGTAATATTATAATATTTAGTTAAATAATTTTTAATTGTAATAGTTTTTTTAACTATAAACAATCGTCATCTATATTTAAATAATACATAAACATGTATTTAACTAATTTATTTATTTAACAGTATATATTTATTTGTACCTATAAGTTATTACAAACATATAGAATTAAAAAAATATATAAATAATGACGAAATTATTTTATATATTTTATCTAATTTAAATTACAGTATAATTATTTGTGGGAGATAACTGTGGCATATATATTGTGGACAAAAAAATATTAATAATAAAAACTGTCGTATACATATATAGATGAGTTATCTGTCACTCTGCTTTGCAAGGAAGGGCCAATTTGGTCATTCCAAAGTCTTTTTGAAATACGGAGAGTTGTGGGAACGTGGGCTTCTTAGTGGGGGAAGAGGCAATAACCGTCTCAACCGTCCATTAGAACTGTAGAGAAAACACAACCTTGCGAAAAGCCAAAAAGACAGCACTGCTGGAACTCGAGAAAACGTGGAGCATTTTCAGAAAGTGCAATTAGAGATTTGTTGTTCAAGTTAGAGTTCCTGGGGTTTGAGTGAACATCGCTGTGAGTGGAAAATGCAGGGGAAAAAGGATCAGGAACCTATAAGAAAAGGGCCATGGAAAGCAGAGGAAGATGAGGTGCTTCTAAACCATGTCAACAAGTATGGCCCCAGAGACTGGAGCTCCATTCGATCCAAGGGTCTTCTTCAAAGGACCGGCAAGTCTTGCCGCCTTCGTTGGGTCAATAAGCTTCGACCAAACCTCAAGAAGTAACCCCACACTCTTCTCTGTAATTTTTAGTTCCACTGCTGTCTGATGAGAGTTCAATCATGGGGCTGTTTCAGTTTTATTCATGTTTATAAGCGTATCAATGAAATTATTTATGGTTTTTATTTTTGTTGTTTCTTTGAATTGATTTTTGTCATGGGTTGTCTCTTCCGGGCTTTTCTGAACTTCTCTTAGTGGGTGCAAATTTTCACTAGAGGAAGAGAGGGTGGTGATAGAGTTGCAGGCACAATTCGGGAACAAATGGGCCAAGATTGCGTCTTATTTGCCAGGGAGAACAGACAACGATGTCAAGAATTTCTGGAGTAGCAGGCAAAAGAGGCTGGCTAGGATTCTGCAAACTTCAGCACCAGCCTCCAAATCCCAGAAGAACAAAATTAAAGTTCCCACTTTTCACGATGTCAACCCTCTGGAGGTAAATGAGAATATTTTTTCAATCTAACTTCGACATTTTGGAATTATGTATTGTTCATTTCTTAATTGTTCGTAAAGCAAAATCACTGTCAATTTCATCAATGTTTCACTTGGATTTCCATGGGAAAGCAAAGATTAAGTTTGGGGTCTCTTGCAGTAATTCTTCCTGTCTTTTTCACAGGACAGCAGTTGTGGACTTTTAGTTTTCTTCTTTCTTCTTATCAATCTTCGCGGGTTCAGCATTCAGCCGAAAGAATATATAATGAAGAGCACTAGAAGTTCGAGATACTAAGATCTATATCTAAATCTGATTTATTTCTTTGACAGTAGTAGACGCATGCTTCTTGTTGAAGTTATTATTTGTGGGTCACTATTTGTCCTTTCATTTCTACGTAGTTAGTCTTATTGGTAATCTGGAAACTGGTTGTTTGATGGTTGAGAAATTCTTAGGAGCCATATGATGTATCAATTGGTTGTTTAAGTACCCTACGAAAATTCATCAAAGTAGGTGTGTTAGGTAGTAGGATCCACTTATACACTCATTTTAGTCAGTTTTTGTCTTGGCTTCTTGCACTACTTCACTGTGCATGAAGCCCACAGAAGAATCTCTGAATGATTTGCCATAACCATAATTGCTTGCCCTGAGGATAGATCAAGGTACATGAAAATGAGTAGGGGGATACTGTTTTTCCACTGCAATTCTTTAAATATACGCAAGATTTATTCTTTTGTTGATTTGTAGGCTCCTAAGTTCAGTTCTTCATCAGAGGAAGAATTATCATTAAAGGCCCAGTCATGCTCGTCATCTTTCATTGAAAATTCAGAGGTCATCAAAATGGTGCCATTGCCAGATCTTATGAACTCCAGGCTGTTGAGTTCTGACACAAACCTGCAGATTAAGGAAGAGTTTACATCTTTTCAGAGCTATGGTAGCACTGACATAAGCTCACAAAACGTTTTCCCTCAGATTTTCCAACCCCAGACAGATCTCACATTCTCAATGGAAAGTCAAGACCTTTTGGCCAGAGCTGATGAGCCTAGTTTCATTGATGGCTTTGGCCCTTTGGATGCATCTGAACTTGGAATCGGAACACAAATTCCTATTGGGTTTCCTTTCTTCGAGCCATCAGGAAGTTGCAGAATTGGGACAAGGGATACAATAGATAACCCCACAAATCCTGACAACTTCTTCGATGACTTCCCAGCAGACATGTTTGATCATATGCAGCCACCTCCAAGCCCATCGGAGCTGTGACTTTAGTGGTCAGTTTTAAAATTTAACTGTGTAACTGTGCTGCATATTTGCAGTTGCAGGCTCAGAAAAAATATGCAATGTTCAGAATTAGGCCATTCATTGTAACTTGATATGCTTGATACCTATATCATTTGTAGGAAGGGCAGCAAAATGTAGAGTTGCAATTGACCATGTTGTTGATATTTATTAGTGATTAGTGATGACCATCATGTTATAGTGTGATACTTGTAGTTTAGCTGACTTTCTCTTTTGGTTAGAGTTAATAATTATGGGCCTCCATGCATTGTTGTTGTTTATGGTTGAGAATTGAGATGTGGTGAAGGCAGAGTGGGAAGTAGCACTAGCACTACTATATGGCATTTTCAAATTCTCTCTTCATTTTCATCTCCTCATTTATATGGCATTTTAAAAAGGGCAAAAATTGTTTTTCTACCTTTTCGTTTTCATTCGTATTTTCTCTTCTTTCATTTTTCTTTCCAATCAAAGTTTGTTCTCAAACAGAGGCCAGAGACTTATAGTTCAATGATCGGTTCAATTTTCAGAACATTGGTTTTACATACTCAATTCTAAACAACATCCACAATGAAGAAATCAATTTGGAGGATTATAATGTAAAATGCCCAGAGACTTCAAGTGAGGATCCGGCCTATGTTAAATTATCATGAAGTTTCACTGATGCCAGTTTGACAAGTATGAGTAAGAACCTTGAACTCTCCAGCAGTAAGTGACTGGTCATTCTGGAAAATAGGGCGCCCGAGTTCTACTTAAGCACAGTACTCTATTTTATATACTTCAGCGTGCTTTATGAAAGCAGAAAGAGTCACACCAACTCCTTCCCCTGCAAGGTTGCAATTAAGTTACAAATCAACAACTTATGCAAAGTCTCTTATACACTTCAAAAAAATTTAAAGGAAGCTTCTCAGGATATCTGAATCCGACCAACAAATTCAACCCTCTTTCATTTTTTATTTTGAGTTTTCATTTAAATGATAATCTGTGTAACCAAGAAAAAGAGATGGAAAAAACTGTATTCCCAACCAACAGATGCCCTTGCCAGATAGAGCAATATTCTCCTAATCCAACACAACACGGCTAAACAAACTACTGACAGAATTATGAAGAGAAGCCTTTACCATGTGTGACAAGCAGCAAGTTCTCAGTAAGATATTTATCTGCAAGATCCTTAAATATTTGCTCATATCTAGCCCATGTGCGCGAAACTGGCACTTCTCACTGGCGTAACTGGAGTTTATCAGGGAAAATGGTTTTCATCAGCCACAATAGTAATCAGTAATTGCACACTTACATGACTGCCAACATATTCTAAGTTGAAAGTGAAGATTAAATCCTCTCTACCTCTTTATACAGTCTTTCTACATTATTATCCACCATCCCAGCTGGGAACATGGCTTCACACTCTGAGATATCAAAACTAAAATTTCAATCTTTCGGAGCTACCTTGGGTCGATACCTTTCCTGTTCATCATCTCACGTAATCCATATTCAACAGAGACCTTCAGGACTTGGTGGAAGTGATAAAACTTTAGCAGCTTAATGGCTAATTTATCTGCAGACAAGTAATAAGAATTAGTAAGTCGTGTTGTGGCTTGGAGGTACATAAATTAGAATTACTGCTATGGAGTTCCACTGCTAAAACTCTTTAATTCTCCATATTAAACACGCCCTTTTTCTTTCCACTATGTTATTCTTGCAGTTTTCTCCAGTAAGCCAAGTCTGATACATTGGTATCATTCAAATATTCCATATAAACAAATCAAACTTACCACTGAGGGTAACATCAGCCGCTGAAAAATCTGCAAGAAAAGTTACTGTCAATATCTGGAGTTTCTTCTTCTATCCATTAAATAATCTTTCGGGGACTGCCCTGGTAATAAATTAGAGGTCCAGCAAAGCATGGCGTCATTCGGAACTGGATTTTTATTTTTTTGGGTGAAATTTCAGAACTGACTTTTATCCTGTTGAATCAGTTACTAAAATTAGAAAGCTGAACAATGCCTTGGGTATGCCAACTAGAAGTTATCATCTAGCAATTCTTCTTCACTGTGAAGGAGATCCTTTACAACGATGAGAACACCTGGGGTGTAACTTTTATAAATATTATACTTTTATTATTGAACCTAATTATAAATATTTTAAAAAAATTTCATAATGGCTAATTACATTCAAATTGAGATAAAAATATCTCAAGACTTATAAAACCTACAATTCTACACTTACATTTAATTTCTTTAAAAGAATTACCCTAATTTTTTTATTTTAAAATTTTATAAATATTAATTTGATCTTTCAATTATTTGTACTATATTGAATTAAATTATTTATAAATATATTTTTTAAAAAAATTTAAAAATATAAATTTTATGAACAATTTTGTGAATAAAAATAGATTTTTATATAAATAAAAATAAGAAAAAAATGTAAGTGTAAATTTTTAAAATCTAAAAAAAGATTAATTTACTTTATAATAATAGGTGAGCTAGATATCATAAACATCATCTTAGTTGAACACAGATTGATTGAAAATCTTTCCAAAACCAGAAGTTAATTACACCCTAATTTAAAACCCTTTCAGATATGAACTTAGACTTATTATATCAATGTATTTTCATTATTTTCTTCCAGAAAATTTTATTATTTTTTTCTTAAAGAAAATGCATTGGAAAAATCAATGTGTATTTTTTTATTTTGTTAAAGAAAACAAATTTAATAAATATTTGTGAACAGAATAAAAAATCAAAACTATGGTGAGCTGTTTGCGATTGGATATGTGGATGTAAGTTTATCAGAGTTAACAGATATGTGTCGAACCAATAGACATCGAACAGGTGCAAACACATATCTATAATAAATTGATTAAAAAAAAATTGACGATCATAATTGCGTTTTATAGAATAGTGCAAATTGATATGAATCTGTTAACTCTCATAAACATAATTTCGATCACATGAAATACACGAGGATTTTCGCTTTCGACTTGAGTAATTAAAGTTAGACTTATATTCCTGGAAGATATTCAAATTTTATTATATATAAAAATTTATTAAGTTAAAATTTTTTATTAAAAAAAAAAGCCAAAATCAGGCCAGAACTCATAATCAAATCTAATGTTACTCTTATTTTGGTAAATTATTTTTTGAAAATATACATAAATTTACCGTGAAACTAAAATTCTGCTACAATTAAATTCATTGAAAATATTTTATTAGTTATTATATTATTTTACTTTTTTTTTTTTACCAAAATACCTTCATATAATATAATATTATTTTTTTATTGTTTTTATTTTAAGAAAAAAAAAGTGATATTAGATAAGAGTTTTGCAATTTTTTATTTTTACTGAAAATAATATTATTACTTAATTATTTTTAAGTATATTTTAATATTTTAATAATATAAATATTATTTTTAATAAATATTAAGGGGGTGTAGATGTTTTAAAAAAATATAAATATTAAAAATACCCTTTAATGTATAAACATCTGTTTATAAGTTTTTAAGATCTAAAAAAAATAAATTTTTTACAGGTAGGATTAGAAAGATATAATTTACCTTCTTGTAAAGTTTTATTATTTTAGATAACAAATGAATATTTTATGAATTAGTTTTTTAAAATATTCAAAAAATCCAAAAAAATAATTTGTTAACCAACGGAATCCAAAATTTATTGAGAGAGTTGTTTAGATCCCTAATTAAATTATCATCATATAAAATTAAAAATAACAAGGATTGTTTGCATTTTTTTTAATGTTTTTACTTTTTTTTAATGGTTATACTTTTTTTTAAACAAGTACACCCCTTAATATTTTTTTAAAGTAATGTTTATATTGTTTAATTATTAAAAATAATTATAATATATTTAAAAAAATCAAGCAATAACATTGTTTTTAATAGAAACAAAAAAATTGTGCTCTATTATTAGTTGTATTTTTTAATGAAAATATAATATTACATGAAATTATTTTGATAAAATAAATAAATAAACAATAAAATAATATAATAACTAACATAATATTTTAAACAAATTTAATTATAAAGTATCTTATTATTTAAAAAATCTATATATATATATATATATATATATATATATATATATATATATATATATATATTAAAAAATAAAAATATAAAAAATGAGAAGATATTTTCTCTTATTTTAAATAAAATCGGGATGTTGTTTCTACAATCTATTAAGAAAAAGGTTTTACATATACCCAATCAATTTAATACTAATAGCGGAAAAAAAAAGCTGTCACAACGGAGTAATATATTTTGGTAGATTATTTTAAATATAGCGAAAAGTACATTACATTTTGGTTATATAATTAAGGGGGAAATGCAATTTGTTACCTTTTATGTATTGGGGCAATTGTAATTTTTCTCCTTTCCTTTTAATTGCAGCAATGTTCTCCCTAATTTTTTTTTATTGCAACTTACCCTCTACTATTAATTTATGTTGTTAAATCTAACTCTTAAGGGTGTCAAATGATTAAATTATCCCTCCCTTCCTCATGCTCTCTATTCTATGCTCTCTACTCTTCGAAGTACGACTCACCATCGGTAAGTAATGTCACCGTGAGCAAAGTGCCATGGCTTGGTTGACGTCACGGCAAGGAACCCAACTAGCCACTGTTTTCCCCCTGTCTGTAACATCTTAAGTCTCTAATAATGTTAGATAAATTTAAAAATAAGTATAAGACACATATGAATAAGAATTAAAATGCTTAGTTGTTTGATAATAAAGTCTTTATTAAATATGTGGTATCTTGTATGGTTAGAAGTAATATAAATAAAAAATTTTGGAGCATAATTGAGAGGAAGAGGGTACAAATATATTCCTTGTGATGCTAATAATTTAGGATTAATAACATATTAAGGCAAGCAAAGGCATTTACATGATATATATATATATATGCACTTAAGTCGGGGAACAGCAGAATCTCGCCACCTATTGCTCCGCCACCTTATCATCTGCTCCATTATATTATTGTTTGCCTTCTTAAGCTTTTCCCATCGTAGCTGAATAGAAGAAGAGAGAAAACAAAAAACTTGAAGTGGTGAGATGGAGAAAGGCTGAAAGAGTGAAGAAATTTATTCTTATCTTCTTCTATACATTTGGTAGCTGTGAAAATAGCAGTTTCAATATTGGAAATCAAGGTTTGATCTCCATGGTTCGTGCAAGAATAAAGCTAGTGTGCAAACCAAGTGAAGAAGCAACCTGAAAATTAATAGCAATAAGAATGTGTCTACACAAGGTAAGTTCCCCCTTTTGTAAAATCTGGTCTGTAGGTTATTGTGCTCAATTTGGATTATGCAGGGGTGATTCTTGAGCATGAGATACAAGAACTTAAGGTTGAAAATATGGAACTCTAGTTTTAGGGAACAATTCTATCATCTAAATAACAAACATGCTAAAACACCACAAATTCTGTACTAGGAAGCTATTGTTTCTGCACCTAAAAGTATTTAGCTCTGTAAATTGAGTAATTAAACTCTTTTTTCCACCCAAAAATATTATAGTTATGTTTTTATATGGATTAAGGTGTTGGACACTCAAAGAATTGCAAGAAAACACAACCTAGAAACACAATAGATAGAAGTTAGACATCATGGTTTTGACTGGTGTAATGTGTTTAGTATGCTCTGTGTTCTTGAACTGTTTGATTGAGTAAATGGCTTTTAAATTCTCTCATTTTTGGTGAGCAAATAGGCCATTTGCAGTTAAATAGTATTGAGAAAAAAATCTGCAAGGCAGTTTAGGGTGTTGATGGAAATTTTCAAAATTGAAGGGATTAGATGTTGAAATTTCTTATGAAAATTATATGATATGTTATGGGAATTCTTATTAAGATCTCCACAAAATTTGAGTCCATTCTGGGTTGTTTAACTCATATAATAAAAATGTAGCAAATATGTAGTGCAAGATTTTAATTAGAACAAAACAGAATTAGGGAAACCATTAAATATTGGTTTATTTGAGGGGCTAAATGAATTATTTTTTATTTGAAAATTTTATGGTGATTATATGACATATCTAGGACACTCCATATCAAATATCATGTATTTGTAAGATGTATTACCCATCCAAATGATTGGAAAAATAAATGTAAATGTAGTAGGAACCCAACTACACTGTTTCGGATTATAAAGGTACTTCTAGGGGTAAAACTAGGAATCAAGTTTTAAAATTGTCACAACCAAAAATAATCATGTAGAGGCACCTCCATGAAAAATATTAGAATTTTTAGATAGCTTTTGTTCTAGGGGTAAAACTAGGAATCAAGTTCTGAAATTGTCATAACCAAAAATAATCATGTAGAGGCACTTCCATGTAAAATATTAGAATTTTTAGACAGCTTTTGTTATATTTAATAATAACCTCAAAATTGAACAGAATTACAGGTCTATTAAGGGAGTATGAACTCTTCAACTAGAGACTTAAATATTATGAGTGCTTATATACATGCATTAACCAAAATCTTTCGTACGTTTTAATTTGAGTAGTTGGTTGTAACCTTGACAGTTTTGGAAAAGAAGTGATTGTACTGGAATTAAGGTAGTTAGCTTTTCTTAAAACACTCTTTATGTTTATGAACTTGAATGTATCAATTTCATTATTTACCTGACTATTATACTATGATGAATGATGGTTTAAAGCTATGTCATGTATGCATTCTTGTGAAACTTAAGGGGTGCTTAATATGTACCTAGTAAGCACTATTTCCCACATGTATTAACCAATAATAGGATATGCATAACCCTTTGTAGATATGAGACTGCATTGGGTAAGTATACCAAATATTATAGATCCCTAGTGTGACTAAGATAATATATATATGTATGGTCAGTGCTTATGATTTAATGAAAATAATTAAGTTGTTTTAAGGATTGGAATGTATGTTGTTTTTATGAAAATTTTGCTAGCTATTGAGATTATCATCTCATCTTTCTGTTTCTACATAATCACATTCCAGGTATTCTGTTGTGTGTGTTTCACTAAATAACCGCAAGCGCACGACGTAGCTATAGTTAGTCTAGCGAGTACGAGTCATATCCCATAGAGACCAATGACTAATTACTAGAATTCTATGAAATAAACTATCTAAATCAATATAATTTGATAGAGAGAAATCACAATTAATTAAATAAGATAATCAATTATCAAAAAGCTTAGGGTTAGGGTTTACCATACTTATGATATTCACAATCAATATATACCTCTAATTGTAATCATATGAGTAATCAGGGATGGTTTAGCCTTAATTCATTAATAACCTCTTTTAAGCGTTACTAATTGTACCTAGGTCAATTCAATTGCTTACTTTCGTGGTTCTTAGTTTAACCTAAGCCCATTAAGTTCTTTGATAACAATGTGATTCAATTCATAGGGGTTCACGTTCCTACCAATTGATTCAATTCTTAGAGAACCTTAAACTAATTTCGTGATTAAGATATCCCTAATTAACTATTAAGTTCTAGTATTAACTTTCACTCTTCAGTTTATCAGTCAATAACCTAAGATGTAATAAAACGGTGATTAAGCATTTTGTAACAACTCCATTTTTTTTTACATATATACTTATATGTATATTTCTAAAATTCCATGAAGTCATTACCTTCTTACTTCTAACTATTTAACTCATAATAATATTCAATTCAATTAACCAAATATAAATAAGGTTTAAGAAATACCATTAATACTTATATAATTCTGGATTCACGTACACATTATTAAGTAAAACATATGTACAAAAATCAAACACATATAAGTCTATATTTTATTCATCCATATTGACCAATTCCGGAGATACGGGTGCGGGTGGTTGTACCTTCACTGAGATCTTAGCCAATTCGACCCAACGTACGCTAAAAACCGATTATAGAGAATATCTGCATAACTTAGTTTTCTAAACATGATATGAAAATATAGTGAGAAATAAATCTCAGTAGGTTCAATAATAAATCATTATCAATAATGCTTGTCACGTCATATTCATCTATATAAGCTACAGCAATTATCTTTAGGTAACATGAATGCACTTTATCTATGCACATGAAAATCGTACAGTTATGATATGTATGGCATGAATAACTATTTTTAGAATATCATATGATGACTATTAATTTATTTTTATATCAAGCTACCTCGTTCAGGGTGAGTACTTTCTACTCTCTAGAACAAACTTTTTTTACTTCGTCCAACATGGCATACTTTCTCTTTCTTTTCTCATTAACATAATCATAACCGTTAGTAAGGCGTCCCCTACTGGCGCACCACACGAACCGCCATGTGACCGTGCTCATTTCTTTTCTTTTCTTTTCTTTTCACATTAATAGCTATAAATATGATTTTAATAACAAGCATGTTAATTATACTCACATGTCTTAATTTTCATCAAAATATAATCATTATCAAAAATCATTGATAATCATGTCATAAACATAATCGTTTCAAATATCACTTTATAAAATATTTCTATGTCAAAATTACACACTTACAATAGTAAGGAGTTCGTGCAATGGCAATGGCTATAGCATACACTAGTCATATATTATTTTCATTTATAAGATTCTTCTTGTTTTTTAAATATTATTATCCTCTCTTCACTAAACAAAGCATAACACCCCCATTTTAAATTTGATTGAGGTAATCTTAGTGTTAATTAAAAGATAAGACAATTCTCTAAAACCTTTATGTTGATCATTTTAGTGAAATTTTAAATAATCGTAGTGTTACTACTCCCTTATATTCAATGTTATTTCTTCTCAGATAGGGTCATACCTCTACTTACTAATCGGACCATATTTTCCTCATACAAACTCCAATTGAGGTAATTATAAAGCCTATAAAATGCTAAGAAATATATATACAACTTTCATTTTTATTATTTCTTCAGATTCCTTACTAAATATTCTCAGAAAATCGAAAACAAAAACCCTTACATTTACTACCCTGGATTCTAAACTGATTCTAACATTTACTCATTAATCAGCCATATCTCTCTCATATGGACTCCAAATTAAGTGATTTCAGAGGCTATAGATCTGTGATACATATATCTATATTTATTATGTTAAAAATTTCCTTTAATGATTTATATATTTTTTCCAGAAATTCAAACACAGAAGCATACTTAACAGATTCTTCCCTGATTAGCTAGTTTCTGACCTTTGCTTACTAATCTGACCATATCTCCCTCATATTGATTCTAATTTGAATGATTCCAATGGCTAAAAATCCATGAAATATAGATCTACATTTTTTATGTTAAGAATGTCTTTTAATGCTCTATATATTTATCCTAAAAATTCAAACACAGAAGCATACTTGACAGATTCTTTCCTAGTTAACCATTTTTTGACCACTGCTTACATATTAGGAAAAATATCCCTCATCTGAACTCCAAATTAAGTTATTATAGTGGCTAAAAATATTTGAGACATGCATCTACATTTTTCATGTTAACTATTTCTTTTAATTCTTAACCTATTCTTTCCAAAATTTCAAAAACTCAAGCTTCCCTAGTTATCCCGAAATCCAGTTTCCTAACCAATCCTTTCTTAAGGTTTTAGTTCATCATTATATTACATTCTCTTCTATTTTGTTTACATCTAATCATATTCCATCAATTTTTCACCATATTCAAATATATAGAATAGTAGCATAAAAATCATAAATTTTTTACCACCCATAGCCATACCTATGCAGAACTTTTCACACCAATCGTAATGTCCAAAACATCCATTATATGCAAAATAACATGTAACATGATATAGCAACATCTATGACCAATCATCAAAGAAAAAAGTATTGTAAATTTCATCAAAGTTCTAAGATCAAAATCCCACATAAATGTTACAAATTTCAATGTTTTTCTTCAAAAAGAGACATTGTTAAACCTACCTAAATATCTCCCTAGCTCACTTAGTGAATTCTTTTTCTTATTTCCTCTTGAAGGAAGTAGCAAGATTCCTCCATTCCCTTAGCTTTTCTAGCATCTTAAATAAGAGAAAAAGGGTGAGTTTTTGAACCCCAAGGATGAAGAAGAAAGATGAATTCAAGTAGAGATTAAACTAACTTACCTTGAGTACTTAGTATTCTAGACTTCTCCTTCTTCTTCCTTTCTTTCTTCTCCTTTCTTTCTCTTCTTTCCTCACTCTACCTTGCTTCAAGTAGTTCACCTTTCATGATCATAGGTCTACCTTATCACAATTAGGATGCATTTGGTTGTTTTTTTTGGAGAAAACAACCAAATGCATCCTAATTGTGATAAGGTAGACCTATGATCATGAAAACAACTCATGTTCTTGTCTTCCTCTTCCTTAGTCAACATATGCATAGCAAAAAGAGATTTTTATTTTGAAAATTATGATAATATGTTCTTAAAACAAGGGACAAATTCCCTTTGATTTATGGATTCTTTTTCTTTTTCTTTTTCTTTTGTTTTAATCAAGTATAATAGGTCTGTCTTTCTAAGTAGCAAATTTTTAGCCATTGAATCTCCCTTGGTTGACTGAAATTATTCGTGTAGGATAAGGATGTTTTGTCATAATGCTATGTATTATTATCCACTTGTTGAAATTATGAATGTAGGATATAGATATTTTGTCCTAATTCTATGTATTATTACCTACTTGTTGAAATTATGAATGTAGGATATAGATGTTTTGTCTTAATGCCATGTGACATAATCTTGATTATTATTGCACTACTATTTCCTCACATGATTCTTATTTTTCTCTCTCTTGGATTTAGGCTCATTCTTTCCCATTTACTTTGCTTGGCTAAAATTCTACCTTTGGTGAAGAGTTTGGTCACATTTTCATAATTTTTGGGCTATCGTTCCAACTTCTATATCCTAGTCCAAGTCTATGTTTTATTTCTTACTTGGGCTATCCAATGGGCTTGCTAGAAACTTATATAAAGTGGAAAACTCCATATGAAATGTAAGTGAAAACCCAATTTATAGGTAGAGATGTTAAATTTAGAAATTTCTAACTCTTGAATTAGGAAAAATTACCCTAATCCAGTTTTCTTAAAATTTTAAGACCTTTACTTACTTTACAAAAAATTTATCTTCCATACCATAGAATTTTGCCTCTCTTTAGTATGTTATTTCTAATTTTTCCTGTTAGGTTTTCTCTCTTTCCTTGTTTCCTTAATATTAGAAACATTTTCTATGCATAAAAATAAGGTAAATAATTTTTAAGGATTATATTTCCTTAGATATCTAAAAATTATCTAAATAAATTTATTTCCTTAATTAAATATTTATGAACCTTTATTAATAAAAGAAATGAAATTAGGGATGTTACACATTCTATCAACTCGTATACATGTGCATAATAATTAATCCTAATTAACCCATAGATAATCACAATTAGAGTTTCAACAATTCCAATCAATGTAGTATCATTATATCATAAGTGAGTTTACCGAAACCCTAGATCAAAATCTACCCACACGTGATTGAAAGAGAAATCATAATCTAATTCATTAAGTAGTTCATAAATGTTCAATACAATCCAAGAGAAATGAGTAGAAGTAGAAATAGGTGTAGAGATAGAAAGATAAAACCTAATTGCAGAAAGTAGATGAATAGGAGATACAATGCTTGAATCAATCTCAATTCTAGTATAAAAACATAAAGTAAACTATAATCCTACTCTAAACCTAATCCTAGAGTGTTTCTTAAGTCTAAATTGTGTCTGAATGAGTCTGTATGTCTTTTTCCTCATTGTCCCTTGTATATATATATATATATATACAAATATCACTTTAGCTACTTTAAAAACACGGGCTATATGGACTCGAAGCACGACCGTGTTCTAGGACACAACTTGGTCGTGCTTTATATTAGAATATGAGAATTTTCTCTAAGTCTTGCACAGAACACAGTCTGGCTGTGTTCCATGTGTCCTAAACATGGTCTAACCGTGTTGGAGACTACCAAAGTCTAATCTTGCCAAATTCTTTTGTGTTTCATCCTTGTATCCTCCTAATCTTGTTCCAAGTCCTGATAACTCTTCACATTAGCATTTTTCTTAATTCTTGGCTTCTTTTGCTCACCTACAAACAGAAAGCAAAGCCAAGTAGTATCCAAATCAAGCAAAACAGAACAGAACCAAAACAATAAAATAATCACAAGTTAATTGTGAAATAAGGGATGAAATATAACAATTAAACACATATTTTCCCCCTTTATCAACTCCCCCATGCTTAAACATTTGCTTGTACTTAAGCAAATAACATGACATATCAACAGAAAGGGGGAAAATGCATTCAAATTTTAGATGACAGAAAAATGCAATACATGTAACTTTTTACTTAATCAATGTGAACCCAACAGATATATGAGTAGATATTTATTAGTCTCTATTATTCTAAAACCAAACTTAAATTTTCTTATTATACACCTACTTCTATTGTTACCATTGATTGTATGCACCAAATTGATTTTTAAACACTTATGTAGGCCACCTTATCCTTTAGATCTCTCTATGTTGCCTTACCCTTATTTTTATTTTATCACTCGTTTTTTTTCACTTAAATTCTTTTACTTCTTACTTTTTCTTCTTTCTTCTTTCTTTTTTCTTTTTCTTTTATATTTCATTCTTTTTTTATATAGAAATATACAGTGAGTGCATTTTATGCTCTATCTCACTAGAGTATAGGCAATTAGGTACTCATACTAAGGTTTTTTAGTGCCTTGAAGGGGTACTTAGAGTGAAAAAAATTTGGGTTTCATATTCCCTCATTTTCACTTCTCCTTACCCTTATACTTCATAGTGTTAAAATAAAAAAAGGCATACAATTCATAGCACAATAGGAGAGATATTTTAAAAATAATTAGAAGTTTAATGCTAGAAAAAAGAGATTAAGATGATAACTACCTATTTCATATTCTGTTGTGCATCATATTTTCATGAGTTTAAATTAACCTATATTACATTAGTATATCTCTAGAATAGCAAACTTTGTGATTATGCAATAAAACAAGAGAGATTCAACCAATGAAAACTAAAAGCCTAAAGTAACTACTCCCCCATGCTTAAACTTGACATTGTCCTTAATGTCACTAATAATTAATGAACATGCAAAGGAAGAGAAGGAAATTACTTGCTTATTGGTCTTCTGGAGGTGGTGGTGGTGGTGGTAGATTCTAGACCAAGTGTCAATTGTACCATGCTTGCTTCATTCCCTACATATTTTGGATGGAATCATTTATTGCATGCAAGGTGGTCCTTTGAGCTAATTGCTCCTCCTTTATACGGCAAAGCCATGAGGAGATGTAGTCTTGGTCCTCTTCTGGTACATATAATGGACCTATAATGTTAGAATAATGGGAAGGGGTAAGGGTCGTAGAGCCAAGAATGGCTTATGAGGGAAATCATCTCCCTCAAATTCATCATCACCTTCCTTTTCCTCTTCTACAAGGTATATCCAATTCTCTTCATTAGTAACTACAGTTCTAGTGGGGTTAGGGAGACGAAAAATATTATAGCCACGAAGATGCAGCAAATAGTTGCCATTTCTAAGAACAATCAATTTTATATGTAGACATGATTCTAAATCAATACTGCTACTGCCTGTTATTGGTTGCAAATCCTGTAGATTTGCCTCCAATCCTAACCCTCTATCAATTGCAGTTACTAAACCCCTTGTGACCACTTTTCAGCTTATGGTATTACCTACCCTAGCCATCTGGTGAGACATGAAGGCTCCAGTGTCCATCTTATGACCATTTAACATAGCCTATATGAAATAAAGCTCTTTTTGATTTGCAATCCCATCACTTTTGGCCCTAACAAAAACTATATGGGCCATTAGGCATTGTAAATATCAAAAACTAGGGTTACAAATAAAAGATACTTTTGATAAAAATGCATTGTATAACCCTCTATAGAAATGGAATTCCACAAATTTTGTGCACTAAAACTATAGGGGACTAATCTAGTTCCCTCGAAGGCAATATAAACAATGCATTAAATTGGATTAATGATCAACTAAATGCACGATTAAATAATCTAAAGCTAATGCAGGCCTGGTCGACGTTGGGACCCCAAAACATGACCACATTAACTGTATTGAAAAATTCTAAGGTGTTTCGGGCATAGACTGGGTAATAGAGCCCAATAAAAGCGGTCCACCCAATCTTGTCAAGCAGTTAGTAGACGTATGTTAAAATTTCTAACCGTTCTAAGCATTCGTCATCTATATATCGGGTACTTAATATTCCCTATTTAACTGAAATATTATATCATGTTCGTTGAGTATCATAAACAAACACAATGCCATACTCATATATTTGGTGAGGAGGTTGGGACAGTCTTTGAATTCGTCCTCTACGTGGTTGTTGGAATTGGGAGGAGTTTTAGCCAATTCTGGCTCTTTTTGGGGCCATAGATAATAATAGACAATAGTGTTCAAAATTAAATGTTAATAGCTCAACAGGCACAATAGATAATCATAGCTATGTAAGGTAAAAGCCCAAATAAACAGGAAATCTAGCAATTTAACACAATTTAGAATAAATGTAGACCCAAAATAAGCAATGCAAAAAAGCAACAGGTAGGTCAGATTTAAGCAATGCAGCAATTTTTAATTGGAGCTTAAAGCAAGGTTAGCAAGTCCAAAATTAATAAGCATGGGAATTTCAATTCAACCCAAAGAAAATGCCAAATATAGGGTGAGATGGTCTAGGCTAACAACCAAGCAATAAGTAGCATCAAATAGAGTAAACTAGAATAATCAATAATCAGTGTAAGAGGCAATAATATCCAATGACTACCAACAAAACAAGTAAATGCTCAAATTTCTAATTCATATACTAGTCAGGCAAAGTATGGCAAAATGGCATAATATTCTAGCAATTTCAAACAAGCCATTGTCTATTAGAGAATTTAGAATTCAGTAAGGGCAATTACTAAGTTTAACTCAAAAAATACAACCAAAATAAATCAGACATAACTAGCCAGAGGAACAAGAAAACTCAGCAAATTTAATTCCAATTTCAGCAAAGTAACTCATAATTTCCAAATAATTAGAGATTCCAGTAATCAATCGGAATTTTTAGCTAAGCTAGGCAACTTAAAATAAAAAACACACATGAAGTCTAAATTTTTACCAAAATTCCCTAGTCAAACCAGTGAAATAAGGAAAACAAGCAATTAACCAGAGAATTCTAATCTAGAAAATTGAACCACAAGTGCAGAGAATCAGAAGTTATTTGGAGGAGGAAGCCAAGAGGTGCCAGCAGTAGGGTGAAGCACGAACAAGGAAGTAGAGGGACAATGGTGGGATGGGGATGGTTCTGGGTAGGGCTAGGTGCAGGGGAATAGGTGAAAACACAGAACAAGGGAGGCATAGAGAGACTAAGAAGAGGGGAATGGCACTGGGAGTTGGGAGCTGGGTACGAGTGATGAGCACGGGAGTGAAAAGAAGAAACAGAGGATGAACATGGGAATTTGGGTGCAGGGGATGGCGATAAGATAAGGAGAATAATGGTGCAGGGAGAAGATGGAGCCTATCAATTTGAGTGTAGGGGTGAGCACAGTGGGATTAGATGAGGGAGAGCTGAGCTACTAGTTGAGAAATTCAGAGAGGGGAATGACGGGATGGGGATTTCAGGAGAGGGGGTGAAGAGACTAACACACAAGAATTATAGAGGATTTAGAGGTGGAGAAAGAGATGGATGCAAAGGAGAAGAGTATAGGAGCACGACTTGGGGCTAGGTTGTGTTACACAACATGGCTCACCCGTGTTGTGGGTAGGCACGACCGTGTCCTGGGACATGTCCTGCTTGTGTTGGCTATAAGTTCTCCAAAACTACTCCCATTTTTCTCGTGCTTGAAGCACGACCATGCTATGGAACACAAGACACCTGTGTTACGTGCTGGAATATAATTTTCTTTGAGTTTTGCCATAGTTTTTGCCCTATTTAAGATTTCTTCAAATTTATTGCTTTCTTCACTCTTGGAGATGAAAATTGTGACTTACAAAACACTCAGAAGCATTCATTAACACTTAACTAAAATAAATCAACTAAAAAGAAAAAAGAAATCTGAACCACAAGAACAAAATAAAACAAAAAGGCGTTCAAAACTAAAATATAGGTTGCCTCCCATGAAGCACTTATATTAACTCATTAGCTTGACTCTTTGGGCATACTTTCCACTTGAGAAGGATTTAAGAGAGTTTGGATAAGTCTCTTTACTATCCATTGGCCTTTATTAGGGTGCTTGAAATGTTGCCCAACATCCTTAAGTGTTCCCCTTGCTTGACTCCAAATCTCTTTTGCTTTATGCTTTGAGTTGGGAGGAGGTGGTTTGAGTTCTACCTTTAAAGCTTTGACTTCTTCTTCAATTGTTTGATTTTCTACCCTTGTATTTGTAGCAGCTCCAACCTGTTTAGTACAAGAGGAAGGACTTTCCACAAGGCATAACTCATATGGTTCAGTAGAACAAAAGTTTATAACGTCATTACTTATAATTGGTTCAAGTAAGCCTACTATACAATAGGAATCATTTAGAGAGGGATAGTTCATTGTATAAGATAAATTAAACTCTACTTTCTCATCCCCTATATTCAAAAAAAGATTTCTGTCTTTTACAATAATATTAGCACTTGTAGTGGCTAAGAAATGCCTTCCAAAAATGATGAGGATTTTATTATCTTCCTCTATATCTAAAATTACAAAATCCACAAGTATGTAAAACTTACCTACCTTTAGAGTGATATCCTCTAATATACCCACTGGATGCTTAATGGATTGGTATTCCAAATGAAGAAAAAGAGTAGTTGGCTTTAAGTCACTTATTTGGAGCTTCTTGTAAACAGAAAGAGGCATGAGGCTCACACTTGCTCCAAGGTCACGTAAGGCTTTGTCAATTTTTATTTCTTCAATAAAGCAAGGAATTTAAAAGCTTCTAGGGTTTCCAATCCTGAGATGCAGGGTTTCTAAGCTGACATTCATTGGCCACATGGCCAACACATCCAAAAATCTCACATGCAGAAGATGGAGAGGAACCAACAGCATTGATGCTCAATTTATCCAGCTTCTAAAACAATGTATCAACCTTAAAAATTAGATAATTAAATGCATCAAATTCATACATACCTGCTGGTTTCCTAGATGGCTGCTTCTCACTAGACCAAGAGTAGTGATTCTGAGCCATATCTTCAATTAGCTCATAAGTCTCATCAACTATTTTATTCATTAAGGCTCCTCCTACTACAGCATCTACAGATATACGAGTGATGTATATGAGTCCATTGTAGAATGTATAAACTATAATCCATTTCTCTAACCCATGGTGAGGGCATAATCTAAGAAGCTCCTTAAATATCTCTCAAGCTTCATATAACTACTCGCCATTTTTCTAAGCAAAAGTAGTAATTTGATTTCTAAGATGAGCTATCTTACGTGGGGAAAAGTACTTGGCTAGAAAGACTTGAGAAATTTGTTGCCAAGTAGTTATAGCCCCTAATGAAAAGGAGTGCAACCATTCTCGGACCTTGTACCATAGAGAGAATGGGAACAACCTCAGTCGATAGCATCAGAAGATACTCTATTCAGCTTCAATGTATCATAGTATTCTAGAGAAATTGATAAATAGAGATTTGGGTCTTTAGTAGAGGACCCTCCAAACCGATTTTGCTGAACTATCTGAAGAAAAAAATGCTTCAATTCAAAGTTGTTGGCATCTACAATAGGTCTAACTATGCTCGGATTTAGGCCCTGAGTATCCCATGATAGATTGTGCAGGATCTTGTTGCTTTTTTCTTCGTCTTCTCTTTCGTAAGATGCATTTAATTTCTAGGTCAAACTTAGCAATATATTTGTGATTTCTTCTCATAAAAGAGTAGCACACCTACAAAAGAAAAAAAGAGACAAAAATCAACAATATAAAATTATGCAAAAAAATTCAAAGAAAAAGGATGTAGTCTAGCTATTTCGTAAAATAATTAATATTGATACTATTGTTTCTCGACAATAGTGCCAAAAACTTGTTGTGTGTGTTTCAGTAAATAACCGCAAGCGCACGACGCAAATGTAGCTAGTCGAGCGAGTACGGGTCGTATCCCACAGAGACCAATGACTAATTACTAGGATTATATGAAACAAGCTATCTAAATCAATATAATTCGATAGAGAGAAATCACAATTAATTAAATAAAGTAATCAATTATCAAAAGCCTAGGGTTAGGGTTTACCACATTTATGATATTTAACAATCAATATATACCTATAATTGCAATCATATAAGTAATCAGGGATAGTTTAGCCTTAATTCATTAATAACATCTTTCAAGTGTTACTAATTGTACCTAGGTTAATCCAATTACCTACTTTCGTAGTTCTTAGTTTAAACTAAGCCCATTAAGTTCTATGGTAACAATGTGATTCAATTCATAGGGGATCTCGTGCCTACCAATTAATTCAATTTCTAGAGAACTTTAAACTACTTTCGTGATTAAGATATTCTTAATTAACTATTAAGTTCTGGCATTAACTTTCACCCTTCAATTCATCAGTCAATAACCTAAGATGTGATAAAACAGTGATCAAGCATTCTATCGACTTGTATACATGTGCATAATAGTTAATCCTAATTAATCTACAAATAATCACAATTAGGGTTTCAACAATTCCAATCAATGCAGTATCATTATATCACAAGTGGGTTTATCAAAACCCTAGATCAAAATCTACTCACACATGATTGAAAGAGAAATCATAATCCAATTCATAAATGTTCAATACAATTCAAGAAAAAGGAGTAGAAGTAGAAATATGTGTAGATATAGAAAGGTAAAACCTGATTACAGAAAGTAGATGAATAAGAGATACAATGCTTGAATCAATCTCAATTCTAGTCTAAGAACATAAAGTAAACTATAATCCTACTCTAAACCTAATCCTAGAGTGTTTCTTGAGCATAAACTGTGTTTGAGTGAGTCTGTATGTCTTTCTCCTCATTTTTCTTTGTATATATATCACTTTGGCTGCTTAAAATGCTTAAAAACACGGGCTGTACAGACCTAAAGCACAACCGTATTCCAGGACATGACCTGGCTCTGCTTCTGGCTAGAATTTGAGAATTTTTTCCAATTCTTACACAAAACATGGCTTGACTGTGTTCCAGGTGTCCTAAACACGACCTGGCCGTGTTGGAGGATGCCAAGGTCTGTTCTTGTTAATTTCTTATGTGTTTCCTCCTTGCATCCTCCTCAACTTGTTTCAAGTCCCAATAACTATTCACATGAGTATTTTTCCTTAATTCTTGGCCTCTTTTGCTCACCTATAAATAAAAAGCAAAGCCAAGCAGTATCTAGAGCAAGCAAAACAGAACAGAACCAAAACAAGAAAATAATGACAAGTTAACTGTGAAATAAGGGATGAAATATAGTAATTAAACACACATTTTCTCCTTTATCATACTCTAGCAACAGGGTTTCCAATGTTGACTCATTACCTATGTATATGAATGAATATTTTTGTGATTGAATACATATGTGGGATGGCTTAGTAGAGTGCTAAGTCCCTATAAGATATCATATATTTTGATGTAGAATGAGTTATGGCTTTTTTGTATATGGAAAGAGAGCTTTTTTGTTGTAAGTAATGCGTCTCATGCCTGTATAGCTTGAATCCCTTTCTTTAAGGAAATGTATTTTGAAAATGCTTGGAATAGTCTAGAACTTTTATATGCTCATCCAAGAAAGATAAGTAATGTTGTTGTTTTAATTAAAACTCGCAAGTGCACGAATCTATGGAGTATATATTTAGTGGTATGCAAGGTCGATCCCACAAGGATTGCCAATTAAGAGAAAATTCTAATTTAGATCCGAAATAAATACTTCTAACCTAGTTGCCAATGTCTTGTTTTGTGAGAGGAATACTGAACAAAGTATGCAAAGAACTAATATACTGAAATTAAATAAAGATGTATTCAAAGTAAAGAAGCATGCTAAGGTTAGGGGATCCACTCTTGGTATATCGAATAAAAATAAATGTAACTCTTTTATTACTCAATTAGAATCCTTAAATGAATAAGTTTCCAATCGGAAGATATGTTAATTTAAACTCACCTTTGTTTATACATGAATTATATTTACCTCATTTTCATTGTATTACAAATATATAAAACACTCTTGTAAAATGGATTCAAGCGTACATTGTGCCAATCAGCATATTGTCTACAATAAATCAAGACTGATTCAAGTATTTATTGTGCCAAAAATTGTCTACAATGTATCAAAGTTCACAGTTTACAAGATTAAAAATACAAAGATGCAAAAGATAACTTGTAAATGGATTCAATCATAAATTGTGCCAATCATTATATTGTCTACAATATATCAAAATTCACATTTTACAAGATTAACTTATGCAAAAAATAAAAGGTAGAAAATTAATTAACATAATAAAATAAAATGAAATAGATAGGTGGCAAAGCCAACCATGAACAATAAAAATAAGAAGTAGACGACAAAGCCAGCCATTGAACAAGAAGAAGAAATATGTGGCTCAGCCAGCCAATAAAACATAACATAAGAAAAGGAGGAGGTAAATACAACATCAAATATAAACATTAAAATTAAGAGTTAAATGAATTATTATTTTCATACCAAGAGTTTCATCCTTTCACCTTAGCATTAGGAGATTAGTTCTCCATAATTAAAGCAAGAAAGTAAAATGAAAGATGAAGAAACATGATAATATTACGAAAGAAAATGAAAAATACAAAATGTCTAAAAAGAGAATAACATTACAAGTACGTAGAATTCCAACAAAGTTTTCCCAAGCTCTCTCCAAAAGCTCTCTCTATTTATAGATACAATTAGGTGTGGTAATTGTCAAAATTGTTAGGTAGGAAGTTGTACAAAGTTGAAAATTTGGATTTCATCATGTGCACCAAAATTGATCCTTGAATATCTTCCTGAAATCCGCCGAATTTGCTGACTCCATAAACACGAAAGTTGTAGAAAATTTCATTAGCTTTCTGTCAAGACAAATTGTGGACAAATTGGATACGTTATTTGTGAGTTATGGTCAAAATACTAGAGCAAAGTCGGGCTAGACTGCAGCAGTAGTCAGATTCTTTTCTATCCCAATTTTGGCCCTTTTAATGTTCAAATTTTCTAACCACTTGAACATGAAAGTTGTACCCAATTGTGTTAGATACACACCTACCAAATTGTATACATATTGAATATGTATTTTTGGAGATATGACCCAAGTACGGTAGCAAGGTTGGGCTGGACTACAATTAGCAAACATATTCTCAACATTGGGTGCTTTGCCTTGAATCTTTATGTTTTAGTTCTTTTGGAAATGTGATCATAAATCAAGAATAAATTTGTGCATATATTCATTAGGATGCATCTCAAGAGTCAATATGATAATGCTCCTTACTCAGCCGTCCTTAATGAATTTGTTTTATCTGCTTGATTTATAGACATCATTCCCAAAGAACCACAATTTAGCTTTAATTCCTCCAATTAAGTCCATTTTCTACTCTTCTCTCCATCTGTAGGAAATACACAAAAATAAAGACTAGTAAGGGAGATTTATGCTTAATTATGGCAAAAAGATAAGATGAAAATATTTAATTTATGAGTATAAAACTCACTCATCAAGTAACACTATAAGTAAATATGTAACCTTTTGGGCTATGCAGACGTTACTAGAAATATACAAATTAAAAGGTAAATATTATGTTGTTCCATCTACTATGATGTGTTATATAGGAAGCTAGTTAGTAGACATTACATAGTTCAGCTGTACATTCCACGAGCCCTTCTTGAATCCATTAGCCCGAAATGCAGGCACTATTTAATTTCACATAAGTACCAACCCCCTGAGCACCACATTCATGAAGACACCCTTTGCTTTGACTGATGTCACCCTAAGCAGAGCTTAGACAGCTTAATTTTGTTTGTAAGTTATATTTTTAATGTTTAATAGCAACTTATGGTATTCTTTGTATTTGGTTTATAAATTTTGTTGGATTGTGCATTAAGTGATCTATATATAGAAATAGTGACTTCCTAAATTTTGATATGTTTTCATTGAGTATTAATTAGCTTCCGAATGTACAATTTCCATTATGATTCTACATGATTTTAGCTGTTTATTTGAATATGGATGGCCTCTTAGTTCCTAAAAATACATCTTCAGCTAATGCTAATAGGTATGGGAAATCTAATTGCCATTTTGTTTGAATCTGGATGGTTTCTAAATGTACAATTGCCATTTGGCTAATTCTAATATGGATGGCTTTTGAATGTAAAATTTTCATTTTGCTAATACTAATCTGGATGGCTTTTGAATGTACAATTTCCATTATGACTCACATTAAGTGCCATGGAAGTTAGTATGGGATGCCATGGTTTCTTTTTTAAATGGGAAGTTGCTTCTATTAAAAGTTCCCTTGTTTTATGATGGTGATATTTGTTTTTGAAAATAAAGATAGTTAAGGATTACTTCAGATAATTAAGGCTTTTGAGATATTGAAAACTATTCACAGTCAAATACAATCTCTTAGCTTAGGGGCTAAAATTGGCAATGCGTTATCTTGTTTTCCTTGTCGATTGTAATTGTGAGTCAACCAATTTTTTTGAAAATGTATAATTTTGTGCAATCTAGTGACATTATGAATACACTGTATTTTTGAAGTTTCATTTCACTCCCCAATTTAATGAAACGTGAAAACACCATTAAAAGATAACTTTACCCTTATATATTTGAATACGGCTTCACATTACCACATATTCGGAAAATATCATACGATACAAGTTTCCAGTATAGTTAATTATACATGCCAAAGCTACGCGTAACAATATTACAACAGAAGCAAAAATCTTGCCTGTGGCGTTCACAACATACTCTAGATTACAATGATATAACATTTAAATATTTCGAGCCTTGAAAAGAACGAAGGCTCACCCAAAATAATATAACACTTAGCTGATCACGTATCTGCAAGGACAACCTCTGTATTTTTATCTATAAAATGTGAAAATATCGTGTAGTGAATTTGACAACCCAGTGAACAAATAAATCCCCCTATGACCTCTCAGATCAATATATGGATGTACTCATTAGTTAAAATTTATCATATAAAAAAATTACAGTTCAAAAGTGCATCTATATAGGACCCACATTTTTAAATATTCTCAGTTCAAGTCAGTTCAAATATTTGTATCCATATATGATACAATATGATCATTAATCAAATAATGTTATGCATTAAAAATATTTCTTATAAAAATGTTAGGAGAACTCCATATCAAAACCACCATATTAGAGTTCACCTCTTCTGTACTTTGCTGGTGTAGGATTTGCCTATACTTAGCATCTCAGCTAAGGTTTGTTCTACCACCATTCAAGATGACACGCGAAGGGACTCTAATATGGGCTATTCCCTAAGCACAAAGCAAGGGAAGGCAAATCACATCTCTTATGGCATCTTGCCCAAATAAAAAGCATCCCTCTCTCCATCACATATTATATCTCGTGTGTTGACCCTCACACGAGGCTAGCACCACCCTCTGCTAGTTGGGTTATTAAGGAGCACCAGGGCTAACATCACCTGATGTTAGCAGACATTGTTTCTAAGAGGATTCCTCCACAAAGTTATCATATGTACTTATTCTATATTATTCAAAATAGAGCTTTCAGAATAATTCAGAATCTCAATTTCAAGACAGCTCATCTGTCATAAATTACTCATTCAAGGTTTGTCACATATGCAAGCTTTTTTTCTAGACAATCTTATAACTTTATTGATCAATTCCATATGCATAAGTATTCATTTCACCGTTTGATGAAAAATATATGAGAAATCAGCTACACTATGGTTTCAGAAAACTAGTTTCAAAGCTATACTCTTCTTGAACTATATTTTAAATTATAGACAATTTCAGATAAAATCAATCCATTTCAGAAACATATAAAAGTATAAATATCTCATAAACATAATCATATACATGCTCAAAGATCAAGAAGAGTATAGGGCAAGTCATAGGAAGAATTATCTACTCACAAAATTAGGGTACCAAGTTGGACAACCCCAAAATTCACCTTTCTGGTCTGAATTTGGCAAAAAAAACCCCAAAATTGAGTCCGGAAGGTCCAAAAACCTTGAAATGACTCTGGATTTGTGAAATTTGGCCTCCGGGAGCTCGGTCAATGCAAGTCAACGCAAACAAGTCCAGTTTTATGCGCAGCACGCGCCGCCAGGGGAGCTGCGCGTGGACGTCAATTGTTGGGAGAGTTTCAGCACGTGGGGGCATGTGCAGTGATGGATGATCTTAAAATTTGAGATCCTAATGATTTGACACCTTCTGGATCGATCTATCGTGTCAGTTTTTGAGTTTGAGAACCACATATAGGAGTTTCGGATAGTACCTTTTTAGATGATTTTTCTTTCAATTTTTCAGCTAATCTCCGGTCAATTCTCCAAAAACCAATCAGATGGATTTATAGAACTCTTCATCTTGAGTCTATTGGCGGTAGTGGTGTCGAAATCTGAGGTTCGGAAGCGGAGAAATCTTAGAGAGAAGTTTGAAGGTTTTGAAAGAGAAAATTTTGAAGAGAGAGAGAGAGAGGAAATTCTATATTTTTCCTCCTTTGAGTGGCTGAGGCCCTTAAAATATCCCGTGGGACCTTTCTGAAAAAATTCAATTTTAGAGGGAGGTCCTTGCTCATTTTTCTTATTTATATTTTGTCCCTAAAACTTTTAAGAAATTGCATTTTGGCCCCGAAACGTAAATTCTCATATTTTCTTTGTAATTCTTTAACCCATGTAGTAAATAAACATATTTTCAATGGTTCTTATCTCCATTTTCAAAATCCTCTATTTTATTCAAAAATTTCCTTCATTAGAATTTTCTTTAAATTTACGGTTATTACATTCTTCCCCCTTTAAAAAATTTCGGTCCACGAATTTCATCACTATAGTTGCATATGAATACAAACCTCATTATTGAAACAAATGCGGATATCTAGAATGTATATCATCCTCTCTTTCTCAAGTAGCTTCCTTAGAAGAGTGATTTTTCCATATCACTTTCACGGTAGGTATTTCCTTTGACCGTAACTTCTTTACTTGTTTGTCCACTATCGCTACTGGTTGTCCTCATAGGTTAAATCTTCTTGTAACTGAATTTGTGGACACTATATAACATATGTAGGATCTGGTACATATTTCTGTAGCATAGACACATGAAAAACTGGATGGACATTACCCAATTCAGGAGGTAAAGCCAAACAATAAGCTACTGGACCGATTCTATCAAGAATTTCAAATGGTCCTATATACCGAGGGTTTAACTTCGCTTTCTTCCAAAATCTCACTACTCTTTTCATAGGAGATATTTTCAAAACAACATGTTCACTTATGGAAAATTTCAATGGTCGACGTCTATTATCAACATAGACCTTCTGTCTACTCTAAGCTACTAATAACCTTTGTTTAATTAATTTTACTTTGACCAATGCATCCTGTACCATATCAGGTCCTAAAATCTTTTTTTCACCCATCTCAAACCATCCGATCGGGGAATGGCAACGCTTACCATATAATGCTTCAAAAGGAGCCATTTGTATACTGGCTTGATAACTATTGTTATAAGCAAATTTAGCTAAAGGCCCAATTACCCTAAAAATCTAAAATATAAGCCCGAAGCATATCTTCCAATATTTAAATGGTTTGCTTAGACTTTCTATTCGTTTGAGGATGGAATGCAGTACTGAGATTCAACTTCGTGCCCAAAACGTCTTGGAAAGCTCTCCAAAAACGAGCTGTGAATTGTGATCATTGATCAGAAATTATTGATATTGGCACTCCATGAAGCCTCACTATTTCATTCAAATATAATCTTGCATAGTGAGCTACATTGTTTGTGATTTTTACTGGTAAGAAATGTGTTGACTTAGTCAACCTATCAATGATCACCCATATTGAATCAAACCCTTTTGGTGTTCTCGGTAACCCTATAACAAAATCCATAGTTATTCTTTCCTATTTTCATTCGGGTATCCCTATCTGCTGATGTAGTCCTGCAGGCTTTTGATGTTCTGCTTTCACCTGTTGACAAGATAAACATCGAGACACGTAATCCACTGTGTCTTTCTTCATACATTCCCACCAATAAATTTGTTTTAGATCCTTATATATTTTAGTTATTTCAGGATGAATCATATACATGGATCTATGAGATTCCTCTAAAATTTCTCTCTTAAGTTCTTTATTAAGTACACATAACCGCTTACTCAATCTCAGAAATCCTTCAGAGTCTACAGTAAATTTAACTTCACCATCATTCTTCACCCCTTCAATTTTCTTACATAAATAGGCATCCTCTTTCTGTGCCATTTTCACCTGCTTAATCAAGGATGATTGAAATTGCATATGAGCTAACAATATTCCAGGTTCCTTTACTTCCATTACTACTCCATCACTTTCTAGCTTATGCATCTCTTTAACCAATGGCCTTCTTACCATTGTGATATGAGCCAAACTACTCATAGAATTCCTATTTAATGCATCAGCCACAACATTGGCCTTACTTGGATGGTATAGTATTGTGCAGTCATAATCTTTAAGTAATTCTGTCCATCATCTTTGTCTCAAATTAAGATCTTTTTGTTGGATAATATATTTGAGACTTTTATGATTTATATAAATTTCGCATGTCTCACCATACAAATAATGCCTCCAAATTTTAAGAGCAAAGACGACTGCTGCCATCTCCAAATCACGAGTCTGATAGTTTTGCTCATGTGGTTTAAGTTGTCTTGATGCATATGCAATGACTTGACCATTTTGCATCAACACACATCCTAATCCAATTCTTGATGCATCACAGTATACCGTGTATCTTCCGGTATCTAAAGGAATAGCCAATACTGGCGCTGTAGTCAAACATTCTTTGAGTTTTTGTAAACTTATTTCACATTCATCTGACAAGTCAAACTTTATTCCCTTTCTTGTTAACCTCATCAAAGGAGCAACTATCTTTGAAAAATCTTTAACGAATCTACGGTAATAGCCTACTAAACCAAGAAAACTATGAATCTCTATAACTATTGTAGGGCGTGGCCATTTCTGCACCGCTTCTATCTTTTTAGGATCAACTTGAATACCATATTTAGTAACAACATGCCTTAGGTAGGTAACACTAATAAGTTAAAATTCACAATTTGAAAACTTGGCATATAGCTGGTGTTTTCTTAATGTTTGTAATGCTATTATTAAATGCCGCTCATGCTCCTCTGAACTCTTTGAATATACCAAGATATCATCTATGAATACAATGACGAATTGATCCAGAAAAGATTTAAATACTCTATTAATCAAATCCATGAATGCAATTGGAGCATTTGTTAGACCAAATGGCATTACTAAGAACTCATAATGTCCATATCGAGTTCTAAAAGCAGTTTTCAGAATATCCTCTTCTTTATCCTCAATTGATGATATCTAGATCTCAAATCAATTTTTGAAAAATATTGAGCACCTTGTAGCTGGTCAAATAGATTATCCATACAAGGTAATGGATACTTATTATGTACTGTCACCTTATTCAGCTATCTGTAATCAATACACAATCGTAACGATCCATCTTTCTTTTTCACAAATCCAAGGAAAAATACTAGGGTGTATAAATCCCTTGTCTAACAAGTCTTGTAACTGGATTTTTAACTCCTTGAGCTCAGTCAGTGCCATTCTATATAGGGGTATAGACACTGGTTGAGTTCCAGAAAATAAATCAATGCTGAACTCAATTTCTCATTCTGAAGGTAATCCTGGCAACTCATCAGGAAACACATCAGGAAATTCCTTAACCGCTGAAACTTGCTCTACTTTGATGTACTTCATATCAACATCTTTGACTACTGCTAGTTACCCATGACATCCTTTTTGTAACAGCTTATGAGCTGTTAAAGCTGAAATTAAATTACTAATAATGTACCTGTCATAACTGCATTTGAAGCTTGAGCATCCTGTAGTGTTAAGGCAAAAACTCGAGCTGGTTCTCGGCCTCGACTTCCTGGTCCTCTACCAATGCCACCACTACTTGCTTGAACTAAAGCTGCTCTATTTGGTCGTGCTGGCACAGATGCAAGAGGTGAAACTGGTTGTACCGATACTTGACTGAACTTCGTAATTATGGGCAATTCCTCATCAAATGACCCATTTGTCCACACTTAAAACATGCATCAGTTTCTTTGCGACACTGTCCAGTATGAGACCTACCACAATGAGTACATGGTGGAATTGATCTTGAATCTTGTTGACTAACAGGTCTCATATCTCTTTGATTCATTCTTTGCTTGTTGATATTCACTGATGTCTGATTAGAGCTACCAGTTCCTGTTTGAGTGAAATGCTGTGGATTTTGAAATCTTGATCCTCTAACATTAGGATTATAACTTGCTAGAGAATTACTATCTCACTCTCTTTTTCTTTTCTTTAAACTTTCAATATATGCTTGCTCCCGTGCTTCCATCATTCTAACGCAGTCCACAGCTGCTGAATAAGTTGAAAAATGATTCATCTGAGGGCCCACCGATTTAAATAATGGGCATATCAACCCTGAAACAAACCTCTTAATTCTATCTTTTTCAGTAGGGACCAGATATGGTGCATATCTGGACAACCGAATAAAATGGATGTCATATTTAGAAACTGTCATGTTCGGTGTTTGTCTTAATTCTTCAAATTCTCTGGCCCTCTTGTCTCTTTCACTCATTGGTAGAAAGCGATTCATAAATGCTTCCTTAAATTCTTCCCACTCTATTGGTGGTAAAATAACTGCCCGTCCTTGTACATGTGTCTCAAACCAAACTTGAGCCACATCAGATAGTTGAAAAGACATCAACTCAACAGATCTTCTACTAGAGCACCTTAAAACTCTGAAAACTCATTCCACAGCATCAATAAATATCTGTGGATCTTCCTGAACATTTAACCCAGAAAAAGTTGGAGGTTTCAACTTAAGGAATTGCGGTAATGACACCTCAATCCCTGTAAGCTTTTCCTCTTGCTCAGCTATTCTTCCCAGTTCTTGTACTTCAGGAGAATTTTCTGGTGGTTGGCCTTCCCTATTGCCTTGTTCCACTATAAACCCAGCCAATGTCTCTAAACTCCTATGTATACCAGCAATCATATCAGTGGTTTTATCAGGTGGTTCCTGAGGGGATTCTACTCTTTCCTCAGGAACTCTATCAAATACATGCTCTTTGTACTAGAATTGTAGATGGTGCAGACTCTTCAGTAGAGGGTGCACAATCTACAGCTTCTTCTCTAATGACCACTCTAGTTCTTGTTGGTATCATTTACTATACAAAATAAAACACCCTTTTAAGATACTATCATATTTATTCAAATCACACTAGGAATCTAAGCACACTTGGAATAGGAAGGAAGTGAATATCCTATAGAATCCCTCAGCAGCACTTGAAGTATAAATATGTCCGGCTCATATCGATACTAAAGGTCCTACTAAAGAATCTTTTACTCTGATAGCTATAGGGAAACCTAATTCTCTGATACCAACTTGTCACGCCCCTACTTTAGGAACGTGAATAACACTACTGTCTAATAACTTTATCTTTATTTTTACAATCTAATACATAATATGTCATAACAGGATAATATTATACGTTTGGCAAATGTCAACATAATTAATTATACATGCCAGGCTACACTTTTCAGTTTTACAGCGGAAACAAAGATCCTGCCTGTGACGTTCAGAGCAACTCTATAGTACATTTATATTACAATTTAAACACTGAGAGCTCAGAAACAATTTAGGCTCTCCATAGAAGTACAACACCTAGTCGATTAAGAAGCCGCAGGATCAAACTCTGGGTCTTTATCTGAAAAATATGTCAATCACGTGTAGTGAGTTTTACAACTCAGTGAGCAGGTAACACCTCCTATGACCTCTTAGGTCAACATATGAATGTACTCTTTATTTTAAAACTTGTCACATTGAAAATCACAATTCAGAGGTACATTCATATGGGACCCGCATTTCAAATAAACTCTGTTCAAATTCATATGCATATTCAGTTCATAAGTAATGATGTAAGTACGGTAATAAAATCATGTTATGCATCAACATAAATCTTATGAAAACATTTGGAGGATCCTATATCAGAACCATCATATCAGAGTTTAACCCCTTCCGTACTTTGGTGGTATAGGATTTACCTAAACTCAGCATCCCGCTGAGGTTTGCCCTACTACCATTCAAGAGGACACGTGAAGGGACTCTATATAGGTATTTTTCAAGCACACAACAAGGGAAGGCAAATCATAACTCATATAACTGGCATCTCACCCATATAGGAGGCATTCCGCTCTCCATCACATATCATCTCCCGTGTGTTGGCCCTCACACAAGGCTAGCATCACCCCCTGCTAGCTGAGGCAATCAAGGTGCGCACTAGTGCTAACATCACTTGCTGTTAGCAGACAGTGTTTCCAATAGAATTTCTCCACAGAAAATATCCCATGAACATATGTCATATAATCCAGTATAAAATTCTCAATATAATACAGACTTTCAGTCTCTATATATTCATCTGTCAAAACTTCTCATTTAGGGGAATCATGTATACATGCCTATATCCGAGGCAAACATATCACTGTATGAATCAATATCATATGCATAGCATATATCCTGTCATATAATGAGAAATACATTTAAAAATCACATGTTCAATGTGTTTCAAAATTCATTTCAAAAGTCACTCTTCTTGAACCAGATATCACATTTCAATCATTTCAGATATTCTAAACCATTTCAGGAATATATAAAAGTATAAATAACTTGTAAACATACTCATTTATCAATGTAAATTTCAAGAGGCTATCACTACCTTCTGCTAGCTGAGGCAATCAAGGTGCGTACTAGGGCTAACATCATCTGCTGTTAGTAGACAGTGTTTCCAATAGGATTCATCCACAGAAAATATCCCATGCACGTATGCCATATAATCCAGTATAAAATTCTTAATATAATACAGACTTTCAGTCTCTGTATATTTATCTTTCAAAACTTTCCATTCAAGGGAATCATGTATACATGCCTATATCCGAGACAAACATATCATTGTATGAATCAATATCATATGCATAACATATATCCTTTGTCATATAATGAGAAATACATTTAAAAATCACATGTTTAATGTGTTTCAAAATTCATTTCAAAAGTCACTCTTCTTGAACCAGATATCATATTTCAATCGTTTCAGATATTCTAAATCATTTCAGGAACATATAAAAGTATAGATAACTTATAAACATGCTCATTTATCAATGTAAAGTTCAAGAAGAGTAAAAATAAACCATATGAAGAATCATCTACTCACAGGGTAAGGGCTCAAGATTGATCTCAAAAACATATTCGAAGGGTCCAAAAATAAAAAAAAGCAATTTCGAGAACTGTTCACTATTCACCGCTGGAAAATAATATTCATTCGCCCGAAAAGCACTATTTACGACGAACAAAAAGGCTGTTAGATGGTCGAAAATATACATATCCTAAGGTTTTATCTAGCTCTTGAATCCATCTACGGTGTCAGAATGTCAATTGGAGGTGTCTAAATAAAAGTTTCAGAATTTACCTTTTTTTGAAATTTTCTACTTCAGATCTACGGTGATTCAATGGCTGATTTGAAAAATTGATCGGTCAAAACTGTAATATTCTTCATCCTGAATCCAGTAATACCCTCAGTTTTGAGATCGAAAACCAATAGGCACTCCAGATCTAGAGAGAAAGTTGAAGGTTACTATTTATTCACTATTCACTTACTATTCATTGAATTTGCAATTCTTCGATTTCTCATAAATATGATCGTTCCCCTCCCCCCTTCCCTTTTTATTTTAATTTTTTAAATAATAATAATTATTATTATTTAATAATTGAATAATAATATTTTCTTTTATATAAATTTATATAAATTCTGTTTTTCATCCTAAAATATTCCAAATTTTTTTAAAAAATTTACATTCTCATAAACCTTTAGTTAAACTATTAAATCATGATTTTTCTTGATAAAAATCGTAATAAAACAAAATCTCAAAATAAATATCTTTTCACATATTAAAAGAAATAATATTTCTAAAAATGCAACAAAAATTTATTAGAGGCCAATATAATTATTTTAAGTAAAACAATACTTATTTTAATTAAAATTCTACTTAGTTTTAGCAAAACATAATCATTTTTAAACAAATAAAAAATATATTTGCTTATAGCAAAATACTATCATTTAAAAATAAAAATTATACGTCAAAACGTAAATTCTCATATTTTCTTTGTACTTCTTTAACCCATGTAGTAAATATACATATTTTCTACGGTTCTTATTCCCATTTTCGAAATTCTCTCTTTTATTTTAAATTTTCTTTAATTGCAATTTTCGTTAAATTTTACAGTTATTATAGGTTGACCATATGCTCATAGTTCCCTTACTCCTTGTAATAATTTAGAAGGAAAGAATATAATTCTTTGAAAGAATAATTTATTCAATGTTTGATTGCATCTTTGAACTTTAAGACTTGATTATACTATTCAAATACTATTTTAAGTAAAATTATGACTATAAGATAGGAAATTATTAACTAATTTGCTTAATTTTGACAGAATATATATCATATGAATTCCTTGAAAAATCCCACTAAAGACTAGATGATTTCAATGCCTTAAAGAATGAAACATGACCAAATTATATATCTTTTAATCAAGGAAAAAAACCATATAAATATAACCAGTATTGTGATAGAACTAACTAGAAATTAAAGTGAATAAAAATCATAGGCTATGATTAAAATCACGATTAATAGAAATCTAGCTTCAACAAAGAGATAATAATGATGTTAAAGGAAGCTCTTGATTTCACTTCAATTTTTACTACAACTTTACAATGTGCATGGGATATACATAAACAACCAAGAAGAGATCATAGCTGGGACCACAAAAATACATTGCTGGGACCATAAACATAATATGCAAATCCATGTTTCTGTCAAATTACATTGCTAGGACCACATGCTATATACCTGAGCCTTTGTCTTCTATATGAAAGCGAAGTCACGGGTCAATTAGAGTTTATCTTCGCGAAAGAGGTGCTCAGGGGGTTAGTACTCGCTAAAATTAGATAGTTCCTACGTTTTGGCTTGCTTATGGTGGCTCCTTCGATGGTTGACAAACTTTGGGTTGGTGGGTCAAGAAGGGCTTGTGGAATGTATCGGAGGAATGGGAAAAAACAGTGGTCGTCAGATGCAGCTGGGTTCCTCGCCATGACGTCGGCCAAGTCACAACACTTTGCTCACGGTGGCGTTGCTTGCCAGCGGTGAGTCGTACTTCGAAGAGCAAGGAACACTAGTGGGCTTCACGCAGATGCAGAGAAAAAAATGATTTCGTTTAACAAATGTAATTGAATTTTTAAAACAAAATATTATTTTATTTAAAAAATATGTAACTAATTTTTTAAAAGAAAATATTATTTTTTGTTTTCTTTAGAAGGTAATTTGGTCATTTGACACCTTTAAGAGTTAGATCTAATGGCAGAAATTAATAGTGGGGGGTAAGTTGCAATGAAAAAAAAAGATTAGGGAGGACATTGCTACAATTGAAAGGAAATAAGAGAAATTTGAATTGCACTAATACGCCAGGGTGTTTAATTGGATTTCCCCCTATAATTTATGTCTATTTCAAGTTCTCAAAAAGCTCTAAATTTTCATTGATTCGGTGCTTTCCGCTCCCTCTTTTTTCCCCTTTAACGCTTAACATTTTGTATAATATAATTTTATATAGCACATAAGGTTTATGGGGACACTATTAAAAAAAGATGATTTAGAGACGGAATAATTTTCGTCTCTAAAAGAGACGGAAATAGAGACGGATTTGAGAAGTTAGAGACGAATTGTCTGAATTTCCGTCTCTAGTTCGTGAACAGTGAAAAAAGAATTTTTAAGACAAATTTAGAGATGAAAAATTTTCAATTTTTATTTTTCGTCTCTAATTATAAAATGTATAAATTGTGCATATAAATTTTTTATCTCTAATTTCATATCTAATTTTTGAAATAATATTTAAATTATTAGTAAAATTAGCTAAAATTTAGAAATTTTTTGAAAAAATGTAAGTACTGCTTAATTTGTAGAAATAAGTTGATAGAATGGAAATCAAGATTCTCTTACATTAATTTATTGTGTTTGGTTGATATAATTGATTATAATTTTTATTTTCACGATATACAGTTTCTCTTTTATATAGAAGATGATTTTATCTTGAAAAACTTCTAAAAAAAGAAAAAGTGAAATGAAATAAAAAAAGAGGTTAAAAGAGATTAATGATGAATAGATATATTTTATTAATATATTTTATTGTACAAATTTTTTATATTTACTTTCATTTTACATTTTTTAGAATTGATGAATAGATATATTTTATTAATATTATAATAAATGATTTAATAATTTTAAAACAAAATAAACATTTATGAAGAATAAAGACATGTCTTCGTAATAAATATATGTACACTTAATTTTGGATCTAATATAATTTTGATCACAATAATTATGTAGTATATAGGATGTTCGTATATGTATGTGTGTGTGTGTGTGTGTGTGTGTGTGTGTGTGTGTGTGTCTATATATATATATATATATATATATATATATATATATATATATATATATATATATATATATATATATATATATGTATAAAATCATCGTTAGAGAAAAAATTTGAAGTCCCTCTTAATTTGTAAAAATAAGTTGATGGAATAGAAATCAACATTCATTTACATTAATTTATTGTGTTTGGTTGATATAATTGACTATAATTTTTTATTTCCATGATATACAAATTCTCTTCTATATAGGAAATGATTTTATCTTGAAAAACTTATAAAAAAGAAAAAAGTGAAATAAAATAAAAAAAAGAGGTTAAAAGAGATAAATGATGAGTAGATATATTTTATTGTAAAAAATTTTCATATTTACTTTCATTTAACATTTTTCAGAATTGATAAATAGATATATTTTATTAATATTATGAGAAATGATTTAATAATTTCAAAAAGAAATAAACATTTATGAAAAATAAATGCATGTCTTCCCAATAAATATATGTATGCTTAATTTTGGATGTAATATAATTTTGGTATATATATATATATATATTTGTATGTGTGTGTGTGTATGTGTTTATTATTCGAAAATAAAAAATATGAGGTTAAAAGAGGTAAATGAAATTTTCTATGAAATATAAGTGTGTTTTAAATCATATTTTTTATATTTTATGTCATAGAATATTATTAAGAAATTATAGAAATATTAGTTTATCTGTAATTACCATAGGAGAAGATATTTTTATTCAAGAAAAAAAAAGCTCACGCCAGAATTTCTTTCAGTCTAATTTTTTAGACACGGAATTATGAAACGTAAAAATTTTGTATCTAAATTTTTCGTCTCTAAGTTTATATCTACTTTTTGAAATAATATTTAAATTATTGTTTGAGACAGAATTTAGAAATAAAATATATTATATCCAAAATTTTGTGTCTACTTTTTGGTAAATTTATTGTCACTAATTCCATTTATATTTTTTGAAACAATATTCAAATGATTCTTAGAGATAAAAAAAAATTTATCCCTAAATTTTTTATCTTTAATTCTGTCTCTACTATTTAAAATGAAAATTAAATCATCACTAAAGAAAGAACTGAGTCCCGCTTGATTTGTAGAAATAAATTGATAGAATGGAAATCCTAATTTGTTTGCAATGGTTTATTGTGTTTGATTAATATATTTGACTCTAATCTTGATTCTCACGATATAAGAATTTTTTCTTATACAAGAGGTGATTTTATCTTGAAAAACTTATAAAAAAAATAAAATGAAATATAAAATAAAAAAGAGTAAAATATCCTTTACCATCTGTCTTTCAGATTTTTCATATTTATTTTCAATTTTATTCTTTTTAAAATTGATGAATAAATATATTTTATTAATATTATGAGAAATGATTTTATTATTTAAAAAAGTATGCAAACCTTTATGAAGAATAAATACATGTCTTCCTAATAAATATATGTACACTTAATTTTGAATATAATAAAAAAGTTGAAATGAAATATCAAGTAAAAAAAATAGAGTAAAATAGCTTTCGCCATTTGTCTTTCAGATTTTTCATATTTACTTTCAATTTTATCTTTTTTAAAATTGATGAATAAATATATTTTATTAATATTATAAAAAATAATTTTATAATTAAAAAATATATGCAAACATTTATGAAGAACAAATGCATGTCTTCCCAATAAATATATATACGCTTAATTTTGGATATAATGAAAAAATGAAATAAAATATAAAATAAAAAAGAGTAAAATATCCTTCACCATCTGTCTTTCAGATTTTTTATATTTACTTTCAATTTTATCTTTTTCAAAATTAATGAATAAATATATTTTATTAATATTATAAAAAATAATTTTATAATTTAAAAATATATATAAATATTTATGAAGAACAAAAATATGTCTTATTAATAAATATATATATTTGTATTAGTGCGCGCGCTCGCTTTTTATTATTCATAAATTAAAATTTTAAGGTTAAAAAAAAAGTAAATAACATTTTTTGTGAAATATAAATTTGTTTTAAATTATGTTTTTATATCTTACATCATAAAATATAGTCAAAAAATTATAAAAATACTATCTTGTCCCTAATTACGCTAGGAGAAGAATTTTGGCCCAAATAAAAAATCTCAAGCCAGAATTCCCCCACTTCAATTTATTTCAACTCCCTGGCCGCGCATTTACATCCAACGTCTTCTCCTTTCTTCCGTAACAAATTCTCCTCCCTTGCGGCAGCAATTTCTTGCACAACCCAGCCTCAACAAGCTTATAGATACATAGTAACTAGTTCGAGGATAGTAAGGCAGCAAATACTGTGTAGAAACAGCATCAAACGGAGCCCCTACAACAGAAAATCAAATCACTGTTCACAGGTATAATCTTTAAATTTTTTTCGCATTTTTTGTGTTTTTTAGAAGCTTTTGACCATAGATTCTTGTTTAAGAAGTAGGATAACATATTTAGAAGGATGTTTATGGTTGTACAACATGATTTTTTAGCTGAAATCCATGGATTTTTCTTGAATGAATAGTGCATGAACAGTACATGTTCAATAAACCTGGGTATCGGGGTTATCCTTGTTCCTTTCTTCTGGTGAAAAAAGTTTGGCTTGTGTCCATCTGCCCAAAAAATTCTATATATTCTTGTTATTCTTTGCATTTTTCTGCATAAAATTGAGACGTTGAAGTAACTCGGAAGGAACCAAGTCCATGGTGGAAGCTAAAATGGGAAGATGTTGATGTTTGTGTTTGCAAATAATGTAACGTTAAAGTTGTGGATAGGTTAGTGAAAGTGAAACTCAACAGCGGATAAGATGGATCTAAGCTTTCACAACTCCTCTGCTATTTGTTTTGGATGTGGAAAGATGGAGTCCACTGGATTCAACTCTATGATTGATGCCTTAGTTAAATTAAACTTGGTCCTTTAAGTTTCAATTATTGGCGACAAGGAAAGGATGAACCCATTTTCTTGCATGCCAATTCTCTCTCTGTCTTTCAGTAGCTTAATTTGTAAAATCTTGGTTCTTTCCTTTTAGTTGACCTTAGGACAAATTAAAGGAATAAAAACAAAAGGGAAAGAGGTTGGTTGCATTTTTAATAAGAACACTTTGTATTGTATGTGTCTGCATGTGTTTTGTTGGGAGATTGGTGCTGTACCACCCACTTTTCTTCTAGATATTTACTTACTCCTTCCTTGTAACCATATAGTGTTGTTCAAAGTTGTAATTTAATAGGCAAACAGTAAACACTAAAATCAAGTATGATCAACCATAAAAATGGGCAAACACTAAACACATTAAAAGAGGGGCAGGCAGAATAAATCACTGAAGAATCTGAAGAGCTTCTTTCTCTGGTTCCAGTGTTGATTTTGTGTCAAGTATTTCTTCATGCTTGGACGCCAAATCTTTGTTTAACTGATGTACAGTATGCTTTTCCTCTAGATGCGCAACCCTCTCTGATGCAAGTGTTTCTGACATTTCATCAACCTCTTTCTTTAAACAAGTAGCAGCTGCCTCTGACAATCAATTGCTACCTTTTCTTTTAAATACTCAGCATATGTCTTATCTAAATTAATCTTCCCCTCTTCTAAATTGTTTACTGCATCAAGATATAGCCTGTCTACATCAAAACCACGAATTTTTTCTTCATTAAGCTTCTCAACCCAAAACTTCTGTATGTCTCCTCTTCTAAGCAACTCAGACCTAATCTCTTCTGCCTCATCTTGTCTGGAAAAAATCTCAACTTCTATTCTCAACAATTCAGCAGAAATTGCTTCCTTCATACTGGCACTTGTCAGAGCCACTGCTGCCTGTGCTTTTGTTGAAGGTTTATTTAGCTGAAACCGCTTGCTCTATCCTGTAACAGTAAGGTCACCCATTTTATAGGCATTGGAGTTGTCTTACTCTACAACGAAGAAAACACTTCCTTCCATATATGTGTGTGTGTGTGTGTGTGTGTGTGTGTTTACTATATATATATATATATAAAGGAAAACAATAACTTAAAAAAATAATAATAAATAAATATAGTGGTAGTGAGAATAATTCAAAAAACAACAAAACAAGCCAAAGAAGACCTTTAAATCACTTAAAGCTCGTAAAGGAAGAATTTTTTTTTTTTATAAAAATATATAAATAAGCCTTGAGATCAAGGTGCTGATATGGAACCAAATGAAGACCATGATCCATTATGCTAGCAAGATACCTTAGAATACGTTTAATAGCCTTCCAATAAGTGTTAAAAGGCTTCTTCATAAATTGGCACAATTTATTAATAGAGAAGTTATAGTAATATATTGGAGTACCCTTACTATGGATTGATATAAATGATGATCTTCAACATTAGCACCATTATTAGCAAACAGATTTAGTACTGGTCATTTAAGTTTTTATAGGCTTAGCTACTACCATGTTAGCTTTTGAGAGAAAATTAGTAATATGTTTCTTCTAAGACAAGTGCAAACCACAATTAGGTGTCTTCTTAACCTCTATTCCCAAAAATTAATGCAATTTACGTAGATCTTTGAGAGCAAAAGCTTGATTTAACTTGGTGATAAGAGACTAAACTTCAGAACTAGAGCTACTAGTTAACAAAATGTCATCCACATTTACAAGAATATATGTAACTATACTTGCAATAAACTTGATAAAAAGAAAAGGGTCACACTTGGAACTTACAAACCCAAGTTTATGTAGAGCATTTGCTAGTTTTTGGAACTAAACCTAAGGGGCTTATTTAAGGCCATACAAAGCCTTTGTTAATAAACCAACCCTTTATCGCCAACTTCAAAGCCTGGAAGCTGTGTCATGTATGCTTTTTCAATCAATGACCCATTTAGGAAGGCATTATTAACATCTAACTACTTTATAGACCATCCTTTAGATAAAACAATAGTTAAAATAGTCTGCATAGTCACTTATTTCATAACTAGACTAGAAGTCTTGGTATAGGAAAAACCATATTGTTGGTTGAAGCCTTTGGCCACTAACCAAGATTTGTACCTCTATACTGAACCATTAGGATGTTGTTTGACTTTGAAAACTCACTCGCAACCTATAGGATTCTTACCTTGGGGAAGAGGAACTAGCTGCCAAGTGTTATTCTTCTACAAAGGTTCATACTCCTCTAACATTATTGTTTTCCACTTATTTATTTTCAAGGTTACTGTGACAAATGTAGGTTCAACAAGAACAAAGAAAGCCTTATGCTTAAAAACACCTACTTTGCTTCTGCTTACCATTAGGTGTTTAAAACCATTAGAGATAGGCATTGTTGTACCTAAGTTAGATTTAAAATTAGTACTGTCAATAAGATATCTTCTATCACAATTGGAGGCCACCAATCAATTTATGGTTTCCTTCAAAGTAATAGCAGCTATATTCTCCCTGCCTATATTCGTATAGCCGGTCCCAAGTCCAGATAAAAGAGGAGGGTTGTGTTAGGCGTGCGACAGTCAACGTAAAACTTTGTCGTAACCACATGAATATGGATAAACGAAGCAATAGTGTTAAAGCTAGGTCGTTGCCCAGAAGCAACGCGCTGTATAGCTTGCGTGCAGTGTCAAAAGAGCAAGGGCCGCTGCATCGACGCCCGGATGTAGTGAAAAATAAGCAAGGGTTCCCACACTTTAATGAACAGGTGTGGGCAAAGAAGTTAGTTCATGAGGGTAGGATCCGTTTTGGAATTTGGAATGTAGGCACACTCACAGAAAAATCAATAGAAATAGTTGATACCATGATTAGGAGAAGGATCAATATCATGTGTCTACAAGAAACTAAGTGGGTAGGAGAAAAGACAAAAGAATTAGATTCTTCAGGTTTTAAGCTTTGGTACACCGGCAAGACAAGAACTAGTAATGGTGTAGGTATAATAGTTGATAAGAAGTGGAGAAACAATGTCGTAGATGTGAAAAGATTAGGAAATAGGATTATAACTTTAAAGATTGTAGTTGAGCGGGACACTTTTAATGTGTTTAGTGTATATGCACCCCAAGTTGGATTAGAGGAGCATCACAAGAGAACTTTTTGGGAGGATCTAGAAAGTTTGATTCAAGAAATATCTCTGGGAGAAAAGATTTTCCTAGGAGGGGATTTGAATGGTCATGTAGGGAGGGAATCGAAAGGATACGAGGGTATACATGGAGGTTTTGGATTAGGAGATGCGAACGAAGAGGGTAAAACTATCTTGGATTTTTCTTTAACCTATAATTTTACCATAGCAAATACTTGCTTTAGAAAGCGAATTGAACATCTTATCACATACAAGAGTGGATGAGCAAGCATTCAAATAGATTTTTTCTTGGTAAGGAAATCAGATATAAAGTTCTGCACAAATTGTAAAGTCATACCCGGTGAGAGCTTGGCTACCCAACACAGAGTGTTAGTTTTGGACGTTCGAGTTATGAGAAGAGTAGAAAGAAAGAGTAAGAAAACAATTCCTAGAATTAGGTGGTGGTCTTTGAAGAATGAGCAACAAAGGAATTTTCAAAGAAGAGTGGAGGAAGAAAGGTTTTGGGAGGTTCAAGGAAATGCTAATGATATGTGGGACGAGATGGCCAAAGGGATTAGGAATATAGCAAGAGAGATACTTGGAGAATCAAGAGGCGTTGGACCTAAGGGTAAAGAATCTTGGTGGTGGGATGCGGAGGTGCAAGATAAGATTAAGTTTAAAAGAGTGTTATAAAGAGTGGCACTTATGCAAAGATAAGGCAAATTGGGATAAATATAAAGCGGCTAAGAAAGACGCTAAGAAGGCTGTGAGTGAAGCAATAACTAGAGCTTTTGAGGGATTATATCAATCTTTAGGAACTAAGGAGGGAGAAAGAAAAATTTACAAGCTTGTGAAGGGTAGGGAAAGAAAGACAAGGGACCTAGATCAAGTGAAATGTATGAAAGATGAAGAGGGTAATGTTTTGGTAAGGGAGCATGATATCGAAGCAAGATGGAGGAGTTACTTTTAAGGACTTTTTAACGAAGGGCATGAGTTGACCTACAACTCTGATAGACTTAATATTGCAGAAGAAGACTGTAATTATACTTTTTATCGTAGAATCCAAGAGTTTGAAGTAGAGAAAGCTCTGAAGAGAATGGATAATGGCAAAACAGTAGGACCTGATAATATACCTATTGAGGTGTGGAAAAATTTAGGAAGGAAGGGTATAAGTTGGCTCACTAAGTTGTTTAATGTGATAATGAAATTTAAGAAAATGCCGGATGAATGGAGAAGTACTTTAATCCCTATATATAAAAATAAAGGAGACATACAGAATTGTTCCAACTATCGGGGGATTAAACTTATGAGCCACACACTATGAAGTTATGGGAAAAGATCATTGTGCAAAGATTTAGATAAGAGACTCAAGTTACAGAGAACCAGTTTGGATTTATGCCAGGAAGGTTAATTATGGAAGCAATTTATTTACTACGGAGATTGATGGAAAGGTATCAAAGCAGACGGAAAGATTTGCATATGGTTTTTATTGATCTGGAAAAGGCATATGACAGAGTGTTAAGAGAGATTCTATGGAAAGCTTTAGAAAAGAAAAGAGTGCGTATTGCGTATATTCGAGTAATCAAAGACATGTACGACGGGATAACGACTTGCGTGAGAACACAAAATGGGGATACAAAGGATTTTTCCACAACTATTAGACTACATCAAGGGTCTTCTCTGAGTCTGTATCTTTTTAATTTGATTTTGGACGTAGTTACTGAACATATACAAGAGTTGGGGCCTCAATGCATGATTTTTGCAGATGATATAGTCTTAGTTGGTGAATCGAAAGAGAAAATAAATATGAAACTAGAGTCATGGAGACAAGTTTTAGAAACACATGGTTTTCGGATAAGTAGAAATAAAACAGAATATATGAAATGTATTTTTAGTAAGAGACGAACAAATACGAATGTAGACGTGAAACTTGGAGACTATATATTAAAACAAGTTACAAGTTTTAAATATCTTGAGTCCATTATACAAAATGACAGTGAAGTAAAGGAAGACGTAAACCACAGGATTCAAGCTGGATGGATGAAATGGAGGAAAGATTCGAGTGTCATTTGTGATAAAAAAGTGCTGCTCAAAGTTAAAGGAAAATTCTACCGTACAACTATAAGACCTGCTATATTGTATGGTATGGAATGTTGGGCGATTAAAAGACAATATGAAGATAAACTCAACGTTGCAGAGATGAGAATGTTGCGTTGGATGTGTGGACACACCAGAAGAGATATGATTAGAAATGAGTGCATTAGAGAGAAAGTTGGGATAGCACCTATTGTGAAGAAGATGGTTAAATCTCGCCTAAGGTGGTTTGGCCATGTGTGGAGAAGACCTACAGAAACCCTAGTGAGAAGAGTTGATCGGATGGAGAATAGTTCAATAATTAGAGGTAGAGGGAGGCCAAAGAAAACAATAAGTGAAACTATTAAAAATGATTTAATAGTTAATAACTTATCTATTGATCTCATCCATGATAGGCCACTATGGCGTCGTTTGATCCACGTAGCCGACCCTACCTAGTGGGAAAATGTTTAGTTGTTGTTGTTGAAGTATTGTCACATGGCAACATTGAAGACAATAAAGGAATAATAGGAGGTAAGAAACAAAAGTAGAAGGTAATGAATTTTTAGAAGTGTGAGTAGTCGTCTCCTTGTGGGCTAACTTTTCCTGCTTCAATTGCTAATCTCTTAATCATAATCTAATGATGTTTTTCCTTTCTAAGATAGTTTAATATAAACTTTTGAAGATCAAAAAGCCGTTACCTTAGCTTTTCAGAATAGTTTTATTACTCTTAACGGGAATACCTTTATAGTCTTTATATAAGTACAAGATTAATTTTTTGAGACAGTCACTCCCTAGTGTTTTATTTTGAGTTGGTCTTTAATTTGGTGGTATTGTTTTAATATGTTATTATAATATCTTTTATTGAATTTAGACATTTGTTTTTTTTTATATATGCTTAGAAACAGAATGGAAGTTTCTGAACATCGTAAGTGGATGGATAATAGGGTGGGTCCTGATAAGAGAACAGTTACAGATAAATTTATGGCAGGAGTTGTTAAGTTTGTAGAGTTTGCTTGTAGTCCGAATCATTTTAATAGGGTGGGTCCTGATAGGAGAACAGTTACAGATAAATTTATGGCAGGAGTTGTTGAGTTTGTAGAGTTTGCTTGTAGTCAGAATCATTTTAAAAGTGTTAGAAAGTTGAGGTGTTCTTGTAGAAAATGCAAATGTCAGCAGTATTTTTCAATTGATGAAGTGAAAACCCATCTTTGTATGAAGGGTTTTATGAGTAATTACTATTATTAGACTAACCATGATGAATCAAGACCTCTGTTTCCACCAATGATTATAAAAAACTCATATTATGGAAGTAGTATTTTTGGGCATGCTTTGATGATCGGAAACAAATGATAATGGATGCTGCTGGACCATCTATTGGTAATTATATAGAGCAACACGATTTTGCTCATTGTGAACAGAGGGATGAAGATCCTAACTCGGAAGCTCAAAATTTTTTTAATATGTTAGAAGCTGTACATGCTCCTTTGTATGATAGTTGTGAAAATTATTTTGAATTGTCAGTTGTAGTGGAAGTTTTGGGTATCAAGTCGGACTTCAACATATCTAAGAATTGTTTCAATCGGTGGGTACAATTTATGGGAAATGTATTGCCAAATGAAAATCGTATGCCTAAAAACCTCTACTGTGCAAAGAAATCAGTGGAGCAATTAGGATTAGGTTGTATAAAAATTCACTATTGTCGAAATGGATGCATGATTTATCATATTCCTCTTGATAAAGAGCTTCATCATTGTAAATTTTATGGTGAAGAGCGTTACAAGAAGGCCATCAGAAATGGCAAGGCAAGAGAGCTTCCAGTGAAAAAAATGTGGTATTTTTTACTTATTCCAAGGTTGCAAAGACTTTATTTCTCAATGCAAACTGCAAGTCAAATGAGATGGCATCGGAAAACTGTGAGGGTGACAGACTCTGTCTCATCCATTTGATGGCGAAGCCTGAAAAAAATTCGATGAAAAACATCCTGAATTTGCAATGGACCCTCAAAATGTTAGGTTAGGTTTGTGTGCTGATGGATTTGTTCCATTTGATAAAACAGGTCGGACTTATTAATGTTGGCTAATTATTGTTACCCCTTACAATCTTCACCCTTGGATGTGCATGAGAAGAGAGTTTTTGTTCTTGACCATTATAATCCCTGGTCCTTCCAATCCAAAAAATAGAATTGATGTGTATTTGCAACCACTTATAGATGACCTCAAACTTTTATAAAACACTGGTGTCACGACTTATGATGTCTCAATAAAGTAGAACTTTATTATGAAAGCTTGTTTGTTGTGGACCATTAATGACTTTCCTGAATATGGGATGCTTTCAGGTTGGATGACAATGAAAAAACTTGCTTGTCCAATATGTATGGAGTGTTCAAAGGCATTCACCCTTTGACATAGTCAGAAGACATATTTCTTTGATTGTCATCGACAATTCTTGCCACTTGATCATTGTTACAGAAGGAATAAGAATGCTTTTTGAAAGAGACATACTGAAATATCTTTACCTCCTCCTTGGTTAACAGGTGAAGAAGTGTTGGAAAGGGTTAGACATATGCCTAGTATAACTAAAGAGACATATGATAATATCCTAGGGTATGGAGTTATTCACAACTGAACCAAGCAATCTATATTTTAGGAGTTACCATATTGGAAAACAAATTTTCTTCCACACAATCTGGATGTTATGCATATTGAGAGAAATGTCTTTTTGAATATTTTATACACAGTGATGGACACTAAAGGTAAGACAAAAGACAATTTTAATGCAAGGTTTGATTTGGCGAAAATTTGTAGACGGAATGAATTAGAGCTACAGGATGGAAGAGATGGCAAACTAATTAAACTCAAAGCAAAATACATATTAACTAAGCAACAAAGATTAACTGTGTGTGAATAGGTCAAAAAATTGAAACTGCCAAACGTATATGCCTCTATATTATCAAGGTGTGATGACATGAGAGAAGCAAAGTTGTTTGGTATGAAAAATCATGATTGTCATGTGTTTATACAATGCTTGCTCCCAATTGCATTCAAAGTATTATCAAAACCTATTTGGAATACACTTAGAGAATTCAGTCAGTTCTTTCAAGAACTGACTTCACCATTGTTGTGAGAGGATACTTTACATGTGATGGAGCAAAACATTTAAATCATTCTTTGCAAATTAGAATAAATTTTTCCTTTAAGTTTTTTTGACTTAATGGAACACCTTCCAACTTATTTGCCATATGAAGCAAGGGTTGGAGGTCTAGTGCAATATCGATGGATGTGTCCATTTGAAAGGTAGAGTTATGTATCCTTTTTGTTTTTTTTTTAAATTATGGAATCGTATTTATAGTACTAAATGTATCAATTAAGTGTATTAGGTTTATTCGCACACTAAAAGACAAGGTGAAAAACACAGCTGCAGTTGAAGAATTAATTTGTGAAGTTTATTTGGTAGAAGAGACCTCTATATTTGCATCCTACTATTATCCACCTGATGTTCTATGTAGAAGGATTCAAGTACCACGAAATGATAATGGAGGTGAAGGTTGTTCAATTAGACCACCGCTCTCTATCTTTAATTATCCTGGCCGTCCAACCGGAAGATGCATATCGTTTATGTTGGAAGAAAGGGACTTGCAAAACGCACATTTATATGTTCTTCTAAATTGTCTTGAAGTGGAGCCATTTTTAATCTAAGTGTATAAAATACTCATTTAAGTGTTATATAAATATATATATCATTATAAATTGTTTTAACATATTTTTTAAATGTAACACATATACTAATATGCTACAAAAATGTGGGATGAGTGACTCGGAAGTGGACAGACAAATCTCCACAATGTTTCCTATTTGGTTTAAAGAATACGTATGTTGCACAAATTCTCCTTAACTCCTTATTTTCTAACATTTTGCTTCTTATGTGAGACTGACTTAAATGTTTGATGACTAGGTGTTAAATAATAATGTCGAAGATGTCATTCTAAAGAGTTTGGCATGGGGTCCTCAAAGAAAAGCCAACAAATGACCATCATATTATGTAAATGGTTATAAATTTAATACAAAAGATCATGGCCAAGGTATGGGTATAACAAATTTTGGGGTATGTTGTCAAGGTGGTACAGATGAAATAACAAAATAATTATTATGGAGTTTTAACAGACATTATTGAAGTACATTATACAAGATGGTCTATAAAAATGTTAGTCCTATTTAAATGTGATTGGTTTGATCCCACCTTAAATCATGGAACAAATGTAGATAACTATGAGATTGTTGAGGTTAGAACATCCAGGAAATATAAAAATTGTGATCCCTTTATATTTGCACAACAAGCAACACAAGTATATTATACACAATATCCCGAAGGGCAACGTGATTGGTTAGTAGTGATTAAAACTAAGGCATGAACTACAATACAAACCGCAGTAAAAACTAAATTGCTTGAAAGTGATGCTCCATACAAAAAAGAGTCATCAATGCAATCGCATGTAATAGTTGTAAATGACAATCTCGAGCAGTCTTGTTGATATTGAAGGCCCTATGGATGAAGTATATGATTCTTCTTTGAACCTACATGAAGTAAATACAGATATAGATGTTGAAATAGAAGATGTGGATGAAGAAGATATTGAGGAAGAAGGAAAATGGGAAGATGAAGAAAATGAAGAAAATGATAATGATGAAGATGTTTAGGTATTATTAGCTTTCTTCATTTTACTAAGTGTATTATGTAGATCATATATTATGTATTTTTGAAGTAGGTTATAAATCTATAGTAGTATGGTTGGTTATGAGTTTCGTTATCATTGTTTTTTGTAATTATTTGTATTTTTTATTATTAAATTGTCATCAAATTTAATCGGAATAGATGATTATCTTTTTGTCTACAGATGACAGGTAGAGGAAGGGGTAGAGGTAGAGGGCAGGGATGGGCTATCTCTCAGCCATATACATAGCCAGACACATAACCTGTTGCTAACATAGCTCAGCTTCACCAGATCCACACTGGACATACACCTACTTCATCTCCTTTTTTCTAGACTTGTCATACTTCTACCCCATTTTCCCATTAACAAGTAGCGCATTCAAGTGCCTCATCTCCTCATCTTTCTAGTATAGTTGTCCCTACCCAACCTACACATACCATATGTGCCCCATCTCTTAATTCATCCGCATGTTCAAATGTTGAGCCAGTTCCTTTCACATCACAGGCTATTCAGTGGGGAACAAGGGGCATATATGGTAGAATTTGGATTAGATTTGCATCTGGAAACACGTAAGTAATATATGTGTGTTTTTTTTGTCAGTATATTTATTTAAATTGATATATATACTTTCAGCTTTTATTCTGACTTCTTAACAAGAGGTGTCATCACAACGATTTTCAAGAAAAAAATTGAAGGTACTTGGTACAGTTGGGGAAAAGTAAACAACAATACCATTAAAATGTGGTTCGAGGAGTTTAAGATAATATGTAACATTTCTTATCATATTTATTGATATATTTAAAAAAAATATGTGTATGTTATGTTAATTTGTTTACTTTCTTTGTTTAGGCAAATTTTAAGTGGTTGGACAATGATGAGCACAATATTAAAAGATCATTTAACAGCAGGGGATCAACAGCCTTAAAAAATGCAGTGTTTAAGGTGCGTAGCGGTAAAGATAAGGGTGCTTGGATTCTATCAGAGAAGCTACAACAATTAAGGGCTGAATGGGATAGTGAAGGCTGTCAAGATAAAGCAAAAATAAAATAAACAAAATAGACTTTCCAAAGAAGGACTTAATGTACATAGTGGAGGGTCTATATCTGCACGAGAACATGCCAAAAGAATGGTGAGTAATTTCTATCAAATATATAGTAATTAAATTCTTACTTCAATATTACTTAACTTTTTATTATTTTAGAGGGTGCAAATAAATAAAGAACCAACATGTTTTGAGTTGTATGAGCGGCTTCATCGGCCCAAAGGGAAGCCATCGAGGTGGTTCAACGACCAGCAAGGAAGAATTGCTGTATGTAGTCACTACTCTTTTATTTTTATTTCTTTACAAATATTCATTTTGTTTAATAATTTTATTTTTTCAGGAAATGTATTGAACAAAAATAGTTGAGAGACAGTCCGAATCTCAGAGCGATAAGGGTTCTAGCCAACACTCCACCCAACATTCAGATAATGTTGTTTATTTGGGTGTGGTTGGCAGCATGAACAATAAAAGACGGATATATGGGCTGGGATGTCAAGCACATAATGTATTGGTAGCAGATTTCTCTTCTAGGTCTTTCGCTTCTGATGGAGTCTCAGAAGAACGGATTATTGTTATGAATGCAAAAATTGAGGCTTTATCTGCACGGCTTTAACAGAGTGAAGATGAAAATTTTATGTTAAAGCAAAAATTTGAGGAATGGGATCGGATGTTTTGGCGCCTCATGATAGATGGTAGTATAAGAATGTCTTCGTCTCCACCTAGAGAAGAAGAGAATAATAACAATGAGCAAAATAGTAATGTTGCTGATGGATCATGATAATTTGTGTTATTTATGACTTTGTGTTATGTATTAATAATGCAAAAATGTTTGATTGCTGATATTTTCATGTCATCTAATCATTTATATGATAATAGGTATGAGATTATTAAAATTTTATGTTGATATGTTTTTGGATGATAATAGGTTTGAGATTATTCAAAATTTATGTTGACATTTTTGCCTGATATTGGTTTGGTTTTTGGTTGATAGGTTTGAGATTATATAAAATATATTTTAATATATTTTTAGAATTAGAGATAGAATTTTTTTCGTCTCTGATATTAGAGATAGAAAAATCTGTTTATGGAATTAAAGACGAATTTTTTTGTCTCTGCCCTTCTCTAACTTTACGGGGTATTGATATAATAAATTTAATAGTTCCACCATCTCTAGAATTATCAAGAGATATTTTACTGTCAATTGATATAATATATATCAATATATATTTTTAATGTATAAGCACTAAATTTTTAATATTAATATATTTTTAATAGGGGCTAAATTTTGAGAATGAATTCTTTTTTTTTTCAAAGGTAGTTTGATTTTATTTATTAAAATAAATAATGCAATATGATTCTAACAAAATACAAAGAGACTTTATCTTAATCACTTTAAGTATATATTCAATTTAAATAAAAAATAAAAAATAAAAAAAATAAAAAATAGCTTAACAACAAGTTTCAATTAGTCTTTTTTATTATTTATATTTTTTTATTGCATCCACGACGTCTCTCTATTATTTTATCATATAAGTGAGGAAAAGATTGTATATTTATATCCAACACCAATTTAATTTTCTAAGAGACACAGTAGTTTTCAAAATGTCAAAAACTTATAACAATTAAAAAATTTCACAAATATGAAAAATAAAAAAAAGCACTGAAAAGATAAACATGTTTGCTTGAGATTGAAGATCTACCTCTAATATGCAAAGTATAAACATGTTTGCTTGATATAACTACGGGCAAAATTAAATTGAAAGTCAAAGTTCAACACGAACTACGATTTAATATTTGCAATTTATTGAGTTTGTCATACATCAATCATTGATTCAAGTATTGGTTAATTTTTTTCATTGATTATTTTTGTTTTGTGTTGTTATTAAATTTTTTACAGAGATAATCATATAGTTCATAAAATATTATATTATTATTTTCAAAAAAGATTTCAGTAATATTTTTTTTTTACTTAAATGCAAATTTATACTAAACCTGTTAACTTCGATAAACATAATTTCGATCATATGATATACTCAACCTTGTTTTTTTTTTTTTTTGGGACTCGGGTATTAATGTTAGAGTTATATCCTATATGATGTTCAATTTTTTTTTTATATAAAAAATTTAAGTTCAAATTTTAAAGAGTTAGCCAAAATCAGGCCTGCAGTCATAGTCAAATCTAATGGTAATAACTACATGTGTTGCCCATAGTTTACATAAAAATAGTGTATTCCTTATATTGTGTAAATTTTAATAAATTTTATAATATTTTCAGACTTTTTTTTACAAAAGATAAAATTTTTTTAAATAAAAATGAGATTACCTTTGATATAAAATAAAAGAATATCGTAATATCTAAAGAATTTATCTAATGATAATTTAAAAGACTGACAACACTCACAGTAGACCAAGTGTCTCAGTTTAATCTAAAGACTATCACTCTTAATTATGACATTTTGTACAACTTGTAAAAGGTTCCAATAGATATTATTATAAGTTTATTTTATTCATATTTTTCTATATATACCAAAGTGCGTAGCATGCAAATTGGATCTTCCTTCTATGCATTGCATTGGTTTCTATTTCTAGCTTCATTACACTGCTCCACCATGAGATAAAAGAGTAGTTAGCTGTTGTATTTGTGTTTGCTTATAATCACTCTGCTATATAATACTTTCTTTGTATGTGGACAATGAATGAAAATATGATTCAATATTTCCTCCTCTCCATTACACAATGGGAAACCAGTATCTATCATCAAGCCGAGGTTTTGCATCTTCGTCTTGATCGCAAGGGCATCGTTACTGCATCTCCATATAAAGAGTTTTATCTTCTCTTCAACCTATAGTTCCCATATTCCACCAAGATGCTTCTATCTGGATATAATATATTCATGTGTAGTTCATATTCTGTTTTCATCGAATATATTTCGTTTTTATCACTGCACTATATCAGCTCATCTTTTCTTTCCTTGGGTTGTTCTTCCGTGATGCATCTCATAGTTCCTTTATCGAAGTAATTGTACAACTTAATTTTTTCCCAACCTTAATTGATAAAATTTCTAATCAATTCAGCCCTCCCATAGTTGTTAGGTGGCCCATAAAAACTGGGTCGATTGTTTCTAACCATCCATGGTTTCCCTGTAACCGTCTACTCCCTTGGTTTATATGACCTCTTTTCTTGTCATAATGCTCCTCCATCCCAATGATGGATTAACACCCAAATTTGCTTCTAAGAAGTGACAATTTCGATAGTATTTTACTTAAAATTTACAGAAAAATAGAGGTTAAATCTGTTGATAAAATCAGGCTAACTTAGCTAATAAAGTTGGATTAGTGGCTCTTAAGTTTCTCAAGGCCACTTTTCATTTTACTCCTGCATATTTTTTCTATTCTTGTCCACAAACACTAGAATTATTATTAGACCAGAAGAATTGTCTCACCATATTAGTGACTCCATTGATAATTTCGTAGGCAAGATGAAGCATGACATGTCATACATGGAAAGAGCACTGATGACAGATTTAAGCAATGTTATTTTCCCTGCATGTGACAAATATTTAGATATCTTTATCAACCTTTTGGCTGAGATCAAGTGTTGTATTTACGCCATAATTAGAAAGCAACAAAAGTGGTCAATTTTAAATTTGTTAACTTGATAAGCATAATTTGGATCACGTGAAATACTCAAGGTTATTTTTTTTTCTTCATGGACTGAGGGGTATTAAAGTTAGTCTTATATCTCAAGGCAATATTCAAATTTAATTATATATATAAACTTATTAATTTCAAAATTTTAAAAAATTAGGCAAAATTAGTTAAATATAAGCATAACTTCGATCACACGAAACACTGAAGGGTATTATTCTTTTTTTTGGTAAAATGAGGAAACTACAGAAAACAAACTAAGCTAGAAAAGCTAACTCCTCTATTGTCTTCTAAACGCACATCAACAAAAAATAAAAGGGGGGGGGGTAAGTAAAATTATGTTCTTCAATTGTAAAGTTGCCACGCTCCAATTTAATGGAATACGAATAATATAACTAATAGATAATTTTACTTTTATTTATTTGCATACGGCTTCACAATATCATACATCAAGAAAATATCATATGTTTATAAATTTTTAGTATAGCTGATTATATATGCCAAAATTACACTTAACAATATTACAGCAGAAATAGAGATTCTGCTTGTAGCGTTCAGAGCATATTCTAAATTACAATGACATAACATTTTAAACATTTCGAGTCTTGGAATCAATGTAAGGTCACCCAGAGAATATGACACGTAGCTAATCACGTAGCTGCAGGGCCAACCTTTGTATTTTTTTTTCTGAAAAATGTAGAAATATCGTGTAGTGAGTTTGACAACTCAATGAGCAGATAAAACTTTCTATGACCTCTCAGATCAACATATGGATGTACTCATTAGTTAAAATTTATCATATCAAAAAATTACAGTTCGGAAGTGCATCCATATGGGACCCACATTTTCAAATATTCTCAGTTTATATATCTGTATCCATATATGATATAATATGATCATTAATCAAATAGTGATATGCATTAAAAACATTTCTTATAAAAATGTTAGGAGGACCCCATGTTAGAACCACCATATTAGAGTTCACCCCTTCTGTACTTTGCTGGTGTAAGATTTTCTTATACTTAACATCTCAGTCAAGGTTTGCCCTACCACCATTCAAGAAGATACGCGAAAGGGCTCTAATATAGGCAATTTACTAAATATAAAGTAAGGGAAGACAAATTACATCTCATATAACTGGTATCTCGCCCAAATAGGAGGCATCTTGCTCTCCATCACACAACATATCCTGTGTGTTGGCTCTCACACGAAATTTGCACTACCCCTACTAGTTGAGGTATCAATGTGCACTAGGGCTAACATTACCTGTTGTTAGCAGAAAGCGTTCTAATAAGATTCTTCCACAAAATTATCATATGCACATATTCCATATCCTTCAAAACAGAACTTTCAGTATAATACAGAATCTTAGTCTCAATACAGATCATCTGTCATAAATTACCCATTTAGGGTTTATCACATATAGATGTCCTTTCTCGAAGCAATCATATAACTTTATAAATCAATGCCACGTGTATAAATATTCACTTTATCATTTAATGAGAAATACACGTGAAATTAGATATACAATGAGTTCAGAAATTCATTTTCAAAACTATACTCTTCTCAAACTATATTCCAAATTGTAAACAATTCAGATAATTTTAATATATTTTAGAAATATTTTAAAGTATAAATATTTTATAAACATAATCAAATACGCGTTTAAAGATCAAGAAGAGTACATGGCAAGTCATAAAAAGAATCATCTACTCACAAAGTTAGGGTACCAAGTTGGACAACTCCAAAATCCACGTTTCTAGTCTAAATTTGACAAAATAGACCCAAAAAATGAGTTCGGAGGGTAAAAAAACCTTGAAAATGACTTCAGATTTACGAAATTTGACTTTTGGGAGTTCAGTCAACGCAACAGGGGCTGGATTCACAAGCTGCACGCACCACCAGGGGAAGTTGCTCGTGGGCGTCACTTGCCGAGGGAGAAGCGGCGCGTGGGGGCGCGTACAAGGGAGAATGATCTTGAAATTTGAGATTTTAAAGTTTCGGCACCTTTTGAATCGATCTACGATGTTAGTTTTTGTGTTTGAGAACCACAGATAGCAGTTTCGGAGATTACATCTTTAGGTGGTTTTTTCCTCCATTTTTTGACCAATCTATGACCAATTTTTTAGAAACCAATAAGATGGATTTGTAGAACTCTTCGTTTTGAGTCCGTTGATAGTAGTGGTGTCGAAATCCGAGGTCCGAAATTGGTGAAATTTTATAGAGAAGTTTTAAAATTTCGGGAGAGAAAATTTGGAGGAGAGAGAGAGAGAAATCTAATTTTTACTGCTTCTTGGCTAGCTGAGGTTTTTAAAATATCCCGGTAGACCTTTCTGCAAAAATTCAATTTTAGAAGGAGGTCCTTGCAAATTTTTTTTATTTACATTTTGACCCTTAAACTTTTAAAAAATTGCATTTTTTGCCCTAAAACGTAAATTTTCATATTTTTTTGTAATTTTTTAATCCATGTAATAAATAAACATATTTTCAACGGTTCTTATCTCTATTTTTAAAATCCTCTCTTTTATTCATAATTTTTTTTAATTTAGAATTATCTTTAATTTTTAAAGCTATAACAAAAGTAGTGAGACTATTTTATCAAAGTATCGGTCACTTGGTTTCCTTCTCTGTAAGTATGCACAAACTTGATGTCCCAATCATTTCTCATAAGCAAAGAACTAAATTTTGTTTCAATAATTTCATAAATAGAAACATTTCAAATTTTTTGTAAAAATAGAAGATTTAAAAAAAAATGTTTCAAATAATTTTAACAAATATATTTTAAATTTTTAAATTTTTTAACATAATATTAATTATATAAATATATAAAATTATTTTAAAAGTAACTTGATTTAGTGTCTATAGCTGAATAGTAAGTAGAGCACATTACCATAGTGGGGACTCGGGTTCGAATTTCAGTAGTATACAAAATCTTGTTTAATTCTTCTCTTTCTGTGCCTCTATCTTTAGGTCTCTCTCTATCTCCATGTGATTATGACTCTGACTCTGCTTCCATCTTTAGGTATTTCTCTCAGCTGCCTCCCTCTTCCTTCATTGTTTTTATAGTTTTCTCTTTAAAATAAAGATGATGAAGAGAGACATTGTTAATTGTCATAAGCATGAGGAGGAAGAGTAAAAAGCTAAGGAAGATGTTGTGGGAGAAAATTTGAGTGATGAATAAAATAGATCTGAATAATTTGTTGTTGCATGTGAGGTGATATTACTTTCATATATTTTAATATTATTATTTTTTTCATTTTTTAAATTGATTTCCTACTTTTTCACAAAAATAAATAGAAATATGAGTATTTCCACTAGCACATTTTGCAACACAATAATTTTGATCGAAATAGAGAAATTTTTTAATAAACACTCTATTTCGTTTCAATGACTTCGGAAACAAAAAACATTTCAGTAATTTCGTAAAAAAAAAATTTAATTCCTTACCCATATGGTCGGAGATGCTTTTTTTAGGAGACTCGAGGATATTAAGGTTAGACTTATATAAGTGGGTAATAAACAAATTTTATTTTATATAAAAATTTATCAAGTTAAAATTTTACAAAAATTAGCCAACATAGGCTGTATTCTAATCAAATCTAATGTAATGTCTACATGTGTTACTCTTAGTGTACATCTCCAAAAATGCGTATTCCTTATACTCTGCAAATTTTTAATAAATTTAATATTATTTACGACACTAATTAAAAAGCCATAAAAGTGGTCAATTATTATATACTAGAATAGAGACACAATCAATCAAGTTACAAAAACTCTATTCAATGTTATAGTGTTTGCTTTTCTTTCAGGTGTCTTAGGAATTTAGTTCGATACCCAACAAAAACACATAACTTGATTTTTTGAATTAAGTAAACGGCGTTCTCTTTGACTTAGTGCCACTCATACTGTTAATTATGCATGAAAAAAAAGAAGAAAAAGAATGAATGTTGATTTTATTCTATGCTATTTTTCTTTCAAGTATTTAATTGTTACATTGCCATGTAAAAAGACACAGGTGTATTTAGTTTAAGAATTTTTTTATTTTTTATTTTCACATTTTTAAAATATACATTTAATTTATATTTTTACTTTATTTGTTTTTTACTATTTTTCAATTATATAAACAATAAAATACTATTCATGTGTATTGCAAGGAGTTTGAATTAATTACAAAAATATCACTATTATAATACTTTATACTATTAAATATTTTGAAAGTATCTTTTTTGATGTTTTTAAAAATTCAAAAAAAAAATAGTAAACAAATTGTTGTAAATGAAATTTACACAATGAGGAAATATAATGTAAAGGCAATTAGAGAGGAATAACACATAGAGAGAAATATGTCCTTCTCATTCTATTGATTCATAAGAGCCTCTATTTATAGGCATACAATCATAAAGGAAGATAACCCAAAAGTCAAAAAACATAAATAAGATTCAATGGCTTTAAAAGTTGAGAAAATAAAAGGACACTCATAATAATAATGGATTTAATAATATTCATTATTTTGAGAGTTAAAACCTTACTAGAGAAAAACCCAGTGGGAAAAAATCATAGTGAAGGAAAAAGAATACATCATTCCTTGTATACTCCCCATGTTCTCAGTATCATTGAATATCTCTGAGTCGATGCATTCCAATTTTATATACTAGTCTTTCAAATGCTGAAGTAGGTAAGACTTTGGTAAATAAATCTGTCAAATTACCATTTGAATGAATTTGTTGTAAATCACCACATATAAATAAATATCATGTTTAAGATCAGGCCTTATATGGATCAGATAACCATCCAGCATCTGCATAACCAATGAGTTATGGTCTAGATCCATTTGCATATAGCTATTCCATATCAATAGTACCTCAGAAATATCGAAAGACATATTTAATTCTATTCCAATGTCTTCGCATTGGACAAGAGCTAAATCTAGCTAACAGGCTGATAGCAAAAATTATATCAGGCATTGTATTATTGGCAAGATACATCAGTGCACCAATTGCACTAAAATATAGTACTTCAGGACCAAAAACTTCTTTATTATCATATTGAGATTGAAAACATATTATTTCACATCAAGTGAGCGAACAACTATTGTGATACTAAATGGATTTTCTTTGTCCATATAAAATTCTTTTAAGACTTTTTCTGTATAAGTTAATTGATAAATAAAAATTTTATTTCTCAAATACTCAAATTATAAGTCAAGAAATTTTTTTGTTTTGCCAAGATCTTTCATTTCAAACTCCTTTTTTAAACACTCTACTATAATAACCGTAAAATTTAACGAAAATTCCAATTAAATCAAATTTAGAATAAAAAAGAGAATTTTGACAATAGAGATAAGAACCGTAGAAAATATGTATATTTATTACATGGATTAAAGAATTATAAAAGAAATATGAGAATTTATATTTTGGTCCGCTATAAGCAAATATATTTTTATTTATGTAGAAATGATTATGATTTGTTAAAAGTAAGTGGACTTTTAAGTAAAAGAAGTATTGTGTTGCTTAAAATAATTATACCGGCCTCTATTGAATTTTTTATGGTATTTTTAGAAATATTCTTTCTTTTAATATGAATAAAGATATTTGTTTTGAAATTTGTTTTATTATATTTTTATCAAAAAAATCATGATTTAAGAGTTTAACTAAAGATTTATGAGAATAGAAATTTTTAGAAATTTTTGGGATATTTTATGGTAAAAAATAGAATTTATATGAATTTTTATAAAAGAAAATCCTATTATTAATTATTTAATAATTATTATTATATTTAAAAAAGAAGAAGAAGAAAGCTGATAAAACGGAAGCCGGGAAGTATCAGTTGAACGAAAAAATTAAAATCGGAAAGATGCATAGTAGTGAATAGTAATGTCCAACTTTTTCTTTCGATTTAGAATGCTTATGGGCTTCCGATCTCAAAACTGAAAGTGTTATTGGATTCAGGACGAAGAGTACTTCAGTTTTGACCGATCAGTTTTTCAAATCAACCGTTGAATCGCCGAAAATCTGAAGTAGAAAATCTCGGTAAAAGGTAATTTCTGAAAAACCTTACTTAGAGACTTCTAATTAGAAATCTGACTCTGTAGATGGATTTAGAAACTAAATAAATATTAAGATATGAATTCATTTTGTTGATTTGGTAAAAAAATTTGTGACGGTGAATAGTATTTTCCGGCGTAAATAGTGTTTTACGGTGGTGAATAGTAACTAAACTCCCGAAGTCATTTTTCAAGTTTTTGAACCTTCTGGACTCGATTTTGGAGTTTGTTTTACCGAATTCAGACTATAAACGAGGATTTTAGAGCTGTCCAATCTGGAGCCCTTACCTATGAGTAGATGATTCTTCCTTTGGCTTATTTTTACTCTTCTTGAACTTTACATTGATAAATGAGTATGATTACATGTTATTTGTACATTTATATGTTTCTGAAATGATTTGAATATCTGGAATGGTTGAGAAACGATATCTAGTTCAAGAGGAGTATGATTTTTGAAATAGGTTTTGAAATACTTTGAACACGTTATTTCTAATTACATTTCTCATTATATGACAATGGAAATATGTTATGCATGTGATATTGAATTATACAGTGATATTTTTGCCTCGAATATAGGCATGTGTATATGATTCCCCTGATTGGAAAGTTTTGATAGATGAATATACTGAGACTGAAAAGTCTATTTTATATTGAGAATTTTATACTGAATTATATGGTATATGTGCATATGGTATTTTCTGTGGAGTAATCCTATTGGAAACACTGTCTGCTAACAGCAGGTGATGTTAGCCCTGGTGCGCACCTTGATTGCCTCAGCTAGCAGGGGAGGTGGTGCTAGCTTCGTGTGAGGGCCAACACACGAGAGATTATATGTGAAGGAGAGCAGAATGCCTCCTATATATGGGCGAGATGCCAGTTATATGAAATGTTATTTGCCATCCCTTGCTGTGTGCTTGGGAAAGACCCATACAGAGTCCCTTCGCGTGTCTTCTTGAATGGTAGTAGGGCAAACCTCAGTGGGATGCTGAGTTTAGGCAAATCCTATACCACTAAAGTACGGAAGGGGTCAAACTCTGGTATGATGGTTCTAATATGGGATCCTCCGAATATTTTATGAGAAATGTTTTGATGCATAGCATAATTTGATTAATGATTTTACAGTATTGAATATGATTTTGAACTTGACATGAGCATTGTGTATACAGTACTGCATACGGTTTGAAAGACCTAATTATGATTTTTGAACAGAGAATATTTGAAAATGCGGGTCTCATGTGGATGTACTTTTGAAATTTAATTTTTGATAACATAAATTTTATTATATGAGTACATCCATATGTTGACCTAAGAGGTCATAGGAGGTATTATCTGCTCACTGAGTTGTAAAACTCACTACACGATGTGGATCTATTTTTCAGATAAAGACATAGAGTTTGGTCCAATAGCCACGTGATCGACTAGAGGTCGTACTCCAGTGGTGAGCCTACATTGTTTTAGGCTCTCAATGTTTTATATTTGTAAAATATTTGTACTCTAGAGTTGCTCTGAACATCACAGGCAGGATCCTTGCTTCTACTGTTACTCTAGTGTTTATAGACGTAAACTGTATATTGTATATGTGTATGGGAACTTATATGTATTGGTTTATATGATAAAGAATAGCATTATGTACATTTATGGAAAATATATGTGTATGGTATATGGATTTCACGTGTCCTAAAATTAGGGTCGTGACATCTACTGTCTTTATAATCTCTTCAAGAGTTCCAATAATATTTAAATCATCAACATACACGATAATAATAGCAAATCCTGAATTTGCTTTCTTTATAAAAACACATGGACATATATGGTCATTCTTATAACCATGATTTAACAAATATTCACTGAGACGGTTATATCACATTTTTCCAGACTGTTTTAATTCATATAAAAATATTTATAATTTAATTGAATAAATTTCCCAGGATTTTTGAATTATATGCTTCAAGCATCTTAAATTCTTCTGGAATTTTCATATATATGTCACTATCAAGTAAGCCGTATAAATAGGCTATAACAACATCCATAAGACGCATCTCAAGTTTTTCATGTACTGCCAGACTAATGAGATACCAAAATATAATTGCATCTACCACATAAGAATATGTAAAATTATAATCAATTCCAGGTCTTTGTGAAAACCTTTTGCAACAAGCCGTGCTTTGTATCTCACAATTTCATTTTTATCATTTCTTTTACATACAAATATCCATTTGTACCCAACGGGTATTACACCTTTAGGTGTTTGAACTATAGATCCAAATACCTCACAATTTTTAAGTGAAGTCAATTCTGCTTAAATTGCGTCTTTCCATTTTTGCCAATCACATCTACGTCGACACTCATCAACATATGTAGATTTATAATCATCATTATCATTCAAAATATTAAGCGCTACTATTTACACAAAAATGTTGTCGACAACTGTTTCTTTTCGATTTAATCGTTTCCCCATAGATACATAATCTATTGAGATCTCTTCATTTTCATCAATTTTAACAATTTCAAAAATTTCAGCAATTTCATCAATTTCAAGTACCTGAACTTCTTCTAGAAGTACTTTGTTTGTTATGTCTCTAGTCTTTTCAAGAGCTGAACTTCTTTTGGAAGTACTTTATTTGCTATATCTCTAGTCTCTTCAAGAGCATCTATTTCTACTATTGAATAATTATTTCTTTCTTTTCACGGGAATTTTTATTTTTTTAAATTGATTGGTCTATCACGCTTCTGACGTGCTTTAGACTTGTTAGTGATTTCACTAACAAATTGTCCTTCGGGGACATCAATCTGTACATGAGTATTTACAGCTGGTATATGTGACTTTGTCACTCTCTTTAGGTAAGTAAATACATCTGGAAGTTGATTTTCTATTCTATGTAAGTAAATTATCTTTTGAACTTCAAGTTCATATTATTTTGTGTGAGGTTCAAAGCATTCCATGTAATTTTTTTGACCAGCTGTTTTTCATTTTCTCCCCCTAATGTTGGGAAGACTGGTTCATCAAAATGACAATAAGCAAAACATGCCATAAATACATCTCTTGTCATTGGTTCAAGATATTTTATAATAGAAGGAGAATCATATCCAACATATATTCCTAATCTCCTTTGAGAATCCATCTTAATGCGTTGTGGTGGGGCTATTAAAACATATACCACACACCCAAAAATTCTGATATGAAAAATATTTAACTCATATAAGCCAATTATAAAGGAGAAATATTTATGATAACTTGTTGATTTGATGTGTACTAGTGCTGCTGCATATAAAAATTACATATCCCCAAATAGAAACAAAGAACTTTGTTCGCATAAGCAAGGGTCTAACTCTTAATTGAAATTGTTTAATAAATGATTCAACTAACCCATTTTGTGTATAAACATTAGCAACATGATATTCTACATTTATGCTAATCGACATACAATAGTCATTGAAAGTTTGTGAAGAAAATTCACCAGTATTATCAAGGCAAATGGATTTAATTGTATAATTTGTAAGTTGTGCTCTTAATTAAATTATTTGAGCAAGTAATCTTACAAATACTATATTACAAGTTGATAGCAAGCACACATGAGACCATCTACTAGATGCGTCTATTAATACCATATCTAAATGGCCAACATTTAGGATAAATAAGTCCACATATATCACCATGTATACTTTTCAAAAATGTTCGAGATTCAGTTCCAACTTTAACTAGTAATAGCTAATAACCAATTTGTCTTGAGAACAAACAACATATGACAATTCCTTAGATTGAAAAATCTTCAAGTTTTTCAATAGGTGCCCATGTGAATTTTCAATAATTTTTCGCATTATTATTGATCCAAGATGTCTCAACCGATCATGTCAAATAATGATCAATAAACTTTTGGTTTATTATAGTATGTTTGCAAATACTTCTTTTTGTATATGAGACTTATCTCAAACAATTTGCAAATTGTGAACAGTGCATTAAAATAATCATTTTTCAAGTAATTAGGCACATTATAAAATGGATGGTATAAGATAGCACTATATTGATGCAAGTGATAAATAACCATAACATAAGCTCTAGCTAATTTAGAAAGAGATAAAGTGAATGTCAAGAAGAGTTTCACATTTCACAAATTATTTAGTAAAATAGACAATTAATTGGCCTCCTATACGATATCCCACATATCAAGTTCAAAAATGCCTACAACTGCATACAGTGTAATTGTATACCCATATAGAGAATTTAATTAAATAAAACATATAGATAGATATCAACTAGAGGTTATGCTCAATTTATAGTCCGTATTACAGAAGATTCTTCAACTATATTGTATAAAACTGTAGTTCAGTTTTCAACAGGATATAAATTCTAAAAACATAATATTCATAAATGTATAATTCACAAAATTAAATTTCTAGTGATTATAGTTCTCATTCAAATCAACCCACAAAAGAATTATTGGTCTTTCAAGAACCTTTCATGATATTTCTACAAAATTTCTCACTATCTTGAGTCAGATGAAAATATGATAAATCATGACAAATACAAATTCATCTTTGGTATTTCTAAGAATAATTACATTTCAAGGCATTTATGTAGATAAATGATTAAATAGAAACATAATTAATATTCTTTATTAACATGAGACGATCCAAAAGTAATAATTCTCATTTTGTTATGTAGCACCATCAAGCATGAACAATTTACTAATATCCACAAGTGTTTCAACGCTGATTACACATCTATGAACTATAATATATTCAAAAAATTGTCCCAACATAGGCAATGCAATTATGCTAAATTAATTGCAAGGACTAACCACAGAAAAATTTATCTTAGCATATATGGATATCCCTGTGAAATATTATTATTATTATTATTATTATTTTTAAAAAATTTCTTTTGTGAATAAAATTTTTCATAAAACAGCCATACTTAATTATATGTAAATCATAATAGAAATCTATAGCACCAAATTCATTTTCCACATAAGCAAATTATCCCACACTAAAATATATATTACCAACTTTATTTTTCTTCTAAATGAAGACATGAAAAAATATATTTGAATCACCTTGAAATTGTAGTTTCAGCAACTTCAAATACTCTAATAGTATTGGTGACACACTAAGATCTCTTCCTTATGATTTGAAAACGAATAGCCAAGAGCAAACTCGTGTTAATAACGTGTTGTAAATGAAATTTACACAAGAAGGAAATATAATGTAAAGGCAATTAGAGAGGAATAACACATAGAGAGAAATATGTCCTTCTCATTCCATTGATTCATAGGAGCCTCTATTTATAGGCATACAATCATAAAAGAAGATAATCCAAAAGTCAAAGAACATAAATAAGATTCAATGGTTTTAGGAGTTGAGAAAATAAAAAGGACACTCATAATAATAATAGATTTAATAATATTCATTATTTTGAGAGTTGAGAAACCAAATGGACATCCACAATAATAGATGATTTCATAACACAAATAAGTTTTTATTGCCATTTTTTGTTTTATTAAAAATAAAAATTTAAAACTCCCAAAAAAAAGCCTCAATTGTTACTAAATTGAAACGACATGCTAAAAGACATTGCTGATAGTTCTATTTATAATCTTGGGTTGGCTCAAGTTTGGGTTTCTAGTACCGAGAAATCTCCAATATTAGCAAAGTTATATTCTTTTTTTTTTTTTTAAATCCATCTAAGTATACCACTTACAAGAGTTATTATTTGAATTACTTGTACAAATATTTTGCTAAAGTTGGATTTACATCACGGTAACAACATTTTTAATTATATTTTTCTATCAATGAAATGTTCGAATAATTAAATAACATTTTAGTATTTGTCATCATTGCAAAACACAATCAAAGTTGAGAGATACTATTAGGGATGTAACTGCCATTTTTTCTTCTTATACGACTAAGATGACTCAGTGGCGCAGCTACGTTGAGGGTACAGACCCCATGAATTTAACTTTTAAATTTTATTATATATATATATATATATATATATATATATATATATATATATATATATATATATATATGAAAACGCCTCTCAAATATGTATTTGACCCTTATGAAATAAATTATATTAAATTTTTTTGAGTGAATTACTCTTGAATATTGATATTTGACCTATTTTAAAATAAATTTATATTTAACTGACTCACCATAAAAATAATTTTTTTATTATTTAAGTCATTTTTAAATTTATATTTGACATACAATTAAATTTATATTTAACTTACTCTTAAATTTATATTTTATCTTTCTTTTATGCACTACAATATATACATTTAAAATTTAAAATATACTGATAGGCAGTATCTTTTATCATATAATTCACTTTTTTAACTCCTTCCATCCTCTTCAATATTTTCCAACATTTTAGTTTTTTATCTGGTTTCGTTCACCATATTTAGCCCCCTGTATGTTCCTTTTAGTTATGATATATTGAACTAATTTAAATGATACAAACCTATATATGGAACACCATGCATATTCAGTTAAAATACTTTAAAGAATAGAAGTACCTTTTTAATCTTTAAAGTTTAACCTGAAATTCAATTTTTTCTTTCGATTTTGTCCTCAATATTTCAAAAAGAGTTGTCCTTTTCACTAACGCTATTAACCCCTCTCACGGAAAATGCTTACATGGATCCTACGTGGCACTTTTGTGCCTATATGGCATCCAATCATTTCTTTCTTCTTGGTGAGCGGAGAATTATAGGCTTGAGCAGTATCACTTAGTGAGGATGGTACGATAGCGGTTTCAGAATGGGTACTGTGGTTGAGAGCAGAAGTGAACTCAATGGCACAATAGGTATAAAAGGAGGCATAGTAATACAAGAAGAATAATTTAATGTGATAGAAGCAAGTAGAATAGACTTGAAAGTAAACTCATTCTCATTAAAAACATGCCTGAAAATGAAGCGTACGTTTGTTTTCTAATTTTAAAAACTATTTTTTGTTTTCAGAACAAAAAAATTCGTTTGGTAACTATTTTCTGTTGTTGTTTCGGAAACAAGTTTTGGAAACAAGTTGTTTTTAAAACAGAAAAACTGAAACAATGAAAAGTTGTTTTCGTTTTCAGTTTTTGTTGTCAGAAGAAAAAAAAAGAAAAAAACAATATGTTTTCAAAACAGTTTATCAAACGATTTTTTTTTTACTTTTGCTCTACAGAACAACTTTTGAACATAATTTTTAAAAATAGTTTTTAAAAACAAAAAAATAAAAACAGAATCAAACAAACCCGAAGATTCTACAAGAGGAATCTAAACATATATAACCCTTGTAGTTGTAACAATAGTGTGATAACCATAAATTTAAGAAAAATTCTAGTTAAGAAATTTTTTGAAATTTAATAAAGGATTTTGGAAATGGAGATGAGAACCGTTGAAAATATGATTATTTACTATATGGGTTAAAGAATTACAAAGAAAATATGAAAATTTACGTTTTGGCGTCAAAATGTAATTTTTTAAAAGTTTTGAGGTCAAAATGTAAATAAGAAAAATTTGCAAGAACCTTCCTCTAAAAGTGAATTTTTGCAGAATGGTCCCCTGGAATATTTTTAAGGGCCTTAACCACTCAAAGGAGGAAAAAAAATCTAGAATTTTCTCTCTCTCCTCAGAATTTTCTCTCTCGAAACTCTCAAACTTCTCTCTAAGATTTCTCCATTTTAGGACCTCAGATTTCGATACTACCACCACCAACGGACTCAGGATGAAGAGTTCTACAAATCCATCCGATTGGTTTCTAGAGAATTGGTTGGAGATTGGTTGAAAAATTGAAGGAAAAATCGCCTAAAAAGGTAATATCTGAAACTCCTATTTGTGGTTCTCAAACGCACGAACTAACATCGTAGATCGATTCAGAAGGTGTCGAAACCTTATGATTTCAAATTTCAGGATCACCCATGACTGTACGTGCCCCCACGCACCGAAACACTCTCGGCGAGTGAGGCCCACGCGCAGCTTCTTTGGGTGGTAGCAAGTCCTGTTTGCGTTGACATGCGTTGACCGAACTCTTGGAGGCCAAATTTCGCAAATCCGGAGTCATTTTTAAAGTTTTTGGACCTTATGGACTTAATGTTGGGATTTATTTTTCCAAATTCAGATCAGAAACATAGATTTTGGGGTTATCCAACTTGGTACCCTAATTTTGTGAGTAGATAATTTTTCCTATGACTTGCCCTATACCCTATACTCTTCTTGATCTTTGAGCATGTATATGAATATGTTTATGAGATATTTATACTTTTATATGATTATGAAATGCATTGGAATTATCTAAAATTGATTACAATTTGAAATATAGTTCAAGAAGAGTATAGTTTTGAAACTAGTTATCTGAAACCATGGTATAGCTTATTTCTTATATATTTTTCATTGAACGGTGAAATGAATACTTATGCATATGGCATCTATAAAGTTATATGATTGCCTTGAAAAAGAGCTTGCATATGTGATAAACCCTGAATAGATAATTTATAACAGATGAGCTGTTTTAAAATTATGATTCCAAAAGCTCTGTTTTGAATAATATAGAAGATGTGCATATGATATCTTTGTGGAGGAATCCTATTAGAAACACTGTTTGCTAACAGCAGGTGATGTTAGTCTTGGTGCACCTTGATAACCCAGCTAGCAGGGGGTGGTGCTAGCCTCGTGTGAGGGCCAACACACGGGATATGATATGTGATGGAGAGTGGGATGCCTCCTATTTAGGAAAGATGCCAATGAGATGTGATTTGCCTTCCCTTACTTTGTGCTTAGGGAATAGCCCATATTAGAGTCCCTTCATGTGTCCTCTTGAATGGTGGTAGGGCAAACCTTAGCTGAGATGCTAAGTATAGGAAAATTCTACACTAGTAAAGTACAGAAGGGGTTGAGCTCTGATATGGTGGTTCTTGTATAGGGTCCTCCAAAGATTTTTATAAGAAATGTTTTAAATGCATATCATCATTTGATTCATGATCACATTATATCATATATGGATAAAGATATTTGAACTGATTTGAACTGAAAATATTTGAAAATGCGGGTCCCATATAGATGCACTTTTGAACTGTACTTTTCTGATATGATAAATTTTAACTAATGAGTACATCCATGTGTTGATCTAAGAGGTCATAGGGGGTTTTATTTGCTCACTGAGTTGTCAAACTCACTACACGATATTTTTAACTTTTACAGATAAAGATAGAGTGGTTGGCCCTGCAGATACGTGATCAGCTAGGTGTTATATTATTTGGGTGAGCCTTTGTTGTTTCCAAGGCTTGAAATGTTTAAATGTTATATCATTGTAATTTAGAGTATACTCTGAATGCTATAGGCAAGATCTTTGCTTACGTTGTAATATTATTAAATGTAGCTTTGGCATGTATAGTTAGCTACACTAAAAACTTGTATTGTATGATGTTTTCTGAATATATGGTAATGTGAAGCCGTATTCAAATATATACGGGTAAAGTTATCTTTTAATAGTGTTTTCATGTTTCATTAAATTGGGGTGTGAAAAATAGCCAAGAAAATTAAACTTTTTTGTCTGTTGTAAGGACTTAATTAGCAAAGGGAAGCAACCACATCCAAATACTTTGAAAGCCTCAAGAGGAGACTGATTGGCTAGAACAACTGTTGGAAGTCTGTTGATAATGTATGCTACTGTTCTAAAAGATTCATCCCAGCAAGTCAAAGGAAGTGAAGTAGTTGCTAACATGGTTAAACCCATCTCTGTTAGGAGCCTATGCTTTCTCTCTGCTAATCCATTTATTTTTTCTCAAGTATATACACAACTCATGTGAGGAAGAATACCTTGTTCTGTCAAATATGATGTAGAGGTTTTATATCCACTCCCTCAATCAGTTCGAAGCATTTTGATCTTCAATCTAGTTGTAATTCAACCATGGTCTTAAAATTAGCAAATGTAGGAAGAGCTTCATACTTTCTTCTTAGAAAATAAACCCATGTATAGTTGGAATAGGCATAAAAAAACACAATGTAATTCCTAAAACCACTTAAAGAAACAATGGGTTGATGGAACCCCTATACAAGGGATGCATGAAAGTTTGGGAAAGAGGTAGTTATTAGGCGACGTGTTGGAATAAGGGAGTGAGGTGCTAGTTTGAGTAGGGACATATGGCATATTGTAATAGGGATAGGTAGTTAGGAATTTGGTTATAAAAAAAGAGGAAAAAAAGCAGAGGTGAAGATATAGGAAAAATATGGAATAGGCTTGGGAGAAGTTGATTGCTATAATGTGTGAGAGAAAGTCTAGTTTCTCGAATTGCTAGGAGTCTATCTTTATTTTTCTGCTTGTTTTTTTTCCTTTTAGTTGTTTTTCTTCTTGTTTTGTGGTGCCATTTTGGCTCTGTTCTGGTGTATTTCTTTTGCTATATTTTTTGTTATCAAATAAAGCTTTTTGGTCCCCATCATAGATGGGAGACCCCAAATATCTTAACAAAACAAGCTCAAGAGTTGAGTTATATATTATATCAAAATGAGTAAATAGTCGCTTATGAGACTTAACCAAGCAACAACCAATACTAATAGAACTAACACTTTTATTCAATGAAGGTTGGTTACAATTGTGTAAAATTTTTATCTAAAACTAGTAAAGAACAATGGCCACATCTATTATGTCAAAATACAAAGGAATCAAGAGATAAAATAATAGTTAAGTTGGTTGATTTTGAGGGACTAGTCAGTTGCATTTGTTCAAGAGCATGAAGCCCATTCTCCTTAACAGTCCCTTCTAGCAAAATCTCCTTGGAGGCCTTAGGTTTTGCCAAAAAATGGTAAGGATGGAGTTCAAAGAAGACATTTTTGTTCTCAACAAATCTTGATACACTAATGAAATTCTTTGTTATACAGGTTCATGCAGCATATTATTTAGAGATAACAAAGAAGAATTGTAAACAAATGAAATGAGTGATTGACTAATACTTTTGATGTACAAACCTAAACCACTTCCCACAAAAACTTTCTCATTGCCAGTATAGTCATTCTTTACTAGTAGATTCTCAAAATTTGGTGTAATAGGACTAGTGGACCTTGAGTTTGGGTACTTGCTTGAATCAATGCAATTGCAGGTGTGGCAAGCATTGTTTGAATAGAAGGATTAGTCTTTGTAGTCTTGGAATTGAAGCGACTAAATCTAGTTCTTTGTTAGCCTTTAGTATTAACTTCTTGTGCCAAGAATAATGGTGTTATCACATTCAGAGTATGGATATCTTCATGTTACAACAGTGATAAAAGCATCATAATCACTGGTTATTCCCTAAAAAATTGTGTCAATATGTTCAACTTCTCCAATTGGAGCACCAACAGAAGCTAATGAATTGATGACTTTCTCAATTTTCAACATATATTCATTGATTGTTTGACCATATTTCTTAATGGATCCTACCTGAACTTTTAGTTTCTTCATCTTAGCTTAATTATAAGATGAGGAAAATACCTCAAACTTGTGCCAAATTTGTTCTGAGAACTCACTTCCTACCATTCTTGTGAGCATTCTCTGACATTGAAGATAACAGACAGGACACTGGCAACTGATATTCTTATATTCAATTGTGATAATCTTCACTAAATTTTGTTTTGAATCTCATCTTCTACTGGGCTATACTATGCTAGAATGGAGCATAATTCTCGTGGCCAAAACTTGTTGTCTTCAAGTTAGGAAATTCTCCTTAGTTTGATCGAGATTGGATGTGATAAAGTCAGGAGAATGAACTTCATATGGCTACTTTGAGAGATTGAAGATAAATTCTCCATTAGAGAGAGAGAGAGAGAGTAAGCTCTTATACCATGTTATAATTCCATGATATGCAAAAAATAGAGTTATGCAGTGAAGAATAAAAGAGAGAAATCATCAGAATGGATCAATTTGATTGGTACTCTTTGCATATGAGGTATATATGGAAGACTAAGGGAAATTTATATTTTTGATGTAAAATGAACAATGTGATATAAGCAAGGAAGGCACACTTTGATCATATATATATATATATATATATATGTGTGTGTGTGTGTGTGTGTGTATATATATATATATATATATATATATGTGTGTGTGTGTGTGTGTGTGTGTGTGTGTGTGTGTGTGTGTGTGTGTGTGTGTGTGTGTGTGTTGTGCTAAACAGAATGTAAAACAAAAACAAAAGAATTGTTGAAGATGGCTTCCCGGAGCTCTAGAGACCTGGAAGCAAATTTTATCAGTCTAAATCCTACTAAAGTAATTGAACCAGCAAAATCCAAGGAGGAAGATGATATCCTACAGAGAAGCAACAAAAAAATCAAAGCCAATATAGGGGAGGAAACATAATCAGATGAAGCAATGGGGGAGGCTGAAGTACCAATAATTCCATCAAACCAAATGCCAGAGATGAGTGGAACTCTTAGGAGGGAAGAAATTCTAGGGGACTGAAAGAGAAAAGACTTTACTGAGGACAAGAATAATTGTGGAAAGGCACACTAGAGCTAAGATATACACAAAACTCAGGGGACCGGAAAGGCTGGAACATCTTATAGAGACAGGCTGTTAGCTTCAATGGCATTGTAAATAATCTAGTAGGAGAAGGAACTGATTCAAAAAGCTGCTATTCTAAAGATGATTCTGAGGTTGAGTGGTCAGGTGATAAAGAGATGCATGATAGAGAATACTTCCCTGTTATTGATATACCCGCTGAAGAAAGGAGAGGTTACTACAAAAGCTGGAGGAACTCCTTAATCATTAAACTGATTCGAAAAAAGATAGGATACAGATACTTGAAGGAAAGGCTAAGCAGAATGTGGCACCCATTTGGAGCATTCAATTTAATTGAAATTGGTAACGAGTTCTATTTGGCTAAATTCAATAACTCTGAGGATTACAAATTTGCTTTGCATAAAGGGCCATGGATGATTGTTGACCACCATCTAATGGTCCAAAGATGGAGACTAGAATTTAGGCCTCTGGAAGATAACTTCAAAAAGGTGGCAGTTTGGATCAGAGTTCCTTGGCTCCTTATTGAATACTACAACAATCATTTTCTATGAAGGCTAGGAGATAGAATCGGAAAAATTCTAAAGATCGACAATCACACCCTCAGAAAAATAAACTCTGATGTTGGAGAGGAACTGAGAGTTGAGAGAGGGAAGTTTTTATGGATATGTGTGGAAATCAATATGCGAAAAAAACTTGTTACAAAGTTCAAACTGAGGAGGAGGATCTTCAATGTCGAATATGAGGGACTACACTTCATACGTTTTAGATGGGGAAAATATAGGCACATGAAAGATCAATGTCCATAGCCAAACCAAGAAGATAAAAAACATATACCTAAATAGGGAGAGGGCGCTTTGAGAGTTACACATGGGGCAAAGTCTCGAGAGGAAAGGACAATTGGTCCACTGAAAAACACCGTAAGCTTGACACAAAACACTAGAGATGGGGAATTCAGGCCTTGGATGTTGGTCTGAAAAGTTGAAAGGAAAAAAGTTGTCAAATATTGAGAAATGGAAAATTACCTAAAATCAACATGAAAGCAGAAAATGGAGTAAACTTGGCTACTGTCGACCAGAAAGAGAGGGCAAGAACTTCCAGGTTCAGCATTTTGGAAAGTATAAGCAAGGACGTGATGGAGGCTAATGAACCGGATACTCTCTATGAGGTAACAGTCAACGAGGCAGAGACCAATAAAGGAAGAGACAGAATAGCACATTCCAGAAGGAGGAAGAGTAAAGGAAAAGCGATAATGTCTACGAGTAAAGAGAATCTGGGCTTAGGCTTGCATAGAAGCAAAGGAATGAAACATAGGACCCAGGAAAAGTATAGCCTTCACAAACCCATTACAGGAGGGTTCAAAATCCAGGTAAAGAAAACCAGTGGAGCTATAATGAAACTAGATCAGGGGAAAGGGTCTACACACAGGGAGGCCCTAGTTGATGTGCCTAATAATCTTAAGAAGATTGATAACCATCTCAAACCTTACGACATGCCTAAAGACCCACATCCATCCAAGTCTAACCCCTTTCCAAGCAACCCAAGCACCATCAGATAGGGAACAACATACCTACAAGCAGTGGGTTGAAGATCACTATGGGAAGCAAGGAAGCTGGGCAGGACTCAAACCCTGACAAAGAAAAATTGCGGAATAAGGAGTTACGGCTAATAAAGTTTAATTAACAAAGTTTATCCTTCTAGGATTGCGAGTGGGCATTGTTGGAAAGCATAGGAGCTATTAAGGTGTATAGCAATAGGCTGTAATGCATCGATGTGTTACTCAAATCTGTCTGGATTTTTTTTGAATTTTATGGCTTGGAATTATCGAGGAATGGGCTCTAGATTCTTCCCCTTCCTTATTCAAGATATGATGCATATCAACCAATTGAGTCTGATATCTTTGTTTGAAACCAGAGTAAGTGGTAAAAAAGCGAAAGCTGCAATTCAAAAGATGGGATGGTTAGGAAATGCTAGAGTTGAAGCTGAAGGATTTTCAGGTGGCATTTGATTAATATGGAATCTCAACGGCTTGGATGTGTGAATTATCCTTAAACATAAACAATTCATTCACCTTGAGGTCAGTTTTAAGAATGACAAAAGGAAATGTCCTGTGACAGCAATCTATGGGAGTCCCAACCAAATGAGCAAGAAGAATCTGTGGCATGAACTAACCAACCTTAACATGAATCAATCTACCCCCTGGCTACTTATTAGAGACTTCAACGCCTATAAAAGCATAAAGGAAAAAGAAAGCAGCAAGTACATGAACTGGAACTCCATAAGAGATTTCCAGAACTTTATTGGCGAGAATTATCTAGTGGACTTGGGTTTCAAAGGCCCTAAGTATACATGGGAGAGAGGCAAAGTGAAAGAAAAGATTGACCATGCCTTAGAGAACATGTAGCGGTATACGGCTTTTCTTGAATCCGTGGTCCTCCACCTTCCACCTTTTAAATCTAATCATAGGCCCCTTTGCATAATGCTCTGACAGAGGAAATCCTATATCAGAGGCACTAAAGCCTTCAAGTTCCAAGCTACTTGGTTGACAGACAACTCTTTCCAAGAATTGGTTAACAAAGTTTGGAGAGAAGAACAAAACTAGAATAAAGCAATAAACAAGTTCAAAGAGGAAGCTAAATTCTGGAATCATAATGTGTTTGGGAATGTATTCAAAAGAGAGAGAGAGCTAGCTAAGAGACTTGTAGGTAATGATAGAGCACTGCAACATAAGGAAAACACATTCCTCACTGAACTCAGAGAGCATTTATGGACAGAATATGAGAATATACTGCTAAAAGAGGAAGCCACATGGTACCAAAAGTCTAAATGTAATTAGTTGAAGTTAGGCAATAGAAACACAAAGTTTTTAAATGCATCCATAAATGGCAAGAAGAAGGAAAAACAGAATTGTCATGCTTAAAAAGGAAGATGGCTCCTGGGAGCAAAATCAATAGAATCTTAAAGAGATGGCAAGAAGTTATTTGAAAGACCTTTTCTCTCAAGAGAATAACCCTTTTTAGCCCCTATCTCTCATGGGTTGTTTCCTTAAAATTAACAAAGAGGTGTTGATTGCCCTCCAAAAGCCCCTTTTTAAGGATGAAATTAAGGAAGTTTCCTTTAGTTTGGGACCCTTCAAAGCTCCAGGCCTAGATGGATTGTATGTAGTATTCATTCAAAGCTAATGGGAGGTGGTGGGCCCTTCTATATATAAGTTGATTATGGAGATTTATGAGAACCCAGGTCTAGTGAAAGACATAAACCAATCTTTGCTTACTCTTATTCCAAAAGTGGAGAACCCATAACACTTGAAAGAGTTCAGACCTATTACGATATGCAATGTCACTTTAAAGATCTTAACCAAGACCATTGCCAATAGGTTGAAACCCATTATGTCTTAATGGGATGGGCCATGCCAGAGTAGTTTCATTCCTAGAAGACATATATCAGACAATATTATAGTGGCCCAAGAAGTGATGCACTCAATGAGAAGGAAAAAAAGAAAAGAAAGGTATGATGGCCATCAAGATCGACATAAAGAAAGCATACGACAGAGTTAGATAGAATTTCTCAGAAGACACCTTTAATTAAATTGGGTTGAATGACCACTTTAAGAAGATAATCATGAGCTGTGTAACCACTGGAACAATGAGTGTGCTGTGGAAGGGTGAATTAACTAAATATTTTGAGATGCCTAGAGGGGTGAGACAGGGAGACCCTCTTTCACCATACCTTTTTGTACTGTGCATTGAGAGAGTTGCCCATTGTATAGATTGGGTGGTAGGAAATAAATTATGGAAATGCATCTGGTTAAGTAGGAAGGGACATCTCCTATCTCACTTATTTTTAGCAAATGGCCTAGTGCTGTTTGCTGAAGTAGAACTAGGGCAATGTGAATTGATTAAAAAAATCCTAACTACATTATGCCACAGCTCAGGGTAGTTAGTCAGCGACAGAAAGATGAAGTGTTTGTTCTCCTCCAATATCAACCACACATGGGTAGAACAGTATGGCTAGTCTTTGGGGTTCCAGGTTGCCAATGATCTAGGAATCTACCTTGGGATGCCTCTCATCCACAAGAAAGTCAGCAAAATAACGTTCAAACATATAATTGAAAAGGTGAAGAGTAGATTGAGCGGATGGAAATCAAAAACTTTATCTCTGGCTAGCAGGATTATTCTCACCAGTAGTGTTCTCAACAATCTCCCTTATTACTCGATGTAAATAGCCATGCTCCCATACGACCTATGCAATGAGTTGGAGAAAAAAACCAGAATGCTCATATGGGGGGCACAGATGGCACCAAGAAAATCCATCTAGTTAACTAGGACACTGTTTGTGAACCTAAAAATATACGAGGCCTAGGGTTAAGAAGATTAAGAGAAATAACTGAAGCATTTCTTATGAAGGTGGCCTGGAGGATGATTAAAAGTCTTGATGATCTCTGGGTTAAAATCCTTAAGACCAAGTATAAATGTAGCAATGATACCATCCCCAAATTGGACGACAAAAAAGGGGACTCATCCAACCTATGGAAAGGAATTTTGAAAGTCTGGAAGGAGGTAAAAGAAAGAGTAACCTGGAATGTGGGAGACGAAAGATGCAAAAAATTTTGGATGGATAATTGGCTTCCAGAATTAGGACCCCTTAAAAATATCACAATTGAACCTATCTAAGAATCCTTGAGGCAATGTAACGTTGCTGAGATGGTAATTTCAACAGGACAGTGGGGTTGGGTTAACATCACAAATAAATTACCAGAGAGAGCATTAGACACCCTTGTAGCTACGATGCCGCCAAATAAGGATATGGGAGAGGATCAAATCAGGTGAAAATACAACCAGGATGGTAATTTTCCACTTAAGTCAGTATATGTGAGTAAAATGAATTAGTGCCAAAATGATACAATACTGTGGAGGAAATATGAAAGTGGTCAGGCCCTAAAAAAATTAGAACATTCTTGTGGTTAGCCAGCAGAAATAGTATCATCACCAACAAGTTTTGTTTTGATCACCACCTTGATGATTCAGGGATATGCTATATTTGCAGGAGAGACCAAGACTCGATTCTTCACTGCCTGAGAGATTGCACAAGACAAAAAATCTCTGGTTGAGGTTAATACACCCAAGACATTGGGACAATTTCTTCTCCTAGAATTTGCAAGATTAGGTTCATCACAATCTCGTATGTAATCTAGGAAATGTTGAGGTAGCTGGCTTGAGGTGGGAAATTTTCTTCGGTATAATTGTTTAGTGTGTTTGGATTAGGAGATGCGAAGCAATTTTCTAAGCTTCTTACACCCAATCAAGTGATCTATTCTTTTCCTACCTGGCAAGGACATAAGAATGCATTGAATGGATGAAAGCAGTTGATGCACTTCACGGTATAACGAGAGAGGTGCGTGAGATAGCATGGTCTCCTCCAGCACAAGAACATGTCAAGTTCGATGTGGATGGATTGGTTCTCAACTCTAGATCAGCTAGTTATGGTGGAGTATTGCGGAATGTGACGGGAGAATGGATAATAAGATTCACCAGAAGACTTGGATCTTGCAACATCAATTGTGCAAAACTATGGGGGATTTACATTGCCTTGATCATGGCCTAGAACAGAAATCTCAAAGAGGTGATTATTGAATCGTATTCCAAGGTGGCGGTGAATCTTTGTAACGAAGCCTACGAGAGATGTCATTCAGGAGAAGGAATCATCTTCCACATCAAGACACTCCTGAACAGAGAATGGAGAGTAAGCATTGTTCACTCATACATGGAGGGGAATAAAGTCACAAATTGGCTTGCAAAGGAAGAACACAAAAGGGACATCGGGCTATACATCTTGAACAGACCCCCTTGTGGGAGTCGAGAGACTTGTATTCAATGATATGTGGGGTGGATCTTCCCCCCGATCTATTTTCTGCTAGTCCATGGGCTACTTCCTATACAAACAAAAAACAAAAAAAAACTAGTAGGCAACTAATAACGGTGACATGGCTAAGACTCTAAGAGTGATCTCCTTCACAAAGTATAGAAAATCATTAATTTCATTTACTATATATAGTTGTATTGAGTAAAATATCCCATAACTTTCTCACCCTTTTACACACAAAATATCTCTTTTTTGTTAACGATTTCCTCTTTATTCTTCAAACCTTTGTCCTTTCTCAAAAGTGCTTTACGACCCACGTACTTGCTTTGCTTTCTGCTGTGAAAGGGCCTTGCAAAAAAGAATTAACACCTTTGGTAAGTAGAAATTATGATAGTTTGCTAGAACTCGGGGTGCTTTATGTAAAAGTGTAATGCAATCGTATATATATTAACTAAGTACATGAGTTTATATATATAATAGTTATCCTACTCTAACCCTAAGTATTTAAATATTTGAATATATACAAGAATCTAGGAAATAGTTGCATGAGAGTTATCTCTATCACGCCCCCGCAAGATTGTGGTTCCATCAAGAACACCAATCTTGACTCGGAGCTCATGAAACAATAATGAAGGAAAAGGTTTGGTGAGAATATCTACAAGTTGACATCTAGAGGAAACGTGTTGAATGCGAAGCTGGTTGGAAGACATACGTTCACGGACAAAATGATAATCAAATGCTATGTGCTTCATGCAAGAGTGAAACACCGGGTTGGCACATGCATAGGAAACACCAATGTTGTCACAGTAAACAGTGGGAATGGAGGAGGGTGAGAGCCGGAGTTCTGTGAGTAGATTTAACAGCCATGAGAGTTCTACAATGGTTGAAGCAACTGCTCAATATTTAGCTTCAGTTGAGGAATGTGCAACTGAACGTTGTTTCTTTGAGGACCAGCAGACAACATTGGAGCCCATGAAGATGATGTGACCCGATGTAGAAATGCGATCATCTTTGTTACCAGCCCAGTCCGCATCAGAAAAAAGCATAGAGATGCAAAGGAGACGTGGAAGTAAGAGAGAGACTATAGTGAATAGTGGCCTTGAGATACCTAAGAGCACGCTTGAATGCCTGAAGATGAAGAGTGGTAGGACGATGCATGAATTGAGACAATTTTTTGATAGCATAGCCAATGTCTGGACGTGTCATGAAGAGATATTGAAGTGCTCTAATAATGCTACGAAATTCTGTAGCTTCAGTGGGTGGAGAACCATCGACTAGTTAGAGAGAAACTGAGGAAGACGTGGGAGTGGAGGCACCCTTAGCACCAGTCATGTTAGTCTTGGTGAGAAGATCCCGAATGTATTTGTGTTGGGAGAGGAATAAACCAGTAGAGGTGGGAATGAATTCCACTCCTAAGAAGTAAGATGGAAAACCCAGGTCTTTGAGGGAAAACCGTGAAGCAAGAGATGCACAAAACTGAGTCAAGAATGAAGTATTGTTCCCTGTAAGCAAAATGTCATCTACATAGACTAGAAAATAAGCTGAGACATAATCATTATGATAGATAAAAAGAGATCCATCAGAGAGGGAGTTTTTGAACCCAAAAGACAGGAGAAATCGTGCAAGCTTAAGATACCAAGCACGAAGGGCTTGCTTGAGTCCATAAATCGCTTTATATAATTTACAAACATAGGTAGGGTGTGTTAAATATTCATGGCCATGTGGTTGAGACATATACACGTCATCATGTAGCATGCCCTAGAGGAAAGAATTGTTTACATCCATTTGTTTGAGAGGCCATTTATTGTGTAAGGCAATGGTGAGAATGGCTTTAACAGTTTGGGGTTTGATAACAGGGCTGAAGGTGTCTCTATAGTTGATGCGTGGGCGTTGAGAGAACCTTTTGGCAACAAGACGGGCCTTAAACCGATGTATCTCACCAGAAGGTAAGCGTTTGATGCAGAAGACCCACTTGCACCCGACAATATTGGCATGAGGTGGAGGGGGAACTAAGGTCCAGGTGTAGTTGCAGGTAAGGGCCTGGATCTCAGTGGACATGGCAAGGTGCCATTCAGGACTACGGAGAGCTTGTTTATAGGAAGTAGGTTCGAGGGTGGGAGGTAGAGGATGTTTGGTTGTGCAGAGATTGAAAGGGACTTTGGGTTTGAAGATGTTGTTCTTTGAGCGAGTAATGATTTGTTTGGGAGAGGGAGAAGGACAGGTAGAAGATGGAAGTGAGGTTGGATCAGGGAAGGAGGGACTGGAGATAGGAGGAGTAGTGGTAGAAGACAATGATGGGGACAGAGTAGCAGAAGAGGGTGGTGAATATGAAGAGGAAGAAGAAGATGAGGATGATAAGGAAGGAGATTGAGAAGAAGTAGGGTTAAGGGAGAAAGAACCCGAGGAAATAGGTGATGGGGAAGAGGAAGAAGAAGAAAGAGAGGAGTTAGAAGTGTGAGATATGGATGATGGAGGTGAGTGAGGAGGAAGAACGTGATAAGAGGAGATAGGAATAGAGTCAAGAGGTGCAGTGGATAAGGTAGAAGTAGGTCGAAATAAGGATAGGTTGTGATAAGGATAAGTGGTTTCAAGAAATTGCACAAGCCGAGAGACGAAGAATTTGGAGTTATGGAAATCAAAACACATGTATGCATGTTGATCAATTGCGTAACCTAAGAAAACACATGGAGAGGATCTACGGCTAAGTTTGTGAAGATGAGGATCATGCCCAAAGAGCTGTAGGTAGGGGGAGGACATGGAGAGGGTGGGTGTGGGTAATCTGTTGATCAAGTAGCTAGCGGTTTGAAAGGCAAAAGACCAGAAGGAAAAAGGTAAGGATGCATGATGAAGTAGGGCAAGGCCAGTTTCAACAATATGACGATGTTTTCGTTCGGCCAAACCATTTCATTCAGGGGTATACAGAGCGGAGGTGAAGAAGGAGATGCCATTGTTAGTAAAATAGTGTTTGAGCTTAAGAAATTTTCCCTCGTTATCAGAATGAAAGGATCGAATGGAAGTGTTAAAAAATTTCTCAACTAGGGTACGAAACCTGATGAACGTATCATAAATAGCTAATTGTTGTTGTAAAGGATATAGCCAAGTATAACGTGTGATATGATCAACAAAGATTACATAATATTTGAATTTATTGATAGAAAGAACAGGAGCAGGGCCCCATACATCAGCATAAATAATATCTAAAGGTTTAGAAGAAGAAACATGAGATTCAATAAAATGAAGGCGATGACTTTTATTACATGAGCAAGAAACACAATTAAATGATGGATCCATATGAACTTGAAACTTGTTTGCCAGATGATGAAGTATGCAAGCATGAGGATGACCAAATTTGTGATGCCAAAGTAAAGTGGAGGAGGCAGGTTGAATAGCAAGAGCGCGAGGAGGAGGAACATGTGGCAAGACGGATGGGAAAGGGTAAGTGTTGCCATTACTCGGGCTTTGAAGAAGGCACACCCCCGTGATCAAATCCTTCATAGTAAAAGAAGAGGTTGAGAATTCAATGGAGACGTTATTTGTTTTTGTAGAATTGATTGACTGAAATTAAATTATAAGTCATGGAAGGAACACAGAAAATATTGTGAAGATGAAAAAGGGAAGAGGAAGAGGAGAGTTGAGAAGAGCCGAGATGAGAAATAGACAAACCTGCACCATTACCTACAAGCATTTGATCATGACCGAGATAGGTTGTTTTAGGAGAGAGATTGTTGGGGTCATTGGTGACATGATGAGAGGCGCCAGAGTCAAGAATCCAAGGAGAAGAGTTGAGGGGAAAGGAAGAAGTGTTTGAAGTGTAAAGAGAAAGAGGTGTAGTGCAGTGAGCCTGAGGTCTGGAGTGTTGAAGGTGAGGAAAAACTTTGAAACATTGAGAAGTTGAATGACCATGTTTAGAATATAATTGACACACGATGGGTGAGAGGGTTGAATTTATGGAAGGGGTAGGGAGAAGAGGGGCTTGAGAGTGAGAGAATGGAGTTGATGATGGTCTACGTTTGTGAGGGTTAAAACGATTGGTAACGTTGGTTGTAATGGGCATTGTGAAACTTAAAGGTTCATCCTTTTTTGTATAGTTTTCAAAATCAACTAGCTTGTCTCTGAGTTTGAGGAAGGAGATGGGTGTGCCACGAGCACATAAAGGACCAGAAATATCTTTAAACTAAGGACTTAAACCATTTAATGCATAGATGACTAAATCTAGATCATCAAATTTTTGTTGAGAGATAAGAGAGATTTCATAAGCTAGTTGTTTCAGGGATTGAAGATAGGCTGTCACAGAAAGATTGCCACGAGTTGCGGTTGCAAGTTTGTGTTTAAGAGCCATGAGACGTGATCGAGATTGATTTGCAAAAAGTGTTTGAAGATGATCCCATGCTTGTTTGGACGTAGTGGGGTGACCAAGGAGAGTGAAAATGTCTGATTCCAAGGATGACATGATGGCATACAAAATGAGCTAATTTTGTCGAATCCAAAAAGCAAAGTCTGGATTAGGAAGAGTAAGATCATTGGAAATGATGGTTGGGGTTGGACATGGTTTAGTTCTATTAACAAAGGACATGAGATCATGCCCTTTGAGTAGCGCATCGACTAGAGAATGCCAAGAGTGATAGTTTGATTGATTGAGTTTTATGGGAATATGTTGAGCAGTGAAGGAGATCAGTGTAAAACCAGGATGATGAGGTAGAAGAGAAGAATTAAGGGAGTTCACATTAGGAGTGGACGATGAGGAGGTTGAGGAGGCCATTTGAAGTGCTGTGAAGCGATTGTGCTCTGATACCATGTAAAAGTGTAATGCAATCGTATATATATTAACTGAGTACATGAGTGTATATATTCAAGAGTTATTCTACTCTAACCCTAAGTATTTAAATAGTTGAATATATACAAGAATCTAGGAAGTAGTTGCATGAGAGTTATCTCTATCACTTTAAAGAGTTCACAAACTTGGAAAATATTTATAATATTTTTGTAATATTGAAAATTTGAATACTACTCTATAAATAATTTGACAAACGTCCAATTCATCTGTGATTTAAAAATAGATTACATGGTAAAATATAAATAGCAATAGTACATACTTTAAATTAATACTCTGAAAATTAATGAGTTACAGTGACTTGATATGTAATACACATGCATTTTATTCCTTAGGAAAATAATAACTTATTCACGAAAGGAAAGAACAAAAATAACTCAAAATAGGCTTTTAATTATCACTCCGTACAGTTTATTTATAAAAAAACATTCCCTATATAATTTCAAAAATATGCTTATTTTTATCCTTTTATTTTGATTTATAAATAAATATATGATTATATTTTCACTATATTTTTAGTTTAACAGTAAAATACTATTCATACATATTGTAATAATTTTAAAATAATTACGAAAATGCTATTGGTATAGTGTACTACAGTACTGAAATTTTTGAAAATATTTTTTAGATTTTTTTTAGAATTGTTGAAAATTCAAAAAATTCTTAAAAAAAATGGTAAATAAACATATTTTCAAACTTATTTTCTATTTTGATTAAAAATAAAAACCGAAAATAGGGTTACCACAGAATTCCTATGTTGCAATTTTTTTTTTTTTTTAAGAAGGTACAACTTCATATTTATGGTAGCATTAGACTTGGTCACAAGTCAAACTTTGAGTTTCATTTTATATAAAAATTTATCATGTTCAAGTAAATCCTTTTAAGAATTTAGACTAGTGACCTTATCAATTATTAGCTCTATACCATCCAAAAATAATAAATATCGACAAAAAGCTAACAAGGATGCCCTGTCTTTCTTTGGGAATATAAGGATAAAAATTAAAATGATAGAGAACCACTTAATGAATCTACCGAAGAAATTATTTGAAGGACTACAAAACTTTATAACCTAAAACTAAAAAATCGAAGTGTCTTTTACAGTGCTTTTATTTAGCAAAAGGGTAGTAAAGTTAGAATTAACCGAGAAACTTAAAGTTATGGGAGAAATTACAATTAAAAGAAAGATACAGGGGAATATTGTAACAATTAAAAGAAAATAAGATAAGCAACATTGCACTAAAATATCAGAGTGGAAAAATACATTTTACCCTTAAAAAAGAGAGAGAATCAATTAATAAATTTATTGAAGAAATTATTTGAAGTACTACAAAACTTTATTAACTAAAATTAAAAGAGTTAGTATTTAGTCTATTGATAGTAGACAATTTTTTACTCACCAGCGATATTCAGATTTTGATACGTAAAAAAATAATTTTAAAATAAATACTATTTTTACTATATGTCACAATCTGGATACAGTTAATAAAAAAAATATCTACTAATAATGGATTAAATTATTTTTCAAACTAAAAAGACATAAGGTAAACTTATATATAAATTTGAAGGAATAAATTATAACAATTAATTATGAAATTAGAGTATTAAAAAAATTTATTTAGAAAAGGAATAAATATAAATACATTTTTACAACAGAAGAAAATAATTATTTGTATTCACAAACCAGAAAAGAGTAAAATTAATCTGTACCTTGTGTGAAAGCATGCTTCATTAATTGGCCATCAATAAAGCATCTTTTGAGATAAAGTTTAAATATAGACTTGAAATCTTTTCATGATGATGTGTGTAGTGTGTACATATCATCGCAAACTCTTATACATTCCCTCTTTGTCACGCTGTGAATCTCAGAAGAAGACGAGGAAGAAGAACTACAGAGAGGGTTCATTGCTATTACCACAACTAATCCCACTACAATAATAGTTATAGTCTTCACACTACAACAAAACTACGGCATTACGGCGATTTTTTAGTGGGCTTAACGACGGTTTCGACCGTCGTTAAGCCCATTAACGACAGTTTTAAAACCTTCGTAGAACTCTATGTCTAGCGACGGTTTTATCAACTGTGGGAATAACCATCGCTATATCTGGTTTAACGACGGTTATAAACACCGTCGTTAAACCAGTTTTAACGGCGGTTTTTAACCGCCGTTAAAAGTAACGACGGTTTAATTATCGTCGTTATTTATTATTTATTATTATTATTTTTAATTAATAAAATTAATTATAACGACGGTTTTTAACAAAAATCGTCGTTATTTCTTTTTCTTTTTTAATCATAACGACGGTTTTTGTTAAAAACCAACGTTATTTCTTTTTATTTTTTTATTTTTAATTAATAAAATTAATTAAAATTTTTATATCAATTTTATTTGTAATTTAAAATATAATATTTTATACTATTCATAATACTACTAATGCTGTTTTTATTATTAAATTTTTATGCAAAATAAAAATTAATTTATATTTTTAATATTTTATAAATTAATTTATATATATTTTATTTTATTATATAATAATTAAGCGTTTGAATTATTTAAAAATTGAAAATTTTATTTTAAAATTTATTAATATTTAACTAGATACTAAAGATGCATAAATTATTGAATTATAATGAATCTATATATATACAAAATTTATATACAGAAAATTAATAGTAACAAAAGTGACAAAATTGCATACACAAATATAATAACTAAATCAAGTTTTCGGACCCTACGGATGCTGATCACGTTGATGCCCACTACCACGATCGCTGGGGTCCTGAAAAATCAATTTTGTTTGTTAGAATTTTGAATATTTTTAAAATAAACAAAATTATACCAACAATTTTTATGTATTAAAAGGTTACCCTGGGTCCGGGACTATGAAGTCCTGAAATTTCAGGTGGCAGTTGACCCTGAACTTTTTGTAGCAGGAACGTCATAGCAGCCTCCATCTGTGCTTGCCGTGCTGCGAGCTCAGTATCTTGTCGCTGGAGTTCAGCGTCTCACTCCTGCATAGCTGTCTTCAGGCGCTGCTGCTCGACGTCCCGCTCCTGCATAGCTGTCTTCAGGCGCTCCACTTCACTCTGTAAGTTGTGGTATGACTGCCCAGACTGTGAGCTCGACCCAGACGAACCACGGCTGAAGACTTGAGTTGGGCAAACACTCAACCCAAATCCTCGAACGCGGCCGGAGTGCTCCTTAGTGCCAATAGCTCTCGCAAGCGAATCGGCCGTCAAGAGCTCTTGGGACGAGCTGTCCTCCTGCTGGATCGAAGCAATTTTCTCCTAACATTCAATAACAGGAAATTAATAATATTAAACATTATCTAAAAATTAAATAATTATCCACGTAAGGTTGATAAGATTTTATTACTCACCGCAACAGCCCGAGTTTCGTCGTTGATGTATGATCCGTCAGCTCTTTTATGAGCTGCCATCCATACATCACCACGAGTCACTGGACCCTGAAGCTCAATCTCCTGAAAATTAAAATAATTAATCAATCAATTTATGATTATAGTCTTCTCAACATTTAAAAAAACAAAATATTTATAGATTTAAACTCACCATCTCCGCCTTTTTACGCGCAAGGCTCTTCGATCCAGTAGTGTGTGGCATTGTCAGCTGTCTTCTGTTTCGTTTATTCTTCGCAGCCACATCCTAATTAATCACATAGGAAAAATAATTAGTGACAATATTTAAAAGTTAAATTTTATAAATATATATTAACAACTTACCCTAGACTTCGCGTCTAGGCGATAGTCTACGAAAGTTGCCCACTGATCAAGTGGGATGCCTGTCGGGACTTCACTCCGCAACTGATCTCTGGTCTTCGTACCATCGTACGCCAGGCGAAATATATTGTATCGTGCTGCTCTCCATTTCACTCCTAGCGACTGCATGATCAGTTTCTTATGTTGATCCTTCACATTAAAATGTGTCTACAAACGAAATTAAAAAATTAGTTACACATAAATAATATATAAATTACAAAAGATATATGTTTTCATACCTGAATATTATTTACGAAGACATTCGTCTTCGACTGTTGAGGAATGCTCCTCCAATCCCTGTAAGAGATCGGGAATAACCGAAAGTTATCCCCGATGGTGCCGAGGAAGACACCGAGCAAACCGCCACTGTCTCCGATAGACTGGTGGTTGTTGTTGAACTGGACAACAACCTTTGACTTCTCAGGCAGGGCCCATATGTCATGGACAGTCAACTGTCTGGACGTCGTGTGCCCGGTCCCGTCTGTCAAAATAATTAGTGACAATTATATATTATATTACTAAGACAAAATTATTAAGCGCATAAAGTGTACATGATTACAATACTGACCGACTACATCAACTGTCTAACTCCTCTTGCGTCTGCGCTCCTGCTCACCGAGCTGATGCTCCTCCTCTACACCGCCAAAGATCGCCTCAAAATCGAACGAATAATCGTCATCCGGTGCCTGAGCGTCGGGTGGGGGGAGTGTGTAGGGGACGACCTGCGAATCCAGTGGCTGGGAGTCGCTAAGAGGGACTGATGATGCGGCAGCCTTCGACTTCATAGTGGGCTCTCCGCCCTCACTGATCGCCCCACGGGGCGTGGGAGTCTGAGAACTGGACCCCCCTGACATGTCTGATCTAGCCTTCTTCATCGTCACCGCTACTGGCAAAATGAAATTAATAAAACAATTATAAAATAAATTTTGCCTAATAAAAGTGATGGAAATAAATAAAATAGTACAGTAATTATAAGTAGTCTAAAATATATATAAATAGGCGGCAACAGCAAAACTAATACCGTAACAAGCATAAATTAACTTCTCCTTCTGGAAACAATCTTTCTAAATTTTGCATGTGTAACGAATCGCTCTCGTATATAAGATTTTCATCTTCATCGCCCATCTCGTATAAGTCACGGGGTTTTAAATGTATCACTATACTTCAGTTCTTGTCCAACTCATCTTGTACATAGTATACTTGATGAGCCTCAAATGCTTGGATGTATGGCTCGTCATCATCATTTTCACCAGTGTGAATCAACCGAAAAAAATCAACCGATGTCACCCTGAATTCATCAATTGCAATTCCTCTCGTTGTAGTTGTGTTGGCCCACATACACTTAAATAATACGACTGTAAAATGGCCATGGTAGTTTAACTCGACAATGTCCAATAGTTTTCCGTAATACGGGACGCCACCAAATTGCATATTCGTATCACTACTACTTGCATAACTCCTCGTCCCGAAAGTACCGTAAACTCCACTATTTTGAGATGTCATCCCTTGGTCTCGCTCTAAAGTTTGAAATTTGAATCCATTGACATTGTAAGCACTGTATCAACGTGCTCTATCTAGTGGACCAAGTGCCAGATATTTTAAATCAGCACACTGCGATCCATCGGCATCAATTGTGATCTGGAAAACGAATAAAGGATAAGTTGTACTCATATTTGACATATGAATTAAATGTGACCATGTTGAAATACTTACACGACGCGAAAACCAAGAGACAAATTCTCTGTGGACTTTTTTATCTATCTCGGTAGATGATCGCGTCCAACTTCTTAAACTAAGCCGTACATAGTCTCTAAATTCCCTGTTGAGAAAACATTGTCTAAACATTTAATGCTACACAGGACAAAAAATTGTATAATCATGTAGCTAAGTGTGAGTTAGCTTACTGTAAGTGAGGATCAACTTCTTTGCAGTTTGTTAAGACATGCCGATGAGCCTGCAATTTTTCCCGGGGAGAAATGGTGAAATAATCAAATCCACCAACTGGTCTTCCTATTGGTGGGAACAAACCCCTGTCAGACGTCCCAACATCAAGTCGATCATCCACACGAGGAGGACGATTGAAGACAGTGTCAACACCATCTATGTACCTGGAACAGAATAACAAAACTTCTCCTACAATATATGACTCTGCTATTGAGCCTTCTGGCCTTGCTCTATTCCGCACGAAAGATTTAAGTTTACCTAAGTATCTAGAGGACATAGATTAAATCAATAATAATGGATTAACAATAATGCAAGAAATTGGAATTATGTGTTTTTAATGTTTTACCTTTCGACGGGATACATCCAACGATATTGAACTGGTCCTCCTAACTTTGCTTTCATGACCAAATGTATAGTCAAGTGCACCATGACTGTAAAGAAAGATGGCGGAAATAACATTTCAAGATGGCACAGCGTCATAATGATTCGATTTTGAAGTTGATCAAGTTCATTAACATTCAAAAATCTGGAACACAGTTGCCGGAAGAATGAAGAGAACTCGATCAGAACTGCAGATACCGGCTTCGGAAGTGTCTTTCTTATGGCTAATGGTAACAGTTGTTCCATAAGGATGTGACAGTCGTGACTTTTAAGTCCTCCGATCTTACGCTGTCTTACGTCAATACATCTGGAGATATTACTGGAATAACCGTCAGGTACAGATACATTCTTAAGTGTTTTCAGAAATACTTCCTTGCCTGCATTTGTCAACGTGAACAAAGCAGGTGGATATTTACCGTTAGCATCTGGCCACAGCTCAGGCCTCACACCGAACTCTTTTAAGTCTTTCCGCGCATTTACGTGATCCTTTGAACGGTCAGAATCATTAAGTAAAGTGTAAATGGTGTTGTCGCAGACATTTTTCTCAATATGCATGACGTCAAGATTATGACGCAACATATTATTCGTCCAATACGAAAGTTTGAAAAATATACTTTTCTTACGCCATTGTTGAGTTCCAGCATCAACCGAACCTTGACCTCGAGAACGCCGTTGTTGAGTCCCAACATCAGTTTCCACATTTTTTCCAAAGACAACTTCAATATCATCGACTTGTCTTAAAATGTCTACACCACTCAGTTGCGGAGGAGGGTTTCTTCTTTCCTCTTTTACGTCAAACTTATTGCAGGCCAGCCTGAATTTGTGACCCAGAGATAAGAAGCGGCGATGACCCATAAAACACCACTTACAACTATGAGGGAGACGGACTGGAGTAGAGTCAAAGTTATAGTACGGATAGGCTAATCCAGTATGAGTATTCCAGCCTGATAAACATCCAAGGCCAGGAAAATCATTTATTGTCCACAAAAGAGCTGCATGCATATTGAACATTTCTTTGCCAAATGCATCGTACGTCTTAACACCTTCAACCCATAACTTATTCAGCTCTTCAATTAGTGGTTGTAAAAACACATCTATATCATTCCTCGGTGCTTTTTTCCCTGGAATTATCATTGACAACATGAATGAACTCTGTTTCATAGACATCCAAGGAGGAAGATTGTACGGAATCAGCAGAACTTACCATATACTGTAACTTGTAGATAGGTTTCCAAATGGATTGAAACCATCTGTTGCAAGGCCCAAACGAACATTTCTCGGATCTAATGCAAATTGAAGATTCAGAAGATCAAATCTCTTCCATGCCTCAGAATCCTTTGGATGCCTCATGATGCCGTAAAAAATTTTGGCTTCAGAATGCCATCTCATAAATTCAGCAGTTTTAGAAGACATGAACAACCTCTGCACTCTTAGCTTAACTGGAAAGTATCTAAGAATTTTATTAGGCACCTTTTTTCGCTTCTCCCCCTTTTGTTTTGGTTTCCACCTTGGTGCCGAGAACTTACTACAAGTTTCTCTACTTTCATGCTCACCCCAGTATAACATACAATCATTCTGACATGCATGAATTTTTTTGTAGTTCAACCCCAACTTATTAATGACTTTTTTAGCCTCGTAAAATGAAGGCGGAATCTTGGCATCTGGGAATACATCGACAAGCAACTCAAGTACCATCGACATTGCTTTGTCACTTAGGCCGCACAAATACTTGATGTGATACAACTTCACCAAGAAAGAAAGTTTTGAATACTTTTCACACCCTTCATAGAGCGGTTGTTCACCATCTTTCAGTAACTCATAAAAATCTGAACTATCATCCATCCTTTCTGCTGACTGCGGAACTGGCATATCCACAGAAGCGATGCTCTCATTTTCGGGGTGAATCCCGAATGCATCATGGACTATGTTCTGGACAGGGTCATCTCGAACTATGGGTTCTGAGACCTCAATAGGCATTATAGCATGTCCTACAACAGGTTCTTCTATAATCATTTCTCCATGCAAACTCTAAAAATTGTATCCCTCTAGAAATGGTTTGACGATCAAATGTTGGCGCACGACCTCGATGAGTTGCCATTTTTTGAATCTACACTTTGGGCATGGGCATATTATTCTACCTTTGACCCCAGAGTTGGCATTTGCGAATTCCAAAAATCCGTCTAAACCATTTAGGTACTCTATTGAATGTCGAGGTTTATTGATCCAAGATTTATCCATTTCTGAAATAATTATGAATTTAGATAACAATTAACCTAAATAACTCTTAATCTGAACTAAAAGAAAACATGACTATTTTACATAAGAAGGGATTTGCAATTGATTGTGCATAAAACACAACACATTTTGAAGAGGCGTAAAATGTTTTACGTGTAAAACATTTTTGACAAATTTTATGATAATAGACATTTAATGAAGCACTAAATAAAAAATCTTCGTTATTGTCATTAATTAAAAGGATAAGTTTCATGATCAAATCTCTACGAATCTAAATTTTTTTGAAAAGACAGCCGCTAGCAAGAAAAAATTGAATTATGATTTTACATCTGCCATTACAATTTCAATTATAGTATTTACATGGTAAAATTTCTAACAAACTTTTATAGGGAATTGAAATTTTCAATTCCCTATTTGAAAAAGTAAAATTAGTGGCCCATACAAGGGCCATATATTGAAGAATAATTCTACTCAATTACATTTAAGATCTTGTTTGTTCCTTAATAGAGAATCTAGTGTAATTAATTAAAAGGATGAGTTTTATGATCGAATTTCTACGAATCTAAATTTTTTGGAAAGGAAAACCACTAGCAGCAAAAAATTAAAATATTATTTTACAGCTGCCGCTAGGATTTCAATTATAGTATTTACATTGTAAAATTTCTAACGAATTCAGATAAGGAATTGAAATTTCAATTCTCTATTTAAAAAAATAAAATCTGTGGCCCATATAAGGGCCATATATTCAAGAATAATTCTACTCAATTACATCTAAGATCTTGTTAGTTTTTTAATAGAGAATCTAGTGTAACAACAAAGTGCATTAAAAATTATTACACTACTAGCATACATATTAAAATTATGTTATTATAAATTTGTTTCCATTTTTTAAAAACTACGTGTATTTTTAAATGAGTTTTATTTTTCTAAAAATAATTCCTAATACTAATTTTGTCTATTTATTAACATTTATTATTTTATCTCATCACCTGAATAAATATTTTAATATTTTATTAACAACTGTAATATAATTTGACTATTATTAATTTATGTATATTATTTAAATACGTTTATCAATATAATAACTACTTTCAATTTATTTACATTAATTTTAATAATATTTTTAAAACAGTAAATAACTTATATTTAAAACAAAATTCACTATCATTTTATACTAAATTTATAATATTAAATATATTTCTTAAATTTTTATTAAAACATACATATATTTTTAAAGTAGTGTCACAATTTTTTATCTCATCACCTAAATAAATATTTTAATATTTTATTAACAACTGTAATATAATTTGACTATTATTAATTTATGTATATTATTTATATATGTTTATCAATATAATAACTACTTTCAATTTATTTACATTAATTTTAATAATATTTTTAAAACAGTAAATAACTTATATTTTAAAAAAATTCACTATCATTTTATACTAAATTTATAATTTTATATATATTTCTTAAATTTTTATTAAAACATACGTATATTTTTAAAGTAGTGTCACAATTTTTTATCTCATCACCTAAATAAATATTTTAATATTTTATTAAAAATTGTAATATAATTTGACTATTATTAATTTATGTATATTATTTAAATACGTTTATCAATATAATAACTACTTTCAATTTATTTACATTAATTTTAATAATATTTTTAAAATAGTAAATAACTTATATTTAAAACAAAATTCACTATCATTTTATAATAAATTTATAATATTATATATATTTCTTAAATTTTATTAAAACATACGTATATTTTTAAAGTAGTGTCACAATTTTTGAAAAATTGTTTTCAATACTTACTCTATCTATTTATTAAAATTTATTATTTTATCTAATCAATTACACACTTCAATTCATCTACTAATTTTATGTTATTATATAAATGTATTTCTCCTTACATGTTTTCAACGAACATACTATATATTATAATATTAAACATCATAAATATCACAAAAATAACACAAATTTTAAAATTGATTCATACAATGTATATCACAATGTCAAATATATTTATAAAAAAAATAGTAAGTACATAAAATATCTAATATTATCACAATCTAACATACAATAATTTGAAATAAATTCATTCAAAATCAAATTAATTAGATTACATACCTTCAAAATGATTCCAAATAAATAACGCACAAAAATCAAAATCAAAGTGTCGTCCCAACGTCAGAATATCTTCATAAAAGAAAATAAAAAGTAATATAAGAAAATATTTTGAACATACAATATATAAAAAAAATAATCAAATACAATTAAAAAAATTAAATGACATACCTTGAGAATAAATAAAACAAGTCGCAGAGAACACCACAGTACAAAAATTTAAAAGTCACAATAAATAATTTCAGAGAGTGTATTATGCAAAAAAAAGCTATCAAGAAACTGTTGTAACAAAAATAAGGAGGACAATTCAATTTATAAATGGACGTATGGTTTAACGACGGTTAATAACCGTCTTTAAACAAAAAGAAACCGTCGCTAAATGGGTTTAGCGACGGTTCTTTAAAAAACTGTTGTAACTTGTAAATTTAACGACAGTTTTTCCTAAAATCGTCGTTAAACTACACGAACATCGAGTAACGGTTTGAATTCCGAACGTTATAATTTTACAATGGTTTTCTTTAAACCGTCGTTAAATAACAACGATTTGTAGAAATACCGTCGTAAAATTACGACGATTTTCTAAAAACCGTTGTAATGTCCGTAATATATTTTCCTGACCCCAAGTCGACGCAGATGACCACGGTTGGATCTTAACCGTCCGTATGTAACGACGGTTTTGTGTAGAACCGTCGTTAAGTGCCCAACTTTAACGACAGTTCATAAACCGTCGTTAAACATGGCTTTAGAGACGATTTTTTGTGACCGTCGTTAAACACCCGTTGCCATTCCCCGCTTTTCTTGTAGTGTCAGTATAACCTTTCTTTTTCAAATCACTTCCTTCGATAAGCTCTAAAAAGGAAATTTAGCTTGTTAGCCCAATGACTCTACCATGGTGTATATATATAGGTAAAATTTTATGTTAATTTCTTTGTAGTGTTTCAAGTTAATATAAATAGCCTTTCAGGAATATAATAGGGGTTTTAACTAAAATGACTGGGTTTGATTCACTATTTTCATGGTACATATGGGTCTTTCATAGCTTTGAACCTGAGCTTTTGAAAATTCTCACCAATGTGAATGAAGAGGATTTCTTTTCTGTTTGGTCTTCGTTGTATTAGTATCAAGGTTTTTGTGAAAAATCATAGAAACTGAGTCATTAAATTTCAGAAAACCTGTCTTTTGGTTTGGATAGTGAGCTTTTGAAGGAGTCATCGACATGGAATATTGTTCATTGACAGGACCATATATACTAGAAACACTGAATCCCTGCTTTAACCATGATGCTAACATTATATACATTACCTTCTTCAAGCTCTAGAGTGATTTCATTGCATAAAACTAGCTAGCTTTCAAGTTTCAACTTTATACCTATTAGTGTATATGTGTTTGTCTCAGTGATAAATCTACTCCCTCACAAAAGAGATGGCGGAGGTTCAAGTCTCCCTAACTCTCAAGGTAGAAAAAATTTAGTCTCCAACTATCTCTAGTGAAAAATTAAAAAAGGAAACTTTATATCTATTAATCCTAATTAAGTTATTGTGATGGCCGTGAAGGGCAACAAGGGAAAAAATATTTTTTTAAATAAAATAATTTTTTTTATTCTTTTATTTAATTACTTTTTTATATTTAGTTTTTGTCTAACCAAGACAAAAATTCATTTATAAATGACACCAGAATATATATTTTTTATTGTGCTAGAGAAGTAAAAAAATTAGAGCTTTCATGTATAGTACAATTACAAGCCAAAATCAATATATGTTAGATTATCATACCCCTTGTCAAATTAAAAAAAAAACTCATACATTAATAATATTGCTAATTGTGCGCTTGTCGTAAAAATTGATCAAATACTATATAATTTTTTTTCTGTTATAATGGTTTTTCAAATATATATATATATATATATATATATATATATATATATATATATTTTAATTTGCTAGCACGGCTAATATTACCACACCTCAATTTGATTGAGAAAGTTTAGGAAGTACGTACCTACCAACTAAAAACCTCCACAACTTTATAACTCTATATAAGTATCTAATTAAGTTTATCTGGATATATATATATATATATATATATATATATATATATATACACACTAATTAAATTGTTATGTAACATTTCCATAATGATGCTTATGAGAGAAAAAAAATTGTACACATAACATCACGAACGTAAAAAGTTTGAATGATATTGCAATACAGCTAGTCAGCCACATCGATACTTTAAGCATAATTCGTTTATAAATTTTTTTTTTTGGTATAATTGAAGGGGTCAATGCTAAAGGCCTTAGAGAAAAAGGGGCTACATCAGTATGAAAGGGGTACAGCACATGTCACTTATCAGTTGTTACATGAGCAACTAAATACAGTTAATATAGTTAAGGCTGTGTCTATATAAAAGTCTTGTACGATGAGCATGTTACAATACATAATTCTAATTCAACTCCATTCTCTCTTTTTTTTCTTCTCATTTTTGCTTCATCTGTTTACTTTTCTTCTTCATTTTACTTTACTGTTGCAACTCTCACATGGTATTAGAACCCGTGAGTCCTCAATGAAAAATACTTCAGCAGCTCTTTAAACATGTTTGCTACAACAAATTCATAGTGTGTATTATTTTCGCATAGCTTATAAGTGAAACTCGATGAAAAGGATTATCTTCTGTGGAAGCCCCAAATCTTGGCTGTGATAAGAGGTCACATGCTGCAAAGATTTCTTGACCCCAACGTTCCAATACCAGCTAAATTTGAGTTAGAGCAAGATGCCTTAGTTGAGAACGTTAGCAAGAATTATGCTGATTTAGAGAGTCAAGACTAGTTAATACTGTCGTGGTTTCTTTCTTTGATAATTGAGGGAATACTTATGTAGGTTGTTGGATGTGAAAGCTCCAGACAAGTATGGAACATAATTAAATCTTTTTTTAATAATCAAACACAAGCCAAAGCTAATCAATATAAAATGAAGTTTTGTAATACCAAAAAAGGTAGTTTAACTATAAGTGAATATCTCTTAAAGATTAAGAATGTCATTGATTCACTAATCAATATTGGCTGTACAGTTACCATAAATGATCACATTGATGCTATACCAAAAGGTTTACCAAAAGAATGCTAACCATTTGTCACGTCTATGACTTCTAGATTGGACCCATACAGTGTAGAGGATATGGAATCACTACTCTTAGCACATGAAAGTCGTTATGAGCAATTTATCAAAACTACTGCATTATTATCTGTAACTATGGCTAAGTGACACTACAAGAAAAACGGGATTTAACGACGGTTTTTTAGTGACTTTAACGACGGTTTTAACCGTCACTAAAACCTTTAATGACGGTTACAAAAACCGTCGTAGAATCAATAATTTAACGACGGTTTTGAAAACCATGGGTATTCCGTCGTTAAACCATATTTAACGACGGTTTTAGAACCGTCGTTAAATTTTTTTTGTGACGCCGTTTTAGCTACGATTTTTTAGCGACGATTTTAAACCGTCGCTAAACCTATCTTTTGCTTTAACGACGGTTTAAAAACCATCGCTAAACACTTTTTTTTTAGAATGAAATCAAATAGTCAATCCTTTAACCATGGATAGAGATTAACCTACACCTTCTGCCTTTTGCTTATAGATTTTTAGTTTATTTTAATATATTTTAAGATTCTTATAATTGTATCTCCAATAATAATAATATCCATAAAAAAAAATTTAACAATAAAAAATTAACTAAACTTTAGAATTACAACTGATATTTAAATAGAGAGAAGATGAGGGAGAAGTATTCTTCATAAAGACTTACATCATTGTTGCTTCTTCGTGAAAAAAATAGAGATAAAATAAAAAGAGAAACATTCTTTACAACAAATCTAGTAGCCTAATCGAAAGGAGAAACCTTCTCTAAATGAAAAATAAAGGAGGGAAGATGAGAGTGAAAAATGGAGGGAAGATGTGTGAGATGTATAGAAAAATTAGAGTATTTAACGACTATTTTTTAAAAACCGTCGTAAAAAACGCGCCAGAATTAACATTCAAATAATAATTTTTAGTGACAGTTTTCTAAAAAACGTCGTTACAAACGCACCAAAATTAACATTCAAATTATAATTTTTAGCGACGGTTTTTAGAAAACCGTTGTTATTTAGCGACGGTTTTGTAAAAACTGTCGTTAAAAACGCGCCAGAATTAATATTTTTAGCGACGATTTTCAGAAAACCGTCGCTAAAAACTGACAGATTTAAAATGTGAGCAGAAATAACAATTTTTAGCGACGGTTTTCAGAAAATCGTCGCTAAATAACGACGATTTTTTGAAAACCGTCACTAAAAGTTGAAAATTTTAAAAAATAGCAAAAATTAACAATATTTAACGACAGTTGTTTGAAAAACCGTTGCTAAATAGAGACAATTTTTTAAAAACCGTCGTTAAATTTATTTAGCGACTGTTTTTTTTAATAACTGTCGCTAAATAACCACGGTTTTCAAAACCGTCGTTATTTTATGTGTTAGGTACGATTTTTTTTAACCGTCGTTAAAATTCTGTCGCTAAAACCTATTTTTGTTGTAGTGTGAGTATGGATTTTTCTCTAAGAAATCAAAACTTTGGCAGATTTAGTAGTAATTCCCAAAGCTATCGAGACAAAGGAGGTAAACGAAAAAACTACAATGGCAAAAGAGGCAAAGGAGGCAGGTTCCACACCAATAGATATCCCATAAATTTTCAAGTATGTGGAAAAAAGTGGTCAAGCCTTAATTTTTTTTCACAAATTCATATCAATTGAATACTACGAGTCTTATAAATGGTAAACAAAATCATCAAATGGCTGCAATGATTGCTACCCCAAAGACTATTTTTGACATTGCTTGGTATCCTGATTTTTGGGCATTGAATTGTGTAACCCCAGATGAAGGAAATCTTCAAAGAAAAGATTGAATTTCATGGACAAGATCGTTTACATGTTGGCAATGGTAAAGGACTACGAATTTTTCATATTGGTCATTCAACTATGTTTTCACCTCTTAATCCCTCTACTAAGATGTCATTAAACAACTTGTTGCATGTACCCTCTATCACTAAAAATTTACTTAGCCTGTCCAAATTTTGTAAAGACAATGTAGTTTTATTTGAATTTTCTACTGACTCTTATTTGGTTAATCCTCAGGCTTCCAAGATAGTTCTTTTGAAAGGGAAAGTTAGCAATGAACTATACATTTTTGACAACTTTTCACTATCTCATCTTCAGCCTTTGTCCACTAGTTCTAGCAATTCAAATAGTTCAAGTTCTGCCTCAAACATCAAACTTCAATTCTCTATTGTCTTTAATAGTTTTACATTGTGGCACAATAGACTTGGCCACCTATTCTATAAGATTGTAAATCACGTTTTTAAAGATTGTAATATACCAGCAATTTCTAATAAAAGCCAATTCGATTCATGTAGATCTTGTTGTTTAGGAAAATTACATAAGTTTCCTTTATCTTACTTAACTACAACTTACTCTCAACCTGTTGATCTTATAAACAGATTTATGGGGACCCTCTCCTACTCTTTCAAAGGGGCATAGATATTTTTTTCATTTTATAGATGCTCCCACCAATTATGTATGGTTTTTCCTCTTAAAACAAAAATATGAGGTTCTTAATGTCTTTCTTCAATTCAAACAAATGGTTGAACTTCAACTTGGTAAAAATGTAAAGAAAATTCAGTCTGATTAGGGAGGGGGATACCAATCTCTTTCAAAATATCTTTCATCTCAAGGTATTCTTCATCAAATTAGCCACCCTATACTCCTTAGCAAAATGGAAAAGTTGAAAGAAAGAATAGAAAATTGTAGAAGTTGGTCTTACGCTCTTAGCCAATGCACAAATGCCCTCAAATTTTGAAGCCCTTTTTCACGTCAAATCTACCTATTCTTTTATTAAAACTTTTGGCTGCAAATTTTTCCTTTACCTTAGACCTTATAGTAAGTTTAAGTTTTATTTTAGATTAAAACCCTGCATTTTCTTAGGTTATAGTGACTCACACAAAGGTTATAAGTTTCTTGACTCAAAGGGCAATGTTTATATTTCTTGGCATGTTGTATTTCATGAACAATCTTTTCCTTATGTCTCTTATTTCTTACATCTCATCAAACACCTCTTTCTGTCAGTTTACCTTTTGAAACTGCACCTAAGTTGTACCAGTCTCCATCATTGCCACATGTACATATGCCTATTATTTTTTATACTCATATATTACTGCTTTTCATTCATCTTTTGACTCTATTGGTACTAATCATGATTTTGAAGTATCTAATACTTCTCTAACAATACCCAACAATCCAGCAATAACACCCTTTCACTCTTCTAAAGTAATTCCCTAGCAACAACTTTCAGATCATACATATCCTACTGCAAGCATTCAATTCTCCTCCACCTCTGTCATTTCTCTAGGAGAACCTCAACAGCTACAACATTTAAGCAAAAATGCTCATACTTATAGTATGATCACAAGGGGTATAACAGGGATCACAAGGGGTATAACAGGTATCTTTTAGCCAAAAGTTTTTCTAGCAAAATTAGAACCCACTTTTGTCAAAACAACACTTAGTGATCCAAGGTGAAAGGTTGCCATGAATGCTGAATAAACAACATTAATGAAGAATGAAACTTGAAAACTAGCTGAACTACCATAAAAGAGACAACCTTTTTGTAATAACCTTAAAAAAATTTACTTTCTCTCTCTAAAAATTCTAAAACTTCACTCTAGATTTCTAACACTTCTGGACTTCAGATTTCAACACCATCATTGCTTACGGATTTAGAATGACAAGAACTACAAATATGTCTTATTGATTTTTAAAAATCAAGTTGAAAATCTGCCAGAAAATGAAGGAAAAACCTTAGGAATGTAAGTTCTAAAACTCCTACTTAGAGTCCTCAAATTGAAAATCTGACAACATAAATGGATTCAAGAGGTGGAAAAATTTTAGGATATGAAATCTTTCAGTCATCTAACAACTTTTTGTGCGTTGTGAATAGTAAATCCGCCCTACCCACTTTTGTCAAAACAACACTTAGTGATCCAAGGTGAAAGGTTGCCATGAATGCTGAATTAACAACATTAATGAAGAATGACACTTGAAAACTAGCTGGACTACCATCAAATAGACAACCTTTTTGTAATAACCTTAAAAAAATTTACTTTCTCTCTCTAAAAATCCTAAAACTTTTTTCTAAATTTCTAAAACTTCTGAACCTCGAATTTTAACACCACCATCGCTTATATGGATTTATAACGACAAGAACTACAAATCTGTCTGATTGATTTCTAAAAATTGAGCAAGAAATCTGCCAAAAAATGGAGGAGAAACCCTAGGAATGTAAGTTTTAAAACTTCTACTTAGAGTCCTCAAATTGAAAATCTGACAACATAGATGGATTCAAGAGGTGGAAAAACCTTAGGATATGAAATATTTTAGCCATCTAACAACTTTTTGTGCTTCGTGAATAGTAAATCCACCCTGCATGAATAGTGATTCCAACTATGTATAGTAATTCTGACTGTGAATAGTATATTATTAATTTACTAGTATTGACCAACCTCTCGAAGGCCAAATTTCGTGATTCCGGAGTCATTTCCTAAGTTTTTGGACCCTTTGAACTCGTTTTTTAGGTCCATTTGATCATATTTGACTTGAAAAATACATTTGGAGATATCCAACTCGGAACCTTAGTTTTGCGAGTAGATAATTCTTTCCATACTTACTCTATGCTCTTTTTGAACTCTAAATGTTACAATTGATTATGTTTACGAGTTATTTAAACTTTTATATGTCTCTAAAATTGATTAAATTACCTGATTTGTTTATAATCTGGCATATAGTTCAAGAAGAGTAAAGGAAATATATTGTCCATATGGCATTGATATGTAAAGCTATAAGATTGGCTTGGAAAAGGGCATGTATATGTGATTACTCTGATTGGGAAGTTTCAAACAGAGGAATTGTACTAAGATTGAAAATTATAAATTTATAATGAAGCCTCTGTTTTGAACGATATGGCATATGTGTAAATAATGATTTCTATAGAGGAATCCTATTGGAAACACTGTTTGCTAACAAGCAGGGTTGGTGCTAGCCTCGTGTGACGGTCAGCACACGAAACTTGATATGTGAAGGAGAGCGGGATGCCTCTTATCTGGGAGAGATGCCGACTATATTATATGTGATTTTTCATCCCTTGCTGTGTGCTTAGAAAATTGCCTATATCAGTGTTCCTTCGCGTGTCCTCTTGAATGGTGGTAGGGAAAACCTTAGCTAGGATGCTGAGTTTAGGAAAATCTTATACTACCAAAGTACGGAATGGCTTGAACTTTGATATGGTGGTTCCGATATGGGATCCTCCTAATGTTTTCATGAGAAATATTTTGATGCATAACAATATTTTATTAATGATCATACCATATTGTATATGATTTTAGATATCTGAATATGATTTGAACTAAGAATATTTGAAATGCGAGTCTCATATGGATGTACTTCCAAACTGTAATTTTCTACGTGATAAATTTTAAAATATGAGTACATCCATATGTTGACCTAAGAGGTCATATGAGGTATTATCTGCTCATTGAGTTGTCAAACTTACTACATGATATTTACATTTTTTTTTCAGATAAAGATACAGAGTTTGGTCCTACAGCTACAAGATCAACTAGGTGTCATATTCTTTGGGTGAACCTACATTGTTTCCAAGGCTCACAATGTTTAAATTATTATGTATTTGTAATCTAGAGTATGCTCTGAATGTCATAGGCAGGATCTTTACTTCTGCTGTAATATATATGAATATAAATTTGGCATGTATGTTTGGATATACTAAAAAATTTGTGAAATTTTATGATTATCGCTATTATGAGATTTACTTAGAGCATGTATGTATTAAATTAAGAGTAAAGTTATTTGCTATTCGTGACAATTATGTTCCTATAAAATGAGGGCGTGACAAGTTGGTATCAGAGCATTAAGTTTTCCTATGGCTATCAGAGCAAATGATTTAGTAAGATCATTAGTATGGATATAAGCCATATATATTTATGCTTTAGGTGCTGCTGAGAGATTCTATAGGGTTTCAATTTTATTTTTATTACAAGTTTGTTAAAGTTCTTAGTATAAGGCTGATTGAATATTATGGTATTTTAAAAAAGTTATTTTATTTTGTATAGCTTATGATGTCGCCAAGAACTAGAGCGGTAGTTAGAGAAGCTGTAGATCGTGCACCATCTACAAAAGAGTCTGCACAATCTACAATTCTAGTACAAAGAGGTCATAGTAGAGGCTAACCTAGAGGAAGGGGTAGAGGGCGTGTACAGGGTATGAGAACCCCAAGACATGATGAATATGTCTATGTATCTGATAGAGTCCTTGAGGATAAAGCATAACCCCCTTAGGAGCCACATGATAGAACAACTAATATGATTGCTGGCATACATAGGAGTTTAGAGACATTGGTCAGATTTATAATAGAACAAGGCAGGAGGGATGGCCAACCACAAGAAAATTCTCCTAAAGCACAAGAACTGGAAAGACCAACTGAACAAGATAACAAATTTACAGGGATTGAGATGACATTACCACAATTCCTTAAATTGAAGTCCTCGACTTTTTTTGGGTCAAATATTTAGGAGGACCCACAGATATTCATTGATGTTGTGGAACGAGTTCTCAGAGCTTTGGGTTGTTCCACTAGAAGATCTATTGAACTAGTGTCTTTTCAACTATCAGATGTGACCTAGGTTTGGTTTGAGACTCTGGTATAAGGAAAAGCAGTTACTTTACCACCAATGGAGTGGGACGAATTTAAGGAAGCATTTATGAATCATTTTCTGCCAATGATTGAAAGGGACAAGAAGGCAAAAGAATTTGAAGAATTAAGACAGACATCGAACATAACCGTTTCTGAATATGACATCTATTTTACCTGATTGTCTAGATATGCACTATATCTGATTCCTAATGAAAAAGATATAATTAAGAGATTTGTTTTAGAGTTGATACGTCCATTGTTTAAATCGGTGGGTCCCTAGATTAACCATTTTCTAACTTATTCAGCAGCTGTCGATTGTGCTAGAATGATAGAAACACGAGAGTTAGGAGACATAGAAGGTCTAAAGAGAAGAAAAAGAGATCAAGATAATAATATCCAGACTAGTTATAATCCTAATATGAGAGGACAAAGATTTCGAAATCCACAGCGTTTAACTCAAGCAGGATCTGGTGGTTCCAGCCAGACATTAGTCAATATCAAGAAGTAAAGAATGATTCAAAGAGATATGAGACCCACTAGTCAACAAGATTCAAGATCAATTCCATTATGTCCCATTTGTAGCAGGCCTCATACTGAACAGTGTCACAGAGAAACTAATGCATATTTTAAGAGTGGATAAGTAAGTCATTTGATGAGAAATTGTCCACAATTACGAAATTTGAGTCAAGCATTAGTACAACCAGCTTCACCCCATGTATTTGTACTAGTACGATCAGCTAAAACAACTTCAGGTCAAAAAAGTAGTAGTGGTATAGGTATAGGTAGAGGATTAGCAAGCCGAGGCCGAGAACAAGCTCGAGTTTTTTCCTTGACACAACAAGATGCTCAGGCCTCAAATGCAATAATGATAGTTACATTATCAGTATATTCCCATAGAGCATATATAATGCTCAATTTTGGTGCTACTCATTCTTATATATTACCCTGCTTTGCTAAGAAATTGGGTAGCAATCCTACTAGTTTATATTGTTCTTTCATGGTTGCTACTCCATTGGGAGAATTCTTACTGGTAAATGATGTGTATAAATTGTGTGAGATTTCGATAGTTACATTATCAGTATATTGTCATAGAGCATATATAATGCTTAATTCTGGTGCTACTCATTCTTATATATCACCCTACTTTGCTAAAAAATTGGGTAGCGATCTTACTAGTTTATATTGTTCTTTCATGGTTGCTACTCCATTGGGAGAATTCTTACTGATAAATGATGTGTATAAATTGTGTGAGATTTCAATAGAACATAAAGAGACTCTTATATATTTGATAGTTCTTAATATGGTAGTCTTTGATGTGATACTGGGAATAGATTGATTGTCATCATGCCATGCCATTTTATACTATCACCTTAAGGTGATTAAATTTAATATTCTTGAAGAATCTTCTTTCTTGATACAAGGAGATCGTAGTGAGGTACCTAGTAATTTAATCTCTTCTCTAACATCTTATAAGCTATTACAAAAAGGATGCTAGGGGTATTTAGCAGTAGTCAAAGATATTAATATGAAGTACACCAATGTAGAGTAGGTTCCAGTGGTCAGGGAATTTTCTGATATGTTTCCTGAAGAATTTTCTGATGTGTTTCCTGAGAAATTTTTAGGGTTACCCCCAGAACGAGAAATTGAGTTCGGTATTGATTTACTTCAGGAAACCTAACCAGTGTCTATACCTCCATATAGAATGGAGCCGACCGAACTTAAAGAATTAAAAAATCAATTACAAGACTTGTTGGACAAGAGATTTATACGCCCTAGTACTTCTCCTTGGGGTGCTCCAGTCCTATTTGTGAAAAAGAAATATGGATCGCTATTGTTGTGTATTAATTACAAACATTTAAATAAAGTGACAGTACGTAATAAATATCCATTAACTCATATAGATGATTTATTTGACCAGCTACAGGGTGCTCAATGTTTTTTGAAAATTGATTTGAGATATAGGTATCATCAATTGAGGATAAGAAAGAAGGGCATTCCGAAAACTGCTTTTAGGACTCGGTATAGAAACTATGAGTTCTTAGTAATGCCATTTGGTTTAACAAATACCCTAACTACATTCATGGATTTGATGAATAGAGTATTTAAACCTTTCTTAGATCAGTTTTTTATTATATTCACAGATGATATCTTGGTATATTCAAGGAGTTCAGAGGAGCATGTGCGACATTTAAGGATAACTTTGTAAACCCTAAGAGAACACCAACTGTATGCTAAGTTTTCAAATTGTGAATTTTGACTTAGTAGTGTTACTTTTCTAGGGCATGTAGTTACCAATGATGGTATTCAAGTTGATCCTAAAAAAGTAAAAGTGGTGCAGCAATGGCCACGCCCTATGACAATTACAGAGATCCATAGTTTTTTTGGTTTAGCAGGCTATTACCATAGATTCGTTAAATATTTTTCAAAAATAGCTGCTTCTTTGACAAAGTTGACAAGGAAGGGAATAAAGTTTGACTGGTTAGATGAATGTGAAAGAAGTTTCCAAAAACTCAAAGAATATTTGACTACGACGCTAGTACTGTCTATTCCTTCAAGTACCGAAGGATATACAGTATACTGTGATCCATCGAGAATTGGATGTGTTGATGCAATATGGTCGAGTCATTGCATATGCATCCTGATAGCTTAAGACACATGAGCAAAATTATCTGACTCATGATTTGGAGATGGCAACAGTGGTTTTTACTCTCAAAATTTGGAGGCATTATCTGTATGGTGAGACATGTGAAATTTATACAGATCATAAAAGTCTCAAATATATTTTTTAATAAAAAGATCTTAACTTAAGATAAAGACAATGGATGGAATTACTTAAAGATTATGACTTCACAATACTATATCATCCAGTTAAGGCTAATGTAGTGGCTGATGCATTAAGTAGTAAGTCTATAAGTAGTTTGCTCATATCACAGTGATAAGGAAGCTGTTGGTTAAAGAAATGCATAAGTTGGAAAGTCATGGGGTAGTATTGGAAGTAAAGGAGCCTAAGATACTATTGGCCTATATGCAGTTTCAATCGTCTTTAGTTGAGTAGGTGAAAAATGCACAGAAAGAGGATGCCTATTTATGCAAGAAAATTGAAAAGGTGAAGAATGACAGTGCTGTTGAATTTACTATAGACTCTGAAAAAAATGTGAGATTGGGCAAGCGGTTGTGTGTACTTAATAAAGAAGAACTTAAGAAAGAGATTTTAGAGGAAGCCCATAGATCCATATATACCATTCATCATGTGGTAACTAAAATGTATAAAGATCTAAAAGAAATTTATTAGTGGGACAATATGAAGAAAGATATAGTTAATTATGTCTCTCGATGCTTAACTTGCCAGCAGGTAAAAGCAAAATATCAAAGGCCTATAGGATTACATCAGTAGATAGAGATACCTGAATGAAAATGGGAAAGAATAACTATGGATTTTGTTATAGGGCTACTGCGGACACCAAAAGGGTTTGATTCAATATGGGTGATCATTGATAAGTTGACTAAATCAGTACATTTTCTACCAGTGAAAACCATATACAACGTAGCTCAGTGTGAAAATCTGTATTTGAATGAGATAGTGAGGCTTCATGGAGTGCCAATATCGATTATTTCTGATCGAGGATCACAGTTCGTAGCTCATTTTTGGAGAGCCTTCTAAGAAGCTTTGGGTACGAAGTTAAATATTATTACTACTTTTCATCTTTAAATAGATAGACAGTCTAAGCGAACCATCCAAATATTGGAAGATATGCTTCAGGCATATGTGCTAGATTTTCAAGGTAGTTGGGAAAGATTCTTTCCCTTAGCTAAATTTGTTTATAATAATAGCTACCAATCCAGTATACAAATGGCCCTTTTTGAGGCATTATATAGTAGGCATTGTCGTTCTCCGATTAGATAGTTTAAGATAGGCGAAGCTAAAATTTTAGGGCTTGATTTGGTATAAAATGCATTTGACAAGGTAAAGTTAATTAAGGAAAGGTTGTTAATAGCCTAGAGTAGACATAAAACTTATGTTGATAACAAACGTCGACCATTGAAATTGTCATAGGTGAACATGTCTTCTTGAGGATATCTCCTATGAAATTAGTAGTAAGATTTGGGAAAAAATAGAAGTTAAGTCCATGGTATATAGATCCATTTGAAATTCTTGATATGATCAGCCCAGTAGCTTATCATTTAACTTTGCCACCTGAATTGAGTAATGTCCATCGACTCTTTCACGTGTTTATGCTACGAAAGTATCTACCAGACCCAATACATGTTATTCAATATCAGTAGATTCAGTTAGACAAAGATTTGTCATATGAGGAAAAACTAGTGTCTATAGTAGATAGACAAGTGAAGAAACTGCATTCAAAGGAAATACCCATAGTGAAAATGATGAGGCAAAATCACTTTTCGAAGGAAGTTACTTGGGAAAGAGAGGAGGATATACGCGCCAGATACCCATATCTTTTTAAATCATGAGGTTAGTTTTATTTGTAAATATAGATGTGAAATTTGAGGACTGAATTTCTTTAAAGGGGGAAGAATGTAATAATCTTAAAAAAATTCACTTTCTCTCTCTAAAAATCCTAAAATTTCTCTCTAGATTTCTAGCACTTCTGGACCTCGAATTTCAACACCACCACCGCCTATGAATTCAGAACGACAAAAACTACAAATCTGTCCGATTGATTTCTAGAAATCAGGCTAAAAATTTGTTGAAAAATAGAGGAGAAACCCTAAGAAAGTAAGTTCTAAAACTCCTACTTTGAGTCTTTAAATTGAAAATCTGACACTATAGATGGATTCAAGAGGTGGAAAAATCTTAGGATATAAAATTTTTCAGCCATCTAACAACTTTTTGTGCGTCGTAAACATTAAATCCAACTGACATAAATAGTGATTTCGGCGGTGAATAGTAATTCCAAATGTGAATAGTACCCCCATCAGTTGATCTGTGTTGACCAATCTCTCGAAAGCCAAATTTCGCAATTCTTGAGTCATTTCTTAAGTTTTTGGACCCTCCGGACTCGTTATTGAGGTCCATTTGATTATATTTGACTTGAAAATTATATTTAGGAATATCTAACTTAGAACCTTGGTTTTGTGAGTGGATAATTCTTTCTATGATTTACCCTATACTGTTCTTGAATTCTAAATGTATAATTGATTATGTTTACAAGTTATTTATACTTTTATATGCCTCTGAAATGGATTAAATTACTTGATTTGTTTATAATCTAACATATAGTTCAAGAAGAGTAGGATTTTGAAAATAGATTTTTGAACTCATTGAATATATGATTTTAAATATATTTCTCATCATATGGTAAGGAAAATATATTGTGCACGTAGCATTGATATGTAAAACTATAAAATTGTGTTGGAAAAGGGTATGTATATGTGATTACCTTGATTGGAAAGTTTTTAATAGAGGAATTTTACTGAGACTAAAAATTTTGAATTTATAATGAAACTTCTATTTTGAATGATATGGCATATGTATAAATAATGATTTTTGTGGAGGAATCCAATTAGAAATATTGTTTGCTAATAGCAGGTGATGTTAACTCTGTGCATATTGACACCTTAGCTAGCATAGGTGGTGTTAGCCTCGTGTGACGGCTAACACATGAGATATGATATGTGAAGGAGAGTGGGATACTTCCTATCTGGGCGAGATGCTGACTATATGATATGTGATTTGTCCTCCCTTGCTATGTGCTTAAAAAATTGCCCATATTAGAGTCCCTTTGCATGTCCTCTTGAATAGTGGTAGGGCAAACCTTAATTGGGATGCTGAGTTTAGACAAATACTATACCACCAAAGTACGGAAGAGTTTGAACTCTGATATAGTGGTTCTGATATGGGATCCTTCTAATGTTTTTATGAGAAATATTTTGATGCATAACAATATTTGATTAATGATCATACCATATTGCATATGGTTTTAGATATCTGAATGTGATTTGAGCTAAGAATATTTGAAATACAGGTCCCATATGGATGTACTTCCGAGCTGTAATTTTCTATGTGATAAATTTTAAAATATGAATACATCCATATGTTGACCTAAAAGGTTATAGGAAGTATTATCTGCTCACTGAGTTGTCAAACTCACTACAGGATATTTATATATTTTTTCAAATAAGGATACAAAGTTTGATCCTGCAGCTAAATGATCAACTAGGTGTCATACTCTTTTGATGAGACTACGTTGCTTCCAAGGTTCACAATGTTTAAATTATTATATATTTGTAATCTAGAGTATGCTCCGAATGCCACAAGCAGGATCCCTACTTTTGTTGTAATATATATGAATATAGATCTAGCATTTATGTTTGGATATACTGAAAAAATTGTGAACGTATATGATTATTCTTATTAGAGATTTACTTGGAGCATGTATCACTACAAAAAAAGGCTTTCAGCAGCGACTAAAGTCGACGCTGAAAGTGCCAAAGTTGCTGCCTAGCCGTTGCTGATAATGCTATTGCTAAAAGTTTTCAGTGGAAACTAATGGAGTTGCCACTAAAAGTACTTTCTGTGGTGACTATAGTCGCCAATGAATCCAATGAATATCGGCACGTTAGATGCTCTAGTTGCCACAAAAAGGGAGATACTTTTAGTGACGAATTTACATAATCGCTACTAAAAATAACTTTTAGTGGCGACTTATAGTCGCCACTAAAAATTACTTTTCGTGCCGACCATAAGTCGACATCAAAGGTTTCAATGGCAACTTTGACGCCACAAAAGGTCTCAATATTCAAATTTTTTTCTTTTGAGATTCAGTGGCGACCTACAGAGGTCGCCACCGTAGGTTCAATGCAAACTTTTTTTTTAATAAATTTATCATTTTATATTATAATAATTAAAACCTTAATAAAAATTAAGATAAATAAAATTATTGATAAAATGATAATATTAACATATATCAAATGTAGCAAATATTATACACTAACATCATGTCAATTCCATGTCCAAAAAAATATATCATATCAACTAAAAAAAAAGCAATACACAGCTAAATATTAATAAAAACAATCAACTTGGTGCTTCATTTGGCGATGTTAGTGCAGCAGTATTGGTCGTATTAGCTACAATGGTTGGAGGAACACTATTCGGGAGCGTTATTGGAAGTTGTCCCTATTTAATCAAATGTAACCAATTAATATAACTTGAAAATTAATACAAACAAAACAATATCATATAAGAAACTTTCTATAGCCAAAGACAATTGAAAAATAACATTATGCAATAGCCAAGAATATTATAACTATAAATACATGATTGTACCATCATATATTGAAAAAAAAAAGAATTGGAAGACATTATTGAATAGGAAATAAGTTAAATTGACCAACATTAATTTATCCCAAAATTTTTTCAGGCAAAACTATTTCAATATTTAATCTAATATACATAAAGCATATTAAATATAGTAATCTTAAATACTATAGTATCCCATATCATAATATCTAAGATGCCATGAGATCTATAATCAAGGTGTACCAAACATCTCTATAAGTGATGCATGATTGAGCCCTAGAGAGTTCTGTAAGAAGTATTGACACAAAAAGTAGAAAAGGATGGCACATTCCCATACGAATTAATTGAACATATCATGAAGAACCAGCAATGTAACATAGCTATGTTCTGCTGAGAAATGCTACAACCATAATCTGTGTACAACGGTATTTTGGTGCCAAATCAATATCCACACAGTAATAACTTCTCCAAGACCTCATCACTCCTTAGTACCACACCACCTACCTATTATAGTAGTATTTCCCATGTCTGGCCACTACAAGAAGCTCCACCGTCAGTCCAAAGCCTGGAAAGAGCCTACAAAAATGGCCCTTAGTGTGTTCCATAACAGTACTAAGCAATGGATTTTCCAAAATTGTATCGTACAAGGGACATTAAGTAATTGCAATACCACTCTTCTTTAATTTCTCACACTACACTAAGCCATCTTCGATGAAGCTATGTCTGAATATTATAGGCAAGTCAAATGCATCAATTGGATTAGTGGTACTTTCCTCTGTTGTATTGAAAATTTTAATAATTATGAGATTATTAGTATAAATGGCCATATTTGTTCATCTTTTATTTTCAAATCAAATTAGTATAAATGGCCATATATGTCACTTGAATTTTTAGTTTGATTTTTAATAATTATGAGATTATTATGATTTTCTTTAATATTTATGATTTACTCTATTAAGATTATAAAAATACCACCAGTCACTTTTTAAAAACACTAAAAATATCTGTTAGACATTTTTAGTTTTCAACCTGTTTTAAAACATATTTCAAAAAATATTCTCCTAAACTCTATCAAACACAGTTTCAACATGTTTTCTATTTGCAATGAAATGAAATCAGGAAACAATATCAGCTTATTAAAAATACATTACAATAGAAGTGTTTTAAATAACTACGCTCTATTTTCCTTATGTTCTTCTCACTCCTCTCATTTTCACGCTCCTTACCACTTATTAAAAAACAATTTTGGTGCACAATCTCAACGTGTTTGTCTACTTTTATTTAGTTAACAACATAATGCAGTCCTTTCACTATCATTATTATATCAGCTTCCTGGGGAAGGTACAAACTACTTGGGGAGGAGGGAAAAAAAGGAAAAAAAATACCTACAGAACTCACGAAGCCATAAAATCAAATCTAAAGTAAATGTCACGTGGGAAGTATTTTGTCTATATTTCAATAAAAGACACTAAAAATCACTCTCTTACAGCTCAAACAAAGTTCCACAAAACTGAAGTAAATATGTTAACACCCTAAGTTAAACTGTTGTGTGCTAGTAAAAATCCCAGAAAATCAATATTAACTAGATGAACAACAATAAGGTAATAAAGAATATCAATTATGTAAGTCTTAAAATTGGCACATCAACAGGCATTTTTTAAGCTATGCAACTTCATGCCCAATCCAGACATGTGTCTTACCAATGTAGATATTCTAGGTACCAAAACTAGCTTTTTGAACCCACATTTGTTTTTGAAAATTAAAAAGAGAGATATTAATCATTTATTATATCCAAAAAACAAATATGCAGAATATGATCATGCACATAACAAACTTATACCTCATGGGAACCATAAACAGAGGCACTGCTTCTTCTTGGATGTTTCCCTTCACTTGAAATTGAATAGCCATCAACATCCTTCATCCCATGTGTTGGTCCACGGTGATTAGGATGCTTAATGAAACCTGAATAATATATGAGGACTGAAAATGAGATGCACAAGATAGAAAAATCTACGAGCATGAACACATATAAAGCCATGAAAGTCAGTAAGTTAAATAATATAAAAATCGACCAGAAACCAACCATTTTCTTATGAATGACTAGATCGTAAACTTCCATGAGTTATCTCCCCAATTTTTGCATTTGATATGTCATACTTCAACTCTGCATGACTTCCTATATCACATGCAATCTATGCATGAATTTCAAGTTAAGATGAAAACACATAAGCAAGCAGTAAAAGATTTTCTAGAATAATTTGCTCATTAACACATCAGTTGCAATTTTAGGCACAAGCAATTTTCACTTTCTTCCACATGCACAAAAGACTAATCCACAATCACCTAAACAAAGACATACATACAAAACAAAGCCTGTACCTTTTGAAAGAATATACTTGTGAGGAAGCAGAGGATGACAAATAGTCATCACCTCCATAACTCATTTGGATCATAGATAGTCTTTTCCACATATTCTAAATCTTCCAACCTACTAAGCTTCCTAGTACTTCCTCTAAAGCACGTACACCTTCCTATTTATTCATTGATGTGTGATGTCACACAGGAAACCAATATCATATTAACCTGGTATCTCATTCCAATTGTGATTCCTAAAAGAGTAAGGTTACATTAAACCAAAGTGCATAAGCAGTTTATATTAGTAGTGCACCAATAGAAAAACATAAATCACTATTGGAATAATTTTATAAATAATTCACCAATGCAATTGTTACACAAGCATGATCTTAAAAAAAAGGGCAGTGAACAAAGTCCCTTAATAAGTTTCACTTCATTATCTAGAAAGTAGTAAATTAAAAGTAAGCCCCAATCAAATTAAAAGCAATGAATACAATAAGAGTGATCCAATCAACAGAGGTTAGGGCTATCTCTCTACATCTACTTTCAAAAGAAAAGTGGAAGTATACTACAACTTCTCATACATCAAGTATTAATTTGAGTTACCTAAGCACAGAAGTTAAAATCAATCCTGATAAGAGTCATATTATTGCACTTTTGTTATGATTTAAATATTGATATTTGTGTGAAAATTGTGGTTATTTGATTATTTAATCCACAAATGTCATTTCACGGGTATTTCTTGTTTAAAGTGCAATTTCAGGTAAAATCATAAGTTTGGAGAAGTTTGGGACAAATTCCAATGACCGGGGTTGAGTGAGAATCAAGAAAATCAAGTTTCAAGGTTTGGAAATCTGGCCGCGGCGAGAATATTTTCGCCGCAGCGAAAATGGTGCAGCAAACTTTCCCGAGAGCGCGAATTTTGGAATCAAATTTGGCCGCCGGCGAGCTCATTTTTGCCGCCGGTGAAAATCAAGACTCCAGAATCTCGCCACGGCGAGAATCCGTTCGTCAGCGGCGAGGTTCAGCGGCCAAACACATTTTCTATGATTTTTGTTCCAAAATTGTCCCCAAAACCCTGGATCTATAAATACCATAAGGTACAGAGAGAGGGGACGGCGAAATAGGCCTAGGAGAGGAGTTTTTGGAGGAGAGGAAGCCATTTTGGAGAGAAAGCTTGAAGAATCTTGAAGGATCATTATCATTGTTGCTACCAAGTGTTCTTCTCCAAGAGTTCTTCATCTCTTCTCCTTAGCTTTGTTTTTCTGCAGTTTATTTCGAATTTGTATTGATGTATTCAGTTGAGATATTAGTTATTCTTGTTTACATTATGAGCTAATTCATTTTTGCTAAGGCTATGATGTAGTTGAATCATGAAACTCTAATTTCTTTGGTTATGGTTATATGAGTTCATTGTCTTCAAGTTGAGTGTTTATTTCCATGCTTAATGCTTCTGAATTTCTCGCTAAGATTTAGATGACTTGTTGCATTATATTGAGACCGAGAGGAGATGTGTAATGAAAGCTTCTTGTGATAAATACCATATGTTGAATGCGAGTGTGAGAACTAATGCATGACGTATGTGGTTATCCTGGAAATTCCATAGATCATAATGTGCTTGTTTGTGATTAAATCTTCATAGAAATATAGTTGATTGTCATAGATAAGTAATTCTAATATAACTCGAGAGAGAGTATTAGATAAGTTTGGGTATTTCAACCATCACTTTTAGCTTTGATTCTCAAATAACATGCCTTGAAATCGGATTGAATTGATTCAGCGAAATCAAATGCCTTAGCGTTTTTAATCATTTGTGAACAACATTCAATTGTGTTCTTTGCATTTATTTGTAAGTTAATTTGCCTCTTAAACAATCAACAATTTGATTTTCAGATAAAATTAGGATGAGTCAATTTCGGTACTTAGTAACGCCATTCCTTGTGGGTTCGATATCCGTACTTTTGTACACTTTATTACTTGAACGATTCGTACACTTGCGAAAATACGCATCAAATCCCTTTACTATGCACTGTGTACAACAATACATAGAATTAGCCATTGGATTAGAAAGATGGAAATCAGAGGTTCACAATAATTATCTCCCTTTTTCTCTCTTTAAGAAGCAGGACTTTCTTCTTCTTAGCATCATTAACTCTAGCATCTCCTGAGAAAAGTAGAAAGTGATGAGAAAACTCCTATTGAAAGTAACAGAAACTCCAGGAAAAAAATCATACTATAAATTGATATAAAATCAGATGATTACACCAATAACAAAGAATACTGAAGACACCGGGGAACTAGCAGAAGAGCCAAAAATAAACAGCTCACAAAGTATTCAAGTAACTTTGCATATCCAACTGTAGGATGCAACTATATCACATAAATGGCTGCTAGTCTCAGAATCAGAGAAAGACATAACACAAACATTAGGAGAGAGATTTTTGTCTATGCAAACTCGAAACATATAATAGTTAATAATCCTATCAAGTACTGTGGTCGAAATGAAATACTAGACTAAATGAAACACTTATCCTATTGTAATATACAACTATACATGACAAAAGAAGAGATTTATAGATGTATTTTCTGTTGAGGAACAGAGCATGGAAAATTTATTGTAAAACTGGCAGTGAAATTAAAGGAAGCAACAATGGTGCTAAGAAGAGTGACTACTAACCTCCTTTGGGGGCTACGAAGCTCACGGCCACAATCAAAACTCAGGAGTAGCGATAGCCTAGGGTCTGTGATGTGAAAGCTTTAAATGAAGGGAAAGAACACCGTGGTGGAAGTCTTTCTATGCTAAAATGGGAGAGGCTGAGAGGAAAGGAGTAGACCGAGACGAAAAGCTATGGAGATTTTATTCAAGGTACAGGAAAAGCTCTGGAGATTTTTTGTGCCAAAATGGGAAAGGCTGAGAGGGGAAACAACGGGGGAAGGGGAATTTTTTAAAGATATTTTTAATAAAAATACAAAATATGGATATTTTTTCTTTGATCTTAAACTACTCTTTGCTTTTTCTCTCTGAGAACTAAGAATATTTTTATAAATATTATTATAAGATTAATTATTTTGGAAGTTTAGAATAATAACAATTTTTTATTTTTCTATCCTAAGAACTGAGGTTTGGAAGTTAATTTCTACTAATAGTTTAATTTCAATTGGCGAAAGAAGTACAATTATTTTGTTTATTTTTCATATTACTGTAGAGACATTTTTAAATTGATTTCAACTTCCAATTTTGAGGAAAATCATGTGGTAATCTAGCATGAAGAAACTAATAACAATTACACTTTCTAACAATAAAAAGATAAAATTAGAAAAAACTCAAAAAAGATAAAACGATAGGAGATTAAAATATAACATTAATAAATTTAATAATTTTTTTGTACATATTGTCGCCAATATCAATTCTAATATCCTTCATTATATTTGATTATTTAAAATAATTAATTATATTATGGTTCAAAATTTCAAATGTAAAGAAAATTACGAAGTCAATTCCTAACAAAAACAAAAAAGGCACAATCACAAAGAATAATATAAGCCTGAAATCATTAAATTTAATTAATTATTTTATCATCCTTTCATGAATTGTATAATAACTTTGTAAATTGTTTTATTTAAATCCCAAAGTTACGTCTCTTTTGGGTGATTTTATTTAAATATACAATAATTGTCAGATTTATTTAAGTAACGTTTTTATACTTGAAAAGATATATGTTCAGGGGGTTTCAGGGAAATATATTTGGATTTTTTAAAAATTTGTCTTTAATTTATTTCAATAAAAATATTTTTTTTCCTTTATCATTTTTTTAAATTAAATAGTTATTTTGAATTTTCAAAGATATATACATTATTAATTTGATTTTTAAAATTTTACCTTATTAATTTAGTAGTTAATAAAAAATTAACTTAAGTTAAAAAAATTTTGAATTTATTTTATTAGTAAATATTAAACATATTTTTTTATCATATCACTAAAATTTAATATATTTTAACTAAAAATTTAGTTTTGTTAAATGTGAAAAGAGAAAAAGAAGAAGATAAAAAGTGATTTTTCTACTTTCTGTGGCAACCTTAGATCGCCACTAAAAGTCTAGCTAGATAAATATTCTACTTTTAGTGGCGACCTCTTCTAAGTCACCATTAAAAATTTACCTTTCAGTGGAAACTATTAATAGTCGCCACTAAATATACACTTTCAGTGGCGACCCATGAAGGTGGCCACTAAAATTGATTTTCAGTGGCGACTTTTTATAGTCGTCATTGAAACTTTAGTTTCTTGCAGTGTATGTATTAAATTAAGAGTAAAGGTATTTGCTATTTGTGACAATCACGTTCCTATAAAATGGGGGCGTGACACTTTTGGTTGCAAGTGAATATTTAGAATCAATCGACATACATATGGGACAATTTAGAAATTTAATGCAAGGTTAGTAGCTAAAGGCTTCAATCAACATGAAGAATTTGATTATAAAGAAACCTTCAGCCCAATTGTGAAGCCTGTAACAATCTGAGTCACATTCACTTTATCCTTACAAAAAGGTTAGAAAATACAACAAATAGATGTTGATAATGTGTTCCTTAATGGAACAATTGAGGAATACGTCTTTAGAAAACAACCACCTAGCTTTGAAGATACTTTAAACCCATAGCTTGTATGTCAATTGCAGAAGTCATTGTATAATCTTAAACAAGCCCCATGAGCTTGGTTTGAGAGATTGAAAAGTACTATTTTCTAACTTATTTTTTTATTTATGTGGATGACATCATAGCCACCAGTTTTTCAGCAGCTAAAATTTCCAAGTTGATTCATGATCTTCATACTATTTTCTCTCTCAAGGACCTTGGTGATCTCAACTTCTTCTTGTGAATAAAGGTTAAGCATCAGACAAAGGGGTCTTTAAAATTGTCACAAACCAAATATGCTAGAGAGTTATTAAAGAAGGCTGGAATGGAAAATTGTAAAAATTGTCCAACTCCAATGACCTTTGGTTTAAAGTTATATGCTAAAGAAAGAAACACAATGTTTGATCCACACTTGTATCATTCCATTGTTGGTGGACTCCAATACCTTACCATAACAAGACTTGAATTGGCTTACTATGTTAACAAATTTTGTCAATTTATGTTTCAGCCTCTTGATACACATTGCTTGCAATAAAAAGATACTATGGTATATTCAAGGTATCCTCTCTTTTGGCTTCATGTTTAGTAAGTCTCCCACTCTGCAACTATTTGGCTTTTGTGATACTATCTGAGGAAGTGATATGGATGACCGAAGATCAACCTATTGCTCTGCAATTTTTCTAGGCTCTAACCTAGTCTCCTAGTCATTCAAGAAGCAAGCTGTAGTTTCTAGATCCAACACTGAAGCTAAATATAGAAGCCTAGCTCTCACAATGACTGAGTTTATGTGAATAAAATCACTTCTTCAAGAATTACATCTTCCTCTCTTTGTCAAACTAATCATTTACTGTTATAACCTATCAACTGTCATGCTTACAACCAACACCATCCTTCATGCTAGAACAAAGCCCATTGAGTTGGACCTCTATTTTATAAGAGAGAAGGTCCAAGCTCAAGAATTCTCTATCGATCACATTTCCTCCATGGAGCAAACAACTAATATTACTGTTTCTAGCACTTTGTTCCATAAATTTAGAAGCAAACTTAGAGTTGAAGACTCCTCCTTGAGTTTGAAGGGGAATGAAAGGTGATAGAGATAACCCTCATGTAACCGCTTCCTAGATTCTTGTATACATTCAAACATTTAAACACTTAGGGTTAGATTAGGTTAAACCTTGTATATATATACTTGCACTCAGTTAATAAAACATATGATCACATTATTCTTTACATGGTATCAGAGCACAATCGCTTCACGGCATCTCAAATGGCCTCCTCAACCTCTTCCTCATCTACTCCCAGCGTGAACTCCCTTAATTCTTCTCTTATCCCTCATCACCCTGGTTTTACATTGATCTCTTTCACTGTTCAACATATTTCCATCAAATTAAATCAATCAAATTACCACTCCTGGTGTTTTCTAGTCAATGCATTACTCAAAGGGCATGATCTCATGTCCTTCGTTGATGGAACTAAACTGTGCCCATCCCCAATCACTCTTTCCAATGATCTTACTCTTCCTAACCCAAATTTTTCATTTTGGATCCGTCAAGACCGGATCATTTTGCATGCTATCATGTCCTCGTTAGAGTCAGACATTTTCACTCTTCTAGGTCATCCCACCACGTCAAAAAAAGCTTGGGATCATCTGTAAACCCTTTTTGCAAATCAATCTCAATCTCATCTAATGGCTCTTAAGCACAAACTTGTAACTGCAACTCGTGGTAATCTCTCTGTGATAGCCTATCTTCAATCTCTGAAACACCTAGTTGATGAAATATCACTCATTTCTCAACAACAGCTTGATGATCTTGATCTAGTCATCTATGCATTAAATGGATTGGGTCCTGAGTTTAAAGATATTTCTAGACCTCTCCGTGCTCGTGACACATCGATCTCCTTCCTAGAACTTAGAGACAAGCTTGTTGATTTTGAAAACTACACAAAAAAAGATGAACCTATAAGTTTCTCCATGCCCATTACAGCCAACGTTACACATCGCTTTAACCCTCCAAAACATAGATCATCATCCACTCCATTCTCTCACTCACGAGCACCTCTTCTCCCAACTCCTTCGAACATGTCCACCTTCTCACCCATTGTGTGTCAATTATGTTCTAAACCAGGTCATTTGGCTTCTAGATGTTTTAAAATTTTTCCTCATCTTCGGCAGTCCAAACCTCAAGCTCACTGCACTACACCACTTTCTTTTTACACTTTTGACACTTCTTCCCTTCCCCTTAACTCTTCTCCTTGGCTTCTTGACTCTGGCACATCTCATCACGTCACTAATGATCCCAACAATCTTTCCTATAAAACCAACTATCTTGGTCATGATCAAATGGTTGTAGGTAATGGTGCATGTTTGTCTATTTCCCATGTTGGTTCTTCTCACATCTCTACTTCCTCTTCTCTCTTTCATCTTTATAATGTTTTCTGTGTTCCTTCGATGACTCATAATCTAATTTATGTAAATCAATTTTGCAAAACAAATAGAGTCTCTATTGAATTCTCACCCTTTCCATCACAGGGGCGTGTCTTCTTCAAGGCCCGAGTGATGGTAACACATATCCCTTTCCATCAGCTTCGTCCCACATCACTACACCACGAGCTCTTGCTGCTCAACCTTCATCCTCAACCCTTCTTTGGCATCACAAATTTTGTCATCCTCATCCTCGCATACTTCATCATATGGCTGAAAAGTTTAAAGTTCCTCTGGATCCTTCATTTAATTGTGTTTCTTGCTCATGTAATAAAAGCCATCGGCTTCCTTTTAAACAATCTCTTGTTTCTTTATCTCAACCTTTAGAAATTATTTATGCTGATGTATGGGGTTCGGCTCTTGTTCTTTCAATGAATAAATTTAAGTATTATGTCATTTTCGTCGATCATTTCACGCGTTATACATGGCTATACCCTTTACATAAAAAATATGATGTTTATGATATGTTCTTCCGGTTTTGCACTCTCGTTGAGAAATATTTTAAAACTTCCATTGAATGCTTTCATTCAGATAATGGTGGAGAATTTCTTAAGCTTAAACAATATTTTACTAATCATGGCATCTCATTCTTCATCTCACCTCCGCATACCCCTGAACGAAATGGACTCGCCAAATGCAAGCATCGCCATATTGTTGAAACCAGACTTGCACCTCTTCATCACGCATCCTTACCTTCTTCTTTCTGGTCTTTTGCCTTTCAAACTGCTACTTACCTGATCAGCCGATTACCCACACCTCTCCTCTCCATGTCATCCCCCTACATGCGACTTTTTGGCCATGATCCTCATCTTTAAAATTTAAAATCTTTCGGTTGCCTATGCTATACCTGGTTATGTTCGTATTCCTCTAACAAACTTAGACCTTGATCTTCCCCGTGTGTTTTCTTAGGTTATTCCACTGATCAATATGCATATATTTGTTATGATTTCATTCACTCAAAATTCTTCATCTCTCGACACGTAAAATTTATTGAAAACACTTATCCATATCACAAACTATCCTTGTATTGCCCTACCTCTTCCTTATCTCCTACATCTCTTGACTCCATCCCTATCTCCTATTTTCACGTTATCCTTCCTACTTTCACTCCTTCTTCCTCTACGAAATTCTCTCCTCCTTCCATATCTACACCTTTTGATTTTCCTCTTTATTCTCCCTCCTCCTATTCCCCTACTCTTTCCTCGAGTCCTCTCACCCTTAGCCCTACCTCATCTTTATCTCCTTCCTCTTCCACCTTATCTTCTTCCTCCTCTTCATCTCCACCTCCTCCTTCTACTCCTCCTTCTTCATCCTTTCCTTCTAACACTACTCTTCCAGCCTCCAGTTCCTCCATTCCTGAACCACCCTCACTTTCACCCTCTACCCATTCTTCTCCTCCTCCCAGACAAATCATCACTTGTTCAAAGAATAACATTTTTAAACCTAAAGTTCCTTTCAACCTCTGCACAACCAAACATCCCCTCCCATCCACCATCGAACCTGTTTCCTACAAACAAGCCCTTCGTAGTCTTGATTGGAAACTTGCAATGTCCAATGCATTCCATACTCTCACTCGCAACTGCACCTGGTCCTTAGTCCCTCCTCCAGCCAATGCAAACATTGTTGGGTGCAAGTGGGTCTTTCGCATCAAACGTTTTCCCTCTGGTAAGATTGATCGATTCAAAGCCCATCTCGTTTCGAAAGGTTTCTCCCAACGACCAGGCATAGACTATAAGGACACCCTCAGTCCTGTCATTAAACCTCAAACCGTTAAAGCCATCCTTACCATTGCCTTACACAATAACTGGCCTCTAAAACACATGGACGTCAACAACGCTTTTCTCCAGGGCACACTACATGATGAAGTCTATATGTCTCAACTCCTTGGCCTTGAAGATTCAACTCATCCTACCTATGTCTACAAATTACATAAAGCTATCTATGGACTCAAGCAAGCACCACGTGCATGGTACCTTGAACTTGCCAGATTTCTTTTGTCTCTTGGGCTCAAAAACTCATAAACTGATGGCTTTCTCTTCATCTACAATAATGGTCCTGTCACGGCCTATTTTTTGGTTTATGTTGATGACCTTCTGCTTACTGGGAATAATGCTTCCTTCTTGGCTCAGTTTTGCGCCTCTCTTGCCTCACATTTTTCCCTCAAAGATCTTGGTGCTCCATCTTATTTTTTGGGTGTGGAATTCATTCCAAACTCTACTGGTTTATTTCTTTCCCAACACAAATACATTAGAGATCTTCTCCTCAAGACAAATATGACTGGTGCTAAGGGTGCTTCCACACCAATGTCCACCTCCGTTTCTCTTCAACTAGTTGATGGCTCTCCCCTCACTGATGCTACAGAATATTGCAGCATCATTGGCACACTTCAATATCTCTCCATAACCCGTCTAGACATTGGCTATGCTGTAAACAAATTATCTCAGTTCATGCATCATCCTACCACCATTCATTTTCAAGCAGTCAAACGTATTCTCCAGTATCTCAAGTCTACCATTCACTTTGGTCTTTCTCTTACTTCAGCTTCCCCTTTGCATCTCTATGCCTTCTCTGATACGGACTGGGCTGGTAACAAAGATGATCACACCTCCACCTTGGTTTACATAGTTCTTCTGGGCTCCAATGATGTCTCTTAGTCTTCAAAGAAGCAACGTTCAGTTGCACATTCCTCTACCGAGGCTGAGTATTGAGTAGTTGCCTCAACCACCGCAGAAATATCTTGGCTGTTAAATCTCCTCACTGAACTCTGGCTGTCACCATCCTCCATTCCAACTATCCACTGTGACAACCTTGGTGTTTCTTATATGTGTGCTAACCCAATTTTTCACTCTCGGATGAAGTATATAGCACTTGATTATCATTTTTTCAGAGAACATGTTGCTTCCAATCAACTCCGTATTCAACATGTCTCCTCTAGATCTCAACTCGCTGACATTCTCACTAAACCATTGCCTTTGTCATTGTTTCATGAACTTCGAGTCAAGATTGGTGTTCTCGATGGAACCTCAATCTTGCGGGGGCGTGATAGAGATAACCCTCATGTAACCGCTTCCTAGATTCTTGTATACATTCAAACATTTAAACACTTAGGGTTAGAGTAGGTTAAACCTTGCATATATATACTTGTACTTAGTTAATAAAACATACGATCACATTATTCTTTACAAAAGGGATATAGCACGTCACTTATCAGTTGTTATAAGAGCAACTAAATACAGTTAATATAGTTAAGGCTGTGCCTATATAAAAGTCTTGTACGCTGAGGACGTGACAATACATAAGTCTGATTCAACTCCATTCTCTCTTATTTTGTTATTCTTGCTTCAATGTGTTTACTTTTCTTCTTCATTTTACCTTACTGCTGCAACTCACACAGTAAACTACAAGAAGCTGGGGTCCACTGTACATTTTATAAATAAGGGAGTGATTTATTTTATTTATTTTTAACCAAGGTAGAAAGATTATCATTAATACATGAGAAAAAAGGGAGAAAATATCAATCAGGGCATCAAGAAGGGCATGAAATACTGCTCAAAGTACCCATTCAATGACAATACTACACTGAAACAGAAAAAAGCACCAATAATAGTAGAAGGCCAAAATTCTTCTGTGTGTCGAGGGGCTTTTTCCATCATCACGGATGGACTATAAGAAGCTTTATTGAAGAGTATCTCATTTCAGTTCTTCCAGATGTACCAGACTAGGAATGCAACAAGCTCTAACTCGCCATATTTCTTACCAGAAGAGGGGATGTTTTGAATCAGAACATCCGCCCGCCACTTGCTTGTGGACTCTTGTGGGAGATTTGAAGCCCTAAGCATCCAAGGGGAATGGCTCTATACAGCAGCGAATTGACATCTAGTTAAAGCATGCTGCATGCATGATGCTTTCTGTTCCCCACATAAAGGAATTTTAGGATTAGAAATTGGGACCCAACGCAATATATTATATTTTACTGCAAAACAACCATTCATAGCCTTCCACAAGAAATATTTAATCTTGTTTTTGGGACTCTCAACTTCCAAATCCACTTCTAGATCATCTTACTCTCATGAGTTGAGAGGCTGAAATGCCATTATAGATAGAATGAAGGGCTATATCCACTAGAACAATGAGCTAATATTGTGGTCGATTGTGACTCTCTTTTTTATAGCAAATTTTGTGCCTGCTTAGCACCCAGAAAGTTTGTCTGGTAATTTGGTTTTTTTTATTTGATTATTACCGTGTTCCTTTTTTTAAAATGAAATTGAGGTTAAATAAACAACCTAAACTGAATTAATTACCTGAACTTTCTTTAAAATTATTTCTGACCACTTGGTGGTCACGAATGGTCAAATATGTGCCCATGTTCCCAATAGCCATCTGACCGTGTTGAGCGCTTTGGCCATCCCAAAACAGCCCCACTCCAACCCCTCTTTTTTTAAGGCATTTTATATTGTTTACATCCTCCTCACTAATTCAACTAATTATTTGTTTTTAAGTGTTCTTAAGTTGTTTTGTTTTGCAACTAATTGGACTTCATTCTACTACAAGTTAGTCTCACTAATTATGTATTTCTAAAAATTGTTTATGTTATCAAATAGATGCATTTTAGAATGTTGAAATGCTTTTTGTATTAATCTGTTTGGTTCAAACTATCTATTCTACCAAAGAGATTTATTTTGATAAAAAAAAATAAGAACACGAGGTTTAAGCTATGTTTACTACTCTTTTTGGTCTAAATTGAAGTAGTAGTTTTTTTTTACTAATATGTTTGGTTAAAATAGATTAACACATCCGTACTTTACGAACGCGAATACCGTTACTATCCGAAAAAATTTTCATTACACATGTGCAAATGATCTCACGGTAACACATATTCAAGTATTATTCAACGTTCACAAGTATACAAAACCAATAATTATACATGTCAAATCTATATACATCAAGTTTACAGCGGAAACAAGGATCCTGCTTGTGACTTTCATAGCAACACTAGAGTACAAATATATTACAATACAATACACTGAGAGCCTAGAAACAAGTTAGGCTCACCACTGAGGCACGACACCTAGTCGGTCAAGTAGCTGCGGGACCAAATTCTGGGTCTTTATCTGAAAAATATGTCAACCACGTGTAGTGAGTTTTACAACTCAGTGAGCAGATAACACCTCCTATGACTTCTCAGGTCAACATAAGGATGTACTCATATAGTAAAACTTATCATATCAAAATATACCGTTCAGAAGTACATTCTTATGGGACCCACATTTTCAAATATTCTCTGTTCAAAAATCATAATCAGGTCTTTCAAACTGTATGCGATACTATATAAACAATGCTCATATCAAGTTCAAAATCATATTCAATACTGTAAAATCATTAATCAAATTATGCTATGCATCAAAACATTTCTGTTAAAATATTCGGAGGATCCCATATCAGAACCACCATACCAGAGTTTGACCCCTTCCGTACTTTGGTGGTATAGGATTTGCCTAAACTCAGCATCCCGCTGAGGTTTGCCCTACTACCATTCAAGAGGACACGCGAAGGGACTCTGTATGGGTCTTTCCCAAGCACACAGCAAGGGAAGGCAAAATAACATTTCATATAACTGGCATCTCGCCCATATATAGGAGGCATTCCGCTCTCCTTCACATATAATCTCCCGTGTGTTGGCCCTCACACGAGGCTAGCACCACCTCCCCTGCTAGCTGAGGCAATCAAGGTGCGCACAAAGGCTAACATCACCTGCTGTTAGCAGACAGTGTTTCTAATAGGATTCCTCCACAGAAAATACCATATGCACATATGCCATATAATCCAGTATAAATTCTCAATATAATACAGACTTCAGTCTTAAAATACTCATATGTCAAAACTTCCCATTCAGGGGAAACATGTATACATGCCCATATCCAAGGCAAAGATATCACTGTAAAATCAATGTCACATGCATAACATATTTTCTTTGCCATGTCATGCGAAATACGTGTAAAAATCACATGCTTAATGTGTTTCAAAACTTATTGCAAAATCAAACTCTTCTTGAACTACATATCATATATCAAATATTTCAGACATTTCCAAACCATTTCAAGAACATATGGAAGTATAAATAACATGTAATCATACTCATTTATCAATGTAAAGTTCAAGAAGAGTAAAACCAAGCCATAGAAAGAATCATCTACTCACCACTTTGAAGCACAAAGTTGAATACCCTTAAAATCCTATTTTTTGATCCGAATTCAGTGAAATAAACCCCAAAATCAAGTTCGGAACGTCCGAAAACCTTGAAACCGACTCCGGATTTGCGAAATTTGGCCTTCGGGAGCTCGGTCAACGCAGGTCAACGCGAGAAGATCCGGCTGCCACGCGCTACACGCGCCGCCCGAGGAGCTGCGCGTGAGCGTCACTCTCCGAGGGAGATTCGGCGCGTGGGGGCGCGTGCGGTGGTGGATCAGCCTGAAATTTGAGATCCAAAGGTTTCGGTGCCTTCTGGATCGATCTACGGTGTTAGTTTTTGCGTTTGAGAACTAAAAGTAGGAGTTTCGGGGGTTACCTTTTTGGCCGTTTTTCCCTTCAATTTTCCAACCAATTTCCGGCCAATTCTCCAGAAACCAATCGGATGGATTCGAAGAACTCTTCGTCCTGAGTCCGTTTGTGGTGGTGGTGTCGAAATCCGAGGTCCGTAGGCGAAGAAATCTTAGAGAGAAGTTAGAGGGTTTTCGGGGAGAATTTTCTGAAAAGAGATGGAAAAAACTGCAAATGACCGCTTCCGGAGTGGTTGAGGCCCTTAAAATATCTCGGGGGACCTTTCTGCAAAATTTCACTTTTAGCGGGAGGTCCTTGCAAATTTTCTTTATTTACATTTTAACCCCGAAACTTTTAAGAAATTGCATTTTTGCCCCGAAACGTAAATTTCTAACATTACTTTTATAATTCTTTAATCCATGTAAATAATAACTTATTTTCACCGGGTCCTAACTCCATTTTCGAAATCCTCTCTTTAATTCCGCATTTTCCTTAATTAAAATCTCCATTTTTCCAAAATTATCTCTTTTATTCTAAATTTATTTAATTTAACTTTCTCATTAAATTTACGGTTATTACATTCTTCCCCCCTTAACGAAATTCGGTCCCCGAATTTCATCACCATAGTAGAAGATAAATACTAACCTCGTTGTTCAAATAAATGCGGATATCTGGCGCGGATGTCATCTTCTCTTTCCCACATAGCTTCCTCAGACGAGTGATTTTGCCATATCACCTTAACCATAGAAATATCTCGTGACCGCAACTTTTTTACTTGTCGATCAGCTATAGATATCGGCTTTTCCTCATAAGTTAGATCCTTATCCAATTGAATTTCCTGGGGTTGAATGACATGAGTAGGATCCGGTAAGTATTTCCGTAACATAGACACATGAAATACTGGATGAACATTCAGTTCTGGTGGCAGAGCTATGCGATATGCCACTGCACCTATTCTGTCCAATATTTCAAAAGGGCCTATATACCGAGGGCTTAACTTCCCTTTCTTTCCAAATCTCATCACTCCTTTTATGGGTGAGACTTTTAGGAACACTTGATCACCCTCTGAAAATTCTAACTCCCTTCGTCTGTTGTCAACATATGCATTTTGTCTACTCTGAGCTGCCTGCAGCCTTCCCTAATCAGCTTTACCTTGTTCAAAGCTTCTTGTACAAGATCTGGCCCTATAAGTTTAGCCTCGCCCACTTCGAACCATCCAATGGGAGATCTGCACCGTCTACCATACAAAGCTTCAAATGGGGCCATCTGTATACTAGTCTGGTAGCTATTATTATATGCAAATTCAGCCAAAGGCAAATACATATCCCAACTTCCACCAAAATCAAAAATGCAGGCTCGGAGCATGTCTTCTAAAATCTGAATCGTACGCTCAGACTAACCATCAGTTTGGGGATGGAAAGCTGTACTCAAGTCCAACCGCGTTCCTAATGCTTCTTGAAAAACTTTCCAAAATCGTGCCGTGAACTGCGACCCTCGATCCGATATAATCAATATAGGAACTCCATGTAGCCTAACTATTTCATTTAAATAGAGCCTTGCATACTGAGCTACATTGTAGGTTGTTTTCACAGGCAGAAAGTGTGCTGACTTCGTCATGCGGTCTATAATGACCCAGATATAATCATTTCCCTTGGGAGTTCTTGGTAATCCAGTGATAAAATCCATAGTAATTCTCTCCCACTTCCATTCTGGTATCTCTATTCGCTGATGTAAACCTACAGGTCGTTGATGTTCAGCTTTTACCTGCTGGCATGTCAAACAATGGGAAACATATTCCGCAATATCCCTCTTCATACCATCCCACCAATACAATTCCTTTATGTCTTGGTACATCTTTGTCACTCCCGGGTGTATAGTATATGTAGATCGATGTGCTTCCTCCAAAACTTGTTTTCTCAAATCATGAACATTTGGGACACATAATCGTTTACCGTATCTTAATACCCCTTTAGTATCCACTGAGAATTCAAAATCCTTACTATCCTTCATTTCACTCTTAATCTTGAGCAAATTAGCATCCTTGTCTTGATTGGCTTTGATTTGCTCAACTAAGGAAGATTGGAGCTGCACATGAGCCAATAATATTCCCGGTTCTTTTATTTCAAACCTTATTCCCTTACTTTCTAACTTATGGATGTCTTCTAACAATGGTCGTCGCACCTCTGCTATATGAGCCAAACTTCCCATTGACTTTCTGCTTAGAGCATCAGCTACTACATTTGCTTTACCTGGATGATACAAAATCGTACAGTCATAGTCTTTTAGTAGCTCCATCCATCTTCTTTGCCTCAAATTAAGATCCTTCTGTTGAAAAATATACTTGAGGCTCTTGTGATCTGTATAAATCTCACACGTTCTTCCATACAGGTAATGTCTCCAAATCTTTAGAGCAAATACTACAGCTGCCATCTCTAAATTATGGGTGGGATAATTCTGTTCATGCGTCTTCAACTGTCTCGATGCATAAGCAACTACTCTTCCATTTTGCATTAACACACAACCTAAGCCCACTCTAGATGCATCACAGTATACTACGTAATCTCCTGTATCCGTAGGAATGGTAAGGATTGGGGCTGTAGTTAAGCATTCCTTTAATTTCTGGAAACTCTTTTCACAAGCATCAGACCACTCAAATTTTATTTCTTTCCTAGTCAACCTGGTCAAAGGAGCAGCTATCTTTGAAAAATCTTTAACAAATCTACGATAATAGCCTGCTAACCCAAGAAAGCTACGAATCTTTGTAACTGTCGTGGGGCGTGGCCATTGCTATACTGCTTCTCTCTTTTTGAGATCAACATGAATACCCTCTTTGGTAACCACATGCTCTAGGAATGTAACATTACTAAGCCAAAATTCACACTTTGAAAACTTAGCATACAATTGATGTTCTCTTAGGGTTTGCAAAGCTATCCTTAAATGTCGCTCATGCTCCTCTGAACTCTTTGAATACACCAAAATATCATCGATAAATACAATAATAAACTGGTCCAGGAAAGGTTTAAATACCCTATTCATTAAGTCCATAAATGCAGCTGGGGCATTCGTTAAACCAAATGGCATTACTAGAAACTCATAGTGCCCATACCGAGTCCTAAAGGCAGTTTTTGAAATATCTTCCTTCTTTATTTTCAATTGATGATACCCGGATCTCAGATCAATTTTTGAAAAACATTGAGCACCTTGTAACTGGTCAAACAGATCATCTATTCTGGGTAGAGGATATTTATTTCGCATAGTCACTTTGTTCAACTGCCTATAGTCAATACATAGACGTAAAGATCCATCCTTTTTCTTCACAAAGAGAACAGGAGCACCCCAGGGAGATGTACTGGGTCGAATAAAACCTTTATCTAATAAATCTTGTAATTGTTCCTTTAATTCCTTAAGTTCTGCAGGTGCCATCCGATAAGGAGGTATGGATATTGGTTGTGTTTCAGGGAGAAGGTCAATACTAAACTCAATCTCTCGGTCTGGTGGTAATCATGGCAACTCTTCAGGAAACACATCAGGAAATTCTTTAACTACTGGAACTTGCTCTAAACTTGTATACTTTATATCAACATCCTTGACTATTGCTAGATATCCCTGACATCCTCTTCGTAACATTTTATGAGCTGTTAAGGCTGAAATTAAATTACTAGACTTCTTACTACAATCTCCTTGTATCATAAAGGAGGATTCTCCAGGTACATTAAACTTAATCACCTTATGATGACAGTCTAGAATGGCATGACATGATGCCAACCAATCCATTCCCAAAATCACGTCAAAGTCTATCATATTTAAAACTATCAAATCTATAAGAGTCTCCCTGCCTTCTATCGAAATCTCACAAGATTTATACACATCATTTACTACTAGAAGTTCTCCCATTGGAGTAGCAACCATGAAAGAACAATGCAAACTAGCAGGATCTCTATCCAAGTTCTTAGCAAAGCATGGTGATATATAAGAATGAGTAGAACCAGGATCGAACAGAACATATGCTTTATGGGAACATACTGATAATGTACCTGTCATAACTGCATTTGAGGCCTGAGCATCCTGTCGTGTCAAGGCAAAAACTCGAGCTGGTTCTCGCCCTCGATTTCCTGATCCTCTACCAGGACCACCACTACTTGCTTGGACCGAGGCTGCTCTACTAGGTCGTACTGGCACATATGCAGGGGGTAAAGCTGGTTGCACTGATGCTTGACTAAAACTTCGCAGTTGTGGACAATTCCTCATCAGATGACCCATTTGTCCACACTTAAAACATGCACCAGTTTCTCTACGACACTGTCCAGTATAGGACCTACCACAATGTGGACATAGTGGAATTGATCTTGAGTCTTGCTGACTCAGGGGTCTCATATCTCTTTGGAACATTCTCTGCTTGTTAATGTTAACTGATGGCTGGTTTGAACTACCAGCTCCTGTTTGATTAAGACGCTGTGGATTTTGAAATCTTGGCCCACTGACAGTTGGATTATATCTAGTCTGAGCATTATTATCTCGATCTCTTTTCCTTCTCTTAAGATCTTCTATGTCAGCTTGCTCTCGTGTTTCCATCATTCTAGCACAGTTCACAGCTGCTGAATAAGTTGCAAAATGATCCATCTGAGGACCCACTAACTTAAACAATGGGCGTATCAATCCTAAAACAAACCTCTTAATTCTATCCTTTTCGATTGGGACCAGGTATGGTGCATACCTGGACAACCGGGTAAAACGAATGTCATATTCAGAAACTGACATGTTTGGTGTTTGTTTCAATTCCTCAAACTCTCTGGCCCTCTTGTCTCTTTCACTTGTTGGTAGGAAGCGGTTCATAAATGCTTCCTTAAATTCGTTCCACTCCATTGGTGGTAAAACAACTTCCCGTCCTTGTACAAATGTCTCAAACCAAACTTGGGCCACATCAGATAATTGAAAAGACACCAACTCCACGGATCTTCTACTAGAGCACCCCAAGGCTCTGAAAATTTGTTCCACAGCATTAATAAAGATCTGTGGGTCTTCCTGAACATCTGACCCAGAAAAAGTCGGAGGTTTTAACTTAAGGAATTGCGGTAATGACACTTCAATCCCTCTCAGCTTCTCCTCTTGGTCAGCTGTTCTTCCCAGTTCTTGCACTTCAGGAGCATGATCTGCTGGCTGGCCTTCCCTTCTACCCTGTTCCACTATAAATCCAGCCAATGTTTCTAAACTTCTATGGATACCAGCAATCATATCAGTGTTTCTATCAGGTGGCTCTTGAGGGGTTTCTACTCTTTCCTCAGGAACTCTATCAGGTACAGGAGTCTGTTCACCTTGTCTTGGGGTTCTCAGACCCCGTGCACGTCCTCTACCTCTACCTCTTCCTCTAGGTCGGCCTCTACCACAGCCTCTTTGTACTGGTATTGTAGATTGTGCAGACTCTTCTATAGAGGGTGCACGATCTACAGCTTCTTCTCTAGTGACCGCTCTAGTTCTTGGCGGCATCATTAACTATACAGAATAAAACACCTCTTTAAGACACATGTATTCAAACTTTACTCAAGGAATTTAAAGACACTTGGAAAGGAAGTGAATATCCTATAGATTCTCTCAGCAGCACCTGAAGTATAAATATGTCCGGCTCATATCGATACTAAAGGTCCTACTAAAGAATCCCTTGCTCTGATTGTCACAGGGAAACCTAATGCTCTGATACCAACTTGACACGTCCGTACTTTACGAACGCGAATACCGTTACTATCCGAAAAGCTTTTCATTACACATGTGCAAATGATCTCACGATAACACATATTCAAGTATTATTCAACGTTCACAAGTATACAAAACCAATAATTATACATGTCAAATCTATATACATCAAGTTTACAGCGGAAACAAGGATCCTGCCTGTGACTTTCAGAGCAACACTAGAGTATAAATATATTACAATACAATACACTGAGAGCCTAGAAACAAGTTAGGCTCACCACTGAGGCACGACACCTAGTCGGTCAAGTAGCTGCGGGACCAAATTCTGGGTCTTTATCTGAAAAATATGTCAACCACGTGTAGTGAGTTTTACAACTCAGTGAGCAGATAACACCTCCTATGACTTCTCAGGTCAACATAAGGATGTACTCATATAGTAAAACTTATCATATCAAAATATACCGTTCAGAAGTACATTCTTATGGGACCCACATTTTCAAATATTCTCTGTTCAAAAATCATAATCAGGTCTTTCAAACTGTATGCGATACTATATAAACAATGCTCATATCAAGTTCAAAATCATATTCAATACTGTAAAATCATTAATCAAATTATGCTATGCATCAAAACATTTCTGTTAAAATATTCGGAGGATCCCATATCAGAACCACCATACCAGAGTTTGACCCCTTCCGTACTTTGGTGGTATAGGATTTGCCTAAACTCAGCATCCCGCTGAGGTTTGCCCTACTACCATTCAAGAGGACACGCGAAGGGACTCTGTATGGGTCTTTCCCAAGCACACAGCAAGGGAAGGCAAAATAACATTTCATATAACTGGCATCTCGCTCATATATAGGAGGTATTCCGCTCTCCTTCACATATAATCTCCCGTGTGTTGGCCCTCACACGAGGCTAGCACCACCTCCCCTGCTAGCTGAAGCAATCAAGGTGCGCACCAAGGCTAACATCACCTGCTGTTAGCAGACAGTGTTTCTAATAGGATTCCTCCACAGAAAATACCATATGCACATATGCCATATAATCCAGTATAAATTCTCAATATAATACAGACTTCAGTCTCAAAATACTCATATGTCAAAACTTTCCATTCAGGGGAAACATGTATACATGCCCATATCCAAGGCAAACGTATCACTGTAAAATCAATGTCACATGTATAACATATTTTCTTTGCCATGTCATGCGAAATACGTGTAAAAATCACATGCTTAATGTGTTTCAAAACTTATTGCAAAATCAAACTCTTCTTGAACTACATATCATATATCAAATATTTCAGACATTTCCAAACCATTTCAAGAACATATGGAAGTATAAATAACATGTAATCATACTCATTTATCAATGTAAAGTTCAAGAAGAGTAAAACCAAGCCATAGAAAGAATCATCTACTCACCACTTTGAAGCACAAAGTTGAATACCCTTAAAATCCTATTTTCTGATCTGAATTCAGTGAACTAAACCCAAAAATCGAGTCCGGAACATCCGCAAACCTTGAAAACGACTCAGGATTTGCGAAATTTGGCCTCCGGGAGCTCGGTCAACGCGAGAAGGTCCGGCTGCCACGCGCTACACGCGCCGCCCGAGGAGCTGCGCGTGAGCGTCACTCTCCGAGGGAGATTCGGCGCGTGGGGGCGCGTGCGGTGGTGGATCGACCTGAAATTTGAGATCCAAAGGTTTCGGTGCCTTCTGGATCGATCTACGGTGTTAGTTTTTGCATTTGAGAACTAAAAGTAGGAGTTTCGGGGGTTAACTTTTTGGAAGTTTTTCCCTTCAATTTTCCGACCAATTTCCAGCCAATTCTCCAGAAACCAATCAGATGGATTCGAAGAACTCTTCGTCCTGAGTCCGTTTGTGGTGGTGGTGTCGAAATCCGAGGTCCGTAGGCGAAGAAATCTTAGAGAGAAGTTAGAGGGTTTTCGGGGAGAATTTTCTGAAGAGAGATGGAAAAAACTGCAAATGACCGCTTCCGGAGTGGTTGAGTCCCTTAAAATATCTCGGGAGACCTTTCTGCAAAATTTCACTTTTAGCGGGTGGTCCTTGCAAATTTTCTTTATTTACATTTTAACCCCGAAACTTTTAAGAAATTGCATTTTTGCCCCGAAACGTAAATTTCTAACATTACTTTTATAATTCTTTAATCCATGTAAATAATAACTTATTTTCACCGGGTCCTAACTCCATTTTCGAAATCCTCTCTTTAATTCCGCATTTTCCTTAATTAAAATCTCCATTTTTCCAAAATTATCTCTTTTATTCTAAATTTCTTTAATTGAACTTTCTCGTTAAATTTACGGTTATTACATAGATGTTGCTAGCACTACTAGAAAAAGGAGATATAGAGACTGAAATTAGAGACGAAATAATTTCCGTCTCTAACAGAGACGGAAATAAAGACGGATTTGGGAAGTTAGAGATGGATGGCAGGTTTGTAATTTAGAGACGAAAATTTACCGTCTCTACAAATCCATCTCCAATTCTGTCTCTAAATGAGTTTAGAGACGGAATTTGAGACAAAAAATATTCCGTCTCTGACTCTAGAGAGGTACAGAGACGGAATATTCCATCTCTAATTCCGTGAAAAATTTTTGAGACGAAATCTCAGAGACGGAATATTTTCCGTCTCCAATTCCGTCTCTAATCTATAAATTGTGTATATAAATTTTTTATCTTTTATTTTATATCTAATTTTCAAAATAATATTTAAATTATTAGTAAAATTAGCGAGAATTTAGATAATTTTTGAAAAAATTTAAGTCCTGTTTAATTTGTAGAAATAAGTTGATGGATTGAAAATCAAGTTTATTTTACATTAATTTATTGTGTTTATTTAATATAGTTGACTATAATTTTTATTTCCACGATATACACATTCTCTTCTATAAAGAAGATGATTTTATCTTGAAAAACTTCTAAAAAAATAACAATTAAAATGAAATATAAAAAGAGGTTAAAAGATATAAATAATGAATAGATATGTTTTATTAATATATTTTATTTTACAAATTTTTCATATTGACTTTCATTTTACATTTTTCAGAATTGATGAGTAGATATATTTTATTAATATTATGAGAAATAATTTAATAATTTTAAAAAGAAATAAACATTTATGAAGAATAAAGACATGTCTTCGTAATAAATATATGTATGCTTAATGTTGAATATAATATAATTTTGGTCATAATGATTATGTAGTATATAGTATGTTCGTATATGTGTGTATATATATATATATATATATAATAATTTTAAAAAGAAATAAACATTTATGAAGAATAAAGACACGTCTTTGTAATAAATATATGTACGCTTAATTTTAAATATAATATAATTTTGGTCATCATGATTATTTAGTATATAGTATGTTCGTATAGATACATACATACATATATACACATATACGAACATACTATATACTACATAATTATTTCTACAAATTAAGTGGAATTTAAATTTTTTCTTTAACGCTGATTATATATATATATATATATATATATATATATATATATATATATATATATATATATATATATATAATCATCGTTAGGAGAGAAATTTAAATCCCGCTTAATTTGTAAAAATAAGTTGATGGAATAGAAATCAAGATTCTCTTACATTAATTTATTATGTTTGGTTGATATAATTGACTATAATTTTTATTCCCACTATATACAGATTCTCTTCTATATAGGAAATGATTTTATCTTGAAAAACTTATAAAAACGAAAAAAGTGAAATGAAATAAAAAAAAAAGTTAAAAGAGATAAATGATGAGTATATATATTTTATTATAAAATTTTTTCATAATTACTTTCATTTAACAGTTTTCAGAATTGATGAATAGATATATTTTATTAATATTATGAGAAATAATTTAATAATTTCAAAAAAAAATAAGCATTTATGAAAAATAAAGACATGTCTTCCCAATAAATATATGTGCGCTTAATTTTGGATGTAATATAATTTTGATATATACATATATATATATATATATATATATATATATATATATATATATGTATATACATATATACATATATATTTACATATGTATATGTATATGTATGTATGTATATGTAGATATACATATATACATATACATAAATACATATCTATATATATGAATACATGTATATATATGTATACATGTATGGAGAATAAAGACATGTATTCGTAATAAATATATGTACGCTTAATTGTGAATATAATATAATTTTGGTCATAATGATTATTTAGTATATAGTATGTTCGTATAGATACATACATACATATATACACATATACGAACATATTATATACTACATAATTATTTCTACAAATTAAGCAGAATTTAATTTTTTCCTTTAACACTGATTATATATATATATAATCATCGTTAGGAGAGAAATTTAAGTCCCGCTTAATTTGTAAAAATAAGTTGATGGAATAGAAATCAAGATTCTCTTACATTAATTTATTATGTTTGGTTGATATAATTGACTATAATTTTTATTCTCACGATATACAGATTCTCTTCTATATAGGAGATGATTTTATATTGAAAAACTTATAAAAACAAATAAAGTGAAATGAAATAAAAAAAAAGTTAAAAGAGATAAATGATGAGTAGATATATTTTATTATAGAAATTTTTCATAATTACTTTCATTTAACAGTTTTCAGAATTGATAAATAGATATATTTTATTAATATTATGAAAAATAATTTAATAATTTCAAAAAGAAATAAGCATTTATGAAAAATAAAGACATGTCTTCCCAATAAATATTTATATATATAGATATGTATATGTATATGTATATGTATGTATGTATATGTAGATATACATACATACATATACATGAATACATGTATATATATGTATACATGTATACGTGTATATAGATATATATATATATATATATATATATATATATATATATATATATATATATATATATGTATGTATGTATGTATGTATGTATATACATATACATATAATATGTATATGTATATATATATATTTTATTAATATTATGAAAAATAATTTAATAATTTCAAAAAGAAATAAGCATTTATGAAAAATAAAGACATGTCTTCCCAATAAATATTTGTACGCTTAATTTTTGATTTATTATAATTTTGATATATATATATATACATATATATATGTATATATATATACATATATATATGTATATATATATATATATATATATATATACATATATATATACATATATATATATATATATACATATATATATATTTATATATATATACATATATTTATATATATATACATACATATATATATATATATATATATATATATATATATATATATACATACATATACATATACATATACATATCTATATATATATATATATATATATATATATATGTATATATATATATATATATATATATATATATATATATATATATATATACATATATATATATATATATATATATATGTATATATATATATACTATATAGATATACATATATATATATATATATAGATATACATATATGTAGATATACATACATACATATACATGAATACATGTATATATATATGTATACATGTATACGTGTATATAGATATATATATATATGTATGTATGTATGTATGTATGTATGTATATACATATACATATAATATGTATATGTATATAGATATACATGTACATATTATATGTATATGTATATACGTACATACATACATATATGTATGTATATATATATACATATATATCTATCTATATAGATATACATATTTATACATATATATGTATATATATATATGTATATATGTATATATATATATGTATATATGTATATATATATATGTATATGTATATATATATATCTACATATATATATCTATATCTATATATATATATGTATATGTATATATATATATGTGTATATATATGTGTATATATGTGTATATATGTGTATATATACACATATATATACACATATATACACATATATATACATATATATATACATATACATATATATATATAGACACACACATATATACATATATATGCATAAACATATCTATACATATATATTAGCATATATAAACATTTATGTATATATGTATATGCAGATATACATGTACACATATACATATATGTAGTTATACATATATGTATAAATATGTCTATGTATATATGTATATCTACATATACATCTACATATATACAAAGGGCCGAAGCCCATTCACTAGAGAGAACATGAAGTCCAACTGAAAAATCTGGAAGTCCAATAAAAGATAGGGGACAAGTAAAAAAAAAAGAGACAAGGGATACTTTTGTAGGATAAACCGAGATAGGGGGAAAAGCAAAACTCTGGAAAATTACACAGCCTCTTTTCTCTACATTTCGTCCATCGATCTAAATTGGGGTTTGAATTTTTCTACAATTTCCGCGCCCTCTTTTCTCTGCATCGTCTTGGGAGTACTCGGTGGATAAGAAATCCTATTTCTTCATAGTTTCCTCCGCGCGAAGATCTCGGCTACTGTATGAGCTAGATAGTGTGTTCCTTTCCCGATTGACCCATTCAACTCTGATAATCCTGCCATTAGAGGTAACCTCCTGGATAATGTCGTGGATGTGGTTAATCTTCTAGATCTGTCTATTCTAACCACCAGTTCTTTGCAGTGCTGAGGGAGCTGAGCTGTGTTTGAGGAGCCCGTGAGAAGATTCCCTCTATCGTCTGTAACAACTATTGCCAGGTAACACTCTGAAGTCCTCTTTGAGAAAAGCTGCATCTGTGTTTGGGGGTTTCCATTTTGATTAAATGTTCGAGCTCTCTTCCCTGTTGTATGCCTCATTGTTCTCTTTTCTGGTTTGTTGATGCCAATGTTTAGAGACCATGCAATTGTTGGTTTGCTAGAATACTTTTCTGGCCTATCTACCAAATTCAATGAAAAATTCTAAAGCAGGGCTATCAATTCCAACCGAAACACTTGAAATCACATTTCAATTTCAATTTCAAGCACCAGTAACATACCCAGTATCTTGTCTAATTAGGCTTCTCTTGTAGCCTAAGAATAAGCACTTTAGTGTTCTGGTCTTTAGATTGTCTGTATATAAGTGCATTATTGGTTAACCTACAAATGTTCATAAAATGCTATTAGTTGCTTTCTATGGTTTTTAGCTCTAAAGCCAAATAGATGGTTCATCAAAAATATTTTATTTGTATCAAAGCACTTCATGTCTTTTGAGGGACTATGGCTGTTGAAAGGAATGAAAACCAAAACAACAGCAAGCTTTACAAACACAAAACCTCCTATCTTTCATATAGAAAATGATATAATGTTGACTATTAAGTTAAAAATTTATGTAAGAGCTTTTGGCCCTTGGGAGGTGGTGGAGATAGGAAGTGTTCACATCCTCTGCCAAATAATCCTATATTTGCTAAAATAAGAAATATAATGAGGAAGTTGCTTAAAGAGGTAGAGCCTTCACTATTATGAACATAGTTGTGAATGATAATGTATTCATCATAATTAATCATGGCTTGTGAAACTACAAACTAGGAAAGATCAAGGACTAGTTCCGAGGCAGGGAAAGAAGGCAAGTCTAAGTTCTTAACTAAGGGAGAGAATTTAAAGCTTTAAGGATGAAGTGTGTAAAAATTGTGATTGTGTCCTCTAATTGACCAAAGAAAAGTGTAAATAAAATTAGGTTGTTGGGTGAGGAGATGAATAATAATTGATCAGACCTCAAAAGGGTGCTAGGTGTTTAAAATACAAACATATAGATGTGCATAGCTAAATACCCCATCACAGATCTACAGGTTTTAGTTTCACAGTTTCATCATCAAAACCAAGCTGCAAGAATTCTAATAAGTAAGAATTAAAAATCCTACAAAACCAAGTTGCTCATGCAAACAAAAGCAACCACCAAACAGTAGATCTAACCAAAGAAAACCAACAAATATAGGAATATAAGCAAGAATTCCAACCCTAATTTTTGAAAGAGATCACTTCCAAAGAGCCAAATCCTAACAAGAAAAGAAAATCAAATTTTGCAGTACTTTAATGTAAAGCAAAGTCAGCATAGTTTACAGCAAACCAATAATTAAAAGAAGGAAACCAAAAATTACAAACTAGACAGGGCCATATTATTTTAATGCTTCTAAAAATCAAATCATCATAATTGTCTCTGGTTATCAATGCTTTAGTCTTGTTGACAACAATATTAGAAACAATGCACTTGTTTGCTTGTCTAAAACACAAGTTTTATTATCAAACTGTAGATTTCAAAATTATATTAGAAACAAAAGATTTGACTGCTCCTCTTAAATTAGTAAATTTCTTTTTAAAAACAAAGTTATTTTCTAATCAGAATAGTGCCAATATGATTAAACAGACCAAACATCTAAGTTTATGAGAATTAAAGAGCAACAATGTATGGAGATTTGGATCCAAAAATCAAATCCTGCATTCTCTCCTTAAACACAAAATGAAAGAATTTTAAAAAGAATAGACAATAATAATGCAAAAAGACATTCTAGCCTTTACTAACCCAACCTTGGGAAAGTTTCACTAAGCTTTTACAAAACTGCCCATATTGAGTTTTTCTCAATGAAAAACCCATTCAGACCATTTAAAACAGGGAGGAAACTCAAGCCTTTACATACCTTTTCCAAGACAAGCTCAACAAGCTTTCACAAACCTCATCCAACTAGGTTTTTCTTCCAAGACCCTAGTAAAACTCTAACTATGATGGATGGAAATATAATTGTTAGGTAATGCCTTATATTAGCTATCAAATGTTAAAGGGATATAGAATGAGGAGCAAAGGAGGGCATGTAAATAATAAATTTTTTTTTGCAGTAACAAGTTTTAGAAGAATAGCTGCAAGATGTGTTGTGCTCTATGATAATGCTTCTTAAGAAACCTATGATGAATGCATAATGGCTGCACATGCTTCTAATGCTGTGAGAATATTAGGAGACCAAGCAACATCTAGTGAGAGGAGAAGAATCCTTAGTGATTTCCAATATGTATATAGGTTGTTCCATCATTGCTATATCTCTTATTCTATTCATTAAACGTAATTAACATGGTTCAAAATAACATTATTGTCAAGGACCAATTATTTGAAAAGCTTACTCAATATGTTAGGAATGAATGAGTTTTATAATTATCTCTCACACATCCCCTCAATAAAAAGCCATTTGGGCATTAAGTCAGGAGAAAACATCCAAAAATTAGGCTGTTAGAAGGCCTAGAAATGGTTTGTATTATTACTCTAAAAATTTCAATGATAACTAAACATATCAATTAAAGAAAACACAATTCACATATCCAATAAGGCACCAAAGGACTGATATTATACTTACGTTCAAAAATATAACGTAAATACTCATTCTAGCTCATTCAGGTATGGATAGAAAAGTTGATACATATCAAGATATGAATTGACATGAATTGAGCTAAAACTAAATATTAAACAAAGAGACACAGAACAAGCTAGAATGCTTTGCTATAAGGCTGGATGTCAATCAAGATATGAAAAATACTAGTTGTTAGATGTCTCTTGCTGTCATGCTCCATGAACCTTAATTTAACTCAAATTTAATAGGAAGTATAGACATAGGACTCCACCAAAACTACATAAATGCAAATTTTTTCTTTGAGAATATTAGGAGACCAAGCGATTGAGCTTGGCATCAAGCAGTTAAACCAATAATCCAATGCAGATTGCAGAATATTTGCCCTTTCTGTAACAGCTAGGAATGAAGAATTAGGGGAAGAAATAATAGTATTCAAAGCATAAATTATTCATATGAACCCTCCAGCCATTTCCCCTAACCTATGTAATTGAAACTTAGCTTACAAAATGTAACAGCTAGGAATGAAGAATTTGGGCATCTTAAGCTTTCATCATTATGGGAAGGCCAGACAAAAGTCTTATTATGGGAATATATCCTATGGAACTTGCTTCCATTCTTCCTTTATTTAACCTCCTAAAGTGATTTTAAAAAGTATACATTGATAGTGAAAATTCCCAAGAGAAAACTTAAATAGTGTACATAAGCAAAGATATTAGCTTCTCATTTTTTAAAAAAAATAGCACCAAACTGAGGACAACTCATTTTCTTATTAAACTGAAGCTGCTACAACTTCGGATCTTGCATTTTTTTTCCTATCCAAGAAGAAGACAACTCATTGTGTGTAGCCTTTAACTCTTTATGGGTAACCAAGGAACATAAACTTTAATGCTCTAAGTTGAAGTTTTCCTTGATTTATGTGAGAAAATTTTGGACACCCAAAAAACTCTTAGGTTACTTAGATCATAAAGGTAACCACACCGCATTTCTTCTAGTCTTTTTAGATTAATTTCTGTACAAGGGTTTTCGTTTATCAAATGTGTTGTTATCATCAATGTTTTTTTTTCCCAAAATGTCTTTGGGAAATTGGATTTGATAGTAAGGAGATAGGTTCAGTTAGTTAATAGTAGTTAGTAGTTAATAGCAGGTAAAGCAAATGGTTAGCAGTTAATTGTTTTAGTTATCTCTCTATATAAAGCAAACATTGTATAATCTAAGAAGTATCAATTCAATACAAGGCTATTCATTTGTTCACTTTTTTTTCTCTTTCATTTATGCTTACTCTCTTGGCCCTGATGGCTTGTAGGACCACCTGCTACACTTCTCTATTACTATATCTGATCATATCTAATACCGAGGCTGAAATAGTGCCAAGATGAACCAGAATTTGGGGGAAGTACTCCTAAAAACTAATGAAGTTGACCAGTTCAAGCCTCTTGTATTGGTTTCTTTTTATAAAAAAAAATACCATGTAAGGAAAAATGAGTTTTGTCGGGCAAATGTGTTCACATCTAGTTCTTGGACAGCAATTAGCTGAGCCATAATCTCTTAGTAAAAGATATATTGAGAAATGTACTTCTAATTTCACTTCAAAAATTAACTTAATTCGTTTATTCTAGTCAAACCTATAATTTTAATTTTTTAAATAAAGAGTCATACACTATGTATATAAAAAAAATTTAAAAAAGTAACTTTCAGAAAGTCTCGCTTCTATCCTATTTCAAGCCGTCTTAGATATCTTGCACTTCATGTTATAGTATTAGTCTCAATTATATATACATCAGGATATCCCTTCAAGGACTTGTCAACTCATTTCCATACTCTATACAATTGTAAACAGAATTTAAAACACAAAATACTTTGAATAAAGCTCCCAAAAAAATTTAAGACAGCTAAAATGACTACACCATTTACTATAAGGTCCATAGCATCATGAAAAGATTCACAAACATAAGTTAAAAATGGACATACCATGAAATACACAAACAGACAGCAAACATCAGATATAGAAGCCTAGGAATGTGTTATATTTGTGGTTATTGCGGCTGCTGGTCATGTATCTGCAGTTGTTGTTCTAAAGGCTGTGATTGCTGTTGTTGGTCATCACCTTGCCAAACCCAAACAATCCTGAAGAGCAGGCCATATATCCTCTCTCAATATCTTGTGAAATTCTAATATATCTCCACTGATTTTTTCACTTCCACCAAATGGAAATATGGAGTAACGTCAAAGATCTCTGCATCAATGGATAAATTGCCCTTCCTACCTTCCTTGAAGCCCTCTAATTGTAACAAACTTGCTGCTTTCTTCTTTATTTTTAGCTTTAGACTATTAGCAGTTTCTTCCAGCTTAGAGATGATTACTGATGCAAGTTTTCTTGAAGCAAATCTTGCTTTTCTCTTCTGAAAACTGTCACTGAAGAATCCAGAAAGATTAAAACCAGCCGAAAGGGAGATAATATCAAATGCATTTATACTGGTGGGCACAAATGACTCTTCCCTTGCTTCTACAGCTATACTGTCACTATCAGTTTCATTGCTTTGATCAGAAGGGTTGTTGCCTAACAACGAGACAGTCTTTTTTTCCACTTTAGGTTTTTTATGCCTAGCATTTGGTCTTGTCTTGAACCAAGAACATTCCTTAATCATAGCTATGGAAATCCTAGTATCAGGATCTGGTTCCAATATCTTGCATACTAGTCTGCGTGCTTCTGGTGAGATCCAATCAGGGCATTTAAATTCTGCTTTGCCAATCTTCCTATACATCTCTATCAAGTTTGAATCATGAAAAGGGAGATAACATGCTAATAAGACAAACAAGACTACTCCACAAGATCAAACATCAACTCTGGCACCATCATACCCTTTCCTTTTGATGACTTCAGGAGCAACATAGGCAGGTGTGCCACAAGTAGTATGCAGTAAGCCATCCTGCCTCTTGGATTCAGCCAAAGCACTTAACCCAAAATCAGATACCTTAAGATTCCTATTTTCATCCAACAAAAGGTTCTCTGGCTTTATATCTCGGTGGTACACACCTCTGCTGTGACAAAAATCAATTGCATTGATTAGCTGCCGAAAATACTTATGTGCATCACTTATTGTCATGTTTTTTTTTCTTATATTTACATAAGAGAATAAAATTCTGTAAAAAGCAAGATGCACTTTACAAATTAATTAAAATTTTAATAATTGAAACTTTTATACTATTCAAATAATTTAATAATAACAATTGTGGAAAATATACTCTCTTAATTTTGTCATTATATATTAAACTGATAAGTAAATAAAGTTTATTTGTCATTCTAGGGACTATTTCTTTACTCAGAAGTAGATTTAGAAGGTCCACAAACTTGTGACCTAGATAAGTAAGTTTAAACTAAACTATTGAGAAGCATATGTAATATCAGGAGTTCTATACATAAAAGGAGAAGGAGTAGTCACAAGAACCCAAAAAAAAATGGAAACAAACTTGGAAGCATTCTGGATCCTGTTGAAAACAACTAATTAGCAAGATAACTTGATAGTTTAAATTCAGTAAGCCTAATATTACTTTGCAATTTAAGGTGGGGAGTTGGTTATTAATTTGTTTTCTTTAATAATTGGTTGGGTACATTAGAATTTACAATCAACTGCTAGTTCAAAAAAAATGGCCTTTAGCAGCTGTTAACTTAAACCTGCCTATATATATGTTAACTTCAAATTTAGCTATAACTTCCAATAAGTGTAGATTTAGCTACCAATATATGGTAGGCTAGCTATATATCTAGTCAGAGATGGCGCTTAAACTAGAGAGGAATATACAGGAGTAGGAGGTGAAATAGAAGAGCAGAGAGAGGGGGCAGGAAGTTCCGGGAGAAGGATTTTCATAAGCATACTATTTATTCAGTTCATGGCTTTAATTAGTGTCTCTCTTCTTTTATTTCTTCTTCACTCCCTTGTGGCCCTTATTCAAATTTGAGCACTGTATAAATGACTATTTCTAATTCAAGAGGTATTTAATATTTCTTTGAAAGGAAAAAAAATTCAATCGTGAACCAATCTGAATATTCTTTATACCGCATAATAAGACTTAACCAAATAAGAGATAGGTCATGACTTTGATATGAGAGGTAAGGGCTAGAATGTTTGAGAATTTTATGTAAGAAGTGTGGCAACATATTGTTTTGCACAATGTGAACCTACAATTTGTATAGTGATTGTGGTGTTAAATATTATATATTATGAAATTAAACTTAAGAGTTGTAAAATTTGTGATTTATCTACTACCTTGTAATCTTAAGAAATATGCATAATGTTAACTTGTTGTATGCTTTGTATTTATTTGATAGAGTTAGGAGAATATATGTGAATATAGATAGTCAGGAAATGTATGTATATTTTGTATGTGTTTGATAGGGCCTATGATATTCTATAAATATATAATCCAGTCATACCTATGGTTCCGGCTATTCTATGATGAATAGTTAAAGGTGACTTTTAACGTCTTGTTAGTTATTTGCTATCTTTGAGTCTCTAAACTCATCTTCTCTGCCATGAAAAAGTGCTGGAACAGTGGGAGTGAAGAGAAGAACTCCACGCCATATCTAAGGGAGGAAGGAGAAGCAAGGTGAAAACTAGCCAAGCAAGCTGTAGGAAACATATCCTAGGTAGGTTTAACAATGATTTCCTTTTGAAAACACCTTAAAATCTGTATGATTTAAATAAGAAATATTATTGTATTTTAGTTTTGTAGTTGCTGGCTGTAACTTCCCTAATTTCATTTCATGTATTAATAAAAGTACAAAAATATTCAAAGTAACATCCATAATTTCATTTCTTTTATTGATAAAGGTACATAAATATTTAATTAAGAAAAATAAAATTTATTAGACAATTTTTAGATATCTAAGAAAATATAATCCTTAGAAATTCTTCACCTTACGTGTATGTATATAAATGTTCTAATATTAATGGAATAGGTAAAGAAAGAAAACCTAAGAGAAAATATTAGCAATAAACATGCTAAAGAAAGGTGAAATTCTTAGGTAAGGAAGATAAATTTTTGTGAAGTAAGTAAATGTCTTAAAATTTCAAGAAGATCGGATTAGGGTAATTTTTATTAATTTAAGAGAAAAAGTTACTAAGTATAGTATCTCCACTCATAAATTAGGATTTCACCTATGGACACTTCATATAGAGTTTTTCTACTTCACATAAATTTTTAGCAAACCAATAGGATAGCCCAATGAAGAAATAAAACATAGACTTGGACTATGATATAGAAATTGGACCGGTAGCCCAAAAATCATGAAAATGTGACCAAGCCCATTATGAAAAGTAGAATTTTAACCAAAGTAAAGAAAATGGGCAAAAATGAGCCCAAACCCAAGAGGAAAAATAAAAATAAAAATAAAAATAAAGTGATGAAACAATGGTGTAATCAAAATTAGGTGACATGGCATTAAGACAAAAATTTAGCAAGTGGTGTGATATCCTACATTTATAATTTTAGCAAGTGGTATGATAATACAAGGCTTTAGGACAAAACATCTATATCCTACACTCATAATTTTAGCAAGTGGTATGATAATACATGGCATTAGGACAAAACATTCATATCCCACACAAATAATTTTAACTAAATAATGGAGATTCAAGGGTTAGAAATTTGCCACCTCAATAGGCAAACATATCATACTTGATTAAGACAAAAGAAAAAGGAAATGAATCCCTAAATCAAAGGGACCTTGTCCCATATCTTAAGAACATATTATCATAATTTTCAAAATACAAATCTCCTTTTCCTATGCATATCTTGACTAAGGAAGAGGAAGACAAGAACATAAGTTGTTTGTTTTCCAAAAATTCAACCAAGTGTAACCTAATTGTGATAAGGTAGACCCATGATCATGAAAGGTGAATTATTTAATAGTCTATATAAGCAAAATTCACCCTTATAGCATGAGAATTTCGTCCAAGTGAGGGAGAGAATAAAAAAAATAGAAGCAAGGTAGAGTGAAGGAGGAGAGGAAGAAAGGAAGAAAGAGGAAGGAGAAGTCTAAAGGACTAAGTGCTCCAGGTAGGTTTAACAATATTTCTTTTTAAAGAAAAGTTTTGAAACTTATAATATTTATATGGGATTTTGATCTTAGAACTTTGATGATTGGTCATGGATGTTGCTATATCATGTTACATATCATGTATGTTTGAATACTTAGGTTGGTGTAGATAGTTCTACATGGGTATGGCTATAGGTGGCAGAATTTTAAGCTATTGTTTTTAAAATTCTGGGATGAATTAGTAAACAATTGAAAGAAATGGTTAACATGAAAAATGTATATCTATGTCTCACGGATTTTTAGCCACTAAAATCACTCAATTTGGAGTCTATATGAGATAGATATGGTCTTATTAATAAGAAAAGGTCAGAAACTGGTTAATCAGGGAAAAATATATTAGGATAACTTCTGTGTTTTAATTTCTGAGAACATTATATAGGGAATCTAAACAAATGGTTAACATAACAAATGTATATCTATGTCTAACGGAGTTTTAGCTGGAATCATTCAATTTAGAATTCATATGAGGTATATATGGTCCAATTTGTAAGCAAAGGTCAGAAAATGGTTAATCAGGGAGGAATATGTTAGGATAACTTCTGTATTTTAATTTCTGGGAACATTCTGTAGGGAATTAAAATTAATTGTTAATATAAGAATTATAGCTATATGTGGCATGGATATTTAGCCACTAGAATCACTTAATGTGGAATTTTTATGAGGGAGATATGGACTAATTAGTAGGCAGAGGTCAGAACCTATCCGAGAAGAAATAACCGTACATTGAGGGAGTAATATCACCTTGATTTTTTAATATTTCGCTACTCTATTCAACATAATAGTTTTAGATAATTGTTTTATCTTGAAATTGACACCAAGATCAACTACATCGGAGTTAAATTGAGGGAGTTATGCTCTGATTAGTAAAGGAAGGTTAGATATGATGAAAACCTGCATCAAGAAAATAAAGAAATAAAATTAATATTTAAAAAAGAAGATGAATCTTATAAATGAAAATAATAAATGACTAGTATAGCCATAGCCATTGCCATTGTATGAACTTCTTACCATCTTAAGTGTGAAATTTTGACATGGAAATATTTTATAAAGTGATATTTGAAATGGTTATATTCATGGCATGATTACGAATGATTTTGGTAATAGTTATATTTTGATGAACATACTTGTTATTGAAAGCATATTTTTGGCTATCATTGTGAAAAGAAAAGAAATGAGGACGGTCACATGGCAATCCGTGTGGTGCACCAGTAGGGGACGCCCTGTCAGCGGTTATGATCATGCTAATGAGAAAAGAAAGAAAAAGTGGGCCATGTCGGACGGAGCGAGAAAAGCCCGTACCGGAGAGTAGAAAATAATCACCCTGACCGAGGTAGCTTGATATGAGAATAAATTGATAGTCATCATATGATATTCTGAAAATAGTTAATCTTGTCATACATGTCATTATTGTACGATTCTCTTGTGCATAGATATAAGGCATTCATGTGACCAAAGATATTTGCTGTAGTTTATACAACTGAACATGACGTGATGAGCTATATTGATGATGATTTATTGTTGAACTTACTGGGATTTAATTCTCACTATATTTCCATATCATATTCAGAAAATTAATTATGCATATTTTTCTATGGCTCTGGATTTTAGTGCATGTTGAATCGAGTACTTTATGTTGGGAAGATCCCAAAAGCAAATAAAATGTTTGTGGTCGAGTTGGCTTAGATCCCGATACAGGTGCAACCAGAATAAATAAGATGTAGATTTTTATATGTTTGATATGTTGTACGTATGTTTTGATTAATGACATGTATATAAACTCTGTATTGTATAGATTAAATAAATGTTATTTGGAGTTAAGTTGTAACGAGGTAATAACTTCATGGTATTTAAAAAAAAATTGATACTTAAATGGAGTTGTTACAATGGCCATAGGTGGGTTTTATCTAGATGCATGTAAACCATGTATTTTGTGTTGAAAAATATGCTTTGAATGGGTATTAATTTTGCATAGAATGGCTGGAATATTGCTGTTCTGGCCAAGATTTAAATAATGTATGCTTGTATGAGGATGAAGAATTAAGAAATGGAGGTTTGTTAACCAAAAAATTTATTTCTATTCACATTATGCCTTTGATGTTAGTATTGGTTCAATATGTTATTATAATTTATGCTATATTGAATTAAGATGTTTGTTTTGATTCATGTATGCCTAAAAACAGGATGGAAGTTCCTGAACATCGTAAGTGGATGGATAATAGGGTGTGTCCTGATAAGAGAACTGTTACATATGAGTTTATGATAGGAGTTATTAAGTTTATAGAGTTTGCTTGTAGTCAGGATCATTTTAAAAGTGTATGAAAGTTGAGGCGTCCTTATAAAAAATGCAAGTGTCAGACGTATTGTTCAGTTGATGAAGTGAAAACCCACATTTGTATGAAAAAATTTATGAGTAATTATTATTATTGGATCAACCATGATGAACCAAGACCTCTCTTTCCACCAATGGTTTCAAAAAACTCATATTATGGAAGTAGTGACTTTCATGCATGCTTCAATGATCATGAACAGATGGTAATGGATGCTGTTGGACCATCTATTGGTAATTATATAGAGCAACAATGTTTTGGTCATTGCGAACAGAGGGATGAAGATCCTAACCCGGAAGCCAAAAAATTATTTAATATGTTAGAAGCTGCGCATGCTCCTCTGTATGACGATTGTCAAAATTATTGTAAATTGTCAGCTGCAGTGGAAGCTTTGGGTATCAAGTCGGACTTCAACATATCTGAGAATTGTTTCAATCGGTGGGTACAATTTATGGGACATGCATTGCCAAATGAAAATCATATGCCTAAAAACCTCTACCGTTCAAAGAAATCAGTGGAGCAATTAGGATTAGGTTGTATAAAAATTCACTGTTGTCGAAACGGATGCTTGCTTTGTCATAGTCCTCTTGATAAGGAACTTCATCATTATAAATTTTGTGGTGAAGAGTGTTACAAAAGGGTAATAAAAAATGGCAAAGTAAGAGAGCTTCCAATGAAAAAAATGTGGTATTTTCCACTTATTCCAAGGCTGCAAAGACTTTATTCCTCAATGCAAACTGCAAGTCAAATGAGATGGCATTGAGAAACTGTGAGGGTGATAGGCTCTTTGTCTCATCCATCTGATGGCGAAGCTTGGAAAAAATTCGATGAAAAATATCCTGAATTTGCAATGGACCCTCGAAATGTGAGGTTAGGTTTGTGTGCTAATGGATTTGCTCCATTTGATAAAACAGGTCAGACTTATTCATGTTGGCCCAGTTATTGTTACCTCTTACAATCTTCCCCCTTGGATGTGCATAAGAAGAGAGTTCTTGTTTTTTACCATTATAATCCCTGGTCATTCCAATCCAAAGAATAGAATTGATGTGTATTTGCAACCACTTATAGATGACCTCAAACTTTTATGAAATACTGGTGTCACGACATATGATGTCTCATTAAAACAGAACTTCAACATGAAAGCTTGTTTGTTGTGGACCATTAATGACTTTCCTGCATATGGGAAGCTTTCAGGTTGGACGACAATGGGAAAACTTACTTGTCCAATATGTATGGAGTGTTTAAAGGCATTCACCCTTCAACATAGTCGGAAGACGTCTTTCTTTAATTGTCATCGACAATTCTTGTCGCTTGATCATAGTTACAGAAGGAATAAGAATGCTTTCCGAAAGAGACATACTGAAACATTTTTACTTCCGTCTTGATTAATAGGTGAAGAAGTGTTGGAAAGGGTTAGACATATGCCTAGCATAACTAAAGAGACATATGATAATATCCCAGGGTATGGAGTTATTCACAACTGGACGAAACAATCTATATTTTGGGAGTTACCATATTGGAAAACAAATCTTCTTCTACACAATCTAGATGTTATGCATATTGAGAGAAATGTCTTTTTGAATATTTTATACACAGTGATGGACACTAAAGGTAAGACAAAAGACAATTTTAATGCAAGGTTCGACTTGGCGGAAATTTGTAGACAGAATGAATTAGAGCTGCAGGATGGAAGAGATGGCAAACTAATTGAAACTGTGAGACGGATATGCCTCTACATTATCAATGTGTGTTGACATGAGAGAAGCAAAGTTGTTTGGTATGAAAAGTCATGATTGTCTTGTGTTTATGCAACGCTTGCTCCCAATTGCATTCAAAGTATTACCAAAGCCTATTTGGAACACACTCACAGAATTTAGTTAGTTCTTACAAGAATTGACTTCCCCATTATTGCGAGAGGATACTTTACATGTGATGGAGCAAAACATTCCAGTCATTCTTTGCAAATTAGAACAAATTTTTCCTCCAAGTTGTTTTGACTCAATGGAACAACTTCCAATTCATTTGCCATATGAAACAAGGGTTGGAGGTCCAGTGCAATATCGATGGATGTATCCATTTGAAAGGTAGAGTTATGTATCTTTTTTATTTTTTTAAATTATGGAATCGTATTCATAGTACTAAATGTATCAATTAAGTGTATTAGGTTTATTTGCACACTAAAAGACAAGGTGAATAACACAGCTGCAGTTGAAGGATCAATTTGTGAAGCTTATTTGGTAAAAGAGACCTCTACATTTGCATCATACTATTATCTACTTAATGTTCCATGTAGAAGGACTCCAGTACCATGAAATGATGATGGAGGTCAAGGTTGTTCAATTAGACCACCGCTTTCTATCTTTAATTATCCTGACCGTCCAACTGGAAGATGCATATCCTTCATGATGGAAGAAAGGGACTTACAAACCGCACATTTATATGTTCTTCTAAATTGTCCTAAAGTGGAGCCATTTTTAATGTAAGTGTATAAAATGCTCATTTAAGTGTTATATAAATATATATCACTATAAATTGTTTTAACATGTTTTCTAAATGTAGCACATATACTAATATGTTACAAGAATGTGGGATGAGTGACTCGGAAGTGGACAGATAAATCTCCACAATGTTTCTTGTTTGGTTTAAAGAATACGTATGTTGCACGAATTCTCCTTAATTCCTTATTTTCTAACATTTTGCTTCTTATGTGAGACTGACTTAAATATTTGATGACTATGTGTTAAATAATAATGTTGAAGATGTCCTTTTAAAGAGTTTGGCATGGGGTCCTCAAAGAAAAGCCAACAAATGGCCTTCATATTATGTAAATGGTTATAAATTTAATACAAAAAATCATGGCCAAGGTATGGGTACAACAAATTTCGGTGTATGTTATCAAGGTGGTACGGATGAAACAACAGAAAATAATTATTATGGGGTTTTAACAGACATTATTGAAGTACACTATACAGGATGGCCTATAAAGATGTTAGTTCTATTCAAATGTGATTGGTTTGATCCCACCTTAAATCATGGAACAAAGGTAGATAACTATGGATTGTTCAGGTTAGAACATCCAGGAGATATAAAAATTATGACCCTTTTATATTTGCACAACAAGCAACGCAAGTTATTATACACAATATCCTGAAGGGCAATGTGATTGGTTAGTAGTGATCAAAACTAAGGCACGAACCACAATACAAACTGCAACAGAAACTAAAATGCCTGAAAGTGATGCTCCATACCAAGAAGAGTCATCAATGCAATTGCCTGGAATAGTGTCAAATGACAATCTCGAGCAAAGTCTTGTTGATATTGAAGCCCTGTGGATGAAGTATATGGTTCTTCTTTGAACCTATATGAAGTAGATGCAGATATAGATATTGAAATAGAAGATGTGGATGAAGAAGATACTGAGGAAGAAGGAGAATGGAAAGATGAAGAAGAAGAGGAAGAAAATGATAATGATGAAGATGTTTAGGTATTGTTAGGTTTCTTCATTTTACTAAGTGTATTATGTAGATCATATATTATGTATTTTTGAAGTAGGTTATAAATCTATGGTATGGTTATAAGTTTTGTTATCATTGTCTTTTGTAATTATTTGTATTTTTTATTATTAAATTGTCATTAAATTTAATTGAAATAGATGATTATGATTATCTTTTTGTCTATAGATGACAAGTAGAGGAAGGGGTAGAGATAGAGGGTGGGGACGGGCTATCTCTCAGCCATATACACAACCAGACACATCACATGTTGCTGACATAGCTCACCTTGACCAGATCCACACTGGACATACACCTACTTCATCTCCCTTTTCCTATACTTGTCATACTTCTACCCCATCTTCCCATTCACAAGCAGCGCATTCCAGTGCCTCATCTCCTTATCTTTCTAGTACAGTTGCCCCTCCTCACCTACACATACTATATGTACCCCATCTCCTAATCCATCCGCATGTCCAAATGTTGAGCCAGTTCCTTTAACTCAGACTATTCAGTGGGGAACAAGGGACATAGATTATAATAGCTGTAAATTTAATAAAGTCTAAAGTAAAGAATATTTTGAAGAATAGAGAGAATTTTGAAAATGGAGATAAGAACCGTGGGAAATAAATATATTATTATTTGTTTAAAAATGATTATGTTTTGCTCAAGTAAGTAGTCTTTTAATTAAAAGAAGTATTGTGTTGCTTAAAATAATTATACTGGCCTCTAATGAATTTTTATGGTATTTTTAAAAGCATTCTTTCTTTTAAAATGAATAAATATATTTGTTTTAAAATTTGTTTTATTAGATTTTTATCGAGAAAAATCATGATTTAAGAGTTTAATTAAAGATTTAAGGGAATGGAAATTTGTAGGAATTTTTGGGATATTTTATGATGAAAAATGGAATTTATATGAATTTTTATAAAGGAAAATCCTATTATTAATTATTTAATTATTATTATTAAAAAAAAAGGGGCAATTGATAAAACGAAACCGGGGCGGAGAGTCAGATTCGAGAAAGAGGAATCGAGAATTTTGCATAGTGAGTGCATAGTATTTTCAAACTTTATCTTTCGATCTGAGATACCGATTGGCTTCTGATTTCAAAACTGAAGATGTTACTGGATTCAGGACGAGGAATACTACGGTTTTGACCGATCAGTTTTTCAAATCAGCCGTTGAATTGCCGTAGATCTGAGGTAGAAAATCTCGGTAAAAGGTAAGTTCTGAAAAACCTTACTTAGAGACTTCTAATTAGAAATCTGACTCCGTAGATGGATTCAGAAACTAGATAAACATTAGGATATGAATTCGTTTTGTTGATTTGGTAAAAGTTTTGGGATGGTGAATAGTGTTTTTCGGCGATGAATAGTGCGGTGAATAGTATTTTTCGGCGGTGAATAGTGACTAAACTCCCGAAGTTATTTTTCAAGTTTTTGAACCTTCCGAACTCGATTTTGGCGTTTGTTTTATCGAATTCGGATCAGAAACGAGGATTTTAGGGCTGTCCAATCTGGAGCCCTTGCTTGTGAGTAGATATTTCTTTCTATAGCTTATTACATGCTCTTCTTGAATTTAAAATGAATTATTGATTATGATTACAAGTGATTTATACTTTTATATGTATCTAAAATGGATTAAAGTATCTGGAAATGATTTCTATCGGAAATGTAATTCAAGAAGAGTATGGGTCTGAAAATGAGATTTTTGAACTCATTGAATACGTGATTTCAAATGCATTTCTTACCGCATGGTAAATGAAATAAATTGTCTATGACGCATTGGTTTGTAAAGTTATATGATTGCCTTGGAAAGAGGGCATATATATATGATAATCCCAGAATGGGTAAATTTTAATAGATGATTTTGAAATGCATTGAACATGTGATTTTTACATGTATTTTTCATTATATGGCAAATAAAATGTGTTATGCACATGATATTGATCTTTACAGTGATATGTTTGCCTCGGATATGGGCATATATATATGTGATTCCCTGATTGGGAAGTTTTGACAGAGGAATATACTGAGACTGAAAGTCTGTATTATATTGAGAAATTTATACTGAATTCTATGGTATATGTGCTTATAGTATTTATGGAGGAATCCTATTGGAATCACTGTCTGCTAACAGCAGGGAATGTTAGCCCTGGTGCACCTTGATACCTCAGCTAACAGGGGTGGTGCTAGCCTCGTGTGTCGGCCAACACACGGGAGTTATTGTTATCGGGGAGAGCGGGATGCCTCCTATTATTGTTATCGGGGAGAGCATGATGCCTCCTATTATTGTTATGTGATTTACCCTCCCTTGCTGTGTGCTTGAGATTATTTATTGTATTGGTTCTAATAGGGAAACCTCCTAAAGCATGTGAAATCTTTTATTGCATCAAAGTATTTGTTTATAACTGTATTGTACGGTATTTGGTTTTGAATATTGGATTATATTGTGAAATGAGGATATTTGAAATACGGGTTTCATATGGATGTACTTTTGAATTGTACTTTCTATATGAAAATTTTTAAAGTATAAGTCATCCATATGCTAACCTAAGAGGTTATAGGTCTTGTCTACTCACTGAGTTTTAAAACTCACTACACGTTGTGGATATATTTTTCAGATAAGGAGACAGAGTCTGGTCCTGCGGATAGGTGATCAGCTAGACTGACTACTCTCTGGGTGAGCCTATGTTGCTTCCAAGGCTCACGTTATTTGTATTGTATTTGTATTGTATTTGTATTTGTATTCTAGAGTATGCTCTCTATGCCACAGGCAGGATCCTTGCTTCTACTGTTACTCTGGTGTTTATAGACTTAAACTGTTTATTGTATATGTGTATGGGAACCTATATGTATTGGTTTATATGATAAAGAATGGCATTATGTACATTTATGGAAAATATATGTGTATGGTATATGGATTTCACGTGCCCTAAAATTAGGGTCGTGACAAGTTGGTATCAGAGCATTAGGTTTCCCTGTGGCTATCAGAGCAAAGGATTCTTTAGTAGGACCTTTAGTATCGATATGAGCCGGACATATTTATACTTCAGGTGCTGCTGATGGATTCTATAGGGTTTGACTTTCCTTTCTATTCCAAGTTTATAAAAGTTCCTAGTGTAAGCCGGATTGAATATTATGGTATTGTAAAACGTTATTTTGTTTTGTATAGTTAATGATGCCGCCAAGAACTAGAGCAGTTGCTAGAGAAGCAGTAGATCGTGTACCCTCTGCAGAAGAGTCTGCACAATCTGCTATTCCAGTACAAAGAGGCCGTGGTAGAGGCCGACCTAGAGGCAGAGGGCGTGCACGGGGTATGAGTAGCCCAATACATGATGAACGTGTTCATATATCTGATAGAGTCCCTGAGGAGAGAGTAGAACCCCCTCAGGAGCTGCATGATAGAACAGCTGATATGATTGCTGGCATACATAGGAGCTTAGAGACATTAGCTGGATTTATAGTAGAACAGGGCAGGAGGGATGACCAGCCACCAGAAAAAACTCCTGAAGAGCAAGAATTAGAAATACCAGCTGAACGTGTGGATAAATCTACAGGGATTGAGGTGACATTACCACAATTTTTAAAGCTGAAACCCCCGACTTTTTCTGGGTCAGATGTTCAGGAAGACCCACAGATATTTATTGATGCGGTGGAACGAGTCTTAAGAGCTTTGGGATGTTCCAGTAGGAGATCTGTTGAATTAGTATCTTTTCAATTATCAGATGTGGCTCAGGTTTGGTTTGAGACCCTAGTACAGGGAAGATCAGCTACTTTACCACCAATGGAGTGGAATGAATTTAAGGAAGCATTTATGAATCGCTTCCTGCCAATGAGTGAAAGAGACAAGAAGGCTAGAGAATTTGAAGAATTGAGACAGACACCGAATATGACGGTTTCTGAATATGACATTCGTTTTACCCAGTTGTCCAGATATGCACCATATCTGGTCCCTACTGAAAATGATAGAATTAAGAGGTTTGTTATGGGATTGATACGCCCATTGTTTAAGTCAGTGGATCCTCAGATGGATCATTTTTCAACTTATTCAGCAGCTGTTAATTGTGCTAGACTGATGGAAACACGAGAGCAAGCAGACATAGAGAATCCTAAGAGAAGGAAAAGAGATCGAGATAGTAATGCCCAGACTAGATATAATCCTACTGTTAGTGGGTCAAGATTTCAACAGCCGCAGCGTTTTACTCAAGCAGGATCTGGTAGCACCAGCCAGGCATCAGTCAATATCAATAGGCAAAGAATGATTCAAAGAGATATGAGACCTACTAGTCAACAGAATTCAAGATCGATTCCATTATGTCCCCATTGTGGTAAGCCTCATACTGGATAGTGTCGCCGAGCAACTGGCGCATGTTTTTTGTGTGGACAAGTAGGTCATATAGTAAGGAATTGTCCACAGTTACGAGGTTCTAGTCAAGCATCAGTACAGCCAGCTTCACCCCCTACATCTACACCAGCACGACCAGTCAGAGCAATTTCAGGCCAAACAAGTAGTGGTGGATTTGGTAGAGGATCAGGAGGTCGAGGCCGAGAACCAGTTCGTGTGTTTGCTTTGACACGACAAGATGCTCAGGCTTCAAATGCAGTGATGACAGGTACATTGTTAGTGTGTTCTCATAGAGCATATGTATTGTTTGATCCTGGTTCTACTCATTCTTATATATCACCCTGCTTTGCTAAGAAATTGGGTAGAGATCCTACTAGTTTACATTGTTCTTTTAAGGTTGCTACTCCAATGGGAGAATTTTTATTGGTAAATGATGTGTATAAATCATGTGAGATTTCGATAGAAGATAAGGAGACTTTTGTGGATCTGATAGTTTTAAATATGGTAGATTTTGATGTGATTCTGGGAATGGATTGGTTGTCATCATGTCATGCCATTCTAGACTGTCATCATAAGGTGATTAAGTTTAATGTCCCTGGAGAACCTTCTTTCTCAATACAAGGAGACCGTAATGAGATGCCTAGTAATTTAATATCTGCACTGACAACTCATAAACTGTTACAAAAAGGATGCTAAGGGTATTTAGCAGTAGTCAAAGATGTTGATATGAAGTATACAAGTGTAGAGCAGGTTCCAGTAGTTAAAAAATTTCCTGATGTGTTTCCTGAAGAGTTGCCAGGATTACCACCAGACCGAGAGATTGAGTTTAGTATTGACCTTATCCCTGGAACACAACCAATATCCATACCTCCTTATAGGATGGCACCTGTAGAACTTAAGGAATTAAAGGAGCAATTACAAGATTTACTAGATAAAGGTTTTATTCGACCCAGTACATCTCCCTGGGGTGCTCCTGTTCTTTTTGTGAAGAAAAAGGATGGATCTTTACGTCTATGTATTGACTATAGGCAGTTGAACAAAGTAACTATACGAAATAAATATCCTCTACCCAGAATAGATGATCTGTTTGATCAGTTACAAGGTGCTCAATGTTTTTCAAAAATTGATCTGAGATCTGGGTATCATCAATTGAAAATTAAGAAGGAAGATATTTCAAAAACTGCTTTTAGGACTCGGTATGGACACTACGAGTTCTTAGTAATGCCATTTGGTTTAACGAATGCTCCAGCTGCATTTATGGATTTAATGAATAGGGTATTTAAACCTTTCCTAGATCAATTTGTCATTGTATTCATAGATGATATCCTGGTTTATTCAAAGAGTTCAGAGGAGCATGAGCAACATTTAAGAATAGCATTGCAAACCCTAAGAGAACACCAACTGTATGCCAAGTTTTCAAAATGTGAATTTTGGCTTAGTAGTGTTGCCTTCTTAGGGCATGTGGTTACTAAAAATGGTATTCAGGTTGATCCTAAAAAGATAGAAGCAGTGCAGAAATGGCCACGTCTTACAACAGTTACAGAGATTCGTAGTTTTCTTGGTTTAGCAGGCTATTACCGAAGATTCGTTAAGGATTTTTCAAATATAGCTGCTCCTTTGAAAAGGTTGACAAGAAAGGGAATAAAGTTTGACTGGTCAGATGAATGTGAAAGAAGTTTTCAAAAACTTAAAGAATGTTTGACTACAGCGCCAGTATTGACTATTCCTTCAGGTACCGGAGGATACACTATATACTGTGATGCATCGAGAATTGGCTTAGGATGTGTGTTGATGCAAAATGGTCGAGTCATTGCATATGCATCTAGACAGCTTAAACCACATGAGCAAAACTATTCGACTCATGATTTGGAAATGGCAGCAGTAGTTTTTGCTCTTAAAATATGGAGGCATTATTTGTATGGTGAGACATGTGAAATTTATACAGATCATAAGAGTCTCAAATATATTTTCCAACAAAAAGATCTTAACTTGAGACAAAGACGATGGATGGAATTACTTAAAGATTATGATTGTACAATACTATACCATCCAGGTAAAGCCAATGTAGTGGCTAATGCATTAAGTAGGAAGTCTATGAGTAGCTTGGCTCATATCACAGTGGTAAGAAGGTCGTTAGTTAAAGAGATACATAAGCTGGAAAGTGATGGAGTAGTGATGGAAGTAAGAGAGCCTGGAGTATTATTAGCTCATATACAATTTCAGTCATCTTTGATCGAGCAGGTGAAGAAGGCACAGAGAGAGGATGCCTATTTGTGCAAGAAAATTGAAGAGGTAAAAAATGGTGGTGAAGTTGATTTTACTGTAGACTCTGAAGGGATTCTGAGATTTGGCAAGCGGATATGTGTACCTGATAAAGAGGAACTTAAGAAAGGAATTGTAGAGGAGGCCCATAGATCCATGTATACAATTCATCCTGGAATAACTAAAATGTATCAGGATCTAAAAGAGTTTATTGGTGGGAAGGTATGAAGAAAGACATAGTGGATTACGTGTCTCGATGTTTAACCTGTCAGCAGGTAAAAGCGGAACATCAAAGGCCTGCAGGATTACATCAGCAGATAGAGATACCTGAATGGAAATGGGAAAGAATAACTATGGATTTTGTTACGGGGTTATCAAGAACACCAAAAGGGTTTGATTCCATATGGGTGATCATTGATAGGTTGACTAAGTCAGCACATTTCCTACCAGTAAAAACCACATACAATGTAGCTCAGTATGCAAGATTATATTTGAATGAAATAGTGAGGCTTCATGGAGTGCCAATATCAAGAATTTCTGATCGAGGACCACAATTTACAGCTCGTTTCTGGAGAGCTTTCCAAGAAGCTTTGGGCACAAATTTGAATCTCAGTACTGCCTTTCATCCTTAAACTGATGGGAAATCTGAGAGAACCATTCAAATATTGGAAGACATGCTTCGGGCTTGTGCATTAGAATTTCAGGGTAGTTGGGAAAACTTTCTACCTTTAGCTGAATTTGCTTATAACAATAGCTATCAAGCCAGTATACAAATGGCTCCTTTTGAGGCATTATATGGCAGGCGTTGCCGTTCTCCGATTGGATGGTTTGAGATGGGCGAAGCAAAGGTTTTAGGGCCTGATATAGTACAGGATGCACTAGTCAAAGTAAAACTGATTAAGGAAAGGTTGTTAGCAGCTCAGAGTAGAAAGAAGGCTTATGTTGATAATAGACGTCGCCCATTGGAATTTGCCGTAGGTGAACATGTTTTTCTGAAATTATCTCCTATGAAGGGAGTAGTGAGATTTGGAAAGAAAGGTAAATTAAGTCCACGCTATATAGGACCATTTGAAATTCTTGATAGGATCGGTCCGGTAGCTTATCGTTTGGCTTTACCTCCTGAATTGGGTAATGTCCATCCAGTTTTTCATGTGTCTATGCTACGAAAATATTTACCGGATCCTACACATGTTATACAGTGTCCACAAATTCAGTTACATGAAGATTTAACCTATGAACAACAACCAGTAGCAATAGTGGACAGACAAGTAAAGAAGTTGCGGTCAAAAGAAATACCTACAGTGAAAGTGATATGGAAAAACCATTCATCTGAGGAAGCTACATGGGAAAGAGAAGATGATATGCGCGCCAGATACCCATTTTTGTTTAATTAATGAGGTTAGTGTTTTATCTGCCATTGCGGTGATGAAATTCGGGGACCGAATTTCTTTAAGGGGGGAAGAATGTAATAGCCGTAAATTTAATAAAGTCTAAAGTAAAGAATATTTTGAAGAATAGAGAGAATTTTGAAAATGGAGATAAGAACAGTGGGAAATAAATTTATTTATTAAAAAAAAAAGAATATGAGAATTTACGTTTTGGCGCGTAATTTTTATTTTTCAATAATAGTATTCTATTATAAGCAAATATATTATTATTTGTTTAAAAATGATTATGTTTTGCTCAAGTAAGTAGTCTTTTAATTAAAAGAAGTATTGTGTTGCTTAAAATAATTATACTGGCCTCTAATGAATTTTTATGGTATTTTTAAAAGCATTCTTTCTTTTAATATGAATAAATATATTTGTTTTAAAAGTTGTTTTATTAGATTTTTATCGAGAAAAATCATGATTTAAGAGTTTAATTAAAGATTTAAGGGAATGGAAATTTGTAGGAATTTTTGGGATATTTTATGATGAAAAATGGAATTTATATGAATTTTTATAAAGGAAAATCCTATTATTAATTATTTAATTATTATTATTAAAAAAAAAGGGGCAATTGATAAAACGAAACCAGGGAAGAGAGTCAGGTTCGAGAAAGAGGAATCGAGAATTTTGCATAGTGAGTGCATAGTATTTTCAAACTTTATCTTTCGATCTGAGATACCGATTCGCTTCTGATTTCAAAACTGAAGATGTTACTGGATTCAGGACGAGGAATACTACGGTTTTGACCGATCAGTTTTTCAAATCAGCCGTTGAATCGCCGTAGATCTGAAGTAGAAAATCTCGGTAAAAGGTAAGTTCTGAAAAACCTTACTTAGAGACTTCTAATTAGAAATCTGACTCCGTAGATGCATTCAGAAACTAGATAAACATTAGGATATGAATTCGTTTTGTTGATTTGGTAAAATTTTTGTGACGGTGAATAGTATTTTTCGGCGATAAATAGTGGTAGTGAATAGTATTTTCCGGCGTGAATAGTGTTTTCCGGCGGTGAATAGTGACTAAACTCCTGAAGTTATTTTTCAAGTTTTTGGACCTTCCTGACTCGATTTTGGCGTTTGTTTTATCGAATTCGGATCAGAAATGAGGATTTTAGGGCTGTCCAATCTGGAGCCCTTGCTTGTGAGTAGATATTTCTTTCTATAGCTTATTACATGCTCTTCTTGAATTTAAAATGAATTATTGATTATGATTACAAGTGATTTATACTTTTATATGTATCTGAAATGGATCAAAGTATCTGGAAATGATTTCTATCGGAAATGTAATTCAAGAAGAGTATGGGTCTGAAAATGAGATTTTTGAACTCATTGAATACGTGATTTCAAATGCAATTCTTACCGCATGATAAATGAAATAAATTGTCTATGACACATTGGTTTATAAAGTTATATGATTGCCTTGGAAAGAGGGCATATATATATGATAATCCCAGAATGGGTAATTTTTAATAGATGATTTTGAAATGCATTGAACATGTGATTTTTACATGTATTTTTCATTATATGGCAAATAAAATATGTTATGCACATGATATTGATCTTTACAGTAATATGTTTGCCTCGGATATGGGCATATATATATGTGATTCCCTGATTGGGAAGTTTTGACAGAGGAATATACTGAGACTGAAAGTCTGTATTATATTGAGAAATTTATACTGAATTCTATGGTATATGTGCTTATAGTATTTGTGGAGGAATCCTATTGGAATCACTGTCTGCTAACAGAAGGGAATGTTAGCCCTGGTGCACCTTGATACCTCAGCTAGCAGGGGTGGTGCTAGCCTCGTGTGTCGGCCAACACACGGGAGTTATTGTTATCGGGGAGAGCGGGATGCCTCCTATTATTGTTATCGGGGAGAGCATGATGCCTCCTATTATTGATATATGATTTACCCTCCCTTGCTGTGTGCTTGGATTATTTATTGTATTGGTTCTAATAGGGAAACCTCCTAAAGCATGTGAAATCTTTTATTGCATCAAAGTATTTGTTTATAACTGTATTGTACGGTATTTGGTTTTGAATATTGGATTATATTGTGAAATGAGGATATTTGAAATACGGGTTTCATATGGATGTACTTTTGAATTGTACTTTCTATATGATAAATTTTAAAGTATAAGTCATCCATATGCTAACCTAAGAGGTTATACAAGGTCTTGTCTACTCACTGAATTTTAAAACTCACTACACGTTGTGGATATATTTTTCAGATAAGGAGACAGAGTCTGGTCCTGCGGATAGGTGATCAGCTAGACTGACTACTCTCTGGGTGAGCCTATGTTGCTTCCAAGGCTCACGTTATTTGTATTGTATTTGTATTTGTATTCTAGAGTATGCTCTCTATGCCACAGGCAGGATCCTTGCTTCTACTGTTACTCTGGTGTTTATAGACTTAAACTGTTTATTGTATATGTGTATGGGAACCTATATGTATTGGTTTATATGATAAAGAATGGCATTATGTACATTTATGGAAAATATATGTGTATGGTATATGAATTTCACGTGCCCTAAAATTAGGGTCGTGACATAGATGGTTGAATTTGGATTAGATTTGCATCTGGGAACACGTAAGTAATATGTGTGTGTGTGTGTTTTTTTTGTAAGAGCCAGGTTTTTTTTTATATATGCGTTCAGTTTTATCTTGGTTTATACTACAAGTGAATTTCCTTAATCTTACTAAGCCATAAGAATAAAATACCACATATTTATATAGTCACTTCACAAGAGGTTACATCAGTACTAGAGTTATACAAGAGTAACACTAGATATAACACTAGGAATTATTCTTCCAAAAATATACACTGGTTATATTACATAATTTACATCCTACTGACTAGGCCCTGGCCAAGCACCACACCCCCATGGTGCATGGGGTGAGAGAGGGGGTGGTGCTGACGCCAGAATCTCTACTACGTTCATTATTATTACATCTTGTAAGACGGTGAACTGGCCCAGGAGGGGCAAGTCCACTACCTGTACCTTCACCATCAGTGTAGGCATCTCAGTTGCTATTATCTGAACCCATCACTAAAATTAATGAGAATAAAATCTCAATAGGTCTAACATTAACAATTTATAATGAAAGTAAAACAAGTGACGTGTTCAGCTGTATCGGCTACATAAAATATTATTTAAAGCTATAATAAGTTCATATAATATAAAATGATTGAAATGCATACAACATGCATACACCAAAAATTTCTCGATTGTTAATAGATCACTATCACTTGGTCGGAGTGGCCATAACCCATGGCTCACTCAAGGCTAATAGGGCATCCCCTATCCGGTACCGTCTCACAGCCATTACCACCTCTTAGGTCACCTTACCACCACAAGGTACCGCATGTCACCAGATTACCTTGCCACCATAAGGGTCATCCCAATATCTCATTTCAAAATATAGGTGTATCACTTACACATCACACCATCACATATGCCACATATGCTTGTAAGCATTCACTTCATATGCATCACATACACTTTTAAAATCATGCTTCTTATAAATATGCAATTTACCCATATATCATACATGCCTTTCCTTAGGTCATTCACTCTCATATTTTCATTAATGCAACATATATACAACACACACACATGCCTCAATTGCATGTACCTCATCCATTTACCATGAATCTAATTCACATATGCACACACTTCTCATTCATATGCATCTTGTATACATCACACACACACACCTATATGAATATTATCAATGCATTATGCATCCATCTCACATACATCTCATCTATATGACTCTCATCAATGCATCATGCATCCATCTCACATACATCTTATTTAATTTCTCATAATAAAAGGTTATAATTGACACTACAATGCATCATTAACAAGGTACTTATTTGTATTTTAATTTCTCTTAACATCATCCATTCATTGGGGTTCATTTAGAGCACTTAAAATGCAAAACAAGGCAATTTCAGCCTCAAGCACGGCTTGCCCGTGTCCCATGGCACGGCCATGCTTAAAATTTTATAAAACTGTGCTGAAAAATCTTAAAAACAACCTCTAACACGTCCTGGCCGTGTTTCGAGCTGTAGTCTGGCGATCATCCTGACTTTCCTTCACTCTCCAAGCCATAACTCCCCCATTTCAACTTCGATTAAGGCGATTTTAGTGTCTATGGAAATCTAAGAGAATTAACTACAACTTTTATGTTTACGAATTTTATAGAATTCAACAAGATTTAAATATAAAAGTGTTACAAACCCAAGATCGTGATTCTGTACGTTAAATCTGACATTTTTTCACTCATTGAGGCATAACTCTCTTATATTAGGTCAGATTAAAGTGATTCTAGAGGGGTTTTAACCATAAGACACAGATCTACAACTTTTATGTTGAAGACATCTTCTAATTAGACATAAATCAGAAAATACAGATTTATTCATTCAGACCATCGAATTTCATCCATCCAAAGCCAATTTTCAGTAGAAAACATGCAATACATATGCATCCAAACTTTTTCTCTACTTGGATATTCATATGATCAATCCAATACATGCATAAGATACCTTCATCAACAAAAACTTACAAGTATTCATACACACATATGTCATCAAGATTTCAAGTTTCTTAGTCAATTAATGTTAAACCTACCTTAAGACTTCCTTGGATTCCTTCTTCTTTATGCCTTTCTCTCTTCTCTCTCTCTCTCCTTCTTCCTTCTTCCTCTTCTCCTTCTTGGCTATGTTTTTTTCTTATTCCTCTCTCCCTTTGATCAAATTATTGAGTCTTATCCCCCTTTGATCAAATTATTGAGTCTTATCCCCCTTTGATCAAATTATTGAGTTTTATCCCCATTCCTTCTAGAAGTTACTCCCTCTTACTCTTTGCCCCTCATTTCTCTAATTACTACAAGATTGCCATACCATTAGAATATGACTTTACCCCTCATTTCTCTAATTATTACAAGATTGCCATACCATTAGAATATGACTTTGCCCCTTATTTCTCTAATTATTACAAGATTGTCATACCATTAGAATATGACTTTGCCCCTCATTTCTCTAATTATTACAAGATTGCCATACCATTAGAATATGACTAACCCCTTGACTAAAGCCTTGTTTGGCTTCCTCCAATTCCCTAAATAAAACTTAGTAAATCTTAGAGACACCTTTTATTTATAATTCTAGCCCTCTCTCACTACTTAATTCTATTCTAAGAGGTTAGAAAATTAGGGTTTCATCCTTCCTAGTTTTTCTTCTAAAAAGATAATTAATATTTTTCCCCCATCCTTTGAACTTAGAAAATCATGCCATAACATAGAATTAATTGAGGGATGTTACATTTCTCTCCCCATAAGAAAGAATTTTGTCCTCAAAATTTAAAGTTTTACCTATCTTTAAAAAGTTGTGGATACATCTGTCTCATTTCATCTTCTCTTTCCCAGGTAGCATCCCCTTCATCAAATCCATTCCAAGCTATCTTCACCAAAGGAATAGTCTTGTTACATAATTGCTTTACCTCTCTATCTAGTACTGAGACCGGTTGGGCTTTAAGTTAACTTTTCATTTACAGTTATTGAGTCTTCTTGGATTAAGTGCACTGGATCCGGAAGGTACTTACGAAGTTGAGAGACATGGAACACATTGTGAAGGTTCGATAAGTGTGGAGGAAGTGCAATTTGATAAGCAGATGGTCCCACTCTCAGAAGAATTTGATAAGGACCCAAGAACCGTGGACTTAGCTTTTTGACCTTCATTGCCCGCCATATGCCTGTGATAGGAGATATTTTCAAAAATACATTATCCCCTTCCTGAAACTGCAACGGCTTTCTTCTTTTGTCATAATAACTCTTTTGCCGGCTTTGGGCTATTCGCATCTTTTCTCGAACCATTTTTATTTGTTCAGTGGTGTGTCGGACCAAGTCTGGGCCCAACAAATTTCTTTCCCCCACTTCATACCAACACAAAGGGGATTTGCATTTCCGACCATACAAGGCTTCATAAGGTGCCATTCCAATGCTGGAGTGGTAGCTGTTATTATAAGCGAACTCAGCTAGTGGCAAATATTTGTCCCATCTTTTTCCTTGTTCCAAAGTGCATGCTCTGAGCATATCCTCCAGAGTCTGTATGGTCCTCTCAGTTTGACCATCAGTCTGGGGGTGGTAGGCTGTACTAAAATGTAGTTTGGTGCCAAAAAATTCTTGTAAAGCCCTCCAAAATCTAGAAGTAAATCTGGGATCTCTATCTGAGATAATACTGTTAGGGATTCCATGCCACCTTACAATTTCTCTTATATATAGGTGGGCTAGTCTTTCTAATGGAAAACTAATTCCAATGGGCAAGAAATGAGTAAACTTTGTCAATCTGTCCACAATTACCTATATTGAATCAAACCCAGTTTGAGTCTTAGGCAACCCCACAATGAAATCCATAGAAATACTATCCCACTTCCACTCCGGTATCTCCAAGGGTTGTAGTAGTCCCGTAGGTTTCTGATGTTCTATCTTCAACTTCTGGTAGATTAGGCATCTAGTAACATATTTTGCAATGTCCTTCTTCATCCCCGGCCACCAGTACCTTTTTTTCAAGTCTTGGTATATTTTAGTGGATCTCGGGTGAATAGTATATTTACTTTGATGAGTTTCTACTAGAATCTTATCCCTTAAAGCCCCTTCCTTTGGTACACACATTCGCCCTCGATATTCAAGAATCCCATCCCTTGAAATTGCAAAGTCCGATTCTTCCCTCCAGTCTTGAAAAATTCATCCCGCGATTGTGCTTCCTTGATTTGCATCTTTAAGTCACATTCGATTCGTAGCTCGCTAAGTCTTAAGCCTTTAGGATTGCTTGTAACCGATAAGCTCAGATTTATAAAATCCTCTAATAACTTCATCTCTTTCACTAACATTTGACTCACGTGTAGTGACTTTCGGCTTAATGCATCAGCTACTACATTAGCTTTTCCCGGATGGTACTTCAGCTGAAACTTATAATCATCAATAAAGTCCATCCACTTCCTCTGCCTCATGTTCAACTCCTTCTGATCAAAAAGGTATTTTAAACTCTTATGATCACTATAAACTTCGAACACGGCTCCATATAAGAAGTTCCTCTAGATTTTCAGAGCAAAAACTATTGCTGCTAGCTCTAGGTCATGCGTAGGGTAACTTTCCTCATGTGATCGTAATTGCCAGGAAGCATAAGCAACCACTCTACCTTTTTGCATCAAAACATAGCCTAGTCCCTTCTTAGAAGCATCCGTATAAACTTCAAAATGTCTAGAAGAATCAGGAATGACTAAAACATGAGGGGTAGTTAATCGATTCTTAAGCTCCTGGAAACTATCTTGACACTCTTGAGTCTATTTAAAAAGACTTCCCTTCCTGGTTAACTGAGTCAGAGGCAATGCTATTCGAGAAAATCTATGTATAAATCTCCTGTAATACCCGGCTAACCCCAGAAAACTTTTAATCTCCGTCACAATCTTGGGCCTCTCCCACTTTAATACTGCTTTAGTCTTGCTAGGGTCTACCGCTATACCATCTTGGGAAATGACATGACCCAAAAATTTTAACTCTTTTAGCCAGAATTCACACTTTTCTAGCTTCGCAAAGAGTTTCTTCTCCTTTAAGATTTGAAGTATTAGCCGAAGATGCTGACTATGCTCCTATTCACTCTTCGAGTATACCAAAATATCATCTATAAAGACCACCACAAACTGGTCCAAGTAGGGCCTGAAGATACGGTTCATATAATCCATGAAAATTGCAGGTGCATTTGTGACTCTAAACGGCATTACCAGAAACTCGTAATGCCCATATCTCGTTCTGAAGGCTGTCTTTGGGATATCATCTTCTTTAACCCTGATCTCAAGTCTATCTTCGAGAAAACCGTGGCCCCTTTCAACTGGTCTAGCAAATCATCTATCCGGGGTACCAGATATTTATTCTTAACAGTTGCCTTATTGAGTTGTCCATAGTCAATACACAATCTCATACTGCCATCTTTCTTCCTCACGAATAGTACAAGCGCTCCCTAGGGTGACACACTAGGCTGGATGAAATTCTTCTCTAGTAGTTCTTCAATCTACTTTTTAAGCTCCTTTAATTCTACTGGAGACATTTTATATGGAGTAATAGAAATAGGTTTTGCTTCTGGTGCCAGGTCAATGGAAAATGCTATCTCTCTCCTTGGTGGCAGTTCTGAAATTTCTGAGGGAAAGACCTCTGGAAATTCACAGATTATAAGAATCCCATGTAGCTTTTGGCTCATCTCCAGATTGAAAAAATACAAGAAAATACAACTTAAATCAGTACTCTTCAGTCCCTTAATAGCTTTTTGTGTACTGATAATATTGCATTTTTTTTCCCAGAAACAACAGGAAGGAATTCTAGAGTCTTATCACAACAATTGAGAAGCACTCGATTCTGACTCAACCAATCCATCCCTAAAATAACATCTATAGTATCTAAAGGTAAGCAAATCAGATCCACTACAAACGACCTATCACGCACCACCATGGAACAATTCTAACACATCAAGGAAGTAATCACCTTCTCCCCCGTAGGAGTCATCACCGTTAACTCATAAGGCAGATCAGAAATGGGATGTTGCAACTTCTCAACACTATCCCATGCTATAAAAGAATGTCTAGCGTCCGAATCAAAAAGTGCAGTCAAAGAAAATTTATTGACATAACACATACCTTGAATCAAGTCGGGGTTTTGTTTCGCCTCAGCTCCACTCAAGGTAAAGACTCTCCCTGCTGCCTGTGGAGTTCGTTCAGGCCCTTTTCCACTATTCATTGGGCAACATCTCTGTAAATGCCCCTTCTGGCCACAACGGAAACAAGTGGCTTGAGTAGAGTAACATGGCCTATCCCTGTGAACTCATCCACATCTTCCACATGTGCTCACTGCTGGTCTTTATGGGAAGGGTCTGGGTCCGGTAGCTACATGCTGTTTACCTCTTGCATGGTTCTTGACCCTGAGATCCCTACTGTATGTAGAAGCTTCCCTCTTCCTCTTCCATAAAGTTTGGCATTCCCTCTCCTCTCCTGCCGCTCTCAGACTCTTTTCCAGCAGTCTACATTTGTTGACTAGGGAGGCGAACTCTCGAATCTCCAGAGCAACCACTGCACTCTGGATTTATGGATTTAGTCCGATCTCAAATCTAACCGCCTTCCACGCTTCATCTGGATTATACTGCAAATAAGTGAAAAACTTAGACAGTTCTTCAAATTTAGCCACATATTGGTCAATGGTCCAGTTGCCCTGCCTAAGCTGAAGAAATTCAACTTCCTTTTTAGCCCTCACACTACTAGGAAAATACTTTCCCAAGAACGTTTCTCGGAAAACCAGCCATGTAATATGTCTCCCCTGGTGGACTAGCAGCTCTTTGGCTCCCCTCCACCAATATTCGGCTTTAGCCTTGAGCATATAAACTACAAAAGTGATCTTTTGCTTATCAGGGCAGTCTAGGACATCAAAAATCTTCTCTAGTTCCGCCAACCATCTCTTAGCAGTATTTAGATCATATCTGCCCATAAAAGAAGGAGGCCGAATGCTCATGAACTCTGTCCATCCATTCTCATTTCCTACTGCTCGTAGGTTACCATGCTCATCACCACGGTTGTTGTTATTTTGCATGTGTTGTAAAATTTGATTTGTGGCAACTACTTAGTCTCAAATAGCAGTGGCTAGGTCATGTAGGGTCGTTTCTGCACTGTTGGTTGGATTTCGCCTTGGTAGTGCCATCATTAACTGTAGCAATAAAAAAAATAATGAGTCACTATTGAGGTGATCAAGCCCAACAACAGATTAAAACCTTACAGTAGCAATCACACCACCAAAACATATAGTTAGGAAACACTAGTAATTTCCTAATCAAAAATTCATGCGACCCTACACAAATACCACAAGCCTATTCGAGTCCTTCATAAGTCGACATAGGTGATCACCCACCCCCATGGTTGCCTAGGACTGACTTGCTCTGATACCAACTACGTAAGAGCCAGGTTTTTTTTATATATGCGTTCAGTTTTATCTTGGTTTATACTACAAGTGAATTTTCTTAATCTTACTAAGCCATAAGAATAAAATACCACATATTTATATAATCACTCCACAAGAGGTTACATCAGTATTAGAGTTATACAAGAGTAACACTAGATATAACACTAGGAATTATTCTTCCAAAAATATACACTGGTTATATTACATAATATACATCCTACTGACTAGGCCCTGGCCTAGTACCACACCCCCAGGGTGCATGGGGTGATAGAGGGGGTGGTGCTGACGCTAGGATCTCTACTACGTTCATTATTATTACATCTTATAAGACGGTGAACTGGCCCAGGAGGGGCACGTCCACTACCTGTACCTTTACCATCAGTGTAGGCATCTCAGTTGCTATTATCTGAACCCATCACCAAAATTAATGAGAATAAAATCTCAATAGGTCTAACATTAACAATTTATAATGAAAGTAAAATAAGTGACGTGTTCAGCTGTATAGGCTATAGAAAACATTATTTAAAGCTATAATCAGTTCATATAATATAAAATGATTGAAATGCATACACTATGCATACACCAAAAATTTCTCGGTTGTTAATAGATCACTATCACTTGGTCGGAGTGGCCATAACCCATGGCTCACTCAAGGCTAATAGGGCATCCCCTATCCAGTACCGTCTCACAGCCATTACCACCTCTCAGGTCACCTTACCACCACAAGGTACTGCATGTCACCGGGTTACCTTGCCACCATAAGGGTCATCCCAATATCTCATTTCAAAATATAGGTGTATCACTTACACATCACACCATCACATATGCCACTTATGCTTGTAAGCATTCACTTCATATGCATCACATACACTTTTAAAATCATGCTTCTTATGAATATGCAATTTACCCATATATCATACATGCTTTTCCCTAGGTCATTCACTCTCATATTTTCATTAATGCAACATATATACAACACACACACATGCCTCAATTGCATGTACCTCATCCATTTACCATGAATGTATTTCACATATGCACACACTTCTGATTCATATGCATCTTATCAATGCATCTTGTATACATCTCACACACACACCTATATGAATATTATCAATGCATTATACATCCATCTCACATACATCTCATCTATATGACTCTCATCAATGCATCATGCATCCATCTCACATACATCTTATTTAATTTCTCATAATAAAAGGTTATAATTGACACTACAATACATCATTAACATTGTATTTATTTGTATTTTAGTTTCTGTTAACATCATCCATTCATTGGGATTCATTTAGAGCATTTAAAATGCAAAACAGGGCAATTTCAGCCTCAAGCACGGCTTACCCGTGTCCCAGGGCATGGCCATGCTTAAAATTGTATAAAATCATGCTGTAAAATCTTAAAAACAGCCCCCAACACGGCCCGGCCGTGTCTTGAAATACAGCCGTGTTTCGAGCTGTAGTTTGGCGATCAACCTGACCTTCCTTCACTCTCTAGACCATAACTCCCCCATTTCAACTCCGATTGAGGCGATTTTGGTGGTGTCTATGGAAAGCTAAGAGAATTATTTGCAACTATTATGTTTACAAATTTTACAGAATTCAACTAGATTTAAATATAAAAGTGTTACAACCCAAGATCGTGATTCTGCGCGTTAAATCTGACCTTTCTTAACTCGTTGAGGTATAACTCTGTCATATTAGGTCGCATTAAAGTGATTCCAGAGGGGTTTTAACCATAAGACACAGATCTACAACTTTTATGTTGAAAACATCTTCTAATTCGACATAAATCAGAAAATACAGATTTATTCATTCAGACCATCGAATTTCATCCATCCAAAGCCAATTTTCAGCAGAAAACATGCAATACATATGCATCCAAACCTTTGCTCTACTTGGATATTCATATGATCAATCCAATACATGCATAAGATACCTCCATCAACAAAAACTCACAAGTATTCATACACACATATGTCATCAAGATTTCAAGTTTCTTAGTCAATTAATGTTAAACCTACCTTAAGAACTCCTTGGATTCCTTCTTCTTGATGCCTTTCTCTCTTCTCTCTCTCTCTCTCTCCTTCTTCCTTCTTCCTCTTCTCCTTCTTGGCTAAATTTTTTTTTTCTGATTCCTCTCTCCTTTTGATCAAATTATTAAGTCTTATCCCCATTCCTTCTAGAAGTTACTCCCTCTTACTCTTTGCCCCTCATTTCTCTAATTATTACAAGATTTCCATACCATTAGAATATGACTTTGCCCCTTATTTCTCTAATTATTACAAGATTGCCATACCATTAGAATATGACTTTGCCCCTCATTTATCTAATTATTACAAGATTGTCATACCATTAGAATATGACTAACCCCTTAACTAAAGCCTTGTTTGACTTCCTCCAATTCCCTAAATAAAACTTAGTAGATCTTAGAGACACCTTTTATTCATAATTCTAGCCCTCTCTCACTACTTAATTCTATTCTAAGAGGTTAGAAAATTAAGGTTTCATCCTTCCTAGTTTTTCTTCTAAAAAGATAATTAATATTTTTCCCTCATCCTTTGAACCTAGAAAATCATGCCATAACATAGAATTAATTGAGGAATGTTACATTTTTTTGTCAGTAAATTTATTTAAATTGATATCTATACTTTCAGCTATTATCCTGACATCTTAATAAGAGGTGTCATCACAACAATTTTTAAGAAAAAAATTTGAAGGTGCTTGGTCCAGTTGGGGAAAAGTAGACAACAATACCATTCAAATATGGTTCGAGGAGTTCAAGGAAATATGTAACATTTCATATCATATTTATTGATATCTTTTTTAAAAATGTGTGAATGTTATGTTAATTTGTTTACTTTCTTTGTTTAAGTAAATTTTAAGTGGTTGGACAATGATGAGCACAATATTAAAAGGTCATTTGACAGTAAGGGATCAACAGCCCTAAAAAATGCATTGTTTAAGATGCGTAGCGGTGAGGACAAGGGTGCTTGGATTCTACCAGAGAAGCTACAACAATTAAGGGCTGAATGGGATAGTGAAGACTGGCAAGATAAAGCCAGAAAAAATAAACAAAATAGACTTTCCAAAGAAGGACTTAATGTACATAATGGAGGGTCTATATATGCACGAGAGCATGCCAAAAGAATGGTGAGTAATTTCTCTCAAATATATAGTGATTTAAGTTCTTACTTCAATATTATTTAACTTTTTATTATTTTAGAGGGTGCAAATGAATAAAGAACCGACATGTTTTGAGTTGTATAAGCAACTTCATCAGCCCAAAGAAAAGCCATCGGGGTGGTTCAACGACCAACAAGGAAAAATTGTTATTTGTAGTCACTTCTCTTTTATTTTCATTTCTTTACAAATATTCATTTTGTTTAATCATTTTATTTTTTCAAGAAATGTATCGAACAAAAATAGCTGAGAGACAGTCCGAATCTGAGAGCGATGAGGGTTGTAGCCAACACTACACTCAACATTCAGACAATATTGTTTATTTGGATATGGTTGGCGGCATGAACAATAAAGGACGGATATATGGACTGGGATCTCAAGCACATAATATATTGTTAGCAAGTTCTTCTTCTAGGTCTTTCGCTTCTAATGAAGTCTCAACAAGTTCCTCTTCTGTTATGAATGCAAAAATTGAGGCTTTATCTGCACGGCTCAAATAGAGTGAAGATAAAAATTTTATGTTAAAGCAAAAAGGTTGAGAAATGGGATCGGATGTTTCGGCACCTCATGATAGATGGTAGTATAAGAATGCCCTCCTCGTCTTTACCTAGAGAAGAAGAGAATAATAACAATGAGCAAAATAGTAATGCTGCTGATGGATCATGATAGTTTGTGTTATTTATGACTTTGTGTGATGTATTAATGATGCAAAAGTGTTTGATTGGTGATATTTTCATGTAATGTCATGGGATTATTAAAATTTTTGTTGATATGTTTATGGGTGATAAGAGATTTGACATTATTTAAAATGTATGTTAATATTTCTGCCTGAAATGTTTGGTTTTTGGCTGTTGGTTTATATTGGCTGTTGGTTGATATGTTTGAGATTAAATTTTATTTATTTATATTTTCCTAATATTAGAGATGGATTTTTTCCGTCTTTGATATTAGAGACAGAATATTCTGTCTCTAAAATGAGAGATGAATCTGGAATCAAAGACGAAATATTCTGTCTCTAATTCCGTCTTTGATTGAGAGACGGAAATATCTGTCTCTGAGTCCAGAGACGAAAAATTCCGTCTCTGAGTCCTAAGTCCAGAGACGAAATTTGTAACGAAAATTAGAGACGGATATATTACTTTTAGAGATGGAATTTAAATTCCGTCTTTAAATTTTAACGACCCCGTTTTTAGAGACAGAATTATTTCCTGTTTAGAGACGAAAAAATTCCGTCTTTCAATAGGAATTTTCTAGTAGTGTACATTAATTTTTTTTATTAATGTGTTTAGTTGCAGTTTATGTAGTAATATTCTTTTTTTCATTTTGGCATTTATTTATTCTATACCAAAAATAATAATTAAAACGGCCCAAAGGGAAATTGAATTTGGGCCCCAACTCGTTAAGTAAAGAATTAACCTGAATATCCAGCCACGAATTAGTTTTAGATTATTTGGACATAAAAAAATACTTAAATTTAATACTATTATTAATATAAAAATATTAACAATAACCCATAGAGAGGACTAAAATCCGAGTCCAAAAAATTGATGGATCGAAAACCTGACCAAGATGCCATAAGATCATATATATATATATATTAATTTTTTTGGAAATATAAATATAAATTTAATCGCTTTGGGATAAAAAAAACAAAATAAAACATATAGAATAATCTGTTGTTAAAAGAATTATATTAAAATTTTAAATAATATTAATATATCATATTTTAATTATTACATACAAAATTATGTTTGAAAATAATGAGACCTATTTTTTTAATTAAAAATATAGATTAAGTAAAAATATATTATTTATAATTTTCTAAATAATTTTCAGAATTTAAACGAAAAATTAAGTAATTACTTATTATATTAATTTTAGAATAAAAATATAAAACATAATTTTCTTATAAAATGAAAATGCAATGCTTAAAAAATAATTTTTTTAAAATAAAATATAAAATATAAAAACTTTTAAAACATATTAATACATTATATGTTACTTATTTCATTCTATTTTTGAAAATAATTATCTATAATTTTTATTAATATTGATTGATCAAAATTCTATTACTTATAATGTTTTGCTCAATTGAAGACTTAAAAAGTAATTAACTAATCAATTATTGTAGTAAAATTATAATAAAAATATGAGCAAAGATTTTAAAAAAGATCTAATGTTCTTACAAAATGGAAATAGCAATGCTTAAAAAATAAAGATAATTTTTTTAATAAAAATAAGTATCCGAATTTTTTAATTAAAAACATATATTAAGTAAAAATCTATTATTTAAATAAATTCTTAGCCAATTTTTAGGACTTAATAAAATTAAGTAATTATTCATTACATTAACATTAGAAGAAAAATATGTGAAATGTTTTTTATAAAACAATCTGATGTTCTTACCAAATGAAAAAAGTAATGCTTTAAAAAAAAATTTTACAAAAGAAAAAAAATTATGTTACTTAATGAAAATAAAAATGCTTAAATGTTATTTTTAGTGATATTAAAAAATACATTTTAATGACATTGAAAAAGAATTTCCCAAATATTTTTAATAACACTTTATGGTAAAAACAAATTTTGAAGTGATATTTAATAATTAAATCATTTTTAATAATTTGGAACAGAGAAAGGAATTGCTCAATCATCATAGGTGAATGTACAACTAAACTCAACCCTGGCTGTAGGAGTTATGTAGATAAATTCTTACAAGGGGTAGAACAATTTATTATTTTTGCATGTGATCAATAATTTTTTCTAAGAGACAAAAAAATTAGATGTTTGTGCTTTAAGCATAAAAGTTAAGTACGATAATAGATATGAAATTATGATTTATGCTGCAATTAGCCCTTTTTATAATGATGAAGGTCATGTTGAACTTTATCTTGACAATGCTGCTCACTTGGATGTTGAAGAGCTACCAAATTTAAATACTTAAGAAATTTTATGATATGTTAAAAGTCTTTCGGCTAGAGCGATCAAAATAAGTATAGACCAACGGGTTGACACACTTTAGCCATCTAAAAAGGTGGGTTAGGTTATAGATATTGTAACCCGCTTAGAACTGAGTTGAAATATACCAGCTATGGGATGTTTGAAATCATTAGACTTTCTTGATCCATCAAGGAACCATTTGTTTGGGAAGATTCCTTCTTTCACAGTTAGATTGTCTTAGTGCACTAGACTTGTCGTACAACAATTTGTTAGGTGAAATTCCACACAGATGCCTCTGCTTACATTGGAAATGTAGACTTAGCTTTACATTTGGATTCATCTCAGGACTTTGGACAGATTACCTCCTCCTATTTTGAACAAATCATGGAGATATGCTTATTTCAAGTTCTTGATAGTGATACATATGACAAAGTATGTGTGATGGCAATGATAAAAAGGCCAAATTAGGGAGAAGGATTAGTGCTTCAACTTGAAGGTACTCTTGTTTCTACTTCTCTTATAGCTTAACACTACTAGAAAAAACATAATCAGATATAGAATAATTCCATCTCTAAAAAAGAAATTTTTTGTCTCTAACTATGTTAGAGAGGGAATCAAAGACGAGATTTAATCCGTCTCTAATTTTATTGTTACTAAACTTTTAGAGATAAAATTTAAATTTTGTCTCTAATTAAAAATGAAAATTTTCAGTCAAAATTTTCATCTCTAACATTTACTTCTTTGGTGAATAGATTTCATCTTTACAGAAACGGAAATTTTTTTCATCTCTAATATTTAAAGATGAAATAGTCTTTTTCTTCAATTTAAATTTTTTTTTTATCCCAAACCAATAATTATCTTGTAAATGATTATATAAAAGTTAAAATATAAATCCTAAAAAGAATCAGACAATTTTGTATAAAAAATGTATCAATTATATTAATATGTAACATAAAATCATCCATGAGTAATATAAAATATAAAACGTCATTTTAATATTATGATCTATCAACAGCGTGACTAGTTTATCCACTGATATTATCTTCTCCTTCTCGAGGTGTAAGCCATGACATTTTTATATTACTATCTATTTCGAGACGCTTAAACATTCGATTACATTCCTCAACTTTTTACTTTAACATCAAATTCATCTTCACTTTGTTGAAGCTGAGCAAATAGAGTCTCAATTTTTGTATTTATAGCGATAATTTGTTCTTCTGAGACTTCAACTTGAGCAAAAAATTTAGAAGAGGAACCTGCTGCTAATACATTATGAGCTTGAGATCTCAGCCTATATATTCATCCTTTATTATTTATGCCTCCAACCATATCCAAGTAACAACATGTAATAATCGTAAATTTAAGGAAAATTTTAATGAAGAATTTTTTTGAATAAAATAGAAGAATTTGGAAATAGAGATAAGAACAGTTGAAAATATATTTATTTACTACATGGGTTAGAGAATTACAAAACAAATATGAGAATTTACGTTTAAGGGCCAAAATGCAATTGCTTAAAATTTCGAGGTCAAAATGTAAATAAGAAAAATTAGCAAGGACCTCCCTCTAGGATATTTTAAGGGCCTCAGCCACTCAAAAGAGAAAAAATCTGGAATTTCCTCTCTCTTTCCTCAAAATTTTCTCTCCCGAAACTCTCAAACTTCTCTCTAAAATTTCTCCGCCACCACCACCGCCAACGGACTCAGGACGAAAAATTCTACAAATCCATCCGATTGGTTTCCAGAGATTGGCCAAAAAATTGAAGAAAAAATAGCCTAAAAAGGTATTATCTGAAACTCCTATCTATGGTTCTCAAACTTAAAAACTAACACCATAAATCGATCCAGAATGTGTCGAAACCTTAGGATCTCAAATTTCAGGATCATCCACCATGGCACGTGCCCCCATACGTCGAAACGCTCCCGGCAAGTGACGCCCACATGCAGCTCCCATGGCGTCACATGTAGCGCATGAAACCGGACTTGTTTGCATTGACCAAGCTCCCAGAGGCCAAATTTCGTAAATCCAAAGTCATTTTCAAGGTTTTTGGACTATCCAGACTCAATTTATAGTTTATTTTACCAAATACAGACTAGAAACATGGATTTTGGGGTTGTCCAACTTGGTACCCTAATTTTGTGAGTAAATAATTCTTCCTATGACTTGCCCTATGCTCTTCTTGATCTTTGAACATGTATATGATTATGTTTATAAGATATTTATACTTTTATATATTTATGAAATGCATTGGATTTATCTGAAATTGTTTACAATTTGAAATATAGTTCAAGAAGAGTATAGCTTTGAAACTAGTTTTCTGAAACCATCGTGTAACTGATTTCTCATGGCATCGATCTATAAATTTATATGATTGTCTTGAAAAAGAGCTTGCATATGTAGCAAACCCTGAATGGGTAATTTATGACAGATGAGCTGTCTTAAAATTGAGATTCTAAATTATTCTGAAAGCTTTGTTTTGAATAATATAGAATATATGCATATGATAACTTTGTGGACGAATCCTATTAGAAACACTGTCTGCTAACAGCAGGTGATGTTAGTTCTAGTGCACCTTGATAACCCAGCTAGCAGGGGGTGGTGCTAGCCTCGTGTTAGGGTCAACACATGGGATATGATATGTGATGGAGAGCAGGATGCCTCCTATTTAGGCAAGATGCCATATGAGATGTGATTTGCCTTCTCTTGTTTTATGCTTGGGGAATAGCCCATATTAGAGTCCCTTCTCGTGTCCTCTTAAATGGTGGTAAGCTAAACCTTGGCTGAGATGCTAAGTATAGGCAAATCCTACACCAGCAAAGTACGGAAGGGTTGAACTCTAATATGGTGGTTCTAATATGGGGTCCTCCTAAGATTTTTATAAGAAATGTTTTTAATGCATATCAATGTTTAGTTAATGATCATAATGTATCATATATGGATACAGATATTTAAACTGATTTGAACTGAGAATATTTGAAAAAGCGGGTCTTATATGGATGCACTTCTGAACTGTAATTTTTTGATATGATAAATTTTAACTAATGAGTACATCCGTATGTTGATTTGAGAGATCATAGGGGGTTTTATTTGTTCACTAAGTTGTCAAACTCACTATACATTATTTCCACCTTTTACAGATAAAGATACAGAAGTTGGCCCTACAGATACGTGATCATCTAGGTGTTATATTATCTGGGTGAGCCTTCGTTGTTTCGAAGGCTTGAAATGTTTAAATGTTATGTCATTCTAATCTAGAGTATACTCTGAACGCCACAGGCAAGATCTTTACTTTCGTTGTAATATTGTTAAGTGTAGCTTTGGCATGTATAATTAGCTATACTGAAAACTTGTATAGTATGATATTTTCTGAATATGTGGTAATATGAAGTCGTATTCAAATATATAAGGGTAAAGTTATCTTTTAATGGTTTTTTCATGTTTCATTAAATTGGGGCGTGAAAGATGATATTAGAGCATTAGGTTTCCCTATTACTATCAAAGCAAATGATTCTTTAGTAGGATCTTTAGTATGGATATGAGCTGGACATATTTATACTTTAGGTGCTGCTGAGAAATTCTATAGGATATTAACTTCTTTTCCATTCCAAATTTGTTAAACTTCCTAGTATAAGGATTGATTAAATATCATGGTATCTTAAAAAGGTGTTTTGTTCTGTATAATAGATGATACCGCCAAGAACTAGAACGATTACTAAAGAAGTTGTAGATCATGCACCCTCTACAGAAGAGTCTGCACAATCTACAATTTCAATACAAAGAAGCCGTGGTAGAGGTCGACCTAGAGGAAGAGGAAGAGGTAGAGGTCAAGGGCGTGCATGGGGTATGAGACCCCAAAACAAGATGAATAGACCCATGTATCTGATAGAGTTCCTGTGGAAAGAGTAAAAACCCTTCAGAAGCCACATGATAGAATCGCTGATATGATTGCTGGTATACATAGGAGTTTAGAGACATTGGTTGGATTTATAGTGGAACAGGGCAGAAAGGAAGGCCAGCCACCAGAAAATGCTCCTGAAGCGCAAGAACGGGGAAGAACAGATGAGCAAGAGGACAAGCTTACTGGGATAGAGGTGTCATTACCATAATTCCTTAAGTTAAAACCTTTGAATTTTTCTGGGTCAGATGTTCAGAAAGACTCAGATATTTATTGATGCTGTGGAACGAGTCCTAAGAGTTTTGGGGTGCTCTCGTAGAAGATCTATTGAACTGGTGTCTTTTCAACTGTCTTATGTGGCCCAAGTTTAGTTTGAGACACTTGTACAAGGAAGGGCATTTATTTTACCACTGATGAAGTGGGATGAATTTAAGGAAGCATTTATGAATTGCTTCCTGCCAATGAGTGAAAGAGATAAAAGGGCTAGAGAGAACTAAGACAGACACCAAACATGACAGTTTCTAAATATGACATCCGTTTTATCCGATTGTCTAGATATACACCATATCTGGTTCTTACTGAAAAGGATAAGATTAAGAGGTTTGTTTCGAGATTAATACGCCCATTGTTTAAATCGGTGGGTCTTCAGAATAATCATTTTTCAACTTATTCAAAAGCTGTAGACTGTGCTAGAATGATGGAAACACAAGAGCAATCAGACATAGAATGTCTAAAGAGAAGAAAAAAAGAGCGAGATAGTAATGTTCAGACAAGTTATAATCCTAATGTCAGAGGATCAAGATTTCAAAATCCACAGCGCTTCACTCAAACAGGAACTGATAATTCTAACCAGACATCAGTGAATATCAACAAGTAAAGAATGAATCAAAGAGATATGGGACCTGTTAGCCAACAAGATTCAAGATCAATTCCACCATGTCCTATTTGTGGCAGGCCTCATACTGGACAGTGTCATAGAGAAACTGGTGCATATTTTAAGTATGGACAAATGGGTCATTTAATGAGAAATTGCCCACAACTACGAAGTTTTAGTCAAGCATCGGTACAACCAGCTTCACCCCCTCCATCTTTGCTAGCACGACCAAATAGAGTAGCTTCAGTTCAAACAAGTAGTGATGGTACTAATAGAGGATCAGGAAGTCGAGGCTAAGAACAAGCTCAAGTTTTTGCCTTGACACGATAAGATGCTCAGGCCTCAAATGTAATTATGACAGGTACATTATCAGTGTGTTTCCATAAAGCATATGTCATGTTCGATCTTGGTTCTACTCATTCTTATATATCACCATGCTTTGCTAAGAAATTGGATAAAGATCCTGCTAGTTTATATTATTCTTTCATGGTTGCTACTCTAATGGGAGAATTCCTATAGTAAATGATGTGTATAAATTATGCAAGATTTCGATAGAAGATAAAGAGACTCTTGTAGATTTGATAGTTCTAGATATGGTAGACTTTGATGTTATACTAGGAATGGATTGGTTGTCATCATGTCAAGCCATTCTAGACTGTCACCTTAAGGTGATTAAGTTTAATGTCCCTAGAGAATCTTCCTTCTTAATACAAGGAGATCGTAGTAAGGAGTCTAATAATTTAATTTCAGCTTTAACAGCTCATAAGCTATTACAAAAAGGATGTCAAGAGTATATAGCAGTAGTCAAAGATGTTGGTTTGAAGTACACCAAAGTAGAGCAAGTTCCAGTGGTTAGGGAATTTCCTGATGTGTTTTCTGATGAGTTGCCAGGATTACCTTCATAACGAGAAATTGAGTTCAGCATTGATTTATTTCCTAAAACTTAACCAGTGCCTATACCCCCATATAAAATGGCACCGACTGAGCTCAAAGAGTTAAAAATCCAGTTACAAGACTTGTTAGACAAGGGATTTATACGCCCTAGTACTTCTCCTTGGGGTGCTCCAGTTCTATTTGTGAAAAAGAAAGATGGATCATTACAATTTTGTATTGATTACAGACAGCTGAATAAGGTGACGGTACATAATAAGTATCCATTACCTTGTATAAATGATCTATTTGATCAGTTACAAGGTGCCCAATGTTTTTCAAAAATTAATTTGAAATCTGGGTATCATCAATTAAGGATAAAGAATGAGGATATTCTGAAAACTGCTTTTAGAACTTGATATGGGTATTATGAGTTCTTAGTAATGCCATTTGGTCTAATAAATGCTGCAGCTACATTCATAGATTTGATTAATAGAGTATTTAAACCTTTTCTGGATCAATTCGTCATTGTATTCATAGAAGATATCTTGGTATATTCAAAGAGTTTAGAGGAGCATGAGCGGCATTTAAGAATAGCATTACAAACCTTAAGAGAACACCAGCTGTATACCAAGTTTTCAAAATGTGAATTTTGACTTAGTAGTTTTACCTTCTTAGGGCATGTGGTTACTAAAGATGGTATTCAAGTTGATCTTAAAAAGATAGAAGCGGTACAGAAATGGCCACGCCCTACAACAATTATAGAGATTCATAGTTTTCTTGGTTTAGCAGGCTATTACCGCAGATTTGTTAAAGATTTTTCAAAGATAGCTGCTCCTTTGACGAGGTTCACAAGAAAGGAAATAAATTTTAACTGGTCAGATGAATGTAAAAAAAATTTCCAGAAACTCAAAGAATGTTTGACTACGGCACCAGTATTGGCTATTCCTTCAGGTATCGGAGGATACACAGTATACTGTGATGCATCGAGAATTAGATTAAGATGTGTGTTGATGCAAAATGGTTGAGTCATTGCATATGCATCGAGACAGCTTAAAATGCATGTGCAAAACTATCCGACTCATGATTTAGAGATGACAACAGTCTTCTTTGCTCTTAAAATTCAAAGGCATTATCTATATGGTGAGACATGCAAAATTTATACAGATAATAAAAGTCTCAAATATATTTTTTAACAAAAAGATCTTAATTTGAGACAAAGACGATGGATGGAATTACTTAAAGATTATGACTGCACAATACTATACCATCCAGGTAAGGCCAATGTTGTGGCACATGCATTAAGTAGGAAGTCTATGAGTAGTTTGACTCATATCACAATGGTAAGAAGGCTTTTGGTTAAAAAGATGCATAAGCTGGAAAGCGATGGAGTAGTAATGGAAGTAAAGGAACCTGGAATATTGTTAGCTTATATGTAGTTTCAATCATCCTTGGTTGAGTAGGTGAAAAAGGCACAGAAAGAGGATGCATATTTATGCAAGAAAATTGAAGGGGTGACGAATGGTGGTGAAGTTGAATTTACTGTAGACTCTGAAGAGATTCTGAGATTAGGCAAGCGGTTATGTGTACCTGATAAAGAAGAACTTAAGAAAGAAATTTTAGAAGAAGCCCATAGATCCATGTATACGATTCATCCTGGAATAACTAAAATATATAAGGGTTTAAAAGAAATTTTTTGGTGGGAACGTATGACGAAAGACATAATGGATTACGTTTCTTAATGTTTAACTTGTCAACAGGTGAAAGCAGAACATCAAAGGCCTACAATACTACATTAGCAGATAGAGATACCCGAATGGAAATAGGAAAGAATAACTATGGATTTTGTTACGGGGTTACCGAGAACACCGAAAGGGTTTGATTCAATATAGGTGATCATTGATAGGTTGACTAAGTCAATAGATTTCCTACTAGTGAAAATCACATACAATGTAGTTCAGTATGCAAGATTATATTTGAATGAAATAGTAAGGTTTAATAGAGTGCCAATATCAATAATTTCTTATCGAGGACCACAATTCACAGCTCGTTTTTTGAGAGTTTTTTAAGAAACTTTAGGCATGAAGTTGAATGTCAATATTGCATTCCATCCTCAAACGGATAGATAGTTTGAGCGAACTATTTAAATATTGAAAGACATGCTTCGAGCTTGTGTTTTAGATTTTCAAGGTAGTTGGGAAAGATTTATGCCTTTAACTTAATTTGCTTATAACAATAGTTATCAAGCTAGTATACAAATGGCTCCTTTTGAGGCATTATATGGTAGGCGTTGCCATTCCCCAATCGGATGGTTTGAGATGGATGAAGCAAAGTGATGAGTGAGTTTTATACTCATAAATTAAAAATTTTCATCTTATCTTTTGCCATAATTAAGCATAAATCTTCCTTACTTGTCTTTAGTTTTGTGTCTTTCTTACAGATGGAGAGAAGAGTAGAAAATGGACTTAATTGGAGGAATCAGAGTTAAATTGTGGTTCTTTGGAAATGATGTCTATAAATCAAGCAGATAAAACAAATTCATTAAGGATGGCTGAGTAAGGAGCATTATCATATTGTCTCTTGAGACGCATCCTAATGGATATATGCACAAATTTATTCTTGATTTATGATCACATTTCCAAAAGAACTAAAACATAAAGATTCAAGGCAAAGCACCCAATGTTGAGAATATGTTTGCTGGTTGCAGTCCAGCCCAACCTTACTGTAGTACTTGGGCCATATCTCTGAAAATACATATCCAATATGTATGCAATTTGGTAGGTGTGTAGCTAACACAATTGGGTATAACTTTCAAGTTCAAGTGGTCAGAAAATACGGACATTAAAAAGGCCAAAAGTGGGCTAAAAGAGAATCTGACTACTGCTACAGTCCAGCCCGACTTTGCTCTAGTATTTTGACCATAACTCACACATTACGTATCCAATTTGTCCACAATTTGTCTTGACGGAAAGCTAATGAAATTTTCTACAACTTTAGTGTTGATGAAGTCAGAAAATTCGGCGATTTTCAAGACGATATTCAAGGATCAATTTCGGTGCACATATGGAATTCAAATTGTCAACTTTGTACAACTTCCTACCTAACAATTTTGACAATTACCACACCAACCACACTTAATTGTATCTATAAATAGAGGGCTTGAGGGGTGAGTTAGGGAGTTTTTTGGAGAGCTTAGGATAGAGCTTGGGAAAGCTTTGTTGGAATTCTACGAACTTGTAATGTTATTCTCTCTTTAGACATCTTGTATTTTTCATTTTTATTTCGTAATATTATCATGTTTCTTCATCTTTCATTTCACTTTCTTGCCTTGATTATGGAGAACTAATCTCCTAATGCTAAGGTGAAAGGGTGAAACTCTTGGTATGAGAAAAATAATTTATCTAACTCTTAATCTTAATGTTTATCTTTGATATTGTATTTACCCTCCTATTTCTTTTCTCATAATTATTTCTTAATGGCTGGTTTTATCATACCGCCGATTTCTTGTTATGTTATTGGCTGGTTTTATTAGACCACCTATCTCTTATTATTTTCATGGTTGGCTTTACCACCTACTTTATTTTATTTTACTATTGGTTGGCTTTGCCACCTATTCTATTTCATTTTATTTTGTTATGTTAATTAATTTTCTACCTTTCATTTTTTGCATAAGTTAATCTTGTAAAATGTGAATTTTGATATATTGTAGACAATATAATGATTGGCACAATTTATGCTTGAATCCATTTACAAGTTATCTTTTGCATCTTTGTATTTTTAATCTTGTGAAGTGTGAACCTTGATACATTGTAGACAATTTTTGGCACAATAAATACTTGAATCACTCTTGATTTATTGTAGACAATATATTGATTGGCACAATGTACGCTTGAATCCATTTTACAAGAATGTTTTAATTACTAGAAAGGAGGTAAATATAATTCATGTATAAACAAAATTGAGTTTAAATTAACATATCATCCGATTAGAACTTTATTCGTGTAAAGATTCTAATTGAGTAATAAAAGAGTTAAATTTATTTTTATTCGATATACCAAGAGTGGATCTCCTAACCTTAGCATGCTTCTTTACCTTGAATACATCTTCATTTAATTTCAGTATATTAGTTCTTTGCATATTTTGTTTAATATTCCTCTCACAAAATGAGACATCGGGAACTAGGTTAGAAGTATTTATTTCGGATCTTTATTAGAATTTTCTCTCAATTGGCAATCTCTGTGGGATCGACCTTGCATACCACTAAATCTATACTCCAATAGATTCGTGCACTTGCGAGTTTTAATTAAAACAACAACACAAAGGTTTTAGGACCTGATATGGTACAGAATACATTGGTCAAGGTAAAATTAATTAAGGAAAGGTTATTAACAGCCCAGAGTAGACAGAAGGCCTATGTTGATAATATACGTCGACCATTGAAATTTGCCATAGTTGAACATGTTTTTCTGAAAATATCTCCTATGAAAGGAGTAGTAAGATTTGGGAAGAAAGGGAAGTTAAACCCTCGGTATATAGGACCATTTGAAATTCTTGATAGGATCGGTCCAGTAGCTTATCGTTTGGCTTTATCTCCTGAATTGGGTAATGTCCATCTAGTTTTTCATGTGTCTATGCTACGAAAATATTTACTGGATCCTACACATGTTATACAGTGTCCACAGATTCAGTTACAAGAAGATTTAACCTATGAGAAACAACCAGTAGTGATAGTGGATAGACAAGTAAAGAAGTTGCAGTCAAAAGAAATATCTACAGTGAAAGTGATATGAAAAAATCACTCTTTTGAGGAAGGTACTTGGGAAAGAGAAGATGATATATGCACCAGATATCTGCTTTTGTTTGAAAAATAAGGTTAGTATTTATCTGCAATTATGGTGATGAAATTTGGAGACCGAATTTCTTTAAGGGGGAAGAATGTAATAACCGTAAATTTAAGAAAAATTCTAATAAATTTTTTTTTTGAAAAAAATAGAGGATTTTGGAAATGGAAATAAGAACCGTTGAATATATGTTTATTTACTATATGGGTTAAAGAATTACAAAGAAAATATGAAAATTTATGTTTCGGGGACAAAATGCAATTTCTTAAAAGTTTCGGGGTCAAAATGTAAATAAGGAAAATTAGCAAGGACCTCTTTCTAAAATTGAATTTTTGCAGAAAGGTCCCTCGGCATATTTTAAGGGCCTCAGCCACTCAAAGGATGAAAAATTTGGAATTTCCTCTCTCTCTCTCTCCTTAGAATTTTCTCTCCCGAAACCCTCAAACTTCTCTCTAAGATTTCTCCGCTTCCAAACCTCAGATTTCAACACCACCACCGTCAACGGACTTTGGACGAAGAGTTCTACAAATCCATCCGATTGGTTTCTGGAGAATTGGCTGGTGAATCGCCGAAAAATTGAATGAAAAATTGCCTAAAAAGGTACTATCCGAAACTCTTATCTATGGTTCTCAAACTTAAAAATTAACACCATAAATCGATCTAGAAGGTTTCGAAACCTTAGGATCTCAAATTTTAGGATCATCCACCACCGTATTCTGTGGGCAGTTTCTCGCAAAATGACTCTTCTGTTCGCAGTTGAAGTAGACATCTTGTCCCATGTAGCATGGCCGATTACCATGTATGCGTCCGCACTTAGCGCACTTGACTAAGGCAAGGTCTTGTTGGAAAGGTTTGGGACCCGTAGTCAATGGTCTCTTACCAGCTCCATATCCACTTCTTCTCACGTTCTTGCTAGGGTTGGGAAAATTTTTCTTCCTTTTCCATAGGTTTCGCCTTTGCTTTTTGTCCTCCACTGCCTTTAAACTTTTCTCCAAGAGTCTACATTTATTTATCAGAGGCATAAACTCCCTAATCTCCATAGCTACAACAGCATTCTTTATGTTCGAGTTCTGTCCCGCTTCGAACTTAACAGCCATCCATGCTTCATCAGCGTTAAATCGCAAATAAGAGGAGAACTTAGACAATTCCTCGAACCTCTCAATGTATTGATTTATAGTTATACTACCTTGCCGGAGTTGGAGAAATTTGATCTCTTTCTCCGCCCTCACAGTACTTGGAAAATACTTTTTCAAAAAGGTGTCTTTGAACACCTGCCAAGTGATCTGCCTTCCCTGGTGAGCTAAAAGTTCTCTAGCTCCACGCCACCAGTATTCTGCTTCATCTTTTAGAATATATGCAGCAAAGTTTACTTGCTGCTCCTCAGTACAGCCCATCACTTCAAAGATTTTCTCTAACTCCATATCCATCTTTCAGCTACAATCGGGTCAAAGCCGCCTTGAAAACAAGGTGGCCTAGTCCTCAGGAACTCAGATATGCCGTTATCATTTTCAACCATCCGGTTGTTAACACCATTCACACCATTCAAGTTATTAGCATTCTGGAGGTATTGTAGAATTTGATTAGTGGTCATGACTTGGTCTCGATTTGCCGTAGCCAGGTTGTGCAGGGTTTCTTCCGCATTATTTGCCGGATTCCTCCTTCATGGTGCCATTTCCTACTGTGGAAAAAATAAAGTTATGCTGCTATTGAGGTGATCAAGCCCAATAGTTAGTTCAAAAATATTTAACAGTAGTCATAACACCAACTCGACATGTTGGTAGGAAACACTAGTAATTTCTTACCTATATGAATTCACTGATCCCTACACAGCACAACCACAAACATACTCAAGACACTATAAGATCAATTCAGATAACCATCCACCCACTGGCCATCTAGGATCGACCTCCTCTGATACCAATTATGTAACAACTCCATTTAAGTATCAATTTTTTTTAAAATACCATGAAGTTATTACCTCGTTACAACTTAACTCAAACTAACATTTATTTAATTTATACAATACAGAGTTTACATACATGTCATTAATCAAAACATACATACAACATATCAAACACATAAAAATCTACATCTTATTTATTCTGGTTGACCAATTCCGGAGATCTAGATGCGAGTGGTTGCACCTTCACTACGATCTAAGCAAACTCGACCACAAACATTTTATTTGCTTCTGGGATCTGCCCAACATAAAGTACTCTATCCAACATGCACTAAAAGCCAGAGTCATAGAATAATCTGCATAACTAATTTTCTGAACATGATATGGAAATATAGTGAGAATTAAATCCCAGTAAGTTCAACAATAAATCATTATCAATATAGCTCATCACGTCATGTTTAGCTGTATAAACTACAGGAAATATCTTTGGTCACATGAATGCACTATATCTATGCACATGAGAATAGTACAATAATAATATGTACCACAGGATTAAATATTTTCAGAATATCATATGATGACTATCAATTTATTCTCATATCAAGCTATCCTGGTCAGGGTGATTATTTTCTACTCTCCGGTACAGGCTTTTCTCGCTCCGTCCGACATGGCCCACTTTCACATTAACATGATCATAACCATTGGTAGGGCGTCCCCTACTAGTGCACCACATGGATTGCCATATGATCGTGCTCATTTCTTTTCTTTTCACAATGATAGCCAAAAATATGTTTTCAATAACAAGTATATAACTCTTATCAAAAATCATTAGTAATCATGCCATGAACATAACCATTTCAAATATCACTTTATAAAATATTTCTATGTCAACATTTCACACTTAAGATGGTAAGAAGTTCATACAATGGCAATGGCTATGGCATATACTAGTCATTTATTATTTTTATTTATAAGATTCTTCTTCTTTTTTAAAAATTAATTTTATTTCTTTATTTTCTTGATGCAGGTTTTCAACCTATCTAACCTTCTCTAACTCATCATAGTATAACTCCCTCAATTTAACTCCAATGTAGGTGATCTTGGTGTCAATTTAAAGATAACACTATTATCTAAAACTATTATGTTGACTAGTTTAGCAAAATATTAAGACATCAAGGTGATATTAGTCCCTCAAAATACAAGTTATTTCTTCTCGGACAGGTTCTGACCTCTACCTACTAATCTATCCATATCTCCCTCATAAGAATTCCAAATTAAGTTATTCCAGTGGCTAAAAATCTGTAACACATATATCAATAACTTTTATGTTAATCATTTATTTCAATTCCCTTCAGAATATTCCCAAAAATTAAAATACAGAAGCTATCCAAAAATATTCTTTCCTGATTAACTAATTTTTGACCACGGCTTACTAATCAGACCATATCTACCTCATACGGACTCTAAATTGAGTGATTCCAGTGGCTAAAAATTCGTGACACATATATATACAATTCTTATGTTAACCATTTATTTTAATTCACTACAAAAAGTTTCCAGAAATTAAAACACAGAAGCTATCCTAACATATTCTTCCCTGATTAACCATTTTTTGACCACTGCTTACTAATCGGACCATATCTACCTCATATGGACTCTAAATTGAGTTATTCCAGTGGCAAGAGATCTATGACACATATATCTATAATTATTATGTTAACCATTTATTTTAATTCCCTATAGCAAATTTCCAAAAATTAAAACACAGAAGCTATCCTAACATATTCTTCCCTGATTAACCATTTTCTGACCACTGCTTACTATTCGGACCGTATCTACCTCATATGGACTCTAAATTGAGTGCTTCCAGTGGTTAAAAATCCGTAAGACATAGATCTACATTTTTTATGTTAACCATTTGTTTTAATTCCTAACCGATGCTTCCCAGAATTTTAAAAACTGAAGCTTAAAAGTTTGTCATCCATAGCCATAACTATCTACACCAGTTTAAGTATTCAAACATACATAATATGTGACATGATATAGCAACATCCATGACCAATCATCAAAGTTCTAAGATCAAAATCTCATATAAATATTATAAGTTTCAAAAGTTTTCTTCAAAAAGAAATATTGTTAAACTTACCTGGAGCACTTAGTCCTCTAGACTTCTCCTTCCTCTTTCTTCCTTTCTTCCTCTCCCTTCCTCACTCTACCTTCCTTCTATTTTTCCTTTCCCTCACTTTGACAAAAATTCTAATGTTTTAAGGGTGGGTTTTGCTTAAATAGACCATCAAATAATTCACATTTCATGATCATGGGTCTACCTTATCACAATTAGGATACACTTGGTTGAATTTTTGAAAAACAAACAACTTATGTTCTTGTATTTCTCTTCCTTAGTCAAGATATGCATAGCAAATGGAGATTTGTATTTTGAAAATTATGATAATATGTTTCTAAGATAAGGGACAATTCCCCTTTGATTTAGGGATTCATTTCCTTTTTCTTTTGTCTTAATCAAGTATGATAGGTTTGCCTTTTTAGGTGGAAAATTTCTAGCCCTTGAATCTCCATTATTTGGTTGAAATTATTTGTGTGAGATAGGAATGTTTTTTCCTAATGCCATGTATTATCATACCACTTGCTAAAATTATGAGTGTAAGATATAGATGTTTTGTCCTAAAGCCTTGTATTATCATACCACTTACTAAAATTATGAATGTAGGATATCACACCACTTGCTAAATTTTTGTCTTAATGCCATGTCACCTAATCTTGATTACACCATTATTTCATCACTTTACTTTTATTTTTATTTTTATTTTTCCTCTTGGGTTTGGGCTCATTCTTGCCTATTTTCTTTACTTTGGTTAAAATTCTACCTTTCATAATGGGCTTGGTCACATTTTCATGATTTTTGGGCTACCGGTCCAATTTCTATATCCTAGTCCAAGTCTATGTTTTATTTCTTCATTGGGCTATCCTATTGGCTTGCTAAAAATTTATGTGAAGTAGAAAAACTCTATATGAAGTGTCCATAGGTGAAAGCCTAATTTATGGGTGGAGATACTAAACTTAGTAACTTTTGCTCTTAAATTAAGAAAAATTACCTTAATTCGATCTTCTTGAAATTTTAAGACCTTTACTTACTTCACAAAAATTTATCTTCCTTACTTAAGAATTTAACCTTTCTTTAGCATGTTTATTTTTAATATTTCCTCTTAGGTTTTCTTTCTTTACCTATTCCATTAATATTAGAACATTTCTATACATACACGTAAGGTGAATAATTTCTAAGGATTATATTTCCTTAGATATCTAAAAATTGTCTAATAAATTTTATTTCCTTAATTAAATATTTATGTACCTTTATAAATAAAAGAAATGAAATTATGGATGTTACTTTGAATACTTTTGTACTTTCATTAATACATGAAACGAAATTAGGGATGTTACATTTCTCTCCACCTAAAAGAAATTTTGTCCTCAAAATTTCAGAAATTACCTAATAAGAACAATTTTGGATATTTCTTCCTCATGACTTCTTCTAACTCCCAAGTTGCTTCTTCCGGAGTCAAACCTTCCTATAACACCTTAACTAGGGGAATAGTTTTGTTCCGCAATTGCTTCACATCAGTGTCCAATATAGATGCTGGTACTAGTTGGTATGTCATGTTCTCCTTTATTTAGATTGGTTCATCTCGTATAACATGTGAGGAGTCTGGAAGATACTTTCGGAGCTGTGATACATGGAAAACATTATGCAAGTTGGACAAATTAGGTGGCAGAGCAACTTGGTATGCCGATGTCCCTACTTTCTTCAGAATTTGGTAGGGTCCCAAAAATCGTGGACTTAGCTTTCTTGTTTTGAGAGACCTACCAACTCTAGTAATCGGGAAAAGTTTCAAAAATACATGGTATCCTTCCTCAAACTCTAGAGGTCTATGTCTCTTATCGTAGTAACTCTTTTGCCGACTCTGAGCTATAAGTATTTTGTCTCGTATCATCTTGATTTGTTCAGTGGTTTGTTGAACTAGATTAGGACCCAACAAGTTCTTTTCTCCTACCTCAAATCAACATAGTGGAGATTGGCACTTTCTACCGTATAAAGCTTCATAGGGGGCCATCTTAATACTAGAGTGATAGCTATTATTATAAGCAAACTCTACTAAATGTAGGTACTTATCCCATCCTTTACCTTGCTCTATCACACAGGCCCTCAACATATCTTCTAGGGTTTGAATGGTTCGTTCTGTCTGCCGGTCATTCTGAGGATGGTAGGCAATACTGAATCGCAACTAAGTACCAAAAACTTCCTGTAATGCCTTCCAAAACCTTGATGAGAACCTCGGATCTCTATCAGAAACGATATTTAAGGGAATTACATGCAGTCTAAGTATTTCCTAGACGTACAATTTGGCTAATTTATCTAGTGAATAGTTAATTTTTATGGGCAAAAAGTTAGCAGATTTGGTTAATCTGTCAACTATTACCCAGATAGAGTCATGTCCCACTGAAATCTTAGGTAATCCAACAACAAAGTCCATTGAGATACTGTCCCATTTCCATTTAAGGATCTCAAGAGGTTGTAGAAATCCCGCTGGCTTTTGATGCTCCACCTTCACCTTTTGACAAATGAGACATTTCGCCACAAACTCGGCAATGTCCTTTTTCATCCCTGGCCACCAATACATCCTCTGTAAATCCTGGTACATTTTAGTGCATCCAGGATGGACTGTGTATTTACTCTGATGCGCTTCCTGTAGGATCTTAGTCCTCAACTCTCATTCTTGAGGGACATAAATCCTTCCCTGATACATGATTGCTCCATCTTCCATGACAGAAAAATTACCTTGGTCTTTATGATCTTGTAAGTATTGGTCGTGAGCTTGAGCCTCTTTGATCTGAGCTTTAAGGTCACACCCTATACTTAAACCATTAATGACTAGCTTCTTTGGAGTAAGAGTAGTGGCTAACTTCAAATTTTGAAACTCCTCTAGCATCTGCATCTCATACACCATCATCTGACCCATGTGTAGAGATTTTCGACTCAAGGCATCAGCTACAACATTCGCCTTTCTGGGATGATACTTTATCTCAAACTTGTAGTCATTGAGGAATTCTACCCATCTTCGTTGCCTTATATTTAACTCCTTCTGATCAAAGAGGTATTTAAGACTCTTATGATCACCATATACTTCAAAGGTTGCCCTGTACAAATAGTGTCACCAAATCTTTAAAGCAAACACTACTGCCGCCAATTCAAGATCATGGGTTGGATAGTTTCCTTCGTGGGGTCTCAGTTGCCTAGAGGCGTAAGCAACTACTCTCTTATCTTGCATCAGCACACATCCTAACCCTTTCTTTGAAGCGTCACTATACACTTCAAAATGTCATGTGGGGTCTGGAATAATTAAAACAGGAGGACTGGTCAGTCTTGTCTTAAGCTCTTGGAAACTAGCTTCATATTGATCAGTCCATTTGAAAAGACTTCTCTTCCTGGTCAATTTATTCAATGGCAAGGCTATACGAGAGAAGTTTTGTATAAACCTCCTGTAGTAGCCTGCCAAACTCAGGAAACTTCTGACTTTCGTAACCGTCTTAGGTCTCTCCCACTAAATCATTGCTTCCGTCTTGCTAGAATCTACGGCTACCCCTCTATTAGAGATGACATGTCCGAGAACCTTCACCTCTGACAGCCAAAATTCACACTTTTCCAATTTGGCATATAACTTTTTCTCTTTCAGCACTTGCAACACGATTCCGAGATGTTGTTCATGTTCTTTCTCACTCTTAGAATATATCAAGATGTTATCAATGAACACTACAACAAATTGATCTAGGTAGGGTCAAAAAATGCGATTCATGTAATCCATGAAAATTGTAGGTGCATTCGTCAACCTGAAAGGCATTACGAGAAACTCATAGTGCCCATACCTAGTCCTGAAGGCAGTTTTTGGTACGTCGTCCTCCTTGATCATAATCTGATGATATCCTAACCTCAAGTCAATTTTAGAAAAGATGGAGGCTCCCTTCAATTGATATAATAAGTCATCTATCCTAGGGAGATGGTACTTTTTTTTTATAGTCACCTTATTCAGTTGTCTGTAATCTATGCATAGTCTCAAGTTCCCGTCTTTCTTCTTAACAAACAATACAGGAGTTCCCCGATGTGATACACTCGGTCTAATGAATTGCTTGTCTAATAGTTCCTCCAACTGTTTCTTGAGTTCCTGTAGTTCCTTCGAGTCCATTCTATATGGCGCAATAAAGATAGGCCCTGTCCTAGGTAGGAGATCAATAGAGAACTCTATATCTCTCTTGGGAGTTAAGCCTGGAATATCTTATGGAAATACTTCAGGAAACTCGTTGGCTATTGAGATTTCATCAAGCTTCAATTCGTCTTCTAGGTTTCTTAAATACAAGAGAATGTATCCAAGTACTCCATTTTTCAACTCCCTATTAACTTGATTGGCATTAAGCATCAATAACTGGACCTCCTCTTTCGGAGTAGGAGGTATAAATTCAACGGTCTTGTTACATCAATTCAGCTAAACTCGATTTCTAGACATCCAATCTAAACCTAGAATGACCTCAATACCTCTTAAAGGTAAATAGACAAGGTCTACATAAAAAGTTTTCTCCTGGATGGTGACTTGACAGTCCTTACATACATAGGAAGTTAATACCCTTTCCCCTGTAAGGGTTACTACGGATAGCTCATAGGGAGTTTCAGAAATAGGAAACTGAAACTTCCTAATACATTCTTCCGATATAAATAAATGACTAGCACCAAAGTCAAATAACTCCATAAAAGCAAATCCAAAGATATAGCATATACCTTGAATCATTTCAGAAGATTGAGCTGCCTCTTGGCCGCTCAGGGTGAAAACCCTTCCTTTCACCTGAGGCCTCTGTTCTGGCTGCTTCCCCACATTCTGTGGGTAGTTTCTCGCAAAATGACCCTTCTGTCCGCAGTTGAAGCAGACATCTTGTCCTATGTAGCATGGCCGATTGCCATGTATGCGTCCGCACTTAGCGCACTTGACTAGGGTGAGGTCTTGTTGGAAAGGTCTGGAACCCGCAGTCAATGGCCTCTTACCAGCTCCATATCCACTTCCTCTCATGTTCTTACTAGGGTTGGGAAATTTTTCTTCCTTTTCCATAGGTTTCGCCTTTGCTTTTCGTCCTCCACTGCCTTTAAACTTTTCTCCAAGAGTCTGCATTTATTGATCAGAGGCACAAACTCCCTAATCTCCATAGCTATAACAGCATTTTTTATGTCCGAGATCAGTCCCGCTTCAAACTTAACAGCCTTCCATGCTTCATCAGGGTTAAATCGCAAATAAAAGGAGAACTTAGATAATTCCTTGAATCTCGTGATGTATTGTTCTATAGTCATATTACCCTGCCGAAGTTGGAGAAATTCGATCTCTTTCTCCGCCCTCACAGTACTTGGAAAATACTTTTCCAAAAAGGTGTCTTTGAACACCTGCCAAGTGATCTACCTTCCCTAATGAGCTAAAAGTTCTCTAGCTCCACACCACTAGTATTCTGCTTCATCTTTTAGCATATATGCAGCAAAGATTACTTGATTCTCCTCAGTACAGCCTATCACTTCAAAGATTTTCTCTAACTCCCTTATCCATCTTTCAGCTACAATCGGGTCAAAGCTGCCTTGAAAACAAGGTGGCCTAGTCCTCAGGAACTCGGATATGCCGTTATCATTTCCAGTCATTCAGTTGTTAACACCATTCACACCATTCGAGTTATTAGCATTCTGGAGGTATTGTAGAATTTGATTAGTGGTCATGACTTGGTCTCGAATTGTCGTGGCCAGGTTGTGCAGGGTTTCCTCCGCATTATTTGCCGGATTCCTCCTTGGTGGTGCCATTTTCTACTGTGGGAAAAATAAAGTTATGCTGCTATTAAGGTGATCAAGCCCAATAGTTAGTTCAAAAAAATTTAACAGCAGTCATAACGCCACCACGGCATGTAGGTAGGAAACACTAGTAATTTCTTAGCTATATGGATTCACTAATCCCTACACAGCACAACCATAAACATACTCAAGACACTATAAGATCAATTTAGATAACCATCCACCCACTGACCATCTAGGATCGACCTCCTCTAATACCAATTATGTAACAACTCCATTTAAGCATCAATTTTTAAAAAAAAATACCATGAAATTATTACCTCGTTACAACTTAACTCAAACTAACATTTATTTAATTTATACAATACAGAGTTTACATACATGTAATTAATCAAAGCATACGTACAACATATCAAACACATAAAAATCTACATCTTATTTATTCTGGTTGACCAATTTCGGAGATACAGGTGCGAGTGGTTGCACCTTCACCAGGATCTAAGCCAACTCGACTACAAACATTTTATTTGCTTTTGGGATCTGCCCAACATAAAGTACTCGATCCAACGTGCACTAAAAGCCAGAGTCATAGAAAAATCTGCATAACTAATTTTCTGAACATGATATGGAAATATAGTGAGAATTAAATCCCATTAAGTTCAACAATAAATCATTATCAATATAGCTCATCACGTCATATTCAGCTGTATAAACTACAGGAAATATCTTTGGTCACATGAATGCACTATATCTATGCACATGAGAATCGTACAATAATAACATGTATTACAGGATTAACTATTTTCAGAATATCATATGATGACTATCAATTTATTCTCATATCAAGCTACCCCGGTCAGGGTGAGTATATTCTACTCTCCGGTACGGGCTTTTCTCGCTCCATCCAACATGGCCCACTTTCTCTTTCTTTTCTCATTAACATGATCATAACCGTTGGTAGGGCGTCCCCTACTGGTGCACCACACGGATTGCCATGTGACCGTGCTCATTTCTTTTCTTTTCACAATAATAGCCAAAAATATGCTATCAATAACAAGTATGTAACTATTACCAAAAATCATTGGTAATTATGCCATGAACATAACCATTTCAAATATCACTTTATAAAATATTTTCATGTCAACATTTCACACTTAAGATGGTAAGAAGTTCATACAATGGCAATGGCTATGGCATATACTAGTCATTTATTATTTTCATTTATAAGATTCTTCTTTTTTAAATATTAATTTTATTTTTTTATTTTCTTGATGCAGGTTTTCATCCTATCTAACCTTCTCTTACAAATCAAAGTATAACTCCCTCAATTTAACTCCAATGTAGGTGATCTTGGTGTTAATTTAAAGATAAAACAATTATCTAAAACTATTATGTTGAATAGTTTAGCGAAATATTAAGACATCAAGGTGATATTAGTCCCTCAAAATACAAGTTATTTCTTCTCGGATAGGTTCTGACCTCTACCTACTAATCTGTCCATATCTCCCTCATAAGAATTCCAAATTAAGTTATTCTAGTGACTAAAAATCTGTGACACATATATCAATAACTTTGATGTTAATCATTTATTTTAATTCCCTACAGAATGTTCCCATAAATTAAAACACAGAAACTATCCAAAAATATTCTTTCTTGATTAACCAATTTCTGACCACTACTTACTAATCGGACCATATCTACCTCATACGGACTCTAAATTGAGTGCTTCCAGTGGCTAACAATCGATGACACATATATCTATAATTCTTATGTGAACCATTTATTTTAATTCCCTACAAAAAATTTCTAAAAATTAAAACACAGAAGCTATCCTAACATATTCTTCCCTGATTAACCATTTTCTGACCACTACTTACTAATCGGATCAAATCTACCTCATATAGACTCTAAATTAAGTAATTCTAGTGGCTTAAAATCCGTGGCACATATATCTATAATTCTTATGTTAACCTTTTATTTTAATTCCCTACAAAAAATTCTCAAAAATTAAAACACAGAAGCTATCCTAACATATTCTTCTCCGATTAACCATTTTCTGACCACTGCTTACTATTTGGACCATATCTACCTCATATGGACTTTAAATGTAGTGCTTCTAGTGGCTAAAAATCCGTGAGACATAGATCTACATTTTTTATGTTAACCATTTGTTTTAATTCCTAACTGATTCTTTCCAGAATTTTAAAAACCGAAGCTTAAAAGTTTGTCATCCATAGCCATACCTATGCAGAACTATCTACACCAACCTAAGTATTCAAACATACATAATATGTGACATGATATAGCAACATCCATAACCAGTCATCAAAGTTTTAAGATCAAAATCTCATATAAATATTATAAGTTTCAAAAGTTTTCTTCAAAAAGAAATATTGTTAAACTTACTTGGAGCACTTAGTTCTCTAGACTTCTCCTTCCTCTCCTTTCCTCACTCTACCTTGCTTCTATTTTTCCTTTACCTCACTTGGACAAAAATTCTAATGTTGTAAGGGTGGATTTTGCTTAAATAGACCATCAAATAATTCACCTTTCATGATCATGGGTCTACCTTATCACAATTAGGATACACTTGGTTGAATTTTTGAAAAACAAACAACTTATATTCTTGTCTTCCTCTTCCTTAGTCAAGATATGCATAGAAAAAGGAGATTTGTATTTTGAAAATTATGATAATATGTTTCTAAGATAAGGGATAATTCCCCTTTGATTTAGGGATTCATTTCTTTTTTCTTTTTTCTTAATCAAGTATGATAGGTTTGCCTTTTTAAGTGGCAAATTTCTAACCCTTGAATCTCCATTATTTGATTAAAATTATTTATGTGGGATAGGAATGTTTTGTCCTAATGCCATGTATTATCATACCACTTGCTAAAATTATGAGTGTAGGATATAGATGTTTTATCCTAAAGCCTTGTATTATCATACCACTTGCTAAAATTATGAATGTAGGATATCACACCACTTGCTAAATTTTTGTCTTAATGCCATGTCACCTAATCTTGATTACACCATTATTTCATCACTTTACTTTTATTTTTATTTTTACTTTTCCTCTTGGGTTTGGGCTCATTCTTACCCATTTTCTTTACTTTGGTTAAAATTCTACTTTTCATAATGGGCTTGGTTACATTTTCATGATTTTTGGGCTATTGGTCCAATTTCTATATCTTAGTCCAAGTCTATGTTTTATTTCTTCATTGGGCTATCCTATTGGCTTGCTAAAAATTTATGTGAAGTAGAAAAACTCTATATGAAGTGTCCATAGGTGAAAACTCAATTTATGGGTGGAGATACTAAACTTAGTAACTTTTGCTCTTAAATTAAGAAAAATTACCCTAATCCGATCTTCTTGAAATTTTAAGACTTTTACTTACTTCACAAAAATTTATCTTCCTTACTTAAAAATTTCACCTTTTTTTAGTATGTTTATTTCTAATATTTCCTTTTAAGTTTTCTTTCTTTACATATTCCATTAATATTAGAATATTTCTATACATACACGTAAAGTGAATAATTTCTAAGGATTATATTTCCTTAGATATCTAAAAATTGTCTAATAAATTGTATTTTCTTAATTAAATATTTATGTACCTTTATCAATAAAAGAAATAAAATTATGGACATTACTTTGAATACTTTTGTACTTTCATTAATACATGAAATGAAATTAAGGATGTTACATGATTCATATACCATACATATCTTTTATTGATCATATCATTTTTTATGCTAATTTGATTATTATTAACATAAAGGGAAAATCTGAAAAAGTCCAACAAACCTAATTTTTCTTCACATCTCTTCTTTTAAAGATCTTGATTTACGGAAGGAAAAAAATACTAACTAAACATTTATCATACATAATATAAAAAAATTATAATTACATAATTTAATAATTTTTAAAGAAATATATTATGTTATTATATATATATATCTATACATATACGTATATATATATATACTAAACCAAACCTCTTTTTCAATGAAAATAAGATAACATACGACAACTTAAAAGAGACAAAAATAACTTTACTATATATCCAACCTTCACAGTAAGCAAATCAGCACAGCATTTGCAAATGATTTTGTAGCCTAACAAAGGGAAAAAATTGAGTTGGTACTTGACAAAAGAGAACCTATTAAAAACAATTATTATATTCATGCTTACAAATTTTATTCACCCAAAGCAACTTTCAATTTTAAATAATAATAAAAAGTTTGACATTAATTTACTGCAAATAGACTACCAGCCGCTTAGACAATTCCCAATGGAACTCGATACACTAATAAAGTACAAACATAATTAAATGCCATTGCCGTCATATCATGTTATGTTTATCTAATCTAAATTGGGAATATTGAAAAGTTACATATTTAAAAATATTACCATAAGAGGAATTTTAGACATGTAAAGTTCTGATGTGTAAATCTGTAATAACATGGCATATTTTCTGCATTCTTACGCAACCAAACGGTAATTTGATCCAAAGCATCTATTTAGCCTTCTCCATGTTAATTTTGAAGTCTGATCCAAGACTTTCATGATACAACTTATATTTAACAGATACAAGTCATGGCCAATTTATTGTATAGTATTAGAGCAAGAAAAACTACGTTGTCATCTTCAAATTATTCAATAAAAACAACATTTGTTAGTCTGACTTGAATATGTTGCAGGAAAATCAAAACTTCAAAAAATTGATGACAGTAAGAGTTAACGACGGAGACAAAAGATAACTAGACGTTATTGTTTTTAATACTTATCTCAAACAAATTAGAAGAATAGAAAATAGTTCTTACACCATTGAAATAATAATACATGTGTACTATTCATACACTGTTTATTCAAGTAAAATTCATAGATGTCAACTAAAAAATCATGTTGTATGACCACAAAAATTCTTCGAAATATATTATCTTACCTCTTAAACAAGAATCTATAGTCAAAAGCTCCAAAAAGCATAAAAAAGGCGAAAAAAATTATAGAATTATACCTATGAACAGTATTTTGAATTCCTGCTACAAGGTGTTGCAGTTGATGTTGTTTCCTCACACATTTTGCTGCCTTACCATTCCCAATCTAGTTACTATACACCTATCTACTTGATGTAAGCTTGTTGGGGCTAGGTTATTGAAGAAACTGCTACCATAAGGGAGGAGAAGCTGTTGAGGAAGAAAGCAAGCTGCCGGGGACAAAAGAAGAAGTAAGTGCGTGGCCATAGTTGGAAAAAATTAAAATGGAGGGAATTTTTGTTGATTTCTTAAACATGAGATTTTTTCCCATGAGAAAAGATGCATTTTCTAGGGTAATTAGGAACAAAATATTTTGGGAAATACTTTCTAGGATAAGTTATAAAAACCATAATTTAAAACACATTTGTATTTCATAAAAAAATTTATTTACCTCATTATGACTTGATATACACACACATACACTGCATAATCATTGACTTTGTAGTGTGTGTATATATATATATATATATATATATATATATATATATATATATATACACACACACTACATCTATTCTTCATAAATGTTTACTTACATTTTAAAACTATAAAATCATTGCTCCAAATATTAGTAAAATATATTTATTTATCAATTTTAAAAAGCGTAATATTGAAAGTAAATATGGAAAATCTAAAAAGTATATATTAGCTTTGAAATATTCCTATTAATTCAAAGTCTTAGTAATATAGGCTTAAAAAATAATACGATACAAAATATTAATCAACATTAAATGTGAAAATAGGATTGGAATCTCTAAATATAAGGTAAAATAGAAAAATAACATAAAACTCACATTTTAAAGGATTTTTTGGGCCTAAAATAGCCTCAATGTCACGGCCCTAATTTTAGAGCACGTGAAACACATACTTTACGAACATATATTTTTCATAACATATATAATACACTCTTTTATAAATAGTTATTTTTATGTATACACAATATATAAATCAAAATCTATAAACATCAGAGTAACAGCAGAAACAGGAATCTTGCCTATGGTGTTTAGAGCATACTCTAGAGTACAAGTACAATATAAATCAAAATCTATGAACCCTAGAAACAAAATAGGCTCACCAGAGAAAATGTCGCTTAGCCGATCACCTATCTGATGGGAAATAACAAGACTCTGTATTCTTATCTGAAAAATATAAAAATATCGTGTAGTGAGTTTGACAATTTAGTAAGCAGATAATACCTCCTATGACCTCTTAGGTCAACATATAGATGTACTCATATTTTAAATTTATCATATTGAAAATTACAGTTCAGAAGTGCATCCATATAGGACTCGCATTTCAAATATTCTCAATTTAAATTACATTTAGATATCTTTAACCATATATGATACAATATGATCGTTAATCAAACGTTGATATATATCAGAAATATTTTTTTATAAAAATATTAAGAGGATCTTATATCAGAACCACCATATCATAGTTCAATCTTTTTCGTACTTTGTTAGTATAAGATTTGTTTATAATTAGCATCTCAGCCAAAGTTTTTCCTATCACCATTTAAGAGGACACGCGAAGGGACTCTAATATGGGAAATTTCCCAAGCACAAAAGAAGAAAAGGCAAATCACATCTCATATAACTAGCATCTCGCCCAAATAGGAGGCATCCCGCTCTCCATCACATATCATATTTCGTGTGTTGGCCCTCACACGAGGCTAGCACCACCCCTGCTAGTTGAGGTATCAAGGTGCACTAGGGTTAACATCACCTGCTGTTAGCAAACAGTGTTTCCAATAGGATCTCTCCACTGAATTATCCTCCACTAAAAAGTTGTCAGATAGCCGAAAAAAATTCAAATAATAAAGTTTATCTAACTCCTGAATTTATATACGGTGTTAGATTTTTAATTTGAGATCTTTAAGTAAGAGTTTCAGAGTTTACCTTTATTTGAAATTTTCTACTTCTGATCTACAACGATTCTGCGGTTGATTTGAAAAATTGTTTGATCAAAATCGTAATATTCTCCATCCTGAATCCAGTTGTACCCTCAGTTTCGAGATCGGAAATTAATAGGCACTCCAAATCTAGAAAGAAAAATGAAGATTAATATTCACACTATTCATCGATTATAAAAATCGATTCGCATTCCTCGCTTCTATCTCCCCCTCCCCCTTTTTCTTTCTTTTTATTATTATTTAATAATTAAATATTTAAAATTTATTATTATTATTCTTATTATATACATATAAATATTATTTTTCATCCTAAAATATCCCAAATTTTTTTTAAATATTTATAATCTTATAAAACTTTAGTTGAACTCTTAAATCATGATTTTTCTTGATAAAAATTCTCATAAAACAAATCAAAAAATAAATATCTTTATACATAATAAAAGAAAGAAAATTTCTAAAAATAAAACAAAAATTTATTAGAGGCCAATATAATTATTTTAAGCAAAACAAAGATCATTTTAATTAAAAAAATATATTTTTTTAGCAAAACATAATCATATAAAATAAAAATATATTTTTATGGTAAAACATTATTATTTAAAAATTACAGAATATTACACTTAACTAGTAAAACCTAGTTTCCATGTCGTTGAACTTTGAACGAGCTTTGAAATGACAAGTAATGAGCCTCATAACTCTATCTGAGTTGAAAGTTATATCCGTTTTACTAAATAGGACATTTTGCGACCCTTTTCTTCTTCTTTTTAGCTTTCTTATGCTCGATCCGCTCTATGAATTCACTAGCCTATTTTACTAACAAAAAAAAGGGTGAATGGATGGTGAAGGGTATTTTAGTCTTTTTATTTATCAATAAAATTGTCACACCCCTACTTTTAAGGGCACGTGAAACACATACTTTATGGATAGATCTTTACTATAATAGATATAATACAAGCGTTCATTATAGAAACAGATACAGATAGGTTCTCTCATGTAAACACAATATACAGACTAAATTTATAAATATCCGAGTAACAACATAAGCAAGGATCCTGCCTATGGCGTTCAGAACATCCTCTAGAGTATAAGTATAATAAAAATCAAAATCTACGAGCCCTAAAAACAAAATAGGTTCACTAGAGAATATGTTGCCTAACTGATCACCTATCTGAAGGGAAATAACTAAACTCTGTATTTTTATATAAAAAAATGTGGAAATATCGTGTAGTGAGTTTGACAATTCAGTGAGCAAATAGTACCTCCTATGACCTCTTAGGTCAATATATGAATATAATCATATTTTAAAATTTATCACGTAGAAAATTACAGTTCGGAAGTACATCCATATAAGAGTCGTATTTCAAATATTCTCAAATCAAAGGATATTTAGATATCCAAAACCATATAATGTATTGTATGATCATTAAACAAATATTATTATGCACCAAAATATTTCACTTGAAAGCATTAGGAAGATCCCATATCAAAACCATTATATCAGAGTTCAAGCCCTTCTGTACTTTGGTGATGTACAATTTGTCTAAACTCAGCATTTTGCTAAGGTTTGCTCTACCACCATTCAAGAGAACACGCGAAGGGACTTTAATATGGGATTTTCTAAGCACATAGCTGTAATAGCCGTAAAGTTAACGAGAAAGTTCAACTAAAGGAATTTAGAATAAAAGAGATAATTTTGGAAAATGGAGATTTTAATTAAGGAAAATTTGGAATTAAAACAAAGGATTTCAAAAATGGAATTAGGACACGGTGAAAATAAGTTATTATTTATATGGATTAAAGAATTATAAAAGAAATGTTAAGAATTTACGTTTCGGGGCAAAAATGCAATTTCTTAAAAGTTTCGGGGTTAAAATATAAATAAGAAAAATTTGCAAGGACTTTCCGCTAAAAGTGAAATTTTGCAGAAAGGTCCCCCGAGATATTTTAAGGGCCTCAATCACTCCGGAAGCAATCATTCGCAGATTTTTCCATCTCTCTTCAGAAAACTCTCCCCGAAAACCCTCTAACTTCTCTCTAAGATTTCTTCGCCTACGGACCTCGGATTTCGACACCACCACCACCAACGGACTCAGGACGAAGAGTTCTTCGAATCCATCCGATTGGTTTCTGGAGAATTGGCCGGAAATTGGTCGGAAAATTGAAGGGAAAAACGGCCAAAAAGGTAACCTCCGAAACTCCTACTTTTAGTTCTCAAACGCCAAAACTGACACCGTAGATCGATCCAGAAGGCACCGAAACCTTTGGATCTCAAATTTCAGGCCGATCCACCACCGCACGCGCCCCCACGCGCCGCTTCTCCTTCGGCGAGTGACGCCCACGCGCAGCTCCTCGGGCGGCGCGTGTAGCGCGTGGCAGCCGGACCTCCTCGCGTTGACCTGCGTTGACCGAGCTCCCGGAGGCCAAATTTCGCAAATCCGAAGTCGTTTTCAAGGTTTTCGGACGTTCCGGACTCGATTTTGGGGTTTATTTCACTGAATTCGGATCAGAAAATAGGATTTTAAGGGTATCCAACTTTGTGCTTCAAAGAGGTGAGTAGATGATTCTTTCTATGGCTTGTTTTTACTCTTCTTGAACTTTACATTGATAAATGAGTATGATTACATGTTATTTATACTTCCATATGTTCTTGAAATGGTTTGGAAATGTCTGAAATATTTAATATATGATATGTAGTTCAAGAAGAGTTTGATTTTGCAATAAGTTTTGAAACACATTAAGCATGTGATTTTTACACGTATTTCGCATGACATGGCAAAGAAAATATGTTATACATGTGACATTGATTTTATAGTGATATGTTTGCCTTGGATATGGGCATGTATACATGTTTCCCCTGAATGGGAAGTTTTGACATATGAGTATTTTGAGACTGAAAGTCTGTATTATAATGAGAATTTATACTGGATTATATGGCATATGTGAATATGTTATTTTTCTGTGGAGGAGTCCTATTGGAAACACTGTCTGCTAACAGCAGGTGATGTTAGCCTTGGTGCGCACCTTGATTGCCTCAGCTAGCAGGGGGGGTGGTGCTAGCCTCGTGTGAGGGCCAACACACGGGAGAATATATGTGAAGGAGAGCGGAATGCCTCCTATATATGGGCGAGATGCCAGTTATGAGATGTTATTTTGCCTTCCCTTGCTGTGTGCTTGGGAAAGACCCATACAGAGTCCCTTCGCGTGTCCTCTTGAATGGTAGTAGGGCAAACCTCAGCGGGATGCTGAGTTTAGGCAAATCCTATACCACCAAAGTACGGAAGGGGTCAAACTCTGATGTGGTGGTTCTGATATGGGATCCTCCGAATATTTTAACAGAAATGTTTTGATGCATAGCATAATTTGATTAATAATTTTACAGTATTGAATATGATTTTGAACTTGATGAGCATTGTTTATACAGTATCGCATACAGTTTGAAAGACCTGATTATGATTTTTGAACAGAGGATATTTGAAAATGCGGGTCCCATAAGAATGTACTTCTGAACGGTATATTTTGATATGATAAATTTTACAATATGAGTACATCCTTATGTTGACCTGAGAAGTCATAGAAGGTGTTATCTGCTCACTGAGTTGTAAAACTCACTACACGTGGTTGACATATTTTTCAGATAAAGACCCAGAATTTGGTCCCGCAGCTACTTGACTGACTAGGTGTCGTGCTTCAGTGGTGAGCCTAACTTGTTTCTAGGCTCTCAGTGTATGATATTGTAATATATTTGTACTCTAGTGTTGCTCTGAAAGTCACAGGCAGGATCCTTGTTTCCGCTGTAAACTTGATGTATATAGATTTGGCATGTATAATTATTGGTTTTTTTTGTAAACTTGTGAACGCTGAATAATATTTGAATATGTGTTATCGTGAGATCATTTGTACATGTGTAATGAAAAGATTTTCGGATAGTAAGGGTATTCGCGTTCGTAAAGTACGGACGTGACAAGTTGGTATCAGAGCATTAGGTTTCCCTGTGACAATCAGAGCAAGGGATTCTTTAGTAGGACCTTTAGTATCGATATGAGCCGGACATATTTATACTTCAGGTGCTGCTGAGAGAATCTATAGGATATTCACTTCCTTTCCAAGTGTCTTTAAATTCCTTGAGTAAAGTTTGAATACATGTGTCTTAAAGAGGTGTTTTATTCTGTATAGTTAATGATGCCGCCAAGAACTAGAGCGGTCACTAGAGAAGAAGCTGTAGATCGTGCACCCTCTACAGAAGAGTCTGCACAATCTACAATACCAGTACAAAGAGGCCGTGGTAGAGGCCGACCTAGAGGAAGAGGAAGAGGTAGAGGTAGAGGACGTGCACGGGGTTTGAGAACCCCAAGACAAGGAGAACAGACTCCTGTACCTGATAGAGTTCCTGAGGAAAGAGTAGAAACCCCTCAGGAGCCACCTGATAGAAACGCTGATATGATTGCTGGTATCCATAGAAGTTTAGAAACATTGGCTGAATTTATAGTGGAACAGGGTAGAAGGGAAGGCCAGCCAGCAGAACATGATCCTGAAGTGCAAGAACTGGGAAGAACAGCTGACCAAGAGGATAAGCTGAGAGGGATTGAGGTGTCATTACCGCAATTCCTTAAGTTAAAACCTCCGACTTTTTCTGGGTCAGATGTTCAGGAAGATCCACAGATCTTTATTGATGCTGTGGAACGAATTTTCAGAGCTTTGGGGTGCTCTAGTAGAAGATCCGTGGAGTTGGTGTCTTTTCAACTATCTGATGTGGCCCAAGTTTGGTTTGAGACATTTGTACAAGGACGGGCAGCTGTTTTACCACCAATGGAGTGGAACGAATTTAAGGAAGCATTTATGAATCGCTTTCTACCAACAAGTGAAAGAGACAAGAGGGCCAGAGAGTTTGAGGAATTGAAACAAACACCAAACATGTCAGTTTCTGAATATGACATTCGTTTTACCCGATTGTCCAGATATGCACCATACTTGGTCCCAACTGAAAAGGATAGAATTAAGAGGTTTGTTTTGGGATTGATACGCCCCTTGTTTAAGTCAGTGGGTCCTCAGATGGATCATTTTTCAACTTATTCAGCAGCTGTGAACTGTGCTAGGATGATGGAAACACGAGAGCAAGCTGACATAGAAAGTTTTAAGAGAAGGAAGAGAGATCGAGATAGTAATGTCCAGACTAGATCTAATCCTACTGTTAGTGGGTCAAGATTTCAAAATCCACAGCGTTTTAATCAAGCAGGAGCTGGTAGTTCTAACCAGCCATCAGTTAATAATAACAAGCAGAGAATGTTCCAAAGAGATATGAGACCCCCGAGTCAGCAAGACTCAAGATCAATTCCACTATGTCCACATTGTGGTAGGTCCCATACTGGACAATGTCGCAGAGAAACTGGTGCATGTTTTAAGTGTGGACAAATGGGTCATCTGATGAGGAATTGTCCACAGCTGCGAAGTTTTAGTCAAGCAACAGTGCAACCAGCTTTACCCCCTACATCTGTGCCAGCACGACCTATTCGAGCAGCCTCGGTCCAAGCAAGTAGTGTGGGTCCTGGTAGAGGATCAGGAAATCGAGGGCGAGAACCAGCTCGAGTTTTTGCCTTGACACGACAGGATGCTCAGGCCTCAAATGCAGTTATGACAGGTACATTATCAGTATGTTCCCATAAAGCATATGTTCTGTTCGATCCTGGTTCTACTCATTCTTATATATCACCATGCTTTGCTAAGAACTTGGATAGAGATCCTGCTAGCATGCATTGTTCTTTCATGGTTGCTACTCCTATGGGAGAACTTCTAGTAGTAAATGATGTGTATAAATCATGTGAGATTTCGATAGAAGGCAAGGAGACTCTTATAGATTTGATAGTTCTAAATATGATAGACTTTGACGTGATTTTGGGAATGGATTGGTTGGCATCATGCCATGCCATTCTAGACTGTCATCATAAGGTGATTAAGTTTAATGTACCTGGAGAATCCTCCTTTATGATACAAGGAGATTGTAGTAAGAAGTCTAGTAATTTAATTTCAGCCTTAACAGCTCATAAACTGTTACGAAGAGGGTGTCAGGGATATCTGGCAATAGTCAAGGATGTTGATATGAAGTATACAAGTTTAGAGCAAGTTCCAGTAGTTAAAGAATTTCCTGATGTGTTTCCTGAAGAGTTGCCAGGTTTACCACCAGACCGAGAGATTGAGTTTAGTATTGACCTTCTCCCTGAAACACAACCAATATCCATACCTCCTTATCGGATGGCACCTGCAGAACTTAAGGAATTAAAGGAACAATTACAAGATTTATTAGATAAAGGTTTTATTCGACCCAGTACATCTCCCTGGGGTGCTCCTGTTCTCTTTGTGAAGAAAAAGGATGGATCTTTACGTCTATGTATTGACTATAGGCAGTTGAACAAAGTGACTATACGAAATAAATATCCCTTACCCAGAATAGATGATTTGTTTGATCAGTTACAGGGTGCTCAATGGTTTTCAAAAATTGATTTGAGATCTGGGTATCATCAACTGAAAATAAAGAAGGAAGATATTTCAAAAACTGCTTTTAGGACTCGGTATGGGCACTACGAGTTCTTAGTAATGCCATTTGGTTTAACGAATGCCCCAGCTGCATTTATGGATTTAATGAATAGGGTATTTAAACCTTTCCTAGACCAGTTTATTATTGTATTTATCGATGATATTCTGGTGTATTCAAAGAGTTCAGAGGAGCATGAGCGACATTTAAGGATAGCTTTGCAAACCCTAAGAGAACATCAATTGTATGCTAAGTTTTCAAAGTGTGAATTTTGGCTTAGTAATGTTACATTCCTAGGGCATGTGGTTACCAAAGAGGGTATTCATGTTGATCCCAAAAAGATAGAAGCAGTACAGCAATGGCCACGCCCCACGACAGTTACAGAAATTCGTAGCTTTCTTGGGTTAGCAGGATATTATCGTAGATTTGTTAAAGATTTTTCAAAGATAGCTGCCCCTTTGACCAGGTTGACTAGGAAAGGAATAAAATTTGAGTGGTCTGATGCTTGTGAAAAGAGTTTTCAGAAATTAAAGGAGTGCTTAACTACAGCCCCAATCCTTACCATTCCTACGGATACAGGAGATTACGTAGTATACTGTGATGCATCTAGAGTGGGCTTAGGCTGTGTGTTAATGCAAAATGGAAGAGTAGTTGCTTATGCATCTAGACAGTTGAAGACGCATGAACAGAATTATCCCACCCATGATTTAGAGATGGCAGCTGTAGTATTTGCTCTAAAGATTTGGAGACATTACCTGTATGGAAGAACTTGTGAGATTTATACAGATCACAAGAGCCTCAAGTATATTTTTCAACAGAAGGATCTTAATTTGAGGCAAAGAAGATGGATGGAGCTACTGAAAGACTATGACTGTACGATTTTGTATCATCCAGGTAAAGCAAATGTAGTAGCTGATGCTCTAAGCAGAAAGTCAATGGGAAGTTTGGCTCATATAGCAGAGGTGCGACGACCATTGTTAGAAGACATCCATAAGTTAGAAAGTAAGGGAATAAGGTTTGAAATAAAAGAACCGGGAATATTATTGGCTCATGTGCAGCTCCAATCTTCCTTAGTTGAGCAAATCAAAGCCGATCAAGACAAGGATGCTAATTTGCTCAAGATTAAGAGTGAAATGAAGGATAGTAAGGATTCTGAATTCTCGGTGGATACTGAAGGGATATTAAGATACGGTAGACGATTGTGTGTTCCAAATGTTCATGATTTGAGAAAACAAGTTTTGGAGGAAGCACATCGATCTACATATACCATACACCCGGGAATGACAAAGATGTACCAAGACATAAAGGAATTGTATTGGTGGGATGGTATGAAGAGGGATATTGCGGAATATGTTTCCCATTGTTTGACGTGCCAGCAGGTAAAAGCTGAACATCAACGACCTGCAGGTTTACATCAGCGAATAGAGATACCAGAATGGAAGTGGGAGAGAATTACTATGGATTTTATCACTGGATTACCAAGAACTTCCAAGGGAAATGATTCTATCTGGGTCATTATAGACCGCATGACCAAGTCAGCACACTTTCTGCCTGTGAAAACAACCTACAATGTAGCTCAGTATGCCAGGCTCTATTTAAATGAAATAGTTAGGCTACATGGAGTTCCTATATCAATTATATCTGATCGAGGGCCGCAGTTCACGGCACGATTTTGGAAAGCTTTTCAAGAAGCATTAGGAACGAGATTGGACTTGAGCACAGCTTTCCATCCGCAAACTGATGGTCAGTCTGAGCGTACGATTCAGATTTTAGAAGACATGCTTCGAGCCTGTATTTTTGATTTTGGTGGAAGTTGGGATATGTATTTGCCTTTGGCTGAATTTGCATATAATAATAGCTATCAGACTAGTATACAGATGGCCCCATTTGAAGCTTTGTATGGTAGACGGTGCAGATCTCCCATTGGATGGTTCGAAGTGGGCGAGGCTAAACTTATAGGGCCAGATCTTGTACAAGAAGCACTGAACAAGGTAAAGCTGATTAGAGACAGGCTGCAGGCAGCTCAGAGCAGACAAAAGGCATATGTTGACAATAGACGAAGGGAGTTAGAATTTTCAGTGGGTGAACAAGTGTTCCTGAAAGTCTCACCCATGAAAGGAGTGATGAGATTTGGAAAGAAAGGGAAGTTAAGCCCTCGGTATATAGGCCCTTTTGAAATATTGGACAGAATAGGTGCAGTGGCATATCGCATAGCTCTGCCACCAGAACTGAATGTTCATCCAGTATTTCATGTGTCTATGTTACGGAAATATTTACCAGATCCTACTCATGTCATTCAACCCCAGAAAATTCAATTGGATAAGGATCTAACTTATGAGGAAAAGCCGATATCTATAGCTGATCGACAAGTAAAAAAGTTGCGGTCACGAGATATTTCTATGGTTAAGGTGATATGGCAAAATCACTCGTCTGAGGAAGCTACGTGGGAAAGAGAAGATGACATCCGCGCCAGATATCCGCATTTATTTGAACAACGAGGTTAGTATTTATCTGCTACTATGGTGATGAAATTCGGGGACCGAATTTCTTTAAGGGGGGAAGAATGTAATAGCCGTAAAGTTAACGAGAAAGTTCAACTAAAGGAATTTAGAATAAAAGAGATAATTTTGGAAAATGGAGATTTTAATTAAGGAAAATTTGGAATTAAAACAAAGGATTTCAAAAATGGAATTAGGACACGGTGAAAATAAGTTATTATTTATATGGATTAAAGAATTATAAAAGAAATGTTAAGAATTTACGTTTCGGGGCAAAAATGCAATTTCTTAAAAGTTTCGGGGTTAAAATATAAATAAGAAAAATTTGCAAGGACTTTCCGCTAAAAGTGAAATTTTGCAGAAAGGTCCCCCGAGATATTTTAAGGGCCTCAATCACTCCGGAAGCAATCATTCGCAGATTTTTCCATCTCTCTTCAGAAAACTCTCCCCGAAAACCCTCTAACTTCTCTCTAAGATTTCTTCGCCTACGGACCTCGGATTTCGACACCACCACCACCAACGGACTCAGGACGAAGAGTTCTTCGAATCCATCCGATTGGTTTCTGGAGAATTGGCCGGAAATTGGTCGGAAAATTGAAGGGAAAAACGGCCAAAAAGGTAACCTCCGAAACTCCTACTTTTAGTTCTCAAACGCCAAAACTGACACCGTAGATCGATCCAGAAGGCACCGAAACCTTTGGATCTCAAATTTCAGGCCGATCCACCACCGCACGCGCCCCCACGCGCCGCTTCTCCTTCGGCGAGTGACGCCCACGCGCAGCTCCTCGGGCGGCGCGTGTAGCGCGTGGCAGCCGGACCTCCTCGCGTTGACCTGCGTTGACCGAGCTCCCGGAGGCCAAATTTCGCAAATCCGAAGTCGTTTTCAAGGTTTTCGGACGTTCCGGACTCGATTTTGGGGTTTATTTCACTGAATTCGGATCAGAAAATAGGATTTTAAGGGTATCCAACTTTGTGCTTCAAAGAGGTGAGTAGATGATTCTTTCTATGGCTTGTTTTTACTCTTCTTGAACTTTACATTGATAAATGAGTATGATTACATGTTATTTATACTTCCATATGTTCTTGAAATGGTTTGGAAATGTCTGAAATATTTAATATATGATATGTAGTTCAAGAAGAGTTTGATTTTGCAATAAGTTTTGAAACACATTAAGCATGTGATTTTTACACGTATTTCGCATGACATGGCAAAGAAAATATGTTATACATGTGACATTGATTTTATAGTGATATGTTTGCCTTGGATATGGGCATGTATACATGTTTCCCCTGAATGGGAAGTTTTGACATATGAGTATTTTGAGACTGAAAGTCTGTATTATAATGAGAATTTATACTGGATTATATGGCATATGTGAATATGTTATTTTTCTGTGGAGGAGTCCTATTGGAAACACTGTCTGCTAACAGCAGGTGATGTTAGCCTTGGTGCGCACCTTGATTGCCTCAGCTAGCAGGGGGGGTGGTGCTAGCCTCGTGTGAGGGCCAACACACGGGAGAATATATGTGAAGGAGAGCGGAATGCCTCCTATATATGGGCGAGATGCCAGTTATGAGATGTTATTTTGCCTTCCCTTGCTGTGTGCTTGGGAAAGACCCATACAGAGTCCCTTCGCGTGTCCTCTTGAATGGTAGTAGGGCAAACCTCAGCGGGATGCTGAGTTTAGGCAAATCCTATACCACCAAAGTACGGAAGGGGTCAAACTCTGATGTGGTGGTTCTGATATGGGATCCTCCGAATATTTTAACAGAAATGTTTTGATGCATAGCATAATTTGATTAATAATTTTACAGTATTGAATATGATTTTGAACTTGATGAGCATTGTTTATACAGTATCGCATACAGTTTGAAAGACCTGATTATGATTTTTGAACAGAGGATATTTGAAAATGCGGGTCCCATAAGAATGTACTTCTGAACGGTATATTTTGATATGATAAATTTTACAATATGAGTACATCCTTATGTTGACCTGAGAAGTCATAGAAGGTGTTATCTGCTCACTGAGTTGTAAAACTCACTACACGTGGTTGACATATTTTTCAGATAAAGACCCAGAATTTGGTCCCGCAGCTACTTGACTGACTAGGTGTCGTGCTTCAGTGGTGAGCCTAACTTGTTTCTAGGCTCTCAGTGTATGATATTGTAATATATTTGTACTCTAGTGTTGCTCTGAAAGTCACAGGCAGGATCCTTGTTTCCGCTGTAAACTTGATGTATATAGATTTGGCATGTATAATTATTGGTTTTTTTTGTAAACTTGTGAACGCTGAATAATATTTGAATATGTGTTATCGTGAGATCATTTGTACATGTGTAATGAAAAGATTTTCGGATAGTAAGGGTATTCGCGTTCGTAAAGTACGGACGTGACAATAGCTGTAATAGCTGTAAAGTTAACGAGAAAGTTCAACTAAAGGAATTTAGAATAAAAGAGATAATTTTGGAAAATGGAGATTTTAATTAAGGAAAATTTGGAATTAAAACAGAGGATTTCAAAAATGGAATTAGGACTCGGTGAAAATAAGTTATTATTTACATGGATTAAAGAATTATAAAAGAAATGTTAAGAATTTACGTTTCGGGGCAAAAATGCATTTTCTTAAAAGTTTCGGGGTTAAAATATAAATAAGAAAAATTTGCAAGGACATCCCGCTAAAAGTGAAATTTTGTAGAAAGGTTCCCCGAGATATTTTAAGGGCCTCAATCACTCCGGAAGCAATCATTCGCAGATTTCTCCATCTCTCTTCAAAAAAACTCTCCCCGAAAATCCTCTAACTTCTCTCTAAGATTTCTTCGCCTACGGACCTCGGATTTCGACACCACCACCACCAACGGACTCAGGACGAAGAGTTCTTCGAATCCATCTGATTGGTTTCTGGAGAATTGGCCGGAAATTGTTCGGAAAATTGAAGGGAAAAACGGCCAAAAAGGTAACCTCCGAAACTCCTACTTTTAGTTTTCAAACGCAAAAACTAACACCGTAGATCGATCCAGAAGGCACCGAAACCTTTGGATCTCAAATTTCAGGCCGATCCACCACCGCACGCGCCCCCACGCGCCGAATATCCCTCGGAGAGTGACGCCCACGCGCAGCTCCTCAGGCGGCGCGTGTAGCGCATGGCAGCCGGACCTCCTCGCGTTGACCTGCGTTGACTGAGCTCCCGGAGGCCAAATTTCGCAAATCCGGAGTTGTTTTCAAGGTTTTCGGACGTTCCGGACTCGATTTTGGGGTTTATTTCACTGAATTCGGATCAGAAAATAGGATTTTAAGGGTGTTCAATTTTGTGCTTCAAAGTGGTGAGTAGATGATTCTTTCTATGGCTTGTTTTTACTCTTCTTGAACTTTACATTGATAAATGAGTATGATTACATGTTATTTATACTTCCATATGTTCTTGAAATGGTTTGGAAATGTCTGAAATATTTAATATATGATATGTAGTTCAAGAAGAGTTTGATTTTGCAATAAGTTTTGAAACACATTAAGCATGTGATTTTTACACGTATTTCGCATGACATGGCAAAGAAAATATGTTATACATGTGACATTGATTTTATAGTGATATGTTTGCCTTGGATATGGGCATGTATACATGTTTTCCCTGAATGGGAAGTTTTGACATATGAGTATTTTGAGACTGAAAGTCTGTATTATAATGAGAATTTATACTGGATTATATGGCATATGTGCATATGGTATTTTTCTGTGGAGGAATCCTATTGGAAACACTGTCTGCTAACAGCAGGTGATGTTAGCCTTGGTGCGCACCTTGATTGCCTCAGCTAGCAGGGGAGGTGGTGCTAGCCTCGTGTGAGGGCCAACACACGGGAGATTATATGTGAAGGAGAGCGGAATGCCTCCTATATATGGGCGAGATGCCAGTTATGAGATGTTATTTTGCCTTCCCTTGCTGTGTGCTTGGGAAAGACCCATACAGAGTCCCTTCGCGTGTCCTCTTGAATGGTAGTAGGGCAAACCTTAGCGGGATGCTGAGTTTAGGCAAATCCTATACCACCAAAGTACGGAAGGGGTCAAACTCTTATGGTGGTTCTGATATGGGATCCTCCGACTATTTTAACAGAAATGTTTTGATGCATAGCATAATTTGATTAATAATTTTACAGTATTGAATATGATTTTGAACTTGATATGAGCATTGTTTATACAGTATCGCATACAGTTTGAAAGACCTGATTATGATTTTTGAACAGAGAATATTTGAAAATGCGGGTCCCATAAGAATGTACTTCTGAACGGTATATTTTGATATGATAAGTTTTACAATATGAGTACATCCTTATGTCGACCTGAGAAGTCATAGGAGGTGTTATCTGCTCACTGAGTTGTAAAACTCACTACACGTGGTTGACATATTTTTCAGATAAAGACCCAGAATTTGGTCCCGCAGCTACTTGACCGACTAGGTGTCGTGCCTCAGTGGTGAGCCTAACTTGTTTCTGGGCTCTCAGTGTATGATATTGTAATATATTTGTACTCTAGTGTTGCTCTGAAAGTCACAGGCAGGATCCTTGTTTCCGCTGTAAACTTGATGTATATAGATTTGGCATGTATAATTATTGGTTTTTTGTAAACTTGTGAACGTTGAATAATACTTGAATATGTGTTATCGTGAGATCATTTGCACATGTGTAATGAAAAGTTTTTCGGATAGTAACGGTATTCGCGTTCGTAAAGTACGGACGTGACAAGTTGGTATCAGAGCATTATGTTTCCCTGTGACAATCAGAGCAAGGGATTCTTTAGTAGGACCTTTAGTATCGATATGAGCCGGACATATTTATACTTCAGGTGCTGCTGAGAGAATCTATAGGATATTCACTTCCTTTCCAAGTGTCTCTAAATTCCTTGAGTAAAGTTTAAATACATGTGTCTTAAAGAGGTGTTTTATTCTGTATAGTTAATGATGCCGCCAAGAACTAGAGCGGTCACTAGAGAAGAAGCTGTAGATCGTGCACCCTCTACAGAAGAGTCTGCACAATCTACAATACCAGTACAAAGAGGCCGTGGTAGAGGCCGACCTAGAGGAAGAGGAAGAGGTAGAGGTAGAGGACGTGCACGGGGTTTGAGAACCCCAAGACAAGGAGAACAGACTCCTGTACCTGATAGAGTTCCTGAGGAAAGAGTAGAAACCCCTCAGGAGCCACCTGATAGAAACGCTGATATGATTGCTAGTATCCATAGAAGTTTAGAAACATTGGCTGGATTTATAGTGGAACAGGGTAGAAGGGAAGGCCAGCCAGCAGCACATGATCCTGAAGTGCAAGAACTGGGAAGAACAGCTGACCAAGAGGATAAGCTGAGAGGGATTGAGGTGTCATTACCGCAATTCCTTAAGTTAAAACCTCCGACTTTTTCTGGGTCAGATGTTCAGGAAGATCCACAGATCTTTATTGATGTTGTGGAACGAATTTTCAGAGCTTTGGGGTGCTCTAGTAGAAGATCCGTGGAGTTTGTGTCTTTTCAACTATCTGATGTGGCCCAAGTTTGGTTTGAGACATTTGTACAAGGACGGGCAGCTATTTTACCACCAATGGAGTGGAATGAATTTAAGGAAGCATTTATGAATCGCTTTCTACCAACAAGTGAAAGAGACAAGAGGGCCAGAGAGTTTGAGGAATTGAAACAAACACCAAACATGTCAGTTTCTGAATATGACATTCGTTTTACCCGATTGTCCAGATATGCACCATACCTGGTCCCAACTGAAAAGGATAGAATTAAGAGGTTTGTTTTGGGATTGATACGCCCATTGTTTAAGTCAGTGGGTCCTCAGATGGATCATTTCTCAACTTATTCAGCAGCTGTGAACTGTGCTAGAATGATGGAAACACGAGAGCAAGCTGACATAGAAAGTCTTAAGAGAAGGAAAAGAGATCGAGATAGTAATGCCCAGACTAGATCTAATCCTACTGTTAGTGGGTCAAGATTTCAAAATCCGCAGCGTTTTAATCAAACAGGAGCTGGTAGTTCTAACCAGCCATCAGTTAACATTAATAAGCAGAGAATGTTCCAAAGAGATATGAGACCCCCGAGTCAGCAAGATTCAAGATCAATGCCACTATGTCCACATTGTGGTAGGTCCCATACTGGACAGTGTCGCAGAGAAACTGGTGCATGTTATAAGTGTGGACAAATGGGTCATCTGATGAGGAATTGTCCACAACTGCGAAGTTTTAGTCAAACATCAGTGCAACCAGCTTTACCCCCTGCATCTGTGCCAGTACGACCTAGTAGAGCAGCCTCAGTCCAAGCAAGTAGTGGTGGTCCTGGTAGAGGATCAGGAAATCGAGGGCGAGAACCAGCTCAAGTTTTTGCCTTGACACGACAGGATGCTCAGGCCTCAAATGCAGTTATGACAGGTACATTATCAGTATGTTCCCATAAAGCATATGTTCTGTTCGATCCTGGTTCTACTCATTCTTATATATCACCATGCTTTACTAAGAACTTGGATAGAGATCCTGCTAGTTTGCATTGTTCTTTCATAGTTGCTACTCCTATGGGAGAACTTCTAGTAGTAAATGATGTGTATAAATCATGTGAGATTTCGATAGAAGGCAAGGAGACTCTTATAGATTTGATAGTTCTAAATATGATAGACTTTGACGTGATTTTGGGAATGGATTGGTTGGCATCATGCCATGCCATTCTAGACTGTCATAATAAGGTGATTAAGTTTAATGTACCTGGAGAATCCTCCTTTATGATACAAGGAGATGGTAGTAAGAAGTCTAGTAATTTAATTTTAGCCTTAACAGCTCATAAACTGTTACGAAGAGGATGTCAGGGATATCTCGCAATAGTCAAGGATGTTGATATAAAGTATACAAGTTTAGAGCAAGTTCCAGTAGTTAAAGAATTTCCTGATGTGTTTCCTGAAGAGTTGCCAGGTTTACCACCAGACCGAGAGATTGAGTTTAGTATTGACCTTCTCCCTGAAACACAACCAATATCCATACCTCCTTATCGGATGGCACCTACAGAACTTAAGGAATTAAAGGAACAATTACAAGATTTATTAGATAAAGGTTTTATTCGACCCAGTACATCTCCCTGGGGTGCTCCTGTTCTCTTCGTGAAGAAAAAGGATGGATCTTTACGTCTATGTATTGACTATAGGCAGTTGAACAAAGTGACTATACGAAATAAATATCCTCTACCCAGAATAGATGATCTGTTTGACCAGTTACAAGGTGCTCAATGTTTTTCAAAAATTGATCTGAGATCCGGGTATCATCAATTGAAAATAAAGAAGGAAGATATTTCAAAAACTGTCTTTAGGACTCGGTATGGGCACTACGAGTTTTTAGTAATGCCATTTGGTTTAACGAACGCCCCAGCTACATTTATGGACTTAATGAATAGGGTATTTAAACCTTTTCTGGACCAGTTTATTATTGTATTTATCGATGATATTCTAGTGTATTCAAAGAGTTCAGAGGAGCATAAGCGACATTTAAGGATAGCTTTGCAAACCCTAAGAGAACATCAATTGTATGCTAAGTTTTCAAAGTGTGAATTTTGGCTTAGTAATGTTACATTCCTAGGGCATGTGGTTACCAAAGAGGGTATTCATGTTGATCCCAAAAAGATAGAAGCAGTACAGCAATGGCCACGCCCCATGACAGTTACAGAGATTCGTAGCTTTCTTGGGTTAGCAGGATATTATCGTAGATTTGTTAAAGATTTTTCAAAGATAGCTGCTCCTTTGACCAGGTTGACTAGGAAAGGAATAAAATTTAAGTGGTCTGATGCTTGTGAAAAGAGTTTTCAGAAATTAAAGGAGTGCTTAACTACAGCCCCAATCCTTACCATTCCTACGGATACAGGAGATTACGTAATATACTGTGATGCATCTAGAGTGGGCTTAGGCTGTGTGTTAATGCAAAATGGAAGAGTAGTTGCTTATGCATCTAAACAGTTGAAGACGCATGAACAGAATTATCCCACCCATGATTTAGAGATGGCAGCTGTAGTATTTGCTCTAAAGATTTGGAGACATTACCTGTATGGAAGAACTTGTGAGATTTATACAGATCACAAGAGCCTCAAGTATATTTTTCAACAGAAGGATCTTAATTTGAGGCAAAGAAGATGGATGGAGCTACTGAAAGACTATGACTGTACGATTTTGTATCATCCAGGTAAAGCAAATGTAGTAGCTGATGCTCTAAGAAGAAAGTCAATGGGAAGTTTGGCTCATATAGCAGAGGTGCGACGACCATTGTTAGAAGACATCCATAAGTTAGAAAGTAAGGGAATAAGGTTTGAAATAAAAGAACCGGGAATATTATTGGCTCATGTGCAGCTCCAATCTTCCTTAGTTGAGCAAATCAAAGCTGATCAAGACAAGGATGCTAATTTGCTTAAGATTAAGAGTGAAATGAAGGATAGTAAGGATTCTGAATTCTCGGTGGATACTGAAGGTATATTAAGATACGGTAGACGATTGTGTGTTCCAAATGTTCATGATTTGAGAAAACAAGTTTTGGAGGAAGCACATTGATCTACATATACCATACACCCGGGAATGACAAAGATGTACCAAGACATAAAGGAATTGTATTGGTGGGATGGTATGAAGAGGGATATTGCGGAATATGTTTCCCATTGTTTGACGTGCCAGTAGGTAAAAGCTGAACATCAACGACCTGCAGGTTTACATCAGCGAATAGAGATACCAGAATGGAAGTGGGAGAGAATTACTATGGATTTTATCACTGGATTACCAAGAACTTCCAAGGGAAATGATTCTATCTGGGTCATTATAGACCGCATGACGAAGTCAGCACACTTTCTGCTTGTGAAAACAACCTATAATGTAGCTCAGTATGCCAGGCTCTATTTAAATGAAATAGTTAGACTACATGGAGTTCCAATATCAATTATATCTGATCGAGGGCCGCAGTTCACGGCACGATTTTGGAAAGCTTTTCAAGAAGCATTAGGAACAAGATTGGACTTGAGCACAGCTTTTCATCCGCAAACTGATGGTCAGTCTGAGCGTACGATTCAGATTTTAGAAGACATGCTTCGAGCCTGTATTTTTTATTTTGGTGGAAGTTGGGATATGTATATGCCTTTGGCTGAATTTGCATATAATAATAGCTACCAGACTAGTATACAGATGACCCCATTTGAAGCTTTGTATGGTAGACGGTGCAGATCTCCCATTGGATGGTTCGAAGTGGGCGAGGCTAAACTTATAGGGCCAGATCTTGTACAAGAAGCATTGAACAAGGTAAAGCTGATTAGAGAAAGGCTGCAGGCAGCTCAGAGCAGACAAAAGGCATATGTTGACAATAGACGAAGGAAGTTAGAATTTTCAGTGGGTGAACAAGTATTCCTGAAAGTCTCACCCATGAAAGGAGTGATGAGATTTGGAAAGAAAGGGAAGTTAAGCCCTCGGTATATAGGCCCTTTTGAAATATTGGACAGAATAGGTGCAGTGGCATATCGCATAGCTCTGCCACCAGAACTAAATGTTCATCCAGTATTTCATGTGTCTATGTTACGGAAATACTTACCGGATCCTACTCATGTCATTCAACCCCAGGAAATTCAATTAGATAAGAATTTAACCTATGAGGAAAAGCCGATGTCTATTGCTGATCGACAAGTGAAAAAGTTGCGGTCACGAGATATTCCAATGGTTAAGGTGATATGGCAAAATCACTCATTTGAGGAAGCTACGTGGGAAAAAGAAGATGACATCCGCGCCCGATATCCGCATTTGTTTGAACAATGAGGTTAGTATCTATCTGCTACTATGGTGATGAAATTCGGGGACCGAATTTCTTTAAGGTGGGAAGAATGTAATAGCCGTAAAGTTAACGAGAAAGTTCAACTAAAGGAATTTAGAATAAAAGAGATAATTTTGGAAAATGGAGATTTTAATTAAGGAAAATTTGGAATTAAAACAGAGGATTTCAAAAATGGAATTAGGACTCGGTGAAAATAAGTTATTATTTACATGGATTAAAGAATTATAAAAGAAATGTTAAGAATTTACGTTTCGGGGCAAAAATGCAATTTCTTAAAAGTTTTGGGGTTAAAATATAAATAAGAAAAATTTGCAAGGACATCCCGCTAAAAGTGAAATTTTGCAGAAAGGTTCCCCGAGATATTTTAAGGGCCTCAATCACTCCGGAAGCAATCATTCGCAGATTTCTCCATCTCTCTTCAGAAAAACTCTCCCCGAAAATCCTCTAACTTCTCTCTAAGATTTCTTCGCCTACGGACCTCAGATTTCGACACCACCACCACCAACGGACTCAGGACGAAGAGTGCTTCGAATCCATCCGATTGGTTTCTGGAGAATTGGCCGGAAATTGGTCGGAAAATTGAAGGGAAAAACGGCCAAAAAGGTAACCTCCGAAACTCTTACTTTTAGTTTTCAAACGCAAAAACTAACACCGTAGATTGATCCAGAAAGCACCGAAACCTTTGGATCTCAAATTTCAGGCCGATCCACCACCGCACGCGCCCCCACGCGCCGAATATCCCTCGGAGAGTGACGCCCACGCGCAGCTCCTCGGGCGGCGCGTGTAGCGCGTGGCAGCCGGACCTCCTCGCGTTGACCTGCGTTGACCGAGCTCCTGGAGGCCAAATTTCGCAAATCCGGAGTTGTTTTCAAGGTTTTCGGACGTTCCGGACTCGATTTTGGGGTTTATTTCACTGAATTCGGATCAGAAAATAGGATTTTAAGGGTGTTCAATTTTGTGCTTCAAAGTGGTGAGTAGATGATTCTTTCTATGGCTTGTTTTTACTCTTCTTGAACTTTACATTGATAAATGAGTATGATTACATGTTATTTATACTTCCATATGTTCTTGAAATGGTTTGGAAATGTCTGAAATATTTAATATATGATATGTAGTTCAAGAAGAGTTTGATTTTGCAATAAGTTTTGAAACACATTAAGCATGTGATTTTTACACGTATTTCGCATGACATGGCAAAGAAAATATGTTATACATGTGACATTGATTTTATAGTGATATGTTTGCCTTGGATATGGGCATGTATACATGTTTTCCCTGAATGGGAAGTTTTGACATATGAGTATTTTGAGACTGAAAGTCTGTATTATAATGAGAATTTATACTGGATTATATGGCATATGTGCATATGGTATTTTTCTGTGGAGGAATCCTATTGGAAACACTGTCTGCTAACAGCAGGTGATGTTAGCCTTGGTGCGCACCTTGATTGCCTCAGCTAGCAGGGGAGGTGGTGCTAGCCTCGTGTGAGGGCCAACACACGGGAGATTATATGTGAAGGAGAGCGGAATGCCTCCTATATATGGGCGAGATGCTAGTTATGAGATGTTATTTTGCCTTCCCTTGCTGTGTGCTTGGGAAAGACCCATACAGAGTCCCTTCGCGTGTCCTCTTGAATGGTAGTAGGGCAAACCTTAGCGGGATGCTGAGTTTAGGCAAATCCTATACCACCAAAGTACGGAAGGGGTCAAACTCTTTTGGTGGTTCTGATATGGGATCCTCCGACTATTTTAACAGAAATGTTTTGATGCATAGCATAATTTGATTAATAATTTTACAGTATTGAATATGATTTTGAACTTGATATGAGCATTGTTTATACAGTATCGCATACAGTTTGAAAGACCTGATTATGATTTTTGAACAGAGAATATTTGAAAATGCGGGTCCCATAAGAATGTACTTCTGAACGGTATATTTTGATATGATAAGTTTTACAATATGAGTACATCCTTATGTCGACCTGAGAAGTCATAGGAGGTGTTATCTGCTCACTGAGTTGTAAAACTCACTACACGTGGTTGACATATTTTTCAGATAAAGACCCAGAATTTGGTCCCGCAGCTACTTGACCGACTAGGTGTCGTGCCTCAGTGGTGAGCCTAACTTGTTTCTGGGCTCTCAGTGTATGATATTGTAATATATTTGTACTCTAGTGTTGCTCTGAAAGTCACAGGCAGGATCCTTGTTTCCGCTGTAAACTTGATGTATATAGATTTGGCATGTATAATTATTGGTTTTTTGTAAACTTGTGAACGTTGAATAATACTTGAATATGTGTTATCGTGAGATCATTTGCACATGTGTAATGAAAAGTTTTTCGGATAGTAACGGTATTCGCGTTCGTAAAGTACGGACGTGACAATAGCAAGGAAGGACAAATCACATATCAAATAGTCAGCATCTCAACCAGATATGAGACATCCCGCTCTTCTTCACATATGATATTTCGTGTGTTGGTCGTCACACGAGGCTAGCACCACCCCTGCTAGTTGAGGTATCAAGGTACACCAAGGCTAACATCATCTGTTGTTAGCAAACAGTGTTTCCAATAGGATTCCTCCACAGAAATCATTATTTACACATATATTATATCATTCAAAATAGAGGTTTCAGTATAAATTTAAAATTTTCAATCTGAGTACAATTTCTCTGTTAGAAATTTCTCAATCAGGGTAATTACATATACATGCCCTTTTCTAAGGCAATCTTATAACTTTATATGATAATGTCACATGCATAGTATATTTTCTTTACCATATGTTGAGAAGTACATTTAAAATCACATATTTAATTAGTTCAAAAATCTATTTTCAAAACCATACTCTTCTTGAACTATATGCCAGATAGTAAACAAATTAGGTAATTTAATCCATTTAATAGACATATAAAAGTATAAATAACTTATAAACAGAACCATTTATACATTTAAAATTTAAGAAGAGCAAAAGGTAAGTCATAGAAAGAGTTATTTATTCACAGGGTAAGAGCCGCAAATTGGATAGTTCCAAAAATACACTTTTCAAATTTAAGTGTGACTAAATAGACCTTAAAACAAGTTTGGAGGGTTCAAAAACCTAAAAAATGACTCCGGGAACTTGGTCAACTGATAGGGGTACTGTTCATGCCAAAAATACTGTTTACATTGGCTAGAATCACTATTCACAGGGGGCAAAACATTGTTTACACACTGTTTGGACACACTGTTCACGCAAATAAAATATTGTTTGACCGAAGAACAATTTGCAAAATTAAAGTACTAAATCACGTTGTTTGATCGTGAAATTTATCACACTACCAATACTCTATATCCTTAATAAAACCCCTAACTTGGAACCTCGAAAAACCATCAAAAATCCAGTATTTTAAAAACATTAGCTATGTGTTACTATTCATAATTTTTCGACAAGCTTCCAATGAACTTCCGATAAAATTGATCAATGGATTTTGAAGCTCTCGTCGCCACAAGTCCAATGGTACCTCTGGTATCTCAATTAATGTCAAAATTGAGAGAAATCCTAGAAAGAAGGTATAGTTTAGAGAGAAAAAAGTAAACGAAAATATGGAGGATGTTGGCCAAGCTTCTTGTGCGTTTTTGCTCTGCTTCTACTTTTTTTATTTAATAATTAAATATTTGATAATTTATTCTTTGATTAAATACATATAAATATTTTTTTTCATCCTAAAACATCCTAATAATTTTAAAAAATTTATATTATTACAAAACTTTAGTTGCACTCTTAAATCATGACTTTTCTTGATAAACATTTTAATTAAAAAATCACAAAATAAAATATCTTCATGCATAATAAAAGAAAGAATATTTCTAAAAATAAAACAAATTTATTAGAGGCAAATATAATTATTTTAAGCAAAACAAAAAATTATTTTAATTGAAAGTATATTTGCTTTCAGCAAAACATGCATAATCATTTTAAAAAATAATACTTGTTTATAGTAAAATATTATTATTTAAAAAATACATGATATTACATTCTTCTCCCCTTAAGAAATTCAGTCCCCGAATTTCAAACCATTCTATCACAAGTAGGGAATGAAGTCAAGGCATAAATTATAGTGATTAACTTTATTACTCAAGCTATTTGGGATATCTCTTTTGTATATCATCTTTACTTTCTAATAAGTCTCTTCACTTGAGTGATTTTGCCATATAACCTTAACCATAGGAATTTCTTTCAACCATAAGTTATTCAAGAATATTTGGTCACTAACTGATAATTTCTAGTGCTCAGCATTTACGGTTCTTATATACTTTTGGCCGGTATTGAGTTGTTTGTATTCTTTTCCTAATCAATTTCACTTTATCAATGATATCTTACAATAAGTCTGATCTCACTGAATCATTTAACAAAAAGTTTGTAAAATCTCTTACATAAGGCTTTAAGTTATCAAATATCACTTTATTATAGGTGAATTCTACTAAGAGATCTCTTACCAAACTCGAAAACATATGCTTGAATCATGCTCTCCAAACTAGTATCATCAATTTAGGTATTCTATCTATTGTATGTTATTCCAAATTACATTACAAAAGCTTAACTTTACTTAACTTACTCACCTATTAAGAGACCTATGATGTTTCATGTAAAACTTCAAATTGTGCCATTTGTATATTGGTCTGATAACTACTGATATGAGTAAGTTCAATTAAGGACAAATAATTTCTCTCAACTTTCACCAAAATTATATAAAGATACCTTAAGCATAGCTTATAATACGTAAACATATCATTTAGATTTACTATCAGCTATACTATAATCTAACTAAGATCCTAAGGCTTCATAAATAGCTCTCCTAAAACAATATATTCAATTTTTTTTTACTTGCTGACACACCAAACAACAAAAAAATATGACTTATATCTTCTTTTTACCATTATACTAGTACAATTCTTTCATATCTTAGTATATCTTTATTATCTTAGGGTTATCAATATTCAAAATCTATGGCTTCTTCTAAAATCTCATTTTTCAATGTAATTCATATCCTAGATACTAAATTCAACTTAGCATGGTATAAACCATTTACATAAATACCTTGATCGCTTTACATTTTTTTTTGAACATGGTTCTCAAAATATTCTTCATTACTTTAACCTACTAACCACTTGGACACCATAATAATTGAGTTTCAAAGAAAAGAATTTAATTTTCTTTGTAATGAGGGAAAAGAACATTACATTTACTGTCAAATATTAATGAGGGAGGATGCATTAGAACAGACAAAAAAAAAATAGAGAATGATGTCAAAATAGAAAGTTAAAAATTTGGACAAAGCATTGAAGAGAATTAGAATTGGTGGCCATAGTTCTTAAAAAGTTGTAAACATAACTTAGCTGCTATTTCAGGAAAAAAAATTAGTGGCTGCAAATTTTGAATATATATTTCAAAATCTAATTTAAAGCTATTGTTATTCGGTGAAAGAATATCACATGGAAAAGAAGCATTTCTGAGCTTATAAAATTTTGTGAAAAATAAAAAGCACATAGTTAACTGGTAGTGTAACATCCCTAATTTCGTTTTATGTATTCAAAGTAACATCCTTAATTTTGTTATTTTTTATTGATAAAGGTACATAAATATTTAATTAAGGAAATATAATCCTTAGAAATTCTTCACTTTACGTGTATGCATAGAAATTTTCTAACATTAATGGAATAGGTAAAAAAAAACTAAGAGGAAATATTAGAAATAAACATGCTAAAGAAATGTGAAATTCTTAGGTAAGAAAGATAAATTTTTGTGAAGTAAGTAAAAGTTTTAAAATTTCCAGAAGATTAGATTAGAGTAATTTTTCCTAATTTAAGAGTTAAAGTTACTAAGTTTAGTATTTCTACCCATAAATTGGGCTTTCACCTATGAACAATTCATATAGAGTTTTTCTACTTTACATGAATTTTTAGCAAGCCAATAAGATAGCTCAATGAAGAAATAAAACATATACTTGGACTAGGATATAAAAATTGAACTGGTAGCCCAAAAATCATGAAAATGTGACCAAGCCCATTATAAAAGGTAGAATTTTAATCAAAGTAAAGAAAATGGGCAAGAATGAGCCCAAACCCAAGAGAAAAAATAAAAAATAAAAATAAAAATAAAGTGATGAAATAATGTTGTAATCAAGATTAAGTGACATGGCATTAAGACAAAAATTTAGCAAGTGGTGTGATATCTTATATTCATAATTTTAGTAAGTGGTATGATAATACATGGCATTAGGACAAAACATCTATATCTTACACTCATAATTTTAGCAAGTGGGTAATAATACATAGCATTATGACAAAACATCTTTATCCTACACAAATAATTTTAGCTAAGCAAGGAAGATTCAAGGGTTGGAAATTTGCCATCTAAAAAGGCAAACCTATCATAATTGATTAAGATAAAAAAAAAAGGAAATGAATCCCTAAATCAAAGGGACATTGTCCCTTATCTTAAGAACATATTATCATAATTTTCAAAATACAAATCTCCTTTTCTTATGCATATCTTGACTAAGGAAGAGGAAGACAAGAACATGAGTTGTTTGTTTTCTAAAAATTCAACCAAGTGCATCCTAATTGTGATAAGGTAGACCCATGATTACGAAAGGTGAATTATTTGATAGTCTATATAAGCAAAATCCACCCTTATAACATTATAATTTTCGTCTAAGTGAGGGAGAGAAAAAATAGAAGCAAGTTAGAGTGAGGAAAGGAGAGGAAGAAAGAAAGAAAGAGGAAGCAGAAATCTAGAGGACTAAGTACTCAAGGTAAGTTTAACAATATTTCTTTTTGAAGAAAAGTTTTGAAACTTGTAATATTTATATGAGATTTTGATCTTAGAACTTTGATGATTGGTCATGGATGTTGCTATATCATGTTACATATTATGTATGTTTAAATACTTAGGCTGGTGTAGATAGTTCTGTAGAAGTATGGCTATGGGTGGCAGAATTTTAAGTTTCTATTTTTAAAATTCTGGGAACGGTAAGGAAATAAAATAAATGGTTAACATACAAAATGTAGATCTATGGTTCACAGATTTTTAGCCACTGGAATCACTCAATTTGTCCCATTTGAGGTAGATATGTTCCAATTAGTAAGTAGTGGTCAAAAAATGATTAATTAGGGAAGAATATGTTAGGATAGCTACTGTGTTTTAATTTCTGGAAACATTTTGTAGGGAATTAAAATAAATGATTAACATAAGAATTATATATATATATATATATATATATATATATATATATATATATATATATATATATATATATATATATATATATATATCTATGTGTGTGTGTGTGTGTGTGTGTGTGTGTGTGTCACGGATTTTTAGCCACTGGAATCACTCAATTTGGAGTCCATATGAGGTAGATATGGTCTGATTAGTATGCAGTGGTCAAAATGGTTAATCAGGGAAGAATATTTTAGGATAGCTTATGTGTTTTAATTTATGCAAATATTTTGTAGGGAATTAAAATAAATGATTAACATAAAAATTATTTCTATATGTGTCACGGATTTTTAGCCACTGGAATCACTTAATTTAGAATGTTTATGAGGGAGATATGGACATATTAGTAGGTAAAGGTCAGAACCTACCCGAGAAGAAATAACATGTATTTTGAGAGAGTAATATCACCTTGATTTCTTAATATTTCGCTAAACTATTTAACATAATAGTTTTAGATAATTGGTTTATTTTTAAATTGTCACCAAGATCACCTACATCGGAGTTACATTGAGGGAGTTATGCTCTGATTAGTAAGAGAATTTCAGATAGGATGAAAACCTGCATCAAGAAAATAAAGAAATAAAATTAATATTTAAAAAAGAAGAAGAATCTTATAAATGAAAATAATAAATGACTAATATATGACATAGCCATTGCCATTGTATGAACTTCTTACCATCTTATGTTTGAAATTTTGACATGGAAATATTTTATAAAGTGATATTTGAAATGGTTATGTTCATGGCATGATTACCAATGATTTTTGGTAATAATTATATTTTGATGAACATACTTATTATTGAAAGCATAGTTTTGGCTATTATTGTGAAAAGAAAAGAAATGAGCACGGTCATATGGCAATCCTTGTGGTGCACCAGTAGGGGACACCCTACCAACGGTTATGATTATATTCATGAGAAAAGAAAGAGAAAGTGTACTATGTAGGACGGAACAAGAAAAGCCCGTATCGGAGAGTAGAAAATACTCACCTTGACCGAAAATGACAGTTTTCCCACAGTTGATTGAAACTATTGCAATAACACTAACTCTACAACAATTTTATAAACTGTCGTTAAGTTATTTAATAACAGTTAAAACCGTCGCTAAATCCTCTTTTAAACTGCTGCTATGCCCCTTTATCCTTGTAGTGCAAGTTTCTAAGCGAATGATGCGCATATGAAATTTTATTTTGTCTTGATCTTCTTTAGTCCATTTTCTTTGATAAATATAGTCATGTTGATGAATATAGCCATTGGAAATAAATTAGTTTGATTTAGGAAGACATGAATCCTAATTCTCCATCAAGAGTACCAACTTTGGTCTTGATTTTGTAGATTAGTTTCCTTGTTGGCAGCCTCTGAATTGGACAACCTTCCATATATGTTGCCCTTTGTGTCTTGCTATACTCTTGCCTTCTATACGATCTTGAACTCTTTAAACGCCAAGATCTTGTCTCCTTTAATTCCTCTTGACAGCTAACATTTATTTCAAAGAATTTGAAATAAAATCAAAAGATTTAATTTGACTCAACAGTTTTGGTAACTTTGTATTTAAATAACTGTCAATTGGGATAAATAAGATAGATTCATTTATATATAGTTTCCATTTAAAGATGTATTAAATTTTAAAGCAAATTTGTAATTTACTCTTTCAATAGTTTGTCATCATCAAAACTAATTGCATGAAAACCTGGGAGCTAACAATTTCCCCCTTATTTATGATGATAAAATTTTGAAAAGAACAAAAAAAACTTTAATTAAAATAAGAATGCTCAAAATGATAATATGGCTGCAATGCTAACAAGTTTCGAGATTGCATGTGATCCCAATTGATATCTTGATACAAGAGCTACCAACCATGTGACTTCTCGTGTAAACCACTTCATAACCAAGGCTCCATTTACTACCACTTCATAAGCAAGGCTCTACTTATTATATCAGAATGCACACATTTGAAAAATGGTGAAAGTAGCGTGATTTAATTTATGTAACCGACCCCACTTAATAAAAAAATATTTTGTTGTTATTGTTGTTATTTGCCTTGTCCCAACTATACAGATAAGCCTTCGTAACAACATTTACTAGTGGTGGACTGATAGCGCTGATGGACATTTTCTAAATATCCAAATCAAGCCAAATATCTTTATATGCTGTAGAGTATAAGCAGCAATGAAAGGAGGAAATAATTATGGCTTGAAATGAAGGCATCTTTCTCTAGATTCACAACATTTTCTGTGGACATGGGAGAAAAATCTATTAGCCACAACTTTACAGTCAGCCCAAGAGAGGTACTATATACCTTCTTCATCCGTTTGGATTGTTAAGAAATATAGGGTCTTTATTTATTTATTACTTATTAAGGGTAGCATAGTCTTTTCATAATTTAGTTAGCCTATATATTGTTTCTTTGTGTTTTAGATTATTTAATTCAATGTATTCTTTTCAGCATCAATGAAACCCTAGTTTTCTCTTTTCTTGTATTTCTCTAAATTAACATGGTATCAGAGCATGGTTTCATGGTACGAGGTTTAATTCTAAACACAGCTTTCGCGGATCCAACTCTGCGGTGAGTTGGCTGGGGGTTTGCAGGGGGCAGCGTGCCCCTGCCGGGGTTCGGGGCGGAGCCCCGAAAAGTTGGAGTTCGTACCATACAATTTTCGTTTGGCTCAGGTTCGTACCGTACAGTTTTCGTTTGGCATTCTGGTTTTCTACGCATCTTGATTATGGCTACCGAAAGAGACGATTCGCTTCAATCTGTGAGTGTGAGGTTGGACGGAAAGAATTATTCGTATTGGAGTTATGTGATGAGGAATTTTCTCAAGGGTAAGAAGATGTGGGGATATGTTAGTGGAACTTTTGTGAAACCTGGGGCTATTGATGAAAATTATGCTGTTTCAATCGAGGCGTGGGAAGCAAACAATGCAAAAATTATTACTTGGATTAATAATTCTGTTGAGCATTCTATAGGTACACAGTTGGCAAAATATGAGACAGCAAAGGAGGTTTGGGATCACCTACAAAGGTTATTCACCCAATCGAATTTTGCAAAGCAGTATCAATTGGAGAATGATATACGAGCCCTTCAGCAGAAGAATATGAGTATTCAGGAGTTTTATTCTGCTATGACTGATCTTTGGGATCAATTGGCCCTTACAGAATCGACAGAATTAAAGGCATGTAGTGCCTATATTGCTCGTAGAGAAGAACAACGGTTGGTACAATTTTTGACTGCACTTCGTAGTGATTTTGAAGGACTTAGAGGTTCAATTCTGCATCGTTCTCCACTTCCTTCCGTTGATTCAGTTGTCAGTGAGTTATTGGCTGAAGAAATACGTCTTAAGTCTTATTCTGAAAAGGGAATTCTTTCTACTTCGAATCCTTCTGTGTTAGCAGTACATCCCAAGAATCAGAATAAGCCTTACACAAGGGTTGCCTTCGACGAGTGTAGTTTCTGTAAGCAAAAAGGTCATTGGAAGGCTCAGTGTCCTAAGTTGAGAAATCAGAATCAATCTCAACAGCAATCTCAAGCTTGGAAGTCTAGCAACCAGTCACAGAAGTTTAACAATAAATTTCCATCGTCCAATACTGCAGCAGTAGTTTCATCAGATCAGTTCACCGATCCTAGTACTCTGGCTGAGCAATTTCAGAAGTTTCTCTCCTTACAACCACAGGCCATGTCTGCTTCTTCTTCCATAGGTCAGTCACCCCATAATTCTTCAGGTATGTCACATTCTGTATGGGTCTTGGACTCTGGCGCTTCACATCATATGTCTCCATATTCTTCATCTTTTACTTCTGTGTCTCCTTCATCTTCGACTCCTGTTATGACTGCTGATGGCACTCCTATGCCTTTAGCAGGTGTTGGTTCTGTTGTCACACCTCACTTGTCTTTACCTAATGTTTATCATATTCCGAAACTGACATTAAATCTTGCTTCTGTTGGTCAGTTATGTGATTCTGGTAATTTAGTCACATTTTCTTCCTCTTCTTGTTATGTGCAGGATCTGCAATCTCAGAAGCTGATTGGGACAGGCCGTAGAAAGGGGGGACTATATGTTTTGGATGAGTTAAAAGTGCCAGTTGCTGCAGCTGCTACTACCAGTGTTGATTTGTCTTCTTTTCGTTTGAGTCCGTCTTCTTCTGTTTTTTATTTATGGCATTCTCGTCTAGGTCATGTTTCGTCTTCTCGTTTGAGATTTTTAGCATCCACAGGGGCATTAGGAAATTTACAAACTTGTGATATTTCTGATTGTAGTGGATGTAAATTGGCAAAATTTTCAGCCTTACCGTTTAATAAAAGTATTTCTGTTTCTTCCTCTCCATTTGATTTAATTCATTCTGATGTCTGGGGACCTTCTCCTGTTGCCACAAAAGGAGGGTCTCGATATTATGTTTCTTTTATTGATGATCATACTCGTTATTGTTGGGTTTATTTAATGAAACATCGTTCTGAATTTTTTGAGATATATACAGCCTTTCGAGCTCTTGTCAAAACTCAACATTCTGCTATTATCAAATGTTTTAGGTGTGATTTGGGTGGGGAATATACATCTAATAAATTTTGTGAGCTACTTTCCTTAGATGGAACTATTCACCAAACTTCGTGTACAGATACTCCTGAACAGAATGGTGTTGCTGAAAGAAAACATAGACACATTGTTGAAACTGCTCGTTCTCTCTTGTTGTCTTCTTTTGTTCCTAGTGAGTTTTGGGGTGAAGCTGTTCTTACCGCTGTAGGTTTGATTAATACAATTCCATCTTCTCATACTTCAGGTATTTCTCCTTTCGAAATGTTGTATGGGTATGCCCCTGATTATTCTTTCCTTAGAGTTTTTGGTTGTACTTGTTTCGTACTTCGTCCTCATGTAGAACGCAACAAGTTGTCCTCTCGATCTGCTATTTGTGTTTTTCTTGGTTATGGTGAAAGTCAAAAGGGATATCGTTGTTTTGATCCAATCTCTCATAAGCTTTATGTGTCTCGTCATGTTGTGTTTCTTGAGCATATACCTTTCTTTTCTATTCCATCCACTACTCATAGCTTGACTAGATCTGATCTTATTCGTATAGATCCTTTTTCTGAGGATTCTGATAGTTTGTCATCTCCGATTTCTAGCACTGATATTTCTGCAGGTACTGACACTTTGCTCTCCAACCCACCTGAAGCTTCATCTGAGATTGTGGATCCACCTCTACGTCAATCCACACGCATTCGTAAGTCCACTAAGTTACCAGAATTTGTTTATTCTTGTTATTCTTCATCTTTTACTTCTTTTTTAGCTTCTATTCATGGTCTCTCTGAGCCCTCTTCTTATAAAGAGGCAATTCTTGATCCTCTTTGGCAGCAAGCCATGGATGAGGAACTTTCTGCTTTGCATAAGACAGGTACTTGGGATTTGGTTCCTCTACCTCCTGGTAAGAGTGTTGTTGGTTGTCGTTGGGTGTATAAGATCAAGACAACATCTGATGGATCTATTGAGCGATACAAAGCTAGATTGGTTGCAAAAGGGTACTCTCAACAGTATGGTATGGATTATGAGGAGACATTTGCTCCTGTTGCAAAAATGACTACTATTCGTACTCTTATTGCAGTGGCTTCTATTCGTCAGTGGCCTATTTCTCAACTTGATGTTAAAAATGCCTTCTTAAATGGAGATCTTCAAGAAGAAGTGTATATGGCACCACCTCCTGGTATTTCACATGAATCTGGGTATGTTTGCAGGCTCAAGAAAGCATTATATGGTCTTAAACAAGCACCTCGTGCTTGGTTTGAAAAATTTTCTGTTGTGATCTCTTCCCTCGGATTTGCTTCTAGTAGTCATGATTCTGCTCTTTTTGTTAAGTGCACTACTGCAGGACGTATTATTCTGTCTTTATATGTTGATGACATGATCATTACTGGTGATGATATTGCTGGTATTTCAGTTTTGAAGACAGAGTTAGCTAGACAGTTTGAAATGAAGGATTTGGGTTCTCTGCGATATTTCTTGGGTATTGAGGTAGCCTACTCACCTAGAGGTTATCTTCTTTCTCAGTCGAAATATGTTGAAGATATTCTTGAGCGGGCTAGACTTACTGATAATAAGACTGCAGATACTCCCATTGAGGTTAACGTCAAGTATTCTTCTTCTGATGGTTTACCTTTGTCTGACCCTACTTTATATCGTACTATTGTTGGGAGCTTGGTATATCTCACTATTACTCGTCCAGATATTGCATATGCTGTTCATGTTGTTAGTCAGTTTGTTGCCTCTCCTACTACAGTTCATTGGGCAGCTGTTCTTCGTATTTTGCGGTATCTTCGGGGTACAGTATTTCAGAGTCTTTTACTTTCATCCACCTCCTCCTTGGAGCTGCGTGCATACTCTGATGCTGATCATGGCAGTGATCCCACAGATCGCAAGTCTGTTACTGGTTTCTGTATATTTTTGGGTGATTCTCTTATTTCTTGGAAGAGCAAGAAACAATCTATTGTTTCTCAATCTTCAACTGAAGCAGAATATCGTGCTATGGCATCTACTACTAAAGAAATTGTTTGGTTACGATGGTTACTTGCTGATATGGGAGTTTCTCTTTCTCACCCTACTCCTATGTATTGTGACAACCAGAGTTCTATTCAGATTGCTCACAACTCAGTTTTCCATGAACGAACTAAGCACATTGAGATCGATTGTCACCTTACACGTCATCATCTTAAGCATGGCACCATTATTTTGCCCTTTGTTTCTTCTTCTTTGCAGATAGCAGATTTCTTTACTAAGTCACATTCTATTTCCCGTTTTCGTTTTCTAGTTGGCAAACTCTCGATGCTTGTAGCTGCCGCATCGTGAGTTTGAGGGGAGATGTTAAGAAATATAGGGTCTTTATTTATTTATTACTTATTAAGGGTAGCATAGTCTTTTCATAATTTAGTTAGCCTATATATTGTTTCTTTGTGTTTTAGATTATTTAATTCAATGTATTCTTTTCAGCATCAATGAAACCCTAGTTTTCTCTTTTCTTGTATTTCTCTAAATTAACATGGATTAGAACAGATCTGTACTTATATAATATAATTGATCATTTACTTTTTTTCTTTCGGAGGGTGTGGGGGGGGGGGGATTCCAAGTGGGTTTGGAAAGCACTTTTGCAGAAAAAGTAAATGGGAGCCACATCAAGAATAAGCATGAACTTTTTAAATAGAAAAAGATTGTACTCAGACGAGGAGAATTAAGATACAAAATATGAGGATGAGAAATCTTCATTGGACAGAAACTGTTCCCCTGCTCTCTAAACATCTCTCTTAATATGCACTACTTACTGGAATTTCTTAAAAGAGTATAGACATATTTATTCTGTATATATAAAGAAACTGCATGTAACTTTATCTTATATATGGAGAAGACTTGTCAGGAGAGCACAGAACAGTACACTCATGGTACTCAAGAGCACATCAAGAAGATCACTTCAGAGCCTGCAAACCAAACCGTTCCAGATTTTGGTATTGGTATCTTAACTTGGGTACATATAATGGTCCTGGAGTTTGATACGACTATCTTGTTGGATGTGCTTCTTCAAATTAGTCTAATGCTACTGGGACTTGGTAATTCATATAACAAAATTAGAGAATAATCATTGTCTTCGGCCTTCAATGGATTTACATTTGTTTAGGATTGATTATTGAAGCCATGGATGATCCATTGGAAACTGCAAAGCTGACAAACGACGAAGAAAATTCTTCAACTTCCGTTGAAAAAAGAGAAACAAAAAGTGCAATTTGGTAGTGTGGGTGCCACGCGGGTAGGTTTTGTAAAAGCAGAATCTCCCAAAATGCAATACAATCAAAATGTTCAGAGAAGTGAAGATAGATTCTTTTTATTCTTTTCCAAATATTATAGCAACCGTTGGTGTGTGTCACTGCATAAATGAATTTCTGCTTATACTTATTTTGGCTATATTCTTCATATATTTATTTCTAGCAATGTAGTTGGAATAGCAAACGTTGGAGGACAGTTCCTGATCAGTTGGAATGGCATCTGATGTAGTTTCAGATCATGGTGAGTTACATGAAATACTCAAGGGAAGGCCAGTGTCCCCAACTGATCAGGAACTGTCCTCCAAAAGTCGATATAAAAAGGAAAGCGGCAGAGCTGAGCTGAAGGCTCTTCAATGATAGGTGATATTATATTTTCGAGAAAGATATAGAATATTACTGCGCTTGTCAAAAAAGGAAAAAAAAGAAACAAGAGTGCAAATTATGTGGATTCATTATGTTAGGATTCACTAGTTTTATTTGTAACTAGTTTTTTTTTAAAATGTAAATAGTAATATTAAATTGAATATTTGTATTTAAATTAATTGTAATTAAATATAAGTTTAAATAATAACACTAATTTTTTATTATAATTTTAATAAGATAACTAATTTATACATTATATTTTTTATTATAATATTTGTAGCAATATCTAAAAAAATGAAATATATATATTAGATTTTCAATGACAAACATAAAAAGTCGTCATTGAAAGTGATTAACTACAATATATGACACATAATTTAAACTTTCAATGGTAGCCGTAAAAAGTCACCACCAAAATTGAATTCAGTGGTGCCATTGAAAGTTAATTTAGTGGTAAATAAAATTGTTATTGAAAATATATATTCAGTAAAAATCTCACTAAAAATCTTTAGCGATGAAAATATAAATATTAACGTGGCAACAACTTCTTTAATAACAATTTTTAGATGTCACCATTAAAAATTTGTTTTTTAGTAGTGTGATAAATTCGGTAATAAATTAGTACTTTGTATATAAAAACTCGTTGAGGTGCAGAGATTACATTCTTCTTCCTTAATTTCTCTGGACATCATCTTGTTCAATTCTTAGTTTCTATGTTAATCTTTCTTAGAAAAGAAAATAGATAAGTCTTAACAAGGAATATTGCATAAATTTTTTTAATAAAAAAAAAACTTACTTTGTTCGTAGTGTTAATTTATCATCCACCATTACCATCTTGCCATGATCACTAATGATATCGTTGTTTTTCCATCATCATTACTATTGTTTTATAAGCCACCATCTTACAATTACTACTACTAATTATATTATCATTGTCTTTTCACTATCATTATAGTTATACTATATCGTCTTTATTCTCATCACTAGTCGTTATCTTTATTGTCACTATCATATAATTGTCTTGCATTATTTCTGTCATCACTAGTAATCATTATTATTTTATGACATAAATATAATATTATTTATACTTATAAGGTATTACTTTTATTCTATTAGTAAACACATAGTAACATTTCGTATATCATCATATTTGTAATATATTTGTTGATGCAACAAAAATATATGATGGTACTAAGTGTCTCCATATTTTTCTTAAATAAAAAGAGGTTGTGGAGGAATGGGGTTATAGTCGAGGATTACTAAATTAAAGTTAACAGAGTCAGTGCAACTTTGGAGAAACTTGTAATATAAAAAAGCCAATTTCTTTTTTCATAAATCTCACGTTGAAATTTTTTAAATCAATAAATAAAAACTTGATTTCATCATCCTTTCAAAGATCAATTCTCTTGATTTGAGCTCTTAGAACGAACAAGCTATGAGATTGATCTTTGGGTTAACCAATACATTCGGAGGGCAAAAGGACCTTGATAAATCCCGCACCATAATTATATGAGCTTATTTATTTTCTTCAGGGTGGCTTTTTATTTTGATTATTTTTTTCTACACATGGTTTGTTTTTCTTTATTAAGTATTCATGCCCATTTATTGATGCATGTGGAACAGGAATAGAAATAATTAAATTTATTCAATATCAATTTATGGTATAAATCTGACATCATTCCTAAATGACTAGAAACTAATTTATAGATAACAAAAAAATTACATGATAATAGATATTTTAATGCTACTAGAATATTATGATATAAACTAACAGTCTTGAGTGCAAAAGCCTTTATACAAATTCCAAATAACTTTTAATTTTTCCCAATATTATTCAATTACAAACTTTAATCTTCAAATACTAATTATAGATATATAAGAAATTAAATAATAATTCTATCTCCTTATAATACATTAATTATAAAAAATTCTATTAAGTAGAAATCAGTCTTTAGGTTGAATAGGTTAAGAAATTGATGCTTACTCGTTTCTTTAGCTCCCTAAAGCCAATCGCATAATTCATGATCAAAAACAAGATAATTTTTCTTTTTTCTATTTTCTATCTATAAAATTAAATATTAACTCCTCAAATAAATAAACTATGAATAAGTGAGCCACCAACTGAAGAATTTCAACTTGGCCATTCCACAAATAAAGAGGATTATATATACATGAAGGTAATAGATTTGTAAAGATCATATTGTATAAAATAGTATCATATAGCATCAGTTTTATCATAAATTGATTTAAGTCTATAATTATATAATTTTCCATTATTTCTACACCATGCACAAGCTACATTATTTCTACAACTACTATATATCAATGATAATAGGAAGAAATAAAAATCCAAATACTGTTAGGAAATTAGATTATCAAGAAACCTAACTAAAACAAATCAAATATGATTTTAAAGGTACAATCTTCAGAAAAAGAAACTAAAAGATTAAGCTGATAACACGCCAAAAGTTAAAGATAGTGAAAACAAGAACAGCAATTCCCACCACAGTGGAACTGCTTCTCCAAGGGTCCCTAAAATACACCCACCTTAGCGTGCCCATAGCACGCTGCCACTTGCTGTTGTAGTGTTTGTTCAAATCCTGTATAGTCTTGCTGTAGCAGCTAGTTGAGCGTGTCACCACAACGTGCTTGCAAAGGCCATTAACCAGAGTTGCCAATTCCTTATCACTGCCCAGTTCATGCACAATAGCTTCTTTCTCAACCAGCAACTCCACATCATCTTTGGTATGAATCAGAGAATCAATCAGAGAAACGTAGTTGCAGATGAAGGGTTGCTTAGGATAGTGGCACTGCTCCAAGGCAATGAGGTTTCTCAGAACACACTCCGTTGTGTGCTCCACTTTTAGCTGTGGGAACTGAAAACGAGCTTCGAAACAGCTCGTTCGGGGTAAGCAACCCAAGCACAGACACCAACTGAGAAAAGGGTTCTTCACAAACTTTATGTCAAGTAAGCATCTGTTCTGAACTTTCTCAAAGCTCACCCCTGCCTCATTCAGCTTTGTTGCAGTTCTTAGGACAGCTTCTACTTGAGAAGAGGGTTTTTTATCAATGTTATTTTCTTCATAGCTTAAATTCATGGGAAGGTAAAAACATCTTATCAAATCTGTGAAGTGTATTGACTTTTCCCAGTTCTTCAGCTCGAATATTTTGTCTGAACACGTAACATTGTAAGGATAATAATCTGCGAAGTACTCGTGTGCAAGGCTACGAAATCCGCTATGCTCTTTGATGGTGCTGGGAACAACATTATCATAAAGCTCTTCTAAGACACAAATTGGAAGCTGATTCTCAAGCAGTAACAAGTCCCTTTGTATGCCCTTGCTGAGCCATGATTGAGATAGTATGTGATCATCTTTGTATTTCCATCGTTTAGATTCTCTCAGAAACAGCTCCACGATGAAAACAGCATCCAATAGCATCATGCTCACAAAATCATCCTTGCTGATTTCTGGGAACTTCTCTGCATAACAATAGCGTATATTCTTCTCTCTTTGTTCAAGGAAGGATTTGTAGTTAACTAAACCTTGTTTGTTGGGTAGACGTGCCCAGAAGAAATGGAAATACCTCTGTTTGTGCTCTTTCATTGGCTCTAGTTCTTTGTTGCAATAGTGAAAAGGGCCTATTGAGATCAACAGAGGAGTATAGGCCTCCGCATTAAGCTTCCGAAGATTGGCAGGAATCTTGTAGATGCAACATTGAGGACGCAAGGCAGGTTCAATCTCTTCTGGAATCTCAATAACGTGTTGGACTTGGATCTCATATTTGTCAACTACAGCAGATGCCATTGAAGCCCAGTATAACCTTCCCTATCCCTAGCAGTTGAGCAGGAAGAAAAGCCATAAGACACAAATTCCTCGTAGTAGACAGTTAACGGTATTCTGATAATCTTCATTCCTTTCCCAACTGGCCAATATTTATATCAATAACTACCTTAATTTCTTATTTTATTAAAGTTTATTTTAAAAAAATAAATGAGAGAAAAATTTTGAAATCTTAAATGATAACTCGCTAACAATACAATTCCATTTTTTTAGGTTAAGATTTATATGCTGAAAGATTGAACGGCCAAACTCCCGCTGGCACCTATGGTTTAAGAGAAGTTTGGTTTCTTCTAAACCTGATTGTGGGCCAGATTTTTAATTTTCTTTAAAATTCATACCTGTGACCAAATCCATAATCTTTATAAATAAATACTTTTAATTGATAACCTACTTTTTTCTTGTTCTAACACAAATATTTTTACATCTTTTGAGTTTAAGACTAATTTTGTTTAAGTACTGAAGCTACGTCTTTTTAAAGCTAACATTTGTAATTAGAGGAGAGTTATTTAGATTTTAGAATTCTAAAACTACTCATTCATTCACCTCTTCGAATTTGAAATATATATAAAGATTTGCTATTTTACCCATTATGAAACCAATATTATGAATTCTAGGTTCAAATAGAACCTTTAATTAAGATTGAGGATGAAAGATGTGAGATTGGCAATGGGAAATTGTATAAGTTTATACAAAAATCAGATAAAACCACAAAATTCTTCCTAATTTTCTAGCCACGTACACTGTAAAAAAGTTAAAATTAAAATCTTATCCATATACTTTCAATCTATTATTTATTTCATCTCATAGGACAAATATTGATTTTACCAACTTCATCTTCCCCCACGTCCCCACTCAGTTTGTTGTCATAACCCAGAACTCAGAAGCAGTTAACTGAAAGAGAGTGCAAGTTCTCTCTCATGCGTTTGGGTGCTTCTCAGCTTCCAATTTCTCTTTCCAACTTGGCAACAAGACCATGGAAATGGAGATAAAAATGGGTAGACTCAATGAGAACCAAATAAAAAGACTAAATTCACAATATAGTCCCTCAAGTACAAATTATTTTCCGAATTTACAAAAGTCACAAGTTATTTTTTTAGTTATCTTTCCAATTTGTACAAAAGAACTAACTTGTTAACTTAGTAAGTTTTGTAAATTCAAAAACTAACTTATTTGAAGAACCATGTAAATTCCAGGACTTCTTTTAGTCAAATAAAAAACACCCTTCTTCTCTGTCAACTAATCCAGCATATTTTAACACTTCACCACAACCACACATAGCAGGTATTTGAACTCAGTGATAAATTACCTGGCGCAGTACTCTGCAAATTTTGGTGGTACAAAAAAACAATAAAACTCATTAAAATAGGTGTCAGTGAGCCTCATATTTGAAATGCTTATTTCATTAACTCCTCCTTGCAACACCCTTTATGGCTTCAACTTTTAAACATCATTCCTGGGCTCCAAGTCTGATAAATCACCCCCAACCTACCTTTACTCTTACCATTTTCACCACCAGACTTAACACAAGTCGGATTTTTTAAAAAATCATAAAAATTAAATCCAATTTCGAACTCAAGTATTTTAAAAAAATTCAAAAGTCAAGTTCGGCCCCTTAACCCTCTTTCATGGTAAATCACTTCTCAATGCTAAACTTTTAGCATAAAATTTGCACATTACTCACAAAATGGATTGTCTGGTATATCAAGTTGCTTAAGAAACTTTGCCTTCTAATTTCTAAAGTAACTAAAGAGAAGAGTCATCATATAATTTTTTATAAAAGAAATAAAACAAAAATGGGGAAAAAGAACTACAAAGGGAAAGGGGATCGAAGAGTTTGCCCTGTAAAAGTGCATAGTATAGTTTTTGGGGAAGGCAAGTGAGTTTCTTGGTCCAACAGTAAGCACCAATTAATAATAAACTATGGCTACTGAAGAAACCATAAACTAGCAGGGTATATACCTGAAAATCTGTTTCTCCTCCTACAATTCTTCAGTTTCAGGCTCCCTCTTCTTTTCTTGCCTCTTCTCCCTCCTTCCCCACTCCTTCCCCACTTTCTTCTCCTCTCGATTCTGCTTGAATCTTTTCTAAATGGTAATTTACATATAGTCTAAAAGCTGGGTAAAAGTAGGAGCAGTAAATAAGGAATTTTGATCCATTATTTACATAGTAAATTTATAGGGAAATAAGCTTTAATGAACTCAGAGTGAAGTAAGCATACCAACGGTAAAAGAATAATAGTAGAGAGAAAAATGATAAGTGTAAATTGTATGACATTCGCTTAGTTTTAATTAAATTACATTTATCTTTTTTTTTTATATTTCAAAAATAAAAATTTATACCCTATGTCATTAAATTTATGTTAATATAATTAATATTAAATTTTTAATGTGTATAATTTATTTGTTTTAAAAAGAGCATAGTGACATACACTATATAGTATGCATTGGTATATGTAGTAATTTTCATTTTCTCAATAGTAATATATCCTATGCATGCCACATATACAAATGCATTGGTATTCATTATCTTACATTCACTTTAATACAAAAGAATAAAATCATATGGCGTTAAAAAATCACAAATTAATTATATTTAAGAACATCAATATAAAAAAAAGGTACTTTTAAGTTTGACGAAAGAGATTTGATGCACCTTGACGAAAAGTTAATGAAAATGAATATTTCTATATTATAATTTCAAAGTTTAGGAATTGATTTATAATTTTTGAAATAAGTAAAGAAACAAGTGAAATTTAGATAAATCTCAAAAGAGATTAGCGTAATTTATTCAAATAACAAATATAATGAAAATTAATGAGTTCAAATGAAATGTTTGACTTTTATTTGTTGGTGCTTGGTAAAGATAAGTAAATTTAGAAGACTACTATTTTTAAGCAGTCAAAAGTTTTTATCAATAAATACATATAAAGTTTTTAATTTTAATTTTTAAATTATAATTTAGTTAATAATTCAATCTTATAAAAAATTATGTTCTCATAACATAGAGTTATCAAGTAAGGATTATAAACATCAAAACGACCAATATCGCACAAATTAACCCTCTTTAATAAATAAATTTATATTATTTAAATTTATACTCGCCTCCTATTCAAACACGGTGAGTTGAATGGACTAGCTCGCAAAAATTCTAATAAACGACTCTGCGCGCACGTACAAACACGCGTGCGCACACACACACTATATATATATATATATATATATATATATATATATATATATATATATATATATATATATATATATATATATATATATATATATATATATATATATATATATATATATTTTAAATTATAAAAGAAGATGTATATATGTATTACTAAGTAGTATCAGAAAATAAAAATTTTAAAAAAAGTTTCTATTAAACAGACCATAAATAAGTTAGCTTGTTTTGCCTTTTTTTTTTTTATATGGGTCACTGAGATAAGCATAATTTTTTAATGTTCAAGTCTATCTAAGTGCAAATCTAATTACGACAGTGTACACACACATATATAAAGATATTTTTAAGACACATTAGAATTATGTAAATTTGTTCTTTTGAATTATATTTTTTTTTTAAATTTTATGTAAAATATTTCATGCAAATAACTAAAAAAATTACTATTTTGAAATTTATTCCAATAAACAAATTCGGATATGAGGATTTAATAAAAATGAAGATGAATCTTGAATTTACTATTTGTCTAAATATAAGTCTAAAGACAAAGTTAATATTTTTTTTTTTAAGTTGAGTAATAATATATACATTATATTACCCATTATCATTGCTAAGGTTACCCAATTTGGGGTTAGTTAAACATGTTGACTTGTGAGCCTAGACTCATTTTAACAATAATAATTGGAAGACAAAAGTCTATGTTGTTTGAATTTTTGTATATTGTTAGTGCTTAGTTGTTATTTTAGGATTCAACCTCATTTTCATCCTAACTTACGAAGAAAATAATTTATAAATGCTGTACATTTCATTTTCATTTCATCCTCTATATTCTCTAATCAAATAAATATATAGTGATTACACTTTTAATTTTAATGTCTTTAAACCCTATCATGTTTTTTTTCTGCTTTCTATCAAATAAAGCTACAAAAGTGAGAACAAATAAAAATGGAATGGTCGCTCGTATATTCCTTCTTTTAAAAAAAAAATATTGTAAGGAGTTGAGTTAAGATTTTTAAATATAACAAGATTTAATAAATATGATTTTTTTTCTTAAGAAAAACTAATAATGAGGATAACAAAATAAATAGAAATTAAAAACACCCTATTTGGCCATCTAAAAAGGAGAATAATATCAATATATTCTCTCGAATTTTTCATTTCAATTTATTATTTTTGAATTTCAAATTTTTATAAGTTTTTTTTAGTTTAGTTTCTATTAATAAAATTGATGTTGCAAATTTTTTTTTTAATAATATGACACTTTAAACATATTTTTATTCTTATAAAAAACATACAATCAACAAAATTCATGATATACATTAATTAAAATATATGGTTTAATAACTTATAAAAATATATAGTAATCAAATTATTGTAATATGTAAAAAAATATAACGTTATTTATTAATGTCAAAGAGTGAATGAAAAGATATAAATAATATAAAATTATATTTTAAATAATAAATTAAAAGAAAAAATGTTAAAAAAAAACAAAATAATAATGTTTTCATACTTAGAGGATTAAATAGAGTTTTAATCATAAAAATTTTGCTTGACTTGTCCATTCTGCTCGTTTTTGTAGTGTGCAATATCAGAAGAAGTCTGCAAGAGCAGGTACGACAACGATATGTGGTAAAGAAATCTTACACAAGTCAGAAAAAAGTAAATGCAATAATGGAGCCGAGCAGAACCCAACTGGCCCTGCAGAGGGCCAGTTGGCAACTGAATCTATGCTTTAGTCGCACCTCCCACCCTAACCTACGTTTAACAAAAGGGCATTTAATTAAGATAGGGATCTTTCGATACTTTAGCCTTAGATTGATTAGTATTTTATAAATTCCGTGCCTCTGCATGTCTCTAACATATGAATTGGGTAAATGACACGTTGCTCCTTAGTAGGTTAAAGACTTCCTGCTTTTTTGGCAAAACCACCTATATTTTTTTTAATTTTAAAATGTCACCTTCTTCGGTAATCCTCCTTATTTCGGTTCATTTTTAAGGCCTGCTTTTCTAAACTTTCAGCTGTAAGCATGGGTGAGGATTTTTCCCGAAGACTGAAATGATGGTTTTACTTTTTCATATTACTCAGAACGTGCAAATTCATTTTTGAGTAAAATATTCATAGAAAGGGACGAAGAAGATATATGTTCACAAACGTCACTGTACATACGTCAGTATTATAAAGTCGCTTAAGGCCATTTATATCCCAACAACCTCTGCTATGCATTATTAAGTTTGTAACCAACTCAGGTTGATTAGAGAAATTCAACTCACGGACCACCACAGAGGATAGTTACAAACTAATAGAAGAACCATCAATAATTTGTCAGGCTAAATTATTTGAAAAAAATAATTGTTTTTAAAAATGTTTTTCCATCTTTAAATAGTATTGGAATGTTTACGCAGAATATTTAGAGAAGATAAGTCTAAATATTTTGGATTCAAATTTGTTTTTCAAAAAGAGAGTTTGGTAGATCAATCAATCTCCATATTTGTTTTGCCAGTAGTGTTTTATTAAAAAAAAAAACTCATTATTGGTGGACCAACTCTACCTTAATTCTTGTCCAAAAACAATTAAGACTAGTCAAAGGGAACCTTCGGATTGAAATCATTAAAACCCTAGAAAAAGTTGGCTGCTAAAAAATCTTTCTTTCTACGCCACTCTTGAGAAATTCCATACAAGAAATTTGATAAACAAATATGGATTGAAGGAAAAAAACAATTAAAGTTACTCTTCCAGCTTGTGATAGTAAGTTGGTGTTTTAACAAAGCAAGGTTTATAATTTTAATTAAGTCTCTCTAAGCAAAGTTACTTGTTGTCTTAATGATTTTGATAACAACAATCCATATGTTGTAACGTCCTTTGGTTGATTGGAGCTCGAGATTAAGAGTAAAATTACATATTAAATGGAAGTTAATTTGAACTCTGTCCAAATGATCAAGCTGTGTTGGCCTAAAATGGAAATAGGCTGTGGTTCAATATTTGGAATTACTACTATTTTATTTATATTTGGCTGCCTATTATTTTGAATGACTATGCGATGGTTAAAGGCTAAAAAAAGCTTAAAGGTTGATTGGAATGATTATTTCTAGAAGGAAGAAGGACAACCTATCTCAGCTTAAATCCCAATCAAAGAGTTTCTATACTATTGTAAGTTGTCCATGCAAGCAATTCTGCTTATTTTTGTTCTATGAAAATAAACAGCATATTTTTGGAGCTAAAATATGAACCAAAAACTGACAACTTTGGAGCCAAAATTCAAAAATATCATAAGCTTTTGGACGTTGCAACCCGGTGAACCTAAAGCTTATAAGTGCCCAAATAGGTATAATTCGAAGAGGAATACATATTTGCATGTTAACTGCATCAAGAACAAGTTTTTGGGAAAAAAAAAAGAGAAAGTAAAGAAGCTTACACTTGTGAAAACATCCAAAAACTTGAAGCTGTGTGCTTATATCAAAATATCATGTTTATCATTTGCTTATCAACAGATTTGAGAGCTTTATCGTATTATCTGCTTGTTAGAAACATGTTCTCTTCAAACACTATATCATCTTGAGTTCTAGAAGCTTGTTGAAACCTAGGATTGTTGAAGGTTACCTGAAGTGGTGTAAAAGCTAGTTTACCTTCTTGTTTGTTAGGTTTCTCGGAGTGGAGTAAAGGCTACTGTGCCTCCCTATTTGCAAGGTTGCCAAGATTTGCTGTAAATGCTATATTAGCTTCCCTATTTTTGATATTTGATTGGGTTTTTCAGTGAAGAATCCAGTGAAATTTATGTGCAAATAGGTTATCAGGGTTTGAGTTGTAAAAGCTTCTTGCTAAACCTAAACTTTCGGTGATTACACTTGACTTATAAATTTTTTTTTTACTGTGTGCTTAAGGAGTGGATGTAGCATCTGTCCTAAAATCTGAATGATTATAAATTTTGTGGTGTTTAGTTTTTCTCATTCACTTCTTTCTTTGATTCTAAAAATCTTGGAAATTGATCCTACTTTGCTAATTAGATTCAAAGCATTTGTCTTTTAGAACTATAAATTAAAGGAAAATTTCCTGGAACAAAAATTTTTTTTTGAGTCCTCCAAAAACAAAATTGTTTCATACTTGCATCTTTGAAATATTTTGTTTGTTTTACTTGGTTTTAACTTGTTCAAAATTGGTTTTGATTAGATAATTAAACTAGAATAAATCAATTTTGTTTTTTAAATTTTTTTTCAGCTATCTTCTCAATTTGAAATTAAGTAACTTCTTTAAAAAAAAAAATACTTCTAACAATCTGTTTCTTATCATGATAATCATCCACCCACATTCCCAAATATTTATCCAACTTAGAAACAAACTTGGCTCCCAAAATGCTGGATAAAAATCTCTTGAATTTGAGGAGTAGTTGGAGAAAAGACAAGCTCGAATTCGTTTTTACTGAACTATTGTCGTGCCATATCATTAAAATCTCTTTCAAACGTTGACAATTTTCAGGCATATAGCTTCAAAGAATAACAAGATATCCTTTGAATACATTAAATGTGTTAATTCGGCTGATCCTTTTGCAATCCAAAATCCTCTCCATTTATCATCGCATTGAGCTAAATGAATGAGACAAGAAAGAACATGTGCACATAAAATATAAATATAAAGGGATACAAGGTCACCTTGTCTTAAACCTCACCAGGGTTTGATCCTATTGGTAGGACTACTATTAAAGAGGACCTGACAGGAGACTGTACAAATGCATTGCATAATAATTTTTATCCACAGAGGAGGAAACCTCGTGCGGTGTAAACCAGCTTCAATGAATTACCAAGATAGCTTATCATAAACCTTATGAATATCAACTTTTAAAGCTACCCATCTTTTCTTACTCTTCTTCGAGTAATGTATATATAATGAATGACCTCAGTGGCAAGTATAATATTGTTAGTGATCATTCTTCCTTTGATAAAAGCTAACTTCTTAGGAGAAAGTTAAATCCTCTAAAATAAATTTCAACCTATTGCAAATGATTTTAGATATAATTTTGAAAGATACATTGCATAATCCAATAGGCCTGTAGTATTTATAATTTTGAGGAAGGTTGGATCTAGGAATTAAAGCAATAAAGGTTTGATTTAATTCCTTCAGAGGATAACCAACAACAACAACAAAGCCTTTTTCCCACTAAGTGGGGTCGGCTACATGGATCAAACGGCGCCATAGTGGCATATCATGGATGAGATCAATAGATAAGTTATTAACTATTAAATCAATTTTAATAGTTTCACTTATTGTTTTCTTTGGCCTCCCTCTACCTCTAATTATTGGACTATTCTCCATCTGATCAACTCTTCTCACTAGGGCTTCTGCGGGTCTTCTCCACACATGGCCAAACCACCTTAAGCGAGTTTCAACCATCTTCTCCACAATAGGTGCTATCCCAACTTTCTCTCTAATGCACTCATTTCTAATCATATCTCTTCTGGTGTGTCCACACATCCATCGCAACATTCTCATCTCTGCAACGTTGAATTTATCTTCATGTTGTCTTTTAACCGCCCAACATTCCGTACCATACAATATAGCAGGTCTTATAGCCGTACGGTAGAATTTTCCTTTAACTTTGAGCGGCACTTTTTTATCACAAATGACACTCGAAGCTTTCCTCCATTTCATCCATCCATCTTGAATCCTGTGGTTTACGTCCTCCTTTACTTCACCGTCATTTTGAATAATGGACCCAAGATATTTAAAACTTGTAACTTGTTTTAATATATAGTCTCCAAGTTTCACGTCGACATTCGTATTTGTTCGTCTCTTACTAAAACTACATTCCATATATTCTGTTTTATTTCTACTTATCCGGAAACCGTGTGTTTCTAAAACTAGTCTCCATGACTCTAACTTCATATTTATTTCCTCTTTCGATTCACCAACTAAGACTATATCATCTGCAAAAATCATGCATTGAGGCCCCAACTCTTGTATATGTTCAGTAACTGCGTCCAAAATCAAGTTAAAAAGATACGGACTCAGAGAAGACCCTTGATGTAGTCCAATAGTTGTGGGAAAATCCTTTGTATCCCCATTTTGTGTTCTCACGCAAGTCGTTATGAAAAATATATTTAACCATGTCAATAACCTCCTCTTTTACAATGTGCTTGTAATGTTGAAAAAAATGAGCCGGCATGCTATCTGAGCCAGGAGAACTACCTACAATTGAAAAACAACATTCTTTATTTTCTCATTTGTGATAGGCATTTGAAGCTCTTGAACTTGCTCCCTTCGTAAAGCTGGTATAGAAAATTCTGCAAGTCTACTCAAAATGTTGTTATTAGGAACAAATTGATTTGCATCATATAACTCAGAAAAATTCCCCTACCATTTGCTCGAAAATTTCTTGATTACTAATCCAAGAATTTTGCTCATTTTTTGGATGTGTAATTCGATCAAAAGTTCTTCTTTTTCTGACAATTGCATGAAAACATGCATTGTTACCATCAACTCAAACTAGCCATAAAGCCTTTGTTTTTTTAGTTCCTCACATTTAGATGGGAATTATATATGATTTCTAAGCTCTCTCTCTTTTTCCAAACTATTTTCCAGATGAAGTTGTTCTTGTAATCAAGATAAATCTTTATTTAAACCTTCTATCTAATTTTTAATATTACCAACAGTAAGCTTATTCTAGTAGCTGAGACTCCTTTTAATCCCCTTTAATTTACAAACCAGCCAATAAGCCCGTAAACCTCTGTGTGTATGCTTCCATTCTTCATGAACTATATCATCACATTGTTTAAAAAGCAACCACATAATTTCAAATTTAAAAGGTCTCTGTTTATAGGGAATATACAATTCAATAGAAAGTAATAATGATCAGAACTGTGAAGAGTAAGATTGCACAACTGAGTGCGCTAAAAAAGGTTCATCCACAAATTGTTACCAAAAGCTCAATCCAATCTTTCTCATATAGCTGCTTCTCCTTGTCTGTTAAGTAAACCAAGGACCTTTAGGGTCTGTTAAGTAAACCAAGGACCTTTAGGTTTAATATCCATTAGTCCACAAAGGTCAACTGTTTGTTGAAATTCCTGCATTCCTCTAAATTGTGAAGAAGAACTTAGCATATGCTGAATAGGAAGGATCTGAATAAAGTCTCCAATACATAACCATGTATGATTAATAAAGGAAGCAATATGAACAAGCCAATTTGTCACGCCCCTAATTTTAGAGCACGTGAAACACATACGTTATGATCATATATTTTTCATAACATATATAATTCACTCTTTTACAGTTGTGTATTTTCATATATACACAAAATCTATAAATATCAAAATACAGTAGAAGCAGGGATCCTGCCTGTAATGTTTAAAGCAACTTTAAAGTACAATTATATTATAATTTTAAACACTGAGAGCCCAGAAACAATTTAAGCTCACCACGGAAATACGACACTTAGTCGATCAAGAAATCACAAGACCAAACTTTGGGTCTTTATCTGAAAAACATATCAACCATGTGTAGTGAGTTTTGCAACTCAGTGAGGAGATAAAATCTTTTATGACCTCTTAGGTCAACATATGGATATACTCTTTATTTTAAAACTTGTCACATTAAAAATCACAATTCAGAGGTACATCCATATGGAACCCGCATTTCAAATAATCTCTGTTTAAATTCATATTCATATCAATTCATAAGTAATGTTGTAAGAATGATAATAAAATCATGGTATGCATCAACATAATTCTTATGAAAATATTTGGAGGATCCCATATCAAAACCACCATATCAGAATTTAACCCCTTCCGTACTTTGGTGGTATAGGATTTGCTTAAACTCAACATCGCACTGAAGTTTGCCCTACTACAATTTAAGAGGACACGTGAAGGGACTCTATATGGGTATTTTCGAAGCACACAGCAAAGGAAGGCAAATCACATCTCATATAGTTGGCATCTCATCCATATAGGAGGCATCCCGTTCTCCTTCACATATCATCTCTCGTGTGTTGACTGACACACGAGGCTAGCACCACTCTCTATAGGAAATATCATGTAATAACCGTAAAATTTAACGAAAAATTTCAATTAAAGGGAATGTAGAATAAAAAGAGAATTTTGACAATAGAGATAAGAACCAGTGAAAATATGTATATTTATTACATGGATTAAAGAATTACAAAAAAGAAATATGAGAATTTATATTTTGGCACGCTACTAGCAAAAATATTATTATTTATGTAGAAATAATTATGATTTGTTAAAAGTAAGTGGACTTTTAAGTAAAAGAAGTATTGTGTTGTTTAAAATAATTATATCGGCCTCTATTGAATTTTTATGGTATTTTTAGAAATATTCTTTCTTTTAATATGAATAAAGATATTTGTTTTGAAATTTGTTTTAATATGATTTTTATCAAGAAAAATCATGATTTAAGAGTTTAACTAAAAGTTTAGGAGAAAGGAAATTTTTAGAAATTTTTGGGATATTTTATGATGAAAAATGAAATTTATATGAATTTTTATAAAAGAAAATCTTATTCTTAATTATTTAATAATTATTATAATATTTTAAAAAAATGGAAAGATGCATAGTAATAAATAGTGAGTGAATAGTGATCTCAAAATTTATCTTTCGATTTGGAGTGCTTAAGGGCTTCCAATACCAAAACTAAAAGTGTTATTGGATTCACGACGAAGAGTACTTCAGTTTTTACCGATCAGTTTTTCAAATCAATCGTTGAATCGCCGTAGATCTAAAGTAAAAAATCTCGGTAAAAGGTAAGTTCTGAAAAACCTTACTTAGAGACCTCAAATTAGAAATCTGACACCGTAGATGGGTTCAGAAGCTTGATAAACATTAGAATATGTAATTTTTTTTGATCATTTGGTAATTTTTTATGTGGTGGTGAATAGTAATTTCTGGCATGAATAGTGGTGGATGAATAGTAATCCGGCGATGAATGAGTATGATTACATGTTATTTATATGTTCATATGTTTCTGAAATGGTTTGAAATATTTGAAATGATTGAAAAATGATATCTAGTTCAAGAAGAGTATGAGTTTTGAAATAGATTTTGAAATGCTTTGAATACAATAATTCTAAATGCATTTCGCATTACATGGCAAAGAAAATATGATATGCATGTGGCATTAATTTTACAGTGTTATATTTGCCTCGAATATGGGCATGATTATATGATTTCTCTGATTGGAAAATTTATAATAAAAGATTTTGTACTGAGACTGAAAGCTTTGTTTTGAATGATATGTAAAGTGATAAATTGCCGAATATGATTGTATGGCGAATTGTTTGATAATAATTCATTGCATATGATGGATATGCATTTTTTTTACATGTTTATATATTCATATAAATATATATGTATTGATGAGAAATGACGAGATTATATGGCTTGAGACGATATTGTGAAGGTGATATTAGTGGTAATGTGAGGAGGCAGTAGGGTGATGAACTCACATTCCCTAATTACCTATTGTGATGATGACAGTGGTAATGTGAGGAGGCAGAAGGGTGATGAACTCACATTCCCTGTTGATCTATTGAAGTTGTACTCAGTGGTAATGTGAGGAGGCAGTAGGGTGATGAACTCACATTCCCTGATTACCTATTGTGATTGTGACTGTGGTAATGTGAGGAGGCAGAAGGGTGATGAACTCACATTCCATATTTATCTATTGAGTTTATTGAAAGTTGTGACATACTTGAGTATTATATAAAAGAATTGATTTTTATTGCATAACAAATTTGATTTAAGATCAATTTGTATCATATGTAGTTACAGATATTTGTATGTGATTTGAACTGAGATGTTTTGAAATGCGGGTCCCATATGAATGTACTTCTGAATGTAAATTTTCAATATGAGAAACTTTGAAATGAAAAGTACATCCATATGTTGACCTAAGAGGTTATAGGGGGTGTTATCTGCTCACTGAGTTGTAAAACTCACTACACGATATTGATCTATTTTTTAGATAAAGACACAGAGTTTGGTCCAGCAACCCAGTGATCGACTAGAGGTTGTACTCCAGTGGTGAGCCTACATTGTTTCTAGGCTCTCAATGTTTTATAATTGCAAAATATTTGTACTCTAGAGTTGCTCTGAACGTCACAGGCAGGATCCTTGCTTCTACTGTTACTCTGGTGTTTATAGACGTAAACTTTATATTGTATATGTGTATGGGAACTTATATGTATTGGTTTATATGATAAAGAATGTCATTATGTACATTTATGAAAAATATATGTGTATGGTATATGGATTTCACGTGCCCTAAAATTAGGGTCGTGACAAGTTGGTATCAGAGCATTAGGTTTCCCTGTGACAATCAGAGCAAAGGATTCTTTAGTAGGACCTTTAGTATCGATATGAGCCGGACATATTTATACTTCAGGTGCTGCTGAGGGATTCTATAGGATTTCAAATTCCTTTCTATTCGAAGTTGTTAAAGTTTATAGTATAAGATAGATTGAATATTGTGACATCTTAAGAGGTATCTATGGATCAATTACAGCTTGAAAGTAAAAGAGATATGCGTCTTAAAGAATTTAAAGAATTGAGACAGATACCAAATATGATGGTTTCTGAATGTGACATCCGTTGTGCCAGTTGTCTAGATATGGTATACTGTGATGTGATATTGAGAATGAATTTGTTGGCATTATGTCATGTCATTTTGAAATGTCATTATATGGTGATTAAATTCAATTATTGAGGAATTTTCTTTCTTGATACAAGGGGATCGTAATGAGATACCCAGTAATCTAATTTCTGCTTTAGCAGTCCATAAGTGACTACAAAAAGGTGCCAAGGATAGTTGGCAGTAGTGAGAGATGTTGATATAAAGTATACCACTGTAAATTAAGTTTTGGTGGTTAGAAAATTTTCTGATGTAATTCTTGAAGAATTGCCAGGATTACCTCGAAACGTAAAATATAATTTGGTGTTGATTTATTTCCTGGAACCCAACCAGTGTCTATACCTCTATATATAAGAGCACCGACTGAACTCAAGGAATTGATGGATCAGTTGAAACACTTGTTAGACTAGGGATTTATATACCCTAGTACTATTACTTGGAATGCTTCAGTTCTATCTATGAAAAAGAAAGATGGATCACTATGACTATGCATAGAATAAAGTGACAATGTGAAATAAATACTCATTACCTCATATAGATGATATGTTTGACCAGCTACAAGGTGCTCAACATTTTTTTTTAAAAAAAATGAATTGATTTGATATATGGATCTCATCAATTGAGGATAAGGGAAGAGGATATTCGAAAAAAAAAAAAATTTAGCACTCGTTATGATATTATGAGTTCTTGGTGATGTCATTTAGTTTGACAAATGCCCAGTTGCATTCAAGGACTTGATAAAAAAAAAAGAGTATTGAAGCCATCTCTGAATTAATTTGTTATTATAATTATTGATAATATACTAGAATATTTCAAGAGTGCAGATGATCATAAGCAATATTTAAAGATAGTATTACAAACTCCAAGGGAGTATCAGCTATATGCTAAGTTCTCAAAATATGAATTTTGACTTAGTAATAGTACTTTCTTAAGGTATGTGGCTAGCAAGATGGTATATAAGATAACCCTAAGAAAGCAAAAGTGGTACAGCAATATCCACATTTTGCTACAGTTACAGATGAAGATCCAAGTCCAATTTGCGCTTTCTGCTATGGTCTGTTGTCCATTCTATTTGAGCTGTGATTGGATCAGGTACATGAACATATGCTTGTAAAGCATCAATCAACTCCTCAGCATCTGAAGCTAAGATGAGAATTCGTTGTGCTGAGTGTGGGATAAACCTTTGTTCCACAGCATGATCAAGGAAAGATAACAAACCATCAAAGAAGTGATTAACATTTAATAAACCTATTGGTTTGTGATGCATATTTAGTTGTGCCCAAGAGACTATTTGGAAAATCTCCTCTAAAGTACCAAAACCACCTGGTAAGGCAATAAAGGCGTCAGCATTGCTCATCATTCTAGCCATGCGTTCATGCATGGAAGCTACTCTATATTCTTCCCCAATTGTTTTCCTTATGTTGCTGGATGCAGCTAGAGCTGTAGGAATAATACCTAGAACTTGGCATCCTCCTACATGTGCAGCTGTAGCCACACACCCCATTAACCCACAGTTACCTCCACCATAGACTAGATGAATTTTTCTTCTGGCCAGCACCATACCCAGGTTTTGTGCTGCTTTCACATATTCCCCATCTTTTCCAAGACTGGAACCACAAAAGACACAGATATTTCGAAATTGACGGAATGCGGTTCCCTCCATAATTTCTATCACCTTATAGAACTCAGAGAAGGGCATATTTATAATAGTTATGCGAATGGCCGGGTATTATTAGAACAACTATGTGAGTGATTGGTGAATATCAGCTAAATTAAAAGAAAAAAAAATTTCAAAAATGACGGAAAGCATGTATATGTACAGTAGTTATGACTTTGACTCATATTAAGCACATAAAGAGCATAAGATAAGATATCACCAGAAATCTGTCTTTTTCTTGTTGTCTTTGATGAAGTATTGATGTCTTGATTTTTGTAGAAAAGTTGTAGGTGATAGCCGTCATTGCAAAAAAAAAATGAAAATGAAAATGCAAACCAATTAATTGTTGAAGAGGAACAATCAAATGGTTTATTTTGTTTTCTCAATGTTTTTGCCAGTCGACTATTGGTTTATAAGTCGATTAACTATTTTGAGAAATTTTAATTTGGACTGGTTATTTACAGTTGATTGATTATATATATTTGAAACAACCAACTGCATCCTACCAGTTAACTATGTGCTCTTGTTATTCACAGACTTTATAGGCTCAGAAATATTTCTTTTCCATATGATATGCTTCCGCTGAATAACAATATCTTTGAATTAAATTTTGGCAAATATATTCAAAATTTGCGGCCATCGATTGCGGCCACCGATTTTTGTCGAAATAACAGCTAAATTTTGTTTACAGATTTTCAAGAATTACGGCCACCAATTTTAATTTCCTGTCAATGTTTTGTCCAAACTTCGACTTCCTATTTTGGCATCATGCTCTATTACGTGTTTCGCATTTTCTGCTGCTTTGTCTTACATTATATTTGGCATTAAATGCAAGATTCTTTTTCCTTATTATAAGGAGGGTTAATCTCTAATCTTTGGAACTTAGTTATTATGGTGTTCAACTGATTAGTAGATTAAAGTAATAGAGATTTTGAAAAGAATAGATGGATGATAATCTAATGGTGCTTTGACGAATATAATCAAAGAAATTAACGGTGTTGAAGTTTTTGAGGAGTAAAGTATGGAAAGTAAGATTTAAGTTAATCTCGAATTTTTTTTTAATTTGGAAACATGGAGAATATTTTGAGAATAATCTTCGAGAATAATATAAGTGATTAAGATATTTGTGTTAAGGATTTATACCTTACTAAATTGAGACTCATGTTGAGATTGGAAATTCACGTATGAATAATTGTTGAGAAAAGAGATTTCAGAAGAAGCCATAGATTGTAAATATGGATAACCTGAGGTAATAAAGATATACTGAGATATAAAAAATGGTACTAGTATAATGGTAAAAAGAAGATACAAGTGAAATTTTTCATTGGCAGGTATGTTGGCAAGTACGAAGTTAATATATTATCTCAAGAGAGTTATTCAGGAAGTCTAAAGATCTTTATTAGATTATAGTATGACTAATACTAAAATTAAATGATGTGTTTATACATTAGAAGTTATGCTTTAAGTATCTTTACATTATTGCGGTGGAAGTTGGGAGAAATTAATTGTCCTTAGTTGAACTTGCTCATAGCAGTAATTATCATGCCAATATACAATGGCATCATTTGAAGTTTTACATGAACATCATAGGTTTCTTAATATGTGAGTGCATTGAGAACAGTTAAACTTTGGAAATATAATTTGGAATAACATGCAATAAATAGAATATGAATTATCTAAATTGATGATGCTAGTTTGAAGAGCATGCTTCAAACATATGTTTTTGAGATAGGTAGGAGATTTCTTAACAGAATTTGTCTATAATAAAATGATATTAGAATATTTAAGCCTTATGTAAGAGGTGTTACAAATGTTCTGTTAAATGACTCAGTGGAGTAGATTTATTATAAGATTTCATTGATAAAGTGAAATTGATTAGAAAAAGAATACTAGAAACTCATTACAAGTCAAAAGTTTATAAGGACTATGAATGTTGAGCACTAGGAATTATCAATTGGTGATCACATATTCTTGAAGGACTCACCAATGAAAGAGGTAATGAGATTTGGAAAGAAATAAAAGTTACACCCTCGGTATATAGAACCATTTGAAATTCTTGATAGGATCGGTCTACCACTTGCATTGGATAATGTTTATCCAGTTTTTCATGTGTCTATACTACGAAAATATTTACCGGATTCTACACATGTTATACAGTGTCCATAGATTCAGTTACAGAAAGATTTAACCTAAGAGGAACAACCAGTAGCAATAGTGGACTGACAAGTAAAGAAGTTATGGTTAAAAGAAATACCTATAGTAAAGGTGATATGAAAAAAAATCACTCTTTTGAGAAAGCTACTTGGGAAAGAGAGGAGGATATACGGGCCAAATATCCGCATTTATTTGAACAATGAGGTTAGTGTTTATCTGCAACTGTGGTGGTGAAATTCGGGGACCAAATTTCTTTAAAGGGGGAAGAATGTAATAACCGTAAAATTTAACGAAAAATTCCAATTAAAGGGAATGTAGAATAAAAAAGAGAATTTTGACAATAGAGATAAGAACCAGTGAAAATATGTATATTTATTACATGGATTAAAGAATTACAAAAAAGAAATATGAGAATTTATATTTTGGCACGCTATTAGCAAAAATATTATTATTTATGTAGAAATAATTATGATTTGTTAAAAGTAAGTGGACTTTTAAGTAAAAGAAGTATTGTGTTGCTTAAAATAATTATATCGGCCTCTATTGCATTTTTATGGTATTTTAGAAATATTCTTTCTTTTAATATGAATAAAGATATTTGTTTTGAAATTTGTTTTAATATGATTTTTATCAAGAAAAATCATGATTTAAGAGTTTAACTAAAGGTTTAGGAGAAAGGAAATTTTTAGAAATTTTTGGGATATTTTATGATGAAAAATGAAATTTATATGAATTTTTATAAAAGAAAATCTTATTCTTAATTATTTAATAATTATTATAATATTTAAAAAAAAAACAGAAAGATGCATAGTAATGAATAGTGAGTGAATAGTGATCTCAAAATTTATCTTTCGATTTGGAGTGCTTAAGGGCTTACAATACCAAAACTAAAAGTGTTATTGGATTCACGACGAAGAGTACTTCAGTTTTGACCGATCAGTTTTTCAAATCAACCGTTGAATCGCCGTAGATCTGAAGTACAAAATCTCGGTAAAAGGTAAGTTCTGAAAAACCTTACTTAGAGACCTCAAATTAGAAATCTGACACCGTAGATGGGTTCAGAAGCTTGACAAACATTAGAATATGTAATTTTTTTGATCATTTGGTAATTTTTTATATGGCGGTGAATAGTAATTTTTGGCATGAATAGCGGTGGATGAATAGTAATTCCGGCGATAAATAGTGACGGTGAATAGTGTTTCCAGTGGTGAACAGTACCTCGAGCCCATTTAAGGTTTTTGGACCCTCCGGACACGTTTTTGAAGCTTATTTGGTCAAATTCAGACTAGAAACAAGGATTTTAGGGCTGTCCAATTTGGAGCCCTTACTTGTGAGTAGATAATTCTTCCTATAGCTTACTTTTACTCTTCTTGAACTTTTCATTGATAAATGAGTATGATTACATGTTATTTATATGTTCATATGTTTCTAAAATGGTTTGAAATATTTGAAATGATTGAAAAATGATATCTAGTTCAAGAAGAGTATGAGTTTTGAAATAGATTTTGAAATGCTTTGAATACAATAATTCTAAATGCATTTCGCATTACATGGCAAAGAAAATATGATATGCATGTGGCATTAATTTTACAGTGTTATATTTGCCTCGAATATGGGCATGATTATATGATTTCTCTGATTGGAAAATTTATAATAAAAGATTTTGTACTGAGACTGAAAGCTTTGTTTTGAATGATATGTAAAGTGATAAATTGCCGAATATGATTGTATGGCGAATTGTTTGATAATAATTCATTGCATATGATGGATATGCATTTTTTTTACATGTTTATATATTCATGTAAATATATATGTATTGATGAGAAATGACGAGATTATATGGCTTGAGACGATATTGTGAAGGTGGTATTAGTGGTAATGTGAGGAGGCAGTAGGGTGATGAACTCACATTCCCTAATTACCTATTGTGATGATGACAGTGGTAATGTGAGGAGGCAAAAGGGTGATGAACTCACATTCCCTGTTGATCTATTGAAGTTGTACTCAGTGGTAATGTGAGGAGGCAATAGGGTGATGAACTCACATTCCCTGATTACCTATTGTGATTGTGACTATGGTAATGTGAGGAGGCAGAAAGGTGATGAACTCACATTCCATATTTATCTATTGAGTTTATTGAAAGTTGTGACATACTTGAGTATTATATAAAAGAATTTATTTTTATTGCATAACAAATTCGATTTAAGATCAATTTGTATCATATGTGGTTACAGATATTTGTATGTGATTTGAACTGAGATGTTTTGAAATGCGGGTCCCATATGAATGTACTCCTGAATGTAACTTTTCAATATGAGAAACTTTGAAATGAAAAGTACATCCATATGTTGACCTAAGAGGTTATAGGGGGTGTTATCTGCTCACTGAGTTGTAAAACTCACTACACGATATGGATCTATTTTTCAGATAAAGACACAGAGTTTGGTCCAGCAACCCAGTGATCGACTAGAGGTTGTACTCCAGTGGTGAGCCTACATTGTTTCTAGGCTCTCAATGTTTTATAATTGCAAAATATTTGTACTCTAGAGTTGCTCTGAACGTCACAGGCAGGATCCTTGCTTCTACTGTTACTCTGGTGTTTATAGACGTAAACTGTATATTGTATATGTATATGGGAACTTATATGTATTGGTTTATATGATAAAGAATGGCATTATGTACATTTATGAAAAATATATGTGTATGGTATATGGATTTCACGTGCCCTAAAATTAGGGTCGTGACATATCATATGCACATATGCCATATAATCCAGTATAAAATTCTCAATATAATACAGATTTTCAGTCTTAGTACAGATTCATCTGTCATAAATTCCTCATTCAGGGTTTATCACATGTATATGCCTTTTCTCGAAGCAATCATATAGTTTTATAAATAATGCCACATGCCTAAATATTCACTTTATCATTTAATGAGAAATATATGTGAAATCAGATACATCATGAGTTTAGAAATCCATTTTCAAATACTATACTCTTCTTGAACCATATTTCAAATTGTAAGCAAATCAGTTAGTTTTAATGCTTTTCAGATTCATATAAAAGTGTAAATATCTCTTAAATATAATCAAATACATGTTCAAATATCAAGAAGAGTATAGGGCAAGTCATAGAAAGAATTATCTACTCACAAGGTAAGAGCTCCAGATTGGACAGCCCTAAATTGTACTTTTTCAATCCACATTTGACTAAACAAACTTCAAAAACGTGTCCGGAGAGTCCAAAAATCAAGGAAATGACTTTGGAAACTGATCATTGTTCATGACTAGAAAAAACTGTTCACGCCGGCGAAATCACTATTTATCATCGGAAAATACTATTCACCAAGAATAAAAAGTTGTCAGATAGCTGAAAGATTTCATATCCTATGATTTATCTAACTCTTCAATCCATCTACGGTGTCAGATTTCTAATTTGAAGTCTCTTAATAGAAGTTTCAGAACTTATATTTTTTTGAGATTTTCTACTTCCGTACGGCGATTCAACAACTGATTTGAGAAATTGTTCGGTCAAAATTGTAGCACTCTCCGTCCTGAATCCATTGGTACCATTAATTTTGAGATTGGAGACCTATAGACACTCCAAATTTAGATAGAAAAATAGAGATTACTATTCACTATTCACACTTCTTCCTTTTGCAACTCATTTCTGCGTCTTCCCCGTTCCTCTTTTATTATTTTTTTATAATAATAATAATTATTATTATTATTTAATAATTAAATATTTAAATTTATTATTATTTTATTTACCGTTTTCATCCTAAAACCTCCTATAAATTTCTAAAAATTTACATTTTCATAAAAACTTAGTTGAACTCTTAAATCATGATTTTTCTTGATAAAAATATTAATAAAACAAACCACAAAATAAATATCTTTATACATAATAAAAGAAAGAATATTTCTAAAAATGAAATAAAAATTTATTAAAGGCTAATATAATTATTGGAAACAAAACAATATTTACTTTAATTAAAAGTATACTTACTTTTAACAGAACATAATCATTTTTTAACAAATAAAAATATATATTTTATAGCAAAATATTATTATTTAAAAATTAAAATTACAGGATATTACATTCTTCTCCCCTTAAGAAATTCGGTCCCCGAATTTCAACCCATCCTACCACATGTAGGGAATGAAAACAAGACATAATTCGGAGTTACCAATCTTATTACTTAAATAATTGGGGATATCTCATCTATATGTCATCTTGTACTTCTCAGGTGGCTTCCTCACTTGAGTGGTTTTGTCATATAAATTTAACCATAGGGATTTCTTTCATCCATAAGTTTTTCACTTATCAATCAACAATAATCATCGATTTTTTCTTCCTCATAATTAAGCCAAGTTTATGTTCAGTTGAATTTCTTGAAATCTGATAACATGAGAAAAATCTGATAGGTACTTTCTTCTTTCCAAACCTCATTACCTCTTCCATTGGTAAGTCCTTAAAAAATATGTAGTCACCAACTGATAATTTCTAGTGCTCAACATTCATGGTCCCTTTGGACTTTTGGGCTGTATTGAATTATTTGTATTTCTTTTCTAATCAATTTCACTTTATACAAAGTACTCAACAAATTATATATATACATATAAGGAACTCTAAAACTATTGAGTATCTCATTTCTTTATATCCTTAAACTCGCATGCATATATCTATAAGTCGATATTAGGAAACACACACATAAAGGAACATATTCACCTTGATATTGGGTAACTATCTTTTCTTATTCCAAACTTCTATCAAGTCATTTTTGGTTTTCAAATGTCAACATCATCCAATGAATATCATTATCTTAATCTATCATCTATTTTTATCCTAAAATCCTTTAATCAATATGTTAAACATACGTAGTAATAAATCCACCAAATCTTTTATAACATTTATGTACCATTGACACATGTCTAATAATTCCAACTTACCTCATCACAGTAATTCTATATCATCTTATTAACACCATTAAACTCATTGTCAAATTTTTTAATAATTTCTTCTATCATATCCAAAACCATCTCATTCTAACTTATATCAATCCCGTTTAATTCATCCAATCATTTCAAGAAGATCTTTCCCAACAATTACTCATACATAAATTCTTAATTTCAACATAATTCACATCCTAGATACTAGATTCGATTTAGCATAATATAAACCTTTAACATAAATATCTCGATCACTTACATTATTTTCGGACATGATTATCAGAATATTCTCCATATTTTCAAATTAAGAGTTCCAAGATTAATTTAAATCTTAGTTCTCATATTTTATTTCTCAAGAACTTCAACACTACTAATTCTCCTGACTACATTCGCCAAAGCACCATAAGGCCATCATCCATCTATTTCTTTCAAACTTTTCATTACTTTAACCTACTAACCACTTAGACACCATAATAACTGAGTTTCAAAAAAAAAAATTAACCCTCCTTGTAATAAGAAAAAGAACCTTGCATTTAATGCCAATCATTAATCAAGGAGGATACAGTAGAACAGATGAAATGTATAATAGAGAACGGTGCCAAAATAGAAAGTCAAAAATTTGGACAAAGCGTTGGAGAGAGTTAAAATCGGTGGCCGCAAGTTTTGAATATATGTGTCAAAATTTACTTAAAATTTGTTGGTATTCGGTGGAAAGATAGTACATGGAAAAAGAAACATTTCTGAACTTATAAAAGTGTGAAAATCAAAGAATACGTAGTTAACTGGTAGGATGCAGTTGATTGCTTCAAAATATATATAATCAATCAACTATAAAATAACCAGTCCAAATTAAAATTTCTCAAAATAATTAGTCGACTTAATAATACCGATAGTCGACTAACAAGAACATTGAGAAAATAAGAAAAATCATTTAATTGTCCCTCTTCAATAATTATCTTATTTGCATCTTCACTTTTTGTTTTTTACAATAACGCCTATCATCTACAACTTCCCTACAAGAATCAAGACATCAATCCTTCATCAAGGACAACAAGAAAAAAAAATTTTTAGGTGATATCTTAATCTTATTCTCTTTATATGCCTAATATAAGCGACTATCACAATTACTGTATGTATACATACTTGCCGTCATTTTCAAAAATTTCACCTTCAATTTAGCTGATATTCATCAATCACTCACATAGTTGTTCTAATTATGCTTGCCCTATTCATATAGCTATCATATGTATGTCCTTCTCTGAATTCTATAAATACATACGTTAGTATCTTTATTTTCATTCTCAAAGTTAAAGTGTGTACAGCTATGGAGGGAACCGCATTCTGTCAGTTTTGAAATATTTGTGTCTTTTGTGGTTCCAGTCCTAGAAAAAATGGAGAATATGTGAAAGCAGCACAAAACCTGGGTATGGTGCTGGCTAGGAGGAAAATTTATTTAGTTTATGGTAGAGGTAACCGTGGGTTAATGGAGTGTGTGTTTACAGCTGTACATGTAGGAGGATGTCAAGTTCTAGGTATTATTCTTACAGCTCTACCTGCATCCAACATCATAGGAAAGACAATTGGGGAAGAATTTAAGGTTGCTTCCATGCATGAGCATATGGCTAGAATGATGAGCAATGTTGATGCCTTCATTGCCTTACCAGGGGATTTTAGTACTTTAGAGGAGATTTTTCAAATAGTCTCTTGGGCGCAACTAAATATGCATCACAAACCAATAGGTTTATTAAATGTTAACCACTTCTTTAATGGTCTATTGTCTTTTCTTGATCATGTTGTGGAACAAAGGTTCATATCACACTCAGCACGACGAATTTTCATCTCAGCTTCAGATGCCGAGGAGTTGATTGATGCTTTACAAGCATATGTTCATGTACCTGATCCAATTACAGCTCAAATAGAATGGACAACAGACAACAGTAGAAAGCGCAAATTATACTTAGATCTTCATCTCTAACTGTAGCAACATGTGGACATTGCTGTACCACTTTAGCTTTCTCAAGGTTTTCTTAGATACCATCTTGCTAGCCACATACCTTAAGAAAGTAATATTACTAAGTCAAAATTCGTATTTTGAGAACTTAGCATATAGCTGATACTCCCTTGGAGTTTGTAAAACTATCTTTAAATATTGCTTATGATCCTCTGAACTCTTGGAATATTCTAGTATATAATAACAACTTAATTCAGGGACGGCTTAATTACTTATTCATTAAATCTATGAATGTAGCTGGGGCATTTGTCAATCCAAATGACATAACTAAAAACTCATAGTGTCTATGCCGAATCTTGAAAGCAATTTTTGCAATATCATCTTCTCTTATCCTTAATTGATGATATCTAGATCTCAAATCAATTCAATTTTTTGAAAAACGTTGAGCACCCTGTAGCTCGTCAAAAAAATCATCTATTTGAGGTAATGTATTTATTTCACACTGTCAGCTTATTCAACTGTCTATAATCTATGTACAATCGCAACGATTTATCTTTTTTTTTTATAAATAGAACTGGAGTACTCTAAGAAAAAGTACTAGGGCATTTAAATCCCTTGTCTAACATGTCTTGTAACTATTTATTTTTCAATTCTTTAAGTTCAGTGGGTGCTATTCTATATGAGAATAGAGACATTGGTTAGGTTTCAGGAAATAAATCAATTCTAAATTTTATTTATCGTTTCAGGGTAATCCTTACAATTTCTTAGGAAACACATCAGGAAGTTCTCTAACCAATGGGACTTGATTTACATTAATGTATTTCATATATATATCTTTGACCACTGTCAGATATCATTGTCACCTTTTTGTAATAACTTATAGGCTGCTAAAGCAAAGATTAAATTATTAGATACTTCGCTACGGTCTCCTTGTATAAAGAAAGAAAATTTTTCAGAAATATTGAATTTAATCACCTTAAAATGACATTCCAAATGGCATGTCATAATACCAACCAATCCATTCTCAGTATCACATCAAAGTCTACCATATCTAGACAATCGGGTACAATGGATGTCACATTAAAAAATGATTATATTTGGTATCTGTCTCAATTCTTTGAATTCTTTAAGACGCATATCTCTTTCTATCACGGCCCCAAATGATGGAACACATGACCGGCACGGCATAAGGGTTTCCCCTTAGCCACAAGCCTAACACATAGCATGCACAAACCTCCAGCACACAATCCAGAGTACATAATAAATATAACTGGCCACATATGCCACATCCAATATTAGAAAAATACTGTATATATATATATATATATATATATCTCATGAATCCAACATCTGTGATTCAACTTGGCCCATGGTCTCATAATACAAACATCGTTGTAAAACATAAAACCATTTTTCTAAACAACACATCAAAATACGCAAGAAGCGAGGATCCTGCCTGTATGTTCATGGAGGTACACTAGACATAAACTAAACTAAACAAACAGTACAAAAGAGCCTTACCCAAACTAGGACTCACCAACGCTATCTTCAGCCTCTTACGAAGCTGTAGCTGAATCAAAGTCTCTTTGACTATCTGTGGGGAGGAAACAGAAGAGGGGTGAGATCACCACATCTCAGTGAATGGATAAATCATACTATAACAGAAACAGGGCAAACCAAGCACGAATGTTTCGCAATGAGTTTAATAATTGAAATCAAAATGTAAAGATAATAATAGAAACATTAAGCATTTAACCATAATTTATTGAAAGAAAAGCTAAACAGTTCAAATGTATGTTCAAAAGATAAAACATGATTAAATCAGTAACAGTAGAGAAAATCAATTATGCATGGTAAGTAATAAATGAAGTTATTTATGCAATAACAATGATGAATGAGATTGTTTAGAAATATTTAATCTTTAAGAAAAAATGCACTAGTTTATTGGAGGTTTTTCCTAACAGATCTATCATCTCCCCCAAGCACACAGTAAGGGTAGGGTAATCACTGTAGGCGTAGACATTAGTCCACCCTAAATCTCCCAAGCACACAACAAGGGTATGGTAATCACTGTAGGCGTAGACATAAGTCCACCCTAAATCCCGCAAGCACACAGCAAGGGAATGGTAATCACTGTAGGCGTAGACATAAGTCCACCCTAAATCCCTGTGTCTTAGGCAGTCATATGCCCGTCACAGTATCCTAGGCCGAAGCCTTCACATGACCATGATGCACCAGAGCTAGCACTCCCTGCAGCTAGCTAACAGTGATCTAAAAGGGTCCCTCCAATAGAAAACATTTGAAATATGCTATTCAAAGAGTTAAAAGTAAAACATTTCAATAACATTACAATAAAGCTATAATTCTCCATCTAACTCTTTTCATGCATAAAATCCGTTCTAAAATATATCTCATCCATGAACTCCCATGGAGACCTTTATAATCATAAACGTTCCCTTTTAAAAATAGATTGTCCGTAGACGTCATATAGATGCTCATCATGCATCAAATCATTTCATGGCTAACTTAGCTCATTTCTATGACTAAGTTTGCATTTCTATAAATCTAGCTCAAATAGAGAATTATCAGTCTAGATGTTTGCCCTGTATACCTATGGTTCAACTAGGATTGAAATTTATAATTTCTAACATGGTTGGAATATATTGGTTTTCAAAGCGGTAAAACAATTTAGTATACATTCCAACTAGTTAAAATCATATGAAAGAGTTATAAACTGAATTTGTAAAAAAAAAAAAGCGCTATAGTATGAAAAATCCACTCACCAGTAAGGGCTCCAGATTGGACAGCCCTAAAATCTTCGTTTATGGTTTGAATTCGGTAAAACAAACCCCAAAATCGAGTCCGGAAGGTCCAAAAACCTTAAATGAGCTTGGTTACTGTTCACCGCCAGAAAATACTATTTACCACCACTATTTATCGCCAAAAAATACTATCCACCGCCACTATTCATGCCAGAAATTACTATTCACCACCATATAAAAAGTTACCAAATCAACTAAACAATTTCATATCCTAATGTTTATCTAGGTTCTGAATCCATCTACGGAGTCAGATTTCTAATTAGAAGTTCCTAAGTAAGGTTTTTCAGAATTTACCTTTTACCAAGATTTTCTACTTCAGATCTACGGTGATTCAACGGTTGATTTGAAAAACTGATCGGTCAAAACTAAAGTACTCTTCGACCTGAATCCAATAACACTTTCAGTTTTGAAACCAAAAGCCAATCGGTACTCCAAATCGAAAGAAAATGTTGGATGTTACTATTCCTACACTATTCATTATTATACATCTTTTTTCCGTTTTTTTTTCTTCGAATTCGTTGCCCCGGTTTCTCATTTTATGGTTTTCTGAAACATTTGTTTTTTTTAATATAATAATAATTATTAAATAATTAATAATAGGATTTTCTTTTATAAAAATTCATATAAATTTCATTTTTTATCATAAAATATCCCAAAAAGTTTTAAAAATTTCCTTTCTCATAAATCTTTAGTTAAACTCTTAAATCATAATTTTTCTTAATAAAAATTGTAATAAAACAAATTTTAAAACAAATATCTTTATTCATATTAAAAGAAAGAATATTTCTAAAAATACCATACAAATTCATTAGAGGCCGATATAATTATTTTAAGCAACACAATACTTCTTTTACTTAAAAGTCCACTTACTTTTAACAAATCATAATCATTTCTACATAAATAAAAATATATTTTCTTATAGAAAAATACTATCATTTAAAATAATAATAATAATAATAAAAAAGTACGCGCCAAAACATAAATTCTCATATTTCTTTTGTAATTCTATAATCCATGTAATAAATATACATATTTTCTACGGTTCTTATCTCTATTGTCAACATTCTCTCTTTTATTCTAAATTTCCTTTAAATTGGATTTTTCGTTAAATTTTACGGTTATTACATTCTTCCCCCCTTAAAGAAATTCGGTCCCCGAATTTCATCACCACAGTTGCAGATAAACACTAACCTCATTGTTCAAACAAATACAGATATCTGACACATATATCCTCCTCTCTTTTTCAAGTAGTTTTCTCAAAAGAGTGATTTTTTTTTCATATCACCTTTACTGTAGATATTTCTTTTGACCGTAACTTCTTTATTTGTCTGACCACTATTGCTACTGGTTATTCCTCATGGGTTAAATTTTTTTGTAACTGAATCTATGGACACTATATAACATGTGTAGAATACGGTAAATATTTCCTTAGCATAGACATATGAAAAAAAATGGATGGACATTACCCAATTTAAGAGGTAAAGCCAAACAATAAGCCACTGAACCGATCCTATCAAGAATTTCAAATGGTTCTATATACCGAGGGTGTAACTTCCCTTTCTTTCAAAATCTCATTACCTCTTTCATTGGTGAGTCATTAAAGAATATATGGTCACCAACTGAAAATTCCTAGTGCTCAACATTCATGGTCCTTATAGACTTTTGACTAGTATTGAGTTACTCTTTTTCTAATCAATTTCACTTTATCAATGACATCTTATGATAAATATAACTCCACTGAGTCATTTAACAGAACATTTGTAACACCTCTTACATAAGGCTTAAATCTTCTAATATCATTTTATTATAGACAAATTCTACTAAGAAATCTCCTACCAATCTCAAAAACATATGCTTGAAGCATGCTCTCCAAGCTAGCATCATCAATTTAGATAAGTTATATTTTATCTATTGCATGTTATTCCAAATTAGATTTCCAAAGTTTAACTTTTCTCAATTCACTCACATATTAAGAAACCTATGATGTTCATGTAAAACTTCAAATGATGCCATTGTATATTGGCATGATAATTACTGCTATGAGCAAGTTCAACTAAAGACAATTAATTTCTCCCAACTTTCACCACAATAATATAAAGATACTTAAAGCATAACTTCTAATGTATAAACACATCATTTAAATTTTATATCAGTCATAGTATAATCTAATAAAGATCTTTAGACTTCCTGACTAACTCTCTTGAGATAATATATTCAATTCGTATTTGTCAACATACCCACCAATGAAAAATTTCACTTGTATCTTCTTTTTACCATTATACTAGTACCATTTTTTTTATATCTCAGTATATCCTTATTACCTCGGTTTATCCATATTTACAATCTATGGCTTCTTCTGAAATCTCTTTTCTCAACAATTATTCATACGTGAATTTCCAATCTCAACATAATTCACATATTAAATACTAAATTCGATTTAAACCTTTAACACAAATATCTTGATTACTTACATTATTTTCGGAGATGATTTTCAAAATATTCTCCATGTTTCCAAATTAAAAATTTCGATATTAACTTAAATATTATTTTCCATACTTTACTCCTCAGAAACTTCAACACCGTTAATTCCTTTGATTACATTCGTCAAAGCACCATTAGATCATCATCCATCTATTCTTTTCAAAATCCCTATTACTTTAATCTACTAATAAGTTGAACACCATAATAATTGAGTTCCATAGATTAGAAATTAACCCTCCTTATAGTAAGGAAAAAGAATTTTGCATTTAATACCAAATATTAATGTAGGACAATGTAGCAGAAAATACGAAACACGTAATAGAGCATGGTGCCAAAATAGGAAGTCAGAAATTTGGACAAAAATATCGACAGGAAATTAAAATCGGTGGCCGTATTTCTTGAAAATCTATAAACAAAATCTAGCTGTTATTTCGAAAAAAATCGGTGGCCGCAAATGTAACATCCTTAATTTCGTTTCTTTTATTGATAAAGGTACATAAAAAATTTAATTAAGGAAATAAAATTTATTAGACAATATTTTAGATATCTAAGGAAATATAATCCTTAGAAATTCTTCACCTTATGTATATGCATAGAAAATGTTTCTAACATTAAGAGAACAAATAAAGAAGAAAAATCTAATAGGAAAGAAATTAGAAATAACATACTAAAGAGATGCAAAATTCTTGGATAAGGAAGATAAATTTTTAGAAACAAGTAAAGGTCTTAAAATTTCAAAGAACATTGAATTAGGGTAATTTTTCCTAATTCAAGAACTATAGTTACTAAGTTTAAAATCTTTACCCATACATTGGGCTTTTACCTATGGACACTTCATATAGAGTTTTTCCACTTCACATAAGTTTCTAGCAAGCCCATTGGATAACCTAAACAAGAAATTAAACATAGACTTGGACTAGGATATAGTAATTTCACCAATAGCCCAAAAATTATGAAAATGTGACCAAGCCCACCAAGAAAGGAAGAATTTTATCCAAAGCAAAGAAAATGGGTAGGACAAGCCCATAATGGGTAAGAATAAGCCCAAATCCAAGAGGAAAAATAAAATAAAATAAATTAGATGATGATATAATAATAAGAATAAAGATTAGGTTACATGGCATTAAGACAAAAATTTAGCAAGTGGTGTGATTCTACATTCATCATTTAGGCAAGTGGCATGATAATACAAGGCTTTAGGACAAAAACATCTATATCCTTCACTCATAATTTTAGCAAGTGGTATGATAATACATGGTATTAGGACAAAACATTCATAGCCCACACAAATAATATCAACCAAATAATGGAGATTGAAGGGCTAGAAATTTGCCACTTAAAAAGGCAACCTATCATAATTGATTAAGACAAAAGAAAAATTAAATGAATCCCTAAATCAAAGGGACCTTGTCCCTTATCTTAAGAACATATGATCATAATTTTCAAAATACAAATCTCCTTTTCCTATGCATATCTTGACTAAGGAAGAGGAAGACAAGAACATAAGTTGTTTGTTTTCCAAAAATTCAACAAAGTTTATCTTAATTGTGATAAGGTAGATCCATGATCATGAAAGGTGAATTATTTGGTGGTCTATATAAGAGAACCCACCCTTACAACACTTTAATTTCGTCCAAGTGAGAAAGAGAGAGAAATAGAAGCAAGGTAGAGTGAGGAAAGGAGAGAAGAGAGAAGAAGAAAGGAAGGAAGAAGAAGGAGAAGTTTAGAAAGCTAAAGGTAAGTTTAACAATATTTCTTTTTGAAGAAAACTTTTGAAACTTATAATATTTATATGAGATTTTGATCTTAGAACTTTTATGATTGGTCATGATGTTGCTATATCATGTTACATATTGATCTTGCATGTGATGTATGTTTGAATACTTAGGTTGGTGTAGATAGTTCTGCATGGTTATGGCTATGGGTGGCAGAATTTTAAGTTTCGGTATTTTAATTTCTGGGAACAATCTATAAGGAATTAAAATAAATGGTTAACATAAGAATTAAAGATATATGTGTCCCGGATTTTTAGCCACTGGAATCATTCCATTTGGAGTCCATATGAGGTAGATATGGTCTGATTAGTAGTCAAAGGTCAGAAAATGAATCATCAGGGAAGAATATGTTAGGATAGCTTCGGTAATTTAATTTCTGGGAATTATTGGTAGGGAATTAAAATAAATGGTTAACATAAGAATTAAAGATAAATGTGTCATGGATTTTTAGCTACTGGAATCATTCCATTTGGAGTCCATATGAGGTAGCTATGGTCTGATTAGTAGTCAAAGGTCAGAAAATGAATCATCAGGGAAGAATATGTTAGGATAGCTTCGGTAATTTAATTTCTGGGAATTATTGGTAGGGAATTAAAATAAATGGTCAACATAAGAATTAAAGATATGTGTGTCATGGATTTTTAGCCACTGGAATCATTCAATTTGGAGTTCACATGTGGTAGATATGGTCCAATTAGTAAGCCAAGGTCAGAAAATGGTTCATCAGGGAAGATTATGTTAGGACGGCTTTTGTATTTTAATTTCTGGGAATTTTCTTTATGGAATTAAAATAAATGGTTAACATGAAAGTTATATATCTATGTCTCATGGAAATATACCCACTGGAATTATGCAATTTGGAGTTCATATGAGGTAGATATAATCCGATTAGTAAGCAGAGGTCAGAAAATGTTTATTCAGGGAAGAGTATGTTATTAATGCTTTAGTTTTTGAATTTCTGGGAATATTCTGTAGGGAATTAAAATAGCGCGCCAACATAACAATTATAGATATATGGCTCATGGATTTTTACCAACTGGAATAACGCAATTTGGAGTTCCAATTTGGGAGATATGGTCTAATTAGTCAGTAAAGGTCAGAACCTATCCGAGAGGAACTATCATGTACTTTGATGGAGTAATATCACCTTTGTTTCTTAATTTTTCGCTACAATGTTCAACATAATAGTTTTAGATAATTGTTTTATCTTGAAATAGACACCAAGATCACCTACATCAGAGTTAAATTGAGGGAGTTATGCTCTGATTAGTAAGAGAAGGTTAGATAGGATGAAAACCTGCATCAAGAAAATAAAGAAATAAAATTAGTATTTAAAAAAGAAGATGAATCTTAATAAATGACTAGTATAGCCATAGCCATTGCCATTGCATGAACTTACTACCATTTTAAGTGTGTAATTTTTAACATGGAATTTACCCTAGTACTCATATAAATTTACAAGAAGTTTTGAAAGTGCCGGTTTTTATTTGAAAAATCTTAGTATGCTCCGTGGTTGCAGTATTTTCACATCAGAAAAGAATTATTCTAGTTACTGGAAAACAAAATTGTGATTTGTGAAAAGTGCATGTCTAAGGAAAGCTCTGGCAAGGAAAGACATGGTACTTAAGCGTGTCCATTAGTGACCCACCTCTCTTTCCTGGGAACTTTTCTGGTGCGCTGTTTACAGACTACAATTACTATCCAGTTACTAAGGTATTAGTATGGAATTTTGACATGGAAATGTTTTATAAAGTGATATTTTAAATGGTTATGTTCATGGCATGATTACCAATGATTTATGGTAATAGTTATATTTTGATGAACATACTTGTTATTGAAAGCATATTTTTGGCTATCATTGTGAAAAGAAAAGAAATGAGCACGGTCACATGGCAATCCGTGTGGTGCACCAGTAGGGGACGCCCTACCAACGGTTATGATCATGTTAATAAGAAAAGAAAGAGAAAGTGTGCCATGTCGGACGGAGCGAGATAAGCCCGTACCGAAAAGTAGAGAATACTCACCCTGACCGGGGTAGCTTGAAGTAAGAATAAGTGGATAGCCATCATATGAAACTCGAAAAATAGTTATTCATACCATACATGTCATAACTGTATAATTTTCATGTGCATGATAAAGTGCATTCATGTGACTTAAAGATATTTTCTGTAGTTTATACAGCTGAACATGACATGATGAACTATATTGATGGTAAATTATGATTTATTGTTGAACTTACTGGGATTTAATTCTCACTATATTTCCATATCATGTTCAGAATAATAAATATGCAGATATTCTCTATGACACTTATTATCTCTGTACGTTGGATCGAGGTGCCCTACCTTGGGCAACTTCCAGTTATTTCTGATGTAACTGTCGTAGATGTAACTGAGATTCCGGTGGACGTGCCACCCGAACCAGTGTCCCCGGAAGTAGTCGATATAGATGATTAGAACTAATATGTATCTTTGTACAAATGTTTGTAAAATAATGGTGTGTAGTTTGTAAAATAATAGTGTGTATGGAAACTCAGTATTGTATAAATTAAATAAATGTTATATTGAGTTAAGTTGTAACGAGGTAATAACTTCATGGTATTTTTAAAAAATAAAAATTTACATAAATGGAGTTGTTACATAATTGGTATCAGAGCAGGTCGATCCTAGATGGCCAGTGGTTGGATGGTTATCTGAATCGATCTTATAGTGTCTTGAGTATGTTGTGGTTGTGCTGTGTAGGGGATCAGTGATTCCTATAGGTAAGAAATTACTAGTGTTTCCTATCTATATGCCGAGGTGGTGTTATGACTACTATTAAATATTTTTGAACTAACTATTGGGCTTGATCACCTCAATAGTAGCATAACTTTGTTTTGTACCATAGTAGGAAATGGCACCACCAAGGAGGAATCCAGCAACCAATGCAGAGGAAACCCTGCACAACCTGGCCACGGCAATTCGAGACCAAGTTATGACCACCAACCAAATTTTACAACATCTCCAGAATGCTAATAACACAAATGTTGAGATTGGTCCTAACAACCGGACGGCTGGAAAAGATAATGGTATATCCGAGTTCCTGAGGACTAGACCACCTTGTTTCCAAGGTGGTTATGACCCAACGGTAGCCGAAAGGTGGATTAGGGAATTAGAGAAAATCTTTGAAGTGATGGGCTGTACTGAAGAGCAGCAAATCATTTTTGCTGCATATATGTTAAAGGATGAAGCAGAATACTGGTGGCGTGGAGCTAGAGAACTTTTAGCTCATCAGGGAAGACAGATCACCTGGCAAGTGTTCAAGGACATTTTCTTTGAAAAGTACTTTCCAAGTACTGTACGGGCAGAGAAAGAGATCGAATTTCTCCAACTCAGGCAAGGAAGCATGACCGTGGACCAGTATATCGCAAGGTTCGAGGAGCTGTCTAAGTTCTCCTCTTATCTGCGATATAACCCAGATGAAGCATGGAAGGCGGTTAAGTTTGAAGCGGGACTAAACCCGGAGTTAAAGAATGCTGTTATAGCTCTGGAGATCAGGGAGTTTGTACCTCTGATAAATAAATGCAGACTCCTGGAAAAGAGTTTAAGGGCAGTGGAGGACGAGAAGCAAAGGCGAAACCTATGGAAAAGGAAGAAAAATTTTCCCAACCCTAGAAAGAACGTGAGAAGAAGTGGATATGGAGCTGGTAAGAGGCCATTGATTGCGGGTCCTAGGCCTTTTCAACAAGACCTCGCCTCAGTCAAGTGTGCTAAATGCGGACGCATGCATGGTAACCGGCCATGCTACATGGGACAAGATGTCTGCTTCAATTGCGGACAGAAGGGACATTTTGCGAAAAACTGCCCACAGAATGTAGGAAAGCAGCCAGAACAGAGGCCTCAGGTGAAAGGAAGGGTTTTCACCCTGAGCGGCCAAGAGGCAGCTCAATCTTCTGAAATGATTCAAGGTACATGCTATATTTATGGATTTGCTCTTATGGTGTTATTTGACTCTGGTGCTAGTCATTCATTTATATCGGAAGAATGTATTAGGAAGTTTCAGTTCCCTATTTCTGAAACTCCCTATGAGCTATCTGTAGTAACCCCTACAGGGGAACGGGTATTAACTTCCTTTGTATGTAAGGACTGTCAAGTCACCATCCAGGAGAAAACTTTTTCTGTAGACCTCGTCAGTTTACCTTTAAGAGGTATTGAGGTCATTCTAGGGTTAGACTGGATGTCTAGAAATCGAGTCTTGTTGAATTGTTGTAACAAGACCGTTGAATTTCTACCTTCTACTCCGAAAGAGGAGGTCCAGTTATTGATGTTAAATGCCAATCAAGTTAATAGGGAGTTGAAGAATGGAGTACTTGGATACATTCTCTTGTATTTATCAAACCTAGAAGTCGAACCAAAGCTTGATGAAATTCCAATAGCCAACGAGTTTCCTGAAGTGTTTCCATCAGATATTCCAGGCTTACCTCCCAAGAGAGAGATAGAGTTCTCTATTGATCTCCTACCTGGGACAGGGCCTATCTCTATTGCACCATATCGAATGGCCTCGAAGGAACTACAAGAACTAAAGAAGCAGTTGGAGGAACTATTAGACAAGCAATTCATTAAACCGAGTGTATCACCTTGGGGAGCTCCTGTATTGTTTGTTAAGAAGAAAGACGGGAGTTTGAGACTATGCATAGATTACAGACAGCTGAATAAGGTGACTATCAAAAATAAGTACCCTCTCCCTAGGATAGATGACTTATTGGATCAATTAAAGGGTGCCTCCATCTTTTCTAAAATTGACTTGCGGTCAGGATATCATCAGATTAGGATTAAGGAGGAGGACGTACCAAAAACTGCCTTCAGGACTAGGTATGGGCACTATGAGTTTCTCGTAATGCCCTTTGGGTTGACTAATGCACCTGCAATTTTCATGGATTACATGAATCGCATTTTTCGACCCTACCTAGATCAATTTGTTGTAGTGTTCATTGATGACATCTTGATATATTCTAAGAGTGAGAAAGAACATGAACAACATCTCCGAATCGTGCTGCAAGTGCTGAAAGAGAAAAAGTTATATGCTAAATTGGAGAAGTGTGAATTTTGGCTGTCAGAGGTGAAGTTTCTCGGACATGTCATCTCTAATAGAGGGGTAGCCGTAGATCCTAGCAAGACGGAAGCAGTGATTAAGTGGGAGACACCAAAGACGGTTACGGAAATCAGAAGTTTCCTTGGTTTGGCAGGATACTACAGGAGATTTATACAAAACTTCTCTCGTATAGCCTTGCCATTGACTAAATTGACCAGGAAGGGAATTCCTTTCAAATGGACTGATCAATGTGATGCTAGTTTTCAGGAGCTGAAGACAAGACTGACCACTCCTCCTGTTTTAATTATTCCAGACCCCACAGGACATTTTGAAGTGTATAGTGATGCTTCAAAGAAAGGGCTAGGGTGTGTGTTAATGCAAGACAAGAGAGTAGTTGCTTACGCCTCTAGACAACTAAGACCCCACGAAGGAAACTATCCAACCCATGATCTTGAATTAGCGGCAGTAGTGTTTGCCTTAAAGATTTGGCGACACTATTTGTACGGGGCAACCTTTGAAGTATATTGTGATCATAAGAGTCTTAAATACCTCTTTGATCAGAAGGAGTTAAATATGAGGCAACGAAGATGGGTAGAATTCCTCAATGACTACAAGTTTGAGATAAAGTATCATCCCGGAAAGGCGAATGTTGTAGCAGATGCCTTGAGTCGAAAATCTCTGCATATGGGTCAGATGATGGTGTATGAGATGCAGATGCTAGAGGAGTTTCGAAATTTGAAGCTAGCCACTACTCTTACTCCAAAGAATCTAGTCATTAATGGTTTAAGTATAGGGTCTGACCTTAGAGCCCAGATCAAAGAAGCTCAAGCTCACGATCAATACTTACAAGATCATAAAGACCAAGGTAATTTTTCTGTAATGGAAGATGGAGCAATCATGTATCAGGGAAGGATTTGTGTCCCTCAAGAACAAGAGTTGAGGACTAAGATACTGCAGGAAGCGCATCAAAGTAAATACACAATCCATCCTGGATGCACTAAAATGTACCAAGATTTAAAAAGGATGTATTGGTGGCCAGGGATGAAAAATGACATTGCTGAGTTTGTGGCGAAATGTCTCATTTGTCAAAAGGTGAAGGTGGAGCATCAAAAGCCAGCGGGATTTCTACAACCTCTTGAGATCCCTAAATGGAAATGGGATAGTATTTCGATGGACTTTGTTGTAGGTTTACCTAAGACCTCAGTGGGACATGACTCTATCTGGGTAATAGTTGACAGATTAACCAAATCTGCTCACTTTTTGCCCATAAAAATAAACTTTTCACTAGATAAATTGGCCCAATTGTACGTTCATGAAATAGTTAGACTCCATGGGATTCCCTTAAATATTGTTTCTGATAGAGATCCGAGATTCACGTCGAGGTTTTGGAAGGCATTGCAAGAAGCTTTTGGTACTCAATTGCGGTTCAGTACTGCCTACCATCCTCAAACTGACGGGCAGACAGAACGAACCATTCAAACCCTAGAAGATATGTTGAGGGCCTGTGTGATAGAGCAAGGTAAAGGATGGGATAAGTACCTACCTTTAGTAGAGTTTGCTTATAATAATAGCTATCACTCTAGCATTAAGATGGCCCCCTATGAAGCTTTATACGGTAGAAAGTGCCGATCTCCACTATGTTGGTTCGAGGTAGGAGAAAAGAACTTGTTAGGTCCTGATTTAGTTCAACAAACCACTGAACAAATCAGAATGATACGAAACAAAATACTTACAGCTCAGAGTCGGCAAAAGAGTTACTACGATAAGAGACATAGACCTCTAGAGTTTGAGGAAGGAGACCATGTATTTCTGAAACTTTCCCCGACTACTGGAGTTGGTAGGTCTCTCAAAACAAGAAAGCTAAGTCCGCGATTTTTAGGACCCTACCAAATTCTAAAGAAAGTTGGGACATCAGCATATCAAGTTGCTCTCCCACCTAATTTGTCCAACCTGCATAATGTTTTCCACGTATCACAGCTGCGGAAGTATCTTTCAGATTCATCACATATAATACTGGATGAACCAATCCAAATAAAGGAGAACATGACATACCAGCTAGTACCTGCATCCATATTGGACACTGACGTGAAGCAACTGAGAAATAAATCCATTCCCCTAGTTAAGGTGTTATGGGAAGGTTTGACTCCGGAAGAAGCAACTTGGGAGCTGGAAGAAGTCATGAGGAAGAAATATCCGCAATTGTTCTTATAAGGTAATTTCTGAAATTTTGAGGACAAAATTTCTTTTAGGGAGAGAGAAATGTAACATCCTTAATTTCGTTTCTTTTATTGATAAAGGTACATAAAAAATTTAATTAAGGAAATAAAATTTATTAGACAATATTTTAGATATCTAAGGAAATATAATCCTTAGAAATTCTTCACCTTATGTATATGCATAGAAAATGTTTCTAACATTAAGAGAACAAATAAAGAAGAAAAATCTAATAGGAAAGAAATTAGAAATAACATACTAAAGAGATGCAAAATTCTTGGATAAGGAAGATAAATTTTTAGAAACAAGTAAAGGTCTTAAAATTTCAAAGAACATTGAATTAGGGTAATTTTTCCTAATTCAAGAACTATAGTTACTAAGTTTAAAATCTTTACCCATACATTGGGCTTTTACCTATGGACACTTCATATAGAGTTTTTCCACTTCACATAAGTTTCTAGCAAGCCCATTGGATAACCTAAACAAGAAATTAAACATAGACTTGGACTAGGATATAGTAATTTCACCAATAGCCCAAAAATTATGAAAATGTGACCAAGCCCACCAAGAAAGGAAGAATTTTATCCAAAGCAAAGAAAATGGGTAGGACAAGCCCATAATGGGTAAGAATAAGCCCAAATCCAAGAGGAAAAATAAAATAAAATAAATTAGATGATGATATAATAATAAGAATAAAGATTAGGTTACATGGCATTAAGACAAAAATTTAGCAAGTGGTGTGATTCTACATTCATCATTTAGGCAAGTGGCATGATAATACAAGGCTTTAGGACAAAAACATCTATATCCTTCACTCATAATTTTAGCAAGTGGTATGATAATACATGGTATTAGGACAAAACATTCATAGCCCACACAAATAATATCAACCAAATAATGGAGATTGAAGGGCTAGAAATTTGCCACTTAAAAAGGCAACCTATCATAATTGATTAAGACAAAAGAAAAATTAAATGAATCCCTAAATCAAAGGGACCTTGTCCCTTATCTTAAGAACATATGATCATAATTTTCAAAATACAAATCTCCTTTTCCTATGCATATCTTGACTAAGGAAGAGGAAGACAAGAACATAAGTTGTTTGTTTTCCAAAAATTCAACAAAGTTTATCTTAATTGTGATAAGGTAGATCCATGATCATGAAAGGTGAATTATTTGGTGGTCTATATAAGAGAACCCACCCTTACAACACTTTAATTTCGTCCAAGTGAGAAAGAGAGAGAAATAGAAGCAAGGTAGAGTGAGGAAAGGAGAGAAGAGAGAAGAAGAAAGGAAGGAAGAAGAAGGAGAAGTTTAGAAAGCTAAAGGTAAGTTTAACAATATTTCTTTTTGAAGAAAACTTTTGAAACTTATAATATTTATATGAGATTTTGATCTTAGAACTTTTATGATTGGTCATGATGTTGCTATATCATGTTACATATTGATCTTGCATGTGATGTATGTTTGAATACTTAGGTTGGTGTAGATAGTTCTGCATGGTTATGGCTATGGGTGGCAGAATTTTAAGTTTCGGTATTTTAATTTCTGGGAACAATCTATAAGGAATTAAAATAAATGGTTAACATAAGAATTAAAGATATATGTGTCCCGGATTTTTAGCCACTGGAATCATTCCATTTGGAGTCCATATGAGGTAGATATGGTCTGATTAGTAGTCAAAGGTCAGAAAATGAATCATCAGGGAAGAATATGTTAGGATAGCTTCGGTAATTTAATTTCTGGGAATTATTGGTAGGGAATTAAAATAAATGGTTAACATAAGAATTAAAGATAAATGTGTCATGGATTTTTAGCTACTGGAATCATTCCATTTGGAGTCCATATGAGGTAGCTATGGTCTGATTAGTAGTCAAAGGTCAGAAAATGAATCATCAGGGAAGAATATGTTAGGATAGCTTCGGTAATTTAATTTCTGGGAATTATTGGTAGGGAATTAAAATAAATGGTCAACATAAGAATTAAAGATATGTGTGTCATGGATTTTTAGCCACTGGAATCATTCAATTTGGAGTTCACATGTGGTAGATATGGTCCAATTAGTAAGCCAAGGTCAGAAAATGGTTCATCAGGGAAGATTATGTTAGGACGGCTTTTGTATTTTAATTTCTGGGAATTTTCTTTATGGAATTAAAATAAATGGTTAACATGAAAGTTATATATCTATGTCTCATGGAAATATACCCACTGGAATTATGCAATTTGGAGTTCATATGAGGTAGATATAATCCGATTAGTAAGCAGAGGTCAGAAAATGTTTATTCAGGGAAGAGTATGTTATTAATGCTTTAGTTTTTGAATTTCTGGGAATATTCTGTAGGGAATTAAAATAGCGCGCCAACATAACAATTATAGATATATGGCTCATGGATTTTTACCAACTGGAATAACGCAATTTGGAGTTCCAATTTGGGAGATATGGTCTAATTAGTCAGTAAAGGTCAGAACCTATCCGAGAGGAACTATCATGTACTTTGATGGAGTAATATCACCTTTGTTTCTTAATTTTTCGCTACAATGTTCAACATAATAGTTTTAGATAATTGTTTTATCTTGAAATAGACACCAAGATCACCTACATCAGAGTTAAATTGAGGGAGTTATGCTCTGATTAGTAAGAGAAGGTTAGATAGGATGAAAACCTGCATCAAGAAAATAAAGAAATAAAATTAGTATTTAAAAAAGAAGATGAATCTTAATAAATGACTAGTATAGCCATAGCCATTGCCATTGCATGAACTTACTACCATTTTAAGTGTGTAATTTTTAACATGGAATTTACCCTAGTACTCATATAAATTTACAAGAAGTTTTGAAAGTGCCGGTTTTTATTTGAAAAATCTTAGTATGCTCCGTGGTTGCAGTATTTTCACATCAGAAAAGAATTATTCTAGTTACTGGAAAACAAAATTGTGATTTGTGAAAAGTGCATGTCTAAGGAAAGCTCTGGCAAGGAAAGACATGGTACTTAAGCGTGTCCATTAGTGACCCACCTCTCTTTCCTGGGAACTTTTCTGGTGCGCTGTTTACAGACTACAATTACTATCCAGTTACTAAGGTATTAGTATGGAATTTTGACATGGAAATGTTTTATAAAGTGATATTTTAAATGGTTATGTTCATGGCATGATTACCAATGATTTATGGTAATAGTTATATTTTGATGAACATACTTGTTATTGAAAGCATATTTTTGGCTATCATTGTGAAAAGAAAAGAAATGAGCACGGTCACATGGCAATCCGTGTGGTGCACCAGTAGGGGACGCCCTACCAACGGTTATGATCATGTTAATAAGAAAAGAAAGAGAAAGTGTGCCATGTCGGACGGAGCGAGATAAGCCCGTACCGAAAAGTAGAGAATACTCACCCTGACCGGGGTAGCTTGAAGTAAGAATAAGTGGATAGCCATCATATGAAACTCGAAAAATAGTTATTCATACCATACATGTCATAACTGTATAATTTTCATGTGCATGATAAAGTGCATTCATGTGACTTAAAGATATTTTCTGTAGTTTATACAGCTGAACATGACATGATGAACTATATTGATGGTAAATTATGATTTATTGTTGAACTTACTGGGATTTAATTCTCACTATATTTCCATATCATGTTCAGAATAATAAATATGCAGATATTCTCTATGACACTTATTATCTCTGTACGTTGGATCGAGGTGCCCTACCTTGGGCAACTTCCAGTTATTTCTGATGTAACTGTCGTAGATGTAACTGAGATTCCGGTGGACGTGCCACCCGAACCAGTGTCCCCGGAAGTAGTCGATATAGATGATTAGAACTAATATGTATCTTTGTACAAATGTTTGTAAAATAATGGTGTGTAGTTTGTAAAATAATAGTGTGTATGGAAACTCAGTATTGTATAAATTAAATAAATGTTATATTGAGTTAAGTTGTAACGAGGTAATAACTTCATGGTATTTTTAAAAAATAAAAATTTACATAAATGGAGTTGTTACAGCAAATTTTGAATATATGTGCCAAAATTTAATTCAAAGCTATCGTTATTCGGTGAAAGAATATCATATGAAAAATAATTATTTCTCAGCTTATAAAAGTTTGTGAGAAGCAAAGAACACGTAGTTAACTGGTAGGATGCAGTTGTTTGCTTCAAAACAGATGTAATCAATCAACTGTAAAATAACTAGTCCAAATTAAAATTTCTCAAAATAGCTAGTCGACTTATAAACCAATAGTCGACTGGTAAGAACATTGGGAAAAAACAAGATAAATCTTTTGATTGTCCCTCTTCAACAACTAACTGGTTTGCATTTTTCAATCTTTTCTCTTTACGTGCTTAATATGGTCACAGTCATAACTACTGTATATATACATGCTTACTGTCATTTTTGAAAATTTCATCTTCAATTTAGCTGATATCTATCAATCACTCACATAGTTGTTCTCATTATGTCTAGCCTATTCGAATAGCTATTATAAGTATGCTTTTCTCTGAGTTCTGTAAATGCACACATTAGTATCTTTATTTTTATACTCAAAATTAGGGTGTGTGCAGCTATGGAGGGAATTGCATTTCGTCAATTTCGAAATGTTTGCATCTTTTGTGGTTATAGTCTTGGAAAGGACGGAGAATATGTGAAAGCAGCACAAAACCTGGGTATGGTGCTGGCCAGGAGAAAAATTCATCTAGTCTATGGTGGAGGTAACCGTGGGTTAATGGGATGTGTGTCTACAGCTGTACATGTAGGAGGATGCCAAGTTCTAGGTATTATTCTTACAGCTCTAGCTGCATCTAACATCGTAGGAAAAACAATTGGGGAAGAATGTAGAGTAGCTTCCATGCATGAACGCATGGCTAGAATGATGAGCAATGCTGACGCCTTCATTGCCTTACCAGGTGGTTTTGGTACTTTAGAAGAAATTTTCCAAATAGACTCTTGGGCACAACTAAATATGCATCACAAACCAATAAGTTTGTTAAACGTTAATCACTTCTTTGATGGTTTGTTGTCTTTTCTAGATCAAACTGTGGAACAAAAGTTTATCCCACACTCAGCACGACGAATTCTTATCCCGGCTTCAAATGTTGAGGAATTGATTGATGTCTTACAAGCATATGTTCATGTACCTGATTCAACTATAGCTCGAATAGAATGGACAACAGACCATAGCAGAAAGCGCAAATTGGACTTGGATTTTCATCTGTAACTGTAGCAAGATGTGGACATTGCTGTACCACTTTTACTTTCTTAGGGTTATCTTGGACACCATCTTGCTAGCCACATACCTTAAGAAAGTACTATTACAAAGTCAAAATTCATATTTTGAGAACTTAGCATATAGCTTATACTCCCTTGGATTTTGTAATACTATCTTTAAATATTGCTTATGATCCTCTAAACTCTTGAAATATTCTAATAAATATAATAACAACTTGATTTAGGGATGGCTTAATTACTTATTCATTAACTCTATGAATGTAGCTGGGGCATTTGTCAATCCAAATAACATAACTATAAACTCATAGTGTCCATGCCGAATCCTGAAAGCAAATTGTTTTTAATATCCTCTTTTCTTATCCTTAATTGATGATATCTAAATATCAAAGCAAGTTAAATTTTTTTTTTTTGAAAAATGTTGAGCACTTTCTAACTGATCAAATAGATCATCTATACGAGGTAATGAGTATTTATTCCACATTGTTACTTTATTCAATTGTCTATAATCTATGCATAGTCATAGTGATCAATCTTTCTTTTTCACAGGTAGAACTGGAGCACTCCAAGTGAAAGTTCTAGGGCTTTTAAATCCCTTGTCTAACATGTCTTGTAACTACTTCTTTTTTAGTTCTTTAAGTTCAGTAGGTGCCATTCTATATGGAAATATAGACGATGATCAGGAAATAAATCAATACCAAATTCTATTTATTATTTCGGGGTAATCCTGGCAATTCCTCAGGAATTATATCAGAAAATTCTCTAATCACTGAAACTTGATTTACAGTGGTATACTTTATATCAGCATCTCTCACCACTGCCAACTATTCTTGGCACCTTTTTGTAATCACTTATGGACTGCTAAAGCAGATATTAGGTTACTGGGTATCTCACTAAGATTTCTTTGTATCAAGAGAGAAATTTCTCCAAGAATATTGAATTTAATCACCTTCTAGTGATATTTCAAAATAACATGACATAAGCCAACAAATTCATTCTCAATATCACATCACAATCTACCATATCCAGACAACCGGGTACAACGGATATCACATTCAGAAACCATCATGATGTCACATTCAGAAACCATCATATTTGGTATCTGTCTCAATTTCTTAAATTCTTTAAGACGCATCTCACTATAAAACAGAGATAGCCCAACCGCCACTTAACCATGCCAACATAGCATACTAGAAACTGACTTACTTGAACTAAAGAACAACATCCTATCGAACCCCTTTAGCAGCACTGTGAGTATAAGCATGTCTGGATTCATACCCATACTCAAAGTCCTACCTAAAGGTCAGTTACTCCATGAACACAGGAAAACCTAAAGCTCTGATACCACTCTATCACGGCCCCAAATGATGGAACACATGACCGGCACGGCATAAGGGTTTTCCCTTAGCCGCAAGCCTAACACATAGCATGCACAAACCTCCAGCACACAATCCAGAGTACATAATAAATATAACTGGCCACATATGCCACATCCAATATTAGAAAAATACTATATATATATATATATATATATATATATATATATATATATTTATATATCTCATGAATCCAACATCTGTGATTCAACTTGGCCTATGGTCTCATAATACAAACATCGTTGTAAAACATAAAACCATTTTTCTAAACAACACATCAAAATACGCAATAAGCGAGGATCCTGCCTGTATGTTCATGGAGGTACACTAGACATAAACTAAACTAAACAAACAGTACAAAAGAGCCTTACCCAAACTAGGACTCACCAACGCTATCTTCAGCCTCTTACGAAGCTGTAGCTGAATCAAAGTCTCTTTGACTATCTGTGGGGAGGAAACAGAAGAAGGGTGAGATCACCACATCTCAGTGAATGGATAAATCACACTTTAACAGAAATAGGGCAAACCAAGCACGAATGTTTCGCAATGAGTTTAATAATTGAAATCAAAGTGTAAAGATAATAATAGAAACATTAAGCATTTAACCATAATTTATTGAAAGAAAAGCTAAACAGTTCAAATGTATGTTCAAAAGATAAAACATGATTAAATCAGTAACAGTAGAGCAAATCAATTATGCATGGTAAGTAATAAATGAAGTTATTTATGCAATAATAATGATGAATGAGATTGTTTAGAAATATTTAATCTTTAAGAAAAAATGCACTAGTTTATTGGAGGTTTTTTCTAACAGATCTATCATCTCCCCCAAGCACACAACAAGGGTAGGGTAATCACTGTAGGCGTAGACATAAGTCCACCCTAAATCTCCCAAGCACATAGCAAGGGTATGGTAATCACTGTAGGCGTAGACATAAGTCCACCCTAAATCCCGCAAGCATACAGCAAGGGTATGATAATCACTATAGGCGTAGACATAAGTCTATCCTAAATCCCTGTGTCTTAGGCAGTCATATGCCCGTCACAGTATCCTAGGCCGAAGCCTTCACATGACCATGGTGCACCAGGGCTAGCACTCCCTGCGGCTAGCTAACAGTGATCTAAAAGGGTCCCTCCAATAGAAAACATTTGAAATATGCTATTCAAAGAGTTAAAAGTAAAACATTTCAATAAAATTACAATAAAGCTATAATTCTCCATCTAACTCTTTTCATGCATAAAATTCCGTTCTAAAATATATCTCATCCATGAATTCTCACGGAGACCTTTATAATCATAAACTTTCCCTTTTAAACATAGATCGTCCGTAGACGTCATATAGATGCTCATCATGCATCAAATCATTTCATGGCTAACTTAGTTCATTTCTATGACTAAGTTTGCATTTCTATAAATCTAGCTCAAATGGAGAATTATCAGTCTAGATGTTTGCCCTGTATACCTATGGTTCAACTAGGATTGAAATTTATAATTTCTAACATGGTTGGAACATATTGGATTTCAAAGCGGTAAAACAATTTAGCATACATTCCAACTAGTTAAAATCATATGAAAGAGTTATAAACTGAATTTGTAAAAAAAAATGCGCTATAGTATGAAAAACCCACTCACCGGTAAGGGCTCCAGATTGGACAGCCCTAAAATCCTCGTTTATGGTCTGAATTCGGTAAAACAAACCCCAAAATCGAGTCTGGAAGGTTCAAAAACCTTAAATGAGCTTGGCTACTGTTCACCGCCAAAAAACACTATTCACCGCCGAAAAACAATATTCACAGCAACTATTCATGCCGAAAATCACTATTCACCACCATATAAAAAGTTACCAAATCAACTAAACAATTTCATATCCTAATATTTATCTAGGTTTTGAATCCATCTACGAAGTCAGATTTCTAATTAAAAGTTCTTAAGTAAGGTTTTTCAGAACTTACCTTTTATCGAGATTTTCTACTTCAGATCTACGGCGATTCAACGGTTGATTTGAAAAACTGATCGGTCAAAACTGAAGTACTCTTCATCCTGAATCCAATAACACTTTCAGTTTTGAAACCAAAAGCCAATCGGTACTCCAAACCGAAAGAAAATGTTGGATGTTACTATTCCTACACTATTCACTACTATACATCTTTTTTCCATTTTTTTTCTTCGAATTCGTCGCCCCGGTTTCTCATTTTATGGTTTTTTGAAACCTTTGTTTTTTTTAATATAATAATAATTATTAAATAATTAATAATAGGATTTTCTTTTATAAAAATTCATATAAATTCCATTTTTCATAATAAAATATCCCAAAAATTTCTAAAAATTTCCTTTCTCAAATCTTTAGTTAAACTCTTAAATCATAATTTTTCTTAATAAAAATTGTAATAAAAAAAATTTTAAAACAAATATCTTTATTCATATTAAAAGAAAGAATATTTCTAAAAATACCATACAAATTCATTAGAAGCCGATATAATTTTTTTAAGCAACACAATACTTCTTTTACTTAAAAGTCCACTTACTTTTAACAAATCATAATCATTTCTACATAAATAAAAATATATTTTCTTATAGCAAAATACTATCATTTAATAATAATAATAATAATAATAATAAAAGTATGCGCCAAAACATAAATTCTTATATTTCTTTTGTAATTCTTTAATCCATGTAATAAATATACATATTTTCTACGGTTCTTATCTCTATTGTCAAAATTCTCTCTTTTATTCTAAATTTCCTTTAAATTGGAATTTTCGTTAAATTTTACGGTTATTACACTTTCACTTTCAAGCTGTAATTGATCCATAGATACCTCTTAAGATGATACAATATTCAATCTATCTTATACTATAAACTTTAGCAATTTGGAATAGAAATAAATTTGAAACCCTATAGAATCCCTCAGCAGCACCTGAAGTATAAATATGTCTGGCTCATATCCATACTAAAGGTCCTACTAAAGAATTCTTTGCTCTGATAGCCACAAGGAAACCTAATGCTCTGATACCAACTTGTCACGCCCCTAATTTTAGAGCACGTGAAACACATACTTTATGATCATATATTTTTCATAATATATATAATTCACTCTTTTACAGTTATGTATTTTCATATATACACCAAATCTATAAACATCAAAATACAGCAGAAGCAGGGATCCTGCCTGTGGCGTTCAGAGCAACTCTAAAGTACAATTATATTACAATTCATAAGTAATGCTATAATAACGATAATAAAATCATGGTATGCATCAACATAATTTTTATGAAAACATTTCGAGGATCCCATATCAGAACCATCATATCAGAGTTTAATCTCTTCCGTACTTTGGTAGTATAGGATTTGCCTAAACTCAGCATCCCACTGAGGTTTGCCCTACTACCATTCAAGAGGACATGTGAAGGGACTCTATATGGGTTTTTCCTAAGCACATAGCAAGGGAAGGCAAATCACATCTCATATAGTTGGCATCTCGCCCATATAGGAGGCATCCTGCACTCCTTCACATATCATCTCCTGTGTGTTGGCCGACACACGAGGCTAGCACCACCCCCTGCTAGCTGATTTATCAAGGTGCACCAAGGCTAACATCACATGTTGTTAGCAGATAGTGTTTCCAATAGAATTCCTCCACAAGAAATATCATATGCACACATGCCATATAATCTAGTATAAAATTCTCAATATAATACAAATTTTCAGTCTCAATACAAATTCATCTGTTATAAATTCCCCATTCAGGGTTTATCACATGTACATGCCTTTTCTCAAGGCAATCCTATAGCTTTATAAATAATGCCACATGCATAAATATTCACTTTATCATTTAATGAGAAATACATGTGAAATCAGATACATCATGAGTTCAGAAATCCATTTTTAAATACTATACTCTTCTTGAACCATATTTCAAATTGTAAGTAAATCAGATAATTTTAATGCTTTTCAGATTCATATAAAAGTGTAAATATCTCTTAAACATAATCAAATACATGTTCAAATATCAAGAAGAGTATAGGGCAAGTCTTAGAAAGAATCATCTACTCACAGGGTAAGGGCTTCAGATTGGACAGTCCTAAATTGTACTTTTCCAATCCACATTTGACTAAACAGACTTCAAAAACGTGTCCGGAGGGTCCAAAAATCAAGAAAATGACTTCAGGAACTGGTCATTGTTCATAGCTGAAAAATACTGTTCACACCGGCAAAATCACTATTCATCACCGGAAAATACTATTCACCAAGAACAAAAAGTTATCAGATAGCTGAAAGATTTCATTTCCTAAGATTTATCTAACTCCTGATTCATCTACGATGTTGGATTTCCAATTTGAAGTCTCTAAATAGAAGTTTCAGAACTTACTTTTTTCTGAGATTTTCTACTTCCGATCTACGGCGATTCAACGACTGATTTGAGAAATTGTTCGGTCAAAATTGTAGTACTCTCCGTCCTGAATCCATTGGTACCATTAGTTTTGAAATCGGAGGCCTATAAACACTCCAGATCTAGAGTGAAAAGTAGAAGTTACTATTCACTATTCACACTTGTTCCTTCTGCAACTCGTTTTTGCGTCTTCCCCGTTCCTCTTTTATTATTTCTTTATAATTATAATAATAATTATTTAATAATTATATATTTAGATTTTTTGTTTATTTTATTTCTTATATATTCTTATAAATACTGTTTTTCATCCTAAAACCACCTAAAAATTTCTAAAAGTTTACATTTTCATAAAACTTTAATTGAACTCTTAAATCATGTTTTTTCTTGATAAAAATCTTAATAAAACAAATCAAAAAATAAATATCTTTATACATAATAAAAGAAAGAATATTTCTAAAAATGAAAGAAAATTTTATTAAAGGCTAATATAATTATTGAAAACAAAACAATAATTACTTTAATTAAAAGTATACTTGCTTTTAGCATAATATAATCATTTTTAAACAAATAAAAATATATTTGTTTATAGCAAAATATTATTATTTAAAAATAAAAATGATAGGATATTACACAATTCCAAATTATGAATCTTCGACTTGATTGAGGATGACCATAAATGAAATAAATATATATAAAAAATACCTGCAGCGTCCTTTGAATCAACATGAATCCAGTTTTGGTTCATTTCCTACACAACACAAAATTGAGAAGCAAAACATGCCAAAACCAAATCACCTTGATCATCTATTAGATCTATTCCGATCGTATGATCATAGCCCAAATTTTTAGAATTCTAGACACACAAAAGATAGACGAATCATGGTCTCTACTAGCAATATAAACTCTAGTTTCTCCTTCTGCACCAGTTGTTTCAACCTGTGAATTGTTGAAGTGCAACTTAAACCTTAGCAATTCAAACTGAGGATCTTCATGAAGAATTGGAATGCTGAGAAGGGCCAGCTTCCCAACACCCATCTTGATCAGTAGAAAAGTAGTTAGTGGAAATTGGTTTAGGAAAAGAAAATAAAATATCATCCTCTTAAGACTCCAAATTGCTACTCCTAGATAAACAAGAAGCATCTACGTTGTCGACTAGAATAAAATAAGCAACTTAATTTGATTTTCTTCCTTCTTCTTTTTATCATTAATAGTTCCGAAATATCTTTAATTCTGCCTTTATTGGGGAGTCTTTTTCTTTTCCTTAAATACCGTTCTCTAGTTGGTGGAAGTTTATCAATCAACAAGGGAGAAGGTAGTTGTAAGCAATAACAATTCTGACTCCATCTTGATTTTCTTCTTAAACACTATATTTGCAAGAAACATAGCCACATATAGCAAAAAAACCAGTTTAAATGGGACATTAGAAAAGTCCCATGTTTGCTTAGCATATAAATCAAAGTAGAATGAGAGTAGGAAATAGTTCAATTATTTTATCTGGGTAAACAATCAAATCCAAGCCAAGAAATTAGGAGGAACATTTTTTATAACAATTCCCAAACCTTTATTAAGCTTTAGCGAAGCACCTGCCCAAGGACAAAAAGAGTTAGTGAAATCATCAATCTTGGGTGCTCTATGCCAATTCAAAAAGGAATTAAACTAATTTCCATAACTTGAGCCAATTCAAAATAATCCACATTAGGTCCATTAATGCACATTCGATAATCAAAGTAAGATAAAGAGGCAGAGCTAGATCCAGATAGTGAGAAATACCTAGAGTCAACTTCCATAACAATTGCAAAATTGTGATCAAGGTCAAGTGGTTCATCCTCCTAAGGCAGTGATAAACTCTCAAAGCAATCAACATATACTCCTAATTTAGATCGAAATCACATGCTAAAATTGTATATGCAGTTGAGTGTACTTGTTCTATTACTCTAGAAACTGACTTACTCAAGGAATTTCCTGTAGCTTCATAATATGAAGTGAGTAACTGACGTAGAATACATCATTTCTAATTTTTTTAAACTATATGTCATCATGTATGTCATGCCCCAAATTAATGGAACGTGAATAATACAACTAACAGATATCTTACTCTTATTTATTTGTATACGGCTTCACAATATCACATAACAGGAAAATATCATACGTTTACAAGTTTCCAATATAACTAATTATACATGTCAAAGCTACACTTAACAATATTACAACAGAAGTAGGGATACTGCCTGTGGCGTCCAAAATATACTCTAAATTACAATAATATAATATTTTAAAAAATTTCGAGCCTTGGAAGCAATGTAGGCTCAACCAAAGAATATAACACCTAGCGGATCATGTAGCTACAGGGCCAACATCTGTATCTTTATCTGAAAAATATGAAAATATCATGTAGTGAGTTTGACAACTCAGTGAGCAGATAATACCTCCTATGACCTCTCAAATCAACATATGGATATACTCATATATTAAAATTTATCACATCAAAAATTACAGCTTAAAAGTACATCCATATGGGACTCGCATTTTCAAATAATTTCAATTCAAATCATCTTCAGATATCTGTAACCATATATGATACAATATGATCATTAACCAAACATTGATATGCATTAAAAACATTTCTTATAAAAATATTAGGAGAATCTCATATCAGAACTACCATATTAGAGTTCAATCCCTTCTGTACTTTGTCAGTGTAGGATTTTCCTATACTTAGCATTTCAGCTAAGGTTTGCCCTACCACCATTCAAGAGGACACGTGAAGGGACTCTAATATGGGCAATCTCTTAAGCAAAAAGCAAGGGAAGACAAATCACATCTCATATAACTAGCATCTCGCCCAGATAGGAGGCATTCTGTTCTCCATCACATATCATATCCCGTGTGTTGGCCTTTACATGAGGCTAGCACCACCCCTGCTAGCTGAGGTATCAAGGTGCACCAAAGCTAACATCACCTGCTGTTAGCGGAAACCATTTATAATAGGATTCCTCTGCAAAATTATCATATGCACATATTCCATATCATTCAAAACAGAGCTTTTAGTATAATATAGAATCTTCGTCTCAATATAGATCATCTGTTATAAATTACCCATTCAGAGTTTATCACATATACATGCCCTTCTTGAGGTAATCATATAGTTTTATAAATCAATGTCACGTGCATAAATACTCACTTTAGCATTTAATGAGAAATACATGTGAAATCAAATATACCATGAATTCAAAAATCTATTTTCAAAACTATACTCTTCTTGAACTATATTCCAAACTGTAACAATTCAGATAATTTTAATGCATTTCAAGAACATATAAAAGTGTAAATATCTCATAAACATAATCAAATACACGTTTAAAGATCAAGAAGAGTATAGAATAATTCATAGAAAGAATTATCCACTCACAAAGTTAGGGTGCCATGTTGGGCATCCCCAAAATCCATGTTTCCGATCCAAATTTGGAAAAATAAATCCTAAAAATGAGTTTGAAAAGTCCAAAAACTTTGAAAATGACTTTGGCTTTGCAAAATTTGGCCTCCGAAAGCTCGATCAATGCAAGTCAACGTAACAGGGGCTGGATGTCATGCGCTGCACGCGCCACCAGGGAGGCTATGCGTGGGTATCACTCGCCAAGGGAGAAGCGACGCGTGAGGGCGCGTGCAAGGGAGGATGGTCTTGAAATTTGATATCTTAAAGTTTCAACACCTTCTAGATCGATTTACGGTGTTAATTTTTGTGTTTGAGAGCCACAGATATGAGTTTCGGAGATTACCTTTTTAGGTGATTTTTTTCTCCATTTTCCAACCAATCTCTGACCAATTTTCTAGAAACCAATCAGATGGATTTGTAGAACTCTTCGTCCTAAGTCCGTTGATGGTGGTGGTGTCAAAATTCGAGGTCCAGAAGCGGTGAAATCTTATAGAGAAGTTTTAGGGTTTCGGGAGAGAAAATTTGAAGGTGAGAGAGAAATTTAGATTTTGCATTGTGTGGTTGAGGCCCTTAAAATATCCTGGGAGACCTTTCTACAAAAATTCAATTTTAGAGGGAGGTCCTTACAAATTTTTCTTATTTATATTTTGACCCCTAAACTTTTAAGAAATTACATTTTGGTCCCAAAACGTAAATTCTCATATTTCTTTGTAATTCTTTAACCCATGTAATAAATATATATATTTTCAACGGTTCTTATCTCCATTTTTAAAATCCTCTCGTTTATTCAAAATTTTCTTTAATTTAGAGTTTTCTTTAAATTTAAGGCTATTGCAGTGTCAACTCCATTGTTAAATCACACGAGTACATGTGCCCACAGATATGTTAAACACAGTCTCTAATATCCTCTGATATAAACCAACTTAACTCTACTTCAAAAATTAACTTATAAAAAAGGACTGCTTATATATATAACACCTAAAATCTTTTTCATTAACTTATGTGGAACACATCACTTCATATTCACGTGATCTTTTTGCATATTATTTGTTAATAAAACGAGACATTATCCTTCATTACAACAGCAACCACCTGTCCTCTATAGCCATTATTTCTTGAATAAAAAAGCAAATATTGCTCACGATTTGCTTCACTATTATTTACTTGCCCATAAAGTTTCTCTTGAACACCAACACTTGGACTTTCATCTAACCCATCATCTTTATTTTCTTGCAAATGAAGTTTTTGTAGGAAGCTGCAACTTGGGTCATTATCCCTTACATAGTATGGAGTCAATCTAGCATTCCTTTTAGAGATTTGCCTCGAGTCCAAAATCTATCTTGGAATAGTTACCCATTTTGCTATGCCTGCAAAGAAATGCCTAGAACCATAAAATTTAAAATGCCACGTACCTCTTAATCTTCTAACCGAGCTAAGTTCTCATGGTTGTATCAGAAGACTTCTTTGTTGATCCTCACCTAGCTGCACCTCAATTTCATATTTTGATCATATTGTAAATATGAAATGGCTAAAATATCTACATATGTGTCCTAATTGAAATACCATATTTCTAAGGTGTCCTTTGACCTTGATCTCCTCCTCTATTAGATTGACTATTCTTCCTTCTACCTATATCACCTTAAGCCTCACTACAATGTTCTTTATATGTCAAAAAACTTGATCCTTGAGAACTAGAATGATCTAAGTCTAGAAAGAAGATTATTCTCTTTTTAGTACCTCTAGAAAACCTTTTCTGAGAAGACTCATAACAAGTTGATTTTGCAAATAAAAAATTTGATTGACTTGTTTTGCTGATAGTAGACATTGCTTAGGGAGATGTCCAATGCAACCACAATTTTGACAAATTTCAGAAACTCTTTCCATAACGACAAGCAATCCAGAAAGATTTACCATTATCCAAGTTAAGAACAAACCCCATAATAAAAGGATGAGAAGGATTAATAGCTACCTCGACTGGCAAAAATATGATTTTCCTTGAGTAAAATATCCCAATCCAATTCTTTAACTTGAACAATTAGGATACCCATAGTCTATACAATAACCCAAAGATGATATTCAAGAGAAGGACACCAAAACTATATCGATATATCACATGAATCCATGACAATATCCTTTAGGATCAAATTCGGTTGCCATGATAACATAGCCATTGTTGCACCTTCCACCGCCCATGGTCCTTCTCTCAAAACATTTTCTAAATCTTCCTCAATCTAAAACTAAAAAATATAGCATTGCTTGTCTCTGCTCACTATATTAACTTCATCCCTTAGCTTCCAAAATTCAAAAATAATTCTTTGAAGTTCTCTTGCGGTAAATTTTCTTTTATTAAGAAGATAACCCACTAGACATCCCTGCCAAGTTCTCCTGCTTTCCTCCACTATGACCTGCAGAAATTGTACCATAGGCCTCTTTCTCATTCTTGCTATAATAAAACTATTAGGAGGATCTATTTGGACCACCTCGTGCATACCATCCTAATCTGGAACTGTTGGATCATTAATCTAACGTTGGGCATATATGTGAATAATTATGTGATGCAAATTGTCAAATAAAGTTAAGCCCAATTAAAAGTGATCAAATAAATTTTCGATAATTTGGACTTTAACGTATCTAATAGGTTGTTAACTTTTAATGTGTAGAGACCTAAAGAGTAATTCCTATTTTATGATGGGAAAAATAGAAATACTTAAGATAACTAAAAGATATATATGGTGGTTATGGTCCTCATATCACATGTATCACGTATATTTCAGTTTCTATTTCTTGATATCCTATTGTCAGAGATAGGTTACAGACAAAAGTTAAAGGGTTCTCTGGTAAATATGTGTTGATCTGGAAGGCCAACCTCATGGTTATAAACAACGATTGAACGTTATGGATGCAGGTATACTTTCACATCTTTGTTTTTGTTTCTTGATGACTCAACATGAATGATCTTTTGTATTGGGTGATGGTTTTCACCAAAGTAAATAATTTCTTGCAAGTGGTATCAGAGCATTTTCATGTTGAATCATTGAGAACAAATAAGGAACAACTTTGGATTAGGGATTAATTTTGCTTTGGGTATTCCTGAATTTAATAATTAGGGTTTGGGTGATATTGAATTCAAGAATAATTAAATTCAAATATAGATTTGGTTCCTTTGATTATATACAAATATTATGATTGTATTGACAAATTTTATACTTGATTCGATTCTTGAAAGGGATTTAAGGTTACCTTTGAATTTTACAAGAATTTTTTGCATAACTAATTTAGTTTTAGTAATTTTAAATCAAATTTTCATGTTAATGGGTATATTGTTGTTGTGTTGGCTTTTTCTTAAAGATAACTAGAAGTTATCTATACATACATACATACATACATACATACATACATACATACATACATACATATATATATATATATATATATGGTGATTATGGTCCCCAGAACACATGTAACATATTATGTATATTTTAGTTTCTATCTTTTGATATAACATCATTAGAGATAGGTTACAGAGAAAAATTAAAGGATTCTCTAGTGAATACATGTTGATTTGGAAAGCCAACCACGTGGTTATAAACAACGATTAAATGTTATGGACTCAGGTACACTTTCGCATCTTTATCTTTGTTTCTTGATAACTCAACATGAATGATCTTTTGTATTGGGTGATGGTTTACACCAAAGTAAATAATTTCTTACAATAACCACTTCTGAATCTCTACTTTTTGACCAACCCATCTCACATACGTATCAAAATATTAAAAAAAAAATGATGTTAATAACTTTTCAAAAAAGAATAGAATAGGCAATTACAAACAAAAAAACTTGACAAATGAATAAAAAATTGAAAGAGCACTAAAAGAGACAAAAGTCACTTGAGATTAAAAAAGGAAAAAAAAAGTAGATTATGTAGAAAAAGTCAATAAGAACTTATAAAAAACAAAAAGGATAAAAAACCTGATAAGGAATGAGAATAAGAAACCAAAAACTCCACTCAAGACTTGGATTAAAAAAAGGGAGAGATATCACAGAGAAAACCTCAAAGCATAAAGTGAAGATGCTAACCTTAAGGAACTCAAAGAAGAAAACTTACTAAGAACACCACATAACACACAGGGGAGCTCTCCTCAACTAGATTTTGTTATTAGTAACATTTAGAATTCTTAGTTTATGTTTCAATATTTGAGTTAAGCTATACGATAAATATCTTGTTATTTTTGCAAACAATTATGTTATTATGAATCCATTTGAGAACTATTTGATGAATACCTTGAATTATTTAGTAAATATTTTAAATAAATTTATACTTTATTTATTAATAAATTTTATCAATTAAGTTTAAAAATAGAAAAATATTAAATTTTTTTAATTATGTGTGTGTGTGTGTGTGTGATTATAAATACAAGATTGTTAATTGTTTTTCTCTATATTTATAGGGATGTCCCACAACATATTGAATTATTCCATACATCAAGATTGCACAGCAATTTGGTGTATTTTTTACATTTTCTAAAGTATCTACTTCAGGTTTGATAACATTTATTATTTGATATTTATAAATTATGATATTATCCCACTAATTTTTTAGAGTTCCTGTAAACCCTTAGTAACTCTAAAATTATATTTTCACTATTTTCGCTTGCCCTATAACCAGTTATAGCCATACACATGTGTTGAATGGTATTGAGAATTTATTGTTCACTCATTCCATCTATATTCCGTTCACTTACTCCAATTCCATTATAAATGGTATGGGTTTATTGTCCTTAGATTCCAATAATGGCTAGGGGAACACCACAGTAATCCAAATGTCTTACTACCTATCCCGAGTCTTACTGTGTGGTATGTTGGGCTTACCAATGGATGAACGCCTTTCAACTATACCACAGAACAACCCAAGGTACCTATTCGGCAAATCCATTGGGCGAAGCACCTCACTTCGTTCTAGGGTCATGAGTGAGACTTCCAATTTCATGTGGCTCTCTTACTAATAGGATCCAATAATGGCTCCAGGAACACCATAGTAATCCAACAGTTTTACGGCCCATCTTGGGTCTTATTGCCTGGTACACTAGACTTACCAACGGATGAACACCTTTCAACGCCACCATAGAACAACCCAAGGTACTTATCAGGCCAATCCACTGGGCGAAGAGCCTCACTTTGTTTTAGGTATTGTGGGTCTAAAATCCATTCCTTTAAGATCTACATTAGGTATTATTGTAGTTGTTTTCTTGGAATCTACTTATCGTCTAGCAGACTCTATTCTTACACTTTCAGGTAACTTAGTTATCCTTATTAAACTAGACCTGAGAGGTCTTAAATATGCTTCACCATCTTCAGTAACAAAGGTATATAGTATTGTCATGGTTTCTTGTCATTGTATTAACTTGCATTTGCATGCATCGATCCTGCCCCCTTTTGGTATCAAAACCACATGAAACTGAGAACTCTCACTCGTGACCTTAGAACAAAGTGAGGCTCTCCGCCCAATGGATTGGCCTAATAGGTACCTTGGGTTGTTCTATGGTAACATCAAAAAGTGTTCATCTGTTGGTAAGCTCAGCATACTAGGAAGTAAGACCTAGGATGGGCAAAAAGACCGTTGGATTATCATGATGTTCCTAGAGCCATTATTGGAACCTATTGGTATTAGAGCCACATGAAATTGAGAATTCTCACTCATGACCCTGGAATGAAGTGAGGCTCTCCGCCTAATGGATTGGCCTGATAGGTACCTTGGGTTGTTTTATGGTAGCGTTAAAAGGCATTCATCTGTTGGTAAGCTTGGCGTACTAGGCAATAAGTCTCGAGATGGGCAGTAATACCGTTGGAATTTTTTATTCATTAAAACCTTCATCATAGGGTAAAGTTACTACATAATTTTTCTTATTCCAAAAGGCATTCGGGTGGTTTCAACAAATGTCTTGTTCAAACTTTGTTTTGATCTTGACTTAAATATTAGAATGTTGTAGTTGTTCTTCTATCCTACAATAGTGAACTATTTAATTTTCTATGGATTAAATTAACCGTAATTGAATCTTGTTGTAATAGGTTAATTTCTCTTAGTTTATATGTGTGTATGTGTGTTGTGTGTCTATATAGCCACAAACCTTCCTTACACAACTTAAAAATATTTGGTTGTTTGTGTTTTTCACTTATTCCTCAGGTAAAAAGGGATCAGCTAGAGAAAAGGGTAGAACCTGGTGTATTTATTGGCTACAATGACATATCCAAAGCTTATAGAATTTTTCAACCTCAAACAATAAAAATTTGGATAAGGAGAGCTGTCACTTTTATGGAAAGCGAGCGGTGGAATTGGGAGGATGCAAAAAAAGATTAATATTTTGAACCTTTAGTTGATGATGTTGATGGGGTATTAGTCAATGTTACAAGACTATTTTTAGATATCTATCGAAGATGCAATGTAGCCATCTTGGAGCTTGTTGGAATTAAACAAGCTTCGAAGGATCAAAAGTGGTTTGAAGCTATGAAAAGAAAAGTTGATGATGATGTTAGGAGAAAGGTTTCAAAACTAGAAGATTATCAAGGTCAAATTGGTGTTCAAAACTAAGTTGAATACAGATGGTTCACTAAACAAGCATAAATCAAGGCTCGTAGTAAAGAGTTATGCTCAAGTGTTTGGGTTGGATTTCTCTTCAACCTTTGCACTAGTTGCAAGGTTGGACACAATCAAGTTATTGTTAGCAATTTCAGCACAAAAGGGATGAAGATAAGGTGTAATTTTTGAAAAAGGCCATATATGCTCTTAAACAAGCCCCAAAGTCATGGATGGCAGAATTAATGATCATCTACTAAGTCTAAGGTTTAAAAAAAGCCTTAGTGAACCTAATTTGTATGTAAAAATGTGGGTTGTGACTTAATAAATGTATATGTTCATGTTGATGATTTACTAGTGATAAGAAGTAATGAAGAGCTCGTAAAGGAGTTCAAGGTCAAGATGTTGAAGGTCTTTGAAATGACTAACTTAGGAGTGATGTCTTATTTCCTTGGAACGGAAATAAGGCAGAAATTGAACGAAGTATTTATTTATCAACACAAGTATGCAAATGAGGTTCTAAACAACTTTCATATAGAGGGTTGCAAACCAACAAAGACTCTTATGAATCAAAAGGAGAAATTTAGCAAAAATGATAGTGCTAAGAACATTAATGAGAGACTCTACAGACGCTTGATTGGGTGTTTGATGTGCCTCACAACAACCAGACTTGATATAATGTTTATTGTAAGCTTGCTTTCATGATTTATGCTTTGTTCAAGTAAAGTGCATTTTCAAGCAGCTAAAGGAGTTATGAGATAACATAAAGGGCACATTGAACTATAGATTACATACTCTCGTTGTCAAGATTTTTATTTGCATTGTTTCACTTATAATGATTGGGCAAGTTTTGTGGACGATATGAAAAGTACAACTGGTTTTTATTTTAGTTTGGATCAAGCATGTTTTCTTGGTGCTCAAAGCAACAAATTGTTGCACAAAGCACTCAAAAGCTAAAGATGTGGCTACTACAGTAGCTGTTAATCAAGCTATCTGGTTTAGAACAGTCTTTGTAGATTTACATATGGAGTAGGAAGAAAACATGCGCATTTTTGTTGATAAGCAAGCAGCTATCTTCATATCCAATAATCCAACCTTTCATGGAAAGAGAAAACACTTTAAGATTAAGCTCTATTTCTTAAAAGAATTGCAAAAAGAAGGATAAGTGTCTTTGCTCTATCATAAAACAGAAGAACAAGTGGCAATATTTTAATTAAGGAAATATCCACGACAAGGTTTTAAATTTTAAGGAAGAAATTAGGCATTTGCTGCAACTAATGTAAGGAGAAGTATTGGATTTAACTCAAATATTGAATGGTTTGATAGAGTCAAAATAAATGTTGCAACTAACTAGGTCAAAGTGGATGTTATTCAGCTGCAGTAACTAATTTTTTATTTACGTTATAGTTTTGATTTCCCATATGTTTAGTGCATTTCATTTAGGAGTGTACAAAGGTTCGATTCGGTCAGTTTTTGGGACTAAACCAAACCAAACTAACCATACATTTTGAGAAAAAAATGAAATGGAACACTGCATTCAAATAACAATTCAAATATGCAGAAACAGGAAAAAGTTAAAAGCCTAGAAGATTAGCGAGGGATATTAATTAATATTACTCATCTTACAAATCAATCATTAATTCCTGCAAGAATTAATGAATTATGAGTGACTATCTCCACAATGGACTGCAATAAATCAATCATTAATTCCTGCAAGAAATGGTAGGTAAAAGTACATGGTTTTCCCCTTTCTATGTAAAGGGGAAGCATAACTTTAATGAATTATGAGTGGCTTTTTTTTCTGAGTAAATTAATGGCATGGTTTAAAAGTGAATTAAGTTACCCTGTTATGCTTGTGCACTACTTTGATCTGCCGCAATTCATCAATTATAAATCTGTAACCACAGCATGGTCATAAAGATCATGAGTAATACATAATGATCAACAATTTTTTTTTTCAAAAAATAAAAACAAGTGTACAATCTATAAACAGACCTAGGTACTTAGAATTGCATAACAAACAATTCCCTGATTTTTTAGTATGCATTGTGGATAGCTCTAAATGTTGAATATGGATAGGAATGAAAACTTCCAATATACACTCACCCTTACTACTAGGATATAATAGTAAATGTCAAAGAAAAGGTTCCAGCTCAGCCATTTATATTACTCCATATTCATCTCCAAATAACCAAACTTTAACAAGTTATGATGAGTTGAAAATTTTGAAAATGATTCTTTTTATCTACCAAAATATTTGAAGAACATCAGAGGTAGAATAGAACTCCTTATTGGCTTTCATTTTTTTGGCATTGTCTAGCAATGTTCTATCCAAATGATCTAAAAATAACAAGTATGCTTTATGGTTCCAAGATTTTTCTTGGGTAGGCTGCCAACAAATATCACATTCTCTACATAATTATAGAAGCACAAACATAGAAATAGGGGAAGGAATGAAATAAACTCTAAACACAAAAGGTTAAAAAATAGTGAAGTTACTCATTCCTAGATTAAGAATGTATTTTCTCTTCTTCTAAGCTAGAAAGCATATAGGAGGATAGTTAATGGTATAATTATTTTCAAGATTGGATTGGAAAAACTCGATTATGTCTGTCACACCACATAACGGCATACCAACCAAGTTTGGAAAACCTAGATTCTATACTGCAATGCTGGATAGAAGTCCCAGTATATGAAAGCTTTATTGGAAGTAATACCATATTTTCATAAGCCATGAGACCAGCAACCTGGATCTTATTCCCACAAAATTAATCAGATTGTTGAATAAGGACTAGCATCGACTTTATTTTGATATGCTAAATCCTTCCAGTACCTAACAACTTAAAGATGTAATGGCACTTTGCTATTATCCCCTAATGTATTTCAATAAATTCTCATTAAGCCTCACTAAGAGAAATATCTTGCATATATATGAGAACATCATTCCCATCCTAGATGTTATGGAAATTCGAGCTATTTTTCCACCAATAACAAATTTAATAATGCCCAACAATGATAAATAAGAAGTATAATAACAAATAAAGAAAACACCAGAATTTGACGAGGTTCGGCCAATTATTCCTACGTCCCCGGACACCACTACAAATATATTACTAGAAGAATACAAAAGAGAGAAGAAAAACTTGATTTTTGGTGTGAAGTTTAACAAAGAGGGAGGCTTCCTTTTATAGCCTAAAGAGCCTTCCTAATTCCAACATACTTCCGATGTGGAACTTTGAAAGCCAAAAAACCAACAAATCTCCACGTTGGCGAATAAAGTCCCAAACAAAATTTACAAATCTTCTCTCACAATAATATTATCTCTAGTAGTGTCTTCAAATGCACTTATGGTGCTACCAATTTGTAATCTTCACAATATTAATCAAGTTCATACAATGTTGAAACTTCATCGATGTCACTACTTTGGTCATCATATCTGCAGGATTTACAGCTGTCTAGATCTTCTGAAGTAGTATTTCACCTTCTTCCAGAATCTCCCTTACGAAATGATATCGAACGTCTATATGCTTCGTGCGTGTGTGATAAACTTGGTTCTTTGCTAAACAAATAGCAGTCTGACTATCACAATGCACTTTGACGTGCTTCTGACCAACTCCCAAGTTTTCAGCAATCCTTGAAGCCAAATAGAGTCCTTAACATCCTCTGTAACAGCCATATACTCTGTCTCTGTAGTAGACAAAGCAACTGTTGACTGCAAAGTAAACTTCCAACTAACCGGTGCCTTTACAAGTGTAAACACATAACTGATAGTTGATCTTTGTTTGTCCAAATCACCAGCATAGTCGAAATCACAATATCCAACTACATATTGACCAATCTTTTTATCCTCCTCAAATAATAAACCAACATCCACGGTGTTCCAAATATACCGTAGAATCCATTTGACAGCTTGCCAATGTCCTCTACCCAGATCATGCATATACCTGCTCACAACCCCAACTGCCTGTGAAATGTCAGGTCTCGTACACACCATAACATACATCAAGCTACCAACAGCGTTTACATAGAAAATTTTTGCCATATATTCTCATTCAACATCATTCTTCGAAGATAAATCAGCACTAAGTTTCATATGAGGAGCAAGCGGAGTACTCACAGGTTTTGACTTGTCATTCATGCTAAAACGTTGCAGCACCTTTCTCAAATATTATTTTATGAGTTAGACAAAGTTGCCCCAATCGTCTGTCTCTATTTATCTCTATACCGAGAATCTTATTAACTTTCCCTATATCTTTCATCTCAAATTCTTGCTTCAGTTGAGCTTTAACCTTGTTAATTTCTCCTGAATTCCTTGAAGTTATCAACATATCATCAACATAAAGAAGAAGATAGATAAAAGATCCATCTTATAGCTTACGTAAATACACACAATGATCATATTTACTTCTTGTGTACTTCTACCCCAACATAAATTTGTTAAATTGCTTGTACCGCTGTCTTGGAGATTGCTTCAATCCGTACAATGATTTTTCAAGTTTGCATACCATATTTTATTTTCCAGCAACCTTGAATCCTTCCAACTGAGTCATATAGATTTCCTCCTCCAAGTCTCCATATAAAAATATAGTTTTTACATCAAGTTGAACTAGTTCCAAATCCAATTAAGCTACTAAGGCCAACAAGATTCTGATGGAGGAATGTTTCACCATTGGAGAAAAAACTTCATTATAGTCAATTCCCTCCATATGAGCATAGCCTTTAACTACCAATCTCGCCTTGTAGCGTATGCTTTTCTTGTCGAGAAATCCTTCTTTCTTTGTATATATCCATTTGCATCTAATAGCCTTCTTTCCCTTCAACAGACTTGCTAGCTTCTATGTTTGATTCTTATGAAGAGACTGCATCTCTTCATTCATAGCATTCATCCACTCTTCATCTTCAAAACTTTGAACTACTTCTTGATAAGTGGTAGAAATTTCATCATTCACTATTATAAATGCATGAGTCACCATATCACTAAATTGAGCAGGTTTGTGACTTACTCGTTGTGGCTTCTTAATGCAATTGGTTCTTGTTGTTATGGAGGTTCTTGGGTTGGAACCTCTTCTTCATTTGACTCCTCTTCTTCCATAGGAGTATCTCCATCTTTATACATAACTGAGTCGATTCTCCTTTCAAACTCCACCTGCTGCAGAGCACTATTGATCTGTTGAATGTCATTCTTCTTTAACATGGTAGATTCATTAAAGGTGACATCTCTGCTAAAGATTATCTTCTTTGTTTCAAGACACCAAAGGCGGTATCCTTTAACACCAGTAGTGATCCCCATAAAGAGAGCCTTCTTGGCTCTCGGATCCAACTTTGATTCCTTCACATGATAGTACGCAGTGGAACCAAATACACGTAATGAATCATAATTAGTAACAGGCTTTCCAGACTAAACCTCCAAAGGTGTTTTACGACCAATTGCAATTGATGGTGAACAATTAAAAGATGGCTTACATATTTCACAACTTCAGCCCAAAATTGTCTGCCCAACCCAGCATTGGACAACATACACCGAACTTTCTCCAACAATGTTTGGTTCATGCGTTCAGCCACCCCGTTCTGTTGTGGTGTATTTCGAATTGTAAAGTGTCTTACAATACCTTCATCTTGACAAATTTTATCGAACAAATCACTTCAATATTCACCTCTATTGTTTGTTCTAAGCCGTTTGACCTTTTTGCCAGTCTGAGTTTTAATAATCTTTTTCCACTTAAGGAAACAATCTCACACTTTATCTTTAGACTTCATAGTGTACACCCACACTCTTCGAGAGAAGTCATCAACAAAAGTAACATAATAGTATTTTCCTCCCAAAGAAGTTGTCTTGGAAGGACCCCACATATCAGAGTGAACATAATCTAGAATACCTTTGGTATCATGGATTGTAGTGCCAAATTTCACTCTTTTCTGCTTTCACATCACGCAATGTTCGTTGAAATTCAGCTTACAGGTTTTTGCATTTTTCAATAATCCTTGCTTTGCCAGAATTTACACGGATTTTTCACCTGGGTGCCCCAATCGCATATGCCCCAACTTAGTTGTATCTGACCCTTCATCATCTAAAGTTGCAACTGCAGCTATCCCAACAATTGTACTACCATCATAGTAATACAAATTATTCTTCTGGGTGACTTTCAACATCACTAGAGCTCTAAAGACTATTTTAAAAACTTCATCTCGCATTGTCACAGTTAATCCTTTGGATTCTATGACTCCCAAAGAGATAAGATTCTTTTTCATGTCAGGTACATACCTAACCTCTGTTAAAACTCTAGTTGATCCATCATAGTTCTTTAAGTAAATTGAACCAATCCTAGTTGTTTCACAAAATGTGTCATTGCCCATGTAAACAACACCACCGTCTATTTCTTTAAATTCAAAGAACTACTCCAGGATATGACAAATATGTTGGTTATACACTGAGTCAAACAATCATTTGTCAGATTGCCTTGTGGAGGTTGTAGCAACCAATGAAAGATCTGAATCTTCATCACTATACTCAGCAGCACATGATTCTACAACAGCTTTGCCCTTTTTTTTTAATTTGGGGCAATCTTTCTTCCAATGCCCATTTTCTATATAAAAGGCACATTCATCTTTACTCGGTCTGCCTCTTGACTGAGATTTTTCTCTTCTTTTTTTCTAGCCTTGTGGTCTGCCTCTAGCTACCAGTGCTTCTGCAACCACCTCTATTTGCTTGCTTTCCCCTATGCCTTTTTTGTCAATTCATGACTATATAGAGTACTAAATACTTGACTAAGAGAAACTTTTTCTTTCCCATGAAATAACATAGCTTCTATAAATTCATACTCTTCAGGAAGTGAAACAGCTACATCAATGCCAGATTTTCATATTTAAAGGTTTTATCAAGATTCCTCAAATCAGCTACTGCCTTGTTAAAAGCAGTTATATGATCATTCATGGTGGTACCCAGTTGATAACTAAACCGGGACTTATTCTTCATAAAGAGTTTATTGTGACCACTCTTCTTTAGAAAATTCTCCTCCAATGCCTTCCACAGTTTACTTGCATAAATTTCCTTTGAGAATGAATATTTCTGCTCTCTAGAAAGACATGATTGAATAGTACCACACGCCAACCGATTGATGGTCTTCCATTCTTTTTCTTCAATTTCTTCTGGTTTCTCCTCTTCAATAGCAATATCTAGACCTTATTAGAAAAGAGCGTCTAGAACTTCACTTTGCCACATTCCGAAATGACACGTACCATAAAAAATCTCCACCACAAATCTTGCATTTGGCACAACAAATCTCGTCAAAATTGACGACAAAGAAGCTGTCGAAGTTGATATAGTGGAAACTATGGCTTTCTGAGTCTGCTCCTTATCATTTGCCATTTTAGCTCTGAAATGTAAAAATTACCAGTAATAATTTAGCCTGAAAAAAAATGCACCAAGAAAATTCTTAGAAAAAACTGGAGGGGTCACACGGTCCCACTTAAAAACCAATTTCCTTATATAGAACTTTCCTAGACATGCACGTCATTAGACAATATATTACTAGTAATTTTAACACCAACTTACAAAAAAATCTCAATAAATTTTTTCTGATATGGAAAATCAGTTAAAACTGTAACCACAGAGTATACTAAAATTTCAAGAGAAATCGCAACCAAAAGCTCTAATGCCAATTGTTGTGAAAATTTAAGCCATTTTTCCACCAATAAAAAATTTAATGATGCCCACCAATGATAAATAAGAAGCAGAATAAAAAATAAAGAAAACATCAGAATTTGACAAGGTTCGGTCAATTATGCCTACGTCCCCAAACACCACTACAAATATATTACTAGAAGAATACAAAAGAGAGAAGAAAAACTAAGCCTTTAGAAGAGGTAAAAGGCTTGAGTTTTAGTATGAAGTTTAACAAAGGGGGAGGCTTCCTTTTATAGCCTAAGGAGCCTTCCCAATTCCAACATACTTTCGATGTAGGACTTTGAAACCCAAAAAACCAACACTAGATAGATAGCATGTTTTAGAATATCAGGTAGTATATCTAAGCATAATATTACAAAAATAACTAAATAGAAACACCTAAATCCGAGAATTTAGTACATAGTATTACATACTTTAAGTTCAGGAAAAATTTTAAGCAAAATTTCTTAGTTGAATACTTTCCGATTGTGGCATGCTGCAGGCATTTCACATGCACTGTTCATTCAAGGAAAATCCATGGATTTTAGCCAAAAAATCATGTTGTGTGACCATAAAAAGCATTCTAAATATGTTATCCTACCTCTTAAACAATAATCTACGGTCAAAAGCTATAAAAACAACAAAAATGCAACAACAACAAAATTGACGAATTATACCTGTGAACAATGCGTCATTTTTTGCTGTAAGGGGTCACGGTTGATGCTATTTCCTCACAATTTTTGTTACCTTACCATCCTCAATCTAGTTACTATACACCTATCAACATGATCTAAGCTTATTGGAGCTGGATTGTAGAAGAAACTACTGCCACAGGGGAGGAGAAGCTGCTAAAAAGTGTGCGTGGCTAGAGTTGAAAAAAAGTTAAAATAAAGGGAATTTTGGTGGGTTTTTTAAAAGTGGCTTTTAAAAAATATATTCACGTTTTATTTTTTAAAAAAATTTATAAAATTTATATTCATATTCTTTCAAGTTTTTTTTAAAAATTACAATATTTTATCTTATTTTAAAATTTTAAAAATATTAATTTGACCATTTAATTATATGTATTACATTAAATTAAATTATGTATAATTAATTATAATTTTTTTAAAATGCATAAAATATTAATTTTGTTAATACTTTTATAATTAAAAAAATGTAAGTGTATATTTTTAAAAAACATTAGTTAATAAATGTCAAATGACTAATTAAAATATATTTTAATATATTAATATTTAAAAAAATGTAATAGCCTAAATAAATGAAAACCTTGAATTAAAGAAATTTTTTGAATAAAAGTGAGAATTATGAAAATGGAGATAAGTACCATTGAAAAATATGTTTATTTATCACATGGGTTGAAGAATTATAAAAATAATATGAGGATTTACGTTTTGAGGTAAAAATACAATTTTTAAAAAGTTTAGGGATCAAAATGTAAATAAAAAAATTTGCAAGGACCTCACCCAAAATTTAAAAATTTGCATAATGGTCCTTCTGATATTTTTAGAGCCTCTACCACACAAGAAGTTGGAAAAAAAATCTTGATTTCTTTCTCCCTAATTTTTCTCTCCCAAAACCCCAAAACTTCTCTCTAAAATTCTAGCACTTCCGTATCTCAAATTTTGACACCACCGTCGTCAACAGATTCAAAATGATGAGAACTATTAATCTGTTTGATTGATTTCTAGAATTTTGACCAGAGATTTGTCGAAAAGTGGAGGAAAAATCCTAGGAATGTAAGTTCTAAAATTAATACTTAGAGTTCTCAAATTGAAAATCTGATACTATAGATGGATTCAAGAGATAGAAAAACCTTAGGATATAAAAATTTTCAGCCATCTAACAATTTTTTGTACATCATGAACAGTGAATTCGGCATGCATGAATAGTGATTCTGACCATGAATAGTACACCCACAGTTGAAGATATCCGACTCGGAACCTTAGTTTTATGAGTAGATAATTCTTTCCATGACTTACCATATGCTCTTCTTGAAATTTAAATGTATAATTAATTATGTTTACAATTTATTTATACTTTTATATGTCTCTAAAATGAAATAAATTATCTGAATTGTTTACAATCTGGTATATAGTTCAAGAAGAGTATAGTTTTGAAAATGAATTTTTGAACTCATTGAATATGTGATTTTAAATGTATTTCTCATCTATATTGTGCACATGGCATTGATATGTAAAGCTATATGATTGCATTTGAAAAGAGCATGTATATGTGATTACCCTGATTGAAAATTTTCTGACAGAGGAATTGTACCGAAACTAAAATTTCTAAATTATATTAAAACATATGTTTTGAACGATATGACATATGTTCAAATATGATTTTTTTGTGGAGAAATCCTTTTGAAAACACTATTTACTAATAGCAGACAATGTTAGCCTTGTGCACCTTGATACCTTAGCTACCAGGGGTGGTGTTAGCCTTGTATGACGACCAACACATGTGATATAATATGTGAAAGAGAGCGGGATGCCTCTTATCTAGACGAGATGCCGACTATATGATATGTGATTTGCCCTCCCTTGCTGTGTGCTTGAGAATTGCCCATATTAGAGTCCCTTTGCATGTCCTCTTGAATTATAGTAGGACAAACTTTGACTGAGATGTTAAGTATAGGTAAATCCTACACCACCAAAGTACAGAAGGGCTTGAACTATGATATGGTAGTTCTGATATGAGATCCTCCTAATGTTTTATGAAAAATATTTTGATGCATAACAATATTTGAATAATGATTATACCAGATTGCATATGATTTTGGATATCTGAATGTGATTTGAACTGAGAATATTTGAAATGCAGGTCCTATATGGATGTACCTCTGAACTGTAATTTTCTATATGATAAATTGTAATATATGAGTATATTCATATGTTGACTTAAGAAGTCGTAGGAGGTATTATCTACTCACTAAGTTGTCAAACTCACTACACAATATCTAAATTTTTTTCAAATAGAGATACAGAGTTTGGTCCTACAACTACGTGATCAGCTAAGTGTCATATTTTCTAGGTGAGCCTACGTTGCTTCCAAGGCTCACAATGTTTAAAATATTATGTAATTATAATCTAGAGTATGCTCTGAACGCCACAAGCAGGATCCCTGCTTCTATTGTAATATTGATAAGTGTATACTTGGCATGTATATTTGATTATATTGGAAACTTATGAACGTATGTTTTATTCCTATTATGTGATATACTTGAAGCATGTACACAATAAAATAAGGGTAAAGTTATATGTTATTCGTGTTAATCACGTTCCATTAAATTGGGATGTGACAAGTTGGTATCAGAGAATTAGGTTTCTATGTGGCTATCAAAGCAAATGATTCTTTAGTAGGACCTTTAGTATGGATATGAGCCGTACATATTTATACTTCAGGTGCTGCTGAGGGATTCTATAGGGTTTCACTTTCCTTTCTATTCCAAAATTGCTAAAGTTCCTAGTATAAGGTTGATTGAATATTATGGCATCTTAAAAGGTGGTTTGTTCTATATAGTCTGTGATACCGCCAAGAACTAGAGCGGTTGCTAGAGAAGCTATAGATCGTGCACCCTCTACAGAAGATTCTATATAATATACAATTCCAGAACAAAGTGGTCGTGGTAGAGTCTGACCTAGAGGAAGAGGTAGAGGCAGATGGCGTGTATGGGGTGCGAGAACCCTAAGACATGATAAACAGGTCTATATATTTGATAAAGTTCCTGAGGAGAAAGTAGAAACCCTTCATGAGCCACATGATAGAACAATTGATATGATTGTTGGCATACATAAGAGTTTAGAGACATTAGCTGGATTTATAGTAGAACAAGGCAGGAGGGATGGCCAGCCACTAGAAAATGCTCCTGAAGCGCAAGAACTGGAAAGAACAGCTGAGTAAGAGGATAAGTTTACAGGGATTGAGGTGACATTACCACAATACCTTAAGCTGAAACCTTCAACTTTTTCTAGGTCAGATATTCAGGAGCACCCACAGATATTCATTGATGCTGTAGAACAAATTTTCAGAGCTTTGGGGTGTTCCACTAGAAGATCTATTGAATTAGTGTCTTTTCAACTATCAAATGTGGCCCATATTTTGTTTAAGACTCTGGTACAAGGAAGAGCAGTTACTTTACCACCAACAGAGTGGGATGAATTTAAAGAAGCATTTATGAATCATTTCCTGCCAATGAGTGAAAGAGACAAGAGGGCCAGAGAATTTGAAGAATTAAGACAGACAACGAACATGATAGTTTCTGAATATGACATTTGTTTTACTCGATTGTCTAGATATGCACCATATTTGGTTCCTAATAAAAAAAGATAGAATTAAGATATTTGTTTCAGAGTTGAAACGTCCATTGTTTAAATTAGTGGGTCCCCAAATGAACCATTTTTCAACTTATTCAGCGACTGTGGATTGTGCAAGAATGATGGAAATACGAGAGCTAGCAAACATAGAAGGTCTAAATAGAAGAAAAAGAGATCGAGATGGTAATATCCAGACTAGTTATAATCTTAATGTAAGAGGATTAAGATTTCAAAATCCACAATGTTTTACTCAAGCAGGATCTGATACCTCTAGCCAGACATCAGTCAATATCAATAAGCAAAGAATGATTCAAAGAGATATATGACCGTCTAGTCAACAGGATTCAAGATCAATTCCACTATGTCCCATTTGCGGCAGGCCTCATACTGGACAGTTTCGCAGAGCAATTGGTGCATGTTTTAAGTGTGGACAAGTAGGTCATTTGATGAGAAATTATCCATAATTACGAAATTTAAGTCAAGCTTCAGTACAGCCAGCTTCACCCCCTGCATCTGTATTTGCACGACCAAATAGAAAAGCTTCAGTTCAAGCAAGTAATGGTGGTACTGGTAAAGAATTAGGAAGTCAAGGCTGAGAACAAGTCTGAGTATTTGCCTTGACACAACAGGATGCTCAGGCCTCAAATGCAGTTATGACATGTACATTATCAGTATGTTTCCATAGAGCATATGTACTGTTCGATCCTGGTTCTACTCATTCTTATATATCACCCTGCTTTGCTAAGAAATTGGATAGAGATCCTACTACTTTACATTGTTCTTTAATGGTTGCTACTCTATTGGGAGAATTCTTAATAGTAAATGATGTGTATCAATCATGTGAGATTTCGATAGAAGATAAGAAGACTCTTGTAGATTTGATAGCTCTAGATTTAATAGATTTTGATGTGATATTGACAATGGATTAGTTGTCATCATGCCATGTCATTCTAAACTGTCACCTTAAGGTGATTAAGTTTAATATTCCCAAAGAATCTCCCTTCTTTATACAAGGAGATCGTAGTGAGTTACCTAATAATTTAATCTCTCCTCTAACAGCTCATAAGCTATTACAAAAAAGATGCCAGGGGAATTTAGCAGTAGTCAAAGATGTTGATATAAAGTACACCAATGTAGAGCAGGTTCCAGTCGTTAAGGAATTTTCTGATGTATTTCTTAAGGAATTGCCAGGGTTAACCCCAGAACGAGAAATTGAGTTTCGTATTGATTTACTTCCTGGAACCCAACCAGTGTCTATACCTCCATATAGAATGGCACCGACCAAATTTAAAGAATTGAAAAATCAGTTATAAGATTTGTTAGATAAGAAATTTATATATCCTAGTACTTCTCCTTGTGGTGCTCTAATCCTATTTGTGAAAAACAGTTGAATAAGGTGACAGTACATAATAAGTATCCATTACCTCGTATAGATTATTTATTTGACCAGCTACAAGGTGCCTAATATTTTTCGAAAATTGATTTGAGATCTGGGTGTCATCCATTGAGGATAAAGAAGGAGAATATTCCGAAAACTACTTTCAAGACTCGATATGGGCACTATGAGTTCTTAGTAATGCCATTGAGTTTAACAAATGCCCCAGCTGCATTTATAGATTTGATGAATAGAGTATTTAAAATTTTTTTGGATCAATTTGTTATTGTATTTATAGATAATATCCAGGTATATTCAAAGAGTTTAGAGGAGCATAAGCAATACTTAAGGATAGATTTGCAAACCTTAAGAGAACACCAGCTGTATGTCAAGTTTTCAAAATGTAAATTTTGGCTTAGTAATGTTACTTTCCTAGGGAATGTAGTTACTAAGAATAGTATTCAAGTTTATCCTAAAAAAGTAGAAGCGGTGCAGCAATGGCCACGCTTATGACAATTACAAATATCTGTAGTTTTTTTTGTTTAGCAGGCTATTACCGCAGATTTGTTAAAAAAATTTTAAGAATAGCTGCTCCTTTGACGAGGTTGACAAGGAAGGGAATAAAATTTGACTGGTCAGATGAATGTGAAAGAAGTTTATAGAAACTCAAGGAATGTTTGACTATGGTGCTAGTACTGTCTATTCCTTCAGGTATTAGAGGATACACGGTATACTGTGATGTATTGAGAATTGGATTAGGGTGTGTGTTGATGCAACATAGTCGATTCATTACATATGTATCCAGATAGCTTAAGCCACATGAGCAAAATTATCCGACTCATAATTTGGAGATGACAACAGTGGTTTTTGCTCTCAAAATTTGGAGGCATTATCTATATGGTGAGACATGCAAAATCTATACAGATCATAAAAGCCTCAAATACATTTTCAACAAAAAGATCTTAATTTGAGGCAAAGACGATGGATGGAATTACTTAAAGATTATGACTGCACAATACTATATCATCCAGATAAGGCCAATGTAGTGGCTGATGCATTAAGGTTCCGTTTGGTTGGTAGCAACGGAAGGAATAGGAATGAGAATTGAGAATGGAATGGAATGGAATGTTGTGATTAAAATTGCGTTTGGCAAGTCAATAGAATGGAATAGAATAAAAATTGTCAAAAAGAAAAAAAAATACGCTTGAAAAATAAAATTATTATAGTAATATTATTTTAACTTAAAAAATTATTTTAAATATTATAAATAAAAAATAAAATAAATTATTATTAATATAAAATTTTGAATTAAATTTTGTTAAACAATATTGAAAATTTTAATTTAAATATATATATTTTTAATTATAGAAAATTTTATAAATAAATAAAATAATGAAGGATATTTCAGTCTTTTTGCTTTCCATTCCATCGCACTGTTTACTTTCCACCTGTTTTCGGAGGTAATGCTGATTACCTTGAAGGAGGTAATAAGCATTCCGTGGGACCCACAATTTCTACCACTTCTAGCTACCAAACCAAGGAATGGAATGCCCATTCCATTCCATTCCATTCCCATGCCCTTATTTCCATCTACCAAACGGGACCTAAGTAGGAAGTCTATGAGTAGTTTGACTCATATCACAATGGCAAGGAGGCCATTGGTTAAAGACATGCATAAGTTAGAAAGTCATGGAGTAGTATTAGAAGTAAAAGAGCCTGGGATAATATTGGCACATATATAGTTTCAATCGTCTTTGGTTGAGCAGGTGAAAAAGGCACAGAAAGAGGATGCTTATATATACAAGAAAATTGAAAATGTGAAGAATAGCGGTGAAGTTGAATTTACTGTAGAATTTGAAAGAATTCTGAGATTGAGGAAGCGGTTGTGTATACTTGATAAAGAAAAATTCAAGAAATAGATTTTAGAGGAAGCCCATAGATCCATATATACTATTCATCTTGGGGTTACTAAAACAGATAGAGATAGTATGAAGAAAAATATAGTTGATTATCTCTCTCGATACTTAATTTTCCAACAGGTAAAAGCAAAACATCAAAGGCCTACTGGATTACATCAGCAGATAGAGATACCTGAATGAAAATGGGAGAGAATAATTATGGATTTTGTTACAAGACTACCACAGACACCAAAAGGGTTTGATTCAATATGGGTGATCATTGATAGATTGACTAAATCAGCACATTTTCTACCAGTGAAAATCACATACAATGTAGCTCAGTATGCAAAGCTGTATTTGAATGAGATAGTGAGACTTCATAGAGTGCCAATATCAATTATTTCTAATCGAGGATCACAGTTCACAACTTGTTTTTGGATAGTTTTTCAAGAAGCTTTGGGCACGAAATTAAATCTCGGTATTGCTTTCCATCCTCAAACAGATGGACAGTCTGAGCGAACCATCCAAATATTGGAAAACATGCTTTGGGCATATGTGCTAGATTTTTAAGGTAACTGAGAAAGGTTCTGGCCCTTAGTTGAATTTTCTTATAATAATAGCTACCATTCCAGTATACAAATGGTCCCTTTTCAGACATTATATGGTAGACGTTGTTGTTCTCCGATTGGATGGTTTGAAATGGGCGAAACTAAAATTTTAGAGCTTAATTTGGTTCAAGATGCACTTGACAAGGTAAAATTGATTAAGGAAAGGTTAGTAACAGTTCAGAGTAGACAGAAATCTTATGTTGATAATAGACGTCAACCATTGGAATTTGCCATAGGTGAACATGTCTTCTTAAAGATATCTCCTATGAAATGAGTAGTAAGATTTGGAAAGAAAGAGAAGTTAAGTCCATGGTACATAGGACTATTTGAAATTCTTGATAAGAACAGTCCAGTAGCTTATCATTTGACTTTGCCACCTGAATTGGGTAATGTCCATTCAGTCTTTCATATGTCTATACTATGAAAGTACTTACCAGATCTTACACATGTTATACATTGCCCATAGATTCAGCTACAGGAAGGCTTAACTTAGGAGAAACAACCAGTAGCGATAGTGGACATACGAGTAAAAAAATTGCGTTTAAACAAAATACCTACAGTGAAACTGATATTGTAAAATCACTCTTTTGAGGAGACTACTTGGGAAAGAAAGAATAAAATGCGCGTTAGATACCCACATCTTTTTGAATCCTAAGGTTAGTTTTATTGTAAATATGGAGATGAAATTCGGAGACTAAATTTCTTTAAGGGAGAAAGAATGTAATAGCCTAAATAAATGAAAACTCTGAATTAAAGAAAAATTCTAAATAAAAGTTAGAATTATGAAAATGGAGATAAGTACCATTGAAAAATATGTTTATTTATTACATGGGTTGAAGAATTATAAAAATAATATGACGATTTACGTTTGGGGTAAAAATGTAATTTTTTTAAAAGTTTAGGAGTCAAAATGTAAATAAGAAAAATTTGCAAGAACTTCACCCAAAAATTTGAAAATTTGCAAAATGGTCCCTTAGATATTTTTAAAGTCTCTACCACACAAAAAGCTGGGAAAAAAAATCAAATTTCTCTCTCCCTAATTTTTCTCTCTCGAAATCCCAAAACTTCTCTCTAAAATTCTAGCACTTCCAGACCTCGAACTTTAACACCACCACCGTCAACAGATTTAGAATGAAGAAAACTATTAATCTGTCTGAATGATTTCTAGATTTTTGACCGAAGATTTGTCGGAAAGTGGAGGAGAAACCCTAGGAAGGTAAGTTCTAAAATTTATACTTAGAGTTTTCAAATTAAAAATCTGACACTATAGATGAATTCAAAAGGTGGAAAAAAAACCTTAGGATACGAAAATTTTCAGCCATCTGACAACTTTTTGTGCGTTGTGAACAGTGAATTTGGCAGGCATGAATAGTGATTCTGACCATGAATAGTACCCCCACAATTGAAGATATCTGACTTAGAACCTTGATTTTGTGAGTAGATAATTTTTTTTATGACTTACCCTATGCTCTTCTTGAAACTTTAAATGTATAATTGATTATGTTTACAAGTTATTTATACTTTTATATGTCTCTTAAATGAATTAAATTATCTAAATTGTTTACAATCTGGTATATAGTTCAAGAAGAGTATGGTTTTAAAAATAGATTTTTGAACTTATTGAATATGTAATTTTAAATGTATTTCTCATAATATGGTAAATGAAATATATTGTGCACGTGGCATTGATATGTAAAGCTATATGATTGCCTTTGAAAAAGGCATGTATATGTGATTACCCTTATTGGGAAATTTCTGATAGAGGAATTGTACAAAAATTGAAATTTCTGAAATTTTTTGTGTGGAGGAATCCTTTTGGAAACACTATTTGCTAACAGCAGGCGATGTCAGCCTAAGTGCACCTTGATACCATATCTAGTAGAGGTGGTGCTAGTCTTGTGTGACAGCCAACACATGAGATATAATATGTGAAGGAGAGCGAGATGCCGACTATATGATATGTGATTTGCCCACCCTTGCTGTGTGCTTGGGAATTGCCCATATTAGAGTCCCTTCGTGTATCCTCTTGAATGGTGATAAGGCAAACTTTGGCTGATATGCTAAATATAAGCAAATCCTACACCACCAAAGTACGGAAAGGCTTGAACTCTGATATGGTAGTTCTAATATGGGATCCTCCTAATGTTTTATGAAAAATACTTTCATGTATAACAATATTTGAATAATTATCTTACCATATTGCATATGATTTTGGATATCTGAATGTGATTTAAACTGAGAGTATTTGAAATGCGGGTCCCATATAGATGTACCTCTGAACTGTAATTTTCTATATGATAAATTTTAATATATGAGTACATTCATATGTTGACCTAAGAGAACATAGGAGGTATTATCTACTCACTGAGTTGTCAAATTCACTACACAATATCTACATTTTTTTTCAAATAAATATACAGAATTTGGTCCTCCAACTATGTGATCAGCTAGGTATCATATTCTCTGAGTGAGACTATGTTGCTTCCACACAATGTTTAAAACATTATGTAATTGTAATCTAGAGTATACTCTGAACGCTACAGGTAAAATCCTTGCTTCTGCTGTAATGTTGATAAGTGTAGAATTAGCATGTATATTTGGCTATATTGGAAACTTGTGAACGTATGTTTTACTCCTATTATGTAATATACTTGAAGCATGTACATAATAAAATAAGGATAAAGTTATATGTTATTTGTATCAATCACGTTCCATTAAATTTGGGAGTGGCCAAAAATTAATATCATTCAAAAGATCAATAATCGTAAAATAATATATATTACTGTCTATTAAAAAATTTATGGACATTTTAAAATTAAAATAGTTTTGTGAGCATATATATATATATATATATATATGAGACTAAAATTATATTATATTCAAAATTAAGCACACATATTTCTTGAGAAAACATGTCTTTGTTCTTTAATTATATTTTAAAACTACAAAATCATTACTCATAATATTAAATGTGAAAATAGAAAAAAAAATCTTTAAAAATAAGAAAAAAATGGAAGAACAACTTAAAACTCACATTTTTAAGGATTGTTTGGATCTGAAATAGTCTTAACTAGGTAAATTTAGTTGCCATGGCACAGCACTCGAACGAGTTTCGAAATGAGAGGTAATGGGTTTTGTAACTCTACACAAGCTGAAAGTTATGTTCGCTTTACTAAACAAGATGTTTCGTGATTCTTGTTTTCTTTTTTAACTTTATTATGTTCGATCCACTCTATGAATTCACTAGCCTATTTTACTAACCAACAAAAAGATGAAGTGATGGTGAATGGTATTTTAGTCTTTTTATTTATCAATAAAATGTGCACCAAATGAAGATATGAAGGACGAATGGTGAAGGATATTTTAACCTTTTATTTATCAAATTCTTTTTTTAATGATGATTTAATTTACATTTCAAAGACTCGATGACGGAATTGGAGATGAAAAATTTATGGACAAATTTTTTTCATATTTAAGAATAATTTGAATATTGTTTCAAAAAATAAAAATGGAATATAATTAGAGACAAAAAATTTAGTGAAAAGTACTTTTTCAGTTTTGTAAATAGATAAATCTTGATTATAGATTGTAAAGTTGCTTTTTTATTATATATTTATTTATTAAAAGTATATGTTAAGTTCTAATATAATCCTTTTATTTTATTACAAGTTCAATTTACTTTCTTAGTAAAAGAATGAATCTCCACAATTGGTTTATCCTAATAGCTTAATTTCAACTAGCGTCATTATTGAAAAAAATATATAATTATTTTGTTTATATGTCATATTATTGTAAAGAATTTTTCTAATTAATTTTAACTTTCGATTTAGAGGAAAATTCTATGGTCAAATAGTATGAAGAAATTAACAACTATTACACTTTTTAACAATAAAAATAGACAAAACTCAATAAAGACAATGCCAGTTAGTGATAAAAACAAAAGAGAGAATAAAAGATAACATTAATAAATTTAATAATTTTTTTGCACACATTTTTGCCAAAGTCAATTCCAATAACCTTCGTTATATTTGATTATTTAAAGTAAGTGATTATATTATGGTTCAAAACTTTAAATGTAAAAAAATTACCAAGTCAATTCTTATTTAAAACAAAAAAGGCACAATTATGAAAAATAATACAAGCCCTAAAATCATTAAATTCAGTTAATTATTTCATCCTCCTTTCATTATTTGGATTATCACATTGTAAATTATTTAAGTAAAACCCCAAAACTGCTTCTCTTTAGGGTTATTTTATTTAGATATATAATAGTTGTGAGAATTATTTAAGAAACATTTTCATACTTGAAGAGATATGCTTAGGGGGTTCAGGGACATATTGGTGTATTTTGTATTTTATTTTTTTGAATTTTTCTTTAATTTATTTTAATAACAATAAAAAAAATTGCTTGAAAGTAAATAGTTGTTTTGATTTTTCAAATATAAATACATTTTTTATTGTATTTTGAAAATTTTACCTTATCAATTTAGTATTTAATTAAAAATTAACTTATGCTAAAAATAATTTTCAAATTTATTTTATGAGAAAGAAGAAAGAAAAAAGGGGAAAAGTGAATTTTTTACTTTCAGTGACTACCTATAAAGTTGCCACTGAAAGTCTTGCTGAAAAACTTTTTTACTTTCAATGATGACTTTAAAGAGGTTGTTACTAAAAATGAATCTTTCAATGGCCACTAGAGGAGGATGTTACTGAAAGTTCACCTTTCAGTGCCGACTTTGATAAGTCACCATTGAACATGAACTTTCAATGGCAACTTTTATAAGTCGCCACTACAAGTGATCTTCAGTAACGACTTTCCTTAGTCACCACAGAAAAGTCGCCATTGAAACCTCTATTTCTTATAGCGATGGGTTATAAGGCCGACTGCTTGACTATTAATAAAAAAATTGAAATTTCTATAAGTTCTTGGAACTACACTAAATTCATTTTATTAACATTAGTTGAGTGGCACAAGGTCCAAATAAGCTGTAATCTATTGACAATTTGCAGAGGCTTGGGGGGCACGAGTCATAGAGAAAGTAAAAAGAAAACACGACATGTAAAATTTAATGTTAAAAATAATTAAATAATATATTAAAAAATGCTACGGTTGATTCTTTCCAGTTTGGTTGGAAATTTTTTTCAACTAAAAATCGAATCGAACCAATCAGTTTGCTATATAAAAAAACCAAATAAAACAATCAAAAATCAGTTTTCTTTAATTTTTTTATGTTTCAATTTGGTTTAGTCAGTTTAATTCGGTTTTGTTCAATTTTGAACACCCCTAATTTCATTAGCTTTCTGGTTGTATTCAAATCAAATTCATCAACAAAATTATATGTACACTTTTGGCAATCAAAAGTTTATTCTCTTGCTCTTTTTTTCAATTTTTTCCCATATGTATAAAATTACATCTGGCAACAACCACAACATTTTAATATGGCTTCTATATTCATGGCTAGAAACCATATCCTAGGTTTACTTATTCATGGTTAAACAAGCACATTTTTATGGCCATTTAATCCTTGTTTCTTCAATTCCTTCCTCAGTCAAGGGGACTAGAGTATTTGTATCAATCTTCATTGTACAACCTATTTTGTTTCTAACTCTCCAAAGAAAGTGATAGTCCTTATGATCATAAGAGACCCAAAAAATACCCATTATTATGATCTATCTATTCAAAGTGAGTGGCATTCAAGAGCTTGTGTAAACATACTTTCAAGAATTGATAGTTAAGGATATTTTGTAAGAGCCTCACAAAGAGTTCAACACCAAGGTTTACGCCATCACTTTCTCTCATAATGACCCATTGGGATCACAAGGAAACTTGCACTCTTAGTAGCCTCTCCTATTTCAATTCCATGACTTTATCCTTTTCTTCAAACTAAGATATGCCATTACTCCTTGTCATCGTCTAGATTCTCCAAACCACAGTTGAAGCTTAGCATTGTATCTTTATAAGAAACAAGACTTTTTGGAATTTTTTTGTTGACAGGTCCAACTTGCCAAAATAGCTTAATTGAATCAATACACATCTTTATGTTCCAAGGTCCAAATTCAGTGGTTCAACAGAGGTAATTTAATCCTTGTTTTAATTTGGGAGTCCTCGTGGCTCACTAGAACTTGCCTAAGAAATAAGAAATATCTTCATGATCCTTCCAAAGAAACATTATATAATGGTTCTCATAAATAAGTATTCAATTTTTGTTGGGATATACCTATTTGGATGGATATCCAATTCACATTTCTAGGATATCCAGTATAATCAATGTAATATCCCGTAATTTTTATTTTTAAATAATAATGTTTTTCTATAAACAAATATATTTTTATTTGTTTAAAAATGATTATGTTCTTCTAAAAACAAGTACACTTTTAATTAAAGTAATTATTTTTTTTCTTAAAATAATTATATTGGCCTTTAATAAATTTTTGTTTTATTTTTAGAAATATTCTTTCTTTTATTATACATAAAGATATTTATTTTGTGCTTTGTTTTATTAAAATTTTTATCAAGAAAAATCATGATTTAAGAGTTTAACTAAAGGTTTATGAGAATATAATTTTTTAGAAATTTTTGAGATATTTTAGGATGAAAAACGATATTTATATGAATATATATAGAATAAAATAAAAATAATATTAAATATTTAATTATTAAATAATAATAAATAAAAAGAAAAGAGGAAACAGGGAGAGGGATGGAGAGACGAACCGAGAGGCTTCTACAAAACTTAATGAATAGTGTGAATAGTAACTTTCATTTTTTTCTCTAGATCTGGAGTGCCTATTGGCTTTTGATCTTAAAATTAAGGGTACCACTGGATTCAAGATGGAGAATACTACGATTTTGACTGAACAATTTTTTAAATCAGTCGTTGAATTGCCGCAGATCGGAAGTAGAAAATATTAGAAAAATGTAAGTTCTGAAACTCTTACTTAGAGATCTTAAATTGAAAATCTGACATCGTAAATAGATTCAAGAGCTAAATAAACCTTAAGATATGAAATTTTTCAGCTATCTAATAACTTTTTGTTCTTGGTGAATAATATTTTTTGGCGATGAATAGTGTTTTTCGGCCATAAATAGTGACTAAATTTCCGGAGTCATTTTCTTGATTTTTAGACCTTTCGGACACGTTTTTTTAGGTCTATTTAGTCAAATATGGATTGCAAAAGTGCATTTTAGGGCTATCTAATCTAGAGCCCTTACCTTGTGAGTAGATGATTCTTTTTATGGCTTGCTCTATACTCTTCTTGATCTTTAAACATGTATATGATTATGTTTATGAGATATTTACACTTTTATATGTTACTGAGATGTATTAAAATTATCTGAATTGCCTACAATTTAAAATATAGTTCAAGAAGAATATAGTTTTGAAATTGGATTTCTGAACTCATGGTGTATCTTATTTCACATGTATTTCTCATTACATGATAAAATGAATATTTATACATGTGGCATTATTTATAAAGCTATATGATTGCCTCGAGAAAGGGCATGTACATGTGATAAACCCTGAATGGGGAATTTATGACCAATGAATCTATACTGAGACTGAAAGTCTGCATTATATTGAGAATTTTGTACTGGATTATATGGCTTATGTGCATATGGTATTTTCTGTGGAAGAATCCTATTGGAAACACTGTTTGCTAACAGTAGGTGATGTTAGCCCTGGTGAACCTTGATAACCCAGCTAGCAGGGGGTGGGGCTAGCCTCGTGTGTCGGCCAACACACGGGATATGATTATGAAGGAGAACGGGATGCCTCCTATATGGGCGAGATGCCAACTATATGAGATGAGATTTGTCTTCCCTTACTGTGTGCTTGGAAAATATCTATATTAGAGTCCCTTCGCGTGTCCTCTTAAATAGTGGTAGGGAAAACCTCAGCGGGATGCTGAGTTTAAGCAAATCCTACACCAACAAAGTACGGAAGGGCTTGAACTCTAATATGGTGGTTCTGATATGGGATCCTCCTAATATTTTCATGTGAAAGGTTTTGATGTATTACAATATTTGAATAATTATCATACCGTATTGCATATGATTTTGAATATTTGAATGTGATATGAACTAAGAATATTTGAAATGCGGGTTCTATATGAATGTACTTCTGAACTGTATTTTCTGTGACAAATTTTAAAATATGAGTACATCCATATGTTGACCTAAGAGGTCATAGGAGGTATTATCTGTTCACTGAATTGTCAAACTCACTACACTATATTTATATGTTTTTCAAATAAGGTTATAGAGTTTGGTCCTTCCCCTTCAGATAGTTGATCAGCTTGACGACATGATCTCTGGGTGAGCCTACTTTGTTTCCATGGCTCATAGATTTTAATTTATATTGTATTTGTACTTTAGAGTATGCTCTAAACATTACAGGTAGAATCCCTGCTTCTGCTGTACTTTGATGTTTATAGATTTGATATATATATATATAAATACATATCTGTAAAAGAGTGTATTATACATGTTATGAAAAATATATGATCGTAAAATATATGTTTCACATGCTATAAAATTAGGGGCGTGACAAGTTGGTATCAGAGTATTAAGTTTCCCTGTGGCTATTGGAGCAAGGGATTCTTTAGTAAGGCTTTTAGTATGGATATGACCCAGACATATTTATACTTTAGTTGCTGTTGAGGGATTCTATAAGGTTTCAAATTTCTTTCTATTCCAAGTTGATAAAGTTTCTAGTATAAGATAGATTGAATATTGTGGCATCTAAAAAAATATTTATGGGTCAATTTCTGCTTGGAAGTGAAAAGGATAGGCGTGCCAAGGAATTTACAGAATTGAGACAAATACCAAATATGATAGTTTCTAAATATGACATCCGTTTTACTCGATTGTCCAAAAATGGTAGACTTTGATGTGATACTGAGAATGGATTGGTTGGTATCATGCCATGCCATTTTGGAATGTCATTTTAAGGTAATTAAATTCAATATTTCTGAAGAATTTTCTTTCTTGATACAAGGAGATCGTAGCAAAGTATCTAATAATCTAATCTCTGCTTTAGCAACCTATAAGTCATTACAAAAAGGTGCCGAGAATATTTGGCAGTGGTGAAAGATGTTGATATAAAGTATACTAGTGTAAATCAAGTTCCAGTGGTTAAAGAATTTTCTAATGTATTTCTTGAGGAATTTTTAGAATTATCCCAAAATGATAAATAGAATTTGGTATTGATTTATTTCTTGAAACCTAACCAGTGTCTATATTTCCATATAGAATGGCACCAACTGAACTTAAGAAACTGAAAAAGAAATAATTACAAGACATCTTAGACAAGGGATTTAAATGTCCTAGTACTTTTACTTGGAGTGCTCCAATTCTATTTTTGAAAAAGAAAGATGGATCCCTATAACTATGCATAGATTATAGATAGTTGAATAAGGTGACAATGTAGAATAAAAACTCATTACCTCGTATAGATGATCTGTTTGACCAGTTACAAGGTGCTCAACATTTTTCAAAAGTTGAATTGATTTGATATCTAGAGTTCTTGGTAATGTCATTTGGATTGACAAATGTCCCAATTGCATTCATAGATTTAATGAATAATAATTAAGTCATCCCAGAATCAATTTGTTATTATATTTATTGATGATATATGAAATAACCGTAAAATTTAACGAAAATTCCAATTAAAGGAAATTTATAATAAAAGAGAGAATGTTGATAATAGAGATAAGAACCGGTGAAAATATGTATATTTATTACATGGATTAAAGAATTACAAAAAAAATATGAAAATTTATGTTTTGGCGCGCTATAAGCAAATATATTTTTATTTATGTAAAAATGATTATGATTTGTTAAAAGTAAGTGGACTTTTAAGTAAAAGAAGTATTGTGTTGCTTAAAATAATTATACCGGCCTCTATTGAATTTTTATAGTATTTTTAGAAATATTCTTTCTTTTAATATGAATAAAGATATTTATTTTAAAATTTGTTTTATTATGATTTTTATCAAGAAAAATCATGATTTAAGAGTTTAACTAAAAATTTATGATAATAGAAATTTTTAAAAATTTTTGAGATATTTTATGGTAAAAAACGGAATTTATATGTATTTTTATAAAAGAAAATCATATTATTAATTATTTAATAATAATTATTATATTTTTTTTAAAAAAAAAAGAAGGAAGTTGATAAAACGAAAGCGGGGAGTATTACTTGAACGAAAAAAAAAATCAGAAAGATGTATAGTAATGAATAGTGAGTGAATAGTGATCTCAAATTTTATCTTTCGATTTGGAGTGCTTAAGGGCTTCCGATAGCAAAATTGAAAGTGTTATTGGATTCAGGACGAAGAGTACTTCAGTTTTGACCGATCAGTTTTTCAAATCAACCGTTGAATCTCCATAGATCTGAAGTAGAAAATCTCGGTAAAAGGTAAGTTCTGAAAAACCTTACTTAGAGAACTCAAATTAGAAATCTGACACCGTAGATAGGTTCAGAAGCTTGATAAACATTAGAATATGTAATTTTTTCGGTCATTTGGTAACTTTTTATTTGGCGGTGAATAGTAATTTTCGGCATGAATAGTGATTCTGGCGATGAATAGTGACGGTAAATAGTGTTTCTGGCGGTGAATAGTAACCGAGCTCATTTAAGGTTTTTTGACCCTCCGGACACGTTTTTAAAGCTTATTTGGTCAAATTCATACTAGAAAAGTGCATTTTAAGGCTGTCCAATTCGGAGCCCTTATACTGTGAGTAGATGATTCTTCCTATAGTCTGTTTTTTTTTACTCTTCTTGAACTTTACATGGATAATGAGTATGATTACATGTTATTTATATGTTCATATGTTTCTCAAATGGTTTGAAATATTTGAAATGATTGAGAAATAATATCTAATTCAAGAAGAGTATGATTTTTGAAATAGATTTTGAAATGCTTTGAATACGGTATTTCTAAATGCATTTCGCATTACATGGCAAAGAAAATATGATATGCATATGACATTGATTTTACAATGTTATGTTTGCATCGGATATGGGCATGATTATATGATTTCTCTGATTGGAAAATTTATAATAGAAGATTATGTACTGAGACTGAAAGCTCTGTTTTGAATGATATGTAAAGTGATAAGTTGCCAAATATGATTGTATGGCGAATTGTTTGATAATGATGCATTACATATCATGGATATGAACTTTTGTACATGTTTATATATTCATATAAATATATATATGTATTGATAAGAAATGACAGGATTATATGGCTTGAGACGGTATTGTGAAGGTGGTATTAGTGGTAATGTGAGGAGGCAGTAGGGTGATGAACTCACATTCCCTAATTACCTATTGTGATGATGACAATGGTAATGTGAGGAGGCAGAAGGGTGATGAACTCACATTCTTTGTTGATCTATTGAAGTTGTAGTCAGTGGTAATGTGAGGAGGCAGTAGAGTGATGAACTCACATTCCCTGATTACCTATTGTGATCGTGACTATGGTAATGTGAGGAGGCAGAAGGGTGATGAACTCACATTCCATGTTTATCTATTGAGTATATTGAAAGTTATGACATACTTGAGCATTATATAAAAGAAATGATTTTTATTGCATATCAAATTCGATTTAAGATCAATTTGTATCATATGTGGTTACAAATATTTGTATGTGATTTGAACTAAGATGTTTTGAAATGCGGGTCCCATATGAATGTACTCCTGAATGTAACTTTTCAATATGAGAAACTTTTAAATGAAAAGTACATCCATATGTTGACCTAAGAGGTTATAGGGGGTGTTATCTGCTCACTGAGTTGTAAAACTCACTACACGATGTGGATCTATTTTTCAGATAAAGCCACAGAGTTTGGTCCAGCAACCAAGTGATCGACTAGACGTCGTACTTCAGTGGTGAGCCTAAATTGTTTCTAGGCTCTCAATGTTTTATATTGTAATATATTTGTACTCTAGAGTTGCTCTGAAAGTCACAGGCAAGATCCTTGTTTCTGCTGTACTCTGATGTATATGTACTTGATTTGTATATGGTATCTGTATGGGAAAACCTATATGTATCTGTTTCCTTGATAAAGGATTGAAATATTTATGTTTATGGAAAATATATGTTCATAATATACGTGTTTCACGTGCCCTAAAATTAGGAGCGTGACAATATACTAGAATATTCCAATAGTTCAGAGGATCATAAGCAACATTTAAAGATAGTTTTACAAACTCCAAGGGAGTATCAGCTATATGCTAAGTTTTCAAAATACGAACTCTGACTTAGTAATATTACTTTCTTAAGGTATGTGGCTAGCAAGATGGTATCCAAGTTGACCTTGAGAAAGTAAAAGTGGTATAGAATTGTCCACATATTGCTACAGTTACAGATGAAGATCCAAGTCCAATTTGCGCTTTCTGTTATTGTCTGTTGTCCATTCTATTTGAGCTGTAATTGGATCAAGTACATGAACATATGCTTGTAAAGCATCAATCAACTCCTCATCATTTGAAGCCGAGATGAGAATTTGTCGTGCTGAGTATGGGATAAACCTTTGTTCCACATCATGATCAAGAAAAGACAACAAACCATCAAAGAAGTGGCTGACATTTAAAAAACCTATCGGTTTGTGATGCATATTTAGTTGTGTCCAAGAGACTATTGAAAAATCTCTTCTAAAGTACCAAAACCCCTTAGTAAGGCAATGAAGGCATCAGTATTGCTCAGCATTCTAGCCATGCATTTATGCATGGAAGCAACCCTAAATTCTTTCCCAATTATTTTTCCTGTGATGTTGGATGTAGCTAGAGTTGTAGGAATAATACCTAGAACTTGACATCCTCCTACATGTACAACTGTAGACACATACCCCATTAACCCACGGTTACCTCCACTATAGACTAAATGAATTTTTCTCCTGGCCAGTACCATACCCAGGTTTTATGCAGTTTTCACATAATCTCCATCTTTTCTAAGACTAGAACCACAAAAGACACAAATATTTCGAAATTGACGGAATGTGATTCCCTCCATAACTGCACACACCCTAATGTTGAGTATAAGAAGGTAAAGATACTAATGTGTGTATTTATAGAACTCAGAGAAGGGCATACTTATGATAGATATGCAAATAGAATGAGTATAATTAGAACAGCTATGTGAGTGATTGATGGATATCAGGTAAATTGAAGGTGAAATTTTCAAAAATAACGGCAAACATGTATATGTACAGTAGTTGTGATAGTCGCTCATATTAGGCATATAAAGATAATAATGTTAAGATATCACCAGAAAATTTCCTTTTTTCTTATTGACCTTGATGAAGCATTGATGTCTTGAGTCTTGTAGGGAAGTTGTAGGTGATGGGCGTCATTGTAAGAAAAAGAGTGAAGATGCAAACTAGATAATTATTAAAGAGGGACAATTAAATGATTTTTCTTATTTTTCCAATGTTCTTGCCAGTCGACTATCAGCATTATTAAGTCGACTAACTATTTTGAAAATTTTTAATTCGGACTGATTATTTTACAGTTGATTGATTATATCTATTTTGAAGCAATTAACTGTATCCTACTAGTTAACTATGTATTTTTTTATTTTCAAAAAATTTTATAAGCTCAGAAATGTTTCTTGTAACATCCCGTAAGAAAATAAAATTTATTAGACAATTTTTAGATATCTAAAAAAATATAATCCTTATAAATTCTTTACCTTACGTATATGCATAGAAATATTCTAACATTAATGGAATAGGTAAAGAGAGAAAACTTAAAAGGAAATATTATAAAAAATATACTAAAGAAAGGTGAAATTCTTGGATAAGAAAGATAAATTTTTGTGAAGTCAGTAAAGGTATAAAAATTTCAAGAAGATTGGATTAGGGTAATTTTTTCTAATTTAAGAGTTAAAGTTACTAAGTTTAGTATCTCCACCCATAAATTGGGCTTTTACCTATGGACACTTCATATAGAGTTTTTCTACTTCACATGAATTTTTAGCAAGCCAATAGGATAGCCTAAGGAAAAAATAAAACATAGACTTGAACTAGGATATAGAAATTGGATCGGTAGCCCAAAAATCATGAAAATGTGACAAGCCCATTATGAAAAGTAGAAATTTAACCAAAGTAAAGAAAATGGGCAAGAATGAGCGCAAACCCAAGAGGAAAAAAAATATAAAAAAAATAAAGTGATGGAATAATAGTGTAATCAAGATTAGGTGACATGGCATTAAGACAAAAAATTAGCAAGTGGTATGATAATACATGGCATTAGGACAAAACATCTATATCCTACACTCATAATTTTAGCAAGTGGGTAATAATACATAGCATTATTGCAAAACATCTTTATCCTACACAAATAATTTTAGCTAAGCAAGGAAGATTCAAGTGTTGGAAATTTACCACCTAAAAAGGCAAACCTATCATACTTGATTAAGACAAAAGAAAAAGGAAATGAATCCCTAAATCAAAGGGACCTTGTCCCTTATCTTAAGAATATATCATCATAATTTTTAAAATACAAATCTCCTTTTCTTATGCATATATTGACTAAGGAAGAGGAAGACAAGAACATAAGTTGTTTGTTTTCCAAAAATTCAACCAAGTGCATCCTAATTGTGATAAGGTAGACCCATGATTATGAAAGGTAAATTATTTGATAGTCTATATAAGCAAAACCCACCCTTATAACATTAGAATTTCGTCCAAATGAGGGAGAGAAAAAATAGAAGCAAGGTAGAGTGAGGAAAGGAGAGGAAGAAAGAGGAAGGAGAAATCTAGAGGACTGAAGAAAGGAAGAAAGAGGAAGGAGAAATCTAGAGGACTAAGTGCTCAAGGTAAGTTTAACAATATTTCTTTTTGAAGAAAACTTTTGAAACTTATAATATTTATATGAGATTTTGATCTTAGAACTTTGATGATTGGTCATGGATGTTGCTATATCATGTTACATATTATGTATGTTTGAATACTTAGGCTGGGGTAGATAGTTCTGCATAGGTATGGTTGTGGGTGGCAAAAATTTTAAGCTTCTGTTTTTAAAATTTTAGAAAGAATTGGTAAGGAATTAAAATAAATGGTTAACATAAAAAATATATATCTATGTCTCACGGATTTTTAACCACTGAAATCACTCAATTTGGAGTCCATATGAGGTAGATATATTCCGATTAGTAAGCCGTGGTCAGAAAATGGTTAATCAGGGAAGAATATGTTAGGTTAGCTTCTGTGTTTTAATTTCTAGGAACATTCTGAAGGGAATTAAATTAATAGTTAACATAAGAATTATAGATATATGTGTCACGGATTTTTAGCCACAGGAATCACTCAATTTGAAGTACGTATGAGGCAGATATGGTCTGATTAGTATGCAGTGGTCAGAAATTGGTTAATCAAGGAAGAATATTTTAAGATAGCTTCTATGTTTTAATTTCTAGGAATATTCTGTAGGGACTTAAAATAAATGCTTAACATAAAAATTATTTCTATATGTGTCACGGAGTTTTAGCCACTAGAATCACTTAATTTGGAATTTGTATGAGGGAGATATGAACAAATTAGTAGATAGAGGTTAGAACCTACCTGAGAAGAAATAATCTGTACATTGAGGGACTAATATCACCTTGATTTATTAATATTTTGCTAAACTATTTAACATAATAGTTTTAGATAATTGTTTTATCTTTAAATTGACACCAAGTTCACCTACATCGGAGTTAAATTGAGTGAGTTATGCTCTGATTAGTAAGGGAAGGTTAGATAGGATGAAAACCTGTATCAAAAACATAAAGAAATAAAATTAATATTTTTAAAAAAATAATCTTATAAATGAAAATAATAAATGACTAGTATATGCCATAGCCATTGCCATTGTATGAACTTCTTACCATCTTAAGTGTGAAATTTTGACATGGAAATATTTTATAAAGTGATATTTGAAATGGTTATATTCATGGCATGATTACCAATGATTTTTGGTAATAGTTACATACTTGTTATTGAAAGCATATTTTTTGCTATCATTGTGAAAAGAAAAGAAATGAGCACGGTCACATGGCAATCCGTGTGGTGTACCAGTAGGGATCCCCTACCAACGGTTATGATCATGTTAATGAGAAAAGAAAGAGAAAGTGGGCCATGTCAGACGGAGCGAGAAAAGCCCGTACCAGAGAGTAGAAAATACTCACCCTGGCCGGGGTAGCTTGATATGAGAATAAATTGATAGTCATCATATGATATTTTGAAAATAATTAATCCTGTCATACATGTCATTACTGTACGATTCTCATCTGCATAGATATAGTGCATTCATGTGACAAAAGATATTTACTGTAGTTTATACAGCTGAACATGACGTGATGAGCTATATTGATGATGATTTATTATTGAACTTATTGGGATTTAATTCTCACTATATTTCTATGTCATGTTCAGAAAATTAGTTATGCAGATTTTTCTATGGCGTTGGCTTTTAGTGTACGTTGGATCGAGTTACTTTATGTTGGGCAGATCCCAGAATCAAATAATATGTTTGTGGTCGAGTTGGTTCAAATCCCGGTGAAGGTGCAACCACCCGCACCTATATCTCCGAAATTGGTCAACCAGAATAAATAAGATGTAGTTTTTTATGTATTTGATTTTGTTGTACGTACATTTTGATTAATAACATGTATGTGAACTCTATATTGTATAATAAATAATAATAAATAAAGAGGTTGTTACATTTCTTTTCTACTAAATATCAACAGCTTTAAAGTAGATTTTGACACATATATTCAAAATTTGTAGCCACCAATTTTTGCCAAAATAATAGCTAGATTTTCTTTACAGATTTTCAAGAATTACGACCACCGATTTTAACTTTTTCCAATGTTTTGTCCAAACTTTTGACTTTCTATTTTGACACCTTTTTCTATTATGCTTTTCGTCTGTTCTACTGCATTTTCCCTTATTAATATTTGGCATTAAATGCAAGGTTCTTTTCCTTATTACAAAGAGGGTTAATTTATTTTCTTTGAAACTCGGTTATTATGGTGTCCAAGTGGTTAGTAGGTTAAAGTAATGAAAAGTTTGAAAGGAATAGACGGATATAGTGCTTTGTCGAATGTAATCAAGAGAATTAATGGTGTTGAAGTTCTTGAGGAATAAAATATGAGAAGTAGGATTTAAATTAATCTTTGAACTCTTAATTTGGAAATATGGAGAATATTTTGAGAATCATCTCCGAAAATAATGTAGTTGATCAAGATATTTATATTAAAGGTTTATACCATGTTAAATTGAATCTAGTATCTAGGATGTGAATTATGTTGAAATTAGAAATTCATGTATGAGTAATTGTTGAGAAAAATCTTCTTGAAATGATTGGGTGAATTAAACGGGATTGATATAAGTTAGAATGAGGTGCTTTTAGATATGATAGAAGAAAGGATTGAAATTTTTTTTATAATAAATTTATTGGTGTTAATAAGAGGGTATAGAGTTACTGTGATGAGGTAAGTCGAAATTGTTAGACATGTGTCAATAGAACATAAACGTTATAAAATGTTTGATGGATTTATTGTTACGTATGTTTAACATATTGATTAATGAATTTTAAGATAAAAATAAATGATAGATTAAGATGATGATATTCATAGGATGATGTTGACATGTGAGAATCAAAGATGACTTGATAGAAGTTTGGAATAAGACAAGATAGTTACCCAATATGGATGTGAATATGTTCTTTTATGTGTGTGTTTTCTAATATCGACTTATAGATATATGGATGCGAGTTTGAGGATATAAAGGAATGAGATATACAATGGTTTAAGAGTTTCTTACATGTATATATATAATCCATTGAATACCTTGTATAAAGTGAAATTGATTAGAAAAGGAAAACAAACAAATCAATACAGGCCAAAAGTCTATAAGGATCATGAATGTTGAGCACTAGAAATTATTAGTTGGTGACCACATATTCTTGAAGGATTCACCAATGAAAGAGATAATTAGGTTGAAAAGAAGAAAAAAGTTAAGCTCTAGTATATAAACTCTTTTGAAAATTTGAACAAAGTAGGCATAGTAATACATTGCCTAGCTTTGCCATCAGGATTAAGTAATGTGGATATAGTCTTTCTTGCATCAATGCTAAGGAAGTACCTATTAGATTTTTCTTATGTTACCTAATTCCAAGGAATTCAATTGGACAAGAATTTGACTTAACTATGGGTAAAATTGATGTCTATTATTGGTCGACAATTGCAACTTATGGATGAAAGAAATCCTTATTGTTAAGTTATATGGCAAAACTACAAAAGTGAAGAGATTTCTTAGAAAGTAAAAATGATATACAAAAAAAATATCCCCAATTATTTGAGTAATAAGGTTAGTAACTCTGAATTATATCTTGATTTCATTCCCTACATGTGGTAGGATGGGTTGAAATTCGAGGACCGAATTTCTTGAGGAGAGAAAAATGTAATATCCCGTAATTTTTATTTTTAAATAATAATGTTTTGCTATAAACAAATATATTTTTATTTGTTTAAAAATAATTATGTTCTTCTAAAAACAAGTACACTTTTAATTAAAGTAATTATTGTTTTGTTTAAAATAATTATATTGGCCTTTAATAAATTTTTGTTTTATTTTTAGAAATATTCTTTCTTTTATTATACATAAAGATATTTATTTTGTGCTTTGTTTTATTAAGATTTTTATTAAGAAAAATCATAATTTAAGAGTTTAACTAAAGGTTTATGAGAATATAACTTTTTAGAAATTTTTGGGATATTTTAGGATGAAAAACGATATTTATATGAATATATATAGAATAAAATAAAAATAATATTAAATATTTAATTATTAAATAATAATAAATAAAAAGAAAAGAGAAAACATTGAGGGGGAGACAAACCGAGAGGCTTTTGCAAAACTTAATGAATAGTGTGAATAGTAACTTTCATTTTCTTCTCTAGATTTGGAGTGTTTATTGGCTTTCAATCTCAAAACTAAGGGTATTATTGGATTTAGGACGGAGAATACTACGATTTTAACCGAATAATTTTTTAAATCAGCCGTTGAATTGCTGTAGATCAGAAGTAGAAAATATTAGAAAAATTTAAGTTCTGAAACTCTTACTTAGAGACCTTAAATTGGAAATCTGACACCGTAGATAGATTAAAGAGTTAAATAAACCTTAAGATATGAAATTTTTTACTTATTTGAAAACTTTTTGTTCTTGGTGAATAGTATTTTTCGGCGATAAATAGTATTTTCTGGTCATGAATAGTAACCAAGTTCCCATAGTCATTTCCTTGATTTTTGGACCCTTCGGACACGTTTTTGAAATCTATTTAGTCAAATGTGGATTGAAAAAGTACATTTTGGAGCTATCCAATCTATAGCCCTTACCTTGTGAGTAGATGATTCTTCATATGGCTTGCCTTATACTCTTCTTGATCTTTAAGCATGTATATGATTATTTTTATGAGATATTTACACTTTTATATGTTACTGAGATGCATTAAAATTATCTAAATTGCCTATAATTTGAAATATAGTTCAAGAAAGGTATAGTTTTAAAACTAGATTTCTGAACTCATGGTGTATCTGATTTCACATGTATTTCTCATTAAATGATAAAGTGAATATTTATGCATGTGGCATTATTTATAAAGCTATATGATTGCCTCGAGAAAGGGCATGTACATGTGATAAACCCTGAATGAGAAATTTATGACAGATGAATCTGTACTGAGATTGAAAGTCTGCACTATATTGAGAATTTTATACTGGATTATATGGCATATGTGCATACAGTATTTTCTCTAGAGGAATCCTATTGGAAACACTATTTGCTAACAGCAGGTGATGTTAGGCTTGGTGTACCTTGATAACCCAGTTAGCAGAGAGTGGTGCTAGCCTCGTGTGTCGGCCAACACATGGGATATGATATGTGAAGGAGAGTTGGATGCCTCATATATGGGCGAGATTCCAACTATATGAGATGTGATTTGCCTCCCCTTGCTATGTTCTTTGGAAATACTCATATTAGAGTCCCTTTGCGTGTCCTCTTGAATGGTGGTAGGGCAAACTTCAGCGGGATGCTGAGTTTAAGCAAATCCTACACCAACAAAGTACGGAAGGGCCTGAACTCTTATATGGTAGTTTTGATATGGGATCCTCCTAATGTTTTCATGTGAAAGGTTTTGATGCATTACAATATTTGAATAATTATCATACCGTATTGCATATGATTTTGAATATCTGAATGTGATATGAACTGAAAATATTTGAAATACGGGTCTTATATGAATGTACTTCTAAACTGTATTTTCTGTAACAAATTTTAAAATATGAGTACATCCATATATTGACCTAAGAGGTCATAGGAGGTATTATCTGCTCACAGAGTTGTCAAACTCACTACACAATATTTATATGATTTTCAGATAAGGTTATAGAGTTTGATCATTCCCCTTCAGATAGTTGATCAGCTACACAACATGATCTTTAGGTGAGCCTACTTTGTTTCCATGGCTCATAGATTTTGATTTATATTGTATTTATACTTTAGAGTATGCTCTGAACGCCACAGGTGGGATCCTTGCTTCTGCTGTACTTTGATGTTTATAGATTTGGCATATATATGGAAATACATATATGTAAAAGAGTGTATTATACATGTTATGAAAAATATATGATCGTAAAGTATGTGTTTCACGTGCTCTAAAATTAGGGCATGATACTCAAGATTAAGATGCAATATGTCTGCTCCATCTGAGCAAGATGCCAATAGTATATTTGGGTTATTTTAATGTAGTAGTATATGAAGGTATATATATCCATAGTTCCACATACTCCCCAATCACTATTTTCTTCAATGAAAAATGGAGCATTCGTTTGAAAATCAATGTTAGAGTTTGAATTTCTGAAAAATCTGATATCAATTATTTGAATTCACCTAATAATCAATTTAGTATCCCGTAATTTTTAAATAATAATATTTTGCAATAAACAAATATATTTTTATTGTAAATTATTATATTTTGCTAAAAGTAAATACGTGTCACGGCCCCAAATGATGGAACACATGACCGGCACGGCATAAGGGTTTCCCCCTAGCCGCAAGCCTAACACATAGCATGCACAAACATCCAGCACACAATCCAGAATACATAATAAATATAACTGGCCACATATGCCATATCCAATATCAGAAAATACTGTTTATATATATATATATATATATATATATCTCATGAATCCAACATCCTTGATTCAACTTGGCCCATGGCCTCATAATATTCATGTGATTCAACTTAGCCCAAGGCCTTATAATACCAACATTGTTGTAAACATAAAACCATTTTCCAAACAACACATCAAAATACGCAAGAAAACGAGGATCCTACCTGTATGTTCATGGAGTTACTCTAGACATAAACTAAACTAGACAATCAGTACAAAAGAGCCTTGCCCAAACTGGGGCTCACCAACACTATCTTCAGCCTCCTACGAATGTTTCCCCCAAGCACACAGCAAGGGTAGGGTAATCACTGTAGGCGTAGACATAAGTCCACCCTAAATTCCCCCAAGCACATAGCAAGGGTAGGGTAATCACTGTAGGCGTAGACATAAGTCCACCCTAAATCCCTGTGTCTTAGGCAGTCATATGCCCGTCACAGTATCCTAGGCCGAAGCCTTCGTATGACCATGGTGCACCAGGGCTAGCACTACCTGCGACTAGCTAACAGTGATCTAAAAGGGTCCCTCCAATAGAAAACATTTGAAATATGCTATTCAAAGAATTTAAAGTAAAACATTTCAATAACATTACAATAAAGCTATAATTCTCCATCTAACTCTTTTCATGCATAAAACTCCGTTCAAAAATATGTTTCATCCATGTATTCCCATGGAGACCTTTATCATCATAAACTTTCCCTTTAAATATAGATCGTCCGTAGACGTCGTATAGATGCTCATCATGCATCAAATCATTTTAAACATAGATCGTCTGTAGACGTCGCATAAATGCTCATCATGCATCAAATCATTTCATGGCCAACTTAGTTCATTTCTATGACTAAGTTCGCATTTCTATAAATCTAGCTCAAATGGAGAATTATCAGTCTAGATGTTTGCCCTGCATACCTAGGGTTCAACTAGGATTGAAATTGATAATTTCTAACATGGTTGGAACATATTGGTTTTCAAAGCGGTAAAACAACTTAGCATACATTCCAACTAGTTAAAATCATACGAGAGAGTTATAAACTGAATTCATAAAACATGCGCTATAGTATGAAAAACCCACTCACCGGTAAGGGCTCCAGATTGGACAGCCCTAAAATCCTAGTTCCTAGTCTGAATTCGGTAAAACAGACCCCAAAATCGAGTCCGGAAGGTTTAAAAACCTTAAATGAGCTTGGTTACTGTTCACCGCCGGAAAACACTATTTACGCCGGAAAATACTATTCACCGCCACTATTCATCGCCAGAAAACACTATTCACTGTAACAAAAATTTTACCGAATCAACAAAACAATTTCATATCCTAATATTTATCTAATTTCTGAATCCATCTACGGAGTCAGATTTCTAATTAGAAGTCCCTAAGTAAGGTTTTTCAGAACTTACCTTTTACCGAGATTTTCTACTTCAGATCTACGGCGATTCAACGGTTGATTTGAAAAACTGATCGGTCAAAACTGAAGTACTCTTCATCCTGAATCCAATAACACGTTTAGTTTTGATATTGGAAGTCAATCGATACTCCAGATTGAAAGATAAAATTTGAAATCACTATTCACTCACTATGCAGCACTATTCCTCTCCGTTTTTTTTTTCCTTTCTTCTTTCTGAAATTTCGCTCCCGGTTTCGTTTTATGATTCTGTAGTTTTCGTTTTTTTTTATAAATATAATAATTATTATTAAATAATTAATAATAAGATTTTCTTTTATAAAAATTCATATAAATTCCATTTTTCATCATAAAATATCTCAAAAATTTCTAAAAATTTCCTTTCTCATAAATCTTTAGTTAAACTATTAAATCATAATTTTTCTTAATAAAAATTATAATAAAAAAAATTTTAAAACAAATATCTTTATTCATATTAAAAGAAAGAATATTTCTAAAAATACCATACAAATTCATTAAAGGCCGATATAATTATTTTAAACAACACAATACTTCTTTTACTTAAAAGTCCACTTACTTTTAACAAATCATAATCATTTCTACATAAATAAAAATATATTTGCTTATAGCAAAATACTATCATTTAATAATAATAATAATAAAAAGTACGCGCCAAAACATAAATTCTCATATTTTCAACATTCTCTCTTTTATTCTAAATTTTCTTTAATTGGAATTTTCGTTAAATTTTACGGTTATTACAATACGCTTTTAATTTAAATATTTTTTTTGCTAAAATAATTATATTTGGCTTTAAATAAATTTTATTTTTATTTTTATAAATTTCTTTCTTTTAATATGCATGAAGATATTTTATATTGTAATTTTTTTAATACAAATTTTATCAAGAAAAATTATGATTTAAGAGTTCAACTAAAGTTTTGCAATAATATAAATTTTTAGAAATTTTTGATATATATTTTAAGATGAAAAATAGTATTTATATGTATATAATAAAAATAATAATTAAATATTTAATTATTAAATAATAAAAAAAGGAAAAGGAATAGGGGGAGACGCAGCGTAAGAAGAATCAGAAACTTTTATGAATAGTGTGAATAGTAGTTTTCTCTCTTCTATGTTCTCTCTCTAGATTTGGAGTGCCTACTAGCCTCTGATCTCAAAACTAATGGTACCACTAGATTCAGGATAGAGGGTACTATGATTTTGACTGAATAATTTTTTAAATCAGCCGCAGAATCGTCACAAACAGGAAATAGAAAATCTTAGAAAAATATAAACTCTGAAACTCTTATTTAGAGACCTCAAATTGAAAATTTGACACCGTAAATAGATTCAGGAGTTAGATAAACCTCATGATAGGAAAATTTTCAGCCATCTAAAACTTTTTGTGCATCGTAAACAGTAAATTCGACGATATGAATAGTAATTTTCGAAGGTAAATAGTATTTTTCAACCGCGAATAGTACCCAACAGTTGACCAATGTTGACCAAACTCTCAAAGGCCAAATTACGTGATTTTAGAGTCATTTCCTAGGTTTTTGAATCCTCTGGACTTGTTTTTGAAGTCTATTTGATCAAATTTAAATTGAAAAAGTATACTTTTGGACTGTCCAACTAGAGCCTTACCCTCTGAGTAAATAATTCTTTCTATAACTTACCCTATGCTCTTCTTAAACTTTAAATGTATACTTAATTATGTTACAAGTTATTTATACTTTTATATGTCTCTGAAATAGATTAAATTATCTGAATTATTTACAACCTGGTATATAATTCAAGAAGAGTATGGTTTTGAAAATGAATTTTTGAACTTATTGAATATGTGATTTTCAATGTATCTCTCATTACATGGTAAAGGAAATGGTTTTGAAAATGAATTTTTGAACTCATTGAATATGTGATTTTAAATGTATTTCTCATTACATGGTAAAGGAAATATATTATACATGTGACATTGATATGTAAAGCTATATGATTGCCTTGAAAATGGACATGTATATGTGATTACCCTAATTGGGAAGTTTCTAACAGAAGAATTATACTAAAATTGAAAATTATGTATTATATTAAAACCTTTATTTTGAATGATATGTCATATATGCAAATATAATTTTTGTGGAAGAATCCTTTTGAAAATACTATTTGCTAACAGCAGGCGATATTAGCCCTGTTGCACCTTGATACTTCAACTAGCAAGGGTGGTGTTAAGCTCGTGTGATGGCCAACACATGAGATATCATATGTGAAGGAGAGTGGGATGCCTCCTATCTAGGCGAGATGTCGACTATATGATATGTGATTTACCCTCCCTTGCTGTGTGCTTGAAAAATTGCCCATATTAGAATCCCTTTGCATGTCCTCTTGAATGATGGTAGGGCAAACCTTAGCTGAGATGCTAAGAATAGGCAAATCCTACACCACCCATCAAAGTACGAAATGGCTTGAACTCTGATATGGTGATTTTGATATAGGATCCTCCTAATGTTTTCATGAGAAATGTTTTGATGCATACCAATATTTGATTAACAATCATATTGTATCACATATGGTTTTAAATATCTGAATGTGGTTTGAACTGAGAATATTTGAAATGAAGGTCCCATATGGATGTACCTTTGAACTGAAATTTTCTATGTTATAATTTTTTATATGTATATGAGTACATCTATATGTTGACCTAAGAAGTCATAGGAGGTATTATCTGCTCACTGAGTTGTCAAACTTACTACACGATACTTATATTATTTTTTCAGATAAGGATATAGAGTTTGGTCATGTAGCTACATGATCAAATAGGTATCATACTCTTTGGGTGAGCCTATGTTGCTTCCAAGGATCACAGTGTTTAAATTATTTTGTACTTATATTCTAGAGTGGGCTCTAAACGCCACAAGCAGAATCTCTACTTCTGCTATAATATGTGTATAAAGACTTGGCTTGCATATTATGTTATATTGGAGAACTTGTAAACATATGTTATTAATCATGATATGTAATATAGTTGAAGCAAGTATGCAATAAAATAAAATTAAAGTTATTTGCTACTCGGGACAATCGTGTTTCCTTAAATTGGGGGCGTGACAAGTTGGTATCAAAGTATTAGGTTTTCCTGTGCCTATGAGAGCAAATGATTCTTTAGTATAGATATGAGCCAGATATATTTATACTTCAAGTGCTGCTAAGGGATTCTATAGGGTTTCAATTTCCTTTCCATTTCAAGTTTGTTAAAGTTCCTAGTATAAGGCCGACTGAATATTATGGTATTTTAAAAAAGGTATTTTATTTTCTATAACTTATGATGCTGCCAAGAATTAGAGTAGTTGCTAGAAAAGTTGTAGATTATGCACCCTCTACAGAAAAGTCTGCACAATCTACAATTCCAGTACAAAGAGGTTGTGGTAAAGGCCAACCTAAAGGAAAAGGCAGAGGCAGAGGGTGTGCACAAGGTACGAGAACCCTAAGACATGATGAACATGATCATGTATATAATAGAGTCCCTGAGGAGAGAGTAAAAACCCCCTCAAGAGCCACATAATAGAACAATTGATATGATTACTAGCATACATAGGAGTTTATAGATATTGATTGGATTTATAGTAGACCAGGGCAGCAGGGATGGCCAACCACCAGAAAATGCTCCTCAAACACAAGAACTGAAAAGACCAGTTGAACAAGATGACAAGTTTACAAGAATTGAGGTGATATTACCGTAATTTCTTTAGTTAAAGCCCTTGAATTTTTCTAGGTCAGATATTCAGGAAGACCCTCAAATATTCATTGATGTTGTGGAACAAATTCTCAGAGTTTTAAGGTGTTCCACTAGAAGATTTGTTGAACAAGTGTTCTTTCAACTATCAGATGTGGCTCAAGTTTAGTTTGAGACTTTGGTACAAAGAAGAGCAATTACCTTACCACCAATGAAATGTGATGAATTTAAGGAAGCATTTATGAATCGTTTCCTACCAATGAGTGAAAGGGACAAGAAGGCCAGAGAATTTGAAGAATTAAGACAAACACCGAACATGACAGTTTCTGAATATGACATCTGTTTTACTCGGTTGTCTAGATATGCACCATATCTAGTTCTTAAAAAATATAGAATTAAGAAATTTGTTTCACAGCTGATCCGTCCATTGTTTAAATTAATGGGTCCCCAGATGAACTATTTTTTAACTTATTTAGCAGTTGTGGATTGTGCTAAAATGATGGAAACACGAGAATTAGTAGATATAGACGGTCTAAAGAAAAGAAAAAGAGATCGGGATAGTAATATCCAGACTAGTTATAATCCTAATGTAAGATGATCAACATTTCAGAATCTACAGCGTTTAAGTCAAGCAGGATCTGGTACCTCTAGCCAGACATCAGTCAATATCAACAAGTAAAGAATGATTTAAAGATATATGAGATCTACTAGTAAACAGGATTCAAGATCGATTCCATTATGTCCCATTTGTAGCAGGTCTCATACTAGACAGTGTTGTAGAGAAACTAGTGCATGTTTTAAGTGTGGATAAGTATGTCATTTGATGAGGAATTATCCATAATTACGAAATTTAAGCCAAGCATTATTACAGCCAGCTTCACCCCCTACATCTGTACCAGCACGACCAAATAGAGCAACTTCAGTTCAAGCAAGTACTGGTGGTACTGGTAAAGGATCAAAAAGTCGAGGCCAAGAATAAGCTCGAGTTTTTTCCTTGACACAGCAAGATGCTCAGGCCTCAAATACAGTGATGACAGGTACATTATCAATATGTTCCCATAGAGCATATGTACTATTTGCTCTCGGTTCTACTCATTCTTATATATCACCCTGCTTTGCTAAGAAATTAGATAAAGATCCTACTAGTTTACATCATTCTTTCATGGTTGCTACTCCAATGGGAGAATTCTTCCTGGTAAATTATCTGTATAAATCGTGTGAGATTTCAATAGAAGATAAGGAGATTCTTGTAGATTTGATAGTTTTAGATATGTTAGAATTTGATGTCATACTAGGAATGGATTGGTTGTCATCATGCCATGCCATTCTAAACTATCACCTTAAGGTGATTAAGTTTAATATTTTTAGAGAATCTTCCTTCTTGATATAAGGAGATTGTAGTAAGGTACCCAATAATTTAATATTTGCTCTAACAACTCATAAGCTATTACAAAAAGGATGCTAAGGGTATTTAGCAGTAGTCAAAGATGTTGATATGACGTACACCAATGTAGAGCAGGTTACAGTGGTTAAGAAATTTTCTTATGTGTTTCCTAAGGAATTGCCAAGGTTACCCCCAGAACGAAAAATTGAGTTTGGTATTGATTAACTTCTGAAAACTCAACCAGTGTCTATACCTCTATATAGAATGGCATCGACCGAACTTAAAGAATTTAAAAATTAGTTACAAGACTTGTTAAACAAAGGATTTATTCACCCTAGTACTTCTCCTTGGGGTGCTCTAGTCTTATTTGTGAAAAAAAAAAGATGAATCGCTACGATTGTGTATTGATTACAGACAATTAAATAAGGTGACAGTACGTAATAAGTATCCATTACCTCATATAGATGATTTTTTTTACCAGCTACAGAGTGTCCAATGTTTTTCAAAAATTGATTTGAAATCTGAGTATCATTAATTAAGGATAAGGAAGGAAGATATTCAAAAAACTGCTTTCAGGACTCGGTATGGGCACTATGAGTTTTTAGTAATGTCATTTGGGTTAACGAATGCCCCAGTTGCATTCATAGATTTAATGAATAGAGTATTTAAAATTTTCTTATATCAATTTGTTATATTTATAAATGATATTCTAGTATATTTAAGGAGTTTGGAGGAGTATGAGCGACATTTAAGGATAGCTTTGTAAACCCTAAGAAAACACCATCTGTATGCTAAGTTTTCAAAATGTCAATTTTGGCTTAGTAGTGTTACTTTCTTAGGGCATGTGATTACCAAGGATGGTATTCAAGTTGATTCTAAAAAGGTTGAAGCGGTACAGTAATGGCCACGCCTTACCATAATTACAGAGATTCGTAGTTTTCTTGGTTTGGCAGGCTATTACTGCATATTCATTTAAGATTTTTCAAGAATAGCTGCTCCTTTCACGAGGTTGACAAGGAAAGAAATAAAGTTTGACTGGTAAGATGAATGTGAAAGAAGTTTTCAGAAACTCCAAGAATGTTTGACTACAGCGCTAGTACTGTTTATTCCTTCAGGTACCATAGGATACACAGTATACTGTGATACATTGAGAATTGGATTAGGATGTATGTTAATGCAACATGGTCGAGTCATTGTATATGCATCCAGACACCTTAGGCCACATGAACAAAATTATCTGACTCATGATTTGAAAAAAGCAGTAGTAGTTTTTACTCTCAAAATTTAAAGGCATTATTTTTATGGTGAGACATGCGAAATCTATACAGATTATAAAAGCCTCAAATACATTTCTCAACAAAAAGATCTTAATTTGAGACAAAGACAATAGATGGAATTATTTAAAGATTATGACTGCACAATACTATATCTTCCAGGTAAGGCCAATGTAGTGGCTGATGCATTAAGTAGGAAGTCTATAAGTAGTTTGGCACATATCACAGTGGTAAGGAGGCCATTGGTTAAATAAATGCATAAGTTGGAAAGTCATGGGGTAGTATTGGAAGTAAAGGAGTCTAGGATACCATTGGCCCATATACGGTTTCAATCGTCTTTGATTGAGTAGGTGAAAAAGGCACAGGAAGAGGATGCCTATTTATGCAAGAAAATTGAAGAGGTAAAAAATGGCAGTGATGTTGAATTTATTGTAGACTCTAAAGGAATTCTGAGATTGGGCAAGCGATTGTGTGTACCTAATAAAGAAGAACTTAAGAAAGAGATTTTAGACGAAACCCATAGATCCATATATACCATTCATCCTGGGGTAACTAAAATGCATAAAAATCTAAAAGAAATTTATTGGTGGGACGGTATGAAGAAAAATATAATTGATTATGTCTCTTGATGCTTAACTTGCCAGCAAGTAAAAGTAGAACATCAAAGGCCTGCTGGATTACATCAGGAGATAGAGATACCTTAATGAAAATGGGAAAGAATAACTATAGACTTTGTTACAAGGCTACCGTGGACATCAAAAGGGTTTGATTCAATATGGGTGATTATGGATGAGTTGACTAAATCAGTACATTTTCTACTAGTAAAAACCACATACAACGTAGCTTAATATGCAAATTTGTATTTAAATGAGATAGTGAGGCTACATGGAGTGCCAATATCAATTATTTCTAATCAAGGACCACAGTTCACAATTTGTTTTTGGAGAGCCTTCTAAGAAACTTTAGGCACAAAGTTAAATCTCATTACTGCTTTCCATCCTCAAACAGATAGACAGTCTGAGAGAATCATTCAAATATTGGAAGACATGCTTCGAGCATATATGCTAGATTTTTAAGGTAGTTGGGAAAGATTTTTGCCCTTAGCTAAATTTGCTTATAACACTAGCTACTAAGCCAGTATACAAATAGCCCCTTTTGAGGCATTATATGGTAGACGTTGCCATTCTCTAATCGGATGGTTTGAGATGGGCGAAGTTAATATTTTAGGGCCTGATTTGGTATAAGATGCACTTGTCAAGGTAAAGTTAATTAAGGAAAGGTTATTAGCAGCTCAGGGTAGACAGAAAGCTTATGTTGATAATAAACGTCGACCATTGAAATTTGCCATAGGTGAACATGTCTTTTTGAAGATATCTCATATGAAAGGAGTAGTAAGATTTGGAAAGAAAGAGAAGTTAAGTCCACGGTACATAGGACCATTTGAAATTCTTAATAGGATTGGCCTAGTAGCTTATCATTTGACTTTGCCACCTGAATTGGGTAATGTCCATCCAGTCTTTCATGTGTCTCTACTACGAAAGTACTTACCAGATCCTACACATGTAATACAGTGCCTACAGATTCAGTTACGGGAAAACTTAACTTATGAGGAATAATTAGTAGCAATAGTAGACAGACAAGTAAAGAAATTGCATTCAAAAGAAATACCTACAGTGAAAATTATATGGCACAATAACTCTTCTAAAGAGGCTATTTGGAAAAGAGAGGATGACATGCACGTTAGATACCCACATCTTTTTGAATCATGATATTAGTTTTTATTGTAAATATAGAGATAAAATTCAATGACTGAATTTTTTAAGGCGGGAAAAATGTAGTATCCCTTAATTTTTAAATAATAATGTTTTGCTATAAACAAATATATTTTTATTGTAAATGATTATGTTTTACTAAAAGTAAATACAATTTTAATTTAAATGATTTTTGTTTTGCTTAAAATAATTATATTTGGCTTTAAATAAATTTTATCTTTATTTTTATAAATTTCTTTCTTTTAATATGCCTGAAGATATTTTATATTGTGATTTGTTTTATAAAAATTTTATCAAGAAAAATTATTATTTAAGACTTCAACTAAAGTTTTGCAATAGTATAAATTTTTAGAAATTTATGAGATATTTTAAAATGAAAAATAGTATTTATATGTATATAATAAAAAAATAATTAAATATATAATTATTAAATAATATTAAAAAAAAGAAGAAGAGGGGAGACGCAACGTAAAAAAAATAAGAAACTTTCGCAAATAGTGTGAATTTACTATAACACTCCTAAGATGCAAATATGAATAAAATTGATTATAGAAATAACATTATAATCCCAATAGCATTAAATAACTGTGAGCTGATAAATTCTTCCAAATATTACAGTCAAACTCATAATCATCAGTAAACCAAAATATTAGGACAAGTTAATAATTAAACTTGGATTTTCCTAATGTTGGCGTGTCCTGCGATAATTAAAGCGTAAAAAAGACTAAGCCAACATCTGCAACTTCATACCCTTTTAAAGCCGTCGATCTTGATAGCCATAAAAGCCTACACCAGCAAGTGGGAATGTGGGATATTTGATTCGTTAGTTGGTATCAATCCTTCACTCTTCTATGGCTGGAAAAAGCTTGAATGTGGTGGTCAGTTGAAGTGAGTGGACAGAACTGGTGTGGAAGAGGATGATTAGGAGTTTATTATTATTATTTAAGAGTATTAAAATTTATTATTATCTAGGAATGATTTACCTTATAGTAATCTCTGTTTTGAAGTAGTATTAATAAAAACAGAAAGAGTCAACACAGGTTGGTTCAACTAATTGAAGGGATTTAGTTTAAGATTTTGCATTTCTTATGTTCAAGGTTTAAATCCATCCTTTGACTAGGCAAATTTTATTGGAAAAATGATAATTTTGAAAGTAATATTCTAGTTTGAGCCTCTATCTATCACTATGAGATTTCACGCATGCCAATAACATCCTGACCAATAGTACTAGAGTAACTTATCATTACTATCATTTTGTCACTATAAAAAAAAGTGATAGCTTAGCAATAAAATTTTAACAACAGTTAAAAAAATTGTTATTAAAATATTAAACAATGATAGATTTTTAATTATCAATTTTTAGCAATGGTTTTCATAAAAAAAAATTGCTAAATAACGATAGTTTAAAAAAAAGTATCGCTAAAAATGAAATATTTTAAAAAATCATCATTTTTAGTGACAGTTTAAAAGCCATTGTCATTTAGTGATTGTTTTTAAATGTCATTTTCTCTTGCCTCCCCATGCGAGCCTCCCTTTTTCTATCATCCCTCAGTTTTCTTCTCGCTCCATTTTCTCCCTTGACCTTCTAGTTTCTCCACCGAACTACTACTCTTGTCGTTGCATCTTCTCCATAAAATGCTTTATTTCTATTTATCCATTTTCTATGAACCGGTAAGTTCCTTTTCTAGCAACTTTAGTGTATTTCTACATTTCTTTTTTTTTTTCATTTTTCTTGTAATTTTTTCTCATATCAAGGTTCTTCTTATATTTGTAATATCAATGGCGCGTCAATTTTTTGCATTTTAGTGGACCTAAAACTTCAGTAAAGGAAACTTTATAGCAAGAAGATCTTTGAAACAAAAAGAAGAGAAAATCTAGGCATGAATAATTTGTGAAAGAAGAGAGAAGATAAGAGAGAGAGAAAAATTGGACATGAATCGTTAGTGAAAGAAGAGAGAAGAGAAGAGAATAGGGAGAAAAATTTTGAAAAAAAAATGATTTTGATACAAAAATATTAAGAAAAAAGTGAAATAAAAAAGAAGAAATTAAAAAAAATGTTATAACAAATATTTTCATTGGTTTAACGATGGTTTATAGACCATTGTTAATACATAGCACTACAATGGTTTTCTAAAACTATTGTTAAACCAGTGGCAACGATGGACTCTACAATAGTTTTAAAACTATCATTAAACAGTTTAGCGGCGGTTAGAATAGTCATTAAAGTCACTCAAAAACCATAGCTAAATGTTTCTTTTCTTGTAGTGTATTTACCAACAAAAAGGGGCTACCATCATGTATGTGCCTATGTGCAATCCTTTTCATTTATTATATTTTTTATTTAACCCTAAATTTCATCATTGTATCAAAGTATAATCATCTACCTTAGTCTTAAGTTGATTTTTGCATTTTTTCAGTTTTTCTCCTTATCTTTCCTCTAGCCGTTAGTGTGCATCATACAAATGATGTCTAATAAGCCTTCTTGGATCTCCCTTCCAACCTCCATTTTCCTTGGATCACGACTATCATAGATTTTTGGTTTTGTCCTCACTTATTTGGTGTGTTTTTTTAGCCCTTTCTTATGTCTCAATGTTGCTTGATGTGTTTTGTAATAGTCCTAAAATAAAGGAAAAACTCTGAATTAAAAAAAATTATGAATATAAACAAGGATTATGATAAATGGAGATAAGTACCGTTAGAAATGTGTTTATTTATCATATTTTTTGAAGAATTATGAAGGTAATACAATGATTTAAGTTTTGGGCCAAAATTTAATTTCTTAAAAGTTTAGAAGTCAAAATGTAAATAACAAAAATAGCAAGGACACCCCTCAACAATTAAAATTTTGCTAATAGGTCCCTCATATGATTTTAAGAGAAACCAGATGCAGAACTAGCGTAAAATTTCTACACCCGCTCTCTCCCCTATTTTTTTTCTTTAAAAACCTTAAAATTTCTCTTAAAATTTCTAGTACTTCTAGACTTCAAATTTCGACACCACCACCACCAACGGATTTAGAACAACAAAAACTATAATTTTTCGATTGATTTCTGAAAATTTGGCCGAAAATTTGTTGAAAAAAGGAAGAGAAACTCTAGGAAGGTAAGTTCTAAAATTTCTACTTAGAGTCTTCAAATTGAAAATTTAACACTATAGATGGATTCAAGAGATGAAAAAACCTTAAGATATTAAATTTTGCTGCCATCTGACAACTTTTGTATGTTGTGAACAGTAAATCCGACCGTCGTGAATAATGATTCCGACAGTGAATAGTATTTCTGATCGTGAACAGTTGACTAATATTAACCAAACTCCTAGATGCCAAATTTCGCGATTCTAGAGTCATTTTCTAAGTTTTTAGACCCTCTGAACTCATTTTTAAGGTCCATTTGATCATATTTGTCTTTAAAAAATACGTTTTGGGCTATCCAACTTGGAATACTAGTTTTGTGAGTAGATAATTCTTTTTATGACTTACCTTATACTCTTCTTAAATTTTAAATGTATAATTAGTTCTGTTTACAAGTTCTTTATACTGTTATATGTCTCTGAAATAGATTAAATTATCTGATTTATTTGCTAACTAGCATATTATTCAAGAAGAGTATGGTTTTGTATAATGATTTTCAAGCCATTAAACGTGTGATTTTGCAAACATTTTTTAACAGTATAGAAAGTGAATATTTTATGCACGTGGCAATTATCTGTAAAGTTATAAGATTGCCTTAGAAAAATGACATGTATATGTGATGAAACTTAACCGAAAAGTTTATGATAGATGATCTGTACTGAGATTGAAATTTTGTAATATATTAAAAACTCTGTTTTGAATGATATGGAATATGTATAAATGATAATTTATGTGGAGAAATCCTATTGGAAATACTATTTGCTAACAACAGGTGATGTTAGCCCTGGTGCACTTTGATACATCAGTTAGCAGGAGTGATGCTAGTTTCGTGTGACAATCAACACACGGGATATGATATGTGAAGGAGAGCAGGATATCTCTTATCTGAGCGAAATGCCGACTATATGATATGTTATTTGCCCTCTCTTATTGTGTGCTTGGAAAATATCCATATTATAGTTTCTTCGCATGTCCTCTTGAATGATGGTAGGGCAAATCTTAGTTAGGATGCTGAGTTTAGACAAATCCTACACCACCAAATTACGGAAGAGCTTGAACTCTGATATGGTGATTCTGATATAAGATCCTCCTAATGATTTCATGAGAAATATTTTAATGCATAACAATATTTGATTAATGATCATACCGTATTGCATATGATTTCAGATATATGAATGTGATTTGAACTGAAAATATTTGAAATACGAGTCCCATATAGATGTACCTCTGAACTCTAATTTTCTATGTAATAAATTTTAATATATGAGTACATCCACATGCTTACCTAAGAGATCATAAGAGGTATTATCTGCTCATTGAATTGTCAAACTCACTACACGATATTTACATTTTTTTCAAATAAAAATACAGAGATTGGTCCTGCAGCTATATGATCAACGACGTGTCATACTCTTTAGGTAAACTTACGTTGCTTCCAAGGCTCACAATATTTAAATTATTATGTATTTATAATCTAAAGTATACTCTGAACGCCACAGACAAAATTCTTACTTCTATTGTAATATATATGAATATAGACCTGACTTGTATGTTTGGATATACTGGAAAACTTGTGAACATATATGATTATCCTTATTAATTATGTGATTTACTTGGAGTATGTATGTATTAAATTAAGAGTAAAGTTATTTGCTATTCGTAACAATCGTGTTCCTATAAAATGAGGGTGTGACATGTTTCTTGGGCTTTTCCAATGATAGCGCAACTCTCAAAGCACCGTGCATTCATTTTAGCAATATTTTAAAAATTGGACCGATCTTTGAATTAGAGAAGACAACTAGTTCAATTGTTCAATCACAGTCGAATTGGAGTCAGACAAGTGTTTAATATTATATATATAATTTAATAAAAATATAGTACTTATTAATTAAAAAATTAATAAACAATAAAAAATTAAATAACGAATATAAATACCTTTAACTTTTATTAAAGTATACATACATACATACATACATACATACATACATACATATATTATTAAAGTAATGCAATATCAAAATAAATTTTAAAATAAATTATTATTAAAATAAATTTTTAAATAGGCTTACATGATATATTGAATTGTTATTTATAATTAAAATAGTTTCTTTCAAAAGAATTACTTTTTTTAATGTAATATATATAACTTGTTAACTTTTATAACATAACAAAAACAACTAAAATGGTGAAGGAATGTATTGGAACCCCCAATGTTGGGGTTTAATTCCCAACACTGCCATTTCTAAAAATGCCACTTTCTTTTACAAAGAAAAACAAACCAAATATTAACTTAGTTTTGTGGTAAAATTGACTGATTTTCTAATTTAAAGGTTGGTTCAAGATTATTGCGAGTACACCAAATTGATACATTACCTCAATATTACCTGTAGCAGTGAAAGTAAGGGTTGATCCCACAGAAACTGATATTACCTTTTGAGAAATAAAAAAGGGGTTTGAGTGTTGTAAGTAAATTAGTTAAATAAAAGAGAATAATTGCAAATAACAAAATAAGAGAGTGTGATTAATTATGAAAGAGTTGATTTTGGTTGATATCTATCATCAAAGAATCGTATTAATCATTGAAAATATAATCAATTCTCTATTGAGTATCTATCATTAGGATGTTATTCATGTTCTTTCTTAGATTTAATCAACTAATGACGATCACCTCAACTAACTCTAATCAACAAGCAACCTTAGTATATCGATCAAGTTTAACTTTTTAATTGTATGAAGAATTAAAAAAAATGATAAAATTAAACAACACAAATACATCGACTGTATTTAATTTAGTTAATCATTTACCATATGTTAATAATTCATAATCATATAATTATTAATCCTATTTGTTTTTTAAATCACAATGATGAAAATTTTGTTCAATATATGATTCAACAGTCGATTGAAATAAACAATATACTGGTAGGTCTCCTAACAATCATATGAACAATCATGGAAAAAAAGAGTAGATAAATAATCATTACTCAATTAAAATTAAATTAATGAACTCAAATCCAAATTTCACAATGCATAAAAGATAATTGAGTTTTCAATCTTACTTAACCAACAAAAAGGTAATTAGTTGCACAGAGCTGTAAGAAAATATAAAAGAAGAGAAGAAAATGCTTGAGAATTTGATGATAGGAAGTTTGGATGATCATTTGCTACTTTCTTGCCTCTTATTTATATATTGGAGAGTTCTAAATGAAGTATAATTACTTCTAGGTCAATTACTAGCCTTTTGGGCTTCAATTGGAGTCCAAAAAGACTTAAAATCGCATTAAAATCATTGTTATGGCGGTGATTGTTGCAACTGTATAGACAACTCACTTAGAAACTTACGTTGTGCTGCGATGCTGACTTACAGGCACTGTGGTGCTATGATTTTTTCAAAATCCATAAATTTGGTCAACATTGAAGTTATAGCCCTATCCCATAAATTTCTATAGCCGTTGACACCTTAATCCAAGTTCATATGAGAGAAATATGCCCCAATTAGTTACAAAGGGTCATGATTCACCTTGCTGCACCGTAGTTCTAATTTTTGAGAACTATAGCGCTCTAATTTCCCCCGAATTTGCCAAAGTGTTCACATAAAAATTGTAAATTATTGTATTATCTTTCCATAAGTACTTGAATCACGTTAATTATAGTTCGTATAAGGGAGTTATAGTCTATTAGTACTGAAAGGACTGGAATCACTGCAATTTAATAAATTTTTTTATAAATTTCTTCTCTTTTTCTCTTCTTTTTTTCTTCATTTGTTCTTACAACACAAAATTATGATATTCGTAATCATATTTTACTTAAATCAAATAAAAATTAAGTTTAAAGGTATTAAAATTATATTTAATTATAAACATATCAATAACATAATCATAAAAAAAGATGGAATTGTTTGGTTAGACCCAAAGTTACAAGAAGTTCATGTAATTTTCAAATTCCACCACATGTAATTATCATATGTATGATATTATTATACTAAATTGTTGAATATAGGATAAAATATAAGAGCTTGTGGCCCAATCAAGCCAAGAAGGAGGGGGTCGATTGAGCATAGATGATATGTTGATCGAAGCACTTGGTCAACAATCAGGATACTTCAAGGGAAATGGTTATGGAAAGAGACCTCCATCATTATCAAAGAGGTTAAGAGATTAGCAAAACATGGACGCAAGAGTCCACGAAGTAGTGGAGACCAGAGTTGCAGAAGTGCATGAAGAGATGCAAGAACAAATGCGAGCTCAACAAGAACGGATGCCAGCTAAGTTTGAGAGAATGCTCCAATCAGGTATGGCTTCCCTATTGGCCGATATGCAACAGGTAATTTCCGAGTTATGTTGAATGAGTAGTCAAATGTTTGCTAAATGATTATTCTTCTCTTGTATTTTTTTATTTATGGCAGTTTTAAGCTGTTAACTTTATTGCACCCAACCTCCTGACAAATCCTTCAAGACTAGGACTATGAACTCTCTCGAAGTCAAGGGCGCTTTTACTTGGTAAAATCTAATTATCTCATTTGATTTCTTGAATTTGTATTTCTCTTACCATTCACAATTTGTGTTAGTGAAAATTGAATGTTTTTTAAAGTTGTACATTTTTCGTACATACTGTCTTCCTTGTTCTTTATTCACCCCCACTTCAACACATAAATGATTGATTGATTGTTGTTATGCATTTTCTTCTTCTCAGAACTGGGCCTGCTCGAGTCCATTCTTTTCTTTGTTATGTACTTATTCTTGTTTACTCTGTAATTGTCAATGGTAACATTTCAATCTCATTTGGGTTCTGCTTTACCTGTCTTTCGTGCTTTAGTACTGGGTATCTGAGATTGGGTGCTTTGGGCTTTTATAATTCTTGACCTTTGAGCACCTTCTCTGGCATAGATTTATCAGTGGCCAAGTCCTTGGTGTCATTACTGTATAATTATATTGTTTTGAGAAGCTCCAATCAATAAGAATAATGTTGAAATTTGGGCTTAGATCCTTGAACATTCAAGATTAACAGTAAATGGCATTTTATTATTCTTCCGTTCATTTGATTGTTTGTTCAGAACCCGTGAATGTTAGTGAGTTCTATGTTGATAGGATTATATCTTCTTCTACTCCATCTTGTTTAGTGAATATAACTAAATGCCACTACTGCTATTTTACGTCTTTTTTTTTAGCTTAAAAAAAACTTTTTCATTGGTTAAACCTGTGGGAAATTTCAATTTTTAATAGCTAAATTCTTAGTCAATTTGATTTTGTTGTAATTTGGAGTATTTTTATCTATGTCTAATAAGGCTAAATTTATGATCTTTCACCATGAATGACACTGCCTTCTGACATAGTCAATTTATTATCTCTTTATTTTCTGTGCTAGCTGATTCTTGTAATTTAGTTCCTCAATAACAATGGTGTTACTATGAAAGGTTTAGGGTACTATCTTTTAGTTCTTGAGATTGGTTGCACTTCGTTTTTTGTTTTCTTTTTAATTCTCCTCTGCACAGCTATTTAGTGGCATTAAAATTCGCTGATCAAATCGTTTCCTGATAAACCAACATAGCTACAGCATTTACTTGATAGGGGTTGCATCTGGTGCTTCGTTAGTTTTTCTGTTGATGGTGCTTGGATACAACTAAAAGGGCAACTCAGTCTACGAGGTTTTTATCTGATGGGATCTTAGAAAAGTAGATGTACGTAGTTTTATTTTCGCAAATGGAGAGGTTATTTCCAAGACTTGAACACATGATTTTTGTAACATCTTTAATTTCGTTTCTTTTATTAATAAAGGTACATAAATATTTAATGTAACATCTCTAATTTTTTTTCTTTAAAAATACATAAATATTCAATTAAGGAAATAAAATTTATTAGACAATTTTTAGATATTTAAAAAAATATAATCTTTAAAAATTCTTCAACTTATGTGAATGTATGGAAAATATTTCTAACATTAAAGGAACAAGTAAAGAGATAAAAACCTAATAGGAAAAATTAAAAATAACATATTAAAGATAGGTGAAATTCTTTGGTACGGAAGATAAATTTTCGGTGAAATAAGTAAAGGTCTTAAAATTTTAGGAAGATTGGATTAGGGTAATCTTTCTTAATTCAAGAGTTAAAAATTTCTAAATTTAATATCTACACCAATAAATTAAGCTTTCACCTATGGACACTTCATATAGAGTTTTTCCACTTCACATAAGTTTCTAACAAGCCCATTGGATAACCTAAATAAAAAATAAAACATAGATTTAGATTAGGATATAGAAGTTGGACCGATAGCCCAAAAAGTATAAAAATGTGACTAAACCCTCCAAGAAACATAGAATTTTATCCAAAGCAAAAGAAATGGGTAGAAATGAGCTCAAATCCAAAAGAAAAAAAAAATCATGTGATAATAGTGCAATAATAATAAAGATTAGGTTACATGGCATTAAGACAAAAAAATTTAACAAGTGGTGTGATATCCTACATTCATAATTTTAGCAAGTGATATGATAATACATGGCATTATGACAAAATATATGTATTCTACACTCATAATTTTAGCAAGTGGATAATAATGCATAGTATTATGATAAAACATCCTTATCCTACACAAATAATTTTAACTAAACAAGAAAGATTCAAGGATTGAAAATTTGCCACTTAAAAAAGCAAACTTATCATATTTGATTAAGACAAAAGAAAAAAAAATGAATTCCTAAATTAAAGGGACTTTGTCCCTTATCTTAAGAACATATTATCATAATTTTTAAAATACAAATCTCATTTTCCTATGCATATCTTGACTAAGGAAGAGGAAGACAAGAACATGAGTTGTTTGTTTTCCAAAAAATTAACCAAGTATATCCTAATTATGATAAGGTAGACCCATGATTATGAAAGTTGAATTATTTGATAGTCTATTTAAGCAAAACCCACCGTTATAACATTAAAATTTCGTCCAAGTAAAGGAGAGAAAGAAATAGAAGCAAGGTAGAGTGAGGAATGGAGAGAAAGAGTGAAGAAGAAAGGAAAGAAGAAAAAAGAGAAATCTAGATAACTAAGTGCTCAAGGTAAGTTTAACAATATTTTTTTTTTTAAGAAAATTTTTGAAATTTACAACATCTATGTGGGATTTTGACCTCATAATTTTGATGATTGATCATGGATGTTGCTTTATCATGTTACATATTATGTATGTTTGAATACTTAGGCTGGTGTAGATAGTTTTGCATAGGTATGGCTATGGGTGGCAAAATTTTAAGTTTCTGTTTTTAAAATTCTGGGAAGAATCGGTAAGGAATTTAAACAAATGGTTAATATGAAAAATGTAAATATATGTCTCACAAATTTTTAACCACTGGAATCACTCAATTTGAAGTCCATATGAGGTAGATATGGTCCGATTAGTAAGCAGTGGTCAGAAAATGGTTAATCAGAGAAGAATATGTTAGGATAGTTTTTGTGTTTTGATTTCTAGAAACATTCTGTAGGGAATTAAAATAAATGGTTAACATAAAAATTATAACTATATGTGTCATGGATTTTTAGCCACTGGAATCACTCAATTTGAAATTCTTATGAGGGAGATATGGACATATTAGTAAGTAGATATCAAAACCTACCCGAGAAGAAATTACCTTTACTTTGAGGGAATAATATCACCATGATTCTTTAATATTTCGCTAAACTGTTCAACATAATAGTTTTAGATAATTGTTTTATTTTCAAATTAACACTAAGATTACCTAAATTCGAGATAAAATGGGGGAGTTATGCTCTGGTTAGTAAGAGAAGATTAGATAGAATGAAAACCTGTATAAAGAAAATAATGAAATAAAAATAATATTTAAAAAGAAGAAGAATCTTATAAATAAAAATAATAAATGACTAGTATATGTCATAGTCATTGCCATTGCATGAATTTCTTACCATCTTAAGTGTAAAATTTTGACATAGAAATATTTTATAAAGTAATATTTGAAATGGTTATATTCATGGCATGAATACCAATGATTTTTGGTAATAATTATATTTTGATGAATATATTTTTTATTGAAATCATATTTTTGACTATTATTGTGAAAAAAAAAAAGAAATGAGCACGGTTACATAGCAATCCGTGTGGTGTACCAGTAGGGGACGCCCTACCAACGGCTATGATAATGATAATGAGAAAAGAAAGAGAAAGTGTGCAATATCGGATGGAGCGAGAAAAGCCTGTACCAGAGAGTAGAGGATACTCACCCTAACCGGGGTAACTTGATATAAGAATATGTTGATAGCCATCATAAAATATTCTGAAAATAGTTAATCTTACCATACATGTCATTATTGTACGATTTTCATGTGTATAAATAAAGTGCATTTATGTGATCAAAAATATTTGCTGTAGTTTATACAGATGATCATAACGTGATGAGATATATTGATAATGATTTATTGTTGAACTTAATGAGATTTAATTATCACTATATTTTCATGTCATGTTCAGAAAATTAGTTATGCAGATTTTTCTAAAACTCTGCCTTTTAGTGCACGTTGGATCGAGTTACTCTATAATAGGTTGATCTCAGAAACAAATAAAATATTTATGGTCGAGTTGGCTCAGATTCCGGTGAAGGTGCAACCACCCACACCTGTATCTCTAAAATTGGTCAATCAGAATAAATAAAATGTAGATATTTATGTGTTTGATATATTGTACGTACGTTTTAATTAATGACGTGTATGTGAACTCTATATTGTATAATAATAATTAAAAAAAAAAGTTGTTACAACTTTAAGTCATAAAACAGGAACCTAACTATTGAGTCAATACTCACCCTTAGTACTTGGATACAATTTGCCATGCGGGTGGCTAGCTAGTGAAGGCAGCTTCAGTTATTTATGTTCTGCACATCCTCTTGGGGCAACGTATCAAATATACCTTCTTGTGCTTAGCTGGTTCTGGTGGGGCAATTTGCACACAATTAGTCTGATTTCATGTTTTTTTTAAATTTTGTTCATATTTCATAAGACACAAAGCTTGAATTTGTTTTAATAGTTAGTTGTTCAGAGGAATGGTACTATCAATATCATACATTGAAAAGTTTATTTTCAGATTTTATCTGTTGATTTTAGTCTTGATTATGGTAACAAAATCTACGAAATTGAACATGACTTGAGGTGGGATGGTGGAATGTGAAACTCTATATTTGGCTTTGGCTCCTCTTTAATTTCAGTAAAGCAGGTGTTACCAATTGGAAAAGAGAAATGCTTCTGAAATCTGATATCGTTAGTTTCAAAAGTTGTTCCCTAGAACACTTTACTTCATGAAGAATGCTAAAATAAAATTGTTCCCTAAAGGAAAATGCTATTTTAATTTTTAAATGATTACTGATTCTATTACTTGTGTTCATCTTGAAGGGCACAATGAGATTAAGTCATTAGTGTTAAAGGATTTAATTTTTCTTTTGTATTGATTTCATGCAGTCAGAAGAGTCAGTTGCTCTAATCAAGACTAATTCTTTTGATTATGTAGGTTAGACGCAGGGATTTTGTATTGATACTAACTTTGTGTTTGTATATTACTTGACTTATATAGTTTGTAAATAAGAATTATATTATGAGTATGGATAGATTTTGTATTGCTACATTTAGATTTCAATGAATGTCACATTTATATTGTTATTCCATTGTTTTCTGAGTTTTATGACAGAAAAAAATTTTGAATTGTGATCTAATTTAATTTAAAATATATAAAAAAAATTTGTTTTAATATTTAATAATATAATTGTCGTCACTGAAAAAAAAAAGTGATAACACAAAATAATATTATTGAAATAACTTTTAATGACAACATAATAATGTCATCATTTTTTCAACATTTAGGATAATTATTATTATTGAAAGTATCTACTTTCAATGGAAAGAAATATCCAATTTTCGGTAACCACAAACAAAATATTATAATTGAAAGATGGAGACTTGTGGCAACAAAATTTGTGCTTTTGATGACGACTTCAAATGCGTCACCTTATGCTTCATTGATGTGACTTTAGGTTATGATCGTGTAACAATAAAAAAATTGTTAAGTTGATAATTATTTGAACTTTATTAACAATAAAAGTTGTGATTGAAACCTTGTTTCTTGTAGTAAAACCTATCAAAGTGAGACTCTTAAGGAATTATGAGTTTGATATTATTTAGGAAGAGTTATTATTATCCAAGAGACTTGGGATTATTATTGTCTCAATGTCTTGAAAGGTTTCTCTTGTAATCAATCTCTATTTGCAAAGCATTATAAAGAAGGGTTACCATTGTGTGTGTACATATATACAAGCCTTTCCATTCATCATATTTCTTTTTTAATCCTTAATTATAACAAAGGGTGATTCAGACAATAACCAAATTCCAGAATTGACAAGTTAATCACCATTTTGTAGTAGACAGATAAAAATTAATTAAGTGGAACCAAACAAAAACTAATCTCAGGCCATTTGATACATAATATAAAGTCTGATAGTATAAACTTAGACAATATAGCCTATCTTTATCAGGTGTTTGATATAACCATTGTATTGTAGTATATCTAATCAACTCTCCTAATACAATGATCACCGTATAATTTAATTAGGCCACCCGTAGCTTGATTATACCTGATTGTAGAAGAAATGAACTAAAAATATCACCCTTACCGGTAGCCAACACCTTACTCCTTTTCGTACTCTTCAACATATTTTGATGAATCTTTCAGATTTGTTACTATCCTCCCTTGCCCAATTCAAAAGAAAACTGCCTTAGCAGATAAAAGTTGTTTCGCTTCTGCAACGACAATTTGGCAAGCACTGCTGACAGAGCTACTCTTCATCCTCCTCCAATGTCTGTGTTCGACGCCATAGCGAAACCGTCACTCGGCACTGATTGTGTGTCAAGGTACTCGCTAAGGAAATACGCTTTCATGGCCACTGCCCACTTCCCGGTGGCCTTTGTTTGTGTTGCAGGGGCGAGAGCCTTTTTCAACTCTTTAATAAATTTGAAGCCATGGAAAGATAAATTGATTATTCATGTAGCACCACTTCTGTTTACAACCCCGGTTAGCTCCCCTCATTTGTGTCATTAGTAAAACTGAAATATTAAAAAATTTGATAATTTTGTACAAGAGCTGGTATTTTTATTGAAAAATACAATTAAAACTTGTTTAGTATAAAAAATATAAAATATATATAAATATAAAGGACGTGTAATAAACTCTTATCTTAAAAGAGGCACTTTCATAAAAATAATGATTTTTTATCATATACAATACAGTCTTATGTCTTGTAGGATAATGAAAAAAAAAATATAATATAAAAAAGAGTTAATAATTGGTCTAGCTCGATAAATAATTTTTTTTTTAAACAATGATATCTAAATTATGATACATAGTAAAAATAATTTTAAAAAATATTATTTTTACTATGTGTCATGATTTTTGTATTGTTTGTTGGTTGCCAATGATAAACTAAATCATATTTCTATAAAAAAAATTTATACAATCTAATCTAATCTTATTCTATTGGACCTTATTCTATGTAATACTATCAAGTCTTAACCTATACAACACACCAAATGAGACACTCACGACGAACACACCACTTACAAAAAAAAAAATACAGCATTTGCAAATATATATATATATATATATATATATATATATATATATATCAGCGTGTTTACAAGAAAATCACCCAAGGCACCTTGCTGAAATCCTCCTTGTGGTTGTGATTACATTTTTTGTGCAGAACACAGGGAAGCAGTAGAGTTTACATCAATTGGATCACTCTAGTGAGAGTAATAGTCTTATTCCTTTAACTTCTTCGTGTAAGAAACCTTAAAATATATATATATATATATATATATATATATATATATATATATAATTTACTAACTACAAAAGTATCTCATCGTATCAAGTTAACTATGTCTAAAACATTTATGGGAAATTTGCTATTTGAGTATCTAATTTTCTGAGTGCATGAAAAACTTGTATTTAAAACATTTGGGCATGAGATGAATAAATTAAAAAATAGATTTTTCTATATTATTTAGATTTTATATAAAACATAAATTTAAAAATTTTCATTTTTGCTATAATCATACATTTATAAAATAAATTTTCAAATGCTTCTAGAAACTAAAATCTCTCTATATTAAACACCACTTTAGAGTTACTTGAGGGGGAAAATACACATGAATACAAATTCTTAATATTAGATAAACGGGTTTTCCACAAGGCAACAATTCTAGACTAGTGACCAAGAGCTTTTTTTATATATATAATTTCAATTCCTCTCTCTCTCCATGCACTATATTCGGTCCAAAAAAAAATTAGACTAGTATGGAGATAATATAAGAAGCCTGAAACATTAAATTGTGGCAATTGCCATGGACTAGATTGAAAATATAGAAACTTCCTCCCTGTTGTGGACAAGGTTCCTAATGGCCAGTTTTGTATGGAACCAAATTCATTATATCAAACCAAAAACAAACTCCACTTTCCCCAAAAGGAAGGTACTAGGACCAAGACAAACAACACATGAGAAAAACGAGACCGAAAAGGAATTTACATTAAAAAGCAAGGGCTCTAAAGCTCCGAGTATGGTTAAATTACATTTACTTTATTGAGATTTGTGAAAAATATTCCCAACTCTCTAATTTCAAATTATAAAAAATTCTTCGTTTTATTCACAAAATTGTTAATAAAACTTATATTTTATGAATATTTCTTTTTAAAAATACATAAACAACATAATTCAATGAAGAACAAATTATCAAAAAGATAAATTAATACTTACAAAAACTTCAAATAAAAAAAGTTAGTTTAGTTTATTTCATTTAAAAATTAAGGGAGTTTGAATGTAATTTTCACAATCTATAAGAGACGTAAATGTAATTTACTCTAATTAAATTGGTAATACGAAGATCTGAGCATTATTAAATTGGAAGCATGAAGCTTCGACCATTATTAAATTAGAAGTATGAAGCTCCAAGCATTATTAAATTGTAAATACTAAAAATGGCAACTGTGAAAACTTAAACCCTCAATTGCAATATTAATTAGCATGTCAAGAAATTCTATTACCACTCACTGTTACGAGGTGCACAGCAGAAACTCAATGGCAATCTTATCTGGTTGGTATTATTAACTGCAACATGAAGATTATTGAATGTAGCAAGTATTCAACCTGCGAAAAGAGGACAGAACTAGATATACTGGGTCAGTTATTAATTGAAACCAAGCCAACAAGCAAGAATCGCACCGTGTCACAATTGCCTGCGAGTTCAACGCATGAAGCATGAGCAAGCATTCTTGTTTTGCAACATCCTATGAGCTGAGAATAGCTCCACTCTCATATGGCAACTACTCCTCTAATCTCTGTACGCTACAATTAGGAAACAAGTTCAGATTATCCGTACCTAATTCAGTGCAAAACAAAAATTACACACAGATTGACAAATGAAGGTTATGTCAAATATGAATAAAACATATAGTCTTCAGTTTATCTCTCTTTAATATTCAAGCCTCAACAATTAAAACTCTTCATGTTGCAAATTCCAAAAGATAAATCACACACAATAGAAGCAATTTATTGTGTAGTCTATCAACAGGGACTCAGAAAGGGAAGAGGAGTCAGGAGACTATAAACTTAGAATGAGCATTTAGACCAATCAGAGTGGTAACAAAGCTCATTGGTATGTATATGAGTTTGCCTGCACATTATGCACAAGCGTTGATAAGATTGTGTTCCTTTGCATTAATCTGCCAGCTAGCATAAGCAGATTGATAGAGGAAAGTATCATGGAATCTAAAGCACTTGGCTTTGGTAAAGATATAAACACAACAATGACATATTTACCAACCAGACACAGATACTAAAAGGATCATTGTGCAGCAATAGTCTATAATTCCTTTCCAGCACACATCCTGAAAATCTCGAACTGATCAAGAAAAATTAAATTGGGATTAAAAAAAGATCCCAACAAACTTATATTTAACAACCAGAATCGCCTCCCTCATTCCCCTTCCCTATATCTCTGCCAAGGCTGCCTGCATGATTCACAAATGCCTGCCCATTATAACAGACCAAGAGCAACCTCATCCTAAAATTAATGCATTCAATTGTTTTTTAGAAGCATCCAAGACAAACTGTTCAAACACTAAATAGCCATTTACAGACTCTGTTTCTCCCTCTCAACATGTCATCTAGTGGTATATTCCTGTCATGTTAAAAATAAGGGAAGAAATGAACTGCCCCAGAAAATGCAAAATAGAAAGTAGGAGATAACAGAAGAACAGATGCATATGAATTCATCACTATTTTGACATTCTCAGTGACATATATGAAACCTCCCATACTTAGATGACCTGCAAAACTAGTACTTATATGCTTGCAATTAGGAAGACGCTGAGGAAAAATAAGTTCGACTTGTAGAAAAAGGATTAAGAAAATATAAATATATCTAATTGCACAATTCTTTGCTAAAAAAACTCAAGCCATTTGTACATCTGGGACTTATAAATTATAACCACTTAACTAACATAACTCTTACAAAATTTATTGGGTGCCTCAGTCAACAGATGTAAGGCACAAAAACAAGATACATTTGTTATCCTCTGATCTTCATAAGGTCTGATGGCATATTATACCTTCTGTTGACGTCAAAAAAGAAAAGTTCCGAAGTCAGAAAATGTCAAAATTCCGACAAACATTCAAATTCCCAGAACTAGCAACTGGAAAGTCTAACCCTGCAAGAAGAAAAAGAATTCTTAGTATCATATTTTAAAGTTAAAATCCTCTGCTAAGAACTGAAATAATACACACTTATTGGTTTCTATGAAAATATCAAATTACAAATTGTTCAGTTTTATTTTCTTCTTCTATTTTAGGTTAGCCTTTAACCATGGCTTTAAATTGAGAACTACGCCACCTAATTTTGCCACAATATTGCCATTGCAATGAATTTTGCAAACCAAATCAGGCTGCAGTTGCTGTCCACAACAATAGCATTATCCCACAATCACCGCAACCACAACCAGAATTCAAAACCATGCTTGGAACCAATTATAAAATTCTTCACTCTGAAATACAATGATATAATTGTTTGCTCATCTAATTATCATCTGGGCAGACTAACAGACAGTTAACTCACGGATATTAAAACCAGAATCGAGAGAATACCTTATGAGGAGTATTAGGAACTCGATACAGAAGAGGGGTCACATAAGTCAAGCAGCTTCCTGGAAAAAGACCCTGTAAAGTCATAAACCAACTGTATTAATTTCCACAAAACAAACAAAGTAATCACTTAATCAACAGCAAAAGACAATAAAACAAGGTCAAATATCTCAAACGAAAAATCAAGTTATCAAATAGAACTTGGAGTTTTAATCGTATTGAACATTACATCCAGCTGTCTTTGCACATTCCTTGCTCTCTTCTTCGGCCTTCTAGGGGGCCTCGAGTTAGTCATAAGCAAGAAATCCTCTTCAATCTCTTCCTTCAAAAGAGATACTGAGAACTTCTGCCTCTTCTTTCCAACCTTCTCTGGCGCAGCCCGATCCGAAGCCAATGCAGGCTGAATTTGCGCTTGGGATTTACTCTCTTGCACTGGCGCTACCCCACTTTTAGGTGCGCCTCCATTTACATTCGGAGGCTTAGTCCCTGTCCGTCTCGGCCTCAGATTCCAAGTCTTAGCTAACGGTTGTTCATCCTCAACCGCACATAGGGTTTCATCCACGGCATCGGTAACAGCAGCAGCAGCCTTGCTTCTCGCTGGTATTCGGATAAAGATCTTCGATTTCCCTTTCGAACCCATCAATGTATCCTCCTTTATCTCGAATACACGGACAGTACCAGCCAGTTTCGTCTCCAAACTTTCAATTGAATTCATAGTAACCGATTTTTCCTCCTTTTCTATCAGGTGCTCTGTAGCAACCGGATCATCACGAGTAGAATTCCCCAACCCAGAAAAGTCTGCAGTCCGGTAGGACAGTTTGATGAACCGATGCTCGTTCTTGGCCAGAAAAGAGGAACTGGATTCATGCTGTGTGCTCTGACCGGAGTCGTCGCCAAGTTTGCGTGAAGATTCATGGCGATCGTTTTTTACAGGGAAAACGGGTCCGTGTTCGGAGTGATCAGAAGGAGACAGATGGGTCGAATCAGATAGCCTTCGTAAACTCTCTGCGTTGGACTGGTTCATCGACCGTTTCAAGTTTGAGAAGGGGAAGTTGTGAAGAGGCTGAGACTTAGGAGACAGCGTCGAAGCCATAGATGGTTTGGAGACTGGGGGTGGTGTTTCGGCTTTGGATGCTGAATGAAACACCATCGATCAATTGGGTTTCGCAGAAAGTGCTTTCTTTGTAATGAGTATCGATTACGCGACGAGAAAACAAAAAACCTATAAAGATCAAACAGCAAGCGATGAACGAGCAAAGCGAGAGAGAAGAACAAGTTATCAGTGACTATAGAGCGAAAACTGGAAAGGAAGAAATCACAGATAGATTGACTCTAATGAGAGTAACCTACCAGCGAGACACAGAATGGGTGAAGAGGGAGTGGGAGGAGTGAGCGTGGGTGTGTTCGTTTGTTACGTGATATTCGGAAACAATAAGCTGAGTAGATTTTATTTTCATATGAACATCTACCAAATCTCCTTTTGTTTTGTTTCATAATATTACATGGTTTTGGGTTTACAATAACCTTTTTTTTTTCTTTTAACCCAAAAAAAAAAACAGAGCTGCTCACCTCATCTCTATATATATCTAAAAATTTTATTTTAATAATTAATTAATCAAATTATTAATAACAAAATTCAAGTGACTTACATGTGTCATGCAAGCCGTGAAAATCTATTAAAATTATAAACTCGAACCAATAAAATGGTATCTCATTTTTAAACAATATTTTAGCTTGGCCTATTAAGATTTAAAATTGAATCAAGCACGGCAGTACTAGCCCAAGGCTATACAAAAATTTAAAATTTAAAATAAAATTGAATAAAGTAAGGTTAGGGTAGGGTTGAACTGAGAAGGAATTAAGTTATTAATATTTTATATTATTATTTAAATTTGAAATAAAGGTAATTATAATTATTTTATTCTTAAATTGTTCAATTTTTATTATAAATTAATAAAAATTCAGAAATGATCCCTAAGATAAAGGCTAGAGGGTAAGTTAAGATGAGTTGGAATGAACATCCCATATCCTTTTGTAGGGATGAGCTAGGATGACTTTTTTTTTAACTGATCTTTTAATAGAATATTTTCAACTTAGTCTTAAAATATTTGAGACTCTCCAAGATTGAGTCAGTCCAACCCTAATCCACAACTTTACTTAATTAATTTTCTTTACTTTGTGGCTTTGTGGACATAATACAAAAACTCTCAAACTATTTAAATTTTTTATTTACTATATCTAGTCTGATAAAAATTTTAATCTCATAAGTAATAATTTATTTTGAAATTCAAAAAATAAATAAATTCGAACAATATTTCATATTTAAAAATTTTATCATGCTTAATGTTCATTAAAAAATAAAATCTATGCTGAAAATATATTAAAATTGAACAGGTGGGGTGGGCACCATGAAAATTATCGCATGTGAATGTGGTGTACGATAATTCTATTTGTGGCTCCTGTGTGGGAGATTAGTTATGGGATTCCGGTAGCCGGAAACCAATTAATTACAAAAATAATCAATTTGTTTTTGTTAAAATATTCAATTTGGTTCGAAAGCAAGATTACTAAATTTTGTTTTAAAATATTATTTTAGTTATTATAAAAATAAAAATATTTTAAAATTTTTGTAAAAACAAAATATTTTTTTAAATATTTTAAATAATTTTAAATAATGAAAACTACTCAAATTTTAATATCATTTAATAATAACTTCTCTCTTGCATCTATTTTTATATATTTTTAACTTTTGTGTGATATTTATTTTTAAATTTTTTTTTATTAATTATAATTTTATCTCTATCTTCAAATACTTTCATCTTTCTTTATTTTTTAATTTATTTTTTTTATTATTTTTATAATTTTTTTTAAATAAAGACAATGTCATAAAAATGAAATAGAAAAATAAAAAGTTGATAAAGATGTTGTGACTTGTGAAAAAAATAATTTAATATTAAATGTGATGTAATATTACTTTCATCTATTTTTATATTGTTAATTTTTTTTATTTTTTAAATTGTTTAATATTTTTTTAATAAAATAATTCGAAATAAGAGTATTTATATAGAAATAATTCAAAATAAAAATATTTTTATTGAAATATTTTATAATATTGTAATTTTAATCAAAATAACATAAATTTTTAATAAATATTTTATTTTATTTTAATAATTCTATTTTATATAAGTGACTCTGAAAACAAAAATTTTAAAAAAAGAAAAATTTTCTGAATAAGATAAACGTTCACATTTATGGATGATTGACCCTCTCTCATTTCTTCCATCTTTAACCCCTTTTTTTTTTTCTTTTTGTAAGATATTGCATAGGCAGGAAAGGGATCCAAATCATATCCAAGTGTACATATTTCTTCACACTTTTATTTTCTTTTCCTTATTTTTCAATCAACGTAAGTGTTTGATCTTTCAAAAATAAGTGCAATATCAATTTTGTTATTTGAAAACATTGTATCTCAATTTATTACTTTAAAATTCAATTTTATATTACTTACATCCCTTTTTATTTTATCTCCGTATATATCATGAATTTAGATAGTTGAACTCTTTTGTTGTGAATGGGAAAGCATGCTAAGAGTATTATGTCACACAAAAAATTCCATTTCCATATCATCTACGCCGTTAATTCTATCAAGAGAAACTGAATGAAATAACGAAAGTGATATAAAATTAACTTTAAAGTAATAGACTGAGATTAAAAAATATTTAAAATAGACAATTAATATTGCACTCATATTTAAAAGATTAAAATAAAATTTTACTCATTGGAAAGCCCCACGAGGTGGCCTGAAAGCGAATGTACGGAGTTTAGCAAATTCGAGTTTGGGTTAAGGATGATCGGCGGATTGGGAGTTTAGATAAAGAATTACAAATTCGATTTTATTTTAAGTTTTTTTCAAAGGGCGTGTTGGGGCATTTTCCAAACTACCCTAGCTTTACGAAATCGAGAAATGAAAGTATCCAGTAGCTTTTTCTTTCGTGTCCAAGCAGTCGAGTCTGTAGACCATGTTTTTGTCCAAAAAAAAACAAAAAGAGTCTGTGGACCATGTTTTGGCGAACGTGATTCTTCGGGACACTTGGACTTTGAACGATGGTGCCTCGTACGATTGACTCTGTTGTTTAAAATTTTATAAAAAAATTTATAATACATTGAGAGATTTTTTTTATTTTAACCAAATAAAATCATCTACCTAAGTTTTAAAAAAAGTTAAAGTTAACAAATATGAAAAAAAATGTGATTATTTGGATAAATTAAAAAAATGCCTGTATCGATACAAGTAGTATAAAATTATTATTATTTTTTTAATAAAAAATAAAATTTATTTATAAAAATTATTAAACTCATTCAAAGTAATTACACAATTATATTATATTTTGCCAACAAAAGTTTGCGTAACTATTAATGATCGAAACACTTCCCTCATAAAATATAAATTCAATTTCTACTATTGGCAATCTCCTTTAATAATGATGAAACACTCTTCGGCAAGGGTCCTTTAAGTTGTCTAGGGAAAAGATTGCTTAGTTGAGGGGAGTTTAAACACTTCGAAACTTAAGTTAATACATGTGAAGTTAAAAGACGATATATCTAAGATCCATACCTGAAAGGGGTAGGTCCCTATTTATAGGTGATGCCAAGAATATTCTTATCATTTTTTAATGACAAGTGTGATGCTCCTTGTTGGTTTCATATGGAGAATCTTACTATTAAGTCATTATGTCGACATGGCAGACACAACGATGTGGTTTGCAGAGTGGTGTCTCCAACATCCAAATTAAGACAACTAACAATCAAGAGGGAGTAAATTAAGTATTTTAAAAAAATAGATAATTTTAAAACTCAATTTCAAAACACACTTATAATACAAATTATTTGATAGAAGAAAGAGAAAAACAACAACTATAAGTATTAAAGAATACTTAAATTATTAAGGGTCTGTTTATTTTTATTTTTTAAAATTATTTTTTGTTATCAAAACAAAAAAACTCGTTTGATAATTGTTTTCTATTATTGTTTCGAAAATAAGTTCTAAAAATAAGTTGTTTTTAAAACAGAAAAATAAAAACAAAAAAAAATTATTTTTATTTTTTGTTTTTATTTTCAGAATACAAAAAAACAAAAAACATGTTTTTAAAATAGTTTATTAAATGAATTTTTTTTTTTGTTCTATAGAACAATTTTTAAACACAATTTTTAAAAACAATTTTTTTAAAAAAATAAAAATAGAATCAAACAAACTCTAAGTGATTCATCTTAATGAATTTATATAAAAAAAAAAAAACTAGAGCTCTTTTCAAGGTATATTAAAGTTCATACAAAAACTTAACTCTAAATAAATTAGAACAATACTAAAATATGTTTAACAATTATTTATCTTAAAATTTTTATAAGAAGATTATTGAGTAGCAAATGATAAATATATGTTTAATCTATTTAAAAACACACAAAAAAATAATATCAAGAAAATAAGAGCTTCAAATGTAAATAGTTAAAAGAAAAAAATAAATAAACTTTAAAATTTATCTTGATTCAACTTCAATCCAAATTTATCTAGTCTCCAAGCCTCAATTTGATATTTTTCATTATAAACACAAGTTTAAGAATTTGCACTTGTGAACCATTACACTTTTTTAAATCCGAGTGTTGGTATTAGGAATTAGTCTCTACTTTACAAGGATATCTCAATCTCAATCTTCAAATGACCCTTCCCTTAAATTCTCAATTAAAAAAAGTGTGGATGAAGGTTTTAAACAATAGAAAACATGTCACTAGAGTAGATATACAAATGAAGAACAACTTAGAGGAAGTTATAATTCATTGAGCTCCAAAATTATTTTTAATAGATTTGGAGTTGTTATTTTATCAATAATGGCTTATTGGACCCCTATTTTTACAGATTTGTTTTGTCAATATAACCATTAGAGATGATTTGGAGCTAATCTAGTATGAAAATAACCATTAGAAATGCTAAAGCCACTTCTTGTATAGACAACAAGCTTCTATCAAGTTCGTCAAGTGTAACAACCTCTTTTTTTATTATTATTTATTATACAATATAGAGTTCACATACACGTCATTAATCAAAACGTACGTACAACAAAATCAAACACATATATAACTACATCTTATTTATTGTGGTTGACCAATTCCGGAGGCATAGGTGCGGCTGGTTGCACCTTTACCAAGATCTGAATCAACTCGACCAAAAATATATTATTTGATTCTGAGATCTGCCCAACATAAAGTAACTCGATCTAACGTACACTAAAAGCCAGAGTCATAAAAAAATCTGCATAACTAATTTTATGAATATGACATGGAAATATAGTGAGAATTAAATCCCAGTAAGTTCAAAAATAAATCATCATCAATATAACTCATCACGTCATGTTCAGCTATATAAACTACAGTAAATATCTTTGATCACATGAATGCACTATATCTATGCACATGAAAATCATACAGTAATGACATGTATGATAGGATTAATTATTTTCAGAATATCATATGATGACTATCAATTTATTCTCATATCAAGCTACCTCAATTAGGATGAGTATTTTCTACTCTCTGGTATGGGTTTTTCTCGCTCCATCCGACATGGCACACTTTCTCTTTTTTTTTTCTCATTAACATATTTATAATCGTTGGTAGGGCGTCCCCTACTGGTGCACCACACGGATTTGTCATGTGACCATGCTCATTTCTTTTCTTTTCACAATAATAGCAAACAATCATTAGTAATCATGCCATGAACATAACCATTTCAAATATCACTTTATAAAATATTTTCATGTCAAAATTTCACACTTCATATGGTAAGAAGTTCATGCAATGGAAATGGCTATGGCATATACTAGTCATTTATTATTTTTATTTATAAGATTCTTCTTCTTTTTTAAATATTAATTTTATTTCATTATTTTCTTGATGTAGGTTTTTATCCTATCTAATCTTCTCTTACTAATCAAAGTATAACTCCCTCAATTTAACTCCGATGTAGGTGATCTTAGTGTCAATTTAAAGATAAAACAATTATCTAAAACTATTATGTTGAACAGTTGAACGAAATATTAAGAAATCATGGTGATATTACTCCCTCAAAGTACAGGTTATTTCTTCTCGGATAGGTTCTGACCTCTACCTACTAATCTATCCATATCTCCCTCATAAGAATTTCAAATTAAGTTATTTTAGTGGGTAAAAATCCTTGACACATATAAAAATAATTTTTATGTTAATCCTTTATTTTAATTCCCTACAGAATGTTCTCAAAAATTAAAATACAGAAGCTATCCTAAAATATTCTTCCTTGATTAACCAATTTCTGACCACTGCATACTAATCGGACCATATCTACTTCATACGCACTCCAAATTGAGTGATTCCAATGGGTAAAATTTCGTGACACATATATATATAGTTCTTATGTTAACCATTTGTTTAAATTCCTTACCGATTCTTCTCAGAATTTTAAAAACAGAAACTTAAAATTTTACCACCCATAGTCATACCTATGCAGAACTATCTACACCAGCCTAAGTATTCAAACATACATAACATGTAACATGATATAGCAACATCCATGACCATTCATCAAAGTTCTAAGATCAAAATCTCATATAAATATTAGAAGTTTCAAATCTTTTTTTCAAAAAGAAATATTGTTAAACTTACCTTGAGCACTTAGTCATCTAGATTTCTCCTTCCTCTTTCTTCCTTTCTTCATTTCTTCCTCTCATTTTCTCACTCCACCTTGCTTCTATTTTTCCTCTCCCTCACTTGGACAAAATTCTAATGTTATAAGGGTGGGTTTTGCTTATATAGACTATCAAATAATTTACCTTTCATAATCATGGATCTACCTTATCACAATTAGGATACACTTGGTTGAATTTTTGGAAAACAAACAAATTATGTTCTTGTCTTCCTCTTCTTTAGTCAAGATATGTATAGAAAAACGAGATTTGTATTTTGAAAATTATGATGATATGTTCTTAAGATAAGGGATAAGGTCCTTTTGATTTAAGGATTCATTTCTTTTTTTTTTTTGTCTTAATCAAGTATGATAGGTTTGCCTTTTTAGGTGACAAATTTCCAACCCTTGAATCTTCCTTACTTAGCTAAAATTATTTGTGTAGGATAAAGATATTTTGTCATAATGCTATGTATTATTACCCACTTGCTAAAATTATGAGTGTATGATATAGATGTTTTGTCCTAATACCATGTATTATCATACCACTTGCTAAATTTTGTGTCTTAATGTCATGTCACCTAATCTTGATTACACCATGATTCCATCACTTTATTTTTTTTTATTTTTTTTTTCATCTTGGGTTTGGGCTCATTTTTGCCCATTTTCTTTACTTTGGTTAAATTTCTCCCTTTCATAATGGGCTTGTCAGATTTTCATAATTTTTGGGCTACCATTCCAATTTCTATATCCTAGTCTAAGTCTATGTTTTATTTCTTCTTTGGGCTATCCTATTGACTTGCTAAAAATTCATGTGAAGTAGAAAAACTCTATATGAAGTGTTCATAGGTAAAAGCTCAATTTATGGGTGGAGATACTAAACTTAGTAACTTTAACTCTTAAATTAGGAAAAATTACCCTAATCCAATCTTCTTAAAATTTTAATACATTTACTGACTTCCCAAAAATTTATCTTTTTTACCCAAAAATTTCAGATTTCTTTAATAAATTTATTTTTAATATTTCCTCTTAAGTTTTTTCTCTTTACCTATTCCATTAATGTTAGAATATTTCTATGCATATACATAAAGTAAAGAATTTATAAGGATTATATTTCCTTAGATATTTAAAAATTATCTAATAAATTTTATTTTCTTACGAGATGTTACATCAAGCGCCTCTTGTCTTCTGAAATTTCTCATTTTTTGTGTTTCATTAGCAAACAAGGTTTTAATGGTTCCATCAAGCTTCTATTGGCTACTGGTTGTGAAAACTCGAGCAATATGCCTCTGTTCAAGCAATCAGGCTTCCATTGCTCATCAAATTTTTGGTTTTGAGCAATTTTACTATTTATTTTTCTAACAAATCATCATAAAACAAATTTTAGGATTTTAAATGCATATTTCAAGATAAAATAATGAGTTCAAGAATTTCTAAATCGTTTTACATATGATTCTAGGTCAATGATACTTAAGGATGGGCTTATCTTAAAGTCTTGAGGTTCTTTGACTTAAAAAATTACCATTTTTAAGCTCATACACTTGTTGATACAACCAAACTTCTATCTCTTCAAACATTTTAATTCTTGAAACATCTTCCTTGCTTTTTATTTTAAGTTAAACATGATATTGATTTTTCATTTTTTTTATTTTAGTGCTTACTTTTTTAACTTTGGACAAACCTGTATAAAATATTTTTCACTTGCAAATCAAATAGTTAATCTAATTCACAATTAAAAGAAAAATATGCACGATTCAATTATATTCTATAATATAAACAATTTTATCATGTATATAAAATGCTTAAAAGTATATATTCAATTTAAAAGATATATAGCATTTTACAAAATCTATTAGATATATATTATAAGCAAACAAATTCCATATTTAGGGCATAAAACGCGATTAAGTATAAGATATTATATATTAATCATTATAATTATGCATATAGTAATCAAATAATCACATTTACTAATATATTAGCAACACATTAATAATAATAGCGTATAATAATCAAATAAACACATTTACTAATATATTTGCAACACATTTGTTATCATCAAAACTTATAACATATAACTATAGGGCTAACAATCTCCTCTTTTTTTATGATGAAGAATCACCGTAAAAAAAATATGTCAAATAATAAAGCATGCCGCGTGATAAGAACATTGATCATGCATACCATGTAATGAGTCCAAGAACATATTTTTCTTTCTTTATCTTCTTCTTTCCCTATTTAACATCAACAAAAAAGTATAAGGAAAGAAATATATAATGTCAATGTAAAAGCTAAAATGCATATCATTTTCTTTACTATCCAAATCATATAATGTCATTTTAGCACAGAGCCTCTTATTAAAACTTAATCTTTGAATTAGATATATATATGCCAATGATTAGTAAACGAAGATTAAACTAACATTATAAATCATTATTATCATTTCACGTGAAAGCTTAATCTTTTCTTATCAAAATACATTCAATCATATCAAACTTAAGATACTTCACAAAGCATATTACAAGAAGAATTATGCATAGATAAAACCTTTTTAACACGTAGTTCTTAATAAAACATAAGAACACCTTATCAAATAAGCACATTCTTAATGATATAACTAAACAAATCTTTCGATAAGAGAGTAAGATCTAAAAAACATTATAACCAACAAAGTTTATACTCTCCCTCAAATCATGATTGCCATTAAAACTCAATATAAGTGTTCTTTTAAAATCAAGATTGATTACATCATGTACATATATTCTTATTTCCTTTTTCAAAAAGAGAAACCTACAAAGATTACAACATATTACAAATGGACTCCCCCTCAAATTATGCACATAAAATGATCAAGAGAATTACGTTTGATAAAAACAATATATACATATTCAAAGTAAGAGATAGGTATTAACATAATCTTTGGATTTTATTTTGTTAAAGGAATTTCAATTATCACAAACCATTTTAAATTTCTTTCTCTCTTCTAAATTTTTTTTTTCAAAGATAAGTTTCATTTTTTAAAACTAGAGTAAATTAAAAGGATTAACGGCAAATAAGAACATAACTCAAACAAATATATAATATGCAATATGAATCAAGCAAGAGATTCAATCTATCAAATATATGAGATGTCTCTTTATTTTGTTGTCATCCTATTGGAATTTAACAATTTCTTGTCCACTCTATAATGACTCTTAACGTGATGACTTTGAGTCGAGTTTCTTGCACATTATACTCTCTTATTTAGAAAGAAACTTATTTTGGTGTCATTTATAATTTTGTAACCTATTTTCAAAAACAAATGATAGCATGAAGCAAATAAGCCATAGATACATCAAAGTATCCTTAAGTTTAAATTATTCAAACATTTAAGAAAACAATGTCAAAGTAACACTAAGAAAGCACATAACACAACAAGTAACAAGTTTAGAAAAACTAAAAATTTGTCTCATGAATTTCATAGAGTTCTCAAAATTGGTTTCCATCATTTTCTCCTAATTTTTGTATTTTACTTTGGTAGAGGATGTAATTGGCTCTCTTTTAGATTTATTTGTGCTATCGTATTATAAACAATATTATTTTTGAAGCACATGATTCTTTTTAACTTTTTCATGGTGAGCATGTTTTGTTTCATTTATATTTACTTATAAGTTTATCTTTATAGTCCTAGTTACCTAAGTCAATTTATGATATTTAGAGATTAAGATAAAGACCATGTTAACTTCTTTATGGATAATCATGAGTTTAACATTTCCATTTGAAAAATATTTTATAAAATATTTCATAAAAACCAATTTTAAAAATGAATACAATATGAAAATAATTTTTGACTTGAGAAAGTACATTTTCCAATACAAGGCACAAGGAGAACAATTTAGTACATTTTAAATCTTGAGTTCTTCTATATTAGTACTTAAACATTCAAAATCTTTAAAAATATGTATAGCATAAGTTATTGAAAAAGAAATATTAAAACATCTTCAAGAAATTTTAGCCATTTTCTGTCATAAATTTTATTTTGCATATTAGAATTCTCTTTTGAAGCACATAATCAGCACTTAGATTATAAAGGAATCAATCAATGTCAATTATCTACATATCATGATAAAGCATATAAAGAGAATATGATATAAATATCACTAAAAAAATTTCTTTCATGTCCTTTTAGTCATTTATTTGGCATTAATGAAGTTGCTTATGTTCCACTTTACATTTGTGACACTAATATCCAACCTCCAAGTATTCTCAAAATATAATATCTATTATGAATTTATCTATTATTGTGGATGCTCATTTAGTTTTTCAACTTTTAAAACAATGAATCTTATAAATTCATTCATTATTATGAATATCCTTTTATTTTTCCAACTCCTAAATCTATTGAATCTCATTCATTTTTCTTGACTTCTGGTTATCTACATTTATGATTGTATGCCTATAAATAAAGGTTTCTATGAAACAATTGAATAAGAAATATGTTTTTTTTCTCTATATGTTATTCCTCTCTAAGTGTCTTTACATACTACTTCCTTCTTGTGTAAAATTTCATTTACAATATGTTATCAACACTAGTTTGCTCTTGGCCATTCGTTTTCAAATCACAAGGAATAAATCTTATTGTGTTCCCTATGTCATTAGAGTATCTAAGGTATTTCTTTTTATATCATCTATGACACCTTATTGTGTCCCCCCATTTTCCCTACTCACCTATTTGTAATATGTCTTTATTACATGTCTTAATTGAAATCGTAGCTTGATGTAACATCATCCTTGCGTTGGTCAGATCTTTTAACTGTTCCTTTAAAAAATTGTTTATAAATTCTAAATTGAGTCTTGTGTATTTTGTATGAGTCAGGGCCATCTAAGAAAAATTGTGATTAGAATATGTCTTGATAGCCAAAATCCTTACTCATGGGTCTAGATGTATTTATAACCCTTATGTTAATTGTTTAATTAACAACTTTGACTGATGAGTTTGAAGATGATCATATAATGATTTACAAATTTTGATATTCTTCAAAATATTTCTTGAGGCATTGTTTAGACCTTAGAAACCTTGCAGTTTAAGTTAGAATTTATATTAATTAACTTTCTGGTCATTGCCATCTTTTAGTTTATACTGGTATTGTCTATTTATTATATTCTAAAGTATAAGTGATGTATCATTTAATTAGGTGGCCTGAGGGTTAACATTGGCCTTATAGACATCAAGAAGATATTTTTAATTGTGCTCTTATTTGCATTTTAAATAGGTTGGGTGATCTATTAATTGGCTTTATACTTATTTATGAGATTTGATAGTCAATTGTCTACTTTACTAAATAATTTGTGAAATGTGAAACTTTTCTTGACATTCATTTTATCTCTTTCTAAATTAACTAGATCCTATGTTATAATTATTTACCACTTGCATCACTATAGTGCCATTTTTTGTGCCTAGCTACTTGGAAAATAATTCTTTTAATGCATTGTTCACAATTTGCAAATTGCATGTGTTAAGTCTCATACACATAAAAGAAGTATTTGTGAACATGCTACAATAAACGAAAACTTTATTGATTCAATAACTTTCACTATTTAGTATGATCGGTTAGGGCATCCTAAATTTTATTTGAATAATAAAAGAGTTAAAATTTATTTTTATTTGATATATCAAGAGTAGATCTTCTAACCTTAACATGTTTCTTTACTTTGAATACATTCCTATTTTATTTCAGTATTTTATTTCTTGCATACTTTGTTCAAAATTCTTCTAAAAAAAAAATCTTAGCAACTAGATTAGAAATATTTATTTTGAATCTGAATTAGATTTTCTCTCAATTGACAATCCTTGTGGGATCAACCTCGCATACTACTAAATTTATACTCCAATATATTCGTACGCTTGCAAGTTTTAATTAAAACAATAATTTTTTGGCGCCGTTGCTAGGGATTCTGACTGAAAAGCTAATTAGATCCAAGTAAGTATAATTCTTCCACTAGTTATTATTTAGAATATTTATTTATTTTTTGTATAGAAAATTTTCTTTGTGAAAAAGGTATTTATTAAAAATTTGTGTGATAATTTGGGTGTATAAAATTAGTTGATTCTAACAACAAGGATAAAAATTATTAAGGAGTATGAATTTTAAGTGAAACTATTGTGACTCCTCCATACTTTCCTGAAAATCCACTAATTGAATACAACCCACTATTAATAATACTCAAAATAAAAAGATAAAAAAAATTTCTTTGTTGTATAATTTTGTGATTTTTTTGTATTTGCATTTTGTTACTTATAGTTAACATTGTATATATATGTTATTAAGTTGTAAAATTATTCTCTTTTGTAATTATGTTGTATGCTATTAGAAATATTTGTTTATAATTTTTCTTTTAGTTTATGCATAATTGGAAATGTGATAAAGATAAGCGTTTGGTTAGAAAAAGTTTAGATCACCCTTTGATTTTAAAATTGGAACGTTAGACTTTGTTGGGATACCATAAAAAATGGAAGAACAAGTTGTACATGAGAAAATCCTTATGAAATATTTCTCACCTGTCATAGCTAGTACTCCATCTTGTATAGTGTTACCACAAACTAATACAACTCACTTTGAGTATAAACCAGCCATAATCCAACTATTGCCATCATTTTATGGATTAGAGAGAGAAGACTCATACATTCATATTAAAGAGTTTCTTGAACTCTGCTCGATATTTCACTTTCAAAATTTTAATGATAAGTCAATCAGGTTTAAAATGTTTCCATTTTCATTAAAAGATAAAGTTAAAGTCTGGTTGAATTTCCTTCTTATAGGGACTATTACTAGTTGAAATAAATAGTAAATAAGTTTTTAACAAAAAAATTTCTTATGTCTAAAACGGATTCCCTTAAAAGAGAAATTTGTGATTTTTTTTTTACAAAAAGAGGGTGAACAATTTTTTGAGTGTTGGAAAAAATTTAATGACTTTATTTTGAAGTGTCCTCATCATGGTTTTGAAACTTGGAGACTCGTGAAATATTTTTATGACAGTTTGACTCTATCAAATGATCAAATGATCCAAAGTATGTGTCACGGCCCCAAATGATGGAACACATGACCAGCACGGCATAAGGGTTTCCCCCTAACCGCAAGCCTAACACATAGCATGCACAAACATCCAGCATACAATCCAGAGTACATAATAAATATAACTGGCCACATATGCCACATCCAATATAAGAAAATACTGTATATATATATATATATATATATATATATATATATATATATATATATATCTCTCTCTCTCTCTCTCATGAATCCAACATCTGTGATTCAACTTGGCCTATGGCCTCATAATACAAACATCGTTGTAAAACATAAAACCATTTTTCCAAACAACACATCAAAATACGCAAGAAGCGAGGATCCTACTTGTATGTTCATGGAGGTACACTAGACATAAACTAAACTAAACAAACAGTACAAAAGAGCCTTGCCCAAACTGGGGCTCACCAACGCTATCTTCAGCCTCCTACGAAGCTGTAGCTGGATCAAAGTCTCTTTGACTATCTGTGGGGAGGAAACAGAAGAGGGGTGAGATCACCACATCTCAGTGAATTGATAAATCACACTATAACAGAAACAGGGCAAACCAAGCACGAATGTTTCGCAATGAGTTTAATAATTGAAATCAAAGTGTAAAGATAATAATAGAAACATTAAGCATTTAACCATAATTTATTGAAAGAAAAGTTAAACAGTTCAAATGTATGTTCAAAAGATAAAACATGATTAAATCAGTAACAATAGAGCAAATCAATTATGCATGGTAAGTAATAAATGAAGTTATTTATGCAATAACAATGATGAATGAGATTGTTTAGAAATATTTAATCTTTAAGAAAAATGCACTAGTTTATTGGAGGTCTTTCCTAATATATCTATCATCTCCCCCAAGCACACATCAAGGGTAGGGTAATCACTATAGGCGTAGACATAAGTCCACCATAAATCCCCCAAGCACACAACAAGGGTATGGTAATCACTGTAGGCGTAAACATAAGTCCACCCTAAATCCCTGTGTTTTAGGCAGTCATATGCCCGTCACAGTATCCTAGGCAGAAGCCTTCGCATGACCATGGTGCACCAGGACTAGCACTCCCTGCGGCTAGCTAACAGTGATCTAAAAGGGTCCCTCCAATAGAAAACATTTGAAATGTGCTATTCAAAGAGTTTAAAGTAAAACATTTCAATAACTTTACAATAAAGCTATAATTCTCCATCTAACTCTTTTCATGCATAAAATTCCGTTCTAAAATATATCTCATCCATGAATTCCCATGGAGACCTTTATAATCATAAACTTTTCCTTTTAAACATAGATCGTCTGTAGACGTCACATAGATGCTCATCATGCATCAAATCATTTCATGGCTAACTTAGTTCATTTCTATGACTAAGTTCGCATTTCTATAAATTTAACTCAAATGGAGAATTATCAGCCTAGATGCTTGGAAAATATTGGTTTTCAAAGCGGTAAAACAATTTAGCATACATTCCAACTAGTTAAAATCATACGAGAGAGAGTTATAAACCGAATTCGTAAAACATGCGCTATAGTATGAAAAACCCACTCACAGGTAAGGGCTCCAGATTGGACAGCCCTAAAATCCTAGTTCCTGGTCTGAATTCGGTAAAACAGACCTCAAAATCGAGTCCGGAAGGTCCAAAAACCTTAAATGAACTTGGTTACTGTTCACACCGAAAAACACTATTCACTGTCACAAAAATTTTACCGAATCAACAAAACAATTTCATATCCTAATATTTATCTAATTTCTGAATCCATCTACGGAATTTGATTTCTAATTAAAAGTCCATAAGTAAGATTTTTCAGAACTTACCTTTTACCGAGATTTTCTACTTCAGATCTACGGCGATTCAACGGTTGATTTGAAAAACTGATCGGTCAAAACTGAAGTACTCTTCGTCCTGAATCCAATAACATTTTCAGTTTTGAGATTGGAAGCCCATAAGCACTCCAAATCGAAAGATAAAATTGGATGTTACTATTTATACATTATTTATTACTATGCATTTTCTTCATTTTTCTCGAATCCGATCGTCGCCCCCGGTTTTCGTTTTATGGTTTCTGTTTTCTTTTTTTTTTTAAATATAATAATAATTATTAAATAATTAATAATAAGATTTTCTTTTATAAAAATTCATATAAATTCCATTTTTCATCATAAAATATCCCAAAAATTTCTAAAAATTTCCTTTCTCATAAACCTTTAGTTAAACTCTTAAATCATGATTTTTCTTGATAAAAATCATAATAAAACAAATTTCAAAACAAATATCTTTATTCATATTAAAAGAAATAATATTTCTAAAAATACCATAAAAATTCAATAGAGGCTGGTATAATTATTTTAAGCAACACAATACTTCTTTTACTTAAAAGTCCACTTACTTTTAACAAATCATAATCATTTCTACATAAATAAAAATATATTTGCTTATAGCGCGCCAAAACATAAATTCTCATATTTCTTTTGTAATTCTTTAATCCATGTAATAAATATACATATTTTCTACTGTTCTTATCTCTATTGTCAAAATTCTCTCTTTTATTCTAAATTTTCTTTAATTGGAATTTTCGTTAAATTTTACGGTTATTACATTCTTCCCCCCTTAAAGAAATTCGGTCCCCGAATTTCATCACCATAGTTGCAGATAAATACTAATCTCATTGTTTAAATAAATGCAAATATCTAGCGCGTATATCCTCCTCTCTTTCCCAAGTAGTTTTCTCAGAAGAATGATTTTTCCATATCACTTTTACTGTAGGTATTTCTTTTGACCGTAACTTCTTTATTTGTCTAACACTATTGCTACTGGTTATTCCTCATGGGTTAAATCTTTCTGTAACTGAATCTATGGACACTGTATAACATGTGTAGAATACGGTAAATATTTCCTTAGCATAGACATATGAAAAAAACTGGATGAACATTACCCAATTTAAGAGGTAAAGCCAAACAATAAGCCACTGAACCGATCCTATCAAGAATTTCAAATGGTTCTATATACCGAGGGTGTAACTTCCCTTTCTTTCCAAATCTCATTACCTCTTTCATTGGTGAGTCATTAAAGAATATATGGTCACCAACTGAAAATTCCTAGTGCTCAACATTCATAGTCCTTGTAAACTTTTGACTTGTATTGAGTTTCCAGTATTCTTTTTCTAATCAATTTCACTTTATCAATGACATCTTATAATAAATATAACTCCACTGAGTCATTTAACAGAACATTTGTAACACCTCTTACATAAGGCTTAAATCTTCTAATATCATTTTATTATAGACAAATTCTGCTAAGAAATCTCCTACCAATCTCAAAAACATATGCTTGAAGCATGCTCTCCAAGCTAGCATCATCAATTTAGATAAGTCATATTTTATCTATGGCATGTTATTCCAAATTAGATTTCCAAAGTTTAACTTTTCTCAATTCACTCACATATTAAGAAACCTATGATATTCATGTAAAACTTCAAATGATGCCATTGTATATTGGCATGATAATTACTGCTATGAGCAAGTTTAACTCAAGACAATTAATTTCTCCCAACTTTCACCCCAATAATATAAAGATACTTAAAGCATAACTTCTAATGTATAAACACATCATTTAAATTTAGTATCAGTCATACTATAATCTAATAAAGATCTTTAGACTTCCTAACTAACTCTCTTAAAATAATATATTCAATTCGTATTTGCCAACATACCCACCAATGAAAAATTTCACTTGTATCTTCTTTTTACCATTATACTAGTACCATTTTTTTTATATCTCAGTATATCCTTATCACCTCGGTTTATCCATATTTACAATCTATGGCTTCTTCTGAAATCTCTTTTCTCAACAATTATTCATATGTGAATTTCCAATCTCAACATAATTTACATATTAAATACTAAATTCGATTTAAATTTTTAACACAAATATCTTGATTACTTACATTATTTTCGGAGATGATTTTCAAAATATTCTCTATGTTTCCAAATTAAAATTTTCGATATTAACTTAAATCTTACTTTCCATACTTTACTCCTCAGAAACTTCAACACCGTTAATTCTTTTGATTACATTCGTCAAAGCACCATTAGATCATCATCCATCTATTCTTTTCAAAATCCCTATTACTTTAATCTACTAATAAGTTAAACACCATAATAATTGAGTTCCATAGATTAGAAATTAACCCTCCTTATAGTAAGGAAAAAGAATCTTGCATTTAATGCCAAATATTAATGTAGGACAATGTAGCAGAAAATACGAAACACGTAATAGAGCATGGTGCCAAAATAGGAAGTCAGAAATTTGGACAAAAATATCGACAGGAAATTAAAATCGGTGGCCGTATTTCTTGAAAATCTGTAAACAAAATCTAACTGCTATTTCGACGAAAATCGGTGGCCGCAATCGGTGGCCGCAAATTTTGAATATATGTGCCAAAATTTAATTCAAAGATATTGTTATTCGGCGGAAGCATATCATATGGAAAAGAAATATTTCTGAGCCTATAAAGTCTGTGAATAACAAGAGCACATAGTTAACTGGTAGGATGCAGTTGGTTGCTTCAAAATATATATAATCAATCAACTGTAAATAACCAGTCCAAATTAAATTTTCTCAAAATAGCTAGTCGACTTATAAACCAATAATCGACTGGTAAAAACATTGAGAAAACAAAATAAACCATTTAATTGTTCCTCTTCAACAATTAATTGATTTGCATTTTCACTTTTTTTTTTACAATGACGGCTATCACCTACAACCTTTCAAGACATCAATGCTTCATTAAAGACAACAAGAAAAAAAAACAAATTTATGGTGATATCTTATCTTATGCTCTTTATGTGCTTAATATGGGTCACAGTCATAACTACTGTACATATACATGCTTGCTGTTTTTTTTTACCTTTAATTTAGCTGATATCCACCAATCACTCACATAGCTATTCTAATAATATCCGACCTATTCGCATAGCTATTATAAATATGCCCTTCTCTGAGTTCAATAAATACTTACATTAGTATCTTTGTCTATACTCAAAGTTAAGGTAAGAACAATTATGGAGAGAACAACATTCCGTCAGTTTCGAAATATCTGTGTCTTTTGTGATTCCAGTCCTGGAAAAGATGGGGAATATGTGAAAGCAGCACAAAACCTGTGTATGGTGCTGGCCAGAAGAAAAATTCATCTAGTCTATGGTGGAGGTAACTGTGGGTTAATGGGGTGTGTGGCTACAGCTGCACATGTAGGAGGATGCCAAGTTATAGGTATTATTCTTACAGCTCTATCTGCATCCAGCAACATAGGGAAAACAATTGGGGAAGAATATAGAGTAGCTTCCATGCATGAACGCATGGCTAGAATGATGAGTAATGCTGACGCCTTCATTGCCTTACCAGGTGGTTTTGGTACTTTAGAGGAGATTTTCCAAATAGTCTTTTGGGCACAACTGAATATGCATCACAAACCGATAGGTTTGTTAAATGTTAATCACTTCTTTGATGGTTTGTTGTCTTTTCTAGATCAAGCTGTGGAACATAAGTTTATTCCACACTCAGCACGACGAATTCTCATCTCGGCTTCAAATGCTGAGGAGTTGATTGATGCCTTACAAGCATATGTTCATGTACCTGATCCAACTATTGCTCAAATAGAATGGACGAAAGACAATAGCAGAAAGCGCAAATTGGACTTGGATCTTCATCTGTAATTATAGCAAGATGTGGACCCACTTTTACTTTTTTAGGGTTATCTTGGATACCATCTTGCTAGCCACATACCTTAAGAAAGTACTATTACTAAGTCAAAATTCATATTTTAAGAACTTAGCATATAGCTGATACTCCCTTGGAGTTTGTAATACTATCTTTAAATATTGCTTATGATCCTCTGAACTCTTGAAATATTCTAGCATATTATCAATAAATATAATAACAACTTGATTTAGGGATGACTTAATTACTTATTCATTAACTCTATGAATGTAGCTAGGGCATTTGTCAATCCAAATGACATAACTATAAACTCATAGTGTCCATGCCGAATCCTGAAAGCAAATTTTTTTTTTAATATCCTCTTCTCTTATCCTTAATTGATGATATCTAAATATCAAATCAAGTTAAATTTTTTTTAAAAAAAATGTTGAGCACTTTCTAACTGATCAAATAGATCATCTATACGAGGTAATGGGTATTTATTCCACATTGTCACTTTATTCAACTATCTATAATCTATGTATAATCATAGTGATCCATATACTGGAGCACTCCAAGTAAAAGTACTAGGGCTTTTAAATCCCTTGTCTAACATGTCTTGTAACTATTTCTTTTTCAGTTCTTTAAGTTCAGTGGGTGCCATTCTATATGGAAATATAGACGCTGGCCAGGAAATAAATCAATACCAAATTCTATTTATTATTTCGTGGTAATCCTGGCAATTCTTCAGGAATTATATCAGAAAATTCTCTAATCACTGGAACTTGATTTACACTTATATACTTTATATCAGCATCTCTTACCACTGCCACTATCCTTGGCACCTTTTTATAATCAATTATGGACTGCTAAAGCAGAGATTAGGTTAATGGGTATCTCACTAAGATTTCTTTGTATCAAGAGAGAAAATTCTCCAAGAATATTGAATTTAATCACCTTCTAGTGACATTTCAAAATGACATGACATAATGCCAACAAATTCATTCTCAATATCACGTCACAATCTACCATATCTAGACAACCGAGTACAACGGATGTCACATTCAGAAACCATCATGATGTCACATTCAAAAACCATCATATTTGGTATCTGTCTCAATTTCTTAAATTCTTTAAGACGTATCTCGCTATAAAAGAGAGATAGCCCAATCGTCACTTAACCATGCCAACATATAAACTGACTTACTTGAACAAAAAGACAACATCCCATCGAACTCCTTAAGCAGCATTGTGAGTATAAGCATGTTCGGATTTATACCCATACTCAAAGTCCTACCTAAAGGTCCGTTACTCCATGAACACAGGAAAACCTAAAGCTCTGATACCACTCTGTCACGGCCCTAAATGATGGAACACATGACCGGCACGGCATAAGGGTTTCCCCCTAACCGCACGCCTAACACATAGCATGCACAAACATCCAGCATACAATCCAGAGTACATAATAAATATAACTGGCCACATATGCCACATACAATATAAGAAAATACTGTATATATATATATATATATATATCTCATGAATCCAACATCTGTGATTCAACTTGGCCTATGGCCTCATAATACAAACATTGTTCTAAAACATAAAACCATTTTTCCAAACAACACATCAAAATACGCAAGAAGTGAGGATCCTGCCTGTATGTTCATGGAGGTACACTAGACATAAATTAAACTAAACAAACAGTACAAAAGAGCCTTGCCCAAACTGGGGCTCACCAACGCTATCTTCAGCCTCCTACGAAGCTGTAGCTGGATCAAAGTCTCTTTGACTATCTGTGGGGAGGAAACAGAAGAGGGGTGAGATTACCATATTTCAGTGAATGGATAAATCACACTATAACAGAAACAGGGCAAACCAAGCACGAATGTTTCGCAATGAGTTTAATAATTGAAATTAAAGTGTAAAGATAATAATAGAAACATTAAACATTTAACCATAATTTATTGAAAGAAAAGCTAAACAGTTCAAATGTATGTTCAAAAGATAAAACAGGATTAAATGAGTAACAATAGAACAAATCAATTATGCATGGTAAGTAATAAATGAAGTTATTTATGTAATAACAATGATGAATGAGATTGTTTAGAAATATTTAATCTTTAAGAAAAATGCACTAGTTTATTGGAGGTCTTTTCTAACAGATCTATCATCTCCCCCAAGAACATATCAAGTGTAGGGTAATCACTATAGGCGTAGACATAAGTCCACCCTAAATCCCCCAAGCACACAGTAAGGGTATGGTAATCACTGTAGGCGTAAACATAAGTCCACCCTAAATCCCTGTGTCTTAGGCAGTCATATGCCCGTCACAGTATCCTAGACAGAAGCCTTCGCATGACCATGGTGCACCAGGGCTAGCACTCCCTGCGGCTAGCTAACAGTGATCTAAAAGGGTCGCTCCAATAGAAAACATTTGAAATATGCTATTCAAAGAGTTTAAAGTAAAACATTTCAATAACTTTACAATAAAGCTATAATTCTCCATCTAACTCTTTTCATACATAAAATTCCGTTCTAAAATATATCTCATCCATGAATTCCCATGGAGACCTTTATAATCATAAACTTTCTCTTTTAAACATAGATCGTCTGTAGACGTCACATAGATGCTCATCATGTATCAAATCATTTCATGGCTAACTTAGTTCATTTCTATGACTAAGTTCGCATTTCTATAAATCTAGCTCAAATGGAGAATTATCAGCCTAGATGCTTGCCCTGCATACCTAGAGTTCAACTAGGATTTAAATTTATAATTTCTAACATGGTTGGAACATATTGGTTTTCAAAGCGGTAAAACAATTTAGCATACATTCCAACTAGTTAAAATCATACAAGAGAGAGTTATAAACCGAATTCATAAAACATGCGCTATAGTATGAAAAATCCACTCACAGGTAAGGGCTCCAGATTGGACAGCCCTAAAATCCTAGTTCCTGGTCTGAATTCGGTAAAACAGACCCCAAAATCGAGTCTGGAAGGTCCAAAAACCTTAAATGAGTTTGGTTACTGTTCACCGCTGAAAAATACTATTCACCGCCACTATTCATCGATGGAAAACACTATTCACTGTCACAAAAATTTTACCAAATCAACAAAACAATTTCATATCCTAATATTTATCTAGTTTCTGAATCCATCTACGGAGTCAGATTTCTAATTAGAAGTCCCTAAGTAAGGTTTTTCAGAACTTACCTTTTACCGAGATTTTCTACTTCAGATCTACGACGATTCAACGGTTGATTTGAAAAATTGATCGGTCAAAACTGAAGTACTCTTCGTCTTGAATCCAATAACATTTTCAGTTTTGAGATTGGAAGCCCATAAGCACTCCAAATCGAAAGATGAAATTGGATGTTACTATTCATACACTATTTATTACTATGCATTTTCTTCATTTTTCTCGAATCTGATCGTCGCCCCCGGTTTTCGTTTTATGGTTTCTGTTTTCTGTTTTTTTTTAAATATAATAATAATTATTAAATAATTAATAATAAGATTTTCTTTTATAAAAATTCATATAAATTCTGTTTTTCATCATAAAATATCTCAAAAATTTCTAAAAATTTATTTTCTCATAAACCTTTAGTTAAACTCTTAAATCATGATTTTTCTTGATAAAAATCATAATAAAACAAATTTCAAAACAAATATCTTTATTCATATTAAAAGAAAGAATATTTCTAAAAATACCATAAAAATTCAATAGAGGCCGGTATAATTATTTTAAGCAACACAATACTTCTTTTACTTAAAAGTCCACTTTCTTTTAACAAATCATAATCATTTCTACATAAATAAAAATATATTTGCTTATAGCGCGCCAAAACATAAATTCTCATATTTCTTTTGTAATTCTTTAATCCATGTAATAAATATACATATTTTTTACGGTTCTTATCTCTATTGTCAAAATTCTCTCTTTTATTCTAATTTCCTTTAATTGAAATTTTCATTAAATTTTATGGTTATTACAGTATGTATGGTGGAAGTTTTTTACAAATAAATGAGGCTGAAACTTGGGGATCCTTAGAGTCTCTATCTGAAAACTCTCAACATTGGAACTACATTGATCTAAATGAAAGAAAATCTCAAACCCTAAAAAGATGAGGAATTTATGATGTGAGTAATGATATAGATGTGAAAGTTGTCTTGGCTAATCTTACTAGAAAGGTAAAAGTTCTGAATTTAAGCCATACTCTGAACTCTTCTACCAATATTAGGAATGACGCATATGCTTTATATTCTAATACGTCTCACACTACACAATCTTGTCCATCCATATCAGCTTATGAAGAGGCATTCTTTGAGCAAACTAATTATCTTCAGTCTTATTGATAGTCATTAGATAGCCCATTTTCACCCACATATAATTCAAATTTGAGAAATTATCCAAACTTCTCATTGAGGCAAAATTAGCCTTCAATGAATCAAAGTGGGTAATAATTTGCCCCTCCTAATTCATACTCTCCAGTTCCTCAACATGCTCCTTGTAACATCCCTGATTTTTCCCTAAAAATACTAATGGGTATTTACGTAATCTTTAATGTAAGGGTCGTATTGTAATGCTTTTAGAGAGTGACAATTATGTAATTTCAATAAACTAGTAATGTTGTAAATACTTTAAAGTGGTATTTTGGTATTTATACGATTTTTAGTATTTATACGATTTTTGGTAGAATGGCATTTTGGTAATTCCAACCAAGTAGCTTGGAAGTATTTCTAAAACACTTAAATGGTAGGCTGGAAATGTTTCTAAAACACTTGAGTGGTAGGCTAGAAGTGTTTTTAAAACACTTGAGTGGTAGGCTAGAAGAATTTTTAAAACACTTGATTGGTAGGCTAGAAGTATTTTTAAAACACTTGAGTGATGATGATGGTTTTGACTATCAAAGGGGAGGGGGAGTGATCAGAAAAAATTCAGAAAGGAGAGAACAAGAAGAAGAGAGAGAAAGAAGAGAGAGAAAGTGCAAGAGGAGAGAATCAAGGTAGGTTTTCTTGATCCAAATTCTTCTATAATCATCTTTTCTTTAATGGATCCTAAATCAAGTTATGGATGTAGGTTTTGGTGGTGAGAAATTGGTATTCAAAGTTTAGGAAGCTTGTTAAGGTAGACTTAACACCTACTCTCCACAAATTTTTGATGCAATTTCTATGTTTTACAAGTGATTAAATGTGAAATTGTGCAACATGTGGGCTGTATATTATGTGGATTTTTCTGTTCTGGTTATTTCGAATTTTTGGGCAAAATTGGTAACGATTTTAAAGAAATTATCAACATAAGAATTGTAGATATATGTCTCACAAATTTATAGGCTCTGAAATCACCTAATTTGGAGTCAATATGAGGGAGATATGACCCAAGAAGTAAGCAGAGGTCATAGAACACGAAGAGTCTAGAATTTGTAAATATGAGTATCTTTAGTGTTTGAATTTCTGGGACTACTCTATAAGGAATTAAAAAATATGGTAAACATATAAGTTGTAGATAATTGTCTTAGCATTACATAGACACCAAAATCACCTTAATCGGAGTTGAAATGAGAGAGTTATGTCTTGATTAGTGAAGGAAGGTCACAGAACACGAAGAGTCTGGAATCCAAAATTTGTAAATATGAGTGCTTTAATGTTCGAATTTTTGGGACTAATCAGTAAGGAATTGGAAACTATAGTTAACATCAAAGTTGTAGGTAATTTTCTTAACTTTACATAGACACCGAAATCACCTTAATCGGAGTTGAAATGAGAAAGTTATGGTCTGATTAGTGAGGGAAGGTCACAGAACATGGTCCAACCGTGTTCTAAGTTTCAAGGCCATGTTTAGGGTTGGAAAACCTTATTCTTCACTGTTTTCTATAAGAAAAAGAACTTTATTTGTTGAAGGGATTTTAGAAACCAATTGACCAAGAGAAATACTTCTAAAGTGATGGTTTTATATCACTAAAACATTATTTTATTTACTTGATTTCAAAGGGCTCACATTGAATATTGATTTGAGATATTTTGAAAGAGTGATATAGATAGAAATACCTATTGAACATATGATTTGAGATATACTCATGGTAAGAGTTATGATGTATATTTATATAACTCATTGAGCATGAAAATGATGTTTTTACATTGCATTTGTTATTGATTGATAAGCGTAAAGCTCGTGGTGAGTTGCTTGGTGCATATGCATTGCACTTGACTTGAGTGGACATCGATGAATATCGGTGAGTTGTATGGCTATGACGGTACCGGGTAGGGGATGCCTACTAGCCTGAGTGAGCCGATGAGGCCACCCAACCACATGAGAATAAAAGAGAAGCAAATGAGAATAAAAGAGAAGTAAATGAGAATAAAAGAGAAGCAATGAGTGAAAATGTGTGATTTTATAGCTATGGCATGCGATGAGCATTGCGCAACATGAAGAGCTATGTTTTTCATGCATTGAATGTACCAGATCGCCGAGTGAGGTAGGTATATTAAAAGTTATGATTTTATCATAAAAGCTTGATATTTTCTATAGTTTATACAGCTGAACATAATATCTATTTTTACACATTTTATTATAAAAGTTTGAGTTTACTGAGAACCATGTTCTCACTATTTTGTGGTGTTATGTTCAGATAAAATGAAGTGAGATGCTTCCATGGACGATGTTGCCAGTAAAGATCCCGATGTCAGCACCACCTCCTCACCCTTTGTGTTTTAAGGGTGGTGTGCTGTATGGGGACTTTTGTATTTGTATTGTAATTATGACTAGTATTGTATTATGAATACTTATGCGGGATTTGTAATATACATATATGGGTATTTATGCAAATATATATTGTTATGAGAATTGTGATAAAAAGAAAAAAAAATATGATGTTACACTCCTCCTTTCTGGGTATCACAACAAAGAAGATCTTCTTTGGAATATACCTTGCAACAGTTCATGCAATTAACCCAACAAATTTTATAATCTCATACTCAAACTATTTCAAAACTTGAAATACAATTAGGTCAATTATTTATACTGTAGGAGAGAGAGAGAAAGAAAAATTCTCCAATTAACCTATTTCTAATCCTAAAATTTAATTTGAAGTAGAATTATCAACAAATCTTAATGAGAAAGTGAAGTCTATAACGACCCTTATATCAGGAAAGGTTATTGATAATTATGTTCACATGCTAGAAATTGAAGGACAGAGTCAGCATGAACCACCAATTAATGACTCAAGTAAGAATAAAAGTGAACATATTCCTTGTGTCGCTAAAACTCCATTCCCACAAAGACTTGAGACAAATAAAAAAGGTACTCAATATAACGACATTTTAGAGGTGTTTAAGCAAATTAGTATTAACATCCCTTTTCTTGATAATATCAAACAAGTACTTGCTTACTCAAAATTTTTTAAAGATCTTTGCACAGTGAAAAAGAAAATCAATGTTCCAAAAAAAGTATTTTTAACTGAACAAGTGAGCTCTATAATTTAACAAAAAAACTCCTATCAAGTATAAAGATCTTAGTTATTCTACAATTTCTTGTGTTATAGGTGACCATGTGATTAATTAAGTCTTACATGATTTAGGAGTAAGTGTGAATTTGTTGCCTTACTCTAAATATAAGAAACTTGGATTAGAAAAGTTGAAACCTATACCAGTGGCCCTTCAGTTAGCATATAGGTCCACAAAAATTTCTAAAGGTATCATAGAGAATGTTCTCATTAAGTTTGATAACTTTTACTTTCCAGTAGAATGCAACCCAGAGGTAGAGGAAATAATTTTGTGTGATCATGTCTACTATGATTGATTTTCTTCCTTTGTCAAAAATTGCTACGCACGCTATTTAGGTAAAATTTTTCTTTATTTATTTTGCATTATTTTGTTCCTTCATTGCTATCTTCTTTTGAAAATTGCTATTGTTTTCTTATTTTTGTTGCTTTTGATCTTTCTTCAAAAAAAATATTTGAATTGAGAATGGAAGACATATTTTCAAATTTGAAAAATCATTTTCCTTTTCTTCCACCCAATGCTTTGATGAAAATTTATAAAGTACGAGTTGAAAGATTGAGGTTGATGATAAACATGGGAATACCTACTGATATCTATTGGCTAATTGAAGTTAAGGTACGATTAGCAAGTGAGTCTACAAATTGTTTCATTTCTTACATGCCTGGTCTAGAAAAAAACAATTTTGCTAAAAGGCATAGAGTTAAAAGAATTGGTGGCTGCTACAAATGTGAGTGTGAAACTTGCAACACACGTTGCTATTCTTTGGGATGGGCATATATAAATCGAGAAGATAAAATAAAATTCACTAAGGATGGCTTGAGTAAAGAGTCATTGGATAATGACTTTCGTCCAACGTCTCTTGAGACGTATCCTAGTGGATCTGTGCATATTAGGATTGTTGATTTATGGCTCCATTTTATTAAAGAACAAAAACGATATAGTCTTGAGAATCTAACGTTAAAAGACCCTGTTTGCTAATTTATAAGAAAATTGGATGAAAAGTATATCCTCGACCCATGGAAGGCGTTTAAGCTGTTAATAGACGTAAAAATAAAGGAAGATGTGAGTCACAATCACAAATACTATACATATGCATGCGTGCCGCCATTTTTAAATTGTTTACCTTTAATTTAGCTAACATCCACTAGCCTACTCACATGTTTATTGTAATTATGCTGCCATCTTATTCATATAGCTACTGTAAGTATGCCCTTATCTAAGTTTTATAAATGTGCACATGATTATCTTTACTTTCATACTCAAAGTTAAAGTGAGTGCAAATATGGAGAGAACCGCATTTTGTCAATTTCGAAATATTTATGTATTTTATGGTTCTAGTTTTGAAAAAAATGAAGAGTATGTGAAAGTAGCACAAAATTTGGGTATTGTATTGACCAGAAAAAAAAATTCATTTAGTCTATGGTGGAGGTAGTCATGGGTTAATAGGGTGTGTGTCTACAGTTGCACATATAAGAAGATGTCAAGTTCTAGGTATTATTCCTATAGCTCTAACTGTATTAAACGTCATAGAAAAAATAATTGAAAAAGAATTTAGGGTAGTCTCCATACATAAGCGCATTGCTAGAATGATGAGCAACGATGATGCCTTCATTGCCTTATCAAATAGTTTTGGTACTCTAAAGAAATTTTTTTAAAAAGTCTCTTGGGTACAATTTAATATCCATCATAAACCGATAGGTTTGTTAAATGTTAACCATTTCTTTGATGGTTTATTGTCTTTTCTTGATCAAACTGTAGAACAAAGGTTTATCTCACACTCAGCATGACGAATTATCATCTCAGCTTCAAATGCTGATGAGTTAATTAATGCATTACAAGTATTTGTCTATGTTCCTGATCCAACTATGACTCAAATAGATTGGACGTTAAACAACTGCAGAAAGTGCAAACTGGACTTGAATCTTCATCTGTAACTCATTTTATTTGATTAAATAAATTTTTATTCTTTGTTAGTTTGCTGCAAGTTCATCTTTTCCTATATCTCTTTTCAGGTAATATCTTTTTCAATCTTTGTTGTTGCTTTTGTTTTTGTTCATGTTTATTAAAAAAAACTAAGTGATGTTTTGGGAATAGGCAAAACTAGCACCAATGATGAAAATGATTTAAAGTGCTTGTAACCTTTGAAAAATAAACGAGTTCTAAATATTATGTGTGAATTTAAACTCTATTGTAACCTATGTTTTACTTAAGAATTCTAATATTATGAGCACTTAATCTTTTACATTTGATTGATTGTTTATTTAAAAAAAAATTATGTGATTCAGATATGTTAAGTGATCTCGTAAGACTCTAGAACTTATTTGATTGTCACTTAAGGAAAAATCCTAGACTACTCTCTATTTAATAAATGAATTAGGCATTGTTGGAATCATTTAAACCTTTCAAACCAATCTATATATTATGCCATCCCTAGTAGCCTATTTTGAGCCTATATTTATCTTTTTTTTGTATACCTATATTATTATCTAACCTTTCAACAAAAATATTTCTAACTTTTACCTTTCACTCATAGCAATGATCGTTTGAAAAGCTATGGTTCATAGATAAATGGAAAAAGTTAAAAAAAAAGGGAAAAAAAGAAAAAATATAGAACTTCCCAAATAAATAAGTATGGGGGTGTTTATATATAAAAAATGTAGTATGAGCAAATAACATAAGGATGAGGATAAGGTTAGAGATAGAATTTACATGATAATATTAAAAGTATTTGGGAGGACTTAAATGATCATGTATGTTATAGAGTGAATTGAGCTTTTATAAATATATTTTTATCCACTTTTAACCTATGCCATACGTTACAAGTCTAATGAGAGTCTTAATGATCTTAAATATTATTATTAGTCTACATTAACATAAAGTGACATAAAAAATAAGTTTATGGAGTCTCAAATGTATAAATCTAAAGATCTGTTTTAAATATTTGATTATATAAATTTATCTGAATGCAAAAATTCTAATTTCATAAGATTACCACATGCATACTTGAGATTCAATAGTAAACTATACGTTGCATTTGAATTAAAGCTCTACATAACCTTGGGATTCTGATATTTTCCTTGGTTGCATATTTTAAATCTTTGAGGAATGCTTGGTAAGCCAAAAACAACTCATTACTCACTCATCTTTTAAATTTTGAAGTTTGTGTATTTTGTTTGAGGATAAGCAAAAGATTAAGTTTGGGGGTATTTGATGAGTGAGTTTTATACTCATAAATTAAATATTTTCATCTTATCTTTTTATCTTAATTAAGCATTTATCTTCTTTATTTGTCTTCAGTTTTGTGTATTTTTTTTTACAGATGAAGAGAATAATAGAAAATGGACTCAATTGGAGGAATCAAAATTAAATTGTAGTTCTTTAAAAACGATGTCTATAAATCAAGTAAACAAAATAAATTCATTGAGGATGACTAAGTAAATAGTATTATCTTTTTGACTCCTTAGATACATCCTAATGGATATATGCATCAATTCAATTCTGATTTATGACCACATTTTTAAAAGAATTGAAATATAAAGATTCAAGGCAGAACGTTCAATATTAAAAATATATTAGCTGCTTGCTTTTCAACTTGATCTTACTACAATATTTTGGCCATATATCAAAAAATACGTATATAATACGTACAAAATTCAATAGATGAATAGCTGACATAATTTTATACAACTTTCATGTTTATATAACCAGTAAATTCAGACATTCAAAATATAAAAATTAGGTTAGAAGAGAACATGTTTACTGTTGTAGTCAAACCCAACCTTACTATAGTATTTGAACTTTATTTCAGAAAATACATATTCAATGTATACAAAATTTGGTAGGTTAGTAGCGGACACAATTTTCTACAACTTTTATATTCATGTAGTCAGTAAATACGAACATTAAAAGGGCAAAAATTGATTTAGAATAGAATCTATTGCTGTTGCAGTCCAACTTAACCTTACTCCAGTATTCTAGTCATAAGTCACGAATTACGTATTCAATTTGTCTACAATTTATATGGATGAAAATATAATAAAATTATCTACAACTTTTATATTTATGAGACCAGCAGATTTGGTGGATATAAAGCAATAATTCAAGGATTACTTTTGGTGCTCAATTTGTTAACTTAATGCAACTTGTTAGCCACCATTGTTGACAATTACCAAACTTAATTGCATATATAAATAGAGGGCTTGAGAAAGCTTGTGAGAGAGCTGAGAGTGATCTTAGAAAAGATTTTATTGAAATTCTAAGTACTTGTAATATTTTTCTCTCTTTAGACATTTTGTATATTTACTTTCTTTCATAATATTATCATGCTTCTTCATCTTTCATTTTACTTTCTTACTTTGATTATAGAGAACTAATCTCCTAATGTTAAGATGAAATGGTGAAACTCTTAGTATGAAAATAATAATTTATTTAACTCTTAATTTTAATATTTATATTTGATATTGTATTTATATTCTTATTTATTTTCTTAAAGAATGACTTTGTTTCCTCTATGTTTTTATTTTCTTTCTTAGAGGATGGCTTTATTGCCCATTTGTTATTTATTTTCTTGTTATTTTCTTTCTTAAAGGATGTCTTTGTTGCCCCTCTGCTATTTATTTTCTTGTTATTTTCTTTCTTAAAAGAGGGTTTTGTTGCCCCTCTGTTATTTTTATTTTTTTTGTTATTTTCTTTTTTATAAGATGGCTTTGTCGCCCCTCTATTATTTATTTTCTTTCTTAGATGATGACTTTGTTGCCCCTCTGTTGTTATTTTTTTCTTAGAAGATGGCTTTGTTTCCCCTCTGTTATTTATTTTCTTGTTATTTTCTTTCTTAGAGGATGACTTTATTGCCCTTGTGTTGTTATTTTCTTATTATTTTATTTCTTAATGGTTAGTTTTACTGCCTACTTTATATTATTATTATTGACTTTGACACCTATCTGTTGTTATATTTTTCTTCATTTTACATATTTTCATTTTTTATTTTGTAAAGTGTGAATCTTAATACATTGTAGACAATTTTTGGCACAATAAATGCTTGAATCATTCTTGATTTATTGTAGACAATATAATGATTAGCACGGTGTATATTTGATTCCATTTTACAAGAGTTGTTTTATTATTAGTAGCACAATAAAAAGAAGGCAAATAGCTTTATATGTAAATCAAAGCAAGTTTAAGATAACATATTTTTCGAATAAAACCTCATTTATGTGAGGATTCCATTTAAGTAATAAAAGAGTTAAAATTTATTTTTATTTGATATACCAAGAGTAGATCCCCTAATCTTAATATTTTTGGTTATTTTGAATATATTCCTATTTAATTTTAGCATTTTATTCCTTGCATACTTTATTCAAAAATTTTCTCACAAAAGAAAATCTTGACAATTATGTTAAAAATATTTATTTTGAATCTGAATTAGATTTTCTTTCAATTGTCAATACTTGTGGAATCGAACTCGTATACCACTAAATCTATACTCCAATAGATTCGTATGCTTGCAAGTTTTAATTAAAATAATAACAATATGTTCCAATAGCCCCATTACAACGCACTAATATGGGTCTTCAAAGGAGATTGAGAATATATGTTGGATATAATTCTCCTTCCATTATAAGATATCTTGAACTAATGATAGGAGATGTATTTATGGCACATTTTTTCGATTGTCATTTTGATGAATTAGTCTTCCCAACGTTAGAGGGAGAAAATGAAAAACAGCTGGTCAAAGAAATTACACAAAATAATGTGAACTTCAAGTTCAAAAGACAATTCATTTACAAAGTATAACAAATCAACTGTCATATGTATTTACTGACCTAAAGAGAATGGCCAAGTCATATATACCATTTGTAAATACTCCTGTACAGATTGATATCCCTGAAGGACAATTTGTTTGTAAAGCGAGTTTAAAGCAAGGCAAAAGCGTGGTAGACCAATCGGTTCAAAAAATAAAAATCACCGCAAAAGAAAAGAAACAGTTATTCAAGATCAGCCTATTAAAGAAATATATGCTCTTGAAGAGACCAAAAACATAACAAAAAAAAGTACTTTGAAAATAAGTCCAGGTACCTGAAATTGATGAAAATGAAGAGATCTCAATAAATTATGTATCTAAGGGAAAACAATTAAATTGAAAAGAAACAGTTGTCGACAACACTTTTATGTATATAATAATGCTTAATATTTTGAACGATAATGAGAATTATGAACTTACATCGTCAATAAGTGTCGATGTAAATGTGATTGGCCAAAATAGAAAGACGCAATTCAAACAGAATTGAATTCACTTAAAAAAGATAAGGTTTTTGGACCTATAGTTCAAACACCTGAAGGTGTAATACCTGTTGGGTACAAATGGGTGTTTGTACATAAAAAAATGAGAAAAATAAAATTGTGGGATACAAGCACCACTTGTTACACAAGGATTTTCACAAAGACTTAAAATTGATTATAATTTTACATATTCTCCTGTAGTAGATACAATTACATTTCATTATCTCTTTAGTATGGCAGTACATGAAAAGCTTAATATGCATTTTATGGATGTTGTTACAACCTATTTATATGGCTCACTTGATAGTGACATATATATGAAAACTCCAAAAGGATTTAAGATGCCTGAAACATATAATTCAAAATTCTGGGAATTTTATTCAATTAAATTACAAAGTGATAGTTTAATTATTATTGAAACTCTTGAAGAGATTATAAAGGCATAGAGTATTTGAAAAAAGAGTTTGAAATAAAAAATTTTGGAAAAATAAAATTTTGTCTTGACTTATAATTTGAGCATTTCAGAAATAAAATTTTTATTCATCAATCAACTTATACAGAAAAAATTCTTAAAAAATTTTACATTGACAAAACACATTCATTAAGTATCTCAATGGTTGTTTGTTTACTTAATGTGAAACAAAATGTTTTTTGACCTCGAAATGATAATGAAGAAGTTCTTGGTCTTAAAGCACCATATCTTAGTATAATTGGTGCATTAATGTATCTTGTCAATAATACAAGGCCTAATATAGCTTTTGTTGTCAGCGTGTTAGTTAGATTTAACTCTTATCCAACACAAAGACATTTGAATAGAATTAAACATATCTTTCAATATCTTTGAGGTACTATTGATATGTGATTGCTATATGCAAATGGATCTAAACCACAATTTATTGATTATGCTGATGCTAGATATTTATTTGATTCATACAAGGCACGATCTCAAACAGGTTATTTATTTATATGTGGTGATAGAGCTATATCATGACGTTTTATAAAACAAACACTTGTTGTTACTTCTTCAAATCATTCAAAGATTATAGCAATTCATGATGTAAGTCGTAAATGTATTTAGTTGAGATCCATGACTCAACAAATCTGAGAGACATGCGGACTATGTTCTGGAAAGGGGACTCCAACCATATTATATGAAGATAATACTGCATGCATAGCACAGTTGAAGGAGAGATATATTAAAGAAGATAAAACAAAATATATCTCACTAAAATTCTTTTTCACCTATGAACTTTTAAAGAAAGGTGATATTGATGTACAACAAATTTGTTCAAGTGATAATTTGACATATTTATTCACCAAATCCTTACCTACTTCAACATTTGAAACAATAGTATATAAAATTAGAATATATCGACTCAAATATTTTCAATGATATTGTGAACAGAAAAAGTATACAAAGAATTATGTACTTTTTTTTTCACTAGGATTTTTTTCCACTGAACTTTTCTCTAGTAAAGTTTTAATTAAATATATTTCTTGTAAAATGGACATCCAAAGGGAGAGTGTTATGAATTCATCTATTATCGTGGATGTCCATTTAATTTCTCAACTTTTAAAATAATGAATCTTATAAATCTATTCATTATTATGAATGTCCTTTTATTTTTCTAACTTTTAAAGTCATTGAATTTCATTTATTCTCCTTGACTTTTGAGTTATCTATTTTTATAATTATATGCCTATAAATAGAGGTTTCTATAAAATAATTGAATAAAAAATATGTTTTCTTCTCTATATATTATTTCTCTATACATGTCTTTATATATTATTTTTTCTTTGTGTAAAATTTTATTTACAGTAATATCTTTAAAATAATTACTTCTTTTCCATTAATATTGTGCTCTCAGGCAATATTTCCTTTTCTTACCTACAAGAAAAATCAAATCATTTTCTTTGAAATTCAATCAAGGGTCTAAGGGGCTACTAGTATATGAAAGCTTTGAAAATTTTGTTAGAATTTATCTATAATAGAATGTACCTGATAGTAAAATCATGTTTGTGTCAAGTAGGTATTTTTTTAATATAAAAAAAACTCCTTAATTTTGAAATTTAAAATATTAAAAATCATAGAGCCATAGTACGGACTTTCAACAACATATATATACCTATTTATTTGTGAAAAATAAAACATTGAGATATATATGCCAAAGTCATACAAATTTCATTTAGATAGATAAGTTTTGTGAAATTATTATTTTAATGTATAATATTTTGTAATTAAATTTTTACAGTCAATTAAAGTTACTCCTCTATTTGTTGTATAACGTGATAAACAAATGCAAGGCTCTCAACCACTTTGAGCTCAAATGGTGGTTAAGAATTGATCAAACGTATTTTAAAAAATAGAAATTGTCGATTTTGCTCATCACATAAACTGACAATAAATGAAAAGACAAAGAAAGAGAAAACAAGTTATAAAATTAATAACAAATTAAAGGCGACCTAGTTAAAATAATTTAGTTTGCTCTCATAATAACAGTTAATGGTAAATTCCAATTACAAACAATTAAAAATCATAAAGACCCAAACTAAACGGGGTAAAACTAGAGGATTAAATATATAATTAAACTATTACCCTTAGCATGCTTTGTTGACAAGCCAACGCATATTCTTTGTGGCAAAGATCTAATTACAATCTAACATAATATACAAGCTCCCATCTGTTGGCCAATATCACAGTCAATCTTGTGTATATTTGGATTCTTTTAATGCTAAAAACTCACTTGTCCAAAAAAAAAAAATGCTAAAAACTCGTGTTAGTGATTAACTCTTTTTGAGAGAGATCTCTTAACATCTTATGTATCTTCGGTCGTCTCTCGAAAAGCTTCAATCTTACATTGATCCCTACACAAAGTCTCAAACATAAATATCATAAACTTCACAGATGTGAGTATAAGACTAGAAAGAAATTTTGAACATGACATTGGCATCTTGATAAGTTATATTAAAATTATAGTAATTTATCTTCATTATCATCTTTTTTACCAAAAAAAAAAAAGAGAGAATATATAAGCAGCCAAGTTCAATGAAAAATTTTTTAAAAATTAATTTGATAATTGAGTAAAATTTTAGGATTAAATATATAATTAAACCTAACATTTGACTTTATCAAAGAAATGACAAGGAAATAAGGAATAAAGCCAATCTGGAAAGACTCCCTAAAAAGTAGAAAAAAGGATAAAACACCAACCGGGATGCCCAACACCACCTTAGAAGAATCAGGAAATGACATGGGAATTGGGATGCACAATTTCTCAACATTCCAGTATGCGTTAACGTGTATACATGAGAATTCCCTCCCTTGCTCAACAGCTTTTTCCAACAAGCAACAAAGTATCCCAAGAAGAAAATTGGTTGCTCTCAGCATTCGATCCTGAACTTCCAGATTTACCAACAACAACTAAGTCTTTTTCCACTAGGTGGGGTCGGTTACATAGATCAAACGGCGCCATAGTGACCTATCATAGATGAGATCAAAAGATAAGTTATTAACTATTAAATCATTTTTAATAATTTCACTTATTGTTTTCTTTGGCCTCCCTCTACCTCTAATTATTGGACTATTCTCCATCCGATCAACTCTTCTCACTAGGACTTCTGCAGGTCTTCTCCACACATGGCCAAACCACCTTAAACGAGTTTCAACCATCTTCTCCACAGATTTACCATATCACACAATAGCTTCCGGCTACAGAACCCTCGTATGAAGCCTGAATCTGCCCTTTTTTAATGGGTTAGGAAAATATCGTATTACATTAGATTAACCGCCTTGAGGATATAGAAGCATTCACGGAGCACAAGATCTAAGATTGAACTTTTTTTTTTGATAAAAGGATTGAACATAATAAGCCTGCACTTCAAAGGATCAGAAAAAAATAAGAAAATACACGAGGCAGCACATCCTAAACTAACAATAAAATTTACAGCATTCCTCAACAGAAATACATCTATATTGAAAAACCTTGATGGAGAGGAAACATAGCTCTCGCTCCACTCTGAGGGCCATGTCTCCTAAAGGGCTTCTTCTGTCCAGATTTAAAGACCAATATTGCAGATCTGGTAGAAGTGATTGTAAATCTTCAAAAAACAGAAGCCAAAAATCAAGACCCTTGCTCCAAAGGGGAGAGAACTTCCAAAGAGGAAGCAAAAGACTCCCCCAAGGAGAGGAGAGGACAGAGGATGCTCTCTAGCCTCTCGCAGCTAACTTTTGCCATTCACAGTAGCTTGAGTTACTGTTGGGGAGGAAGCAACTTTGGAGAAGAGGTGACTTGCACGAATAGAGGAGAGAGAGAGAGAGAGAGAGAGAGAAGAGAAAAGGAGAAGACTAGCTAAGTCATCCTGAAGTTGCAACCACGATCCTCCAATTGGCCTGCAATCCATAATAGATTGCAATGGATACCAGATTGCTTTACTCTTCAAAATTCAGAAACAGCAGCTCAAGTTGAAGGTCAAGTACATAGCTTTGAAACACAGATAAGAGACATATTGTATGCGATATGTGTTCGACATTTGTATCTAATACGAGATGATATTTCAAATTACATGTAATACTAAATATTTTGTCATATCGCAATATTTGTATTGTGTCGTATCTCATATCTGTATCAACATCTATGCAGGATATATAACATTGGCCAAGACAGCTTCTAACCAGATGTTACTATGTAAACACATTAACAGGTAAAGTGCCAATTCAGCCTATCATTCTTTCATGTGCAATGGCTTGCTAAATATTAAGAGTGGTAATTTGGGACACAACATAAAACTCTTTGACATTAAAATGATACATGACTTATTTTTCGAATTTAAAGTAATCCTTAAGAATATTAGACATAAATTTAAAGTAATCATGAATAGCATTATGAAAACAGCGCACAAGACTAAATTGCCACCCTTATTAAAAAGCTGTAGCTGCGGAGTTTGTATCCAGCATGTCTTACCCTCCCAGCCTTCTTATTTGATCAGTAAGTAACAAACTGTTTTCACTAGTAGTGGAGACAAACAACAGGCTCCTAAAATAAATTTTCCAAATAAATCTGTTAATTGTTTCTGGCTTTTTAAATTTGATCCTATGACTTATTTTATATATATACAAAAGGAAGAAGTTAAAGAAATAGAAAAAACACGATTCCATGTTAGTGGGTTGTGCTACCATAATTCCAAGGGGTCTTATTCTACATTGTGACAGTAAATAATTTCCCAACTTTTTCACCATACGTGAACAATTAAAAATATAAAAAAGACACAAGACAATAATAACAACTAAACATTTTCTCATTAAGTGAGATCGACTACATGGATCAAACGGCGCCACAATAACCTATCATAAATGAGAAGAAAAAAAGACACAAGACGTTCAATTCAAAATATAACATCAACAAAGCCAAGTAGAATATACAATTGGCCTACATATCTTACCTCTGATATAGTCAATTTGAAGAACCATTACTAAGGGTTCACAGAATTTGCAGTTTTGTATCTGTCAACTCTCAAGACTTGAGATCTTGTCACAGGAAATGAAGTAATGCAAGACAATTGCAGTTGCTCCTTGATGATAGTGTCACAAGTTTGCCATCAATATTCTCAATGTTTGTCTTAAACTCCCAAAGATAGGAAGTAACAAAGTTTAAGAATCTGTACAAATTGAGTCAGAATAAGTCCAGTAGTTCATCATTTACAGTTTATGGTCAAAACATAAAGATTATGACACTAGCTGTTTGCTGTTATATAGAATTGCTCAAACCAATGTTTTGGAGCAGCTGGGTGAATTTTAAAAACCCAAGCTACAAAATTCTTTTCGCTGGCTGCAATCACGGTCACAATGGAATAATGTTTCCTCCACAGACCCTTTTCTTTAAGCCACATATAGAATCTGGACCTAGGCTTAATGCGGGTCTCTAAATTATAATACAAAACTGCAGCAATAGTGACCAGACACTGTAATGGCATTCCCATTTCCTGACAAAGAAAATTCACCTTTTGATCTATAATTTCAGGGTTTTGATTTAGAATCTTAGGTGCCTTCTTCACCATCATACAAAGCTTGGAGAATTCAAACCCTGAATGGAGAAGGCAATCAAATCTTTCCTGTAACTCACTACTATAGCCATGCAAGTGAGTTAATACATTCATAGTCAAAGCATTTTCTCCAAAGCCCAAGCCATGCAAGAAATTCAATTTACTCATTCTAAGATTTCGGGATCTTAAAACATGAATCATCTCTAAGCCATCACGATATTCTTTATCTTGGTCTTCATTAGGATAGCTTGCAAAATAACTCGTTAACAGTTGATTATTTCCATCCTTGTTCTTATTGAAGAACCACTCATGTAAATCCAAAGCCCTCATTACATTAGGCAGATTAGCCATTTTGTTTGTTCCAAATACATATGGATATTTTTTACAGACAGCCTTCAGATTTTTAGAGCTTAAGCCAAAGTGTTTCAATAGCTTCCATACAGAAATCACTGGCATCTGCAAATCAAGATTCAACCATTCTGGGCCCTGTAGAAGTAACAGAGCTACTTCCTCCTTTCTGACACCAAATCTACAGAAATACTCTGCCTTCCGAATCAACTCCTCTTCTCCATGTTCAAGAAAAATGTTTTTTGCCCTTCCCATAAGCTCCCCTAACTTTCCCTTCTCCCCATGTAAATCGTAAAACACTCGAATTTTTCTACAGACCTCATGCCAAGAATCTACATTTCCATCAACAAATCTTGCCAACTCAAAATCTAAAAATATTGACTTCAGAACAGTGAACAACGCATCAATTTCACCACCTACTTCGCCTTCCTCACTCAAGACATAAGGGAAAGCTAAGCATATACCGATCACTTCAACGTTTCCAAACCCATATTTCTTAAACTCACAAAGCTTAGACTTCAACTCTTCCGGACTTCTCCTAAAAATGGAACTCCTCTCCTTATATAACTTACCCAATTTATCCCATGGAAACCCAAATCCTGAAAGGGCACAAGCTGCATAAAAAACAGACCCATCTTCGGAAAAGAAGAGCTTGTTCGCAGGCAACAACCCAGAAATGCCATCGTGGTCTATGCCTATGCTTTCAAAGAAAAATTCAAACTCGTTGATAGGGTGGTACCTGAGGTATTTCGTAATGTTTTTGGAGAATGTGGAGGCCGAAAAGTCTACTTTCTCAATTAGATTAGTGAGGGAAAGGTCGGAGTTCTTGCCAATCTGCTCCGCGTATACAAAGGGCAAGCCCCTAGTGTCATGGAGGTAATCAGTGAGGACCTTCTGAGCTTCTCGGACAGCGATGTTCCTGTACCTGGTAGGAATATTTGAGAGTTTCGAAATCTTCCTTGTGGTGGTGGAAACATAGTGGATGAAAAAAGTGGAAAACAAGTTGGAGAACATGATTGAGGGAAGACTTTAAGGTTTTGATTTCTCCATAATAGGAAATTGTTGGGGGTACAAAATTCTTTCCAATGATCGTCTCTCTCTGAGAGAAGGGCGATGAGAATGCATAGTGTAATTACTATTTTACCCTCCTTTGTGTATGATATTGTAGATTATAATATATAGAATAAGTTTTTAAAAAGAAAATAATATAATGCTGATTTATAATAAAAATGTTGAGAGTAAAAATTGTAAACACGTATAAAATTTTACTTAAATCTTATTTATACATAATAATTATTTTATTTTGATTTAATGTGAATTTAATGTCGTTAAAAAAGTGTAATTATCCATATAAAAAAAAGCGCACGTAATAAATTACTGAATTAATTATATAATTACTATAATTTCATAAATTAAAACTTGAATTTAATTGTTTGAATTGACTCTAACATTGATATTTTAAATTAATATCAATTTATTTTAACTCTAATTAAACAAATTTTTCTATATTTTTGCTTAGGTTAGCTCTCTTGCATTATGCTAAAAAAGGCATATTTATAATATTGATAGATTACAGTGATTGGTAATTTTGAAGTAAATATGGTTACAAATAGAGATTCATTTTCTCTGTTTGAGAATATAAGAGATCACAAGAAAAATGAAAATGAAGAGACTATTTTTAATTTAATTTTATAAAATTTATTATCTCTAAAAATTAAGATTAAGTAAAACAAATAACAAAGAGTCAGGTTATAATAATTTAAATAATAAATTATTATTTTTTATTGATTAATATTTTTATTATTGTTAAAAATAATAGTAAAATAATTTATACTCCTTTAATAAATAGTTTTATTACAATATCTTTATTTTTATTAAAATATTATACACAAATTCTTTTTTTAAAAATATAATCTTTTCTTCTTTTTTAATTAATATCTTTATTAGACATCACTTTCATGTTATAAAAATATATATAAATTTTTAAAAAAAAATTTAAAAACTATTACAACTTAACTTAAACATCTTTTGCATTTTACGAAAAAAATAATAAATAAATAAAATATTACTCTATCAATTTTTTCTTTTTCTTTTTTAATTTTTAACCAAATTTCAAAATCAATGAAATTAATATTTTGACAACTCAAATTATTTTAAAAAAGAATAATTTATATTAAAAAAATAAAGTTACAAAATTTTTATTTTATTTTATTATTTATTTATCTTTTATAAAATATTTTAAAGATATTTAAATTAAATTAAAGTATATTTTTATTTTTTTAAAAAAATTATATATATACTTTTAATAATAGAAAAAAAATAGTATAATAAATGCATTAATTAAGAGATAGAATAAATTTTTATTTTTATTTTTAAATTTTAAAAAAAGTTTCTCTATATTTTTAAAGTAGAAGAGAAAATTGTATAATAAGTATAAAATAATTTATCTAAATTTAAATTATATATTTTTCTTAAAGTACCAACTACATTAGAAAAATACGAATAAAAATGCAATATTAAAATTTTCTTTCCTTCTTAATTATCTTCGTTTCTTTAATTGTACAATGTCGTATGTTCACTTTGAAGACTTGGGACTACATATCTTTAAGGTACTAAATTTCGTTTTAAAGTACTATTTCAGTTATTCTAAAAATGAAAATATCTCAGAAATTTTGAGAAAATAGAAATTTTTTTTAAAAAAATATTTTAAATAATTTTAAATAATATTTTTTTCAATTTTAAAAGATTTTAACATAATATTAATGATATAGATATATAAAATTATATTAAAATTAATTTAAATTAATGTATATAATTAAATAGTAAGTAAATATACTACTACAATAGGGACTTCGATTCAAATCCTAACAACATTTAACAATAATTTCTCTCTTGCATACATCTCTCCAAATTCTTCTTAAATCTTTCATGATATCTATATTTAAATCTCTCTCTCTCTCTCCACTATTATTCTGTCTCTATCTTTAAGTATCTTCTTCTCTCTTTATCTTTCAATATCTCTTTTCATCATTTTTGTAATTTATTCTTTAAAATGAAAATAATCTCTCTCTCTCCACCATTATTCTGTCTCTATCTTCAAGTATCTTCCTCTCTCTTTATCTTTCAATATCTCTTTTTATCATTTTTGTAGTTTTTTTTAAAATAAAGATAATGAAGAAAAACAATGTCATGAGAACAAATGGAGAGAGCAGGAAGTTAATAAAGATGTTGTAATTTGTGGGAGAAAATAATTTGGTGTTAGATGTGATATAATTCTACTTTCATCTATTTTTAGATTGTCATTTTTTTATTTTTTTAAATTAGTTTAGTACTTTTCTATCGAAACAACTCGAAATAAGAGCATTTCTATTAAAATAACTCGAAATAAGAGTATTTTTATCAAAATTTCTACTGAAATAAGAGTATTTCTACCGAAATATTTCGAAACATAATAATTTCAATCGAAATAGCATAATTTCTTAATAAACATTTTATTTCGTTTCGATAATTCCGTTTTGTGTCGATGACTCAGGAAACGAAAATATTTCGATTGTTTCGATGAAAAAATAATAATTCCTTGCATATCTTTAAGCAGCTTCAAAGATCTAATCATATTCGTCCACTCCTCATAGAGAACCATCGCGGCTCTGCCTTCTCTAGAAGCTGGGCCAAACCAGCTATAATAGCCGTAAATTTAACGAAAATTTCAAATAAAAAAAATTTGGAATAAAAGAGATAATTTTGAAAATGGGGATTTCAATTAAAAAAATTTGAAATTTAAAGAGAGGATTTCAAAAATGGAGTTAGGACTCGGTGAAAATAAGTTATTATTTACATGGATTAAAGAATTATAAAAGAAATGTGAGAAATTTACGTTTCGGGACAAAAATGCAATTTCTTAAAAGTTTCGGAGTTAAAATTTAAGTAAGAAAATTTTGCAAGGACCTCCCTCAAAAAGTGAAATTTTACAGAAAGGTCCCCCGGGATATTTTAAGGGCTTCAACCACTCCGAAAGTTGGTCATTTGCAGATTTTTTCCATCTCTCTTCAGAAAAATCTCCCCAAAAACCCTCTAGCTTCTCTCTAAGATTTCTCCGCCTACGAACCTCGAATTTCGACACCACCACCACCAACGAACTTAGGACGAAGAGTTCTTCAAATCTATCCGATTGATTTCTGGAGAATTGGCCGGAAATTGGTTGGAAAATTGAAGGAAAAATCGGCCAAAAAGGTAACCCCCGAAACTCCTATTTTTAGTTCTCAAACGCAAAAACTAATACCGTAGATCGATCCAAAAGGCGTCGAAACCTTTGGATCTCAAATTTCAGCCAGATCCACCACTGCACGCGCCGCACCTCTCTTGGCGAGTGAAGCCCACGCGCAGCTCCTTGGACGGCGCGTGTAACGCGTGGCAGCCAGACCTCCTTGCGTTGACCGAGCTCCCGGAAGCCAAATTTCGCAAATTTGGAGTCGTTTTTAAGGTTTTCGGACGTTACAGACTCGATTTTGGGATTTATTTTGTTGAATTCTGATCAGAAACTAGGATTTTAAGGGTGTCCAACTTTATACTTCAAAGTGATGAGTAGATAATTCTTCCTATGGCTTGTTTTTACTCTTCTTGAACTTTACATTGATAAATGAATATGATTACATGTTATTTATACTTTCATATGTTTCTGAAATGGTTTGAAATGTCTGAAATAATTGAAATATGATATTTAGTTCAAGAAGAGTATGACTTTTGAAATAAATTTTGAAACACATTGAACATACGATTTTTAAATGTATTTCGCATTACATGGCAAAGAAAATATGTTATGCATGTGACATTGATTTTACAGTGTTATGTTTGCCTTGAATATGGGCATGATTATATGATTCCCCTGATTGAAAAATTTATGATAAAAGATTTTGTATTGAGACTGAAAGCTCTGTTTTGAATGATATGTAAAGTGATAAGTTGTCAAATATGATTGTATGGCAAGCATAAAGCTCATGGCGAGTTGTTTGATAATGATGCATTGCATTTGATGAATATGCACTTTTATACATGTTTATATATATATATATATATATATATATATATATATATATATATATATATATATATATATATATATATATGTATTGATGAGTGATGACGGGTTATATGGCTTGAGACGGAATTGTGAATGTGGTATTAGTGGTAATGTGAGGAGGCAGTAGGGTGATGAACTCACATTCCCTGTTGATCTATTGAAGTTATAGTCAGTGGTAATGTGAGGAGGCAGTAAGGTGATGAACTCGCATTCCCTGATTACCTATTGTGATTGTGACTATGGTAATATGAAGAGGCAGAATGGTGATGAATTCACAATCCATGTTTATCTATTGAGTATATTGAAAGTTGTGGCATACTTGAACATTATATAAAAGAATTGATTTTTATTGCATATCAAATTTGATTTAAGATCAATTTGTATCATATGTGGGTACAGGTATTTGAATGTGATTTGAACGGTAGATTTTAATATGATAAATTTTAAAATAAGAGGACATCTTTATGTTGATCTGAGAGGTTATAGGAGGTATTATCTGCTTACTGAGTTGTGAAACTCACTACACGTGGTTGACAATATTTTTAAGATAAATACCTAGAATTTGGTCATGCGGCTACTTGATCGATTAGGTGTCGTATTTAAGTGGTGAGCCTAAATTTTTTCTGGGCTCTCAGTATGTAAACTTGTAATATATTTGTATTCTAGAGTTGCTCTGAACGTCACGGGCAGGATCTTTGTTTCCGCTGCAAACTTGTTATTTATATAGATTTGGCATGTATAATTATTAGTATTGCAAATTTGTACACATATGGTAATACTCGGATATGTGTTATTGTGAAACTATTTACAAGTGCATAATTATAAAGTTTATCGGATATTGGAGATTTTCGCGTTCCTAAAGTAGGGATGTGACACCAGCCCTATGAACTAGGCACATTTTTGCACCTCTAAACAAAACTCGTTCCCCAATCTCATACTTTTCTAGGTATACAACAACAAACAATACAAGAAAAGATATAGGGTTTTATAAAACACCAAAAACACACAAATTTGGAAGAGTAGTTCTTCCAATGAATGCACGCCGTGTGCGAAAGCCTTTTTAGATTTGAGCTAGTGAAGAAGTAATGAGCCCAATCAATGGACGTGAAATTCTTTAGGACCCGTTTGATTGGATGGAATAAATTTTAGTGAAATAGAAAGAAGAAAGAAAGAGAGAATGAAAAAGAAAAAGAAATACCATTACCTTGTTTGGTATGCAATGGATGGAATTAGATAATGTGATATTTCATTATTTGATTAATAGATAAATTAAAAGAATATAAAAATAAGATAAGCAAAATGATTAAATTAATTTTAATATAAAATAATTAAATTAATTTTTTTAAAATAAAAAAATAGATTTTTTTTTAAATTTCTACAAATTAATTTTTACAAAATATAATCAAATTAATTTTTTTAATAATTAAATTAAATTATTTTAATAAAAAAATATAAAGTTAGCATTATTTTATAATGAAATTTTAGATTCCATCAATTATTGGAAGGAGTCCAATTTCTATTATATGATGGAATAGAACATTCTATCAAACTAAACAGTGGAATCTCACTTTCTATTTTAGATTTCTTTTCATTCTATCAAACCAAATGGACCTTTAGTTGTAATTGACGGCTTGGTTCTCCTTTGAACTCCATGAAAAATCAAAGAGGCTTTCAGATAAAGTAAATTTATAAAAATAAAAAATAAAAAAAAAATAAATAAATTATAAAAACAACATGTAACATTTCCAATTAAAATGCTTCTATATCTTCATAATTAGTTTTATATATTTATCTTTTGTAAATCAAATTTATTTAAAAGAATTTAAGATTAGCCCTTTGTAAGCATTTAATGTATTTCCGTTAAATATATTAGAAAAAGGGCTTCGTATCATTTGGTAAAGTTGCTGATATGACTCTTTTTCTATCCAAAAAGAGCAAGCCGTAAAATGTAGCTCTTTTGTTACTGAATTTTACAGAGCCCACTTGAATCTCTACTTTTAAAATTCTGCACTCATTTTGATCTATAAACGACTAGGTTCACTCCCGAAATTTTGAGGAGTTTTATCAAATCATTGCAACTTAGAAAATAAGACATATAAGTAATCAAGATGGATTTCCAACAACATAACACATTCTCAGATAACTAGTAAAGATTAATTTCCACACATGCTGAGAACTACACCTATTTGCCCATTGCTAAAATTAAGAAGAAATCACATTCACTTCCTTGAGATTTTTGAAATTTACACTCATACCATCTCTTCTCAAATAGGCTTTTTTTTTTAATAATAATAATAATAATCTACCTTTATGGTTTATTTTAAAACTCACATTTTTACGAAAAAAGTATCATTCTGTATAACATTTTAGAGCTTATAAATCAAAGTTTAGTACAAAATTTGCATTGCCCGTGCCCAACAGAGGAGATTAACAGATCCAAGTCAAATTCTAGTCTGATTTGTCTCATAGATTTAAAAATATCATACAAAAGATCCAAGTCAATCATTTAAATTTGAATTGCAGCAACCTAAATGGATCAATGACAAAATAATTATGCATTGATTATTATTTATTTCCGATCATTATTGATCAACTTCAATTTAGTCACAATCTTGAAGTTTCCACTACATAGCGTCATTTTCCTCTAGTTTCAAGTTAACAATAGAAAGCGTTAATACTGATAGGAACACAACATGGAAACTGCAATGCAACAAAATCAGAAGTATCTAGCTCTTCGTAGCAAGGCACTAAATTTTGCTTTGAAGTATTATTTTGATAATTTTAAAAATAAAAATATTTTAAAAATTATGAAAACAAATAAATTTTTAAAAAAGTATTTTAAATAATTTCAAACAATAATTTTTTTTAATTTTAAAAAATTTTAATATAATATTAATGATATAAATATATAAAATTATGTTAAAATTAATTTAAATTAATGTCTATAGTTAAATAGTAAAAAAACATATTATTATAGTGAAAACTCTAACTCAAATCTCAACATAATTCAATAACATGTATATATTTTTTTATGTTTTTAATTTTTTCGTAACATCTATCTTTAAATTTTTTTTTGTCGACTATGATTTTATTCTTATTTTCAAATATCTCTCTCAAATATCTTTTACTCTCTTTGTCTCTCAATCTATCTTTTTATTATTTTTATAATTTTTTTTTAAAATAAAGACAATAAAACAAATAATGCCATAAGAATAAAAAAAAGAGTAAAAAATTAATAAAAATATCATAATTTATATAAAAAAAATAACTTAGTGATAAATATAATGTGATATTACTTTTGTCTATTTTTAAATTATCAATTTTTTTTATTTTTTAAATTAATTAAATACTTTTCAATTGAAACAAAAATATTTTTATCAAAACAAAAATATTTTCACCAAAATATTCTATAACAGTAATTTTAATCGAAATAACATAATTTTTTAATAAATATTATTTTATTTCAATAATTCGATAATTCTGAAAACAAAAACGTTTCAATAGAAAAAAAAAATTTAGTTCCTCACTTCATAGACAAAAATAACATTTTCTGACATTTTATTTTAAAGTTTAAATCATTCCTTTCTGCTCAACTTTACAACTTAAAGTTACAAGAACCCAAACATTTCATGAACCATTTTAAGATACTATGGTAATTGTTATTATAGCAAAAAGTAAGACAGCACAAGGAACTTTAAAATCACCATAGCAGACATCTCGGAAATGTTACATAGTACATAAGTATCCATTTTTTATAGACAAAATAAAACCAATACTTTCAACTATAATTTAAAAACAATGATACGGTACAACTTAACAAAAGTTTGAACGCCAATAACTCAATATCCTCTAGATCAACACTATGGTAAAGACATGCTAACCATCTAGGTAAACGTCCTAATTACACCAATGAGACATCAAAGGCGAAACAACAAAGCTGGATTCAAGACTGAGTATCCATAATGGGAGCTAGAGATCCTGATTTTACAGCTTCGTCATCTCCAGAAACTGAATAGACAGGGTATCTATTAGTTTCAGCATGAAGAACAGCAAAACAGTATGTTTTCAAGAGAAAGCATATTAATTTATCCAATTCTCCGGCAGAAGTGTAAAGTGCATTAGGCTTGGCTTGATTTGATCATTTCCAATGCTAAACATGATTTGGCACTTGGAAGTGTCAAATACAAAATAATGGTGCGTATCATTGTGTAAAATACAAAACAATGTGTAGCACCTCAAGCTATAACTTCCTTTATGATCGTCTACCTCGGTAGCACAAGGGGCCAATTATATAATAAGTTAGACAACATTTCAAATTTACTTAGACTCTTAAATTCCACAGAAACAACCGCAGCAAACATTTAAAAGAATACCTACACTGATTATTGGGTGCCAGATTGTTGTATCAACTGAGAGTATATATACTCATCAACTCTTTGTTTTGCCAATGCTACCTGTTCAAAAGTTCAAGTTAAAAATTTATCAGAGAGTAGGAACAAAAGATTAAATATAATTATCCACAACCAATAAGCAAGGGGAGAAAAGGTATGTCACAAGGCAAACTTATACTTTGAATATTTAAAAAAATGCTATTACCATCCTTATCTCGAAGGTTAATAACCCCAACTTTCTATTTTTTATTAACTAAAAAATCAACAATGCAGATTTCATTGTGATAAGAGACAAAAAAGTCAATAAACCACCAGGAATCCAGCTCCTCAAAATTACATCGTTGGTTCTTTTTTTCTTCTTTTTTTTTTTTGGTAACTTATTTATGTGTGCCTTACTCTTCAAATTAAACCCTGCTTTAAAGGATCTAAATCCCAAACCTCTAGAGAACAGCTTCCAAGTAAAATTTTAGCAAATTTATGGTCAAAATGCAAATAAGTCCCTTCAACTTTGGCCACTTGGAAATAAATTCCCTTGTGGCTTCAATTTTGGGAATTGATTAACTCAAACTTTCAATATGTATCAAATAACCCCTTCTATCTAAAATGCTACAAATTTAAAGACCCTGATAGATAATACAATTGCCCATAAACATAAAATTGAGATAAGTTTCAACTAAAAACACACTGAATGAAGTCCCAATAAACAAACTCCAATTCAATTTACCTATTTACATTTTTTTCAGATGGAAGGGGTTATCTGCCATATGTTACAAGCTTATGAGGGTTGTTTGCCAAAATTGAAGCCCTAGGAGGTTAATCACATCTATCCCAAAATTATGAACTCTAAACATGAATCTCAAGTCAGGTTTCCAAACACCGCATGCAAGAGAGCCTATCCTGTACCCAAGCCATAAATTTAACAGCCAAAATGAAAAATAAATAAAGAGAAAGTTTCAAAAACCACGGCTATCTTGCTTATTCTTCAATGTACATCAAAAGGCAAAAAATATCAGTAATGAATATGATCACCTGTTGAGCACTACCACCAAACTGAATTTGCCTATGCTTCTGTTCACCTTTTCCACCATAAACCTGAAACATTTTCCCAGTGATGAAGAGATATATCAGATAAAAACAATTTCTAACAATAAAAGACAAAATATTAAAAAGTATAAAATAAACCAGTACTGAATGCAAAAACAATCATTTATATCATACATAATGAAATATAGGAAAAACTCCTGAACTTATCAGTAGTATCAATGGTTACCAAGACATACATAGTCTGTTTTCTTTTCTTTTTTCAACTCATCCAGCTGATACAGGTCAAGTAATCCAACATGCCAGATATTCATTAAAAAAATTCAATAGCAACAAGGTCTGTATCCTCATTTCTAACTGAAGTAGTGGAAAAAGATAACTAACAATCTATTTCTACGCTTTTGATTTTATCCTCAACTTTGGTATTCATTACAAGTCAAGCATCTCTAATGATATCTGTATTTAAAAAACCTTAACATGACATCAGATACCAAAATGTTCTTTGCTCTTAGTAATACAGATTTATGATCTTGTACTAATATTGAATTGATAGAGGTAGTACTTCAATCCAAGAATTGAAGATATCTTCTCTAGAAGAGCATTGACATTCCAATTAGCTGTTAATGCTTCACAGTTTTGAGCCATGGCTGAGAGAACCAGACAAGAAGTTGAAGATCTTACCTTGATCATTGCTCCAGACTCGTTTCTGATCCTCGAAATGTTTGAGCCACACCGGCCAATCAACCCACCAACCATTGTCTCCGAAATCAGCATCTCGAAGGTAACATAATCAGCTGCAAGATTGGTTGTCCTAAAGATGATGTGGTTGTAAGATAATATATCAAAACTTGATACAGCTGCTAAATGACAGCTAAGAGTGTTATGATATAGAAAACATTAAATAACCTGAAGTTGGGTCAAGATACGGTTGAGGTGGTCGAATTGCAGCATAATTGTAAGTCGGGCTAATTGAAATCACTTGTCTTGGGGGGTTTTCCCTGAAAAAAATTTGAGTTGAAAAACAAGTCACAAAATAATCCTCAAAAGCATATTAAAATTACGTTCAATAAGCATATCAAGGTTTAATATCAGACCTTAGTTGACAACCTATCTCCTCCAGAGCCTTCATTACAGCAGGAACATCTCCTGATAACTGAACTTAACAAGAATGTTCATCAAAATTCAGCAGCATATTTAAAGAAGCCACAAAAGAGGTAATAGTAGCAAAGGTTGATGCAGAAAAACTTTTGGCAACTTAAATACCTTAGAAATAGGTATCAGTATAAATATGTGTGTGTTTGTGTGTGTGTGTAGACACACACACACATTAGAAATAGGTTTATTATCTAACTTAAGTTCTTGAAGGATGAATTCAATCTAAAATGTAAAATAGAAAATCAAAACAAGAAAAATGACTCTACAAGCAAGTCCACTAAAAAAGAAAACAACAACAACAACAAAGCCTTTTTTTCACTAGGTGGAGTCGGCTACGTAGATTAAACAACGTCACAATGATCTATTATAAACGACTATTAAAGAAAACAAAAAAATTAAAATCCCAAAATCATTAGTGGGGAGACCTCAAGTATAGCCACTCAAAAAAATGTCAAAATCCCACCAACAGTGGCACCCAACCTAGGGCAGCTAAACAGGTAAGTAAAATAATTCACGCATGGAACCACTTCAAAATAGATTCATTTCTGTAGCCCAGAATAATTTATTTTATGAAATAATTTTTTCCAGGAAAGTTGTCAAGTAAGACAGGACAAGAAAACAAGTTCCTGCGCACTTTTGTTAAAATGGTTAAGTCAGAACATTTACAGTAAAAATGAAGCAATACAAGAGTCTCAGATATGAACAAATTACTGCATTCTTAATTGACAAGCATCATAGTAGGACAAACCCACCTGCACTACTCGATCAGATTCATGAGCAGATGCACATAAAGGCAACTGATTCGGTGCAAGAACCGTAATTGAGGCACCAGAAGAATTCCTTAACTTCTCAATGTTTTGACCGGACATCCCAATCAAACCACCGGCCTGGGACCCAGCAATCAAAAGCCTTATTGTATTGGCAGCTACATGCCCTGCAGTAACTTTTGATGCATCGACACTGCTATCATCTTCCTGTTATAAGGTGCATAAAATTTATTCAATTTACTAAGGTAGCAAGAAGAAACAAAAAATAACACACAAAAGGCTAACTTGAGTCAATAATTTGAGTCCAAACACATAATGGTCTCTCAAACTAGTGGTCTAAGGACAATAACAAACTAGAAGTGGTCACTTGCCAAGCAAAGCTACAAAATTATGGATGCATTCTAAAAAATATTAGGTTAGATGCCAAAGCATGTCTTATCACTAAAAAAGCATAAAAAATGTTCCAAAGCTATAAGATTAAAAACAATAACCTATTACATTTAAAATTATTCAAAATTTAGACAAGGTCCACTATTCTGATGCATGAATGATAAATTATAAATGCCAATAATGACACTCAAGATTGGACAGGAAAATTTGTTACAATCTTCAAAACCTAATGTTCAGTGGTAAATGGTATAAAAAAATATATGTTAGTGAAAAGGCTTAACAATGTTCAATCAGGGCTGCATTACCTTGAAAATTAAATTGGCTATTTGCTGAAGAGCATTCTCAGCATCAGTAACCTTGTCATCATTATCTTTAGAACTAATAATGATAACTCGCTCTTCATGTCGCTGCCCAAACAAAAAATATGAAACTGATTCAGTAAAGTCCAGTTAGTCTGAAAATCTTCCAATTAAAAACTACACATTCAACTTGTTATCAGACAATACTATTCTAGGCAATACATTATCAGAAAAAATGAATAAAGTTCTCATCATTTGATACATTCACAATTATCTTCCTCTCTTACTCCAAAGAAAAAAAAAACAGAGTACATGAGAAATGATACCTAATCAATTAAGCATACAGCAAACCAGACTAATAACATCAGACAGAGCATAAAGACGATGAAAAAGTCAACTTCATATAAGAGTGTACAATCTTCAGAATCATGTTATATTATCAAACAATATCTCACTTTCAGTCAAGGGTAGGCATGCTTTGCATACACAAAAACAATTTATCGCTAAAACAATATCTATGCTTCGGAAAATCACAAAGTAACCAAGTAGTGCCAATGCCAAGGCATACTCATGTTTTCCAATTTTCTAAAGAATATTGCTGAAGGCAAATTATTTCCTTATGAATTCTATCAGTAATAAAGCTCAACCAAAACTCAAGTTTTCGCCTTTTCTTGAATTACATTTTTATTACATCTCAATTGAACAAAATAGAATCCTAATAAATATTCATATTGCTACCATAATTCACTTATCCTAATAATATCCATATTGCTACCACAATTCACTTATTTAGCGCAAAACCTAATTATGACATACAGCGATAGCGTCGGCGATTTTGATTGTGGCTTTCGTCTCTTCTCGAATCTTTTGTATGCGACACCCTTCTTTGCCGATGACCTTCCCGATCTGCCTCGATGGCACCACGATCCTGAATATCACGTCCTGACCCTTAGCCCTCTTCGCCGCCGACTGCTCAGCCACTCCGGTACCGGGAGCTTCGTCTTCCCGGCGTCGCTTCCCAGAAGTGGATTGGCCGGATTCTTGGACGGGAAGAGGTAGCGGGAACGGCATGTGAATAGGCATTTGCATCTGCATCTGCATCTGATACGGCATGGGCATCTGCATCTGCATAGGCATGGGCATAGGCATCTGCATAGGCATGGGTACCATTGGGTTTTGTGGAACCATGGGGTTTAGAGGAATTTGGCCTTGCTGCGACATTGCTGGTTCGGAGAGGTATCGAAGATTAAACGACAGAAACAACTGCAGGGAAAGAGTATATATTGTACTGACGTCGAGATGTCAAGGGTTTTATCAGCTTGAAATTACGGTTATGCCCTTTCTATATCCAATCTAAAATTATTTATGTTATTACAATTTCTTTTAGGTGATGGAACAATTTTTTTTTTTTTTGGTTTTAATTTTCTCTGTTCACGGGATTTTCACATAAACCATATGGCATGGTGATGGTCCTATAGAGACTCACTATATTAAAAAAAAATATAATATTTAATATATTAGTAATTAAATATTTATAATTTATAATGATAAATTTTAATATATTTTTATTTTTAAAGATTTATTTTTAATTAATTTATATAAAATTTTATTTAATTGTTATAAAAATAGACATAAAATAATTTATCTCACATAGTGTGAAAACGAGGGGCAAAGATAGGGAGACAAAAGATTGTGAAGAGTAAAAATAGGGAAGATCTTCTTATTTCCACTCGGTTTAATTGTCATTTCTAACTAAGAGCTATTATTATTTATAAGGGCGAATATAATTTAAATAACATGAATTAACTCGTTTAAATATGATAAAAAATAATAAATTCGGATGGACTAAATGGGGTTGAGGAATTTAATCGAATCAAATTTAAAATTAAATCATATTTATCAATTTCAGTCAAGTTTAGGACATTTGAATTAGACGTAACTCAACCAAACCCATAAAATATATAAAATTTAAAATAAAAATAATTTATGTGGCAGCTTTAACTTAATGATAAAAAGCATGAGTTTTGGTTGCAAAGAAGTGGGTTCAAATCTTAAGAGTCCCATTTAATTTTTTTCCTCTTTTTTATAAAATAATGCCGTTTTGTTATTTTTTATTAAAAAAGTAAAACAACATCGTTTCTCAAACTATATAATGACCAAAGCCCTCATCCCTCACACCAAACCTTTGTTTTCATTTTGTTTTTTGTCTCCCTTAACCTCCTTAATCTTTTAGCAGTTTTTAGAAGACATCATACCTTTGTTCTCTTTCTTTTGTTCCTCTTCGAGGCTTTGTCCTCATCCCTCGGCCTCCCTAGTCTTTTAGAGACTTTTGAAAGACTAAAACTACAAGTCTACAACCTTCAACCTTTTTCTTCGTCTCGCAATGCACAGTGTTCTTTGGTTCTTCATCTTCGTTGTTTTTAGTAGTCCTCTCTTGTTGCAATGGTTTGCAGTGTAAGTCTGTCAAAGGCTATTGCCCTATGGCCAATTTGAGGGGTTAAAGTGGAATGCAGATCTTAACAACATTAAACAGTTCTAATCCTTTTGGTTGACTTCTTTTTGTTTGAGCTTTTGTTTTCTTTGAATGGTAAGGCTTTAATATTCTTCCTTTCTTCTCCCATTGTAGGCAATATTTAAGATATTAGATCTATTGTAAACACATCTAAACTGACTTACTTGAATGAACCTGAATACTTTGAGTCATCTTAAATATTGATCAATTTTGGATTATTTCTATTTGGTCGAGTTGAATTTATAGTTCAATCCGACCAAACTCAACTCATACTCACCCCTAATTATCAAAATATCCTTTATAAGAAATTAATAGTGACTTTGTTCTCATATAGCTTTTGTAACGTCCTCTCATTATAATTGGTGTCCAGTATAAAACACATTGTATGCTCAAGAAAAAAAAATGAATTATAATGGTTTTGGAAGAACTAAATCCTTTAATTTTCATTTTTAAATCTTTCTTATACCCCTCTTGTTTTTCTTATTACCTTATCATTGTTCAGTTTATAACACATTGTTAACACAAGTTTCTAACAAATTAGTGCAAGTCAATCAATTCTTCAAGTTTACTTTTCATCAACCAAGGTAAAATTTTTATTGTTCTTAAATTTTGTTATCTATAGGTTCAAGGTCTATTTATATTCATTTATGAAAAATATATATATAATATGCAAATGTGAGTTAAAGGTCAATAATGATTTCTTATGGTTATTGAAATATCCTAAGATTATTTTAAAGCTAGTAATCATGTTCTGGCTAGAAGTTATATAAATAAATGGTTATAAACTATTTAAATTTGGAAAATTATGAAGCCTAGAAAGGTATATGATATTGAATGGTTTTGAAGGTAATGAATATTATTTTTATGGTTTAATGGTTAATTGCTAGACATAAATGGTTATAAGGCCACTTTTTTTTTAAGAGATACTATGGCTCTTATGACCTAGAACAAAGTCTACCCAATATGCATATGATTCTAGTCATTTAATTGGTAAATAAGGCCCATGAATATGAGTAATGTGGCCTACCAAATGTCCATATAGTTGATTCTATGACTTGACATGAATAGTTCAAATTTATAGTCATTGAACATTATTGAAATAGTTTGAAAGAAAGATACAAGACCAAAAAAATGGTGAGCCTTTCAAAAAAAAAGAATCATGGTTGAATATACTTGAAATTACAAGTGAATAGTGCAATTTATTTTTGTTTAAAATTAGCTCTCAATTAAAGAAATACAAAGTACTCCATATTTTATACCTCAAATGTGCTTCTTTAACAGCAAGGAGGACAAAATATATTCATGAAATATTTAACTAATTTCTTGAATTTTGTTATTGAACAAAACATTGAACTTTAAATCTTCTAATTGATTCAGTCATTCCGTGAAGTGAATGTGGAAATTATTTAATAAATATTTAGTTATGCAACTGTTTCTTATTATCGTGAGATAAAAATATTTAATATAATATTTATTAATGCAAATATAAGTGGACGAAGAGCTCACATTATATTTTTAAATAATACAAATTTTAATATTAATCAAAGAAAAATAAATCATCTATTTATGTAAGAAATATTTTTTCTAATAAAAAAATGTGAGTAGATATTAATAGAATTTTTATTTTTCTATTTAAGATGTTATGCTATGACTTCTATATAATTTTGGACTTTTAGGGTTTGTTTGAAGAGCAAGATATGATATGATATGATAAAATATGATAACAAATAGGATAACAATAGGATAGAATATAGGTTTGATAGCTCCTATCTTATCATGTGTTTGATGTGCAATAGAATAAGCATTATGCTATCCTATTCTGTGTTTAAAGTAAATCAGATAATGATAGGATAGGATATGAATGGTATAAAATGATAAAATTACCCTTATAATAAAATTGTATATATACTTATTTAAAATCAATTTTAATAAAAAAATTTTGATTACTTTATATATTGGTATAAATTCTAAAATAAAAATAAAAATATATAATTAATAAAATAATATCCATAAATTAGTATATCATATAATGATGAACTACTTCACAACAATATAACCAAAATTATCATTTAATTGTATGTTATTTGATTTAGTTGCAATATAACCATTTAAAAAATTATTGTCATCCATAAATTTCATCCATAAATTAATATATCATATAATGATAGACTACTTCACAATAATATAACCAAAATAATTATTTAATTGTATGTTATTTGAATTAGTTGCAATATAACCAATTAAAAAATTATCGTCATCCATAAAATTATTGTCATTCATCAAGTCATTGTCATCCATAAAATTATTGTCATTCATCAAATCATTGTCATCCATAAATTTCATCAAGTCAACCATATTTAAAGTCATTTAAAAAGTTATACATTATACATTCAAATCATAAATATAAGTTCTCAAAATAGAATAGTCCATCATTCACATCCATAAGTTTCATCCAACTAAAATAGACTATCATTCACATATACATCAAACTAAGATGGAAAACAAAGTTACAGAAAAGAGTAAACTCCATGAGAACAACTATAATAATGATTTTATAAATGCAAGATGTTTAACATCATTAGCACCCCAAAAGATATGCAACCGATGTGGCACCGATAGTATTTTTTCTGCTGTAGTAAAACACTATTCATCTGTCAAATTTATTTTATCCAACTCATTCAAAATATTTTTAGAATCATCAAATACATCATTGGCTATTCCAATGCGATATGCAACTTTACTTAGCTGATTTGAACTCTGTTCTACGTCTCAAAACTCTTCCCTAACTCATTTATGCTGCTGACAATTATGTTTGCTCCTTTATTTTTTTTTCATTGAATGACTTTCCATGCCATCACTCTTTCTCTTAGATTGAGTCTGATTTACAGATGTTGACTGTGTCAAATCTTTCTCGAGCTCTTCATCATCATTTTCTTTAAGCTCTTTATCTAATTCTTCAACAACATCAGTAGGGGCAACGGCTCCTTTACCAGTGGCACGATCTTTCCCAAAAGCAAAGGACAGCTTATCAAGCAGCAAGATCAGTGTATATCTGTACTCTTTTGCATTTGGATGACTCTACGCAAAATGAAAACACTTGAATTAATCATAAGTAGAAAGTGAAACAAAATAATTCATAAGAGAGGAAAAATAATAAACACTAACCTTTATATACTCAATCCACACATTATCACTATCTACTTTAATTATTTTCTTTTCGTCATCCCACCCGAATATACTTTGATTTAGCATATCATAAACTATTGCATAGATAGCCCTTAACCTCTTCATTGCAAACTCAATATGTGGTCTCACTTTGATTCCACATCCAAGAAACCTTTACTCCATATTTGCCTCAGTTATTTTCAAAGTATGCACCTTGAATTGTCCATTGTCAGATCTATGATCTTCGTTCACGGCTTCAATCAATATGTTAAGGAGGGCTTCGTTCTCTTGATTAAACCATTGCCTACGATCTCTCTTTTTCCTGATAACTTGTTGCATACTGCTCTCGAATTCCATTCCTATCTCATTAGCAAAATATAAATCACAAATCAAGTATGCAATATATGAAGAAAAAGACCAAGTACAAATAACACATGTGTATATAAAGAAAAAGAAAAAGTACAAATAAAACATGTCAAATCCAATAAACATATAATATAAAATTATACGCGAAGTATTTATTGAAATTATAAATTACAGACATTGTAGACGTTTCAAATCCTTTCAAGAAATACATAAATCAAACAACCAGACAAAATAAAATTACAAATAAGGAACCAGTAACTAAATAATCAACCAATATGTCTATTAGCAAGCCATTCATTCCACATTTGTGTTGCTATATTTTTTCTCTAAGCAGACCACTCATTACTTGTCTCAATTATGCTAATAGGATCAGCATGTGCCATATCCTCATTTTGTAAGGTTACGTCCAATTCTGCATCCAAGCATACATCAATCACTAAAGCATGGATTGAGTAAGTAAATATGCATGCATGCAAAAAAAACCTCAAGAAAAAGGGTCTTTGCTTTTGTGTTTTGCCAAGCAAAATAACAATATGCCTCAATCACTTGAGCAGGGCAACTATAATCTTTGATAGTTAGTTCTATATAAATATACTCTTTGAAGTATATATAGACATTCACATTTTATTTTATTGTTTAGAAGGAAACTCAAATGACAACAAAATATACTCCAGCCCATTAATGATTTGAAATTTACTCTAGCAAAATATACTCCAGTATATATAGTCATTCACATAAAATACTACCTTTTTAGATTTGAAATTTATCTGTTTCCCATTAATGATTATTGTGATACAAGGTAGATAGGCTGAGTGAAGATAGAAATAAAGAAAGGAATGAAAGCTTTTGATACATTAAATTGAATTATAGTGTGTGCTGGCCTTTGTTACTTATAGGCAGCATTACAACTAATTTCAACAACTTGTACTAACTACCATTAACTAATATACTCTAGCTCGTAAGTCCAGCTCATCATATATTCTAACATGCTCTCGGGACCTTTTTCTTATCTAAACCTTATTGACATCAAAATTAACAACAGCAAAGCAAATCTAGAATGCTTAATTATGCTTCCAGGATAGGGGCATCAACTCCTTAACCTGCACAAATTCTTAAACAACCAATATTCAAACCCAGAATTCTCAGACAACCAATAAATAACAAACCAAAGCTAAATTAAAATTCTCAGACAACCAGAATTCAAACCCAAAGCAGAATCCAAGATGGATTTTGCAACACCTATTCAACCAAACCAGAATCAGTGAATTTTTATATGACCTGAACATGAACCAATAAACTAGAAAAGGCCTATCTACTCGAAAGAATCAAACCAGGAAAGTACTTATGCATAGATTACCAAAAGGCTTATTCACCAAACTAGAGAAAAAAAATAACAAACCAGTAAAGTAATTCACTGAAAAAAAATTACATAAGACAACCAATTTCTCAGCAAGCAGACTAAACTAGAATTCTCAGACAACCAGATTTCAAACTCAAAGCAAAATCCAAGATGGATTTCACAACACCTATTCAGCCAAACCAAAATCAAAGATGGAATTGACAGCAGCCAAACCAGTCCAAAAAATTACCAATCCAAGAAAAGTGCGAAAAAAAAAGAATTTAGGCATTGTAATACAAGTATAGAAAATCTTAACTAGTACATGCAGGCTAGATTGATTCTATGTGTTTCTTGTCACCTATCAAGGAAAAATAGACTAAAATACAACAATGTTTAATATATCAAACTTTCTATTTCATGATATACTGAGCAAACAAACAAACAAAATAGGAGGTCAGGCAGTTAGGGGAAATCCAAATAGTATTTAAACCATTAACGTTCAATTTCCTTAAACAGCTTGTCTCATTTTAAAGTTGATAGGCTATGAATTGGCAAAAGAGAAATAGTAACAGATGAGTTCAATTTGAATAATACATACATAAGCACGTAGAAAATTAAAGCCCCAGCATATGAAGTCCAAATCCAAGCAAAATTCTAATAAAGTATCAAACAAAAGAGCCTGACTACTGTTGAAACTACTCTATTGAGCACCACGATGAGTCAATGCACAAATCCATACAGCTGTAAATGGAAACAACTTAAGTTCCAAGTTCCAACAAATGGAAATTATTATATTCAGTTTCTTCTAGATTTTGTTCTTGGGACAGGACAAGTAAAGTTCAGTAGTTGATACATTGAACACTATTCCACATTAGGTTTTATAATATTTTCCAATGAAAAACCAAGAATTGCATAGCAACCACACAAAAAAAGAAAAAAAAAACAAACAAATACAAAAGAGCAAACAAGAAGATTAGATTAGATAACTTTTAGTTAGTTAAAACCTGCTTTGAGAAACTGGGAGTTTCTATTTGTTTAAAATCATCCAAAATTATCCTAACAATATTCTCCATGAATATGGGCTTATTAGGTTGATACATGATACACAATTCAATCATTCCAAATATTTTATTTCCAATTTACCCATTTATGCTCCAAATGCATTATGAACTATATGCCCTTACTTAAATGCGATAGAGCCCATGTATGACTGAAAAGTAATTTTTATTATCCCACCCTAATCAAAAATGAATTATCAATCCCTAATCAGGTTTTGGCATCAACTGTTATCAATCCCTAATAGCAAACCATATAAATATGCAGACATCTAATTCATAGTATGATAATTCATCTTATTCCTATGCTTATCCTCATGGGATCTCTAACCCACTCAAACCAGCCAGCTCATACACAGGCAGAATAAAATAAAAATTTGCAACCTCATGCAAATTAGCAGCCAAGCCTTTTCACCAAATCAAAAAAAATAACAAGCCAAAAAAAATCAGTTCAAAGCCAATAAATAACAGACCAGAATTCTCAGACAAAGCCAGTTAATGCCTATTTAAATCCAAAGTTAAACTAGAATTCTCAAACAACCATAATTCAAACCCAAAGCAGAAGCCAAGATGGATTTCGCAGCAGCTATTCAGCCAAACCAGAATCCGAGATGGAATTGATAGCTGCCAAACCAATCTAAAAAATTAACATACAACCATAAACCAGAACAAATGATAGAGAGGAAAACAGTGAAAATCATCTTTGGTAGAAATCAAGCAGAAAGTGGCTGAATTCAGGTAGAAGTCGATACCCAAATACCTAAGCATAGTGAGCACTCAGATGGATTTAACAGAACAAAACTATATAGAGGGAATTGATGCTTGCCTTGATGATGGAGTAGCGTTCTTGATGAGGGAGGATCTCGAGTGCTCGGGTGAGGGGGAGAGAGCTCGAGGTGAGCTTGAGAGAGTTCGAGGTGAGGGGGAGACAGCTCAGGTGAAGGGGAGAGATCTCGGTGAGGCCGCTGGAAGGGTGAGAACTCGAGTGAAGGGGAGAGTGCTCGAGGGTGAGATAGGCAAGAGAGCTCGTGGGTGAGTGTGAGTAAGATATCCGGTCACTAACCTAAGTATAGAGGCAGGATAGAATTTTTCATTGGACAACAGTATAAGATATGAAATAAGATATCATTATCCTATCCGATTGGTCTTTCAAATGTGAGATAGTAACAAAATAGGATAATATATCTTATCCTATTGCTCTTATCAAATTTTCCAAACATGCTTTTAAGGTTTCAGAAGCAATTAATAAAGGGCATTTGTGTTGCACGTGTTAATGTTTTTTATAAAGCAAGTTTTTATATATTAAATGATTGAATATTTAACTAATTACATAATTAATAATTATTAAATAAAATAATAATAATAGTAATAAAATAAAAGTTATCGGCTGCATGGTGGATAGCTTACATGCTATGCTATTGCCTATTGCCGTTCTAAACTCTCAAAGCTATTTCATATTCTTCTTACCTTCCCTACATGCCCTCAGCATTTACGTTTTTAAGGTGAGTTTCCTAGTTTCTAGAGTGGACTCCGCTGGTGTTTCACTGTCTTTATTTTTTTGAAACTATAATCAAATTATTATTATTTTTTTTATTAGATATTACGACTTAATATGATTTATAATTTAAAAATAAATATTCTAATTCGGGATGCCTATTACAATTTTACAATTGGAATATGAAGTTTCTAAATTTGAGTTTAATGATAGCAAGTTCTCTTTTCAAACTTTTAATTATATAATATATTTTTAAATAAGTCGATAGAAACTATTATATATATCCTGTATTGAATTTAAAATATTATTATTAATTTTAGTTAGATTGTAAAAAACAATAACTTTGATTATTATAAATTAAAAAAATTCAATGTATCCATGTATTACATTTAGAATAAATCTTTCTTTTTTTATTTTTTAGACCATAATTTTTTATATAAAAATAAATAAATTATTCGATAAATTAAATAACATGATATTGGGGAATGATCTTGACCATGCCCTTCAACAAAAAGGTTATGACAGAACTCATCTACATAATATATGTGCCGCAGGAAATTTTACTCAGGCTCTCCATGCATTATTTAGGAAAATCTAAAATCTAACTTAAAAGATTCAAAGCATAAACTTTACAGCATTACTCATCTACAACATTTAAAATCATCAGCACCATATGCAAATGTACGTGCACATCAATAATGCCCATAACAAGGATAGTCATAAACTTAACCATGTAAATCAGTATACAAAAGAATAAAAGATAAAATGCTCCATATTTAAAGCAAGTATGCTTCATATTAGAAATATATCACAAGCATAAAAAAAATTCCATCTTTAAAATAACAAGTTGAATCATCATACCGGATTAAATTAGTTAATATACACTTTTTCGCAACTTGAGTTTAAATTGAATATTAATTTCATTTTAAATGTTTTATTTGTTTAAATCAATTATTATATATTAGAGTAACTTACTTTCTTTTATTTTGAAAATATACACAAATATTCTAAAAAAATAAGAATAAAATTATATTTCATCTTTTAACATATACTTTTATTACATTGTCCTATCTTCTTATTAAAATAATGTATACAAACTTTTTTTAAAATAACAATAAAATACTTTCCTCTCCCTTAATTAATAATATTATTATTTAGTTATCCTCACTGTTATGAAAATATACAATCTCTTTTAAAAATAAAAAAATATACTACAATTTAACATAAATATCTTAAATCTATTTTATGAAAGAGAAATTAACAATAAATAAATAAATAAAATATCACTCTTTCAAATTTTAACTAAATTTTCAAACCAATGAAAATAGTATTTTGATAGCTTAAATCACTGTATAATTATTTTAAGAAAGAATAATTGATATTAGAAAAAAAAATTGCAAGAAAGTTATTTTATATTATTGTATTACTTATTTCTCTTTTATAAAAAAAAATGTAAACATTTAGATCAAATTATAATATATATTTTTTTTTTAAAAATATTTATGTGTATAGTTTATGATAATAAAAGAGATAATAATGTAATAAGCGTATTAATCAAGGAGAGGAATTTTTTACTTTTTATTTTTAATAAAATTTGTATATATTTTTAAGATAAAAAATGCAATACATGCATTAATTAATCCAAAGAAGAGTAATTTTACTCTGTATATTTTTCAAAATGGTGCAATCTTCTCCTAAGTGTTAGCATCGATCGTTAGAAAAGACTAATGGAAATTGATGACTTGGCTCTCACTTGGCAGATAAAACTTATGAGTTAATCAAAACAGAGTCTCCCTTCGTCTTCTCACTGTCTTTCTATCCTTCTCCTTTCGTTTCCCTCACCTCACTATGTCCTTCGTCCTATTTCTCCGAATGACAGCCTCCGCCATGATGCCATTAATTCCACCCTCCCTCCCTTAAATATTGAAAGACGCACTTATATGAATAGAAATTATTAAACGAGGACGTCACAATATGTCACACTTGCGACGCACATAGCAATTTTTTTTTAAAATAAATTAGTGCCAAAATTTTACTTTTTTAAAAGATAAAATCTTGAAAAAAAAAATCTTTTTTTATTGAAAAAATAGTATTTGAACCAAAGTGGATTTGGAAATTATATAATGAATGGAAAAAGTGCTAGGCATTCTATAATATCCAAATAAACTAGAAAAATTGGAAAACTTAATGTACAACTTACTTATCATGCATGCCTAATTATTCCTATCAATCATCTGCAAACAAAATTTAAAAACACAATAGCGCTTAAAAAAAATTTCAAGAAAATTTAAAAGTAAAGATTGAATATGTATAAAGTTAGAGTTAGGTAGGATATCATTCCAGGCCCAGGTGAATCAAAGTTCACATAGTTCGAAATTGTAAAATGGTGAAGTGATAGGCAGAGAGTGATACTCTAAAAAAGATTTTTAGGTGAGTTTGATTAATTTTATTTAAAAAAATATTACCTCGCTTGACTCAATTTTTTATTTTTGTTTTTCTTAATTTTTCAAATCTTTGAAAAAAGGAAACTTTTAATTTTTTTTTTTGGATTTTGAAGAAGATAAATTTATATTTCTTTTTTGAAGAAAATAAATTTCTGTTTCACTTCTTGAAAAAATTAAATTAAATTAAATTTTTCCTTTTTTTAAAATAAAAAAGAACTCTAATTTACAATATTGGCCGTTGGAAGTCAATCTAAACGACAACCTTTGGATCATGAGTCATGTAGACCGAAATAAAGAAAGTGGATAAACAAACAAACCATAAATTATAAAATTTAGACACCACAAAAAATAATTTAAACATGCCATATAATTTAAATGCATTTTATGTCAATCAACAAATTATCAATGAAATATTGTCTTGTGTGTAGAGACAAAAATTGAAGACTACCTTTTAATTAGATAATTAATTGTCTCATCATTAACATAATCGTTTTTATAGACTATTAATTAGAACATCACAAATATAAATTCTAAAAATGTATTATTTTATTACAAAAAATAACAAAGCGGAAGGTTAGTAATTATAATCTGATGAGTTTCAACACTTTGTCAAGTTTCAAGCTCTCAAAGTCTCACATGATAACACTCAATGCATTTCTCCAAATATTTCCTCAGTACATATTTGCACATAAAAATAATGAAAGTTAGATTGTCATCAAGAAAAATCAATCAAATAGGCTGAAATCTAATTTCAAATGAATATATAATTATTTTAATTAATTAAATTCAAATTAAATCAACTCAACATGAATTTTTATGTAACACTCCCACAAATGTAAGTTAAAAATTGGAATTAACCACAAAATAAATAAAAACCATGAATACTGCAACAAGAACCAATTTGATTCACTATGTGGCTTTAAATTCCAACTCCAACATCAATATTTCATTTTTCTTCTTATTACATGGGAGAGAGAAAAATACACTCAAAAGCTAACTTGATATCTATTATATATTACAAAAAGAGTTCCACGAAAGGGATTGATGACAAATGTCACTCAAAATATGAAACATGTTGGTAAAGTGATTACTTATGTCATTCTCCCATTCACCAATTTTTGTAATGAATGGTTAAAATCTAAAATTTACAAATTCTCTTCCAAAAATTATGCCTTTAAATGTTTTAGTCATCCAATATGCAAAGCTTTCAAGTGGCTTCTTCCCCATCAAAAAAATGGCTTCTTCAATTTCTACCGGTTCAGTCATAGAAATATAATTGGAATTAATCTGGTGCATTGGTAAACAACAAGGTTAATTGTCCTTTCTTAATTTGTAACTCAAATTCAAACCTATAAAAAAGTATTTAACTTTTCAACTCTGAGATCGATTTGTCTCGAGATCTATGCGATTTTAAAATAAAATAAAAAACTATTTTAAAATACTACGGATCTCAAGATAGATTCAACCGTTGAGAGGTTAAGCGCTTGGCCTCTCTATAGCAGTGCTCAACTAATGTCTCCTACCAACAATTCAAAATAGAATTAAGTCCCAATGGGATTCCTTTGAAACCTATGATCAACAAGGATCGATTCAAATAGACTCACCACGTTAGATAAACATTGTAACTCACTCTAATTAATGATCATTGTTGGGACCAAAGAAAATTTAAATGTTAAATCACCCTACCATATTTCTCTATATAAACGCATCTGTGACTGAATTTTGTAACCAATTCTACACAAGTTAGTCACAATCCATGCTGCAATATTACTTAATGCTGTTTCTGGTGAGTGATGTTTATTCTGTGAAAATTCTTATTAAATTTCACTTTTATGCTATATGAGATTTCAGCATCATGTTATTTTTCCCAGATACATTCTACAAAAGATTCATTTGCTTCTAATGATTACTGTGGGTGCCATAAATCCACAAAATATTGTGGATTTCAATGCTCACCATTACTTTTATTTCAAAATGTAGGTCTTTCTAATGATACTAACAAAACTGTTTTGAGGGGTGCTTTTGGGTAACATGATTAGATCATTGAAGGTAATCTTTCTAAACATCAATGATTGCTTATATTTTTGTTAAATAATTATGTTGAAATTATTGTTATTGTTATTATTATTTACAGTTAAATTTATATGTAATCGTGTGAATGGAAAACCCAAAGGCTATAGATTTGTTCTCAAACTAAAGTTGTTAAAATCCCACAATGGAAACTTAAGTGGTGTTTAGTTCTTGAAATATTTTATTCTCAGAAAAGTTATATTTCTGAGAATAAAATAGATGGAAAAATTGAAAAAATATGTTTGGTTGTCACTTTATTTTTTTGAGAATAATTTGCTGTATTACTGTCAAATTTTTATTTTCATATTTAGTTAACGTAAAATATTTTTAAGAATATAATTACTTTTCCAAAAATACCCTTGAAAAAAAATTTTCAAAATAAAAAGAATGATAAATAGGATGATAAAATAAAGAAAAAAAAAAGAGTAAATAAAAAAATAAGATTTTTTCTTAACTAAAAAAAAAAAAGAAGAAATGAGATTTCTCATTTGGAGTTTAAGGGTTAGGGTTTAGGAATTAAAGGTTAGGATTTATGGTTCAAGGTTTAGAGTTTAGAATTTCGAGTTTAGGTTCAAAATTTATGGTTTAGGGTTAGGGTTTAGAGTTTTAGGATTTAAGGTTTAAATGTTAGGTTTTAGGTTTGAGAGTTTAAGGTTTAGGGTAGTTGTTAGCGTTTTAGAGTTTAAAGTTAGGGTTTAAGGTTTAAGGTTTAGGGTTTAAGATTTCAGAGTTAAGGTTTAGGGTCTACGGTTCAGAATTTAAGATTTTAGAATTTAGAATTTAGGGGTTAGGGTTTAGAGGTTAGATTTGAGGTTTAGAGTTTAAAATTTCCGAGTTAAATTAAAGATTTGGAGTTTAAGGGTTAAGATTTAAAATTTAGAATTTAGGGTTTAGAAGTTAAGTTTAAGGGTAATTTAGTCATTTTGTATAGAAAAAGTTTTTCATTCCCATGAGAAATTTTTATTCTCACCCTCATAAGTGGGAATAAAAGGGTGGGAATCTTCATAATTTTTCATTTTCTAAACTGAATTTTAATGTCTGATATCAAACATGAAAAAAAATATCATGCCTCACTTTTCCAATAATTTTAAAAGATTCCTGATACCAAATATTATCTAAGAGAAATCCTTAAGACATTTAAGTTCAGAGACCCTTCCACTTAATATGTTGGTCTTTTGAGTTGAACTCTTTCTAAGATTTGAGTATTGTATCAATTAGTACTTTCATTTAGAGTTAAACTGTAGATTTAGGTTATATTAAGGTGCCTTGCCCTTTTCAGGAAGGGTATTGAATACTGATAAATAAGTAAAGCCGCCCAAAAGGAGAAATGTCTACCACTGAGTCAGTGTCTATAGAATGAAGCTACTGTGGATATCAGCTCTTAATAAATGTGGCAATGTTATGAATCCCACGTCACGAACTTAGGGGTTTAGGAGCTCTTTCACCTAATAGGCCAATCTTTTAGGTAAGACTTCCTTGGATTTAGCATCGAATCAAAAGACAACAAAGATAAATGACCGTGTATCTGATATGAATTCTCTTGTATAGATCATAAGTTTTTTTTTCACCTAAATACTTTCATTTTACTTCACATTTTGTTTTATTTTTTTGTGAATCTCATTCCTTACTCATCTATAGGATGGCTGCGGCTTTTACATTCCTTATGCTAACAAAGAATAGCAATAAAATCTATTTTAGTTAGAAGACAATTTAGAATTTTAATTATAATACTCCTTACCTATCTTTGGGTGGATTTGATTAAAGTATCATGACTTTGAAAGACTAATCTACAACCAGTTACCAACCAGATACAAAATTTTATTTGAACAGTGAAGTTAGGCAGTTTACTACCTAAAGGTCCTTTTGGGTGTCGAAACAATGGAGGCACATCAATGATTACTTAAACAAGTTATAGATGAACCATCATTTTCTATTATCTAACTCAAAACAAAGGAAATATAATGGAGAAGAAGACAAATAATCCACTGTATTTATTCTGATGTTTACAAGCCTTTATATAGATCTTTTATGAGTCTAGTCTTCATTAATAGAATCGAAATACCTTGCAGAATGTGAGCTTTAGAAGTAGGCTTTGTAAACACATCAGCAATCTGCTGCACTAATGGAATGTGACAGACCCATATTTGCTTTTGAGCTGCTTTCTCATGAACAAAGAATAAATCCCACCCTAGATACTTAGTTCAGGAGTGCAGGACTGGATTATGAGGAAGAGTGACTTTACTCATATTGTCACAAAGAACCATAGGAATTTTATCAAAGTTGATAACCAATTGACTAAGAAAAAATTATAGCTAAATGATTTCTGCTACCACAGAATTTAAACCATTATATTCAACTTTAGCAGTAGATCTTGATCCCATAGACTGCTTCTTATAATGCCAAGTAAACGAGATTACCTCCAAGATATACATAAACACCTAAGGTGGAACGCCTATAATTTACGTTTGAGCCCTAATCGGCATCACTATACACAACTAGGTCAAGATTACCCAATTTATTCAGATACAATTCATAATGGAGTATTCCAGCCAGTACCTAAGTAATTTTTCTTGCCTTCCGATGACTTGTCAATGGGTTATGCATACATTTTCTTAAGTTATTCATAGTATATGAAATTTCAGGCCTTGTTGTCGTGGAGTACTGTAAAGGACCAATTGAGGACCTATAAAGCTATGGATTATTAACCCTATCATCATTGACGACTATTAAATTTTCCCTTATTGACATAAGAGTATCTAAAGGATTTTCTATCTACATACCAGCCTTCTTCAACAAATTCTTTATATATTTTTTCTGAGATAAGTGAATACCAATTTTTGTTGTCCTTTGCACTGGAATACCTAAGAAATAGTCAATCAATCCTAGATCCTTCAAGGCAAAGGCTGTGGTTAAATGATGGATCAGTGAGGTAATCTCTATAGGACTGCTCTCAATAACCAAAATATTGTTCACATATACCAAAACTAAGGTTGTAGAAGTAGGAGTGATTCTAATAAATAAAGAAGTATCGCACTTGGTGGATGCAAAGCAACCTTATAATGTTCAAGTTTCTTGGCTTCCTCTAAACGATGGCATGCTCAAGGTGAACATAGATGGTGCTTTCATGTGGGCTAAGGGGTTTGCAGGTACTAGGAATGTGTTTAGAAACAACAAGGGGGAATTTTTTTTATCGCTATAGCATATGTATGAAGTTGTTTCAACATTTATGGTGGAGGTCTTGCCCTTGGAAAAGCTTTGCTCAAGCTTGGTAGTAGAGTCATTGTTATGATATTGTTAAAAAGGTGAATGGTTCTAATTTTGAGAAGGAATGGGCTTGCTCTACCATCTTAATGGATATATGTCCTCTTTTATTTTCCCTTAAGACTTTTTCTCTTTATCGCCAATGTAATTTAGCAGTGGATTAGCTTGCTAAAACATCCATTAAGGGGTTCATTGGATAGGACCATTAAGGTGTTATGTCCGTTGGGTAGGATTGTTCTTCCCCCATCCCATTTTGCATCTATCATTTTTGGTGATTAAGTGGTGTAAGAGAAGGTATTGGTTGAGGAAGTGGTATGCTTGCTACTCTAATGGAGGTGAGTTTGATGCCATCATGCCGTTTTGATACTGTAGTTTTATTATTAGATGTTTTAACTATTCCATAATTGAAGACACCAATAAATCAAATTTAAATGCTTCTATAAATATTTCTGCATGCATCTTTTGGTTTCCTCACCTTGGAAAAGGTTGATTGCATACGTGACACTCAATTTTGAAGCATGAATTGAATGTTGAAGAAACACTTTTGAGTTCCTACTCTAATTAAAAGGGTTTCTTGGATATAAGAGAGGATTATTGGCAGAAAAAAAACTAAGGATTTTGAGTGATATGTAGATGTGGTGCATTAAATTTCAAATTCTTCTTTCTCCACCAATGGATTTCAAAGAAAGAAAAATATTTCCACTAATGGTAAATTTTACTTCTTCTATTCTCCAAGATAGCAAAAGAGAACAAAGATTAGGATTATAATTTACGTATAAAAAAATTCAAAAATATATAGAAGAATGGAAAGATATAATAGTATGATTATAATTTTAAAGTTTGCAGAAAAAGTGAAGAAAAATCATTGTATCAACTTTGTAATCGATGCCACAACAAATGCCATAAACCAAATGAGTCCCTTACGTTTCTTCCATTACTTGACTTAATATAGTGTTTCATAGCCATAATTAGAGATTCCTAAATACAACACTGAGCATCCAACAAAACATCACAAATACCTAGAAATTGTTCATCAATATTTTTGTTTTGGAAAAGAGATGGGAATGTTTATAAAATTACTTCTTTTACTAAAAATATGAATAGAACTATATAAAAAGAAAAAGAACGGGTTTAATTTTACAAATTTCGAAGCATAAATGTACTTATTATTATGCCAAAAAAAATCCCACAAAGCAATGAAGCATGCTATTATACTAATTAATAGTAGAATTTAAACATGTTCTTAAATCCAATCCGTTGCATGAAGTGGAATTAGAGAAAGTGTGATGTATGTGAAGGGTTCTCATGGTAGGATGCAAAATTTTGAAGAATGCATTCAGTAGGTTGGTGGAGTTGAAACAATGGTTGACTTATGCTTAGATGTGTTAACTAGAAGGAGCTCCACCTATTTGCTGCTTGAGAGTGTACTTAAGTACACAAATGCTTTTTTTAATCTCCAATTAGTTTATAAGAATTATAAATATTGACTCACAATTGAGGAATGAGGGATAGCAGAGAAGCTGTGTGAATTTTCAGAACCATTTTATGATACAAAAAATTTGAATTTTGGTTCAAATTACCCAACATCCAATTTGTACGTTATGCAAATTTGGAAGATTGAGTGTATGTTGAATATAAATTTGGCCAATGAAGATGAGGTCATAAGGGATATAGCTCAGAGAATAAAACTAAAGTTTGACAAATATTGGAGTGCGTACAGTGTGGTGCATGCATTTGGATGCATTCTTGACCTATGCACTAAGTAGGCTTTCTTAAAGTTTTGTTACTCAAAGATTGATCCATCTACAAGTGAAGAGAAGGTCCAAAATGCAAACATTAAATTGTATAAGCTATTTGAGCAATATGCAAAGGAACATGATGCACCAAGTTCTTCATCATAATCAACTGTTACTTTTAGGCTTCATGGAGGAGGAAATGCAAACAAGATTAACAATATATTTGGAATAATTTTTATATTTTAAATATTTTATCATTGGACAAAATTTCCCTTCTATTTCTCTATAATCTAATTATTTCGTTGTAGGAATTTAAAATTTATCAAAGTCAAACTGTTTCTACTATTAGAAAGTTTGAACTAGATCAGTATTTGGATGAGCCACAACTTGATATTGATTATTATGAAGATTTAAATGTGTTGAACTATTGGAGGGATAATCAAAAGGGGTTTCTGACTTATTTGGTTTTATAAAGTGCATTAAGCATTGGTGCACGTGTTCTCACTAAGTATAAAAGTTCCATCCTTCCTAAAACTGTCCAAATGCTTATTTGTGCAAGAAATTGGTTGCATGGCTTTCGTCCTAATCCTAGTGGTATTATTTTTTATAGCTTATTTTTATTAATTCAATTAATTGATTTAATTCATGTCATTAGTTTATAGCATGATTTTGAATTATAGATGAAGATGAATTGTATAATTAGAGAAACTTGTCATCAAGTGCAGACTCAAATGTTATTAAGGTTGAAGTGGATGAAGATGAAATGAGTTGATTGATTCATGATTGTAGCATATGTTTAAAATTTGATGTGTTTAGTTGTGGACTTGACTTTGATATGTATATTAGCTACTTAACTTGTTTTGTTGTACTATTGTAATTTCATGGTGTTATATTGAGTCATGATAGGGACATTATGTATAATAATAGTTTGGTTTCAATAAGTTTTGAATTTTTGTTACAATATTTTATGCCTTAATCACTAATCAAGTAACTGTAATTTGTTGCCCTTGCCTAAGACGAGTTGAGAAATTGAAAAAAAAAATGATTCAAGTGGACTTTAAAGTCAAGACAATAGGGTTGGGCAAGGATTTTGAAGGTCCATATTGAAATAGGGCTTGTTTGGTCAGCTTAAAAAGCTTAGGGCCTTGAAGGACAAAGTTGACCCTAATTGACAACTCTAATTATGTTGATTCCTTATTTGCCTTAATCCTAGGTTGAAAGCCTAAACTCTCAATGTCTTCATAGCTTTTGTCCATTGAGGGAATTATGAGTTTATGAGGTGACTTCAAGAGATATATGTTTTTGAGAAGGTGCTTAGTCTGTGATTCAGAGTGTCATAGACCTTCCTTTTTTACTTGATTGTTTTTGGTTCAACCTTAAGTCAATTCATATAAGCTTTTCTTAATAATGCTTGTAATGCCAACTAGTACGATCCACTCTTATTTTATTTAACATGGTTAATGCGAATAATGCATGATTGAATATGAAGCCGTGATCTTTGAAAGAAATGGATTTTCCAAGATTGGATGAATTTTGAGACATGAATAAATCATGTATGCATACTTATGAGATAAGACATGTTAAACATTGCAAAATTGCCCTAATCGATGACTGAGGCATTTCTTTGAAATATAATTTTCTGAGATTGAATGAGCCTAGAAAAAAATATTGAGCAAGAAAACGTAGTGAGGTGTGCCATAGTTGATGTGAAAATTGGAAATTAGACTCGTTCAGACCAAGTTTCCCTTTTGAAAAACTTTGAATTAATATGATTAAGATATTTTGATCGAGTCAAATGTTTTGCCCCAGTTGTAATTTTATCCTAAAGGTGTCTTCCTTGGAAAGTTTTCACCAGTTGATATCTCAAGCAAGCTAAACCTCAATAATGATTTTTAAAGCTTGTAATATGGCATTGGTAAAAGGCTTGGAAGAGACTGGATATAAAGCTCAAAATCACTGTGTTCCCCATCAACTATTTTTTCCTACTTTGCCTAATTCTCTGATGAAAATTTATACCAAAGATTCACTTGTTGAAGAGAATAATTTTAGTTATAATGGGGTATGCATGAGTAGAAAAATATGGCTTGGGAAGAGAAGGTAGTAAGGTCCAAATATTTATATTGGGTCACAATGAGAATTTCTTTTTAATCTTGAAATAGTTTTTGACTTTGGGACATCAGTCTTGACTTCTCATTGGTTCTTCCTCTACTATAAGTTCTTCTTGGAGGACCTGCTTGTACTTTGAAAAGGTTAATAAGGATTTTATCCTCTTCACTTTTGTTATTTGATCTTTATTTTGATTGCATTTTTGTACTTTAACAAGATCGAGATGAATTTTATCTTCTTTATTTTTCTTACTTGATCTTTCTTTTGATTTTTCCTTTTTGAGAGAGACCTCTGGTATCAAAGTTATCACGACCCCAAGTTATGAGTATGTAACTGGCACGAGTTTTGAGAATCATCTCATCCCGTAAGCCTCTAAAATGATACCTATAAATAAACTTATCACAATTAAAACAAATTGTAACCAAACTCATAATTACATATTCATTTGAGAACAATAATTTCAATTATCTTAAAATATACACAAATATTATGTAATATGGAAGCTGAGATCCTGCCTGTGATATATGGAGCAACTCTAGAGTATAAAATACAACATAAGCCAAAAGTTGAGAACCTTGAAAATAAAGTAGGTTCACCCATAAAATGTGTTGCCTAACAGACCAGCTATTTGAAGGAGACTGACTAAAATCTGTATTCTTATCTGAAAAAAAAAATATCGTGTAGTGAGTTTGAAAATTCAGTGAGCAGGTAATTCTTACCATAACGGAAACAAGACAAGCAGGGCACGAGTTTTTCCTTCACAAGTAAATATTTAAAACAAGAAAAAGATGAATGCCATATACATCATATGTTTGTAAGATCAATAACGAGAAAGTTTCAGTATCAAAATACATAATATCAAAGTTACAATATTCTATAAATAAATACAATCAGATCCATAGTCATTTCTCAAATATACAATAAAGAGGATATTCACCATCAATCAGGCCAAAAGCCTGTAGTCCATCGGGCAAAAACCCGTAATCTATCAGGCAAAAGCCCGCAAAGTCTATCAGGCAAAAGCCCGCACAATCATTCATCAGGCAAAAACCCGCACAATCATCCATCAAGCCAAGGCCTGCATCCATCAGGCAAGAGCCCACACAATTCATCCATCAGGCAAAAGCTTGTACAGTCATCCATCAGGCAAAAACCCACACAATCATCCATCAGGTAAAAGCCCGCACAATCATCCATCAGGCCAAGGCCCGCATCCATCAGGCAAGAGCCCGCACAATTCATCCATAAGAAAAAAGCTTGTACAGTCATCCATCAGGAAAAAAGCCCGCACACAATCAATTAGGCAAAAGTCCAAATGCAAGATAAACAAAAATGTCATATCCCTTCCAGAAAATCATATACTTACTAACCAACATTAGCCACAACAACATCAACTTAATTTACACATTTAGATCCAAAGGCCCACACATGTTCCTCATAAAATCTTTTATCCATTTATATGAAATAACAACATTAACATAAACCAACATAATTTTTGAGTATGCTCAATCAGTATAAAAATAAAGTATGTATAATGCTTGTCCTGCATTTCTAATATTTATACTATGAGCTATGTTTTGAAATACATGTTCATAAATAAAAATAAATTTCACATCAATAGTAATGTCTCATATAGATATATTAAATTAACAACTAGAAATTATATTATAGCAAGTATTATCTACTCACCTGGTAAGGGCTCCAGATTGAACAGCCCTAAAATGTACTTTTTCAATCTCTATTTGATCAAATTGACCTCAAAAACGTATCCAGAGGGTCTAAACAATCAAGATAGCAACTTCGGGAACTTGGCACTATTCACCGCCAGAAATACTATTCACTCGCCGAAAAATACTATTCACCCCGAGCAAAAAATACTATTTACGACGAATAAAAAAGCTGTTAGATGGCCGAAAATATACCTATCTTAAGGTTTATCTAGCTTCTGAATTTATCTACGGCGTCAGAATTTCAATTAGAGATATCTAGGTAAGAGTTTTAGAATTTACCTTTTTTCAGAAATTTTCTACTTCAGATCTACGGCGATTCAACGGCTGATTTGAAAAACTGATCAGTCAAAACCGTAGTATTCTTTGTCCTGAATCTAATAGAACATTCAGTTTTAAGATCGGAAACCAATAGGCACTCCAAATCTAAAGAAAAAGTTGAAGGTTACTATTCACTCACTATTCATCTGTCTAAAAAAAACTTTTTCAGAAATTTCTCTGGCTGTCTCCCTTCTCCCTATTTCCTTTTCTTTTTATTTTTAATAATAATAATAATAATTTAATAATTGCATAATAAGCTTTTATTTTTATATATATTCATATAAATTCCATTTTTCATCCTAAAATATTTCAAAAATTTCTAAAAATGTACATTCTCATAAACCTTTAGTTGATCTCTTAAATTATAATTTTTTTTGATAAAAATCATAATAAAACAATTCTCAAGATAAATATCTTTATACATATTAAAAGAAAGAATATTCTTAAAAATACTACAAAAATTCATTAGAGACCAATATAATTATTGTAACCAAAACATAAATCATTTTAATTAAAAATATACTTGCTTTTAGCAAAACATAATTATTTTTAAACAAATAAAAATATATTTGTTCATAGCAAAATATTATCATCTAAAATTAAAATTATGGGATATTACATTCTTCCCTCCTTAAAAAATTCAGTCTTCGAATTTTAATTTATTCTATCACAAATAGGGAATGAAGTCAAGGCACAAATTACAATATTAACCTCATTATTCAAGCTATTGAGAGTATCTCCTTTGTATATTATCCTCTCTAAGAAGTCTCTTCACTTTAGTGATTTTACCATATAATCTTAACCATAGGGATTTTCTTCAACCATAAATTCTTCAAGAATATTTGATTACCAACTGATAATGTTTAGTGCTCTAATATTTATGGTCCTTATAGACTTTTGGCCTGTACTGAGTTGCTTATATTTTTTTTTCTAATCAATTTCATCGCCATATTTGCAAATAGATACTAACATTCTCACTCAAATATGTGGGTATTTGGCGCGCATATTATTCTCTCTTTTCTAAGTAGCCTCTGAAAAGTACTTTTACTACATTATTTTCACGGTGACATTTATTTGGAATTTAATTTCTTCACTTGACTATCTACTATAGTCACTGATTTTTCCTCATATAACAACTCTTTGTCTAACTGAATTTCCCAACACTGAATAACATGTGTTGGGTTTGTTAGATACTTTCGTAGCATATATACGTGAAAGACTGAATGAACATTATCCAATTCAAATAGCAAAGCCCAACGGTAAGCTACTGGACCGATCCTATCTGTCGTGAATCTAACTTCACTCAACTCACTCACCCATTAGGAGACCTATAATGTTTCAGATAAAATCTCAAATGGTGCCATTTGTATATTGGCTTGATAACTATTGATATGAACAAATTCAATTAAGGCCTTTTTTAACCAATTCTTCACATGTAAATTTTCAAACTCAACATAATTCAAATCTTAGATACTAAACTCAACTTAGCATGATATAATCCCTTAATTCAAATACCTTGATCGCCTTTCATTATTTTCAGACATGGTTCATTCTCTTGATTACATTCATCAAAACATCATAAGGTCATCATCCTTCTGTTCTTCTCAAAATTTTCATTATTTTTACCTATATCCACTATGACACCATAATAACTGAATTTCAAAGAAAATAAATTAAACCTCCTTGTAATAAGGAAAAAGAGAACCTTACATTTAATGCCAAACATTAATGAAGGATGATGCAGCAGAAAATGTGGAATACATAATAGAGCATGGTGCCAAAATAGGAAGTCAGAAATTTGAACAAAGTATTGAAACATTAAAATTGGTGGCCGCAAATTTTGAATATATGTGCAAAGAATTTAATTCAAAGCTGTTGTTTTTCGGCGGAAGAATATCACATGAAAAAGAATTATTTCAGAGCTTATAAAAGTCTGTGAAAAATAAAGAATACGTAGCTAACTGGTAGGATGCAGTTGATTGCTTCAAAATCGATGTAATCAATCAACTGTAAAATAAACCAGTCCATATTAAAAATTCTCAAAATAGCTAGTCGACTGGCAAGAACATTGAGAAAACAAAATAAACCATCTGATTATCCCTCTTCACCATTTAACTGGTTTGTATTTTCATTTTTTTTCAATTACGCCTATCACCTACAACTTTTCTACAAAAATCAAGACATCAATGCTTCATCAAAGACAACAAGAAAAAGACAGATTTCTGGTAATATCTTATCTTATGCTCTTTATGTGCTTAATATGGGTCACAGTCATAACTACTGTACATATACATGCTTGCCGTCATTTTTGAAATTTGTTTTTACTTTCAATTTAGCTGATATCCACCAATCACTCACATAGCTGTTCTAATTATACTCAGCCTATTCGCATAGCTATCATAGATATGCCCTTCTCTGAGTTCTATACATACTTACATTAGTATCTTTTTCTATACTCAAAGTTAAGGTGATAGAAATTATAGAGGGAACCACATTCCGTCAATTTCGAAATATTTGTGTCTTTTGTGGTTCTAGTCCTAGAAAAGATGGAGAGTATGTTAAAGCAGCACAAAATCTGGGTATGGTGCTGGTTAGGAGAAGAATTCATTTAGTGTATGGTGGAGATAACCGTGGGTTAATGGGGTGTGTGGCTACAGCTGCACATGTAGGAGGATGCCAAGTTCTAGGTATTATTCCTACAGCTCTAGCTGCATCCAGCATAATATGGAAGACAATTGGGGAAGAATATAGAGTGGCTTCTATGCATGAACGCATGGCTAGAATGATGAGCAATACTGATTCCTTCATTGCCTTACCAGGGGGTTTTGGTACTTTAGAGGAGATTTTTCAAATAGTATCTTGAGCACAACTGAATATGCATCACAAACCGATAGGTTTGTTAAATGTTAACCATTTCTTTGATGGTCTGTTGTCTTTTCTTGATCATGCTGTGAAACAAAAGTTTATCCCACACTCAGCACGACGAATTCTCATATCAGCTTTAAATGCTGAGGAGTTGATTGATGCCTTACAAGCATATGTTCATGTACCTGATCCAACTATTGCTCAAATAGAATGGACGGCAGACAACCGCAGGAAGTGCAAGTTAGATTTGGATCTTCATCTATAACTGTAGTAGGATATGCCATTGTTGTACTACTTCTACTTTCTTATGGTCAACTTAGATATCATCCTTACCAATCCTACTCCCGTAGAGTTGGTATAACTATATTTAAATATTACTTATGTTACTCTAAACTTTTAGAATATTCTAGATGCAAAAATAATTTGATCCAGGAGTGGCTTAATTACTATTAATCATTACAGTCAGGGCATTTGTCAAATCCAAATTACATCACTAATAACTTATAGTACTCATATCGAGTCCTGAAAGCTGTTTTCAGATTATTCTCGTCCCTTTTCCTCAATTGATAATATTCATATCTCAAATTAATTTTAAAAAAAACATTGAGCACCTTGTAACTGATCAAACAGATAATCTATACGAGGTAATAGGTATTTATTCTACACTGTCACTTTATTCAACAGTCTATACTCTATGCATAGTTATAATGATCCGTTGTTCTTTTTCACTAATAGGTCTAAAGCACTTCAAGGAGAATACTAGGGTGTGTAAACCCCTTCTCTAATAAGTCTTGCAACTGATTCTTCAATTTCTTAAATTCAGTGGTTGCCGTTCTATATGAGGTATAAATATTGGTTGGGTTCCAAGAAATAAATCAATACCAAATTCTATTTATCGTTTCGAGATCATCCTAAAAATTCCTTAGGAAACATATTAGAGAATTCTCTAACCACCAGAACTTGATCTACATTAATGTATTTTATATCTATATCCTTAACCATTGCCAAATATCCTTGGCACTTGTTTTGCAATGACTTATGGGCTGCTAAAATAAAGATTAGATTACTAGACACCTCACTACGGTCTCTTTGTATCAAGAAAGAAGATTCTCTTGTCTCAATCATTGTAGCACATCCTACAGCAATCCCATATATTAGATATTATTTCATCTATGGTACAGCTTTTAACAATGGATATAGCATTTCATTAATAAAAATCTTATTTCCGCCACTTAACAGAGAACAATTATAAAACATATTCGAATAAGTGCACAAAATAGACTCATATTCCATAGCTAACATAGCTCTATGAATCAAGTCATTCCATGCAAAAATTCTTAACCATTCAATGCAATTTTCAAGTATAAGCATATACCATAATGCATATATTATGTGACAAACATGGCATATAAGCCATATCTCATCAATATAATGCATGATTGATTTGCTATATCACGCAAACACCATATTACCATATCTCAACTAACTCGTTGCACATTATGTCATGACTTTTTCTGTGTTATAACTAGGCCAGTATGAACATACTTGTCATGTGACCTTTTAGCATCACCTTTCATAATTCCCCATATAACTTTTTCTTTTACAAATAGCTGGGATATGATATTAACTTTTACAGCCAGTATACAGTAACATAAAATATTGAATGCACTTTTTTGTTACTGTTATCATGCATATACTAGTGCAGATTAATCATCATCAACTAAGTAAACACAATTATGCAATGATGTTATATAATACACATTAAATAGAAAGAATCATTACTACGTAATGTTAGCCATCACTTTATTTTTAACTCTGTCATACTATTCAAAATAATTCACAATTGAAAATATTTGTAAACAATTGACTTATGACACAACAGAAGAAAATTAACTCTGAATAGAAAGAATTTTCGACAACCTACAGAATCCCCCAACAGCACCTTGATTATAAATATGTCCGGCTCATATCCATATTCAAAGTCCTATTAAAGAATTCTTTGCTCCATTAGACCATAGGAAAACCTAGGGCTCTGATACCAACTTTGTCACGACCCCAAGTTAGGAGTACGTAACTGGTACGGGTTTTGAGAATCATCTCATCCCGTAAGCCTCTAAAATGATACCTATAAATAAACTTATCACAATTAAAACAAATTGTAACCAAACTCATAATTACATATTCATTTGAGAACTATAATTTCAATTATCTTAAAATATACACAAATACTATGTAATATGGAAGCTGAGATCCTGCCTGTGATATATGGAGCAACTCTAGAGTATAAAATACAACATAAGCCAAAAGTTGAGAACCTTGAAAATAAAGTAGGTTCACCCATAAAATGTGTTGCCTAACTGACCAGCTATCTGAAGGAGACTGACCAAAATCTGTATTCTTATCTGAAAAAAAAATATCGTGCAGTGAGTTTGACAACTCAGTGAGCAAGTAATTCTTACCATAACGGAAATAGGACAAGCAGGGAACGAGTTTTTCCTTCACAAGTAAATATTTAAAATAAGAAAAAGATGAATGCCATATACATCATATGTTTGTAAAATCAATAACGAGAAAGTTTCAGTATCAAAATACATAATATCAATGTTACGATATTCTATAAATAAATACAATCAGATCCATAGTCATTTCTCAAGTATACAATAAAGAGGATATTCACCATCATTCAGGCCAAAAGCCTGTAGTCCATTGGGCAAAAGCCTGCAAAGTCCATCAGGCAAAAGCCCGCACAATTATCCATCAGGCCAAAGCCCGCATCCATCAGGCAAGAGCCCGCACAATTCATCCATCAGGCAAAAGCCTGTACAGTCATCCATCAGGAAAAAAACCTGCATACAATCAATTAGGCAAAAGTCCAAATGCAAGATAAACAAAAATGTCATATCCCTTCCAGAAAATCATATACTCACTAACCAACATTAGCCACAACAACATCAACTTAATTTACACATTTATATCCAAAGGCCCACACATGTGCCTCATAAAATCTTTTATCCATTTATATGAAATAACAACATTAACATAAATCAACATAATTTTTGAGTATGCTCAATCAGTATAAAAATAAAGTATGTATGATGTTTGTCCTGTATTTCTAATATTTATACTATGAGCCATGTTTTGAAATACATGTTCATAAATAAAAATAAATTTCACATCAATAGTAATGTCTCATATAGATATATTAAATTAATAATTAGAAATTATGTTATAGTAAGTATTATCTACTCACCTGGTAAGGGTTCCAGATTGGACAGCCCTAAAATGTACTTTTTCAATCTCTATTTGATCAAATTGACCTCAAAAACGTATTCGGAGGGTCCAAACAATCAAGATAGCAACTTTGGGAACTGGTCACTATTTACCGCCGGAAAACACTATTCACTAGCGCGGAAAATACTATTCACGACGAATAAAAAGGCTGTTAGATGGCCGAAAATATACCTATCCTAAGGTTTATCTAGCTTCTGAATCTATCTACGGCGTCAGAATTTCAATTAGAGATCTCTAGGTAAGAATTTTAAAATTTACATTTTTCAGAAATTTTCTACTTCAGATCTACAGCGATTCAACGGCTGATTTGAAAAACTGATCAGTCAAAACCGTAGTATTCTTCGTCCTGAATCCAATAGCACTTTCAGTTTTGAGATCAGAAGCCAATAGGCACTCCAAATTTAAAAAAAAAGTTGAAGGTTACTATTAACTCACTATTCATCCGTCTAAAAAAAAATTTCAGAAATTTCTCCGGCTGTCTCCCTTCTCCCTTTTTCCTTTTCTTCTTATTTTTAATAATAATAATGATTATTTAATAATTATTATTATTTAATAATTGCATAATAAGCTTTTATTTTTATATATATTTATATAAATTCCGTTTTTCATCCTAAAATATTTCAAAAATTTCTAAAAATTTACATTCTCATAAACATTTAGTTGATCTCTTAAATCATAATTTTTTTTATAAAAATCGAATAAAAATAGAAATAAAAAAATTCTCAAGATAAATATCTTTATACATATTAAAAGAAAGAATATTCTTAAAAATACAACAAAAATTTATTAGAGGCCAATATAATTATTGTAACCAAAACATAAATCATTTTAATTAAAAATATATTTACTTTTAGCAAAACACAATCATTTTTAAACAAATAAAAATATATTTATTCATAGCAAAACATTATCATTTAAAACTAAAATTACGGGATATTATAAAAGTTTTTTCTTTTTGTATTATATTCTCATTGTTTTCCAATTCATAATAGGTATGAAAGGAAAATGAAAGCACAGAGTGGCTAGTAATAGTTAAGTAGTGTTTTGGTGGATGAAATAAATTTGATTCCCTCTCAATAGTTGAATCCTTGGTACAAAAACCCATTGGATAACGACCTGCCTTCATTAATTACAGTTGATAGAAAATCGTGCTTCTGGGATAATTGGGGATAAAAACTCATTTATGTTCAGGAAGACAAATAATGCCTTATCTCATTACCCTATCTTGCTTGTGAGACACCTTTCTTTTTGTAAAGATGGGATCTTATGTTCATTATTACATCCTTATATTTACCCTTATTCATATAAATTCAAGATTTTCAAGAGGGAACATCATATGATTTTAGGCAAGATTTCATGAAATATAAAATTACCATCATGAAGAAATGAATGAAGGATGAAACATGAACATTGCATTGACCAAGTTAAATAAAGCAGATCCAATTAAAAGAATTTTTTTTTTGTTTTGGAATTCAGCTAAATAGAATAGAACAAACTTGACAGGAGACAAGCACCATTTAATGAAAAGATAACATGAAAAGCCTTTAAAAGTCTCATAATTTCATAATAAAATCTTCTCAAGAGCGATAAGCTCTATGATTAAAGTTGGCCCCTAGTGTCACAATTTCTTAATGCCTTCTCGTACCCTACTCTCAAAGCTATGACAATTCTCTACTGAATGACCAACTGTCCTAAAGTGGAATTCATAGCTTTCGTTTAGATTGTACCATTTTGGGTACGACATTTTAACACTCTTAGCTTTTGTAGGGACAATTTGAATTGTGTTGCGAAATGACCTGAAAAAATTCAAATTGGTCATAGTTGAAAATAATTGACTAGGATGTTTCTGGTAAAAATGGCATGACTAGAAGCTTTGACATCGACACTAGCATTTGTAAATGTGGCATGGCCTCCTTAAGAGTAAATTTTACCTCCATTTAATCATTTGGAGCTATATGATCCAAATCATTGATCATCTTGTTAGGGAATAAAATTTAACTTTATCTGCAGTCCATTTTTCCTCAAGAACATCAACAAAAGTCCTCATCAATTCACCCATCTGATGCATCCTTATTCCTTGCCCTTGGTTTCTTCGATCATTCCTTCTGCTAAAGTTCTTTCATCATTCATGTTCATACTCACTTGGACTGATCTTACTTTGTATAAAGGAAGAAGAAAGTACCCTCTTTTTCTTTTTTACAATTTCAAATGTTCAGAAAATCATGCATTTTTTAAGATATGGTATGACCATCCTATTTGATGAATGAATTCTTATTTTTTTTATTTTTCATTTTTTACCATATTTAAAATTTTTATTTTTGAAATCATATTTTAAAGCAAAAGGGAGGCATGATTTCACATAATGGCAAACACAAGGTCCCTTCTTAAGATATTAAGGAGTCCCTTATGGCATCTCCCTTTAGCGCCGCTTAACAAGGACTCGCAATTTTGTAGTAAAGGCCTTGTATGGAGATGTTATGCTTATGTCACCTATTAAGGAATTTAAGCCTTTTGGTGGACGACATTAGAGAATGATATTTCACGAGAAATTTTTTTCCATGAATAGTCTTTCAATATTTTTTTTTTTGACTGGTAATCATCTCTTTTGTTGCGATTTTATTTTGTCCATAAGCTTTTTGGACAAACGTATATCAAGAAATTTTTATTCTGGTGTTTCAACTATCTTTTATTTTTCTCAAATGGTTAAGATAGAGGTGCTTCCTCCATTGTCATATAGGTATGTCTTATAAGTTAGGAATTATCACTTAGGAGGCCAAGGTCTAACCTAGAGGGATTGCTTCTATGTCCAATATTGGTGCACAAGTGTCATGGTAGGATTTAAACTAAATGGTATAAGCTTTACAAGGATTGTCTCTATAAACATGAAGATCTTAGTGCGCACTAATAGCGGAAGTAGAACTCCTTCTGAACCACTACCAATGATGATTTACAAGTCGAGTGAGGTTTTTATGATTACAAGAAACTACGTTCTCTATGATGCCATTAGACCCTCTATCTAATCCTAAGGAATCGCATAAGCTTGGGAATAGGACCTAACAGTGTCTGCAAAGGTAATGTAGAAGTTAGGTAGGTAAAGAAGGAAGCATATATACTTATCTTTGCATCTTACCCTTACCCTCATCCACGACTAATAGTTTCAAACAAGTGGAAATAAGGAAATAAACAAAGAATATACAAAAATAAAGCACATAGAAAGGGTAATTTGACATACTTGATAACTAACTAGTGAGTTTCTCAATTTGAAACTCTCCAAATATGCCCAGTAGAATTGCTAAACTATCACACTTGTGTCGCAAAGAAACCATGCAATGCACACAAAAAAATTTAAAAAGAAAAATTCTTACGGAAAGATTTTGCAAAAGTTTTTCAAAATAAAGTTGCCACCAAAAGTTTAATTTTTTTGAAAAGAAAAAACTTTAGAAAAATATTTTCTTTGATTGAAAATTTGGTCTAGTTATAACGTGTGAAAAGGTGTTAGGCACCCATAAAATTTAAATAAATTGAGAAAATTGGAAAATTGAAGTTTACAATTTAATTATCATGCATGACTAATTATCCTTATCAAAACACATGCAAGCAAAATTTATAAACAATGAAGTGTAAAAGAAATATTAAAAAAGAAAAGAATAAGATAAATTTAAAAATAAAGATTGAATATGTACAAAGTTGAATTGAGCTAGAATATCATCTTAGGGCCTACTAGCTACTACCCCATATAGGGATCAAAGTTCATGTAGTTCAAAAGTAGAAAATTGTAAAGTGAATTTGTTAATTTTAGCTATTATCGTGAAAGAAAATGTTAGGCAAATATAAATAGTCTAAAAGAGTTCTTAGGTGAATTTGGTTGATTTTATTTGAAAAATCGTTACCTCCATATGCCTTATCTTTCATTTGTTTTATTCTTTATTTTTTAAACTTTTGAAAAAGGAAAATTTCTAATTTTTGAAACTTTTTTTGGAAGAAGGAAATTTTATATTTATTATTGGGGTTTTTGGAACTTTTTTTATTAGAAAAGAAATTTTTTTAATTGTTTGTATTTTTTAAAAAATACATTTTTATTTTCTTGAAGAAAAAGAATTTCTATTTATTTTTTCTATTTTTGAAAGAAAAAATGATGCATAGTGTTTTTTATTTATAGAAAAAGATTTTTCATTTTTTATTTTTGAAAGAAGGACAATTAATTTACTAAATGGGCCGTTGCAGTCCAACTTAAACAATGGCCTTTAGGCCACTAGATATGCGTGAAAGAAAAATAGAAGCAGCCAAACATGCAAATTACAAAATATGAAGTCTAAATATGACATGCCCTTCAAGCGTATCCTGTTAACAACCTACAGAATGAGGCGTTTGTTTATGTTTAGAAATGAAAACAAAAGGCCACATTTTTTATCGAATAAAAGTAGAAGTAGCCAAACATGCAAATTACAGAATATGAAGTCTAAATATGCCACGCCCTTCAAGCGTATCCTGTTAACAACCTGCCGAATAAGGCGTTTGTTTATGTCTCGAAATGAAAACAAAAGGCCACCTTTTTTTATCGAATAACCGTTTGTATGATCATTAAGATAAAGGCCTTTACGAATTATTAGAGCATCAAAAATATATTCTAAATATACAGAATTTTATTACAAAAATAACAAATTGGACCATTCAAAATATCTTATGGTTTCAGCAACTCGCCAAATCCAAATTTTCAAAATCTCTCATGGTGACGCCAAGAGCATTTCGGATATATTCAATCATGCAAATTTCAAATTTAAAAAAAATTGCAAATTAGATTCTCATAAGAAATAGATAATTGAAATTGATTCTTAAATAAAATCATGGCATCCATTAAAACCAATTCTAACACATGGCCTATTAAGAGATTCTAATGCATACTATAACCAAGCAAATGAGTGACGCATTAAAGCCCACATGAAAGCAAACATATAAAATGATGCAAATGCAAAACAAATGGACTTCAATGCATAACGAGACCAAGCAACAAGTTATATCAATGGCCATATACCTATCTGCATTTAGATGCACATCAAGAAAGTAGTAACAACTTTCTTGCTCTAATTTAAACACATGCAGTATCATTTATCAACATAGGCAGCATCAAATCAAAAGAATTAAACCCCTTAAGAAAAAAAAAATATACCCCTAAAGCTCGTGGATAAATGTAACTCCGTTTTTGTTCCCCTCTTCACAAAGTTTCCCTTGATTCTTTTCAATAAACCATAAATTTGCATAAATGTAATAAATAAAAATTGAAAGTCTAAATATTTTACCTTCACCTATAATAATTAGATTTCTCAAAAACATAATCATGAAGAATAAATCAGAATAGAAATTTTTTTGTCGAGTCTATCTAAGATATTGATCCGTATACTTAATGTAAAATCACAAATTTTCTTATAAATTAAAGATTATATCAAAAAAAATATTTTGAGTGTTTCACTGGATCCTTCTTTCCATCAAAAAAGGGGATTTTTTATTATTATTAATGAATAGTTACTATAACCACGTGATACATTTTCCCATAGGAATATATTTTTATATAATGACGTCTTTTTACATAGGGACACCATTTTACATGAGTCGCCTTTTCATGTAGGGTTTCCTTTTTTGATAATGTCTCATTTTTACATAGGGAGATAGCTACTATATAAAAATATACCACATATATTTTTAATATAATTAACATTCTCTCCCTTAGCCTATTGAATACTTAATATGTATCATTTCAATATTGATATATATTTAAAATCTCCCATGGACGCAATATCTCTATACCTAAACAAAAAAATCTAAATTGCATGAATTATAGCATAAGTCTTTTAGAACAAGTATTGCCTATCACAATGCAACTTTACTCTCTTGAATGAGAATTATATGCGGTACATATTTTTATGAATGAACTTCCAAATAATCATTTAGGGTCACCAAAATATGCATTGACATTCTCTTGAACTTTATGTATATACAACTAAATAAAAGAAGACAAATATAAATTTATAGAGTTTTTTCAAATTGACAAAATGTTATACCAAAAACATTAGAGTATCTTAATTATATAAGTTTACATAATAGAACTGAATCACATATGTCCAACATGTTCTTTATAAGCAACAGATGGTAAAAATTTTATCAAAGGCTTTTCCATAATCAATTTAGTGTTGATTTATTCTATAAACACCTTGTTTGCTTTAAAGTGTTTTATAATATATAGATATTTAATGTTGAAGTAATTACTATGACTTCTGTTCTTATTGTTCTTGGCCAAAAATACTAATACAAAATTATTACAATAAATTCTCAATGGATTGACAACTGTATCAACAATTACAAGCCTAGAAATAAAACTCCTTAACTATATATCTTGTGATATTTCTTCAAAAAATGATATTAATTCTGCTTTAGTGGTAGAAGTAGGAATCAAACTCAAAAAATGGCTAATAAGAAAATATAGCATTATGTTGACTTTCTGAAGTTAAGGCAACCAGTAAAGTAAACTTGTAATCTTTAGTTTCTTGAAGGTATTGCATGACTTTCTTTGCAACTCTTCAATAGTCGAAAATAGGGTTAATTTGATATCTTCGTAACATTCTAACTACATATGCAATGTCAGGTATTTTGCAAATCTAAGCATACATGAAACTTCCAACTATAGGAGTGTAAAAAATATTTTTAATTGTTCCATCTCTAAAACATTTCTTAGACTTTGTTCCAACTATATTTATCACTTTTGATAATAGGTACAACACTTAATGAACAATTTTTCATGCGAAATCTCTTTAAAACTTTATTGATATAGGCTTCTTGAGACAATCATAATATCTCTTGGGATCTCTCTCTCCCAATCTTTATGTCTATGATATAAGAGGGTTCGCCCATAGTTTTCATACCCAATTGTTATGAAAGAAATCATTTAACCTAATGAGGTAAACCCAAATCACTTGAAACAAATAAAATATCATTTAAGATAGGACCAAGAAAATTGTTTTACTCTTATTAACTTTATGGTATATATACTGATTCATAATATTCTCTGTAAAACCAAACGAAGAAAAAATATTATAAAATTTTAAATAACACTAATAGGAGGCTTGTTTTAGTCCATATATAGATTTATTAAGCTTGCAAAATAAGTGATCATTACCCTCTGAAATAAAACCTTCTAGTTGTTTCATATAAACCTCTTGCTCTAGATCTACATTGAGAAATGTCATTTTCACTTTTATTTGTGGTAGCTCTATATCAAAATAAGCTATTGATAATATAATTATCCAAAATGAATCATTTTTTGAAATAGGAGAGTAGGTATCATGATAATCAATTCCTTTTAATAAGTGAATTCTTTAGAATACCTTATATTTTTTAATATTGTTTAAAGAGTCTCTTTGGTTTTAAAAGTTAAGTTACAACCAATCGCCTTTCCTCCTTTAAGCAATTCAACAAGATGCAATAGTTGATTGTTAGCCATTGAATTCATCTTAACCTTCATGGTATAATACCATAATGTGGATTTATTGCCACCCATTGCCTGTGAAAATCTGATAGGGTCATATTTAACACCAATGTCCATGTTAAAATCTTGAAAGTACACAACATTCTCAGTTTGAGAATCCTGAGTAACTATAGCTATTAAAGTATCCTCATGATGAAGTGATTCTTCAATTATTGGTTGTTCCTAAGTATTTGAATTATGATGATTATCGTTAAAAACAACCAATTTATTTAAGTCTATTATGTTCCTCAAGGGCTAAGTTTCAAGAATAACTACTCCCATTAATCTCATCATTCTCAAAGAATCGTGCATTCTTAGATTCTACAATTCTCGTTGTATGACATAAATAATAAAATCTATATCCCATAAACTTTTTTACATAGCTAATGAAATATCCACTAACTATTCTTGAGTCTAATTTTGTCTCATATAAATCATAAACCCTAACTTTAACTGGACATCTCCAAACATTTACATGTCTTAGAACTAGATTTTCAATTTTTTCATAACTCAAATGGCATTTTTGAACCACCTTGGTCGAAATCCTATTTAGTACATATACGACAATTTTTAGAGCTTTACTCCACAAAGATAATAGGATATCAGAGTTACTAATCATACTTCTTACTATGTCCATCAATGTTCGATTCCTTCTTTCAACTGTACCATTTTGTGAAAGTGAGTCAAGCATTGAGTATTATGCCATAATACTTTGTTCCTCAAGGAACCATGCAAATGGCCTTGGGAACTATCCCTTTTCAGCATACCTTCCATAAAATTCACTACCTCAATCTGACATTACAATCTTAATTTGTTTGCCAAATTGTTTCTTTACGTCTGCTTTATAGACACTAAAAACATATGATGCTACACTGTTGTCATAAAGAAAATAGAGATAAATATATCGTGAATAGTCATCAATAAAGATAATAAAATATTTGTGACTACTAAAGCACACACTATAAGTCCTAAAATATTAATGTGTATGATTTCTAATATATCAAAACTTTTTCTAGTACCTTTCTTAGATTTATTATTTTGCTTTTCATTAATGTAACATAAACAAATACCAAAATTAGTAAAGTTAAAGACCTCAAGGACTCCATCATGTACTAATATCTTAATTCCGTTAATAGAAATATGACCTAATCATCTATGCCATTACATGGAGAATTTCTTATTTATAGCAGAATGCTTAATGCCAATATTATTACCTTATAGAGTTGTAAGGCTACAATCAATGATAAAATTTAAATGAAATTTAAATAATCCATCATCGATAATACATTACCAATTAGAACATTATTTTTATATAAATGTAAGGTATTACCAATGAAACTAAAACTAAAACCATAAGGTAAAAATCTAGAAATTGAAATAAGGTTTCTAAAAAAAGATGGAACATAAAAGGTTCTTTCAAGGTATAATACAAAGTCAAAATCAAGAACAAGTCTATAAATTTCAATCGCCTTTACATATAAATGCATCTTGTTTCCTGAATAGATGGAACATTTACTTTGGTCAGTTTCTTATAGTTTAGGGAGCCATGCATGGTATTGACAACATAGATTGTAAAACTAAAATCAATCCACTAACTGTTATATGAAACATGAACCGTATTAGATTCAAAATACACTAAAGAGATGATATTACTTTTCTTTTCAAGCTAATACTTGAATTTGGGACGAGCCTTCCTTATTTGTCCTTTTTTCTTACAGAAAAAACATTTGACATTACCCTAATTAACTTGATTAAGAGCACTTTACCATTTCTTTTCTAAGATGATTTCTTGTAATGAGTCTAAATATACACTTTCAATCCTTTCTTGATTCAGTCTCTCTTCCTTTTGTACATACATAGTCAAAAGTTCTTTAATTGAACATTTCTCCTTACATGTGTTGTAAAATATCTTAAAAAGTTAAAAATAAGAAGGAAAAGAGTTAAGGATGATGTGAATTAAAAACAACTCAAAAATATCAATCTCTAAAGATTTTAGTAGAGACTCTATATCTTGCATCTTCATAATAAGCTCATGCACACCATTAGTGCCATTAAGCCTCATAGAACACAATTTTGTTATCAAAGTGTTTGCTAATGCCTTGAAAAAAATTTCAAACTTATCTAAATAGCTTTGAGTATTCATTTTACTTTAGCACATTCAAGGATAGGTCCACGGATGCTTTGCCAATATAAAACTTAACAAACATTAAACTCAAATGATTGGGTCACTCCTAAAGATCAAATAATGTTTTCTCGACTTGAGTGCTTGATTCTGTAGACTTTGGTGGTTCATCTTCTCAAAGTGTTAAATCAATGTCCATGCACTCCAACACGAAGACAATTTTCTCCTTCCAATCAGAATAGTTATCACCACTCAGAAAAATAATGTTTGAGAAATCAAAATTTGGGACAAATAAAATTTGAACTATTGTAAAAGTAAACAACAAGTTTACTACACATGCATTGATACTAAATATAGAATATTTACCCATATAAATTATTTGAAACAAATAAATTAACACTTCATTATAATCTTTCTTGTGGGCTTAAATTATAACACACAGATGATTTCATTATTTTATGATGGGACTAACTCAGGATCTAGAAATAATTATTGAAGGCCTGTAGGCAATTAAAATTCAAATTTATCAATGTTAGTATTACATCATAATTACTTAATTATAATAATTATCATGTGGGGTTGAGTTATTATATATCTATGATTAATTAAAATTATTGATTTCATTAACTTCATGTGACTAAACTTAATGTCACTTGACATTTTGTAATTAAAAATGTTGTGGTTATTACTTAATTCTCAAATGTCAACTCAAATATGACAAAAAAGTTAATCACTTGAACTCTTTCCCAATAATCAATTCTTTATATTTAGAAATATCAAATATATGCATATGAAATTAAGTATGCATTCAATGCTAAATAAATATGAAGGATTAACTAAATAACAAAATTAAAAATTAACTTTACAAATAAATACCACAAAACGTCTAGTTAACCAACTATAAATATAATTGTAATTTCAAATTTACAAAAGTACAATTAGCCTAGTTAGCTAAAAGGTACCTTTAGTCCAAAAGGGTACGGGTCCATATCCTACATTTGTGACTTCTGTCTTATTTTGTAACTAAAAAAAACCATTGCCCTGTTAATTGATTTGAAATTTTGTATGAATGATTGAATGTAGCAAGAAACCCCAAAAATTTACTATATATATTTTCACTTTTCAAATTGAAATTTTTTAACAATTTCAACAAAAAGCAAACACCCTATTTGCTTTTATTCCTTCATCTATTTGGTCTAATGATATTATTTTTCTCATGGAAAACATGAATATCATTATTTTGTATGATGCATTTAATGAAATTTCAAGTTGAAATTTCTATGGAATCAAAAAAATTAGACTAAAAGCATGACTCTGATACCAAATGTAAGTTATAAATTTGCATAAATGCAATAAAATAAAAGCAAAAGTCTAAAGAATATATCTCTAACTATAGTAATCGAATTTCTCAAAAACTTAGAGTTTGTTTGATAATAATTTTAAAAAATTATTTTCTATTTTTTTAAAAAATAAAACAAAAAAACTTGTTTGATAAATATACTTTTGTTACATGTTTTAAATAATTGTTTTTAAAATATTGTTTTAAAAACAAGAAAACAGGAACAATGTGAACCTATTTTGGGTTCTCAAAAGAACAAATAGGCGGAGAACACTTTGCAAAAACAATTTTCATTAATGGCATGTTGGTAATTAAAAACAACATTTATTTTTTAAAAAAGTAAAAAAAAGAAAAGCATTCTGCTAGAAAAAGGAAGGAAGCAGTAGAACACACATCACTCTCTCCACTTTAGATAAAGGAAGGAAACAACATAACAAAAAAAATACGTGTATAAGGAAGAGACCATCGAAGGTGTCACGGCCCCAAATGATGGAACACATGACCGGTACGGCATAAGGGTTTCCACCTAGCCGCAAGCCTAACACATAGCATGCACAAACATCCAGCACACAATCCAGAGTACATAATAAATATAACTGGCCACATATGCCACATCCAATATCAGAAAATACTGTATATATATATATATATCTCAGGAATCCAACATCTGGGATTCAACTTGGCCCATGGCCTCATAATAATCATGTGATTCAACTTGGCCCAAGGCCTCATAATACCAACATCGTTGTAAAATATATAAAAATCATTTTTTTCAAACAACACATCAAAGTACACAAGAAGCGAGGATTCTGCCTGTAAGTTCATGGAGATACACTAGACATAACTAAACTAAACAAACAATACATAAGAGCCTTGCCCAAACTGGGGCTCACCAACACTATCTTCAGCCTCCTACGAAACTGTAGCTGGATCAAAGTCTCTTTGACTATCTGTGGGGAGGAAACAGAAGAGGGGTGAGATGACCACATCTCAGTGAATGGATAAATCATACTATAACTGAAACAGGGCAAACCAAGCACGAGTATTTCGCAATGAGTTTAATAATTGCAACATTAAGCATTTAACCAAATTTATTGAAAGAAAAGCTAAACAATTCAAATGTATGTTCAAAACATGAAACATGATTAAATCATTAACAGTATAGCAAATCAATTATGCATGGTAAGTAATAAATGAAGTTATTTATGCAATAACAATGATGAATGAGATTATTTAGAAATATTTAATCTTTAAGAAAAATGCACTAGTATATTGGAGGTCTTTCCTAACAGATCTATCATCTCCCCCAAGCACACAGCAAGGGTAGGGTAATCACTGTAGGCGTAGACATAAGTCCACCCTAATTTCCCCCAAGCACATAGCAAGGGTATGGCAATCACTGTAGGTGTAGACATAAGTCCACCCTAAATCCCTGTGTCTTAGGCAGTCACATGCCCGTCACAGTATCTTAGGCCGAAACCTTAACATGATCATGGTGCACCAGGGCTAGCACTACCTGCAGCTAGCTAACAGTGATCTAAAAGGGTCCCTCCAATAGAAAACATTTGAAATAGGCTATTCAAAGAATTTAAAGTAAATTATTTCAATAACATTACAATAAAGCTATAATTCTCCATCTAACTCTTTTCATGCATAAAATCCCGTTCTAAAATATATCTCATCCATGAATTCCCATGGAGACCTTTATAATCATAAACTTTCCCTTTTAAACATAAATCGTCCGTAGACGTCACATAGATGCTCATCATGCATCAAATCATTTCATAGCTAACTTAGTTTATTTCTATGACTAAGTTCGCATTTCTATAAATCTAGCTCAAATGGAGAATTATTAGTCTAGATGCTTGCCCTGCATACCTAGGGTTTAACTAGGATTGAACTCATGGTTGGAACATATTGGTTTTCAAAGCGGTAAACAATTTAGCATACATTCCAACTAGTTAAAATCATATGAAAGATTTATAAACTGATTTCGTAAAAACAAATGCGCTATAGTATGAAAAACCCACTCACCTTACTAGGAGTCAAACAACGAGAATTTGACCTCGTAGTGGCTCAATAACCTAGAAAACATAGATATAATATGAAAATTAGATAAATCCTAAAAGTCACTATTCATGCCGGAAAACACTATTCACTCGCCGGAAAACACTATTCATGCCGAAACCTAAAAACCCTATATTCTAGCATAAAAACTAATTCTAAGACTATCTACGAAAAGAATTTCGGTAAAAACGAAGCCTAAAACGCAATTGGACGGAGATTTACCTTTGGAGGTACTATTCACGCAATTTTTCCGGCAACCTTCCGGCGAAATTGATCGGTGGGTTTTGAAGTACTCGTTGCCACGAGTCCAACGGTCCAGACGGTTCGTCAATCGGAGGTCCGTAGCTCCAGATATGAGAGTTTGAAAATCGAAGGGAAAATGAAAATGGGGGCTGCGCGTTTTTTTTTTCTTCTCTGGTTACGGGATGCTGCAAATATACGCTGGTGCTACAGTAAAATGCTACAGTATATATATATTTTTTAATATAATAATAATTATTAAATAATTAATAATATGATTTTCTTTTATAAAAATTCATAAAAATTCCATTTTTCATCATAAAATATCCCAAAAATTTCTAAAAATTTCTTTTCTCATAAATCTTTAGTTAACCTCTTAAATCATAATTTTTTCTTGATAAAAATCATAATAAAACAAATTTAAAAACAAATATCTTTATTTATATTAAAAGAAAGAATTTTCTAAAAATACCATAAAAATTCATTAGAGGCCGATATAATTATTTTAAGCAATACAATATTTCTTTTACTTAAAAGTCCACTTACTTTTAGCAAATCATAACCATTTTTAAGCAAATAAAAATATATTTGCTTATAGCGCGCCAAAACATAAATTCTCATATTTTTTTAAAATTATTTCATCCATGTAATAAATATACATATTTTCTACGGTTCTTATCTCTATTGTCAAAATTCTCTCTTTTATTCTAAATTTCCTTTAATTGGAATTTTCGTTAAATTTTACGGTTATTACATTCTTCCTCCCTTAAAGAAATTCGGTCCCCGAATTTCATCACCATAGTGGCAGATAAATACTAATCTCATTGTTTAAACAAATGCAGATATCTAGCGCGTATATCCTCCTCTCTTTCCCAAGTAGTTTTCTCAGAAGAATAATTTTTTCATATAACTTTTACTGTAGGTATTTCTTTTAACCATAACTTCTTTACTTGTCAGTCCACTATTGCTACTGGTTGTTCCTCTTAGGTTAAATCTTTCTGTAACTGAATCTATGGACACTGTATAACATGTGTAGAATCCGGTAAATATTTCCGTAGTATAGACACATGAAAAAAACTGGATAAACATTATCCAATGCAAGTGGTAGACCGATCCTATCAAGAATTTCAAATGGTTCTATATACCGAGAGTGTAACTTTCCTTTCTTTCCAAATCTCATTACCTCTTTCATTGGTGAGTCCTTCAAGAATATGTGATCACCAATTGATAATTCCTAGTGCTCAACATTCATAGTCCTTATAAACTTTTGACTTGTATTGAGTTACTTGTATTTCTTTTTCTAATCAATTTTCACTTTTTTTCAATAACATCTTATAATAAATCTAACTCCACTGAGTCATTTAACAAAACATTTGTAACACCTCTTACATAAGGCTTAAATCTTTTAATATCATTTTATTATAGACAGATTCTGCTAAGGAATCTCTCACCAATCTAAAAAACAAACATATGCTTGAAGCATGCTCTCCAAGCTAGCATCATCAATTTAGATAAGTCATATTCTATCTATTGCATGTTATTCCAAACTAGATTTTCAAAGTTTAACTTTTCTCAATTCACTCACATATTAAGAAACCTATGATGTTCATGTAAAACTTTAAATGATGCCATTGTATATTGGCATGATAATTACTGCTATGATTAAGTTCAACTAAGGACAATTAATTTCTTCCAACTTTTACCACAATAATATAAAGATACTTAAAGCATAACTTCTAATGTATAAACACATCATTTAAATTTAGTATTAGTCATATTATAATCTAATAAAGATCCTTAGACTTCCTGAATAACTCTCTTGAGATAATATATTCAATTCGTATTTGCCAACATATCGGCCAATGAAAAATTTAACTTGTATCTTCTTTTTACCATTATACTAGTACCATTTTTATCTCAGTATATCCTTATTATCTCGGTTTATCCATATTTACAATTTATAGCTTCTTCTGAAATCTCTTTTCTTAACAATTATTTATACGTAAATTTTCAAATCTCAACATGATTTACATTCTAGATACTAGTCTCAATTTAGCAAAGTATAAATTCTTAACACAAATATCTTAATTACTTACATTATTCTCAGAGATGATTCTAAAAATATTTTCCATGTTTTCAAATTAAAAATTTCAAGATTAACTTAAATCTTATTTTCCATACTTTATTCTTCAAAAACTTTAACACCGTTAATTCCTTTAATTATATTCGTCAAAGCACCATTACATCATCATCCATCTATTCTTTTCAAAATCTCTATTACTTTAATCTACTAATCAGTTGAACACCATAATAACTGAATTCCAAAAATTAGAGATTAACCCTCCTTATAATAAGGAAAAAGAATCTTGCATTTAATGCCAAATATAATGTAAGACAAAGCAGCAGAAACTGCGAAACACGTAATAGAGCATGGTGCCAAAAAAGGAAGTCGAAGTTTGGACAAAACATTGACAGGAAATTAAAATCGGTGGCCGTAATTCTTGAAAATCTGTAAACAAAATCTAGCTGCTATTTCGACGAAAATCGGTGGCCGCAATCGGTGGCCGCAAATTTTGAATATATGTGCCAAAATTTAATTCAAAGATATTGTTATTCGGCGGAAGCATATCATATGGAAAAGCAATATTTCCGAGCCTATAAAGTCTGTGAATAACAAGAGCACATAGTTAACTAGTAGGATGCAGTTGGTTGCTTTAAAATATATAATCAATCAACTGTAAATAACCAGTCCAAATTAAAATTTCTCAAAATAGCTAGTCAACTTATAAACCAATAGTCGACTGGTAAAAACATTGAGAAAACAAAATAAACCATTTGATTGTTCCTCTTCAACAATTAATTGGTTTGCATTTTCACTCTTTTTCTTTTTCTTCTTTTTTACAATGACGGCTATCACCTACAACCTTTCAAGACATCAATGCTTCATCAAAGACAACAAGAAAAAGACAGATTTCTAGTGATATCTTATCTTATACTCTTTATGTGCTTAATATGGGTCATAGTCATAACTACTGTACATATACATGCTTGCCGTTTTTTTTTTTACCTTTAATTTAGCTGATATCCATCAATCACTCACATAGCTATTCTAATAATATCCGGCCTATTCGCATAGCTATTATAAATATGCCCTTTTCTGAGTTCAATAAATGCTTACATTAATATCTTTATCTTCATACTCAGAGTTAAGGTGATAGAAATTATGGAGGGAACCGCATTCCATCAGTTTCGAAATATCTGTGTCTTTTGTGGTTCCAGTCCTGGAAAAGATGGGGAGTATGTTAAAGCAGCACAAAATCTGGGTATGGTGCTGGCCAGAAGAAAAATTCATCTAGTCTATGGTGGAGGTAACTGTGGGTTAATGGGGTGTGTGGCTACAGCTGCACATGTAGGAGGATGCCAAGTTCTAGGTATTATTCCTACAGCTCTAGCTGCATCCAGCAACATAGGAAAAACAATTGGGGAAGAATATAGAGTAGCTTCCATGCATGAACGCATGGCTAGAATGATGAGTAATGCTGACGCCTTCATTGCCTTACCAGGTGGTTTTGATACTTTAGAGGAGATTTTCCAAATAGTCTCTTGGGCACAACTGAATATGCATCACAAACCAATAGGTTTGTCAAATGTTAATCACTTCTTTGATGGTTTGTTGTCTTTTCTAGATCAAACTGTGGAACCGAAGTTTATCCCACACTCAGCACGACGAATTCTTATCTCAGCTTCAAATGCTGAGGAATTGATTGATGCCTTACAAGCATATGTTCATGTACCTGATTCAACTATAGCTCGAATAGAATGGACAACTGACAACAGCAAAAAGCGCAAATTGGACTTGGATCTTAATCTGTAACTGTAGCAAGATGTGGACATTGCTGTACCACTTTTACCTTCTTAGAGTTATCTTGGATACCATCTTGCTAGCCACATACCTTAAGAAAGTACTATTACTAAGTCAAAATTCATATTTTTAGAACTTGGCATATAGCTGATACTCCCTTGGAGTTTGTAATACTAGCTTTAAATATTGCTTATAATCCTCTGAACTCTTGAAATATTCTAGTATATTATCAATAAATATAATAACAACTTGATTTAGGGATGGCTTAATTACTTATTCATTAACTCTATGAATGTAGCTGGGGCATTTGTCAATCCAAATGACATAACTATAAACTCATAGTGTCCATGCCAAATCCTGAACTTTTTTTTTTTAATATCCTTTTCTCTTATCCTTAATTGATGATATCTAAATATCAAATCAAATTAATTTTTTTTTTACAAAAAAAAATGTTGAGCACTTTCTAACTGATCAAATAGATTATCTATACGAGGTAATGAGTATTTATTCCACATTCTCACTTTATTCAACTGTTTATAATCTATGTATAGTTATAGTGATCCATATACTGGAGCACTCCAAATAAAACTACTAGGGCTTTTAAATCCCTTGTCTAACATGTCTTGTAACTATCTTTTTTTTTCAGTTCTTTAAGTTCAGTGGGTGCCATTCTATATGAAAATATAGACGCTGGCCAGGAAATAAATCAATACCAAACTCTATTTATTATTTCGGGGTAATCCTGACAATTCCTCAGGAATTATATTAGAAAATTCTCTAATCACTGGAACTTGATTTACAAAGGTATACCTTATATCAGCATCTCTCACCACTGCCAACTATCCTTGGCACCTTTTTGTAATCACTTATGGACTGCTAAAGCAGAGATTAGGTTACTGGGTATCTCACTAAGATTTCTTTGTATCAAGAGAAAAATATTCTCCAAGAATATTGAATTTAATCACCTTCTAGTGACATTTCAAAATGACATGACATAATGCCAACTAATTCATTCTCAATATCACATCACACTCTACCTATCTAGACAACTGAGTACAACAGATGTCACATTCAGAAACCATCATACCAGAGTTTGACCTCTTCCGTACCTTGGTGGTATAGGATTTGCCTAAACTCAGCATTCCGCTGAGGTTTGCCCTACTACCATTCAAGAGGACACGCGGAGAGACTCTGTATGGATCTTTTCCCAAGCACATAGCAAGGGAAAGCAAATAACATCTCATATAACTGGCATCTCGCTATAAAACAAAGATAGCCCAACCGTTACTTAACCATGACAACATAGCATACTATAAACTGGCTTACTTAAACAAAAAGACAACATCCTATCGAACCACTTTAGCAGCACCGTGAGTATAAGCATGTCCGGATTCATACCCATACTCAAAGTCCTACCTAAAGGTCCGTTACTCCATGAACACAGGGAAACCTAATGCTCTGATACCACTCTGTCACGGCCCCAAATGATGGAACACATGACCGGCACGGCATAAGGGTTTCCACCTAGCCGCAAGCCTAACACATAGCATGCACAAACATCCAGCACACAATCCAGAGTACATAATAAATATAACTGGCCACATATGCCACATCCAATATCAGAAAATACTGTATATATATATATATATATCTCAGGAATCCAACATCTGGGATTCAACTTGGCCCATGGCCTCATAATAATCATGTGATTCAACTTGGCCCAAGGCCTCATAATACCAACATCGTTGTAAAATATATAAAAATCATTTTTTTCAAACAACACATCAAAGTACACAAGAAGCGAGGATCCTGCCTGTAAGTTCATGGAGATACACTAGACATAACTAAACTAAACAAACAATACATAAGAGCCTTGCCCAAACTAGGGCTCACCAACACTATCTTCAGCCTCCTACGAAACTGTAGCTGGATCAAAGTCTCTTTGACTATCTGTGGGGAGGAAACAGAAGAGGGGTGAGATGACCACATCTCAGTGAATGGATAAATCATACTATAACTGAAACAGGGCAAACCAAGCACGAGTATTTCGCAATGAGTTTAATAATTGCAACATTAAGCATTTAACCAAATTTATTGAAAGAAAAGCTAAACAATTCAAATGTATGTTCAAAACATGAAACATGATTAAATCATTAACAGTATAGCAAATCAATTATGCATGGTAAGTAATAAATGAAGTTATTTATGCAATAACAATGATGAATGAGATTATTTAGAAATATTTAATCTTTAAGAAAAATGCACTAGTATATTGGAGGTCTTTCCTAACAGATCTATCATCTCCCCCAAGCACACAGCAAGGGTAGGGTAATCACTGTAGGCGTAGACATAAGTCCACCCTAATTTCCCCCAAGCACATAGCAAGGGTATGGCAATCACTGTAGGTGTAGACATAAGTCCACCCTAAATCCCTGTGTCTTAGGCAGTCACATGCCCGTCACAGTATCCTAGGCCGAAGCCTTAATATGATCATGGTGCACCAGGGCTAGCACTACCTGCGGCTAGCTAACAGTGATCTAAAAGGGTCCCTCCAATAGAAAACATTTGAAATAGGCTATTCAAAGAATTTAAAGTAAATTATTTCAATAACATTACAATAAAGCTATAATTCTCCATCTAACTCTTTTCATGCATAAAATCCCGTTCTAAAATATATCTCATCCATGAATTCCCATGGAGACCTTTATAATCATAAACTTTCCCTTTTAAACATAAATCGTCCGTAGACGTCACATAGATGCTCATCATGCATCAAATCATTTCATAGCTAACTTAGTTTATTTCTATGACTAAGTTCGCATTTCTATAAATCTAGCTCAAATGGAGAATTATTAGTCTAGATGCTTGCCCTGCATACCTAGGGTTTAACTAGGATTGAACTCATGGTTGGAACATATTGGTTTTCAAAGCGGTAAACAATTTAGCATACATTCCAACTAGTTAAAATCATATGAAAGATTTATAAACTGATTTCGTAAAAACAAATGCGCTATAGTATGAAAAACCCACTCACCTTACTAGGAGTCAAACAACGAGAATTTGACCTCGTAGTGGCTCAATAACCTAGAAAACATAGATATAATATGAAAATTAGATAAATCCTAAAAGTCACTATTCATGCCGGAAAACACTATTCACTCGCCGGAAAACACTATTCATGCCGAAACCTAAAAACCCTATATTCTAGCATAAAAACTAATTCTAAGACTATCTACGAAAAGAATTTCGGTAAAAACGAAGCCTAAAACGCAATTGGACGGAGATTTACCTTTGGAGGTACTATTCACGCAATTTTTCCGGCAACCTTCCGGCGAAATTGATCGGTGGGTTTTGAAGTACTCGTTGCCACGAGTCCAACGGTCCAGACGGTTCGTCAATCGGAGGTCCGTAGCTCCAGATATGAGAGTTTGAAAATCGAAGGGAAAATGAAAATGGGGGCTGCGCGTTTTTTTTTTCTTCTCTAGTTACGGGATGCTGCAAATATACGCTGGTGCTACAGTAAAATGCTACAGTATATTTTTTTTTAATATAATAATAATTATTAAATAATTAATAATATGATTTTCTTTTATAAAAATTCATAAAAATTCCATTTTTCATCATAAAATATCCCAAAAATTTCTAAAAATTTCTTTTCTCATAAATCTTTAGTTAACCTCTTAAATCATAATTTTTTCTTGATAAAAATCATAATAAAACAAATTTTAAAACAAATATCTTTATTCATATTAAAAGAAAGAATATTTCTAAAAATACCATAAAAATTCATTAGAGGCCGATATAATTATTTTAAGCAATACAATATTTCTTTTACTTAAAAGTCCACTTACTTTTAGCAAATCATAACCATTTTTAAGCAAATAAAAATATATTTGCTTATAGCGCGCCAAAACATAAATTCTCATATTTTTTTAAAATTATTTCGTCCATGTAATAAATATACATATTTTCTACGGTTCTTATCTCTATTGTCAAAATTCTCTCTTTTATTCTAAATTTCCTTTAATTGGAATTTTCGTTAAATTTTACGGTTATTACAGAAGGTGCAAGAGAAAGTTTTGGGAAGCAGAGAAAGGGGTTCAAATTTCTTTTTCCTTTTCCTCTTTTTCTATGATTTTTCTATTATGGCTTCTGAATTTTTTTTTTTTGTATTTGGTTTCTTGTTAAGTTCAACCCTCTATCTCTCTCATTCAATTTCTCTCTTTAAAAAATTCGGATTTGGCCATGGCTCTGTCAATGTAAGTAATGTATCTTTTCTTCTATTTCCTTTCAAATTCTCCTCCCTTATTGACCTAGATGATTATGGATTCTGATTTACTCTCTGTAGATATTATTTCTCTCTATAGGTTATGAGTTTCTCTCTCTAAAACAGGGGGTTAGTTATGGATAATTGATTTTCTACTCTCTCTTGTTATATTTGTTACGTTCAATTTTTATATCACGTTCCTCTATACAATTCATTACTGTAATATCTCGTAATTTTTATTTTTAAATAATAATATTTTGTTATAAAAAAATATATTTTTATTATTTTTAAAATGATTATGTTTTGCTAAAAGCAAGTATATTTTTAATTAAAATAATTATTTTTTTGCTCAAAATAATTATATTGTCATCTAATAAATTTTTGTTTTATTTTTAAAAAATTTCTTTCTTTTATTATGCATAAAGATATTTATTTTGTGATTTGTTTTATTAAAATTTTATCAAGAAAAGTCATGATTTAAGAGTGCAACTAAATTTTTGCAATAATATAAATTTTTGGGATATTTTAGGATGAAAAACAATAATTATATGTATATAATTGTTGATGTGTGTTTTACCAATTACCGCAAGCGCATGGCGTAACTGTAGCTAGTCCGATTAGTACGGGTCGTATCTCACAAAGAACAATGTCAATTACTAGAATTTCACAAAAGATGATATCTAAATCGATGCAATTCGTTTAGAAAGTGTCACAATTAAATAGAGAAAAATAACCAATTAAACAAAACCTAGGGTTAGGGTTCACCACACTTGTGATACTCAAAAACTAGTATTTACCTCTAATTGCAATTATCTAGATTATTGGGGATGGTTTAACCTTAATTAATTAGCAATCTCTTTCAAGCATGACCAATCGTACCTAGGTTGATCTAATTGCCTATTTTCGTGGTTCTTAGTTCAACCTAAGTCCATTAAGCTTTATGCCAGAATACAATTAATCGGTTTTCTCATGCCCACTAATTGATTCAATCCTAGAGTATCTTAAACTACTTTCGTGATTAAGATATCCCTTGTCACGGCCCCAAATGATGGAACACATGACCGGCACGGCATAAGGGTTTCCCCCTAGCCGCAAGCCTAACACATAGCATGCACAAACATCCAGCACACAATCCAGAGTACATAATAAATATAACTGGCCACATATGCCACATCCAATATCAAAAAATACTGTATCTTTATATATATATATATATATATATATATATATATATATATATATCTCATGAATCCAACATCTGGGATTCAACTTGGCCCATGGCCTCGTAATATTTACATCATTATAAAACATAAAACCATTTTTCCAAACAACACATCAAAATACGCAAGAAGCGAGGATCCTGCCTGTATGTTCATGGAGATACTCTAGACCTAACTAAACTAAATAAACAATACAAAAGAGCCTTGCCCAAACTGGGGCTCACCAACACTATCTTCAGCCTCCTACGAAGCTGTAGCTGGATCAAAGTCTCTTTGACTATCTGTGGGGAGGAAACCAAAGAGGGGTGAGATTACCACATCTCAGTGAATGAGTAAATCATACTATAACTGAAACAGGGCAAACCAAGCACGAGTGTTTCGCAATGGGTTTAATAATTGAAATCCAAATGTAAAGATAACAATAGAAACATTAGGCATTTAACCATAATTTATTGAAAGAATGCTAAACAGTTCAAATGTATATTCAAAAGATAAAACATGATTAAATCAATAACCGTAAGCAAATCAATTATGCATGGTAAGTAATAAATGAAGATATTTATGCAATAACAATGATGAATGCGCTTGTTTAGAAATATTTAATCTTTAAGAAAAATGCATCAGTTTATTGGAGGTCTTTCCTAACAGATCTATCATCTCCCCCAAGCACACAGCAAGGGTAGGGTAATCACTGTAGGCGTAGACATAAGTCCACCCTAAATCCCCCAAGCACACAGCAAGGGTATGGTAATCACTGTAGGCGTAGACATAAGTCCACCCTAAATCCCCCAAGCACACAGCAAGGGTATGGTAATCACTGTAGGCGTAGACAAAAGTCCACCCTAAATCCCTGTGTCTTAGGCAGTCATATGCCCGTCACAGTATCCTAGGCCGAAGCCTTCGTATGACCATGGTGCACCAGGGCTAGCACTACCTGTGGCTAGCTAACAGTGATCTAAAAGGGTCCCTCCAATAGAAAACATTTGAAATATGCTATTCAAAGAGTTTAAAGTAAAACATTTCAATAACATTACAATAAAGCTATAATTCTCCATCTAGCTCTTTTCATGCATAAAACTCCGTTCAAAAATATGTTTCATCCATGTATTCCCATGGAGACCTTTATCATCATAAACTTTCCCTTTAAACATAGATCGTCCGTAGACGTCGTATAGATGCTCATCATGCATCAAATCATTTTAAACATAGATCGTCCGTAGACGTCGTATAAATGCTCATCATGCATCAAATCATTTCATGGCCAACTTAGTTCATTTCTATGACTAAGTTCGCATTTCTATAAATCTAGCTCAAATGGAGAATTATCAGTCTAGATGTTTGCCCTGCATACCTAGGGTTCAACTAGGATTGAAATTTATAATTTCTAACATGGTTGGAACATATTGGTTTTCAAAGCGGTAAAACAACTTAGCATACATTCCAACTAGTTAAAATCATACGAGAGAATTATAAACTGAATTCATAAAACATGCGCTATAGTATGAAAAACCCACTCACAGGTAAGGGCTCCAGATTGGACAGCCCTAAAATTCTAGTTCCTGGTTTGAATTCGGTAAAACAGACCCCAAAATCGAGTCCGGAAGGTCCAAAAGCCTAAAATGAGCTTGGTTACTATTCACCGCCACTATTCACTGCCGAAAAACACTATTCACTGTCACAAAAATTTTACCGAATCAACAAAACAATTTCATATCCTAATATTTATCTAATTTCTGAATCCATCTACGGAGTCAGATTTCTAATTAGAAGTCCCTAAGTAAGGTTTTTTAGAACTTACCTTTTACCGAGATTTTTTACTTCAGATCTACGGCGATTCAACGGTTGATTTCAAAAACTGATCGGTCAAAACTGAAGTACTCTTCGTCCTGAATACAATAATACGTTCAGTTTTGAGATTGGAAGCCCTTAAGCACTCCAAATCGAAAGATAAAATTTGAGATTACTATTCACTCACTATGCATGCACTATTCCTTTCTTTTTTTTCCTTTCTTTTTTCTTCTGAAATCCTCCGCCCCCGGTTTTTGTTTATCAACTTTCGTTTTCGTTTTTTTTTATAATAATAATAATTATTAAATAATTAATATTAGGATTTTATTTTATAAAAATTCATATAAATTCCATTTTTCATCATAAAATATCCCAAAAATTTCTAAAAATTTCCTTTCTCCTAAACCTTTAGTTAAACTCTTAAATCATGATTTTTCTTGATAAAAATCATATTAAAACAAATTTCAAAACAAATATCTTTATTCATATTTAAAAAAAGAATATTTCTAAAAATACCATAAAAATTTAATAGAGGCCGGTCTAATTATTTTAAGTAATACAATATTTCTTTTACTTAAAAGTCCACTTAATTTTAGCAAATCATAACCATTTTTAAGCAAATAAAAATATATTTGCTTATAGCGCGCCAAAAACATAAATTCTCATATATATATTTTTTAAATTCTTTAATCCATGTAATAAATATACATATTTTCTACGGTTCTTATCTCTATTGTCAAAATTCTCTCTTTTATTCTAAATTTCCTTTAATTTGAATTTTCGTTAAATTTTACGGTTATTATATTCTTCCCCCCTTAAAGAAATTCGGTCCCCGAATTTCATCACCACAGTTGCAGATAAACACTAACCTTGTTGTTCAAACAAGTACAGATATCTGACACATATATCATCTTTCCTTTTCTAAGTAGCTTCCTCAGAAGAGTGATTTTTCCATATCACCTTTACTGTAGATATTTTTTTTTAACCGTAACTTCTTTACTTGTCTGTCCACTATTGCTATTGGTTGTTCCTCATAGGTTAAATCTTTCTGTAACTGAATCTATAGACACTGTATAACATGTGTAGAATCCGGTAAATATTTCCTTAACATAGACACCTGTAAAACTGGATGGACATTACCTAATTTAGGAGGTAAAGCCAAACAATAAACCACTGAACCGATCTTATCAAGAATTTCAAATAGTTCTATATACCGAGGGTGTAACTTTCCTTTCTTTTCAAATCTCATTACCTCTTTCATTGGTGAGTCCTGAAAGAATATGTGATCACCAACTGATAATTCCTAGTGCTCAACATTCATGGTCCTTATAGACTTTTGACTAGTATTGAGTTACTTGTATTTTTTTTTTAATCAATTTCACTTTATCAATGACATCTTATAATAAATCTAACTGAACTGAATCATTTAACAGAACATTTGTAACACCTCTTACATAAGGTTTAAATCTTCTAATATCATTTTATTATAGACAAATTCTGTTAAGAAATCTCCTACCTATCTCAAAAACATATGCTTAAAGCATGTTCTTCAAACTAGCATCATCAATTTAGATAATTCATATGCTATCTATTGCATGTTATTCCAACTTAGATTTTCCAAAGTTTAACTTTTCTCAATTCACTCACATATTAAGAAACCTATGACGTTCAAGTGATGCCATTGTATATTGGCATTATAATTACTGCTATGAGCAAGTTCAACTAAGGACAATTAATTGCTCCCAACTTTCACCATAATAATATAAAGATACTTAAAACATAACTTCTAATGTATAAATACATCATGTAAATTTAGTATCAGTCATACTATGATCTAATAAAGAACCTTAGACTTCCTGAATAACTCTCTTGAGATAATATATTCAATTCGTACTTGCCAACATACCTGGCAATGAAAAATTTCACTATATCCTTATTACCTCGGGTAATCTATATTCACAATCTATGGCTTTTTCTGAAATCTTCTTTCTCAACAATTATTCATACATGAATTTTCAATCTCAACATAATTTACATTCCAAACACTAGACTCAGTTTAGCATGGTATAAATCCTTAACATAAATATCCTAATCACTTCATTATTCTCAGAGATGATTCTCAAAATATTCTTCATATGTCCAAATTAAAAATTTCTAGATTAACTTAAATCTTACTTTCCATATTTTATTCCTCAGAAACTTCAACACCGTTAATTCCTTTAATGAGTCACTATTGAGGTGATCAAGCCCAACAGTGGATTAAAACCTTACAGTAGCAATCACACCACCAAAACATATAGTTAGGAAACACTAGTAATTTCCTAATCATAAATTCATGCGACCCTACAAAAACACCACACACCCATTCGGGTCCTCCATAAGTCGGTCATAGGCGACCATGTGGCAGGAATAGCTCTTTCAAAAGAGGAGGATTCCCTCGCATGCCCCATTCAAGGGACTATATGCCACAACTGAATAGTCTGAGTCTATTCGTCAAAGCACCATTAGATCATCATCCATCTATTCCTTTCAAAATTCCTATTACTTTAATCTACTAATCAGTTGAACACCATAATAACTGAGTTCCAAAGATTAGCAATTATTTTTCCTTGCAATGAGGGAAAACAACCTTGCATTTAATGCCAACCGTTAATGAGGGAGAATGCAGTGAAACAGACGAAAAGCACAATAGAGAATGGTGCCAAAATAGAAAGTCAAAAATTTGGACAAACATTGAAAAGCATTAAAATTGGTGGCCGTAATTCTTGAAAATCTGTAAACAAAATCTAGCTGCTATTTCGGCGAAAATCGGTGGCCGCAATCGGTGGCCGCAAATTTTGAATATATGTACCAAAATTTAATTCAAAGATATTATTATTCGGCGGAAGCATATCATATGGAAAAGAAATATTTCTGAGCCTATAAAGTCTGTGGATAACAAGAGCACATAGTTAACTGGTAGGATGCAGTTGATTGTTTTAAAATATATATAATCAATCAACTGTAAATAATCAGTTCAAATTAAAATTTCTCAAAATAGCTAGTCGACTTATAAACCAATAGTCGACTGGTAAAAACATTGAGAAAACAAAATAAACCATGTGATTGTTCCTCTTCAACAATTAATTGGTTTGCGTTTTCACTATCCTTCTTTTTCTTCTTTTTTTTTTTTACAATGACGGATATCACCTACAACCTTTCAAGACATCAATACTTATCAAAGACAACAAGAAAAAGACAGATTTCTGGTGATATCTTATCTTATGCTCTTTATGTGCTTAATATGGGTCACAGTCATAACTACTGTACATATACTTGCTTGCCATCATTTTTTTAAAAATTTCATCTTCAATTTAGCTGATATCTATAAATCACTCACATAGTTGTTCTAATAATACCCGGCCTATTCGCATAACTATTATAAATATATCGTTCTCTGAGTTCTACATTAGTATCTTTATTCTCATACTCAGAGTTAAGGTAAGAACAATTATGGAGGGAACATCATTCCGTCAGTTTCGAAATATCTGTGTCTTTTGTGGTTCCAGTCCTGGAGAGGACGGAGAATATGTGAAAGCAGCACAAAACCTGGGTATGGTGCTGGCCAGGAGAAAAATTCATCTAGTCTATGGTGGAGGTAACCGTGGGTTAATGGGGTGTGTGGCTACAGCTACACATGCAGGGGGATGCCAAGTTCTAGGTATTATTCCAACAGCTCTAGCTGCATCTAACATCGTAGGAAAGACAATTGGGCATGAGTTTAGGGTTACATCCATGCATGAGCGCATGGCTAGAATGATGAGCAATGCTGACGCCTTCATTGCCTTACCAGGTGGTTTTGGTACTTTAGAGGAGATTTTCCAAATAGTCTCTTGGACACAACTGAATCTGCATCACAAACCAATAGGTTTGTTAAATGTTAATCACTTATTTGATGGTTTGTTATCTTTCCTTGATCATGCTGTGGAACAAAAGTTTATCTCACACTCAGCACGACGAATTCTCATCTTAGCTTCAGATGCTGAGGAGTTGATTGATGCTTTACAAGCATATATTCATATACCTGATCCAATTACAGCTCAAATAGAATGGACAACAGACAACAGCAAAAAGCGCAAATTGGACTTGGAGCTTCATCTGGAACTGTAGCAAGATGTGGACATTGCTGTACCACTTTTACTTTCTTAGGGTTATCTTGGATACCATCTTGCTAGCCACATACCTTAAGAAAGTACTATTACTAAGTCAAAATTTATATTTTGAGAACTTAGCATATAGCTGATACTCCCTTGGAGTTTGTAATACTATCTTTAAATATTGCTTATGAACTTCTGCACTCTTAAAATATTCTAGATTAACAATAATTATAATAACAAATTAATCCAGGGATGGCTTCAATATTTATTTTATTTTTATCAAGTCCAAGAATGCAACTGGGCATTTGTCAATCCAAATGACATAACTATAAACTCATAGTGTCCATGCCGAATCCTGAAAGCAAATTTTTTTTTTTTTTTAAATATCCTCTTCTCTTATCCTTAATTGATGATATATAAATATCAAATCAAGTTAAATTTTTGAAAAATGTTGAGCACTTTCTAACTGATCAAATAGATCATCTATACGAGGTAATGAGTATTTATTCCACATTGTCACTTTATTCAACTGTCTATAATCTATGTATAATCATAGTGATCAATCTTTCTTTTACACAGATAGAACTGGAGCACTCCAAGTAAAATTTCTAGGGCTTTTAAATCCCTTGTCTAACATGTCTTGTAACTACTTCTTTTTCAGTTCTTTAAGTTCAGTAGATACCATTCTATATGGAAATATAGACGCTGGCCAGAAAATAAATCAATAGCAAATTCTATTTATTATTTCGGGGTAATCCTGACAATTCTTCAGGAATTATATCAAAAAATTCTCTAATCACTGGAATTTGATTTACACTGATATACTTTATATCAGCATCCCTCACCACTGCCAACTATCCTTGGCACCTTTTTGTAATCACTTATGGACTGCTAAAGCAGAGATTAGGTTACTGGGTATCTCACTAAGATTTCTTTGTATCAAGAGAAAAATATTCTCCAAGAATATTGAATTTAATCACCTTCTAGTGAAATTTCAAAATGACATGACATAATGCCAACTAATTCATTCTCAATATCACATCACACTCTACCATATCTAGACAACTGAGTACAACAGATGTCACATTCAGAAACCATCATACCAGAGTTTGACCTCTTCCGTACCTTGGTGGTATAGGATTTGCCTAAACTCAGCATTCCGCTGAGGTTTGCCCTACTACCATTCAAGAGGACACGCGGAGAGACTCTGTATGGATCTTTTCCCAAGCACATAGAAAGGGAAAGCAAATAACATCTCATATAACTGGCATCTCGCTATAAAACAAAGATAGCCCAACCGTTACTAAATCATGCCAACATAGCATACTATAAACTGACTTACTTAAACAAAAAGACAACATCCTATCGAACCACTTTAGCAGCACCGTGAGTATAAGCATGTCCGGATTCATACCCATACTCAAAGTCCTACCTAAAGGTCCGTTACTCCATGAACACAGGGAAACCTAATGCTCTGATACTATATTGTCACGGCCCCAAATGATGGAACACATGACCGGCACGGCATAAGGGTTTCCCCCTAGCCGCAAGCCTAACACATAGCATGCACAAACATCCAGCACACAATCCAGAGTACATAATAAATATAACTGGCCACATATGCCACATCCAATATCAGAAAATACTATATCTTTATATATATATATATATATCTCATGAATCCAACATCTGGGATTCAACTTGGCCCATGGCCTCGTAATATTTACATCATTATAAAACATAAAACCATTTTTCCAAACAACACATCAAAATACGCAAGAAGCGATGATCCTGCCTGTATGTTCATGGAGATACTCTAGACATAACTAAACTAAATAAACAATACAAAAGAGCCTTGCCCAAACTGGGGCTCACCAACACTATCTTCAGCCTCCTACGAAGCTGTAGCTGGATCAAAGTCTCTTTGACTATCTGTGGGGAGGAAACAAAAGAGGGATGAGATTACCACATCTCAGTGAATGAGTAAATCATACTATAACTGAAACAGGGCAAACCAAGCACGAGTGTTTCGCAATGGGTTTAATAATTGAAATCCAAATGTAAAGATAACAATAGAAACATTAGGCATTTAACCATAATTTATTGAAAGAATGCTAAACAGTTCAAATGTATATTCAAAAGATAAAACATGATTAAATCAATAACCGTAAGCAAATCAATTATGCATGGTAAGTAATAAATGAAGATATTTATGCAATAACAATGATGAATGCGCTTGTTTAGAAATATTTAATCTTTAAGAAAAATGCATCAGTTTATTGGAGGTCTTTCCTAACAGATCTATCATCTCCCCCAAGCACACAGCAAGGGTAGGGTAATCACTGTAGGCGTAGACATAAGTCCACCCTAAATCCCCCAAGCACACAGCAAGGGTATGGTAATCACTGTAGGCGTAGACATAAGTCCACCCTAAATCCCCCAAGCACACAGCAAGGGTATGGTAATCACTGTAGGCGTAGACAAAAGTCCACCCTAAATCCCTGTGTCTTAGGCAGTCATATGCCCGTCACAGTATCCTAGGCCGAAGCCTTCGTATGACCATGGTGCACCAGGGCTAGCACTACCTGTGGCTAGCTAACAGTGATCTAAAAGGGTCCCTCCAATAGAAAACATTTGAAATATGCTATTCAAAGAGTTTAAAGTAAAACATTTCAATAACATTACAATAAAGCTATAATTCTCCATCTAGCTCTTTTCATGCATAAAACTCCGTTCAAAAATATGTTTCATCCATGTATTCCCATGGAGACCTTTATCATCATAAACTTTCCCTTTAAACATAGATCGTCCGTAGACGTCGTATAGATGCTCATCATGCATCAAATCATTTTAAACATAGATCGTCCGTAGACGTCGTATAAATGCTCATCATGCATCAAATCATTTCATGGCCAACTTAGTTCATTTCTATGACTAAGTTCGCATTTCTATAAATCTAGCTCAAATGGAGAATTATCAGTCTAGATGTTTGCCCTGCATACCTAGGGTTCAACTAGGATTGAAATTTATAATTTCTAACATGGTTGGAACATATTGGTTTTCAAAGCGGTAAAACAACTTAGCATACATTCCAACTAGTTAAAATCATACGAGAGAATTATAAACTGAATTCATAAAACATGCGCTATAGTATGAAAAACCCACTCACAGGTAAGGGCTCCAGATTGGACAGCCCTAAAATTCTAGTTCCTGGTTTGAATTCGGTAAAACAGACCCCAAAATCGAGTCCGGAAGGTCCAAAAGCCTAAAATGAGCTTGGTTACTATTCACCGCCGAAAAATACTATTCACTGCCGGAAAACACTATTCACTGTCACAAAAATTTTACCGAATCAACAAAACAATTTCATATCCTAATATTTATCTAATTTCTGAATCCATCTACGGAGTCAGATTTCTAATTAGAAGTTCCTAAGTAAGGTTTTTCAGAACTTACCTTTTACCGAGATTTTCTACTTCAGATCTACGGCGATTCAACGGTTGATTTCAAAAACTGATCGGTCAAAACTGAAGTACTCTTCGTCCTGAATACAATAATACGTTCAGTTTTGAGATTGGAAGCCCTTAAGCACTCCAAATCGAAAGATAAAATTTGAGATTACTATTCACTCACTATGCATGCACTATTCCTTTTTTTTTCCTTTCTTTTTTCTTCTGAAATCCTCCGCCCCCGGTTTTCGTTTATCAACTTTCGTTTTCGTTTTTTTTTATAATAATAATAATTATTAAATAATTAATATTAGGATTTTATTTTATAAAAATTCATATAAATTCCATTTTTCATCATAAAATATCCCAAAAATTTCTAAAAATTTCCTTTCTCCTAAACCTTTAGTTAAACTCTTAAATCATGATTTTTCTTGATAAAAATCATATTAAAACAAATTTCAAAACAAATATCTTTATTCATATTAAAAAAAAAGAATATTTCTAAAAATACCATAAAAATTTAATAGAGGCCGATCTAATTATTTTAAGTAATACAATATTTCTTTTACTTAAAAGTCCATTAACTTTTAGCAAATCATAACCATTTTTAAGCAAATAAAAATATATTTGCTTATAGCGCGCCAAAAACATAAATTCTCATATATTTTTTTTTTTAAATTCTTTAATCCATGTAATAAATATACATATTTTCTACGGTTCTTATCTCTATTGTCAAAATTCTCTCTTTTATTCTAAATTTCCTTTAATTGGAATTTTTGTTAAATTTTACGGTTATTACATCCCTAATTAACTATTAAGTTCTGATTTTAATCTTTACCTTTCAATTCATCGATTAAAAACCTAAGACGTGATAGATTGGTGATCAGGCATTCTACCAACTCATTCATGCATATAATAGTCAATCCTAATCAATCTAGAAGTAATCACAATTAGAGTTTCAACATTCAAGTCATCAGCAGAGTATCATCATATCACAAGATGGTTCCCCGAAACCCTAGATTAAATCTACTCACACATCGTATAAACGAAAACCAAATTCTTATTCCTTAAGTAAATCATGATAGTACAGTACAATTTAAAGAGAATAAGTAGAAGTAGAGGAGAAGAATTCAAATAGAAAGATAAAACCTGGTCTTCAGAAAAGTCAGATGAAATACAACCTTTGAATGCACTAAATTCTACTCTAGAACATCAAAATCCAAAATGATTCAAGTAAAAATCTAACCTGGGAGTGTTTTCTAAGCCTAAAAACTGAGTCTAAAGTGTCTCTCTGGGTCTGAATATGTGCCTCTGTGTTTTTCCCCGAATATGTATCAAGTCAAAAGCCAAAAACCCTAAAAATCACGTGCAGTACGGACCCGAAGCACGGTTGTGTTCCAGGACACAGCCTAGCCGTGTTTCGGGATGGTTTCTGGAGGTTCTCTGCATCTTCTGCCCGGAGCACGGCCTGGCCATGCTCTATGCCACCAAGCACGGCCTGGCCGTGTTGGGGTTTGCCAAATTGCTTTCTTACTGATTTTTGGCGTGTTGCCTCCTTACTTCCCCCTTAGCATATCCCAAGTCCTTTTGGCTCTTCCCATGATTGTTTTCTCTTACTTCTTTGCCTCTTTTGCTCTCCTACAAACACAAAACAAACCACAGCAGTATCTAGAACAAAGTATAACCAAAAGCAGAAAAATAATCACAAGTTACTATAAATTAGGAGATAAAATATAGCAATTAAGTACTCAAAATTCCCCTTTATCAATAATTAAAGAATAAATTCCATGATACAATTATTAAATAATAATAATAATTAAAAAAAAGGAGAAAGGATATTGGAGGCAGCACACGGAAGTAGAGAGGTTGAAGCATAGGGGTTTCTCTTTCTCTCTCTAAGTTTCAAACTTCTCTCTAAGATATCTCCTAACTTAAACATCCAATTGAGATACCGAAGGTACCGTTAGATTTGTGGCGATGAGAGTTTCAAAACCCATCAATCAATTTTGCCGGAAGTTCATCGAATTTTGTCAAAAAATCATAAATAGTAACTTATAGGTAAATTTTCTAAAATTTTGAATTTTTTTTTTATGGTTTTTAAGGCTTCCAGGTTAGGAGTTTTGTTATGGATATAAAGTATTGATTTTATAATAAATTTTACAGTCAAACAACGTGATTTAGTGCTTTAATTTTGTAAATTTTTCTTCAGTGAACAGTAAATGTGAACAGTGACCAAGCAGTAATGTGAACAGTATTTTTCCCCTGCATTGATAGTGATTCGGCCGACATGAACAATTCTGGCCATAAACAGTTATCAGCATTGACCAAACTCACGGAGTCATTTTTTAGGTTTTTGGACCCTCTGAACACGTTTTTGAAGTCTATTTAGTCAAATATGGATTGAAAATGTGCATTTTAGGGTTATCCAACTTGGAGTCTTACCCTGTGAGTAGATAATTCTTTCTATGACTTACCATATACTCTTCTTGAACTTTCAATGGATAATTGATTATATTTACAAGTTATTTATACTTTTATATATCTTTGAAATGAATTAAATTATTTGAATTGTTACAATATGGTATATAGTTCAAGAAGTGTATGATTTTGAAAATAAAATTTTTAAACTCATTGAATATGTGATTTTAAATTGTATTTCTTATTATATGGCAAAGGAAGTATGTATTGCATGTGGCATTGATATGTAAAGTTATAAGATTACCTTGAAAATGAGCATATATATGTGATTACCTTGAATGGGAAGTTTCTGACAAAGGATTTATATTGAGACTAAAAATTCTGAATTTATATTGAAATCTATGTTTTGAATGATATGGCATATGTGTAAATGATACTCTCTATGGAGGAATCCTATTAGAAACATTGTTTACTAACAGCATGTGATGTTAGCCCTGATGCACCTTGACACCTCAGCTAGCAGGGGTGGTGCTAGCCTCGTGTGATAGTCAACACACGGGATATGATATGTGAAGCAGAGTGGGATGCCTCCTATATGGGCGAGATGCCGACTATATGATATGTGATTTTTCCTCCCTTCTTGTGTGCTTGAAAAATGCCTATAATAGAGTCCCTTCGCATGTCCTCTTGAATGGTGGTAGGGCAAACCTTGGCTGAGATGCTAAGTATAGGTAAATCCTACACCACCAAAATACAAAAAAGATTGAACTCTGATATGGTGGTTCTGATATGGGATCCTCCTATTGTTTTTATGATAAATATTTTTATGCATAACAATATTTGAATAAAGACCATATCATATTTCATATGATTTTCGATATTTAAATGTGATTTGAACTGAGAATATATGAAATGTGGGTCCCATGTGGATGTACTTCCGAACTGTATTTTTATGTGACAAATTGTAATATATGATTACATCCATATGTTGAACTAACAGGTCATAAGTGGTATTATCTGCTCACTGAGTTGTCAAACTCACTACACGATATTTATATGTTTTTTAGATAAGGATACAGAGTTTGGTTCTGCAGCTACGTGGTCAGCTAGGTGTCATACTCTTGTGGTGAGCCTATGTTGTTTCTAGGGCTCACAGTGTTTAAATGATTCTGTATTTGTCATCTAGAGTATGCTCTGAATGTCAAAGGCAGAATTCCTGTTTCTGCTGTACTTTCATGTTTATAGACTTAATTTGTATATTGTATATACGTAGGAATACCTATCTGTAAAGGAATGTAATATACATGTTATGAAAAATATATGATTGTAAAGTATATGTTTCACGTGCCCTAAAATTAGGGGCGTGACAAGTTAATATCAAAGCATTATGTTTCTCTGTGGCTATTAGAGCAAAGGATTCTTTAATAAAACATTTAATATGGATATGAACTGGACATATTTATACTTCAGGTGCTGCTAAGGGATTCTATAAGGTTTTAATTTTCTTTCTATTCCAATATTGGTAAATTTTCTAGTATAAGATTGCTTGAATATTGTGGTATTTTAAAAAGTATCTATAGGTTAATTTCTGCCTAAAAGAGGTAGGGATAGACGTGCTAAAGAATTTAAAGAATTGAAACAGATGCCTAATATAACCGTTTCTAAATGTGACATCTGTTTTACCCAGCTGTCTAGATATTGTAGACTTTGATGTGATACTAAAAATGAATTGGTTGATATCATGTCATACCATTTTAGAATGTCACTTTAAGGTGATTAAATTTAATATTCCTGGAGAATTTTTTTTTAGATACAAGGAGATTGTAGTGAGATATCTAATAATCTAATCTCTGCATTATTAGTCCATAAGATATTATAAAAAAGTGCCAAGGATATTTTGCAGTGGTAAGAGATGTTGATATAAAGTATACCAGTATAAATCAAATTTCAGTAGTTAGAGAATTTTTTGATGGAATTTCTAAGATTACCCCGAAACGATAAATAGAATTTGGTATTGATTTATTTTCTAGTACCTAACCAGTGTCTATATTCCCATGTAGAATAGTACCCACTGAACTTAAGGAACTGAAAAAATGAAGAAAAAAAAAGAATTAGTTACAAGATTTGTTAGACAAGGGATTTATACGCCCTAGTACTTCTCTTTAGGGAGTTCTTGTTCTTTTTGTGAAAAAGAAAGATGGATCGCTACGATTGTGCATAGATTATAGACAGTTAAATAAGGCGACAATATGGAATAAATACTCATTACCTCATATAAATTATCTGTTTGACCAGCTACATGGTGCTCAACGTTTTTCAAAAATCAAATTGATTTAAGATCTGAATATCATTGATAAGGGAAGAGGATATTGCAAAAAAATTACTTTTAAGACTTGGTATGGGCATTATAAGTTCTTAGTGATGACATTTGATTTGATAAATGTCTAGCTGCATTCATAGACTTGATAAATATAGTATTTAAGCCATTCCTGGATCAAGTTGTTATTATATTTATTGATAATATATTAAAATATTCTAAGAGTTCAGAGAATCATATGCAACATTTAAAAGATAATTTTACAAACTCTAAGGGAGTATATTTGGCAAAGATTGTATCCAAATACACCCTAAAAAAGTAAAAGTGATACCACAATGGATACATTCTACTATAGTTAAAGATAAAGATCCAATTATAATTTGTGCTTTCTGCAATTATCTGTTGTCCAATCTATTTAAGCTGTAATTGGATCAGGTATATAAACATATGCTTGTAAAGCATTAATCAACTCCTCAGCATTTGAAGTTGAGATGAGAATTTGTCGTACTGAGTATGAGATAAACTTTTGTTTCACAGTTTGATCAAGAAAAGACAACAAGCCATCAAATAAGTGATTAACATTTAACAAACCTATTGGTTTGTGATACATATTCAGTTGTGCCTAAGAGACTATTTAAAAAATATCCTCTAAAGTACTAAAACCACCTGGTAAGGCAATGAAGGTATCAGCATTGCTCATCATTTTAGCCATGCGTTCGTGCATAGAAGCTACCCTAAATTATTCCACAATTGTCTTCCCTATGATGTTGGATGCAGCTAGAGCTGTAGAAATAATACCTATAACTTGACATCCTCCTATATGTGCAGCTGTAGACACGTACCCCATCAACCCACGGTTACCTCCACCATAGACTAAACGAATTTTTCTTCTAGCCAACACCATACCTAGGTTTTATGCAGCTTTCACATACTCTCCTTCTTTTCTAGGACTGGAATGTAACATCCCGTAATTTTTATTTTTAAATAATATTTTTCTATAAACAAATATATTTTCATTTGTTGAAAAATGATTATGTTCTATTAAAAGCAAGTATACTTTTAATTAAAGTAATTATTTTTTTGTTTAAAATAATTATATTAGGCTTTAATAAATTTTTGTTGTATTTTTAAAAATATTCTTTCTTTTATTATACATAAAGATATTTATTTTGTGATTTTTTTTTATTAGAATTTTTAACAAAAAAATTCATGATTTAAGAGTTCAACTAGAGTTTTACAAGAATATAATTTTTTTAAAAAATTTGGGATGTTTTAAAGATGAAAAACGGTATTTATATGAATATAAATAAAATAAAATAAAAATAATATTAAATATTTAATTATTAAATAATAATTATTATTATTAAAAAAATAAAAGGAGAAACTGGAAGGGGGAAGACGGAAACTGTAGAAATAAGGAAGAGAATGAATAGTGAAATAGTGTAAATAGTACTTTTTAATTTTCTCTCTAAATCTAGAGTGCCTATTGGCTTTCGATCTCAAAACTGAGGGTACCAATGGATTCAGGACGGAGAATACTATGGTTTTGACCGATCAATTTTTCAAATCAACCGTAGAATCACCGTAGATCGGAAGTAAAAAGTCTCAGAAAAAGGTAAACTCTGAAACTTTTACTTAGAGACCTCAAATTGAAAATCTAACACCGTAGATGGATTCAGGAGTTAGATAAACCTTAAAATATGAAATTTTTTAGCTATCTGACAACTTTTTGTTCTTAGTGAATAGTATTTTCCGGTGATGAATAGTGTTTTTCGACCGTGAATAGTGACTAATCTCCCAGAGTCATTTCTTAAATTTTTAAACCCTCCGGACACGTTTTTGAGGTCTATTTGATCAAATTGAAATTGGAAAAGTGCATTTTAGAGCTGTCCAATCTGGAGCCCTTACCCTGTGGGTAGATAATTCTTTCTATGACTTACCCTATACTCTTCTTGAACTTTAAATGAATAATTGATTATATTTACAAGTGATTTATAAATTCTCATCGTATGGTAAAGGAAATATATTGTGCACGAAGCATTAACTGGCATGTATATGTGATAAACCATGATTGGGAAGTTTTTGACAGAAGAATTGTATTGAGACTGAAAAATTATGAATTTATACTGAAACCTCTATTTTGAACGATATGACATATGTGCAAATATGGTATTTGTGGAGGAATCCTATTGGAATCACTGTCTGCTAATAGCAGGGAATGTTAGTCCTGGTGCACCTTGACACCTCAGCTAGTAGGGGTGATGCTAACCTCGTGTGATGGCCAACACACGAGAGTTATTGTTATCGGGAAGAGCGGGATGCCTCCTATTATTGTTATCAGGGAAAGTGGGATCCCTCCTATTATTGATATGTGATTTACCCTCCCTTGCTGTGTGCTTAGGATTATTTATTGGTTCTAATATGGAAACCTCCTAAAACATGTGAAATCTTTTATTGCATAACAGTATTTATTTTATAATCGTATCGTACTGTATTTGGTTTTGAATATTGGGCTATATTGTGAAATGAGGATATTTAAAATACGGGTTACATATGGATGTACTTCCGAACTGTACTTTCTATATGATAAATTTTAAAGTACGAGTTCATTCATATGCTGACCTAAGGTTATAGAAGGTCTTATCTGCTCACTGAGTTGTCAAACTCACTACACGATACTTACATTTTTTTTTTCAGATAAGGATATAAAGTTTGATCTTACAAATAGGTGATCAACTAGACTGCTTACTCTCTAGGTGAGCCTACATTGTTTACAAGGCTCACGTTATTTGAACTGTACTGTATTGGTAATCTAGAGTATGCTCTATATGCCATAGGCAGGATCCCTGCTTCTGTCATTACTCTGATGTTTATGGACTTAATCTATATATTGTATATGTATGGGAACCTATCTGTATCGGTTTACATGATAAATGATTGAATTATTCATGTTTACGAAAAATACTTGTACATGATATATGTATTTCACGTACTCTTAAGATTAGGGGTATGACATGGAACCACAAAAGACACAAATATTTCAAAACTAACGGAATGTGATTTCCTCCATAACTACACACACCCTAACTTTGAGTATAAAGGTAAAGATACTAACGTGAGCATTTATAGAACTCAGAGAATGACATATTTACAATAGCTATTTGAATAGGCCAGACATAATTAGAATAGCTATGTGAGTGATAGTGGATATCAGCTAAATTAAAGGTGAAAATTTTAAAAAAAATGACGGCAAATTTGTATATGTACAGTAGTTGTGATTGTGGTCAGGGGCGGACCTTCCCTTAGACAGGGAAGGGTAACAGCCACCCAACAAAATTTTTTTTTATAAGTTTTTAGAAAAATTCCTAAAATTTTAGTTAAATATATATATTCGTCCCCTCAAAATTTTTTTATTTTATATTAATTGTAAAGCATTTTTTTTGCCACCTCACTAATTTTATTCAAGATCTGCCACTGATTGTGGTTCATATTAAGCACATAAAGAGAATAAGGTTAAGATATCTGTAATAGCCGTAAATTTAACATAAATTTTCAATTAAACAAAATTTGGAATAAAAGAGATAATTTTGAAAATGGGGATTTCAATTAAAGAAAGTTTGGAATTAAAGAGAGGATGTCGAAAATGGAGTTAGAACCCGGTGAAAATAAGTTATTATTTACATGGATTAAAGAATTAAAAAAATGTGAGGAATTTATGTTTCGGGGTAAAATACAATTTCTTAAAAGTTTCGGGGTTAAAATGTAAATAAGAAAATTTTGCAAGGACCTCCCTCAAAAAGTGAAAATTTGCAGAAAGGTCCCCCGGGATATTTTAAGGGCCTCAACCAATCCGGAAGGTGGTCATTGACAGATTTTTCCATCTCTCTTCAGAAAACTCTCTCCGAAAACCCTCTAACTTCTCTTTAAGATTTTTTCACCTCCGGACCTCGGATTTCGACACCACCACCACGAACGGACTCAGGACAAAGAGTTCTTCAAATCCATCCGATTGGTTTATGGAGAATTGGCCAAAAATTGACCGAAAAATTAAAGGGAAAATCGGCCAAAAAAGTAACCCCCAAAACTCCTATTTTTAGTTCTCTAACACAAAAACTAACATTGTAGATCGATCAAGAAGGCACCGAAACCTTTAGATCTCAAATTTCAGCCAGATCCACCACCGTACGCGCCGCATCTCTCTTGGCGAGTGAAGCCCACGCGCAGCTCATTGGGCGGTGCGTGTAACGCGTGACAGCTGGACCTCCTTGCATTGACCGAGCTCCCGGAGGCTAAATTTTGCAAATCCGGAGTCATTTTTAAGGTTTTCGGACGTTCCGAACTTGATTTTGGGGTTTATTTTACTGAATTCGGATCAGAAACTAGGATTTTAAGGGTGCCCAACTTTGTACTTCAAAGTGGTGAGTAGACAATTCTTCCTATGGCTTGTTTTTACTCTTCTTGAACTTTACATTGATAAATGAGTATGATTACATGTTATTTATATTTCCATATATTCCTGAAATGGTTTGGAAATGTCTGAAATAATTGGAATATGATATTTAGTTCAAGAAGAGTTTGATTTTGAAATGAATTTTGAAATACATTGAACATGCGATTCTAAATTGTATTTCGCATTACATGGCAAAGAAAATATGTTATGCATGTGACATTAATTTTACAGTGTTATGTTTTCCACGGATATGGGCATGATTATATGATTCCTTTTATTGGAAATTTATTATAAAATATTTGGTACTGAGATTGGAAGTTCTGTCACTTTTATATATATATTGAACAATGACGGGTTATATGGCTTGAGACGGAAATGTGAAGGTGGTATTAGTGGTAATGTGAGGAGGCAGTTGGGTGATGAACTCACATTCCCTGTTGAGCTATTGAAATTGTAGTCAGTGGTATTGTGAGGAGGCAGTTGGGTGATGAACTCACATTTCCCTGATTACCTATTGTGATGAGGCAGTTGGGTGATAAACTCATATTCCCTGTTGATCTATTGAAGTTGTAGTTAGTGGTATTGTGAAGAGGCAGTTGGGTGATGAACTCACATTTCCCTGATTACCTATTGTGAGGAGGCAGTTGGGTGATGAACTCACATTCCATGTTTATCTATTGAGTATGTTGAAAATTGTGACATACTTGAGTATTATATAAAAGAATTGATTTTTAATGCATATCAAATTTGATTTAAGATTAATTTGTATCATATGTGGTACAGATATTTGAATGTGATTTGAACTGAGAATATTTTGAAAATGCGGGTCCCATAAGGATGTACTTCTGAACGTTAGATTTTGATATGATAAGTTTTAATATATAAGTACATCCTTATGTTAATCTGAGAGGTCATAGGAGGTATTATCTGCTCACTGAGTTGTAAAACTCACTACACGTGGTTGATATATTTTTCAGATAAAAACCCAGAATTTGGTCCTGCGGCTACTTGACCGACTAGGTGTCGTACTTCGGTGGTGAGCCTAACTTGTTTCTAGGCTCTCAGTGTATTATATTGTAATATATTTGTACTCTAGAGTTGCTCTGAACGTCACAGGCAGGATCCTTGTTTCCGCTGTAAACTTGTTATATATAGACTTGGCATGTATAATAATTAGTTTTGTAAACTTGTAAACGTTTGATAATACTCGGATATGTGTTATTGTGAGACTATTTGCATATACGTAATAATAAAGTTTATCGGATAGTAAAGGTATTCGCGTTCCTAAAGTAGGGATGTGACAAGTTGGTATCAAAGCATTAGGTTTCCCTGTGACAATCAGAGCAAAGGATTCTTTAGTAGGACCTTTAGTATCGATATGAGCCGGACATATTTATACTTCAGGTGTTGCTGAGGGATTCTATAGGATATTCACTTCCTTTCTATTCCAAGTGTCTTTAAATTCCTTGAGTAAAGTTTGAATACATATTATAGTATCTTAAAGAGGTGTTTTATTCTGTATAGTTAATTATGCCGCCAAGAACTAGAGCGGTCACTAGAGAAGAAGCTGTAGATCGTGCACCCTCTACAGAAGAGTCTGCACAATCTACAATACCTATACAAAGAGGCCGTGGTAGAGGCCGACCTAGAGGAAGAGGTAGAGGTAGAGGACGTGTACGAGGTCTGAGAACCCCAAGACAAGATGAATAGACTCCAGTATCTGATAGAGTTCCTGGGGAAAGAGTAGAAATCCCTCAGGAGCCACCTGATAGAACTGCTGATATGATTGCTGGTATACATAGAAGTTTAGAAACATTGGCTGGATTTGTAGTGGAACAGGGTAGAAAGGAAGGCCAGCCAGCAGAACATGATCCTGAAGTGCAAGAACTGGGAAGAACAACTGACCAAGAGGACAAGTTTAGAGGGATTGAGGTGTCATTACCGCAATTCCTTAAGTTAAAACCTCTGACTTTTTCTGGGTCAGATATTCAGGAAGACCCACAGATATTTATTGATGCTGTGGAACGAGTTTTCAGAGCCTTGGGGTGCTCTAGTAGAAGATCTGTTGAGTTGGTGTCTTTTCAACTGTCTGATGTGGCCCAAGTTTGGTTTGAGACATTTGTACAAGGACGGGCAGTTGTTTTACCACAAATGGAGTGGGATGAATTTAAGGAAGCATTTATGAATCGCTTTCTACCAACAAGTGAAAGAGACAAAAGGGCCAAAGAGTTTGAGGAATTGAAACAAACACCAAACATGTCAGTTTCTGAATATGACATCCGTTTTACCCGGTTGTCCAGATATGCACCATATCTGGTTCCTACTGAGAAGGATAGAATTAAGAGGTTTGTATTGGGATTGATACGCCCATTATTTAAGTCGGTGGGTCCCCAGATTGATCATTTTTCAACTTATTCAGCAGCTGTGAACTGTGCTAAAATGATGGAAACACGAGAGCAAGCTGACATAGAAGGTCTTAAGAGAAGGAAAAGAGATCGATATAGTAATGCCCAGATTAGATATAATCCTACTGTTAGTGGGTCAAGATTTCAAAATTCACAACGTTTTACTCAAACAGGAGCTGGTAGTTCTAACCAGCCATCAGTTAACATTAACAAGCAGAGAATGTTCCAAAGAGATATGAGACCCCCAAGTCAACAAGATTCAAGATCGATTCCCTTATGTCCCCTCTGTGGCAGGCCTCATACTGGACAGTGCCGCAGAGAAATGGGTGCCTGTTATAAGTGTGGACAAGTGGGTCATTTGATGAGGAATTGCCCACAACTACGAAGTTTTAGTCAAGCATCAGTGCAACCAGCTTCACCTTCTGCATCTACACCAGCACGTCCTAGTAGAGCAGCTTCAGTTCAAGCAAGTAGTGGTGGTACTAGTAGAGGATCAGGAAATTGAGGGTGAAAACCAGCTCAAGTTTTTGCCTTAACACGACAGGATGCTCAGGTTTCAAATGCAGTTATGACAGGTACATTATCAGTATGTTCCCATAAAGCATATGTCCTGTTCGATCCTGGCTCTACACATTCTTATATATCACCATGCTTTGCTAAGAAATTGAGTAGAGATCCCACTAGTTTGTATTTTTCTTTTATGGTTGCTACTCCAATGAGAGAATTCTTGTTGGTAAATGATATGTATAGATCATGTAAAATTTCGATAGAGGATAAGGAAACTCTTATAGATTTGATAGTTCTAGATATGGTTGACTTTGATGTGATTCTAGGAATAGATTGGTTGTCATCATGTCATGCCATTCTAGACTGTCACCATAAGGTAATTAAGTTTAATGTCCCTGGAGAACCTTCTTTCTCTATACAAGGAGACCGTAATGAAGTGCCTAGTAATTTAATATCTGCACTGACAGCTTATAAACTGTTACAAAAGGGATGCCAGGGGTATTTAGCAGTAGTTAAGGATGTTGATATGAAATATAAAAATGTAGAACATGTTCCAGTAGTTAAAGAATTTTCTGATGTGTTTCCTGAAGAGTTGTCAGGATTACCACCAGACCAAGAGATTGAGTTTAGTATTGACCTTCTTCTTGAAACACAACCAATATCCATACCTCCTTATAGGATGGCACCCGCATAACATAAGGAATTGAAGGAGAAACTGCAAGATTTACTAGATAAAGGTTTTATTCGACCCAGTACATCTCCCTGGGGTGCTCCTGTTCTCTTTGTGAAGAAAAAGGATGGATCTTTACGTCTATGTATTGACTATAGGCAGTTGAACAAAGTAACTATACGAAATAAATATCCTCTACCCAGAATAGATGATATGTTTGATCAGTTACAAGGTGCTCAATGTTTTTCAAAAATTGATCTAAGATCTGGGTATCATCAATTGAAAATAAAGAAGGAAGATATTTCAAAAACTGCTTTTAGGACTCAGTATGGGCACTACGAGTTCTTAGTAATGCCATTTGGTTTAACGAATGCCCTAGCTGCATTTATGGACTTAATGAATAGGGTATTTAAACCTTTCCTGGATCAGTTTATTATTGTATTTATCAATGATATTCTGGTGTATTCAAAGAGTTCAGAGGAGCATGAGCGACATCTAAGGATAGCTTTGCAAACCCTAAGAGAACATCAGTTGTATGCTAAGTTTTCAAAGTGTGAATTTTGGCTTAGTAGTGTTACGTTCCTAGGGCATGTGGTTACCAAAGATGGTATTCATGTTGATTCCAAAAAGATAGAAGCAGTACAACAATGGCCACGCCCTACGACAGTAACTGAAATTCGTAGTTTTCTCGGGTTAGCAGGCTATTACCGTAGATTTATTAATGATTTTTCAAAAATAGCTGCTCCTTTGACCAGATTAACTAGGAAAGAAATAAAATTTGAGTGGTCTGATGCTTGTGAAGGGATTTTTCAGAAACTAAAGGAGTGCTTGACCACTGCCCCAATCCTTACCATTCCTACGGATACAGGAGATTACGTAGTATACTGTAATGCATCTAGAGTGGGCTTAGGCTGTGTGTTAATGCAAAATGGAAGAGTAGTTGCTTATGCATCCAGACAGTTGAAGAAGCATGAACAGAATTATCCCACCCATGATTTAGAGATGGCAGCTGTAGTATTTGCTTTAAAGATTTGGAGACATTACCTGTATGGAAGAACTTGTGAGATTTATGCAGATCACAAGAGTCTCAAGTATATTTTTCAACAGAAGGATCTTAATTTGAGGCAAAGAAGATCGATGGAGCTACTGAAAGATTATGACTGTACAATTTTATATCATCCAGGTAAAGCAAATATAGTAGCTGATGCTCTAAGCAGAAAGTCAATGGGAAGTTTGGCTCATATAGCAGAGGTGCGACGACCATTGTTAGAAGAAATCCATAAGTTAAAAAGTAAGGGGATAAAGTTTGAAGTAAAAGAACCGGGAATATTATTGGCTCATGTGTAGCTCCAATCTTCCTTAGTGGAGCAAATCAAAGCCGCTCAAGACAAGAATGCTAATTTGCTCAAGATTAAGAGTGAAATGAAGGATAGCAAGGATTCTGAATTCTCAGTGGATACTGAAGGGGTATTAAGATACAGTAGACGATTATGTGTCCCAAATGTTAATGATTTGAGGAAACAAGTTTTGGAGAAAGCACATCGATCTACATATACCATACACCCAGGAACGACAAAGATGTACCAAGACATGAAGGAATTGTATTGGTGGGATGGTATGAAGAGGGATATTGCGGAATATGTTTCCCATTGCTTGACATGCCAACAGGTAAAAGCTGAACATCAACGACCTGCAGGGTTACATCAGCGAATAGAAATACCAGAATGGAAGTGGGAGAGAATTACTATGGATTTTATCACTGGATTACCAAGAACTCCCAAAGGAAATGATTCTATCTGAGTCATTATAGACCGCATGACGAAGTCAGCACACTTTCTGCCTGTGAAAACAACCTACAATGTAACTCAGTATGCAAGGCTCTATTTAAATGAAATAGTTAAGCTACATGGAGTCCCTATATCGATTATATCTGATTGAGGGCTGCAGTTCACGACACGATTTTGGAAAGCTTTTTAAGAAGCATTAGGAACGAGATTGGATTTGAGCACAGCTTTCCATCCCCAAACTGATGGTCAGTCTAAGCGTACGATTCAGATTTTAGAAGACATACTCCGAGCCTGCATTTTTTATTTTGGTGGAAGTTGGGATATGTACTTGTCTTTGGCTGAATTTGCATATAATAATAGTTACCAGACTAGTATACAGATGGCCCCATTTGAAGCTTTGTATGGTAGACGGTGCAGATCCCCCATTGGATGGTTCGAAGTGGGCGAGGCTAAACTTAGAGGGCCAGATCTTGTACAAGAAGTTTTGAACAAGGTAAAGTTGATTAGAGAAAGGCTGCAAGCATCTCAGAGTAGACAAAAGGCATATGTTGACAATAGACGAAGGGAGTTAGAATTTTCAGAGGGTGAACAAGTATTCTTGAAAGTCTCACCCATGAAAGGAGTGATGAGATTTGGAAAGAAAGGGAAGTTAAACCCTCGGTATATAGGCCCTTTTGAAATATTGAATAGAATAGGTGCAGTGGCATATCGCAGAGCTCTGCCACCAGAACTGAGTGATGTTCATCCAGTATTTCATGTGTCTATGTTACGGAAATACTTACCGGATCCTACTCATGTCATTCAACCCCAGGAAATTCAATTGGATAATAATTTAACCTATGAGGAAAAGCCGATATCTATTGTTGATCGACAAGTGAAGAAGTTGCGGTCACGAGATGTTTCTATGGTTAAGGTGATATGGCAAAATCACTCATTTAGGGAAGCTACGTGGGAAAGAGAAGATGACATCCGCGCCAGATATCCGCATTTCTTTGAACAATGAGGTTAGTGTTTATCTACAATTGTGGTGATGAAATTCGGGGACCGAATTTCTTTAAGGGGGGAAGAATGTAATAGCCGTAAATTTAACGTAAATTTTCAATTAAACAAAATTTGGAATAAAAGAGATAATTTTGAAAATGGGGATTTCAATTAAAGAAAGTTTGGAATTAAAGAGAGGATTTCGAAAATGGAGTTAGAACCCGGTGAAAATAAGTTATTATTTACATGGATTAAAGAATTAAAAAAAATGTGAGGAATTTACGTTTCGGGGCAAAAAAGCAATTTCTTAAAAGTTTCGGGGTTAAAATGTAAATAAGAAAATTTTGCAAGGACCTCCCTCAAAAAGTGAAATTTTGCAAAAAGGTCCCCCGGGATATTTTAAGGGCCTCAACTAATCCGGAAGGTGGTCATTGATAGATTTTTCCATCTCTCTTCAGAAAATTCTCTCCGAAAACCCTCTAACTTCTCTCTAAGATTTCTTCGCCTCTGGATCTCGGATTTCGACACCACCACCACGAATGGACTCAGGACGAAGAGTTCTTCAAATCCATCCGATTGGTTTCTGGAGAATTGGCCAAAAATTGACCGGAAAATTGAAGGGAAAATCGGCCAAAAAGGAAACCCCCGAAACTCCTATTTTTAGTTCTCCAACGCAAAAACTAACACCGTAGATCGATCCAGAAGGCACCGAAACCTTTGGATCTCAAATTTCAGCCAGATCCACCACCGCACGCGCCGCATCTCTCTTGGCAAGTGAAGCCCACGCGCAGCTCCTTGGGCAGCGCTTGACAGCTGGACCTCCTTGCATTGACCGAGCTCTCGGAGGCCAAAGTTTGCAAATCCGAAGTCGTTTCTAAGGTTTTCGAACATTCTGGACTCGATTTTGGGGTTTATTTTGCTGAATTCGGATCAGAAACTAGGATTTTAAGGGTGTCCAACTTTGTACTTCAAAGTGGTGAGTAGACAATTCTTCCTATGGTTTGTTTTTACTCTTCTTGAACTTTACATTGATAAATGAGTATGATTACATGTTATTTATACTTCCATATATTCCTGAAATGGTTTGGAAATATCTGAAATATTTGGAATATGATATTTAGTTCAAGAAGAGTTTGATTTTGAAATGAATTTTGAAACACATTGAACATGCGATTCTAAAATGTATTTCGCATTACATGGCAAAGAAAATATGTTATGCATGTGACATTGATTTTACAGTGTTATGTTTGCCTCGGATATGGGCATGATTATATGATTCCTTTTATTGGAAAATTTATTATGAAAGATTTGGTACTGAGACTGGAAGTTCTGTCACTTTTATATATATATTGAACAATGACGGGTTATATGGCTTGAAACGGAAATGTGAAGGTGGTATTAGTGGTAATGTGAGGAGGCAGTTGGGTGATGAACTCACATTCCCTGTTGAGCTATTGAAGTTGTAGTCAGTGATATTGTGAGGAGGCAGTTAGGTGATGAACTCACATTTTCCTGTTTACCTATTGTGAGGAGACAGTTGGGTGATGAACTCACATTCCCTGTTGATCTATTGAAGTTGTAGTCAGTGGTATTGTGAGGAGGCAGTTGCGTGATGAACTCACATTCCATGTTTATCTATTGAGTATGTTGAAAATTGTGACATACTTGAGTATTATATAAAAGAATTGATTTTTAATGCATATCAAATTTGATTTAAGATTAATTTGTATCATATGTGGTACAGATATTTGAATGTGATTTGAACTGAGAATATTTTGAAAATGCGTGTCCCATAAGGATGTACTTCTGAACGGTAGATTTTGATATGATAAGTTTTAATATATGAGTACATCCTTATGTTGATCTGAGAGGTCATAGGAGGTATTATCTGCTTACTGAGTTGTAAAACTCACTACACGTGGTTGATATATTTTTCAGATAAAGACCCAGAATTTGGTCCTGCGGCTACTTGACCGACTAGGTGTCGTACTTCGGTGGTGAGCCTAACTTGTTTCTAGGCTCTCAGTGTATTATATTGTAATATATTTGTACTCTAGAGTTGCTCTGAATGTCACAGGCAGGATCATTGTTTTCGCTGTAAACTTGTTATATATAGACTTGGCATGTATAATTATTAGTTTTGTAAACTTGTAAACGTTTGATAATACTCGGATATGTGTTATTGTGAGACTATTTGCATATGCATAATAATAAAGTTTATCGGATAGTAAAGGTATTCACGTTCTTAAAGTAGGGATGTGACAATATCACCATAAATTTGTCTTTTCCTTCTTGTCCTTGATGAAGCATTGATGTCTTGATTCTTATAGGGAAATTGTAGGTGATAGGCATAATTGTAAAAAAAAAAGTGAAAATGCAAATAAGTTAACTCTTGAAGAGTGACAATCAAATGGTTTATTTTGTTTTTTCAATGTTCTTGCCAGTCGACTATCGGTATTATTAAGTCGATTAGCTATTTTGAGAATTTTTAATTTGGACTGATTTATTTTACAGTTGATTGATTACATCTATTTTGAAGCAATCAACTACATCCTACCAATTAACTACGTATTCTTTGTTTTTCACATACTTTTATAAGCTCACAAATGTTTCTTTTCCACCGAATACCAATAGATTTAAAGTAGATTTTAGCATATATATTCAAAACTTGCGGCCATCGATTTTTTCTGAAATAAGAGCTAGATTTTATTTACAGATTTTCAAAAATTACAGCCACTGATTTTAATTTTCTTTCAATGCTTTGTCCAAACTTCTAACTTTCTATTTTGGCACCATATTTTATTATGTATTTCTCTTTTTCTACTACGTCATTTTTCATTAATGTTTAGCATTAAATGTTAGGTTCTTTTCCTTATTACAAGGAGGGTTAATTTCTTTTCTTTGAAACTCAGTTATTATAGTATCCAAGTTGTTAGTAGGTTAAAGTAATAAAAAGTTTGAAAGAAATAGACGGATGATGGCCTTATAGTACTTTGACAAATATAATCAAGAGAATTAGTGATGTTAAAGTTCTTGAAGAATAAAATATGGGAAATAGGATTTAAATTAATCTTTGAACTCTTAATTTGGAAATATAGAGAATATTTTGAAAACCATGTCTGAAAATAATGTAAGTGCTTAAGATATTTGTGTTAAGAGTTTATACCATGCTAAATTGAGTTTAGTATCTAAGTTGTGAATTATGTTGAAAAAGGAGATTTTAGAGGAAGTCATAGATTTTGAATATATTGTTTTAGGAGAGCTATTCAGGAAGCCTTAGGATCTTAGTTAGATTATAGTATAGCTGATAGTAAATTTAAATTATATATTTATGCATTAGAAGTTATGCTTCAGGTATCTTTATATAATTTTGGTGAAAGTTGGGAGAAATTATTTGTCCTTAGTTGAATTTGCTCATATCAGTAGTTATCAAGTTAGTATACAAATGGCACCATTTGAGGTTTTATATTAAACATTATAGATATCCTAATAGGTGGATGAGTTAAATAATGTTAAATTTTTAGAATTTAATTTGGAATATTATGTAATAGATAGAATATGACTAACCTAAATTGATAATTATTGTTGATTGATAAGTGAAGAACTTATGACTGAAAGAAATCTCTATGGTTAAGGTTATATGACAAAATCAGTCAAGTAAAGAGATATCCCTAATTGCTTATGTAATGAGATTAATAACTGTAATTTATGCCTTAACGTCATTCCTTACTTGTGATAGCATGGTTTAAAATTCGAGGATCTTATTTCTTAAAGGGGAATAATGTAATATCCCGTAATTTTTATTTTTAAATAATAATATTTTGCTATAAATAAATATATTTTTATTATTTTTAAAATGATTATGTTTTGCCAAAAGCAAGTATACTTTTAATTAAAATATTTATTGTTTTGCTTAAAATAATTATATTGTCCTCTAATAAATTTTTGTTTTATTTTTAGAAATATTTTTTCTTTTATTATGCATAAAGATATTTATTTTGTGAATTTTTTTATTAAAATTTTTATCAAGAAAAGTCATGATTTAAGAGTGCAACTAAAGTTTTGCAATAATATAAATTTTTAGAAATTTTTAGGATGTTTTAAGATGAAAAGAAATAATTATATGTATATAATTAAAGAATGAATTCCATTATTCAATTATTAAATAATAATTATTATTATTAAAAAAAAGGACAAAGGATACGGGAGGCAGCACACAAAAGCAGAGAGGTTAAAGCAAAGGGGTTTCTCTTTCTCTCTCTAGGTTTCAAACTTCTCTCTAAAATATCTCCCAACTTAGACATCCAATTGAGATACTAAAGGTACTGTTAGATTTGTGGCGACGAGAACATCAAAATCCATCGATCAATTTTGTCGGAAGTTCACCGAAATTTCGTCAAAAAATTGTAAATATTAACTTATAGGTAAATTTTCTAAAATGTTGAATTTTTTATGGTTTTTCGAGCTTCCAAGTTAGGAATTTTGTTAAGGATATAGAGTATTGATTGTATGATAAATTTCACGGTTCAACAACGTAATTTGGTGCTCTAATTTTGTAAATTTTTCTTCTGTCAACAGTAACTGTGAATAGCGTGGGAATAGTGTCCGAACAGTAAATGTGAACAGTATTTTTTTGCATGAATAGTGATTTCGGTTAGCATGAATAGTATTCTCGGCCATGAATAGTTATCAGCATTGACCAAACTCCTAAAGTCATTTTTCAGATTTTAAATCCTCCGAACACATTTTTGACATCTTTTTAGTCAAATGTGGATTGAAAAAGTATATTTTAGAACTGTCCAACCTAGAGCCTTACCTTGTGAGTAGATAATTCTTTCTATAACTTACCTTATACTCTTATTGAATTTTGAATGGATAATTGATTATGTTTACAAGTTTTTTATACTTTTATATGTCTCTAAAATGGATTAAATTCTTTAAATTGTTACAATATGGTATATAATTCAAGAAGAGTATGGTTTTGAAAATAGAATTTTTAAACTCATTGAATATGTGATTTTTACTTGTATTTCTCATTATATGGCAAAGAAAATATATATTACATGTGGCATTGATATGTAAAGCTATAAGATTACCTTGGAAACGAGTATGTATATGTGATTATCCTAAATGGGAAGTTTCTGATAGAGGATTTATACTGAGACTGAAAATTCTAAATTTATATTGAAATATCTGTTTTGAATGATATGGCATATCTGTAAATGATACTTTCTGTGGAGGAATTCTATTGGGAACATTGTTTGCTAACAGCAGGTGATGTTAACCCTGGTGCACCTTGACACCTCAGCTAGCAGGGGTGGTGCTAGCCTCGTGTGACGGCCAACACACGGGATATGATATGTGAAGGAGAGCGGGATGCCTCCTATATGGGCGAGATGCCGACTATATGATATATGATTTGCCCTCCCTTCCTGTGTACTTAGAAAATGTCCATATTATAGTCCCTTCGCGTGTCCTCTTAAATGGTGGTAAGGCAAAGTTTGGCTGAGATGTTAAGTATAGGCAAATTCTACACCACCGAAGTACGGAAGGAATTGAACTCTGATATGGTGGTTCTGATATGGGATCCTCCTATTGTTTTTATGAGAAATATTTTGATGCATAACAATATTTGAATAAAGAGCATATCGTATTGCATATAATTTTGAATATCTGAATGTGATTTGAACTGAGAATATTTGAAATGCGGGTCACATATGGATGTACTTTCGAACTGTATTTTTATGTGACAAATTTTAATATATGAATACATCCATATGTTAACCTAAGAGGTCATAGGAGGTATTATCTGCTCATTGAGTTGTCAAACTCACTACACGATATTTATATATTTTTCAGATAAGGATACAGAATTTGGTCCTATAGCTACGTGATCAGCTAGGTGTCATACTCTCGTGGTTATACTATGTTGTTTCTAAGGCTCACAGTATTTAAATCATTCTGTATTTATACTCTAGAGTATGCTCTGAACGCCACAGATAAGATCCCTGCTTCTGCTGTACTTTGATGTTTATAAACTTGATCTATATATTGTGTATACATGGGAATACCTATCTGTAAAGGAATGTAATATACATGTTGTTGAATATATATAATCATAAAGTATGTGTTTCACATGCCCTAAAATTAGGGGCGTGACAATTACTTTGGGTCTCTCATTTTTTATATTGGCATTACTATAGTGTGATTTCAAAGAAATGGGCTTCATTTTTAAGCTTCATTTTTTTTTACTTTTAGTGTGATGAAGTTATATTGGCCAGTAACACTATTTATGCACCTGCTTAACATGTGTTGTGGTCTCAAACTTCTCTTCATTTACTAATAGAATTTTCTTGTTAATTTCTCACTCTTCATCACTAGAGCACAAGATCACAATCAAGAGGGGTTTGACGAATATATAATGAATGTAAATACATACAAGAAGAAGTTGCTTGTAACATGTATAATTATATCTTTAATATGAATAAAAGTAAGTTTGACAAATAATAATTTCAAACTTTAAACTAGTTGGTAGCACAAAAAAATTGTTATAATTATGACTCTAAAAGACAATACATGATAATTAGATTACATCAATTTCTTTTCATTAAAGTATTATAAAAAGTTGTTTCGTTAATGCATGGTGGCAATTCATGTTTAATTAGAATTAGAAGTGTTTGACCAACTAAAAAGAACAAATGAATGAAAAATTCCATGTAGATTGATTATGCCTTATGTGTAGAAATCAAGTTTAATTATTATTAAAAGTTGGGATATTATAATTCATGCAAGGAATATTGAAATGACCACATGAGTGTGTTTTACTCTGAGTTGGTGTTCACATGTTCATTCATGGACTAATAATTGATACAAGTTAGAATGACTTGAATACTATAGTCAACTTATAAAAGACATTGGGGCATTTGTTTGTTCAATTTAAGAACATATATATTTTCATCTGAACTTGTGGCTTAATTGTTCTGTATTTCATTTGTATTATCTTCTTTGTAATCATAACCATGAAGATTTGTTAATTAATGGTTTTTTAATGTTTGTTCCTATAGATGGAAACTAATGAGGGCAAGCTTTGGCTTGATTCAATAGTTAAAACTTATGTAGACACATGGTTGAAGAAGTTACCATAGGGAATATGCAAAATGGTGTATTTCATTCTAAGATTTGGGTTTCCATAAAAGATAAACTTAATGCAATTATTAAATGCTCTTCCAATGTTAAACAAATAAAGCAAAAGTTTAATAGATTGCATTCAAAGCATTCTCAGTTCTCTTTACTTTTGCAACACACTGGATTTGGGTGGGATACAAAAACCAACACAGTCACTGTCGATGAAACAGTTTGGAAAACTTATACTCGGATATATAAAAACATGTGAATTTATGGTTTAATTTACAAATTATTTTAAGTATATTTAGTTCACTGTTTTTTTCAATGATTATAGGCACATCTTTATGCTGCTCAATTTCAAAAGAAATGTTGTAAGCACTATAAATTGTTAGGAACAAAAGTACTGCAACTAAAGTACTTCATCATTCATCTACCCAAGATCCATCAAATGCAGATGAAGAAAATAAGCTTGATAATGATGTCTTAATATCAGTGTTCATGTTAATTTTGATGAGCGCACCACACGTAGTGGAAAGTGCACAATTCAAGTTAAGGAGCGTAAACCGAAGAAGGAACGTAGGACTTTACAAATGGAAGATGCACTTCTAGCATAGGTTGAGTCATCAAAGGCGAGAGCAAAAATTTCATTAACTGAGGCTGAGAAGCATAGGGGAAAGAGTGCAGAGGCCACTAGTTTTGTGGTCATATCAGATGATTATTCTATTGCTAAGTGTTTGGCTACTCTTGAAGAAATTGAAGATATTTCTGGTGACATTTATAATAAAGCCTTAGAGAAATTTATCAATTTTGATAGGAGAGAAATGTTCCTTATAGTGTTTAATGATAGGAAGATAGGATCGCTAATTAGAATTTAGTGAGAGTTTTCTTTTTAAGCAGTGACTTGTTTATTGTATGGTATGTTATATGTCTTAAAATAACTAAAAAGATGTTAAATAACACTTAGGCAGACTTATTTAAATTTTTTGAAAAATTTTATGTTTTAATTAATGTTATATTGACGACAATATTTAATTAGTTTGAGTAGTAATATATTTGTTGCAAACATTTGATTTTGTAATTCTTTAATATATTATAGTTGTTGTATATTTTATTTTTGTGACAAGTTTCACTATGATGAATATAAATAATACATCATCAAATAATGATACATGTAGTTTTGATGAGATATCAACAGATTCTGTAAACGATGAATTAGCTGAGCTATGCATAATTAACATGGTATGTGATTATGAGCACAAATTTCTGAACAAAATCAAGGTTCAAACATTTGCATTAGCTGGTCGTAGGTTCATTTATGAATTATTAAATTGATCAAGGACAACTTGTTTTGAGTTGTTATGAATGAAAAAAAAACATGTTTTATTAATTTTTGTGATGAATTGAGAAAGAAAAGTTTCTTAAATGATTCACAATATTTACGAGTGGAAGAAAAAGTTCTTGTTCATTATAGGGCATAATATTAACCAAAGTAGTATCAGACCATTTTCAACATTTTATAGAAACAATTTCTCGTTCTTTTAAAAAAGTGTTGAAAGCAGTATGCTGATTAGGAAAAGAGCTAATCAAACAAGAGTCTATAGAGTTGCCTAGAAAAATTAAATCTAACTAAAATTACTATCCATGGTTTAAGGTATGTGTTTCTATTAAGAATTTACTAATGCACTTTTTTATTTTTTATTGCATCAATAATTTATTTTTTGTAATAGTTTGTTTGTAATAGAATTGTTTAAGTGCAATTGATGGTACACAAATAAGTGCATAAGTTCTTGCTAAAAAACAAACGTTGTGTAGAGGTAGAAAGATAGTTGTAACACAAAATGTGAAGTATATTTGTAATTTTAATATGACATTCACATATGTATATTCAGGGTGGGAAGGCAATGCACATGATGCCAAAGTATTTTTAGATGCACCTACTAATACAAATACATAATTTTCATGGCCTACGAATGGTAAATATTATATTGTCAAAATTGTCTTGTTTTGCTAAAAATACACAATTTATATTATCTGTTAATATATATTCATTGATGTAGGCACATTTTATTTTTCAGATGTTGGATATCCTTACACTAGAAGTTTTCTTCCCCTTATAGAGGTGAAATATATCATGCACATTAATATAGAGGCTGAGGTAGACAACCAAGAAGTCATCAGGAGCTATTTAATTATAGACATTCATCATTAAAAATGACTATTAAGCGTTGCTTTGGAATATTAAAGAACAAATTTCCTATGTTAAAATTAATGCCACCATACAAACCTAGAAGGCAGCAACTCATAATGATGGTTTGTTGTGCTATTTATAATTATATACATAAGTGAAATTTAAGTGATCAATTGTTTGACATATGGAAAGGTCTTGATGATGCAAAAATAGAAGTTTTAAATAAAAATACAAGTCCGGGGAATACAAGCTTCAATGAAGATAACTTGTTAATATTATCTAATCAAGGGGCAACAGAAATGACAGCATATTGTGTTCATTTTTTCAATTGGACGTGAATAGAACAAAACAATTCTGCTTGATAATTTATATACATTAACTTATATAATTATTAATGTTAATTTTATACCACCTATAATTAGTATGAATAACTTTAAACGATGTTTTTATTTATTTTAGAATAATATATTTAAAAATATTGATGCCATATCAATATTGTATTAAATTTTATGATTTTTTTAATGTTTACTTATTTATTGCTCCCATATTCTTATTAAAATATTTCCATAATTCATTTAAAAATTAAAGTGATAATAAAAAATAAAAATAAAACACTATTTTATATCAAATGAGTTTGATGTTTTTTTTTTAAAAAACTTATTCTCAGAACAATTTTACCAAGCAAGTTTTTTGTTAAGTGCTATTTAAAAATTGTTTTCAAAAACATTTACCAAATAGATTTTTTTTTATAATTTTGTTTTACAAAACAATTTTTAAACAATTTTCAAAAACAATAAAACAAAAAGTAGAATCAAATAAGCCCACAATCACTAACTGTAAATCATAATAGAGAAAATTTTATCTAATGTTTTCAAGATTTTGATCTGTATACTTAATAAAGAATCATAATTTTTTTGTACACTAGAAACTCTTATATCAGGAAAAATATTTTTTGAATTTTTTACTATATTCTTCTTCTCATAAAAAAAGAGAAATATTTATGATTGATAAATGGTTGCTATAACTACCATGTATCTTATAACAACTCTATTTTTTTTTTCATATATACATTTATATAAATTTTTTTAAAGTCCCGTGAAGTCATTACCTTTATTTAACTCACAATAACATTCAATTAATTTAACTAAGCATAATTAAAATTTACACATCATTAATTAACAACATCTGTATACAAATCAAACACATATATGTCTACATCTTATTCATCAATATTGACCAGTTCCAAGGATACAGGGGCGGGTGATTGCACCTTCACCAAGATCTTACCCAACTCGACCATAAACACCTTATTAATTTTTGGGATCTGCCCAACATAGAGTAACTCGATCCAACATACACTAAGAGTCAGAGTAAAAAAAACTGTAAAATTAGTTTTCTGAATATGATATGAAAATATAGTGACAATTAAATCTTAGTAGGTTCAACAATAAATCACAATTATCATCAATATAGATCATCATGTCATATTCATCTGTATAAGCTACAGCAAATATCTTAGGTCACATGAATGCACTTTATCTATACACATGAAAATTATACAGTAATGACATGTATGGCATGAATAACTATTTTCAGATTACCATATGATCGGTATCAACTTATTTCATATCAAGTTATCCCCGTCAGTGTGAGTACTTTCTACTCTCCGATACGAACTTCTCTCGCTCTGTCCGAAATGACACACTTTCTTTTTCTTTTCTCATTAACATAATCATAGCCGTTGGTAGGGCGTCCCCTACTAGTGCACCACACGGACCGTCATGTGACCATGCTTATTTCTTTTCTTTTCTTATTAATAGCCAAAAATATGATTTTAATAACAAGTATGTTCATTATACTCATATGCCATAATTTTTTATCAAAATATAATCAATACCAAAAATCATTGGTAATCATGATAGAAACATAATCATTTCAAATATCACTTTACAAAATATTTTCGTGTCAAAATTACACACTTAAAATGGTAAGGAGTTCATATAATGGCAATGGCTATAGCATACACTAGTCATTTATTATTTTCATTTATAAAATTCTTCTTCTTTTTTAAATATTATTTTTATCTTTTCATTTTCTTTATGATTGATCTGTTATATCATTTTCAACACATGTTCTCATAAATTTAATATGGCATTCTTTTTTAATTTGGTTTCTATTCATATCTTATAGTTAATAAGGTTCATTTAGGATAGAAAAATATTAAAAATAAGCTTTACCAGCTTCTAACACAGGCTAAATGTATCTTATAATACGGCTTGGCCATTTCCTATAAAACAGTCATGCTTTAGGCTTCAAAATGCCCTTTCCAGCACAGAACACGACTATCACGGCCCCAAATGTTGGAATACATGACCGGCACGGCATAAGAGTTTTCCCCCTAGCCGCAAGCCTAACACATAGCATGCACAAACATCCAGCACACAATCCAGAGTACATAATAAATATAACTAGCCACATATGTCACATCCAATATCAGAAAAAATACTGTATCTATATATATATATATATATATATATATATATATATCTCATGAATCCAACATCTGTGATTCAACTTGGCCCATGGCCTCATAATATTCATGTGATTCAACTTGGCCCAAGCCCTCATAATACCAACATAGTTGTAAAATATAAAATCGTTTTCCAAACAACACATCAAAATACGCAAGAAGCGAGGATCCTGCCTGTAAGTTCATGGAGATACACTAGATATAAACTAAACTAGACAAACAGTACAAAAGGGCCTTGCCCAAACTGGGGCTCACCAACACTATCTTCAGCCTCTTACGAAACTGTAGCTGGATCAAAGTCTCTTTGACTATCTGTGGGGAGGAAACAGAAGAGGGGTGAGATCACCACATCTCAGTGAATGGATAAATCACACTATAACAGAAACAGGGCAAACCAAGCACAAATGTTTCGCAATGAGTTTAATAATTAAAATCAAAGTGTAAAGATAATAATAGAAACATTAAGCATTTAACCATAATTTATTGAAAGAAAAACTAAATAGTTCAAATGTATGTTCAAAAAATAAAACAGGATTAAATCAGTAACAGTAGAGCAAATCAATTATGCATGGTAAGTAATAAATGAAGTTATTTATGCAATAACAATGATGAATGAGATTGTTTAGAAATATTTAATCTTTAAGAAAAATGCACTAGTTTAGTGGAGGTCTTTCCTAACAGATCTATCATCTCCCCCAAGCACACAGCAAGGGTAGGGTAATCACTATAGGCGTAGACATAAATCCACCCTAAATCCCCCAAGCACACAGCAAGGGTATGGTAATCACTGTAGGTGTAGTAAGTCCACCCTAAATCCCCTAAGCACACAGTAAGGGTATGGTAATCACTGTAGGCGTAGACATAAGTCCACCCTAAATCCCTGTGTCTTAGCCGGTCATATGCCCGTCACAGTATCCTAGGTCGAAGCCTTCACATGACCATGGTGCACCAGGGCTAGCACTCCCTGCGGCTAGCTAACAGTGATCTAAAAGGGTCCTTCCAATAGAAAACATTTGAAATATGCTATTCAAAGAGTTTAAAGTAAAACATTACAATAACATTACAATAAAGCTATAATTCTCCATCTAACTCTTTTCATGCATAAAATTTCATTCTAAAATATATCTCATCCATGAATTCCCATGGAGACCTTTATAATCATAAACTTTCCCTTTTAAACATCGATCGTCCGTAGACGTCACATAGATGCTCATCATGCATCAAATCATTTCATGGCTAACTTAGTTCATTTCTATGACTAAGTTCGCATTTCTATAAATCTAACTCAAATGGAGAATTATCAGCCTAGATGCTTGCCCTACATACCTAGAGTTCAACTAGGATTTAAATTTATAATTTCTAACATGGTTGGAACATATTGGTTTTCAAAGCGGTAAAACAATTTAGCATACATTCCAACTAGTTAAAATCATACGAGAGAGAGTTATAAACTGAATTCGTAAAAATAATGCGCTATAGTATGAAAAAAACCCACTCACCCGTAAGGGCTCCAGATTAGACAGCCCTAAAATCCTTATTTCTGATCTGAATTCGGTAAAACAAACCCTAAAATTGAGTCCGGAAGGTCCAAAAACCTTAAATGAGCTTGGGTACTGTTCACCGCCGGAAAATACTATTCACCGCCACTATTCATCGCCGGAAAACACTATTCACCGCCACAAAAATTTTACCGAATCAACAAAACAATTTCATATCCTAATATTTATCTAGTTTCTGAATCCATCTACGGAGTCAGATTTCTAATTAGAAGTCTCTAAGTAAGGTTTTTCAGAACTTACCTTTTACCGAGATTTTCTACTTCAGATCTACGGCGATTCAACGGTTGATTTCAAAAATTGATCAGTCAAAACTGAAGTACTCTTCGTCCTGAATCCAGTAACACCTTCTGTTTTGATATCAGAAGCCAATCGATACTCCAGATCGAAAGATAAAATTTGTTGTCACTATTCACTCACTATGCAGCACTATTCCTCTCCGTTTTTTTTTCTTCTTTCTGAAATTTTGCCCCCGGTTTCGTTTTATGATTCTGCAGCTTTCATTTTTTTAAAAAAAATATAATAATAATTATTAAATAATTAATAATAAGATTTTGTTTTATAAAAATTCATAAAAATTTCATTTTTCATCATAAAATATCCCAAAAATTTCTAAAAATTTCCTTTCTCATAAATCTTTAGTTAAACTCTTAAATCATAATTTTTCTTAATAAAAATTGTAATAAAACAAATTTTAAAACAAATATCTTTATTCATATTAAAAGAAAGAATATTTCTAAAAATACCAAACAAATTCATTAGAGGCCGATATAATTATTTTAAGCAACACAATACTTCTTTTACTTAAAAGTCCACTTACTTTTAACAAATCATAATCATTTCTACATAAATAAAAATATATTTTCTTATAGCAAAATACTATCATTTAAAAAAAAAAAAAAGTATGCGCCAAAACATAAATTCTCATATTTCTTTTGTAATTCTTTAATCCATGTAATAAATATACATATTTTCTACGGTTCTTATCTCTATTGTCAAAATTCTCTCTTTTATTCTAAATTTCCTTTAATTGGAATTTTCGTTAAATTTTACGGTTATTACAACGGCTATGCTCTATGCTGTGTTATTCCTTGATGTAGTTTTTCGTACTACCTAACATTTTCTCACTAATAAGAGCATAACTCTTTCATTTTAACTCCAACTAAGGTGTTTTAGGTGTCTATTTAAAGATAAAACAATTATCTAAAACTATTATGTTGAACATTTTATCGAAATCTAAAGGAATTTTGGTAATATTACTCCCTAAAGTTAAACGATATTTCTTCTCGGGTAGGTTCTGACCTTTACTTACTAATCTGACCACATCTCCCTCATATGAACTCCAAATTGAGTAATTTCAGTGGCTAAATTTCTGTGAGACATATAGCTATATTTTTTATATTAACTAGTTATTTTAATTTTCTATATCATTTTTTCATAAATTCAAATACAGAAACTTTTCTAACAGATTCTTCCTTGGTAAACCATTTTCTGACCACTGCTTACTAATCTGACCATATCTACCTCAAATGGACTCCAAATTGAGTGATTCTAGTAGTTAAAAATCCATGAGACATATATCTATATTTTTCATATTAACCATTTCTTTTAATTATTAACCGATTCTTTTCAAAATTTAAAAAATAGAAGCTTCCGTAGTTACTCCAAAATCCAGTTTCCTAACCAAACATTTTCTAAGATTTTAGTTCATCATTTTATTATGTTATCTTCCATTTTCGTCTTAATTTACATCTAATCATATTTCATCAATTTTTCACCACATTTAAATATACAAAATAGCAGCATAAAAATCTTGAAATTTTGTCATCCATAACCATACTTATGCAGAACTTTTCATACCAACTTAAGTATTCAAACATACATCACTTGTAAGATCAACATATAACATGATATAGCAACATCCATGGCCAATCATTCAAGTAACAAATATAGTAAATTTCATCAAAGTTATGAGATCAAAATTCCATATAAATGTTTCTAATTTCAAAGTTTTTCTAAAAAGAATATTGTTAAACCTACCTAAAGATCTCCTTACCTCACTTAGTGAATTCTTTTTCTTATTTTCTCTTGAAAGAAGTAGCAAGATTCCTCCCTTTCTTTATCTTTTATAGCAGCTTAAATAAGAGAATGAGGGTGTGTTTTGGAACCCCACGAATGAAGAAGAAAGATAGATTCAAGTGGAGATTAAGTTAACTTACCTTGAGTACTTAGTCCTTTAGACTTCTCCTTCCTCTTTCTTCCTCTCTTCTCTTTTCTTTCTCTCATTTCCTCACTCTACCTTTGTTTGTATTTTTTCTCTCCATTACTTGGACGAAATTATAATGTTATAAAGGTGGGCTTTGCTTAAATAAACTATCATGTGATTCACTTTTCATAACCATGGGTCTACCCTATTACAATGAGGATGCACTTGATTGTTGTTTGGAGAAAAACAACTCATGTTCTTATCTTTTTCTCTCTTAGTCAAGATATACATAATAAAAGGAGATATGTATTTTGAAAATCATTTTAAAACATACTTAAGACAAGAGACAAGGTCCTTTTAATTTAAGAATTCTTTTTCTTTTTTCTTTTATCTTAATCAAGTATGATATGTTTGCCTTTTTAGGTGGTAAATTTTTAGCCCTTGAATCTCCCTTATTTGGCTGAAATTATTTGTGTAGGATAAAGATGTTTTGTCATAATACTATGTATTATTACCCACTTGTTGAAATTATGAATATATGATATAGATGTTTTGTCCTAAAGTCATGTATTATTACCTATTTGTTGAAATTATCAATGTAGGATATAGATGTTTTGTCTTAATGTCATGTGACCTAATCTTGATTATTATTACAGTACTATTTCCTCACATGATTCTTATTTTCCCTTCTTGAATTTGGGTTCATTCTTACAAATTTCCTTTGCTTTGACTGAAATTCTACCTTTCATGAAGGGTTTGATCACATTTTCATGATTTTTGAACTATCAGTTCAACTTCTATATCTTAGTCCAAGTCTATGTTTTATTTCTTGCTTAGGCTATCATATTGGCTTGCTAGAAATTCATGTGAAGTGGAAAAATTATATATGAAGTGTCCATAGATAAAAACTCAATTTATAGATGGAGATGTTAAACTTAGTAATTTTAATTCTTAAATTAAGAAAAATTACTCTAATCCAATCTTCTTGAAATTTTAATACATTTACTTATTTCACAAAAAATTATCTTCCTTACCTAAGAATTTCGCCTCTCTTTAGTATGTTATTTCTAATTTTTCCTATTAGATTTTCTCTCTTTACCTATTTTTTTAATGTTAGAAACATTTTTTATGCATACACATAAGGTAAAAAATTTCTAAAGATTATATTTCTTAGATATCTAAAAATTTTCTAATAAATTTTATTTCTTTAATTAATTATTTATGTACCTTTATTAATAAAAGAAACGAAATTATAGATGTTGTATTAAATATTAATAACTTTATTAATAAATGAAATAAAATTAGAAATGTTACATATCTTGTCATATAAGGTTAACTTTTTACATAAAGATACATTTTTATATAAGAACATAATTTTACATAGGAATTCTTTTTCATATAAGATCATCTTTTCACATAGAGTTACATTTTTACTTAAAATCACATTTTCACATACCATATAAAAATAAGCCGTATATATTTTAAATATAGAATTGATCAAGAAAGCTACTCCTAATCGCAAGCAGCTCTCCCTTTTTCCTCTTCCTTTTGCTTAAGCCACAAAGAAGAAAAATACTTGATCTCTTCTTTATTTTCTGTTTTTGCACTTAAAATCCTAGATGAAAATGGAGAAGAAAATTGCCCCAACTCCTTCTTCCATTTCTCTCTTACGTTCTCGTTTCTCCTCTCTATATTTATGCTTGGTGCCCTTAGTATGATCTCTCCCTAGCCTCTTCTCTAAAAAGCAAGTATTAAGCGTAGTGGTGAGCATTGTGTCCTTACACCTTTTATTTTTTGTCGTTTATGTATTGTTGTTATTATTTTTATTTTTATTATTGTTATTGTTGGATAAAATATTTTTGTTATCATTATTATTATTATTTGAATTAAAAATTGATTATTTTATTTTTTAGATTAAATTTTGATTTTATTTTTTATTTTTAATTTGTAATTTATTTTTTTGGACTAATTTAATTTTTGAAAAAAAGAAGAAGAAAAAAAAACACTTAATGTTAAAGGGCTAAAGGCCTAAAACGATAATTGAAAATTTGGGCTAGCTTTAATCATGGGCCAAGCACATGGCCTAACCTATTGTACTTATTTGGGTAAAATTCAAAACACATAAAACCCATTAGGCTTAAAGCCCAAACCCAACTTCACTCAACCCATGAACAATTCCAAACATTATGGCAAGCACAAAAGCAACTCATTAGTTCTATGCAGAAAAACAAAAAAAGACAAAACAAAACAAAACAAAGTGGAAACTCATCAGGTACTACTAACTTACTATCTTGGTCATGGGGAGCTCCCAATATCAGAATAAAATAATAGTGCATAATTATGATATTTTTTGTATATCTCTCTCTCTCTCTCTCTCTCTCTCTCTCTCTCTCTCTCTCTCTCCCTCTCTCTATTTTAGTAATTGCGTGCTTGCAGGACTCCGTGTCTTCAATTTAGTGATCTTAGATCCCTCTACTTTTATTAACAGTGTAAAAATAGTCACTTCAAAAAGATAATTTTTATGCACTTAATAAAAATAAAGAGATCAAATTTAAAATAAAGAAATTAAAATAGAAAAACTAAAGCTATAGTTGACCCTAGAATTTAAAATTTGATCGCAGATATTTCATTATTTATAATATTATTCTATGTATTTCCAAATTTGTATTATTTTATGACTTTTTAATATTATATTAATTTTACAAACTTTATTAATTTATTCTAAATACAATTTAATTAAAAAAGTAAAACTACGTATGTATATGATAAATAATAATTCATTTTTATTTTATAATAAAAAACATAATATATGTTATAATTAGCTTTTTATACATCCATAATTTAAAATAAAATATAATAATTTACTTAAATATAATTCAATAAGTGCAAGTGTAACACAAAAATAATTTAAACTTAATTATAAGAATAATAAACTAAATTGTTAGCATATTCAAATTTATTCATTTAAAATAAATTAAATTTGAATTCAAGCTCAAATTTCAGTCAAACGAAAAATTGTATTTGCAACTTTGTATATATGAAATATTTTTAAAAATAATTTTAATATCTTTTCAATGATATATAAAAGGGGGCACATTACAAAATTACCAAGGGTTTAAGCAGTGAATTAGACTAGTTGAAATAATTCCCGTTTCTCCCGAAACGCCTGGGTTGGATATTAAACTATTGATGTGGGTCTGCAGAATGAGTTTACAACATATAGTATTATTACTAATAAAATGATAACAAATAAAAAATGACAAAGATTTATTCATAAAAAATATTTTTTATTTTTCTATTCAAAAAAATTATTCTTTAAAAATTTTATTTATTTAAAAATTTCGTTTAGTTTATCAAAAAAAAATTAACCTTAAATTGTCTTATATAAGTTTATAATAATTTTAATCATGACTAAACTTTATTTATCAATTGTAACTATTGAATATTAATTGGAAAACTCTATAACATTTATAATCTATATTTAAAATGACTAATTATTAAATATTAAATTATGTAAATATATTGATATTTATTTAATTTATATTAGTTATATTTTAATTTATTACGTTACAAAATATATAAAATTAAAGACCCATATATATTTTATTATATCATTTTGACTGTGAACCTCTCTAATATTAAGAGCTCATGTCAATGGTTAATTATCTCTAATAAAATTCTCTGTTGTGCAGTGTGGGTCTTTGCTCACCCCTCAGTAGATTTCATTAATCATTGTTACATTAAAACGTCAGACATAGATGCCGTGAATTTGACAAAAATTAGTGTAAAGGTATGTGAAGATCCAACATATATCATTAACTCCTTGACAAAAATTGTTGGCGTCATATATCCCCTTTATCATATTTGATGTAAAAATATATAGTTATATAAATTGTCCATAAATCAAACACAAAATCCAAAAATTTAAAAAAAAAAAACACAGAACATAAAAAATAATAATTATAGCATCAACTAATAACACAAGAAAAAACAATAACTAGTTGACACTTGTATATATATTTTGTTGGTATTATTATAAGGGGTATTCTTGAGTTTTGTCATAGCTGTCTTTTTTTAAGGTAATTTTAAGGGCACACTATCGTTATGACCAGGTGTTTTTAGAGTTTTAATCGCATGATGCTCTTTTATGGTAATTATAGCATTGAGCTAATAAGGTACACATCTAATATGTAGATCAACATTGAGATATACATAGTAAAATAATTTGTTTATGTAAATTTATGTTATGCTTGAGTAGTATATTCGTTAATTAGTCACATTATTCAAAAAAATTATTTTAAATTATAGATAAAAATTTGACTTCATTGTATTTTTGGTCTTTCTGGTTTATTCTAGAAAAATATTTAGTCCTTTTAATTTCAATTAAAGCAATGTTGCCACTTTTGTTTACGTATTCTCTTTCTAGTGCTAATTTTATTTTTAATCACTCTGGTTTACTCAAGAAAATAATTTATTTCTTCTAATTTCAATAAAATTAATTTTTTTTCATATTATTTATTTATTATAACAATTTAGTCTTTTTGTGCCTATCGAAAGTGATTAATATGTTTCTATTATCTTTATAGATAAATTCATATTATATTTTGATGTTACACTTATTAAATTATGTTATAATTAAATTATTATCTTTATTTTAAATAATATGTTTGTGTGATTAAAACATAAATGAGATATTTAAACTATGGGTGCAGAAACAAAACAAAATGGTTACATAAAAATTGTAATTATAAAATATTATGCTTTTATTATAAAGTAAAAATAAATTTATTATTGTTTAACTTAACATATATATCTAATTTAAATTATCTATTAAATTATACTTAGAACATTTTAACAAAAAAATTTATGATTAATATAGTATGTGTAATGTTTTAAATTTAAAGAAAATTCTAAATTAAAGAAAATTTTAAATAAAAGAGAGGATTTTAAAAATAGAGATAAGAACTGTTAAAAATATGTTTATTTATTACATGGATTAAAGAATTACAAAAAACAAATATGAGAATTTTTATTTTGGGGCCAAAATACAATTTATTAAAAGTTTAGGGGTAAAATGTAAATAAGAAAAATTTGCAAAGACCTTCCTCTAAAATTGAATTCTTACATAAAGGTCCCCCGAAATATTTTAAGGGCCTCAACCACTCAAGAAGCGGCAAATTTCGGATTTCCTCTCTTTCCTCCAAATTTTCTTCTCCGAAACCCTAAAACTTTTTTCTAGAATTTTACCACTTTCGGACTTCGAATTTCAACACTACCACCACCAACGGACTCAAGACGAAGAGTTTTACAGATCCATCTGATTGGTTTTTGAAAAATAAGCCAGAGATTGGTTAGAAAATGGAGGGAAAAATCACATAAAGATGTAATTTTTGAAACTCCTATCTGTGTTTCTCAAACGTAAAAACTAACATCGTAGATCAATCCAGAAGGTGCTGAAACCTTAAGATCTCAAATTTCAAGATCATCCTCCCTTGCACGCGCCGCTTTTCCCTCGGCAAATGACGTCCACACGCAGCCCCTCTGGTGGTGCATGTTGCGCGTGGCTCCAGTCTCTGTTGCGTTGACTGAGCTCCCAGAGGCCAAATTTCACAAATTCGAAGTTATTTACAAGATTTTTAGACCCTCCAAACTCATTTTTGGAGTCTATTTGATCAGATTTGGACTAAAATTGTGAATTTTTGGGTTGTCACACTTGGAACTCTAACTTTGTGAGTAGATGATTTTTTCTATGACTTGTCATATACTTTTCTTGATTTTTAAATTTGAAATTGATTATGTTTATAAGTTGTTTACACTTTTATATGCTTCTGAAATACATTACATTATCTGAATTATTTACAATCTAGAATATAGTTCAAGAATAGTATAGTTTTGAAAACAGATTTTTGAACTCAAGGTATATCTGATATTACATGTATTTTTCATTAAATGGTGAAATAAATATTTGTGCACATGACATTGAATTATAAAGCTATATGATTGGCTCGAGAAAGGGCATGTATATGTGATAAAATCTTATTAGAAAATGTATAACATGTGAGCTGTATTAAGACTGAAATTCTGTATTATACTGAAAGCTCTATTTTGAATTATATGAAATATGTACATATGATAATTTTGTGGAGAAATCATATTAAAAATACTATTTGCTAACAGCAGCGGGTGATGTTAGCCTTAGTACACTTTGATACCTCAGCTAGCAAGGGTAGTGCTAGCCCCATGTGAGGGCCCACACATGGGATATGATATGTGATAGAAAGCGGAGTACCACTTATCTGGGTGAGATGTCAGTTATATAAAATCTGATTTGCCTTCCCTTACTTTGTGCTTGAGAAATTACCTATATTAAAGTCTCTTCATGTGTCCTCTTGAATGGTGGTAGAGCAAACCTTAACTGAACTGCTAAGTATAGGCAAATCCTACACCAACAAAATGCGGAAGGGATTGAACTCTGATATAGTGGTTCTGATATAGGATCCTCCTAATATTTTTATAAGAAATATTTTTTAATACATATCAATGTTTGATTAATGATCATATGGTATCATATATGGTTACAGATATATGATATTATTTGAACTGAGAATATTTGAAAATACAAGTTCCATATGGATATACTTCTGAACTGTAATTTTCGATGTGATAAATTTTAATATATGAATACATCCATATGTTTATCTAAGAGGTCATAAGAAGTATTATCTACTCACTGAGTTGTCAAACTTACTACACAATGCTTATTTTTTTTTAGATAAAGATATAGAGTTTGGTTCTACTGCTACGTGATCAGTTAGGTGTCATATTCTCTGGGTGAGCCTACGTTGCTTTCAAAGCTCAAAATGTTAAAGATATTTTTTTATTGTAATCTAGAGTATGCTCTGAACGTCACAGGCAGGATCCTTGCTTCTGCTATAATATTATTAAGTGTAGTTTTGGCATGTATAATTAGCTATACTGGAAACTTGTAAACGTATGATATTTTTCTCATATGTGATATTGTGAAGTCGTATGCAAATAAATAAGAGTAAAGTTATCTGTTAGTTGTGTTATTCGCGTTCTATTAAATTGGGGCGTGACAGTATGAAAGTACTAAAAAGTCATAAAAATAAAATTTGAATTGTCTATGTTTTAGTCTATATAGCACACTCTTCCTTTCATGTATACCCTAAATTGCCTTATTATGAGTAGTTTATAGTTTAGGGTTTGTTAAATTCAAGTATTTAAGCCAAAATAAAGAAAATTTGATCATACGAGAAAGTTAGTGTGCCCTATAGACTAAAACATATAAAATTCAAAAGTTAGGAGCAACTTGCCACCCTGATGTATTGGTGTAATTGCAATTTTTCCTCTTTCCTTTCAATTGTAGTAATGTCCCCTCTGATCTTTTTTCATTGCAAATTATCTCCCACCGTTAATTTCTGTTGTTATGTCTAACTCCTAAATGTGTCAAATGACCAAATTACCATTTAAAAAAACAAAAAATAATATTTTCTTTTAAGAAATCAGTTACAGATTTTTTAAATGAAATAATATTTTGTTTTAAAAAATAATCCCTACTATTAAAAGAAATCATTTTCTCCCTGCATCTGCGTGAAGGTCCCCTCGATGTTTCCTACTATTCGAAGCGCGACGCACTACCGGCAAGCAATGGCACCATAAGCAATGTGTCATGGCATGGCTGACAACATGACAAGGAACCCAGCTGCATCTGACGACCACTGTTTTTCCCCACTTTTCTGATACATTCCACGAGCCCTTCGCAAACCCACCAACCCTAATTTTGTCAGCCATCAAAGGAGCCATTGCGAGCAATCCAAAATGCAAGCACTATCTAATTTCATGCAAGTACCAACCCCTTGAACACCTCCTTAGGGAAGACACCCTTTGCCTTGACCAACACCACACCAAGCAGACCTTAGACAGCTTATGTTTGTCTGTAAGTTATATTGTTGATGTTTAATAGCAACTTTTGGTATCCTTTGTATTTGGTTCATAAATTTTGTTGGATTGTGCATTCAATGATCTATATATAGAAATAGTGACTTCTTGAATTTTGATATGTTTTTGTTGAGTATTAAGTAGCCTCTGAATGTACAATTTTCATTATGATTCTGCTTAGTTTTAACTGTTTATTTGAATCTAGATGGCTTCTTAATTCCTAAAAATACATCTTCAACTAATATTAATAGGTATGGGAAATCTAGTTGCCATTTTGTTTGAATCTGGATGGCTTTTGAATGTACAATTGGCATTTTGCTAATACTAATCTGGATTGCTTTTGAATGTATAATTTCCATTTTGCTAATACTAATCTAGATGGATTCTAAATGTACAATTGCCATTATGATCCACATTAAGTGCCATGGAAGTTAGTATGGGATGTCATGGATTTTGTTTTAAATGGGAAGTTGCTTTTGTCAGAATTTCTCTTATTTTATAATGGTGCTATTTGTTTTATGATGGTGTTTCTGAATGTACAATTTCCATTTAGCTAATATTAATATAGATGGCTTCTGAATGTACAATTTTCATTTTGCTAATACTAATCTGGATGGCTTCTGAATGTACAATTTTCATTATGATTCACATTAAGTGCCACAGAAGTTAGTATGGGATGCCATGACTTTTGTTTTAAATAGGAAGTTGCTTCTGTTAGAATTTCCCTTGTTTTATGATGGTGCTATTTTTTTTAAATAAAGATATTTAAGGATTATTCCAAGTAATTAAGGCTTTTGAGGCACTGAAAACTATTCACAGTCAAATACAATCTCTCAATAATTTGTCATTATTGTTCTGCTTATTTTTAATTGTTTGTTTAAATATAAATTGTATCTCAGTTCCTAAAGAATAAAGGGTTATCGTTGCACCTTTAGCTAGCATGGAAGACAAGGACTTATGTAGTGGGCAATAAAAATTTAAGAATAAAATTGTGATATGCTATCATCCAGCATGGCTGCATCATCCATTTTTGAACTGGAAAAAGGTACAGAATATCCATATGCTATTTAGTGGGTAATAAGTTTACATTATATGCTATAATGGAATAGATTGGAGCAATATAGTGCTATAGGAATAAAAAATGATGCTAGGTCTAAAAAATTCATGTGCTCAAGATAACATGCATGCAGGGGAAGATAGACAGCAATAAAGTCCCCAATTAAGACTAAATTGAAGAAGTATCAAGGCATCTAAAATTTGTCTGACCATGATTTAGGAATGCAATATGTGTTTATTAGTTATACTAGACTTCCACATCTAACAAACATGATTCTATTTCATCTTCAAGGACCATGCATTTAATTATATTAATATAATTGTTTGTATGCCTGTTCCAAAGTATCTTTTTGTTTGTAGATTTCTGTTAATCATGATTTTAATCATGTTCTGTAATTGGACTCTAGTTTTTATAATAATCCAATGTTAATTATAAGAAGATAGAAGAAATAAATAGTTTCACAACCAATAGATCAAATTGCCAAAAAGAAACATATTGTCAAGTGTAACATATTGGAAACTAACAAGGAAATGATAAACTACCATACTTAGGCCCTAAATCACATATATTTTTGTTTCCATACATGCTTTTTATGTTGCTTATTAGTCTTTCTTAATAGAATGACATATTTATTTGTCTGCCTCCATACTTTTTTTGCCTAACAAGGAGATACTTTATATACTCTTATCTACTTAAGTTCTATGCTAAGATTTGATTTATTCTATTTTTTTTTTTGCAAGATTGAGATGCTGAATTATGACACAAGATTCAAGTCACCAGAATTCTAGGATTTTTCAAAGAAGCACCGTCATGTGTAATCGTGGACAATGTGTTTGTCAACTTATTTCCTTCACAAATGACAACTTTGGAAGGAAATTCTTAATATGTATGAATTCTCGATCTACACAGAGATGCAATTTCTTCAAATTGGTAGATTCATTGATGTGTGAATATGGAAGGCGTGTCTTCTTCAGACTTAGGAAACTACGAGATTTACCCACACCTATCAAGGAAAGGTTGAATAGAAATTGTGGAAATAAAGAGAGCTCATGGAAATTCGTTTGCCTTGTGTCATGGTGTATTTGGTTGGGTATTGTAATTGGTTTTTGGATGAAAGGCATATTAAAATTATGAATTAAATGATAAAAATGCTATCAATATATTTTGTAAATATTTGTTATACTATATTAAAAGTGTTTATTTCTTAATTGTTATGAATATTGTTGTTATGCATATAATAGTTCTTAACTATATATTATCCATTAAATGTCAAAGTTAAAACAATGGACTTATATATCATCCAATAAACACAACAGCTAATGCAATGAACTTATATACTATCCATTAAACACGTCTACTAATACACTAGACTTATATACCATCCACCAAATAGAAGAAATAATACAATGGACTTACATACCATCCATTAAACACAAAGGCTAATATAGGGGACTTATATACCTTCCAATAAACACAACAACTAATATTATGGTCTTATATAATATCCATTAAGCACATATACTAATACACTGGACTGATATATCGTCCACCATAAACAAGAACTAATACAATGGACTTACATACCATCAATTAAACACAAAGGCTAATATAGAGAACTTATATACCTTCTAATAATACAGAAGACACAAAGACTAAAACTACTTCCAAGGCTTCTTCTTTTTCACATCCTTTTGGGGACCACTTTTCTTCAAAATTTGTTTGATAGTTGCTTCAAAACCTCTTACATGTTGGTTATCCTGTCCATTACTTCCATTGGCAGAAGGTGGAGGAATAAGTTGATTTCACATTGAAAGCATTTTATGAAACCTTCCCTCTAGAGCATTTCCCATCTTTAGCATAGGCCTTACCACTTATATGTCTTCTTCGATACTCTTCCCTTTATGACTAGATGACACCAACGAAACATAAAAGATTAAGTATAAAATTATACAAACTTAAGTAGAAAATTTTCAAATTAATTGAAAAATCTTATATATCTTAAAGGCACTTCTCATTTCAATAGTATGGTCGCTGATGTTGGCAACCTGTACAACTTGAACCTGCGCACAATTTATTTAAATCTTAAAATGACCATCAAAGAAAGAGAATAACAAACATTGTCTAATAACAAAATTACAATAGCAAATATTAGGCTTAAAAACACTAAACTCTCACCAAAATACTATACCAATAACAATTTTTCTTCAACAAGATTTGATATACTCTTAGTATTGGTCTAAACCTTCTTATCTTCCCTCGATCGTCCACTTTCCTTGTAAGTCCTTGCATTATGTCCTTATCCTTCGTACTTTGAGCATCTCACAACTTGGCAATGCTTGCTCATTTTTTAAGGGTTTTTTACTTTCTTATTCGCACCCTTAATCATTTGTTTCTTAAGCCTTCCAGGCATTTGTTTTGGCTTTGGAGGGTCCACATCTACAAGTTTGTCGCCGTCTACTCCATATTATCAGGTATTAGATAAATAATTAGTTCGTATGATTTGATGTATATATCTTTTGTGTATATAGAGGACACAAAATCTTCAAGCTTTTGACCATGTATGGAAGTGGCAAAACAAACATATGGGTCACAACTTGCTCATTTTTTAAGGGTTTTTTACTTTCTTATCCGCACCCTTAATCATTTGTTTCTTAGGCCTTCCAGGCATTTATTTTGGCTTTGGAGGGCTCACATCTGACAAGTTTGTCACCATTTACCCCATATTATTAGGTATTAGATAAATGATTGGTTCGTATGATTTGATCTATATATCTTTTGTGTATATAGAGGATACAAAATCTTCGAGCTCTTGACCATGTATGCAAGTGGCAGAACAAACATATGGGCATGGTATCCCATTTAAGTCCCATCTTCAACAGCTACCTAATTGTTGGGTTAAATTTACTACAAACTATTTTTCCTAACACGTCACTTGGAAGTGGCAATCCCCGTCATAAGTATTTTGACATTCAAAAGAAGTATACTTAGCACTCTCTAGCTTGGCCTTATGTTCTTGCATATACCATGCTCATCCATCTTCATGCCATCCCTTTTCAACTGAAATCTTCTCATCAATCTCATCCTAATCATCTCTGTCATCATTGTTAGTGGCTTGTCTCTAGCATCTAGGATGTAGTTGTTGAAACTCTCATTAAAGTTATTTACCAACAAATCACATTTGGATTTTGTACTTAAAAATGCCTTACACCATGTTTTTGGGTCCATAGTTTCCAAATAACTAGAGACACTAGCATCCAATGCCTTGATCCTCTCCATGGTGTTGTTAAATTCCCTCAGAGTCGAATAGGTTGCAACCTTCCATAATAGATTTTTTAATTCCTGACATTTGTGTCCTCAATCCCTAAAGTTAGCATAGAGGTGCCTAACACATATTTTGTTATCTGCTTTTGGCATAAGTAGCTAAAATGCTTGTGTCAAACCCTACATAAAATGAAATAAGTTAGAAACTATAAGAAAAAGTTTTAATTGAACACTTCATGCAAAACATATATATGAGACCACAAAAACATAGTATTACCTTCTACTAGTCAGAGGTTGATGTTTAGTCAAGTTCTGTAACTCCTCTAACATCATGTAGCAAAAGTTCTAAAAACCATATCCACGTATCTTTATTCTCTATCTCAACAACGGCATATACTATTGAAAATAGGTTTTCGTTTCCATCCCTCCCGATAGCTGATAATAATTTTCCTCCAAATAGAGAATTCAAATGGCAACCATCTATGCCCACAAACGTTTTACAACCAGTCAAAAATCTTGACTTCATGGCTCCCAATGAAACATACATCCTCTTAAACACATGATTTCCTAATGCACCATAGTTAACAACATGTAATTTTATTGTACTAACTGGATTATAGTCAAGAAGTATTTGAGCATAGTCATACACCCTCTTATATTGATGACTCCACTCTCTATATATAGCCCCTATTGCATTCTTCTTTGCTCTATAAACCTGATGCAATGACACATGAGTCTTCAAATTAGTAGTCATCTCTGCCAACATATTAGAAACCTTTCAATTTGAGTTTCTTCTCAATTTCTCTACATATTTATCTTTCAAATAAGTTGAGGTAATTTGCCTATTTATGTATACTCTAGGACAAGAGTGCTTCGGATACATGGTTCTAATATGAAATGTGCTTTTGTCTTTTAATTTGATCACAGATATTCTAAACCCGCAATTCTTTGCACACTCAACTATGACTTTATTGGGATCATTCTTCTTCCACTTCAAGTCCTTCCCCTATTCGATGTTCCATTCACAGACTGTAGTTTTAAAACAGTCACATTGCGGAACATTTTGACCTACGATGAAAACTACATTGCCCATGTTCTTATCAGGTCTGAACTCATCATACTCTAATGTGGCACAATTTTCATCACTGCTCATAGGTGAATATATCAAATCATCAGAGGTTGCAAATTCTGATTGGACATCAGTCTCTAAATAATTAGTAAGTAAGATTTCTGTCATCGTCAAGTGCATTGGTACCGAATTTGTTCTCTTATGTGAATTTGCTTCAACGGGTTCTTCACCTACAAAATATAAATTAAATATTATTTATGTACAACTATCAACGTAGCTAAATATTACAAAATTTATTAATATACTCATAATTATGTCACTATCATGTAATAATTAATTTACTTGGCAAGTCATAAATATTTTTATCATTAGTTACCACCTTTTTTCCAATAGGGGTCATTCTCAGTGCTACGGCTATTTTCATCACTTACATAGTTACTATCTTTGTCATCATCTCCTGTCACTGACACATCATACAGGTCACTCATCATATCTATCAAATAAATTGAAATTTTCATATCTGGCTTATAAATATTATATAAATCCAGCATGCTTTCAACTTCAATGTCTGCCACAATGTGCACAAGCCTATCTTCAAGGTTTGATTTGGGACAAGGTAGTGAATAGAGATTGCTTGGTTTCAACATGAATGGTTGTAACTCATGCATAAACTCGAAGTATGACACAACATCCCTCTCCATAGGGTCTATAGTTACCACACTACCTCCTACGTAGGTGGTCTCTTCAAACCCCCTATATAGTCTACCACCATAATGAATAATAAAGTTTATATGTGATTTCTTTGACCCTACATGAAAACAAAATTTGTAAAATCATAATTACACAAGGAATTAAATAGAGTGGTTCAACTAGTATGTTATCATTATTTGTTATTAATTTATTTGAGGAATCTTAATTTTTACTACAAAGTAAATAACAAATCATTTACTTTTCGCTTAGAGTCTAATTACAAAACATTATCAAGTTAACGTGCTGAGATATAGTCATAAAAAATTGTCAGCGCTTGATGAAACTAAATATAAACAACAAAATTACTACAAACAAAACCTTTCCACTGTATATATGTTTAAAGTCCAAAGAAGTAATCTTACCTCATATGTAGTAAAATGTAATTTTTATTCAAAAGTTGAATCTTATACTTCTAATTTATTCCTTCAAAAATTCCACTAAAGACTAGATGATTTCAATGCCTTAAAGAATGAAACATGAACAAATTAAATATCTTTTAAGCAAGTAACAAACCATATAAATATAACAAGTATTTTGGTAGAACTAACTAGAACTTAAAGTGAAGAAAAATCACAGGCTATAATTAAAATCATAATTAATAGAAATCTAACTTTTACAAAGAGATAGTAATGATGTTAAAGGAAGCTCTTAATTTCACTCCAATTTTTATTGCAACTTTACAATATGTATGGAATATACATAAACAACCAAAAAGAGATCATAGCTGGGACCACAAACATAATCTACAAACCCATGTGTCTGTCAAATTACTGGGACCACATGCTATATACCTGATTCTTTGTCCTTTCTATGAAAGCAAAGTCACAACTCAATCAGAGCTTATCTTTGCGAATGAGGTGCTTAGGGGGTTGTTACTCGCTAAAATTAGGCTGTACTTGTGTTTTGGGTTGCTCGTGTTCGCTCTTTCGCGAATGGCTCATGGAATGTTCCAGAAGAGTCAGTGCAGCTGGGTTCCTCGTCGTGTCGTCGGCCAAGCCACGACACTTTGTTCACGGTGGCGTTGCTTGGCAGTGGTGCGTTGTGCTTTGAAGAGCAGAGAACACTAGGGAGGCATTCACATAGATGTAGGGAGAAAAGGATTTCATTTAATAGTGAGGATTGATTTTTTAAAATAAAATATCATTTCATTTAAAAAATCTATAATTGATTTCTCAAAAGAAAATATATTTTTTTAAATGGTAATTTGGTCATTTTACACCCTTTAGGAGTTAGACATAGCAATAGAAATTAACGGTGAGGGTAATTTGTAATAGAAAAAAATTATGGGGGACATTGCACCAATTGAAAGGAAAAGGAGAAAATTACAATTACACGAATATATCAAGGTGTCAAATTGTATTTTTCCCTAAAAGTTAATGTCATTAACATTTTTGTTGAATCTTTTAATAGTTAATAGTGTCTAGACAAAAAATATATTAGTAAATTACATTTATTTATTTTGAAATTTGTAAATATTACACTAATATTATCTTTAGTTTCAAATTGAAATAACAATTTCCATTAAAATTTATAAACTCTACACTTATGTCTTCTAAAGTTTTAAAAAAATTACACTAATTTTTCTTCTTTTAATTTTTCATACGTGTTAATTTATATTTTAATAATTTATACTACATTAAATTAAGTTATTAATAAAATTTTAAGAGAAATAATTCATAAAATTTAAGTTTTAATAATTTTGTGAGTAAACAGAAATTTTTTGTATATTTTAAAACAAGAGAGACTTAATGTAATTTTCATAAATTTTAAAAGAAACAAATGGAATTTATTCAAAGAATAAATATGAATTAAAATTAATCTTTAGAAATTTTAAATGACATTTAAAAAAAATTAAAAGAGTCAATTGGTATTGAAATTATATTTAGAAGATAAAAATAAAATATTAATCTTAATTTATTTTTGCCAAAGAAGGAGCGTCTGTTACCCAAGAGTTCTAATTTTTGAAACTCAAAACTTTCTGTTCAACCGAAAGGGAAATAACATGAACTAGCAAGAAGAAAAAAGAGAGACAAACAGGCATTAAGACATGAAAGGGACAGTTAACTTTTATGTTCGTTAAATTGTCGACATCAACCATAATGGAACTGTTAAAGTTAATGGTTAAAAGAAAAAGGCCACCCATATGACTAGTGGACCAATATGTTTAGTTAGTGGAGCAATCACTTTGGCAATAATTTCTTCTTCATTATTGCCAAATTATTGATCACTATATGTGGCTGAAATCTGTAACATGTTGGAGTGCTAATGACCACATATTGGTCATGGATTACAACTATAAATAGTCATGAGACTCACCTTAGTTCTCAAGCTCTCAAGAAGTTCTTTATTCTTCCTCTTGTTCTCATAGTGAGAGAAAGACTTGTGGGTTAAAGAGAGATTTGAGTAAGAGTGTTCTTGAATGTGTTTGTGAGGTGTGAGTGGTGGGATATTAAAGCCAAACTTTGACTCTAAAAGAGTGGTGTAGCTTGGGTTAACCTTATAGGCAATTGGGTGTGAGTGAGGAAAGTCATTGTATTCCTTTTATCATAGTGATCATAGTGAAAGATTCTTGCTGCTCTCCGGTCGTGGACGTAGGCATATTGCCGAACCACGTTAAATTCCTGTGTCCTACTATTGTCTAGTTATTTTTCTTGCACATTTAATTTCTCTATATCGAGGGCCATCCACAAAAAACTGGTATCAAAGCATGGCTACCACAAAATTCGACGTGGAGAAATTTAATGGAAAAAATGATTTCAGTCTATGGCGGGTCAAGATGCGAGCTTTGCTGGTTCATCAAGGATTAGCCAAAGCTTTGCAAGGTAGAGAGAAGCTGCCTGAGACGTTGACAGAGCAGGAGAAGGATGACATTATGGATAAAGAACACAGTGTCATCCTACTGTGCTTGGGTGATGAGGTATTGCGAGAAGTTTCTGAGGAAGAAACAGCTGCTAAGCTATGGTTGAAGTTGGAAAGCTTGTACATGACGAAGTCACTCACCAACCGATTGTACATGAAGAAGAAATTATACACGATTCAAATGCAGGAGGGTAAGCCCATCAAAGAACACCTTGATGAATTTAACAAAATTATTCTTGATTTAAAGAATATAGATGTTAAAATTGATGATGAGGACCAGGCTATTATCTTGTTATGCTCTTTGCCAAATTCTTATGAGCACTTCATTGATACAATGTTATACGGTCGAGATTCTCTTACCATGGAGGAGGCCAAGGCAGCCTTAAACTCACGAGAATGGAAGAGAAAGGTAGCAAAAAGCAAAAATGAAGGCTCAGGAGAGAGTTTGATGGTAAGACGAAGAACTGAAGGAAAAGGTCATGGTGGTGGTAAAGGCAAATCTAGATCGAAATCAAAATCTAGAAAATTAAAGTGTTTCCACTGTCACAAAGAAGGGCACTTCAAGAAAAACTGTCCAGAACGCAAAGGCAAGGAGAAGGAAAAGGCTTCTGGTTCTGGAGATGCTGTTGTAGTAGATTGCTATAATGATGCAAATGTTCTCTCTGTATCTGTCACTAACTCAGGAAATGAGTGAATCCTTGATTCTGGGTACTCATATCATATGACTCCTAATAAGGATTTGTTTACAACTTACCAGTCCATAGATGGGGGTAAAGTTCTTATGGGTAATAATAATTCTTGTAAGGTGGTCGGTATCGGCACGGTAAGGATCAAGATGCATGACGGAGTTGAAAGAACGTTGACTGATGTCAGGTACGTTCCAAAACTGAAAAATAACCTGATTTCCTTGGGTACTCTCGACCCTAGCGGGTGCAGCTTCAAGGCTGAAGGTGGAGTTATACGAGTCTCAAAGGGAGCCCTAGTTGTGATGAAAGAAAGAAGAGTCAATGGCCTTTACATATTGTAGGGAAGCATAGTTACAGGTGCGGCTGCAGTATCATCAATGTCTGAAGCAGACGTCACCAAGTTATGGCATATGCGGTTGGGGCATATCAGTGAGAAGGGTTTAATCGAGCTCAGCAAGCAAGGGCTTCTCTGTGGTCACAAGGCAGGGAAGTTAGATTTCTGTGAACACTGCGTATTTGGGAAACAATGTCGAATAAAGTTCAACATTGCTATTCACCGTACAAGAGACACTGTTGATTACATCCACTCTGACTTATGGGGTCCCTCTCGAGTTCCTTCTCATGGTGGCGGTAGATATATGTTGACCTTCATTGATGACTATTCAAGAAAGGTGTGGATCTTTATTCTAAAGAGTAAAGATGAAGTCTTTGTCAAATTCAAGCAGTGGAAAACCTTGATTGAGAAACAGACCGGGAAGCAGATCAAGCGACTGAGAACTGACAACGGCTTGGAGTTTTGTGGAGGAGAATTTAACAAGTTTTGTAAGGATCACAGTATTGTTAGACATCGTACTGTGAAAGAGACTCCACAGTAAAATGGACTTGAAGAACAGATGAACAGAACTCTCTTGGAAAGAGCAAGGTGTATGCTCTCGAATGCCGGTCTACCAAAATAGTTCTGGGCTGAAGCTGTTAACACAGCTTGCTACTTGGTTAACAGATGTCCATCTTCAGCTATTGGTTTCAAGACTCCGGTGGAGGTTTGGTCAGGTATGCCAGCCAAATATGAGAATTTAAAAATATTTGGTTTTCCTGCTTATGTTCGCATGAATGAAGGTAAACTTGAGCCTAGGGCAAGGAAATGCATTTTTCTTGGGTATCCTGAAGGAGTAAAAGGCTACAAATTATGGTGTCCCAAGACTTCAAAATGCATCATTAGCAGGGATGTGACCTTCAGTGAAGCAGAAATGTTGAATTCCCAAAAGGAATCATTAAGTGGAGAAGAAGACAATAGTGTTATGAAGAAGGTGGAGCTCGAGGTGGAGCCTGAGACGAAACATCCTCAAGATAACCAAGAAGATACAAAGGAAGAGCAACATCCAGTCGAGAAAACGAGTACACAATTGCAGCATTATCAACTGGCAAGAGACAGGCAGAGAAGGGAAGTTAGACCTCCTCAAAAGTATGGATATGAAGATGTAGTCGCTTATGCTTTAAATGTAGCTGATAATGATGAACCACAATCATACCATGAAGCCATGTCAAGTGATGAGTCTACCCAGTGGCTTGCTGCAATGACTGAAGAGATTGAATCTCTTCATAAGAATCATACTTGGAAACTTGTTGAAAGACCAGACAATCAGAGGATAGTAGGGTGCAAATGGGTCTTCAAGAAGAAAGAAGGAATTCTCAGAGTTGAAGATGTAAGGTACAAAGCACGACTTGTGGCAAAGGGCTTTACACAGAGAGAAGGTATTGACTTTAATGAAATCTTCTCTCCAGTGGTTAAACATAGCTCTATACGAGTCCTACTTGCCATCGTTGCTCATTTTAATTTGGAGCTTGAGCAATTGGATGTCAAGACAGCATTCTTGTATGGTGAACTTGAAGAGCAGATTTACATGAGTCAACCTGAAGGGTTCAAAGTACAAGGTAAGCAAGAACATGTTTGCCTATTAAGGAAATCTTTGTATGGTCTTAAACAATCTCCTAGACAGTGGTACAAACACTTTGACAAGTTCATGTTTAGAAGTGGTTATTCTAGGAGTAAGTATGATAGCTGTGTGTATTACAAAAAGCTCGAGGATATATCATATTGTTATCTACTTTTGTATGTTGATGACATGTTGATAGCTTGTAAGAACATGTCAAAAATAGATTGTCTCAAGGATCAATTGAGACAGGAGTTTGAGATGAAAGATCTTGGAGCTGCATAAAAAATTTTGGGTATGGAGATCTACAGGGATAGGAAAGCAGGTGTCTTATTCTTGTCACAAAAAAAGTACACAGAAAAAGTGTTAGACCGTTTTGGTATGAAGAATACAAAGTCTGTTAGTACTCCATTAGCAGTTCACTTCAAACTCTCAGCAGCTTTGGCACCCCAGACCAAAGAAGAGGAAGAATATATGACACATGTCCCTTATGCCAACGCAGTTGGTAGTATAATGTACCTTGTGGTATGTACAAGGCCAGACATTTTACAAGCGGTCAGTGTTGTTAGCAGGTACATGGAGAATCCTGGGAAAGCTCATTGGCAGGCAGTGAAATGGATTTTACGTTCTTTGAGAGGTACAACTGATGTTGGTTTGATCTATGGTAGAAGTAAAGACACTACAAAAGATATCGCTGGATATGTTGACTCAGATTATGCCGGAGATCTTGACAAAAGGAGATCTCTTACTGGATATATATGTATGCTATGTGGATGTACTATCAGTTGGAAAGCAACTCTACAATCAATTGTTGCTTTGTCAACCACTAAGGCAGAGTACATAGCGGCAACAGAAGCAGTAAAAGAATCCATTTGGCTCTAGGGACTAATTGATGAGTTTGGTATACAATTGAAAGAAGCTATAGTCTACTGTGATAGTCAAAGTGCGATACATCTGACTAAGAACCCCATGTATCATGAAAGAACAAAGCACATTGATGTGAGGGTGCATTTCATTAAAGATGTGATTGCAGAAGGGATTATTACAGTGAAGAAGATAGGTACTACAGACAATCCAGCTGATATGTTAACCAAGCCAGTTCCGGTAAACAAGTTCAAGCATTGCTTGGACTTGATTGGGATACGAAGCAGGTGAAAGGGGCATAGAAGAGAGTAGCAGAAGAAAAACTATGGGAGTCTTTTAACCAAGGTGGAGATTTGTTAAAGTTAATGGTTAAAAGACAAAGGCCACACATGTGACTAGTGGACCAATATGTTTAGCTAGTGGAGCAATCACTTTGGCAATAATTTCTTCTTCATTATTGCCAAATTATTGATCACTATATGTGGCTGAAATCTTACTGAAATCTGCAACATGTTGGAGCACTAATGACCACATATTGGTCATGGATTACAACTATAAATAGCCATGAGACTCACCTTAGTTCTCAAGCTCGCAAAGAGTTCTTTCTTCTTCCTCTTGTTCTCATAGTGAGAAAAAGACTTGTAGGTTAAAGAGAGATTTGAGTAAGAGTGTTCTTGAGTGTGTTTGTGAGGTGTGAGTGGTGGGCTATTAAAGCCAAACTTTGACTCTAAGAGAGTGGTGTAGCTTAGGTTAACCTTATAGGCAATTGGGTGTGAGTGAGGAAAGTCATTGTATTTCTTTTATCATAATGAAAGATTCTTGCTGCTCTTCGATCGTGGACGTAGGCATATTGCCAAACCACGTTAAATTCCTGTGTCTTACTATTGTCTAGTTATTTTTCTTGCACATTTAATTTCTCTATATCGAGGGTCATTCACAATAGAAACATTATGGATACTTTCATTACATAAACAAAAAAAATTTCTCATAATTTAACAATCAAGTTGTTCAATTCAATGTAATTTATCTGAAGTTGAATAACCACTTGTAACGATTTTTTTTTAGTACTTATAAATAAATACATCTATAAACAGATTCTTATATGATATTTTTTATTTTTAAAGATAATAAAAAGTAATATTTGAAAAAAAATCATTTCTTTTGTCTTTAAATTTACAGAATTACAGAACAATATCTTATGCTTCACTAGTACCATTTTAAAACACCGTTTAAAAATTATTTGAAATACTCAAGATTTCTCTAGCATCATTCTAATACGTTGTTTTAAAATTGTTTGAGATGTGATAGAAGGGAAAAGATAAAATTTTAAAAAACTCCTAAAATGGTCATCAAATTTACTAAGCCTATTAATTTTAATCTTTAAACTTATATTACTAAATGAGTTAGTCTTCAAATTTACACAAGTTATTCCTTATATAATCTTATCCACAAATATCGTTTTGAAAAATACTAAATTGGTCTGTTAATTCAAACTTTAAGTTAAATAAATTTAAAGATTAATTTGTATAATTACAGAAGTTCAAAAATTAAAGTTAAAGAATCTAATAAATTCAAAGAGGATTCGGTGAGTTTACTCAAGTAAAATAAAGTAAAGCAAACTTCTTGGAGAAGAGGGAGGTTCCTTCTTTATTTTCTTTCAAAAAGTTAGCCAACTCCGTCTTGCCCCATGCGACCTTTAATATGCTGTGTCACTTCCGTTTAAACTTAAGACTACCAAAAGCACGTGTGACGTAACCGTTGGTATTAGTGGCTAACCACCTACCCTTCTTGCTCAGAGTCACCTCATGCCATATGGTAATCCACGGTTAAAAGGAGAGAATCAGCACAAAAAGCAACCAAAAGTCCCACAATCTGACTCACCCAATCCAATAAAGAAAGGGAATCTGAACAAAAAAGATTTAAGTCATTTACATTGATAGTGCTCTAAGATAAGAAAGGAAAGGCAGACAAAATCATTATAATTGAGATCACACTGATTCTTCCGTGGGAATCCCTTACTTTGTTCCCCTCTTCTTCCAATCTGCATTTCTGCACAAAACCCCACCTTTTCTTTGCAAGTGGTATGACAATTCCTATGAGAAAATGAGAACAGATTCCAATTCTCTTTTCATCTTTTTTATCCTAAAAGATTAAAAACTATTTCAGCATATCCAAACACAGCCTACTTTAAACTTGTCCACCCTTTACAGATACTCCCCCCCCCCCCTCCCTCTTTCCCTCTCTCTAAAAGATGACTAAAACATAACAGGCCCCAAAATAAAAGCAGCCTTGACTAAAAGGGTAATTAAACAAAGTGACCATCATATTATTGCAATAATCCTTAACTAAATTATGGTCGCCGCTGTTGGATCAACATCGCCGCCCAAGGGTTGACAGGGACCGGCCGCTGGATATTAGGGCCTATCGTTGGTGCAATGGCAGAGGGAGCTGTGGCAGATGAAGAGGATGAAGATGAGACGCCAACACGCTCACATGAAGGGCACATTGTAAGAGTAGTGGGAGGGTTCATGTGCATGTAGAGCTGTGGGGACAATTTCAACGCCCTAAGCTCTTGCACTTCTTTTTGCAGCCTCCTATTCTCCTCAGTTAGATTCTCACAGCACCTCTTCAAGTATTCACAATCCACTTCAGTCTGCTTCAACTTGGTCCTGGGCGAATTTGAAACAAAAACACTGAGTTCATTTTCTTCCACAACACAGTAAAACAACAAAAAACAATAACAATAAAAGCATATCAATTCTCCATATAAGGCCATCACTTCTTTTTTCCCATGAAAAGTGCAAAACCTAAAAGATCCAAGGCTTTAAACTTTCAACCATTAGATTACTCAATTTTTTATTGCAATTAAGTGATACACCAGTTTGCGGGCATCTTAACTAATTTACCCCTCCAGTATGGTCAAAAGCATTCAATCATGCCAAGAAAATTTTTAATATTTCAACAGCGACTAACCTTTTTTTTATCATAATTATCAATAACTTTTCAATTAAGAATCAACTTCTCTATGTAATGCCACAAATTCAAGTGCATCAATTTTCTCATGAAAAATGAGCATATGCAAAACCTATAAGATCCAAAGTTTTAAACTTTCTATGTTATCAATAGTGACTTTTAATATTATATTTATCAAATTATCAATAACTTTGTCCTTGTGTCTGGTGATTGAGTCATCGATTTCTCTTTAAACGTGTCAATCCCATTTTTAACTTTGGGGTTATGCTTAAAGTCGCTTTTATTGCTTCCAACAGTTAGAAGAATCACATTCATTAACATGAAAATAACCTTTTCTAGATGTAACTTATTCAAAACTTTGACACTTGGAATTTATGAAACCAAAATAGATTATGGTATGAATTTGGATGACAGAGTAAATTTTGAAGAGAGAAAGACATCGTCTACACACCCTACATTTAAATTTGTAGTTATCATCTTTCTTTCATCGAATTTATCTAGTTTATGTTACTCTAGAGTACAAAGGATATCGTTCATATGCAAAATGACAATACTGCCCCTTAGAACTCCAAAGTAAATGAACCTGACCTTGCCCTTCTGTTCTGAAACCACACCTCAACCTGTCTAGCCCTCAGATTCAGCTGCTTAGCCAATGCCTGCTTTTGTTTCTGAAAGAAAAAACCCAACATAAATAAAATAAAACCAATTAAAAAATATCACCGTTGTGCAATCCCAGATGTACCCTTAACCAGGAATAAATTTACAGAAATACCACTACTTACCGGATTAAGCGTGTTGTGCTCCTTAAATGTCTCCTCCAGCACCATGGCTTGTTCCTTTGAAAGCCTGAGCTTCTTCCTAGAAGGGTCGCCGCCAATGCCGCCTCCGTCCTCATCTTCGCTTACGGGGGAGGTCGAAGCCCTCTCGGCGTCGTTTTCGTCTCCGTTTGTTTCTCTCTCGCTCCGCTTCCCGCTGATACTTGATATTGTACTGTTCGGCGACGAAACACCATGTTCCTCGTCACAATCCACCACCGTCAACGGTGCTAAATTCACATCTATTTCCCGGACGAACGACCTTGTCTCAGAGTTTCGATCTACTATGGGTTGCATGTGGGTTAGGCCTTACAAAACTTGCCAAGCAAATGGCAGTTGCGTAATTAAAAGTGTAGCGATGGCTATATTCGTACAAACGAAATCTGATTGGTCCTCAAAATTTAATGAACATTTCCAATATTTTCTGAGAAAATAAAACTGAAGAATAATATAAAATTAAAATATTAGAAATAAGATCGTAAAAATATGAATTAAATGGTCCAGAAACAGGATCTGGAATCAAAAACTTCAGAAAAATTTTGGAACTTTGAATTTTTTTCAAAAAAAAAAAATGTTGACAATAGACCCTTTTTCCGGGAAAATAGAAGGCCGGCATGCTAATCTCAAACCAATATAAAATCTCTGAGATTCTTATCATTTCAAGATCTTCGCAGAAGCCCAAAGAAAAATGGAAATAAAAAAAAATACCCATTGCGGAATACAAATTAAAAATCAAAAAAAAAAAAGGAGAAGAACCTCACCATGTAACTGAAATATACGGCTCCAGGAACTCCTTTGATTGGGAAGAGGCTGTGGAGCTTTCTGCATGGGATTCACCTGAGAATAAATCTGATTCCCTCCACACCCCAAGCTCAAACTCAACCCCAACCCTTCATCTTTTTCCCCCATTCCTCCCTTAATCTCTCAAAGAAAGAACAAAGATAGAAAACCCACCAACAAGAGACCGTCTCTGTTGCCCCTCCTTAAATATTTCCCTGGGTTGAACTGTGATTCCCAGTGTTTAAACTCTGAGAATGCAAAATGGGAAGACAAAAGAAAAGAAAAAGAGAAGGCAGAAAATGGCTGGGCTTTGGTGCAGTGGGGTGTCACAGCCTTTTGCTTTTTGCAGCGCAGTAAAACGATAGACGGGACTATATATAGATAGAAGGAAAAACTGTGCAGTGACAGAGATAGAGAGGCAATAAGGTATAGAGTTAATGATGACCTGTGTCAGAGAAGCAAATTGGCTCAATGATGACTTAAATGGCTATACCTAGGCTTTTGAAGCTCTCTGATGCTTTTGGGTTCTTCCAAGTAAAGTCTGGTTAGATTTTAACCATGGCTAAGGTTAACATTTAACCCACTGTGATTAGTTAGAATGAGAAAGTACGAGTAACTGAGGGGCGCATATAGAGCACAGTTAAAAGTGTTGTCTGGGTTTTATTATTATCTTCTTCTGTTGAGAAAAAAGTGGCTTCCTCCCACGTTGACTGTTGACTACAAAAAGAGGGTAACGAGGAAGGGAGGCTTGTTCGGGTCACGTGCTGTGGTGCCACGCGCCGGAATCATGATCTCATGATGATGGTGATCGTAGTGGCCAGTGAGAGATTCATGTGGCATCCGCATCGTTTTCGGTGGGGCCCACGCCTCTGCGGTGAGAGTGAGGGGCTCCCTGACATGGCTTTTCAATTCAACGCCAGCATTGGCACGCCAGCTCCAAATCACGAGGCGGATGAGTGGACCTATCTTGGTGGGACCCACGAGTGGACGTGGATGGTGCGTGAAGCAGAAAGAGAGTGGTGCTGTAAAAGATGGGTTACATGGCCTTGGCGGTGAGGATGGAAAACATGCCCACTCAGTAGTAGCAGGGATCATTTATTAACATTACTCACGAATAGAACCTGACCTTCTTGAGGCCTTATTAATTATATAAATCAGTCAGTTTTTCAAAAGCAACGTTTCAAGAGACAGATCATATTTATTCTCATATTTAATGAAAAATAATTTTTATAATAAATATATGAGTCAAGTAAATCTAAAAATAAAGATAATAAATGTCTTTATACGTTTTTATTTTTCAATACTACTACTAACAAGTAATAAAAATTTAAAAAAAAATTATAATTTTTAATTTGAAACTAATTTTTTTATAATTTATAAAATCAATACTTATACATTCTTAGTTATAAAAATATTACACTAATTTTTATTTTAAATTGTTATAAGCATATATTACATTAACTTAGTTTGTTACAAGCTTTTTTAAGAAAAAAACATAAAGTATATTTATTAATAGATTATAAATTTTTGTACGAATTTAAATTTAAATTTAAAATAAAAAATGACTTTAATTTTTTTAAAATTTTACAAGATCAATAAACACAAAAAAAAATTAGATTTCATAAATATGGTCAAGAATAATGATTTTATTTGTCGTGAATTTTTTTCCGAAAATAATTTGTTGTCAATTTAACTACAGAAGGCTTGCGTTAATTAAGCTTGAGAATAGTAATAAAACACAAAGAAAATGTTTTTAGTTTAAGTGATGATTTTCTAAGAAAAAATAATGCTAAAAATGAACAATATTGTATCGTCCAATTTAGCATTTGTATTTTGTTTGTTTACAGTTTTTATACTTCAAAAAATAGTCGCTGACAAGTAACTGGTATAGTGCTGAAAAAGGTCTTATAATATGTGCTGAAATTTTTTTATTTTTTTTTATATTTTCTCTGTCAAATATATCTTATTAATTCATATTTTATTCCACCATATTTACAATAGAAAATATAGATACTAATTTTATTAATATAGAAAAAAAAACGTCAGAATTATCATTAAATACGAATTTTTGAATTTGAATCTTGAAATACTTCTAACTTTCCATTGATAAATGATTGCCTAGTTAAAATAGTTCTCCCAGTTAGAGACCAAAGCTATAATTTGGCAACAGTTTTGCAGGTGAAATTTTTTTATAATATAAAAAATTTGAATCAGTAAAAGATATTTATAAAAATAAATAATTTTAGTGTTTTAAATAAAATTAATTTTATATCTAAAAAATATAAAAATATTCGTGGCACAATTGAAAGTAAAGTTATTGTTTGAGTATATTTGACAAATTAAATAAATTAGTTTATAACTTATTTGATTAATTTATAAATTTGTTTGATCAAATTAAAAGTGTTTGATAAATAAATTTATTTGAATAACTTATAACTTTTTATCATACATTACTTTAAGTAACGTATAACTTTTAACTGATAGTTTTTATAATTTTTTTTTATTCTTACTGTTTTATTCAAATTTCAACACTATCATATTCACAAGATGACATTATTTTTACTATGCTCGAATAACATCCAAATTATATACTCCATGATGAACTTTCAGATATTATTAATAGTGACACAAAAAATAAAAATTTAGAGGCATCTACTGAGATGGAAGAGATTCACAATAATATTATTAATTTATTGTATAATTCTAGATGATATATTTATTTTGTATTTTTTAGAATTATATAATAAAATATAATTACTAGTAAAAAAATGATAAATTTTATATAAGTATATCATTTTACATTTATCAGCTAATTCAATAGTTAATTTTATCAAACACTTTTAATTTAATAAGTTAGCTTAACAGTTATCAACTTTCAGTTAAAAATTAAATTTTCAGCTTTCGGCTATTTTTTCAGCTTTCAACTAACTTTTAAAGTTATTTTTGTCAAACATAATTTTTATAAATTTTTTTTACTTATATTAATTTTTTAATGGTAGGATTCTATATTAAATGTTTGCTTTTTTATTTTAATTTTGTTGAAGTAAATTATTTATGATTACCTGCCTATATTACAAAATAGTAATAAAAATATTTTTAATTTCATTCAACAGTGAATATGATATTACAACGAATTAAATAACTTTTAATTATATTTTTTTATTATTTAATTTTTTTTAGAATGTTATATTTATTTCTTATGATAATTAAATATAATTTTATCCTATAAATACCCTTTCATCTTAAATGAAAGGCCTAATTGTAACTTGTAATTAACTCAATGTAATCATATGTACCTTAAACTGCCACCTAATTTTTATCATTTAAATCAGTACCATTGATTAGTTCAGCATAGTTTGCGAGGATTGATTTTTGTTGGCAAGTTCTTTTTCTAGAAATAGTCCTACATAAAAATCTTTAGATACACTTGACATATTTGGTATGGGATAAGATTTTTTTAAAAAAAAATCATATTTTTTGAAAACATGCTTTTTAAACATGAAAATAACTAAAAATATACAAAGTATATTTGATTGACCTTAAATATTTATTTAAAAATATTTTATCATTAAATTTGATAGTAATAAAACTTTCTTGAAAATTTTGGTTGTAGATTAAGCCAATAAGTATAACTTATACGTAATTATATTTTGATGAATTTCAATTCAGATATATGGACATATGATTATTTTTTAATGATTTAATATATAAAAAAATACACCATTAAATATACCTAAGAATATCTTGTCTTTGAAAATTGTTATGGAATATGGACATAAAGAGACATTTTTAGAGGTTCATGAATTTCATGACGAGAATCATTTTCCTTATCCATGAATTTACAGCTAAAAAGAAGCCAATAGACCACCTATTATTAACAAATTTATTTATTTTCCCCCTCAAATCAAAATTGATACTGATTTTCAAAGGATAGAACCATTTTAATTATCCAAATATTCACATCAAAAAATATTTTCTTTTAAAATACTCCTTTATTTGAATTGATTTGTTTCTTTTTTTTTATCTCCTAATTGTTATTCATTTTGATGGAAAGACTTAAAATTGGTGGGTGAAGTAGAAAAATTATTACCTCTTTTTGTGTGAAAATTAAAAAAAATAATGAAAATGCGTCTAATTAATGTTTTATATTTTTATATCTAAAAAATATTTTTAAAATTTTTAAAATTCTAAATACTGTAACATATTGTAACAATGTTATTTTTATAATTATTTTAAATTTATTATAATATCTATGAATATTCTTTTTACTATTTAAATAAAAATAAAGTGAAAACATAATTACATAATTAAAAAATAGTGAAAATATAAATTAAATTTATTTTTAAAAATATAAAAAATAAAAAATATTTTTAAAACATAAAAATAAAAAAAATATTTTAATAAATCAAATACACTCTTACTGTTTATTTAAATATTAAAAAACTAAATAAAAAGAAAAGAATTATGATACTATATTAGTACTTTACTTAGTTAATAGTGTTAATTATTATATAAAAAGTATAAATACACTTAAATAATTAATAATATTATTAATTAAGTAAATATTGAAATATTTTATATATCAAAAGTTATTATAGAAAAGAATGTTACCTGTGAGCCATGAACGTAGCTAACGGACAGAATCCATCATACAAAGGGGATCTTTTTTTGCATTACTTTCTCATTTATCAACTTGTTCCCTCATTTTATGGCTGAAAATATTGGAATGGATTTGAATCCAATTCTTTAAGAGGAGTTGAATTAGGAGAAGTTCACATCAACAATGATCGGACGGCAATGATTGGGACATTGCATGGAGCTGATGATAAGAGAGTGTGTACTGTGTACCAGTGCTAAGTTCCACCCACCAAATCTGTCTTAGATCTTCTAAAACCCAGAGGAAAATGTTGCCGTCACGTGGTTGATGCCATTTTGCTTTGGGTTCCAGAGCTTTTGGGTAGTGTCAAGGAGATTCTTAGTTAGATAGAAGATAAATTCAAGTCCGATGTGACCTATCAATAATTCAGTTCGTTCTAAGTCATTTCTAAAATTAAAATTTTCAATTTCAATTTCAATCAAAATGAAATAAATAAAAGCAATCCAGACAAAGAATCATATAATTAGAGATAATCAAAGTACTCATCTTTGATGCCTATTCATATAATTTTTATTCTTTTAGATATTTTTAAGAGTTTGACTTTAAATTTGGCTATTACAGTGCTTAATCCACTACAAACTCGTAATATATATATATATATATATATATATATATATATATATATATATATATATATATATATATATATATATATATATATATATATATATATATAATAAATTGATTTACTTCTTTTTTTAAAAACTGTTATTACTTTTTTGTCAATAAACTTTAACTTAATGTTTGTTTTATTATAATCTTATAATAATTAATTAATTCATTAATTTATATTACATAATTTTAGTATATTTCGCATAATAACTTTATATGTTCACCACTGAATTTAGCATGTAAATGAATACTTTTATATAGTAATATTCTGAGTTGTTATTATTTTTAAAATTATATTTAAGAACAATTTATGCTTATATCAAATTCATTTGTTATGAATTGAATTTATATAAGAAATCTTTTAAGGGGCGTTTGGTACACGAATTCTTTTTTGTTTTTTGAGAATCTCAATTTAAAAAATTAAAATTCATATATTTAGTACAAATTTTTAAAAATTAATTCCTAAAAAATTAGGATTCTCAATAATCATTTTTTTAGTAAGTTTTCCATAAAAAAATTTCCATAAAGAAGTGAGAATCTTAGTTTGTCATGAGAATGAGAATCTTTTTATGATGTTAAAACACAATTATCCTTTCATTAAGGGAATAATTGTAATAATAATAAAAAAATTTATTAACTTTCCACTTTCACTCTCTCACTTTCTATCTCATCCTCTTTTTCATTCTCGCTCTTCACTCCTACTTTCACTTTCATAAGAATAAAAGATATTTTTGAAAAATGTATTAATTTTTTTTAAATAAAGTATAATCAAATAGAAGAATAGAAGATTTAGTAATTTTAAAAGTCAACCAAACATATTTTATACATTTTTAAAAATTATAATTTTCATCAATTATGTTTATCAGAAAACACAATTCTTAAGAACAAAATATTTTGTTGTTTACCAAATGGCCCCTTAAAAATAATTGTATGAAAAGTTTTATCTTTGAGGTTAAATTTTTTTTATTGTGTACTTTAATATTTTTATTTTATTGATTAAGACAATGGAAAAAATTATTTTGATCATGGAAGAATGATATAATTATCAATTTTTTATTTTTTATATTGTTTTTATCATTTTAATATTTAAAACTATGAATTTTTTATCCTATAGAATATACTATTTTTGAAAGATTGTATAGTGTCATTCAGTGTTTCTAAAAAAAATTAAAACTAAATTACATTTTATTAAAATGAAAAAAATACTTTAAAGTATCAAAATGATAATTAAACTATCTTTGAAGAAAAAAAATAAGATTTTTGTAAAAAAAATATTGTTATAGAAAGAATAATTAAAAATGATAATCGCACCAAATTTTTAATATTGTTAAGATATGTAAATAAGAATTTAAAAATAAATCTAATGATAGCCTTTGGAGGTGCTGCCCATTTTTCAATGAAATCCCACTCTTTGCTTTCCCTCGTTCAATTTTATTACCACCAATGGTTGAGATTTCTTTTCGCTTTCCTTTTTGTTGTCTGCAAGTACTGGCCTTCCGTTTCTTGTTTTCCGCCCCTACTTCGGCCGCCCAAAGATGATTTATATATATATATATATATATATATATATATATATATATATATATATATATATTTATTGTGTTACTTAATTATTTGTATATTCAAAAAGTTATAAAATTCAATTGGTTACTTATTTTACTTTCTTTCTTTTTTTACTTTAACTTTTAATATATTTCTTTTATTAGTAATTTTTCACTTGTAAAAAAATAGATAAATTATATAAATGTAACACAAGTTAAAAAAAATTAAAATATATAAATTTAATTATTTAGTTAATTTTTATAATTTAGATCAATTTTTAAATAAATTTTTATTGTTTATAATTACTTTTTTTTTTAATTAAATCTCTGATACAGTATCATTCAACTTTTGTTAGGTGACGATGAATTGAGAGAGTAAATGCTCACGTGACACCACTTAAACATATACATCTAGCTTCCAGTCACTCTCATTGGGACTTGAGTTGTACCCCTCCCTGCTGCCCCTCTCCCTGATACAGTAAATTAGATTTACCCTAAGCCAAATTCCCAAATTGCTTGACGACAAATATAAAGTCTCTCCGTCCGGTGTGAAGAAATCATGAGAAGAGGCATTTTAAAAGTTGTCACTTTCGTTTTTTTTTTTTACGGCTGATGAATAAAAGTTAAGATATTATCACTTATGTTTTTGTATTTAACAAAATTTTTTATTTAAAAAAATAAATAATATTATTTTAATTTTTTTTATAAAAATTAAAATTTGTTAACAATGTACTAAATATTTATTTTTAGTTATTCTGCTGCATCAAAAACAATATATGAGCGTCAGAAGTAAGCAAAAAGCAGTTAGTTGTTTACAGCTTAAGATGAACTTACATGTTTAGCTCTCAAAGTCTGCCAACTAGATTTCACCATTAGAGATTTTGACCTGTGCCATCACTAAATCGTTTGGCATATAAAGAGAGGGAACTCCACTGAGAAGATCATCACAAACTTGTTTTCATGGAAGGTTGCGGTGACTCTGTTGTGCCATTACTCTCTCAATTCCTACGTTCTACTATGTAGCTATTAGGGACTTGGAGGTAATATCTATTTTACAGATTGGGGGAGGAAAGTAGTGACGGGGAGAGCGGGAACGTGGGTGCGTTGAGGGGAAACCTCATGTGCTACTCACACGAGGCTTTTAGTAATTGAAATTATGATTTATATGTTTAACTGGCGTTACATTTATACTTTATTTGCACTGCCGTCCAATAGTTCTTAAATTTAATTGAAATTTGAAAAAAATTTAAAAAATGAAACATTTTTTTAAAAAATTATTAAAATAAATAGTTAAAAAAAATTGAGGCCTAAAACTATAACTTTACTATCTTCACTCTTGGGCTGGCCCTGTTTATTTGTCAACTTAGTAGTTATTTAGTAAAAAAATTTATCATATTTAATAATTATTTATAGATTAACATTAGTCAATTATTAAGAATTATTTATTAGATTATTAAATAATATCAATTATAAAATATTAACGCATTATGTTATTTAAATCAATTAATGAATTTATATAGATTTTATAAATAAACTGTCTGTAATAGAATGAACTATCTATTTGTGGCTCATATGAGAGATCCCTACTCTCATATGATATATTCTTTCTTGATATCCCATTAAATAGAGAAGAAGTTTTGCAAATCAAATAAAAAACAGTTATCTTTTTTTAATTCTTTCTGTAACCGCTATTTTACAAAAGAACATGAATCTTTCAATATTGTCATGTATATAAATTTTCACTAAATTTCTCTATATATTTGTCTAAGAATATACTATACTTCATATCTACATATTATTTTTTTATTCAGGTAAACCCTAATTTTTTCAACAATGGTATCAAAGTCTCATTAGATTATGTATTATGGCTGTTCATATATTTATGCATATCTATATTTCTTTTCATGCAATTAATTAAATACATGAACCCTTATTTTGTGTTGGCTTTGATTTTAATATATATTGGACATATTAGTTTAGAGTTTTTTGCTTATTTGATGTTAGATTAACAATTTATGTCTTTAATCGTAAAAAAAATTTATGAAAATTGTATGAAATTAAACCTATTTTTTAAAAATTTAACATCATTTTGTATTTTTTATTTTCTCCCATCAAATCTTAAATTGATAGAGGTATTATAATATACATGATCTCATGATTGTTATATATTAAAATTATGCTTCCAAATTTCCTAACATAGGATAAAAAAGGATATCTCGATAGGGGCATTTTTTTTGTTTTCTTTCGTGGCTCTCGATTTTGGTTTAGGCTCATTGAAATGAAAATTTGATTTGGGTTTATGTTTTATTGTAATTATCCTACAAATATACATGAAAATCACAAATTCTTATTGAGTAAAACCTGAGGAAAAATAATAGAGTACACTCGCGGGTCAAACAACCCTTTTGCGCGCGTGGTGCTGAAGGCAAGCACAACATTTCTGATTTTTTGTGCCAATTTTTTATTTAATTATTTTCTCTATATTTTATAGAATTTTTTTATTTTTATTATATATTTTATTTGAGTAAAATAGAGAATAATTCAATTTTTTAACTATTATACTCTTAGTTTTAAGACCCATATTTTTTTGGTAATTTTTTGTGGCCTATATATACCAAGTACTCTTCTTAATATTTTGTTTTGATCACAGAATAAATTTTTTTTATTTTAATTTAAGGTTAAAACAATATATTTTTTATTAAATTGATATATTTTTTAAATTATACAATAATGGACTGTTGTATGGCAACAACTATAATATTGTTTTGAATAATTATTAACTTGTCTATATAATTATGCATAATTTTACAGGATCAAATAATTTAAATTCCTTTTAGAAGTTAAATAAATTTATATATATATATATATATATATATATATATATATATATATATATACATTAATGATAATTATATCTTATCAATATATTATTATTAATGTGATTTGTAATTAATGTAATGTACTATTTATTATGGCCTTATGTCAATTATGTTTCGAGTACCCTATCAGTATTAGAATTTTTTGTGACATAAGATAATGTGTATTGCGTGTTTATATTTCTTATTTGTTGTGATTTGAGACCCTTCGGCGGGATCATGATAAATAGAAAATCTAATTAATAGGCATGATTGACTATGCATAAAGAATCATTTATTTATAGTCGCTGGATAATATTATTTTACATTTATATTAAATGTTTCCCTATTAAATTTGGTGCTAGCTTCATTGTCTATGCAATTAAATTCTGTCAAAACTCTGAATGAGACCAATTATGAAGATTGGAAAGAGTCTTTGAATCTGTATTTAGTTGTCACGACTTTGGACTTGGCCTTAAGGGAGGAGAGCCTCCTCCTCTAATTGATTTATCTACAATTGCTGATAAGACTTCTCGTGAAAAATGAAAATACTCAAATAGGGTGTGCCTTATGGTTATGAAATATACTATGGAGAAGTGAATTAGACAGAGTATTCCAAAGACTGATAACGTTGTAACTTTTTTGAAACTTGTGAGTGAGAAGTTTAAGAAATTTGATAAGCACAAAAAGGCAAATTTCTCTTTCTACCTAAGAAGACCAAGTATGATGATATGAATGGAGTGCGTGATCATATAATGAAGCTGGTGCATTATTACAACAAGCTGAAATCTTTAAATGGCGAACTTGGTGATAATTATTTGATCTGGCATGTCACACCCCTAATTTAACTACACGTGAAAAACATATATCACAAGCAGATATTTTCCATAATATGCACAATACAATCTTTTATCATGGAAACAGATACATATAGGTTCTCCTATACATATCCAATAAATAGACCAATATTATATATATATATATATATATATATATATATATATATATATATATATATATATATATATATATATCAGAGTAACAGGAGAAGTAAGGATCCTATCTGTGACATATAGAGCATACTTTATAATACATATATAATACAATCCAAACAATGTGGGCCTTGGAAGTAACGTAAGCTCACACAAAGAGTATGTCACCTAACTGATCACCTATCTGTAGAATCAAACTCTGTATCCTTATTTGAAAAATATATAAATATCGTGTAATGAGTTTGACAAGTCAGTGAGCAGATAAAACCTCCCATGATCCCTAAGTCAGCATATGGATGCACTCATATGATAAAATCATCACATAGAAAATATAGTTCAAAAATACATCAATATGGGGTTCGCATTTCAAATATTCTCAATTCAAAAGTTATTAAGATATCCAAAACCAGATCCAGTATGGTATGATCATAAAATAAATATGACTATGCATCAGAATTATTCAAGTGTAAATATTAGGAAGATCTCATATCGGAACCACCATAATAGAGTTCAAACCCCTTCCGTATTCTGGTAGTGTAGGATTTTTCTAAACTCAGTATCTCAGTTGAGGTTTGTCCCACCATCATTCAAGAGGACACGCAAAGGGACTCTAATTTTTTCAAGCACACAGCAAAGGATAGGCAATCATAATCACACGGCATTCTGCCTCTTTTACAGAATTCACATCATGTGTGTTAGCCGACACACACATGGCAAGCAACACCCCTGCTAGTTGAGGTCTTAAGTTGCACCAGGGTTAACATCACTTGCTGTTAGCAAATAGTATTTTCAATAGAATTTTTCAACAGAAAATAATTGCATAAGTTCAATATAGTTCAAATTAGATGTTACAGTCTGATACATAAATTTTAGTTTGAGTTCAATCCTCTTTCAAAACTTTCCAATTGGAGTTTAACACATAACCATTCCCTTTTTTCAATGCAACTTTATATTTTTACAGAACAATGCCACGTGCACATAAATATTCCTTTTCAAAAATTTGAGAAATACATTTAGAAACACATGTTCAATGGGTTTAAAAATCAATACACAAAACTATACTCTTTTTGAACAATATACTAATTAGTAAGCAAATCTTATAACTTCACCCATTTCAAAGATTTATAGTAGTATAAATAACGCATATACATAACTAATTATACATTTAAAGTTCAAGAAGAGCATAGGGTAAGTCATAAAAAAAATTATCTACTTACAAAATTAGGGTTCCAAGTTGAAAAGCCCCAAAATACATATTTTCAATTCAAATGTGACCAAATAGATCCTAAAAACGAGTTCAAAGGGTCCAAAAATATAAAAAATAACTTCGAAATAACGAAATTTGACCTCTGATAGCTCGGTCAACACAGCAGGATTCCGGGCCACGAGTTGCATACGCCGCCTGCAAGGGCTGTGCGTGGGATTCACGTGCCAAAGAAAAAGTCGTATGTTGGGGCGTGTGAAACACAACCTCGACCTGAAATTTGAGATCCTTAGGTTTTGATACAGGCTGGATACATTTATGGTATTAGTTTCTGGGCTTGACAACCATAGATAGGAGTTTCGAAACTTACCTCTTTAGCTGATTTTTTCTTCTATTTTTTGATCAATCTCCTGCTAATTTTTCAGAAATCAATCAGATGGATTGTCGATCTCGTTGTTATGAATTCTTTGGCGGCGATGGTGTCAAAATCTAAAGTCCAAAAATGTTAAAATTTTAAAGAGAAGTGTTACGATTTTTAGAGAGAGAAAATAGGGAGAGGGAGAGATTTTTTCATATTTTTTAGCTCCTTTGTGCGGCAGATACTCTAAAAATATCAAGAGCACCATTATTCAAAAATTCAAATTGTTAGGGAGATCCTTGCAAATTTTTATTATTTATATTTTGACTTATAAACTTTTAGAAAATTACATTTTGGCTCCAAAACTTAAGTTTTCATATTATCTTTATAATTCTTCAACCCATGTGATAAATAAACATATTTTAAATGGTATTTATCTCCATTTATCATAATCCTTTCTTATATTCAAAATTTTTCTTTAATTTATGGTTTTTCATTTATTTATAGTTTGTTTTTTTTTATTTTAGGGCAGGTCTTGGAATCACTTCCACCATAGTTTGATGTTTAAAGACATCATATAACACTTAGAAAGATGAATGGACTGTTAATGAGATAATTGCTATTTTTACTCAAGAAAAAGAGTCTATAAAAAAGGAAAAGCCTTACAGTGTTAATTTTGCTATATCTAATTCTAGTAGTGAACCCAAAAGGGGTGGTGAAGGAAAATCTTATTCTTATTCTAACAAAAGAAAAAGGGAAAAGTCAGTACAATTTTTGGAGACTAAGAAGGAGTTTAAGAAAAAAAATTTCAAGGAAAATTGCAAATATGATAAGAAATATGGTTATAAGTTGGAAAATTGTTATTTCCTCAAGAAGAAACATGAAAAAGAATATATTCAAAATTATAACAAAGCCAAGTAAAACAAAGTAAAAAATTATGGTGAAAGATAGATCCAGAATAGTAGTAGAAGACATGAGAGTAGTTTTCTTTTGAATTATCCTTCAGGAAATACCTTATTATTAAAATATGCTATTTTTGTACCTTCCATAAGAAGGAATTTGATTTCTATTTTAATTTTAGATAAATGTGGCTACACTCTTAAATTTGGCAATGTGAAAACTTGTTATTCATTTTAACTCTATTTCGGTTGGTTTTGAAATTTTATGTTATTGGCTATATATGTTGAATTTGAATAGTCTGTCTGTTAACTCTATTAGTAGAAATAAGTATAGTAGAATTGATGAAAGTTCCTCAATGTTGTGGCATAAGCATGTGGTACATATTTTTAAACCTCAAATAGAGAGGATAATCAAACAAGGCATATTATGTGATCTAGATTTTTCAAATTTGACACTTATGTCGATTGTATTTAAGGAAGATGCTTCAAATCAATGCATTTATCTGAAGATGAGTAAGAGTAACTTTATTATTCTTGTTATGTCGATGACATGCTTCTTGCAAGCATTAGTGTTAAACTTTTGAATGAAACAAAACAAATGTTAAATAATCACTTTGATATGAAAGACTTTGGTGATGCTTTTCTTGTTTTAGGCATCTAAATTCATTGTGATAGGTCTAAAGGTATTTTTAGATTGTCTCATATGGGAATATATTGAAAAAGTCTTCAAGCTATTTATCATGCAATCTTGTTCCTTATATTTTGCATCCATTTAAAAAGGGTTATAAGCTTTCAAAATCTCAATGTTCTTAAAATTATGATCAAAGAGCTAAAATCGAAAAGGTCCCATATGTTACCCTTGTTGGCAGCCTAATATATACTTAAGTTTGTACTTATCCTGATATTACTTTTACTATTAATACTTTAGGGAGATACTGGAGCAATCTAGTTTTGAATCATTAGAAAACCATGAAAAAGGTCATGAGGTACTTGTAAGGTTCTAAGGACTTTAAGTTGATTTACAAGCAGTTTGATCAATTCGAAGTCACTAACTATTTCGATTCTGATTTTTTAGGTTGTCCAAATGACATAAAGTCTATCTCTAATTTTATTTTATGAAGGTGTCACGGCTCCAAATGATGGAACACATGACCGGCACGGCATAAGGGTTTTCCCCTAGCCGTAAGCCTAACAAATAGCATGCACAACCATTCAGCACACAATCCAGTACATAATAAATATAACTGGCCACATACGCCACATTCAATATCAGAAAATACTGTATATATATATATATATATTTCATGAATCCAACATCCTTGATTCAACTTGACCCATGGCCTCATAGTACAAACATTATTGTAAAACGTAAAACCATTTTCAAACAACACAAAAAGCGAGGATCCTGCCTGTATGTTCATGGAGATATACTAGACATACACTTAAACTATACAACCAATACAACGGAGTGCCCAAACTGGGGCTCACCAATACTATATTTAGCCTCCTATGGAGCTGTAGCTGGATCAGTGTTTCTTTGATTATCTGTGGGGAAAAAACAGAAGAGGGGTGAGATTACCACATCTCAGTGAATGGATAAATCATACTATAACAGAAACAGGGCAAACTAAGCACGAATATTTCGCAATTAATTAAATAATTGAAGTCAAAGTATAGAAAACATTAAACATCTAATCATAATTTATTGAAAGAATGCTAAACAGTTCAAATGATAAAACAGGATTAAATCAATAACTGTAAGCAAATCAATTATGCATGGTAAATAATAAATGAAGATATTTATGCAATAACAATGATGCATGTGGTATTTTAAAAATATTTAATCTTTAAGAAAAATGCACTAGTTTATTGGAGGTCTTTCCTAACAGATCTATCATCTATCCCAAGCACATAGCAAGGGTAAGGTAATCACTGTAGGCGTAGACATAAGTCCACCCTAAATTTTCCCCAAGCACATAACAATGGGTATGGCAATCACTGTAGGCATAGACATAAGTCTATCCTAAATTTTGTGTCTTAGGCTGTCATATGCCCGTCACAATATCCTAGGCCGAAGCCTTAACATGATCATGGTGCACCAGGGCTAGCACTACCTGCGGCTAGCTAACAGTGATCTAAAAGGGTCCCTCCAATAGAAAACATGTTAAATATGCTATTCAAAGAGTTTAAAGTAAAACATTTCAATAACTTTACAATACAGCTATAATTCTCCATCTAGCTCTTTTCATGCATAAAATTTCGTTCTAAAATATATCTCATCCATGAATTCCCATGGAGACCTTTACAATCATAAATTTTCCCTTTTAAACATAGATCGTCCGTAGACGTCACATAGATGCTCATCATGCATCAAATCATTTCATGGCTAACTTAGTTCATTTCTATGACTAAATTCGCATTTCTATAAATCTAGCTCAAATGGAGAATTAATTGTCTAGATGCTTGCCCTGCATACCTAGGGTTCAACTAGGATTGAAATTTACAATTTCTAACATGGTTGGAACATATTGGTTTTCAAAGCAGTAAAACAATTTAACATATATTCCAACTAGTTAAAATCATACGAGAGAGTTATAAATCAAATTCCTAAAACATGCGCTATAGTATGAAAAACCCACTCACCGTACTAGAAGTCCAACAACGAGAATTTCACCTCGTAGTGGCTCAATAACCTAGAAAACATAGACATAGCATGAAAATTAGAAAATTCTAAAGTCACTATTCACGTCGGAAAACACTATTCACTCGCCGGAAAATACTATTCATGCTGAAACCTAAAAACCCCATATTCAATTTTAAAGCTATCTACGGGAAGAATTTCGGTAAAAACGAAGCCTAAAACGCAATTGGACGAAGTTTTACCTTTGGAGGTACTATTCACGCGATTTTCCGGCGACCTTCCGGCGACTTTCCGGCGAAATTGATCGGTGGGTTTTGAAGTACTCGTTGCCACGAGTCCAACGGTTCAGACGGTTCGTCAATCGGAGGTCCGTAACTCCAGATATGAGGGTTTGAAATTCAAAGGGGAAAAGGAAAAAAATGGGGCTGCGGGTTTTTTTTCTGCTCTCTGCCTCTGGTTCCCGAGACATATATGTGCAGCGCTACAGTAACTCTTTTTTTTTTTTAATAATTATTAAATAATTAATAATAAGATTTTCTTTTATAAAAATTCATATAAATTCCGTTTTTCATCATAAAATATCCTAAAAATTTCTAAAAATTTCCTTTCTCATAAATCTTTAGTTAAACTCCCACATCATAATTTTTCTTGATAAAAATAGTAATAAAACAAATTTCTAAACAAATATCTTTATTTATATTAAAAGAAAGAGTATTTCTAAAAATACCATAAAAATTCAATAGAAGCCGGTATAATTATTTTAAGCAACACAATACTTCTTTTACTTAAAAATCCACTTATTTTTAACAAATCATAATTATTTCTACATAATAAAAATATATTTGCTTATAGCGCGCCAAAACATAACTTCTAATATTTTTTTTTCTATGTAATAAATATACATATTTTCTACGGTTCTTATCTCTATTGTCAAAATTCTCTCTTTTATTTTAAATTTCCTTTTCATTAAATTTTACGGTTATTACAGAAGGTATGAGGAGTTGTTTCTTGAAAAAGTATTAAATACACTTACAGCTGCATCGACTATGGAAGTAAAGTATATTACTTGTTATGAGGCTATTTGTCGAGCCATGTGGCTAAGGAGCTTGATTTCTTACTTTCATATTATTGAAATTATATCCAAGCCACTTGTAATATATTATGACAATATTGCTACAATATATTTGTCACACCCTTAATTTTAGAGCACGTGAAACACATACTTTACGAACATATATTTTTCATAACATGTATAATACACTCTTTTATAGATAGGTATTCTCATGTATACACAATATATAAACCAAATCTATAAACATCAAAGTAACAACAGAAATAAGGATCCTGCTTGTGGCGTTCAGAGTATACTCCAGAGTATAAGTACAATATAAATCAAAATCTACGAGCCTTGAAAACAAAGTAGGCTCACCTAGAGATCATGTCGTCTAGCTGGTCAACTATCTAAAGGGGAATGATCAAACTCTATATTTTTATCTGAAAAAAAAATGTAAAAATATCGTGAAGTGAGTTTGACAACTCAGTGAGCAGATAATACCTCTTATGACTTCTTAGGTCAACATATAGAAGTATTTATATTTTAAAATTTGTCACATAAAAAATACAATTCGAAAATACATCCATATGAGACCCACATTTCAAATATTCTCAAAACAGAGGATATTCATATATCCAAAACCATATACTGTACTATATGATCATTAAACAAATGTTTTTATGCATCAAAATATCTCACATAAAAATATTAGAATGATCTTATATCTGAACCATCATATCAGAGTTCAGGCCTTTTCGTACTTTAGTGGTGTAGGATTTGCTTAAACTCAGCATCCCGCTGAAGTTTGCCCTACCACCATTTAAGAGGATACGTGAAGGGACTCTAATATGAGTATTTTTCAAGCACACAGTAAGGGAGGCAAGTCACATATCATATAGTTGGCATTTCGCCCATATAGGAGGCATTCCGCTCTCCATCACATATCATATTCTATGTGTTGGTCATTACACAAGGTTAGCACCACCCATGCTAGTTGAGGTATAAAGGTGCACCAAGACTAACATCACCTGCTGTTAACAAATAGTGTTTCCAATAGGATTTCTCCACAGAAAATATTATATGCACATATGCCATATCATCTAATATATAATTTTTAGTATAATACAAACTTTTAGTCTCAGTACAGATTCATCTATCATAAAATTTTTAATTAGGATTTATCACATATACATGCCCTTTTTCAAGGCAATCATATAGTTTTATAAAGCAATACGACGTGCACAATATATTTTCTTTACCATATAATGAGAAATACATTTAAAATCACGTATTCAATGAGTTCAAATATCCATTTTCAAAACTATACTCTTCTTAAACTATATATCAGATTGTAAACAATTCAGATAATTTAATCTATTTCAGGGACATATAAAAGTATAAATAACTTATAATCATAATCAATTATACATTTAAAGTTCAAGAAGAGCATAGGGTAAGTCATAGAAAGAATTATTTACTCACAAGGTAAGGCTCTAAGTTAGACAACCTTAAAATACAGTTTTTCAATTCACATTTGACTAAATAGACCTCAAAAACGTGTCCGAAAGGTTTAAAAACTTAGAAAATAACTTCAAAATCGCAAAATTTGACTTCCGAAAGTTTGGTCAACACTAGTCAACTGATGAGTACTATTCACCAACAGAAAGTACTATTCATATCAGCTGGGTTTACTGTTCACGACGTACAAAAATTTGTCAGATGGCTGAAAAATTTCATATCTTAAAGTTTATCTAACTTATGAATCTATCTACCGTGTCATATTTTCAATTTGAGGTATCTAGTTAAGAGTTTCAGAGTTGACATTTTTATAAGATTTTCTACTTACGATTCTGCGACGATTCTGCCGTTGATTTGAAAAATTGTTCAATCAAAATTGTAGTATTCTCTGTCTTGAATCCAGTGGTACCCTTAGTTTTGATATCGGAAACCAATAGGCACTCTATATCTAAAGAGAAAAATAGAGGTTACTATTCATGTTATTCATCGATTACATAATCAAAATTTTACATTCCTTTTTACGCTTCCGTCTCCCCCTCCCCATTTTCTTTTAGTATTATTATTTAATAATTAAATATTGAAAATTTATTTTTTTATTTTTATTATATATATATATATATATAAATACTTTTTTATAATAAAATATCTCTAAAATTTCTAAAAGTTTTTATTCTTATAAAACTTTAGTTGAACTTTTAAATCATGACATTTTTTGATAAAATTGTAATAAAACAAATCACAAAATAAATATCTTTATATATAATAAAAGAAAGAATATTTATAAAAATAAAACAAAAATTTATTAGAGGCCAATATAATTATTGTAAGAAAAATAAAAATTATTTTAATTAAAAATATATTTGCTTTTAGCAAAACATAATCATTTAAAATAAAAATATATTTTTTTATCGTAAAACATTATTATTTAAAAATTACGGAATATTACAATATTTTTCTCAAAACAATAAAGCACTTTGATATAAATATTTGTTTGTTCGAGAGAAAGTTCAAAAAATTTGGACTTAGATTGAATGCATCGCTACAAAACATATATTAGCAAATTCACTTAATAAAGGCCTATTGGAGTTTTTTTTTTTCAAAATCATGTAATTTATATAGGTTTAGTTAAGTCTTTTGACATTTTGGGTAAGTGGGAGTCTGAATTTTATGCATTTATTTATTTTTATGTAATATATGTATCGAATGGCATGTTAATAATATTATCATATCTCTCTAATAGCATCGTTGAGATGCTTGGACCATTTGTTTGAGTATTGCATATTTTGTTATGCAATTCTATACTCATAATTATTTTATATAGAATATGAGGTTATAGACATGTATGACATTTTATCCCTATTGGCTATGATGTTCTGCATTATTGAAGTCTTTATATTTCTTTTGAACTATTAATTTATATGTGTCTTGGTCATAATTGATACTTATTATAACTATAATAATAATTTATTTCCAATAATTGATTAATGCTATTCAAGTGAGAGAATTTTGTATTTAATAATTATTTGCAGATTATCATTAATCAATTGTTAAGAATTGTTTATTGAATTATTAAATAATATCAATTATGAAATATTGGCATATTATGTTATTTAAACCAATTAATGGATTTGTATGGGTTTTATAAATGGGTTGTCCATAATGGGTTAAACCATCCATTTGTGGCACACATGGGAGGTCCATACTCTCGTCTGATATAGTCTCTCTTGTTCCATAGACAAAAAATAAGTTTTGCGTATCAGATAGAGAACAGTTACTGTAACCGCTACTTTGTAAGAGAACATGGATCCCTCAATAGTGCCAAGTACACAAATTTTCATTAATTTTTTTTACATATTTGTTTAAAAACAAACTATACTACGTATTTATATATGATTTTTTATTTGAATAAACCCTAATTTCTTCAATAGTTTTAGCATTGGACTTAATTAAAAGAAATTGAAATTATGAAGATACAATTTCAAACTTTTAAATTATAAAAAAATAATTAAAAATTGGTTGAAACTAGAAAAACTAATTTAGTAATTAAATTAAATATATATTATTTATAATATATATATGTCATATTTAATTTATATTGATAGCTATAAAATAAAATATTTATTAAATTTTTACTATAAAAAATAAGACAGACCATAAACTTATTTGTATTTGTCACTTAAATTTGTGGATGTAGTTATAATTAGAGATGCTCATCGTTGGATCAATTTTTGTGTCATAAGCAATCATATTGGTATAGGTAAAATAGTGGACCTATTCAATTTGTTTACAGTGACTTTAAGTTAATCAAACCAAACTTTTGAACATGGAGCCAGTTTAATTCAATTAAGTTAGCTTTGTTAATTTATTTATTTTTGCGTTTAGACACAATTGGCTTGTATTATACATAATTAAAGCTTAAATGCACATTTTATTTTCCTTATTTTACAGAAAACATTAATGTTTTTCCTCTAAAACTTTGATTATGGATGTAGTACTTTAAATTTTATTAAATATGTCAAAATATTTACTCTGATGAATTGGCCATCAATTTTTGTTGATGTGACTGTTAACACGCTAAACGTTTGGTATGTGGCTTTTCTTAAATACCACTTGGACGCCACCTTCACATGCTAGTATCTCTAGTCAGCTATTTAAAAAGAAAAAGAATAATTCACTCAAATTTTTTTAGAGAAAAAATATTTTCTCCTTTTCTATATTTTATTTTTATTACATGGTACTCCCATCTATTTTAAAATATACACAAACTTATCATAAAATTAAAAAAATATACTATAAATAAATTTATGTAAAATATTTTATTAATTATTTTTATTATTTTACTGTTTATTTATATATTTTTTATATCAAAATACCTCTGTACAATATTATTATTATTATTATTATTATTATTATTATTATTATTATATTTTTACTCTTTTTCATTCTAAAAAAATGCAAATGATATTATATAACAGTTTTACATTTCAACTACTTTTAATAGTTCAATAGTATAAATATTATTTTCAATAAATATTAAGGCGTATATATGTTTGGAGTGACAAAAAAATATAAATATTTAAAATAATTTTTAATATATAAACATCTATTTATAAGATTTTTGGATTTAGAAATCGAATTTTTATATGATTTTTTGTAAGTGGGCTTAGAAATATATGATCTATGTCCCTAAAAATTTTTATAATTTTTGGACAACAAAAACTATTTTATAAATTTTTCTTTCAAAATATTCAATAAATCCAGAAAAAATTTCCTCCAAAATTTCTTGACAGTATTTATTGGATTCCTAATTGAATTATCATCACAAAAAAATAAAAATGGCATCGTTTGTTTATACTTTTTAAATTTTTATACTTTTTTTCTCTAAAAAGATGCATTCCTTAATATTTATGGAAAGTAATATTTATACCATTAAACTATTGAAAGTAATTTAAATATATTTCAAAACAATCAAGTAATATTATTATTTTTGGTATGAATGAAAAAAAAGTAAAACCACTATCTAATGTCATTTTTTATTTTTTAATGGAAAGAAATATAAATATATAATATAAAATTTATGAGGATATTTTAATAAAAAATATAAGTAAACAGTAAAATATCAAAATAACTAACATAATATTTTAAATGTGTTTAGTTGTAGTGCATCTTTTAATTTAAAAAAATTTGTATATATTTTAAAAATAAAAAAAATGTTTTTCTGTAATATATTATATGCCTTGTCCTGCTGTTTAAACTAAATTTACATATTTAAATTCAGCTGCCTGTGGAATTTCGTCTTGTTTTACACATAGAAACCATTTTTTGACGGGTATTCCATTAATCAAGTGTTCATTATTTTTTGGTTTTTAGTGAAAACAGTTAAAAATAAATTAAGGAAGAATGCCCATGAGTCCATGACAAGTTAATTTCTGCGAAACTTCCACCAACAAAACAGAACAAATAAAAAAAAACCGATTTTTTCCTTTCTTGATAATATTAGTATTATAAATTATAATATGCCTAATTTTACTTTTCAAACCAAAAATTAATATATTAAAATAAACTATTTTCTTAATTTCATTTTTTTATTATAATAAGTATTTTTTGACTGGTATTTATTAATTTAGAGATACTATATTTTTTAATATTCTACGCAGGTGCTATAAAAGAACTTTGTAGTGTACTCTTTTATTTTTTCAATAATTATATTTTATAACAGACTAATTATACTAAACATTATTATCAATCTTTCGTAGTATATGATTATTCTGTTAAAACTAATTTATAATGTAATATCACGCTTAAGATTAACTTTTTAAACTTCCGGAGGGACGGAATTTCCTCAATGAAAATAATAGAATGAACTGTAACTTTTTTCCGTACATTGTTAGATGCATAAATGTTTATGTAAAATATAATTTATTTTTTTATTAGTTGGTTTAAAATTAGTTTATCTCTTTCTTAATTATAACATAAACAGTCATATGGACGTTGTAATGATGAAAGTTTAGACGTGAGGCAATATATAAGATGCATATCCTGGTATTTAAAATATCATAATACGATTGAACATCGGTCATATTTAGTAAGATTTTTGTAAAAAATGAACTAGACCAACATTCAAAAGGGTGAGGCCGAATTAAATTATTAATCACTGAAGATTTCGATTTTAGTGGGGTTGTTCTGATTGTGAAAATTTATCCTTTTTCTATCTCAGTAAAAAAAATAAAGAGAGAAAGAATAAAAAAACATATATAAAAAATTAGCATTCAAGAACATAAATTAAAAAAAAAATTAATAGGGTGAGTTTATACAAGTTTGAGCAAGAATGAAGTTTTAAAATTGTTTGCCTTGCCTGTTGCCTCTGCTAAAACAAGGTTGAAAATTGCAACAAATTTTTTGTCTTCCAAAATTAGATTTGAGGAGTTGCAACGCAAGTTTGCTATAAAAAATTGAAGTTGTAATGGTAATTTTTGTGTGGTAATTATAGAAAATCGTCACTAAAAAATAAACTTTTAATTACGACTTTTTATAGTTGTCACTGAAAAAGAAACTTTCAGTGGCGACTTTATGTAGTCGTCACTAAACATAAATTTTCAATGGCGACTTACACGAGGTCGCCACTAAAAATAAAAAATTTATATAGTTAAAGTTTTAGTGACGACTTAAGGTCGCCACAGAAAGTAAGAAAATTACTTAAATTTTTAATTAAAATATATAAAATTTAAGTTATGATATAAAAAAATATGTTAAATATTTACTAATAAAATAAATTCAAATTTTTTTTAACTTGAGTTAATTTTTTTATTAAATACTAAATTAATAAGGTAAAATTTTAAAAATCAAATGAATAATATATATATCTTTGAAAATTCAAAATAATTATTAAATTTAAAAAAATGATAAAGGGAAAAAAATTTATTGTTATTGAAATAAATTAAAGAAATTTTTTTTAAAAAATTCAAATATATTTTCTCGAAACCCACTAAGTATATATATCTTCATGTATGAAAATTGTATTTAAATAATTCTCACAATTATTGTATGTCTAAATAAAATCATTCAAAAGAGAAGCAGCTTTGGGGTTTAAATGAAACAATTTACAAAGTTATTATACAATCAATAAAAAGATGATGAAATAATTAATTAAATTTAATGATTTCAGACTTAAATTATTCTTTGTGATTGTGCCTTTTTTATTTTTGTTAGGAATTGACTTCGTAATTTTCTTTACATTTGAAGTTTTGAACCATAATATAATTAATTATTTTAAATAATCAAATATAATGAAGGATATTAAAATTGATGTTGGCAACAACATGTGCAAAAACAATTAAGTTTATTAATGTTATCTTTTAATTTGTTTTATTCCTATCACTGGATCATTTTATCTTTATTGAATTTTGTCTAATTTTATTGTTAGAAAGTGTAATTGTTATTAATTTTTTCATGTTAGATTACCACATGATTTTCTTCCAAATCGAAAGTTGAAATCAATTAAAAACTTCTCTACAGTAATATAAAAAATAAACAAAATAATTATACTTCTTTCGCCAATTGAAATTAAACTGTTGGTAAAAATTAATAGTGTAAATTCATTTTTTTACTAAAAAAATAAATTGATCCCCTAACAGAATGAAAGGAGCATGTCAAAATTTATCAAATAATTTTAATAAATAAATATATAATAAAGAAGTGACTTTACAATAATCTATAATTAAAGTTTATGCACTTTACAAAATTGAAGAAGTACTTCAGTTGAAAGAAATAAACTATTAAGAAAATTTTAAAAAATAATTGTTCTACTTATTGAAATATAACTAATTATGCTTAAATTTATAATAAGTTCATAAAGATATTTCATATCGTGATTTTCTTAAAATTAAATAAATAAATAATAATAAAAAATTACCACAAAAATAAATGTTTAATTGATTTCAAATAATATTTTTAAAATTTTTAATATAATATTAATAATATAAATATATAAAATTATATTAATATTAATTCAAATTAGTGTCTTAATTGAATGTATACAATTTTAACAGTATTTAACAACAATATTTATTTTGTGTCTATCTTTCTATTTTCTTAATTATTTGGAAATACCTATCTTTAAGTCTTACTCTATCTCCATGTAACTATTATTGTATCTCTATTTTCAAATATTTCTCTCAAGTACCTTATTTTCTTTTTGTCTGATCTCAATTTCTTTTTTTTATCATTTTTTTAATTTATTCGTTAAAATAAAAACAATAAAGGAAAGTAATGTTATGAGTATGAAATGATAGAATAAAAAATTAACAAAAATATTTTGACTTGTGAGAGAAAATATGAGTGATGAATAAGACATACTTGAACAACTTAGTGTTGAATGTAATGTGATGCTACTTTCATTTATTTTCAAATTATCAATTTTTTTTTTATTTTTTAAATTAATTTTTTTTTTCTATCGAAATAATTCGAAATAAAAGTATTTCTATCGAAACATCTCGTAATATAATAATTTTAATTAAAATAGTATAATTTCTTAATAAATACTCTGTTTCATTTCGATAGCTCTGTTTTGTTTCGGTGATTTCAAAAACAAAAATATTTCAATTGTTTCTATAGAAGAAAAAAGAAATTTAATTTTTATCTAATCTAAGGTGGCTCACTCCTATTTTACTATGTTAATTATCGTTACACTAAAAATTTATTTTAGATGTACTTAGTTTTTTTATAATATATATATATATATATATATATATATATATATATATATATATATATATATATATATATATATATATATATATATATATATATATATAATTTTATTTTTTATAGCACAAAAATTTAAACCCACATTTATAAAATATTTAAACTATTTATCTTTTGATCGTACAAGATTTTTTCTTCTTCATTTTGAGACACCATTTAGAGATTACCTACACAAATTTGTATACAATTATTTACAAATGTGAACCCAAACTAACAATTTTGGTTTATAGATTTATATATTCAATTAATTTTACTTTGTCGATTTTTTTAAATTCCCAATTTAAATAATTTTTAAATTAACTTTATGCTTTTTTAAAAAAAATTCAAAAGAAATTTGAAAAAATTTATCCTTCAACCCATTTTTTTTTATTCCTTGAATTAGAATTAATTTTTTTATAACATCATAAAATGCCTAAATAAAAAAAACTACTAATAAGTCAATAGGAGAGAAACACTATATTAATTTACTAATAAAAGAAAATAAAAATTCTAAAAATTATTAAACCCATCTAAAAACAAACATATTAAAAAATTAAAAAATCTTAAATTTATTTTAAAAAAGATATAATAAAAGAGTTATTTGAACACACAAAATGAAGAGAGAGAGAGAGAAAATACTAATTATAATCTTAAAAAAATGAAAATAAATTATCATCCTTTTTTTAATTAAATATTCCAACGGTCAAATATAAATTAGCACCCTAGTTAGCTACACCAAAACCTAATTTGCTGCAAACTAGCTTAACGTCACCTACCCCTACTAGCTGTAAAACCAATCAAAATTCAGAAGGAGCTCGTGCTAGCATGTACCAAATGAGCCTATGAGCCTCTCACTTTCTTCCACTTAAAAAATTCTCCTTCCCCCGTTGTTTTTCTTTTCCTATTTTCATTGTTTCCCTTTTAGCCTCTCCTGCAAAAAATCTCCAAAGCTTTCTCTCGGTCTATTCCTTCCAATAACCTGAGCTTTCCGCAGAAAATCTCTAGAGCTTTCCCTATACCTTGTTCCATCCCAGTGTTCTTTCCCTTCGGTTAAAATTGCTCCCGAGTTTTAGTCGTGGTTGTGAGCTTCATAGCCCCCAAAGGAGGTTAGTAATCACTCTTCTTAACACTATTGTCGCTTCCTTTAATTTCACTGTCAGGATTGCAATAAAATTTTAATTTATCTTTATTGTTTTTATTATCTTTATTTATGTAATATTAAATTTTAATTTTTAATAAACATCTTAGACTAGTTGTTATATCTATTTTTTTAAATTTTTAGTATCTGAATTTTTTGTTTATTTAAAAGTATAAGATTAATCTTTTTTAATCGTTTTATATGTTTTTTTCTAGTCTTTTGAGTTTAATGTAATTTTTTAGTTATAATTTCATAAATGTACATAAAAAATAAAAATTATGCCAAAAACTCTTGACCCATACAAAAAAAGGAAAAATGAAAACCTTTTTTTCCAATTAATAAAAAAAATACTTGTTTTAAAACGTGAGCTAAAGAAAATTAATTTGTTTGACTCTTTAATTAATAATATCATTTAAATATTTAAATAAATTTTAAATTTTAAATAAGTCGTCTAACTTGTTAATTAATGATATATTTTAAATATTTTATAACTTTTATTTTTTTTATACAAATAAACAATTCAATATTCAAGAATTTGTCTTCATACTTGTATCTTTTTATGTAAAGTTTTTTTAGTGAATTATCTCCGGCTAATTTATAATATAAATTGAGTTGAAAAAATGCTATCTCTTTGATATTTATCATTAATTTAATTTCATTCATTATTATAAGAACACAATATTTAATTATTTACACACACTCGCACTCGTTGCTGATTTTTTTTCCAAAGAGAAAAAGACCTCTATATTTAATAAATAAATTTTCAAATAATATATTTTGGTTGTGCGAAAAACGGGATGCCCGAAACACCTGCCAATAGGCGGGAAGTGAATTTACTATGGCACAATGTTTTCCCGCTCATTGCTGCTATGATATGGAATAGAATAGCAGAGCTTCTTTTCGAATAGCTGGAAGTAGAGCGATAATCAGAAGAAAGTTAACAGGGGAATGAGATGGTCATCGTCTCTTGTTCCAAATATGTGCAAGTGTTTTCTTTTTATGGGGCGGCTGGTGTGATGTCCTTGTCTTCTTGGCATCATGTCAGGCCTCTCATAACTTCCTAAGAGTGCTTTAATAAATATTCTTTCCATTTAGCGTTTGTTCCCTTTGAATTTTCAATATTACCTATTTATTTGAATTGTACTTTAAATTCAAAGCTCTTTTAAAGAATAATAGTATAAAACAGCTTGGTGCTTAACTGTGTCATTTACTGTCGTATGGTCATTATCATTCTCTAATTGTAATGAATTGAGACACCTGTTTAAAACGAATTTATCTAAATCGTTTTTTATTAAAGGTGCTGTTGTGCCAATGTGAAATTGTCAAGAGAATGGAACGAGGCTTATTTATTGTTGCATAAGTTCATCATCACCTAATAACTTTGAATTTATTGCCATCTTAATTCTGCTCATTTACTCTTCCATGTCCAAACTATGTAGGCAAGGAGAGCACTACGACCATTAAAAGGATTGGTGAAGCTCCAGGCATTGGTGAGAGGTCACATCGTGAGGAAGCGAACAACAAAGTGGTTGCAAAAGATGCAAGCACTTGTTTGTGGACAGGCACGAGTCCGTGCAGAGCGTGCTCAAATTCTGCAGACCCCATATTCGATTGCTAAGTCATCTAACGTTCACCTCCACGTAAGTCGTTCTTAATCTCCATTAGTTTTGCTATGGGTTTCTTAATAGCTTTATGCTACATACACATTACACTGTTGGTCCTTTTTCCTCTTTGCCTTACAAAACTTGAATACCTTACATATATGAACTACTTTACTTAATGCTTTGGGGGGCAACTTGAAGTCATTCAGTATGATCAATGCTTATTAATTCCTCATTTGTCTTCCATTTATAGGGTCCAGCAACACTAGAAAAATTTGAAAGCCCAATCGGCTCCAAGGGCATAAAATTTGCAGGGGAATGAGATGGATGCTAATAAAAAGGAAGCCAAGCTGCTTATATTGCCAGCGAAGCCGTTGTCGGATAGTTTTGCTGTCAAACCGAAATGGAATCCCAAAGGCGAGCTTGGTTTCTGTTGATTAACAAACAGAATACTGGAAAACTTTGATTCACTGAGAGGATTGTTGAACAATAAAATGACAACAATGGAGATCGGAATCTTGTTTTAGGAACCTACCAGAGTGTAACAAAGAACAAATATGAGACACCAAAAGGATGGAATAAAAGGCATTCAAAAGTGCCTTAAGTTAGAGACAGATGCTTCTTAAAACTAAAAACTAAACACCTAAAACAATTAGAATTTAGCGGAATGCATGGGCATTTAATATTTTCAAGTTATATGTTTATTAAATACTAGCATCCTTTTCTGGCTTAAGATTTTATCTACAAAATCATGCATAGTTATTTATTCAATAGTTCCTGTCCGTTACATATGAATTTGCACAGGGCAACAATGGTTGCTATATTGATATCATAATATATTTATTATAGATATCAAACCATATGCTTTACTGAAAGATGATAATCTAATTAGTTTAGTAATTTTCCTGTACTAAGACCATAATATTTCCATAAACTGATGCTGAAAAGAAAAATGCACCAGAATACATTAAGTGTAGATAGGAGATAGGCAACATAACTACCATACTGAGTAGTGGGACAATGATTAGATAGTGCCAATCCTTTCAATATTTGTTTTTATTGCTTTGAATCTTTAGAGCACAGACACGCCAATCAGTCATCGATATTGTCACAACACATGTACAAATATGTCTTTGGATGTGCCCAAATAAAAAAAATTATTATTTTTTGGCTCAGACACTTGCCTTACGCATTTCGGATATAGATGACTCAAAAAGGAAAGAAAAAAAAAGCAACAACCAAAGCAAATATAGAATAAGAGACTAAATATCATCTTGATGAAATAAATTCAATAATATGTTTAGCATCTTATTGTTTAGTAGATTTGATTGAAAAAGATTAATTTCAAGCACTTAGAATATAAGATAAATTTGGTTGCTTTTTTGAAAGGAATATATCATTAAATATCAAGTTTAAAAAATTATTGTAAGTATATATATACACATATATACATATATTTATATTGTGTCATGTTGAAATTTATATTTTTTAAAGTTTGATGTGTCTATATAGTATCACATGTTATCACATGTCTGTGTTTCATAGCTTTGAACCTTTTTTTTCCTTGTTTGATATCTTATGTTATATCTGTGTTTTATTGATCATAGATAGTGAGCAAATAAGGTGTAATAGCCGTAAATTTAATAAAATTTAAAGTAAAGAAAATTTTGAATCAAAAAGAGAATCTTGAAAATGAAAGTAAGAATCGGTGAAAATAAGTTTATTATTCACATGGATTAATGAATTATAAAAGAAATATGAGAATTTACGTTTTGGGGCCAAAATGTAATTTCTTAAAAGTTTCGAGGTTAAAATGTAAATAAGAAAAATTTGCAAGGACCTCTCTCTAAAAGTGAATTTTTACAAAAAGGTCCCCCAGGATATTTTAATGACCTCAACCACTCAAGAGGTCGATCATTTTTCAGAATTTTCCATCTCTTCTAAGAAATTTCTCCCGAAACCCTCTAACTTATCTATAAGATTTCTCCGCAACCGGATCTCAGATTTTGACACCACTACCACCAACGGACTTAGGACGAAGAGTTCTTCAAGTCCATTCGATTGGTTTCTGAAGAATTGGCCAGAGATTGGACGAAAAATTGAAGAAAAAATTGCCTAAAAAGGTAATTCCCGAAACTCCTATCTATGGCTGGCTAAAGCAAAAATTAACACCGTAGATCGATCTAGAAGGCACCGAAACTTTTGGATATTAAATTTCAGGCCAATCCACCACCGCACGCGCCCCCACGCGCTGCATCTCTCTTGGCGAGTGAAGCCCACGCGCAGCTCTTTGGGTGCGAGCAGCCGAACCTCCTTGCGTTGACCTGCATTGACCGAGCTCCTAGAGGCTAAATTTTGCAAATTCAGAGTCATTTTTAAGGTTTTTGGACATTTCAGATTCAATTTTGGGGTTAATATTTTCGAATTCGGACCAGAAATTAGGATTTTAGGGTTGTCCAACTTGGTACCCTAAATTTGTGAGTAGATGATTCTTTCTATGACTTGTTTTTACTCTTCTTGAACTTTACATTGATAAATGAGCATGATTACAAGTTATTTATATTTTTATATGTTCCTGAAATGGTTTAGAATATCTGAAATTGTTGTAATATGAAATCTAGTTCAAGAAGAGTATGACTTTTGAAATGAATTTTGAAATACATTGAACATGTGATTTTTATATGTATTTTTCACGATATGGCAAAGGAAATATGTTATGCATATGATATTGATTTATACAATGAAATGTTTGCCTCGGATATAGGCATATATATGTGATTCCCCTGATTGGGAAGTTTTGACAGAGGAATATATTGAAAATGAAAATACTGCATTAAAGAGTACCTCTGTTTTGAATAATATGGATTATATGAGATCATGGTTTTATGGAGGAATCCTATTGGAAACACTGTCTACTAACAGCAGGTGATGTTAGCACTGGTGCGTACCTTGATTGCCTCAGCTAGCAGGGGTTGGTGCTAGCCTTGTGTAAGGGCCAACACACGGGAGATGATATGTGATGGACAGCGGAATGTCTCCTATATGGGTGAGATGCCAGATATATGAGATGTTATTTGCCTTGCCTTGTTGTGTGCTTAGGAAAGACCCATGCAGAGTCCCTTTGCTTGTCCTCTTGAATGGTAGTAGGGCAAACCTCAGCGGGATGCTGAGTTTAGGCAAATCCTATACCACCAAAGTACGGAAGGGGTCAAACTCTGATATGGTGGTTTTGATAAGGGATCCTCTGAATATTTTATGAGAAATGTTTTGATGCATAACATATTTTGATTAATGATTTTACAGTATTGAATACGATTTTGTACTTGAAATGAGCATTGTTTATACAGTATCGCATATGGTTTGAAAGACCTGATTATGATTTTTGAACAGAGAATATTTGAAAATACTGGTCCCATGTGGATGTACTTTTGAAATGTAATTTTTGACGACTTAAAGTTTGTTATATGAATACATCCATATGTTGATCTGAGAGGTCTTAAGAGGTATTATCTTCTCACTGAGGTGTAAAACTCACTATACGTGGTTGATATATTTTTTAGATAAAAACCCAGAGTCTGGTCTAGCGGCTTCTTAATCGAATGGGTGTCGTACTTCAGTGGTGAGCCTAAATTGTTTCTGGGCTCTCAGTATGTAAACTTGTAATATATTTGTACTCTAGAGTTACTCTGAACGTCACAGGCAGGATTCTTGTTTCCGCTGTAAACCTGTTATATATATAGACTTGGCATGTATAGTTCTTAGTATTGCAAGTTTGTAAACATAATTGTGAGACTATTTGAAAATGCATAATAATAAAGTTTATCGCATATTAGAGATATTCGCGTTCCTAAAGTAGGGACATGACATAAGGATGGTGAAGGAGACAATGCACGTGTCCACTGCACCATCTACCATTGTGTGCCATGAGGATGAGCAGAACATGGTTTTTGAGTTCTGCAAGTCATGCATTGAGCATGAGAAATCTGGGAGTTTATACATATGTGGGTGTCCTGGCACTGGAAAATCATTATCCATGGAGAAGGTGAAAGAGCTTTTAGTCAACTGGGTTAGACATGCATACTCGTTAGGTTTATTACTGTCTTTGATCCAATAGTATGATTTCAGGTGGTAGGTCTATGACCCACTATAAACAATTTACTACAATTGTATGGTTATATATCTTTTTTCGTACTTTCTTTTTAAGCCCAGGTGCTTTCTCTCTAAATTCTGTCGTACTGTTCATCTGTTCCCTACCAAGTGCTTCAAATATGAAATGGCAATAGTTAGCTTGAATGACAATTTTAATTATTTTGGATTTTTTTGTGGAATGCATGATATGAATTTATGATTCAAAATCACTTCTAGTTTCTTAATTATTCTAATGAATGTAACTAATATATGTTTAATTAATTAATATAGAGACATATTTTAGATACATTACTTTAATATTTTGAATTAAAGGCTTCCTCGTACCTAAATCCCTTGTTTCAGATTCTTGACGAATTTTTGGAATGTGTATACGACATTGTTTTTGTTCTCTTAAAGTCCCTATTATATCTAGTTTGATAGGGATACTTATTTTTGAATCATTATCTATTTTGTAATGGAAACTAAACTTAGTGCATGTCGGTTACTTTTGGGGATTTCTTTTTGCTATGTGTTTTAAGTCTCCGTTCAGTTTGCATAGCTTAAATGTAAATGTGTTATGTACATTGTAGGCTCCTTATTTTGATAATATGAAGCTTGAAGTTTGGGTTCATTGAGTAGAAGTACTCGCCTATTTCTGATTCTGTTTATTTTTTCTGCATCAATGATATTTCTGGGCTATAGTGATTTTCATCTTGGGATTGCGTTTTTTCTGTTGTTTGCTTTGCAACAGTTTTGATCTTAATATATTTACTTCACATTATAATTCTAATTGAGAAAAGATGTATGGTAGCCATTATTGGAGTATTATTTATTTGCTTCTATATTTGAAAATGATTTTTGAGCTATTGTTCTAGTGCTATGGCGAATTTTTGTTTCAAAACTATTTTTAGGGGACACAGTAACTAGTTTTTCCTTTTTCTCTTGGATGAAAATGGTTGAATATAATAAGCATCAATGGTACATTTTTCTTTTTCTCTTTGAGATGGGCTGGGGGATATCTAGAATGTATTACCAGAATTAAATTTTTTTGGCCCGTTGAACCTGTCTATTGATGATCTTCATAGCTTTTGTCATTTAATGTGTAAGTGAAAAAACTTAGTTGAGTTGCAAAGTTTTTTGAAATCCTCTCCTCTAGACTACAAACAGGATTGGTTTGCAGGATATGTAGAAGGATTGACCCAATTCTTATTAATAGATATGTTATGCTTTCTGTTCTTTGTTTTTATTTTCTGCGTTCTAGGAGGACATTTTATTCTTTTTTTTTTTTTCTGAAATTCCTTTTCTTTCTAATGGATTCTTCTTTTATGAAGGAAAAATGCTAATTTCTTGCTTGATATGATACATTCGGTCTTAGTAGGAATGCAAAGTTAATGAAGGCTTCCATAAATACAGCCTTAAATGTGTTGTCTTCTTCTGTAATCTCTTTCCTTTCTAATGTATTGTTCTTCTATTGGAAAAAGAAATTAGAAAGAATAAATTTTCTATTCTTCTTGCTTGATATAATACTTTTGAGCTGAGAATGAAATAAATTTGTTTCTTTCAATGTTTTGTAATCTTCTTTGTTGTTAGTGTTACTTATTCTCCTTGTATTGTACTTCTTCTTTTTCTTGAATGAAAATTCTTTTATTGTAAAAAAAAAATATTTAACCGAGTTAACATTCAATCATCTAATAACTTGTCTCATTTGATCTGTCACAGCACATATCTTATAGACATTATTTACATAAATTTGATTCAAATTACTAGAAAATGGTAGTAATTGAATATTATAGATGCAGGAGGATTAATATTTAAACCAATAAAAAAATACATATGTGATTCTTGCATTATCTTGATGTATTTAGCTTATTCCTGGACATGTAGATTGTTGATGTTATAGGAGGAAAACTAATTTTGATACAAACCCAAAATGCAAGGTGTTAGTCCAGCATAATAAATAATAGCAAGTTGATAATTGTTTGTGTTTCAAATGATGTCTATTATTTGTGAGAATTTTGAGAGGCAATGACTTGAAGACGCTTTTAACATAATTGATTTGAAATGATCATACAAAATTATTGCTTTGCAATTTTGAATTGTTTTATATGGCTTATAGCCTTATTGACAATATGTGCAAATTCTGATATTTCAAAGGATGATAGATCATATGATTAGTTATGATATATTTCATGATCACTATACAAGAAGTCTACTTTGAAGTTTTGGCTAAATTTTAATTTGTGTCTGATGTAAAAATATAGAAACTCCTTGGACTGCACTCATTATGCGGATTGTTTTTGGAGAATATATCCAGTGTCTTAGAGTTTGGGGTCATGCTTTGTGTATTATAAACATGGATAAGATGCACTATCATATGTATTTTTTCAAATATATTGCATTGAATATGACCTAACTACTCCGCATGATTGCATGTAGTGTGTAATCTCTTTGATTTATTGTGGTAAGTTATACTATTGTTACAAATGCACAAGGCTATCAAAATTTTTTTTGGTAGATATATTTCTATCGAGTTTTATACTGTTGTGTCAATGGTGTGTTTAGTCTACTAACATCTTTTTTTTTGTTACATTCTTTCAATAACTTTTGTTTAATTTTTGTGGTTTTTTCCACATTCCTAGTAGAATATCATATCATCAAAAATATGCAGCTAAATTATTATTTAATTAATACCAAATAAATTAAAAAGACATTAAAAAGTGTATATAAATTGAAGCTTTTATGATAAACTAATCTCACGTGCAAAAAAATTACGGATAAAGTATGACTTGGCCACTGTATATTTTGTGTTGATAAACTATGAATGAAGTATTATTTAATATGCTTTATGTTTATTAGATTAAATATTAAAATAGTTTTGCTTGAAAAATTATTGGAATAAATTAATGTTGGCCAATTTAACTTATTTTCTATTCAATAATGTCTTCCAATTCTTTTTTTTTCAAGATATGATGGTACAATCATATATTTATAGTTATAATATTCTTTGCTATTGCATAATGTTATTTTTCAATTGTGTTTGGCTATAGAACGTTTCTTACATGATATTGTTTTGTTTGTATTAATTTTCAAGTTATATTAATTTGTTACATTTGATTAAATAGGGACAACTTCCAATAACACTTCCGAGTAGTGCTCCTTCAACCATTGTAGCTAATACGACCAGTACTGCAGCACCAATATTGCCAAATGAAGCATCGAGTTGATTGTTTTTTTAATATTTAATTGTGTATTGCTTTCTTTTTAGTTGACATGATAATTTTTTTTAGACATGGATTTGACATAATATTAGTGTATAATATTTGCTACATTTGATATATGTTAATATTATTAATTTATCAATAATTTTATTTATCTTAATTTTTATTAAGGTTTTAATTATTATAATATAAAATGATAAATTTATTTTTTAAAAAATTTTGCACTAAACCTACGGTGGCGACCTCTTTAGGTTGCCATTGAATCTTAAAGGAAAGAATTTGAATATTGATACCTTTGGTGGCAACAAAGTCGCAACGAAAATCGTTGGTGACGACTTATGGTTGCCACGAAAAGTAATTTTTAGTGGCGACCTCTTTCGGTTGCCACTAAAACCTAGAAGATGAAAAATGCCTTTGGTGGCGACTAAGTTGCCATGAAAACCTTTAGTGGCGACTTATGGTGACCATGAAAAGTAGTTTTTAGTGGTGACCTATTTTGGTCACCACTAAAATCCAGAAAATGAAAAATGCCTTTGGTGGCGACTTACCTTTAGTGGCGATTATGTAAAGTCGCCACTAAAAGTATATCTCCTTTCGTGGCGACTGGAACATCTAATGCAACGATATTCATTGGATTCGATGGCGACTATAGTCGCCACGGAAAGTACTTTCAGTGGCGACTCCGTTAGTCGCCACTAAAACCCTTTAGCAACAGCTAGGTAGTGACTGAAAGTCGCTGCTAAAACCTTTTAGCAGCGATTTTTTCACTTTCAGTGGTGACTTTAGTCCCCGCTAAAAGCTTTTCTTTTTTGTAGTGGGTCATCTTGAAGCAAGTTCTTAGCCCTTGAACATGACTAGAATCTAGTTGCTGATGGTGGACGCCCATAGCTTGTTTGAAGACTAAAAGTAAATGCATGATTATTTAGTTTTAGTTCAGATGTGATTTGAAACAATTAAAGCAGCTATTTGAGAAGAAAACGAATTGCGGAATATGAAGAGTTAAAGAATGGTGGGTGGTGGCATGGGAGCAGAGTAATGGTGTCACGCCCCTAATTTTAGGTCATGTGAAACACGTATATCATGAACATATATTTTCTAAAAACATGAATATTCCAATCCTTTATCCAGGAAACAATTACATATAGGTTTTCCCATACAATTACCATATATGTAACATCCTTTTTATTATTATTATACAATATTGAGTTCACATACACGTCATTAATCAAAACGTACATGCAACATATCAAAAACATAGATATTTACATCTTGTTTATTTTGGTTGACCAATTCCGGAGATACAGGTGCGGGTGGTTTCACTGTCACCGGGATCTGTGCCAACTCGCTCACAAATATTTTATTTAAGATCTGCCCATCATAGAATAACTCGATCCAACGTGCACTAAAAGCCAGAGCTATAGAAAATCTGCATAACTAATTTTCTGAACATGATATGGAAATATAGTGAGAATTGAATCCCAGTAAGTTCAACAATAAATCATCATTAATAAAGCTCATCAGGTCATGTTCAGCTGTATAAACTACAGAAAATATCTTTGGTCACATGAATGCATTATATCTACGCACATAAGAATCATATTGTAATGATATGTATGACAGGATTAACTATTTTCAAAATATCATATGATGGCCAACAACTTATTCTCATTTCAAGCTACCTCGGTCAGGGTGAGTATCCTCTACTCTCTGGTACGGGCTTTTCTCTCTCCGTCCGACATGTCACACTTTCTCTTTCTTTTCTCATTATCATGATCATAACCGTTGGTAGGGCATCCCCTACTGGTGCACCACACGGATTACCATGTGACCGTGCTCATTTCTTTTCTTTTCACAATGATAGCCAAAAATATGCTTTCAATAACAAGTATGTTCATCAAAATATAACTATTACCAAAAATCATTGGTAATCATGCCATGAACATAACCATTTCAAATATCACTTTATAAAATATTTTCATATCAAAATTTCACACTTAAGATGGTAAGAAGTTCATACAATGGCAATGGCTATGGCTATACTAGTTATTTATTATTTTCATTTATAAGATTCATCTTCTTTCTTAAATATTAATTTTTATTCCTTTATTTTCTTGATGCAGGTTTTCATCAGATCTAACCTTCTCTTACTAATCAGAGTATAACTCCCTCAATTGAACTCCGATGTAGGTGATCTTATTGTCCATTTCAAGATAAAACAATTATCTAAAACTATTATGTTGAACAGTTTAGTGAAATATTAAGAAATCAAGGTGACATTACTCCCTCAAAGTAGATGATAGTTCCTCTCGGATAGGTTCTGACCTTTAGCTACTAATCTGTCCATATCTCCCACATATGAATTCCAAATTAAGTGATTCAAGTGGGTAAAAATCCGTGACACATCTATCTATAATTCATATGTTAACCATTTATTTTAATTCCTTATAGAGTGTTCCCAGAAATTAAAATACCGAAGCTATCCTAACATATTCTTCCCTGATGAACCATTTTCTGACATTTGCTTACTAATCGGACGATATATACATCATATGGACTCTAAATTGAATGATTCCAGTGGCTACAAACCCGTGACACATATATCTTGAATTCTTATGTTAACCATTTATTTTAATTCCCGACAGATAATTCCCAGAAATTAAAATACCAAAGCTATCCTAACATATTCTTCCCTGATGACCCATTTTCTGACCTTTGACTAGTAATCAGCTCATATATTCCTCATATGGACTCCAAATTGAATGATTCCAGTGGCTAAAATTTAGAGACACACATATCTTTAATTCTTATGTTAACCATTTATTTTAATTCCATACAGATAATTCCCAAAATTTAAAATACAGAAGCTGTCCTAACATATTCTTCCCTGATGAACCATTTTCTGACCTTTGACTACTAATCAGCTCGTATATTCCTCATATGGACTCCAAATTGAATGATTTCAGTGGCTTAAAATCCATGACACACATAGCTATAATTATTATGTTAACCATTTATTTTAATTCTATACAGATAATTCCCAGAAATTAAAACACAGAAGCTATCCTAACATATTCTTCCCTGATGAACTATTTTCTGACCTTTGCTTACTAATCAGACCATATCTACCACATATGGACTCCAAATTGAATGATTCCAGTGGTTAAAAGTCCATGACACACATAGCAATAATTCTTATGTTAACCATTTATTTTAATTCCATACAGATAATTCTCAGAAATTAAAATACAGAAGCTGTCCTAACATATTCTTCCCTTGTGAATCATTTTCTGACCTTTGCTTACTAATCGGACGATATATACATCATATGGACTCTAAATTGAATGATTCCAGTGGCTACAAACCCGTGACACATATATCTTGAATTTTTAAGTTAACCATTTATTTTAATTCCCTATAGATAATTACCAGAAATTAAAATACCGAAACTTAAAATTTTGCTAACCATAGCCATACCCATGCAGAACTATCTACACCAACCTAAGTATTCAAACATACATCACATGCAAGATCAATATGTAACATGATATAGCAACATCCATGACCAATCATCAAAGTTCTAAGATCAAAATCTCATATAAATATTATAAGTTTCAAAAGTTTTCTTCAAAAAGAAGTATTGTTAAACTTACCTGGAGCAGTCCCTTAGACGTCTCCTTCCTCTTTCTTCCTTTCTTCCTCTCCTTTCCTCACTTTACCTTACTTCTATTTTCCCTCTCCTTCACTTGGACGAAATTCTAATGTTGTAAGGGTGGGTTTTCTTATATAGACCACCAAATAATTCATCTTTCATGATCATGGGTCTATCTTATCACAATTAGGATACACTTTGTTGTATTTTTGGAAAACAAACAACTTATGTTCTTGTCTTCCTCTTCCTTAGTCAAGATATGCATAGGAAAATGAGATTTGTATTTTGAAAATTATGATGATATGTTCTTAAGATAAGGGACAATGTCCCTTTGATTTAGGGATTCATTTACTTTTTCTTTTGTCTTAAACAATTATGATAGGTTGCCTTTTTAAGTGGCAAATTTCTAACCCTTCAATCTCCATTATTTGGTTGAAATTATTTATGTGGGATAGAGATGTTTTGTCCTAATGCTATGTCTTATCATACCACTTGCTAAAATTATGAGTGTAGGATATAGATGTTTTTGTCCTAAAACCTTGTATTATTATGCCACTTGCCAAAATGATGAATGTAGAATCACACCACTTGCTAAATTTTTGTCTTAATGCCATGTCACCTAATCTTGATTACACCATTATTTCATCACTTTAATTTTATTTTTATTTTTATTTTTCCTCTTGGGTTTGGGATCATTTTTGCCCATTTTCTTTACTTTGGTTAAAATTCTACCTTTCATAATGGGCTTGGTCACATTTTCATGATTTTTGGGCTACCGGTCCAATTTCTATATCCTAGTCCAAGTCTATATTTTATTTCTTCTTTGGGCTATCCTATTGGCTTGCTAAAAATTCATATGAAGTAGAAAAACTCTATATGAAGTGTCCATAGGTTAAAGCCCAATTACGGGTGGAGATACTAAACTTAGTAATTAAGAAAAATTACCCTAATCCGATCTTCTTGAAATTTTAAGACCTTTACTTACTTCACAAAAATGTATCTTTCTTTACCTAAGAATTTCACCTTTCTTTAGCATGTTTATTTCTAATATTTCCTCTTAGGTTTTCTTTTTTTACCTATTCCATTAATATTAGAACATTTCTATGCATATATGTAAGGTGAAGAATTTCTAAGAAAAATATCTAAAAATTACGGGATGTTACAATATACAAATCAAGTACATATACATCAGAGTACAACAGAAGCAGGGATCTTGCTTGTGGCGTTCAGAGCAACTCTAGAGTACAATTATATTACATTTTTAAACACTGAGAGCCAAGAAACAATTTAGGATCACCACAGAAGTACAACACCTAATCGATCAAGAAGCTGCAGGACCAAACTCTGGGTCTTTATCTGAAAAATATGTCAATCACGTGTTGTGAGTTTTACAACTCTGTGAGCAGATAATACCTCCTAAGACCTCTCAGATCAACATATGGATGTACTCATATAATAAAATTTATGTTATCAAAAATTACATTTCAAAAGTACATCCACATGGGACCTTCATTTTCAAATATTCTCTGTTCAAAAATCATAATCAGGTCTTTCAAACTGTATGCGGTACTGTATAAACAATGCTCATATCAAGTTTAAAATCATATTTAATACTGTAAAATCATTAATCAAATTATGTTATGCATCAAAACATTTCTCATAAAATATTCGGAGGATCCCTTATAAGAACCACCATATCAGAGTTTGACCCATTCTGTACTTTGGTGGTATAGGATTTGCCTAAACTCAGTATCCCGCTGAGGTTTGCTCTACTACCATTCAAGAGGATACGCGAAGGGACTCTGTATCGGTCTTTCCCAAGCACACAACAAGGGAAGGCAAATAACATCTCATATAACTAGCATCTCGCCCATATGTAGGTGGCATTCCGCTCTTCTTCACATATAATCTCCCATGTGTTGGCTCTCACACGAGGCTACACCACCTCCGCTGCTAGCTGAGGCAATCAAGGTGCGCAACAGGGCTAACATCACCTGCTGTTAACAGACAGTGTTTCCAATAGGATTCCTCCACAGAAAATACCATATGCACATATGCCATATAATCTAGTATAAAATTCTCAATATAATACAGACTTTGAGTCTTAGTATATTCATCTGTCAAAACTTACCAATTAGGGGAATCATGTATACATGCCCATATCTGAGGCAAACATATTACTGTATAAATCAATATCATATGCATAACATATTTTCTTTACCATGTAATGCGAAATACATTTAAAAATCACATGTTCAATCTGTTTCAAAATTTATTTCAAAAGTCATACTCTTCTTGAACTAAATATCATATTTCAACCATTTCAGAAACATATGAAAATATAAATAACATGTAAACATACTCATTTAGCAATGTAAAGTTCAAGAAGAGTAAAAATAAGTCAAAGGAAGAATCATCTACTCACAGTGTAAGGGCTCCAGATTGGATAGCTCTAAAATGTACTTTTCCAATCTCTATTTGATCAAATTGACCTCAAAAACGTATCCAGAGGGTTAAAAAAAAAATCAAGAAAACAACTTCAGAAACTTGATCACAATTCACCGCTGGAAAACACTATTCACTCGCCAGAAAACAATATTCACCCGCCGAAAAATACTATTCACGACGAACAAAAAGGCTGTTAGATGGCCGAAAATATACCTATGTTAAAATTTGTCTAACTCCTGAATCCATTTACGGTGTCAGAATTTCAATTGGAGGTTTCTAAGAAAAAGTTTTAGGATTTACCTTTTTTTGAAATTTTCTATTTCAAATCTACGGCAATTCAATGACTGATTTGAAAAATTGATCGGTCAAAACTGTAATATTCTTCGTCCTGAATCCAGTAACACCTTCAGTTTTGAGATCGAAAGTCAAGAGACACTCCAGATCGAGAGAAAAAGTTGAAGGTATTATTCACTCACTATTCATCTCTCGATTTCTTTCAAAATTTTGTATACGGTTCTACGACACTCCATTTTCTTTTATTTTTTTTAAATAATAATAATAATAATAATTTATTAATTTAATAATAAGATTTTCTTTTATATAAATTCATATAAATTCTGTTTTTCATCCCAAAATATTTCAAAAATTTCTAAAAATTTACATTCTCATTAACTTTTAGTTGAATTCTTAAATCATGATTTTTCTTGATAAAAATCGAAATAAAATAAATCTCGAAATAAATATCGTTATTCATATTAAAAGAAAGAATATTTCTAAAAATACAACAAAAATTTATTAGAGGCCGGTATAATTATTTTAAACAACACAATAATTATTTTACTTAAAAGTCTATTTAATTTTAGCAAGACATAATCATTTTTAAACAAATAAAAATATATTTGCTTATAGCAAAATACTATCATTTAAAAATACAAATTACGCGCCAAAACGTAAATTCTCATATTTTCTTTGTACTTCTTTAACTCATGTAGTAAATATACATATTTTCTACGGTTCTTATCTCTATTTTTAATATTCTCTCTTTTATTCTAAATTTTCTTTAATTTGAATTTTCATTAAATTTTGCAGTTATTACATTCGTCCCCCTTAAAGAAATTCGGTCCCCGAATTTCATCACCTTAATTGCAGATAAATCCTAACCTCATTGTTCAAACAAATGCGGATATCTGGCGCGTATATCCTCCTCTCTTTTCCAAGTAACTTCCTCATAAGAGTGATTTTTCTATATCACTTTCATTGTAGGTATTTCTTTTGACCGTAACTTCTTTACTTGTCTGTCCACTATTGGTACTAGTTGTTCCTCATAGGTTAAATCTTCCTATAACTGAATCTGTGGACACTGTATAACATGTGTAGGATCCGGTAAATATTTTCATAATGTAGACACATGAAAAATTGGATGGACATTACCAAATTTAGGTGGTAAAGCCAAACAATAAGCCACTGAACCGATCCTATCAAGAATTTCGAATGGTTTTATATACCGAGGGTGTAACTTCCCTTTATTTCTAAATCTCATTACCTCTTTCATTGGTGAGTCCTTTAAGAATATGTGGTCACCAATTGACAATTTCTAGTGCTCAACATTCATGGTCCTTATAGACTTTTGACTAGTATTGAGTTACTTGTATTTCTTTTCTTATCAATTTTACTTTATACAAAGTACTCAAATCTTTCTTATGCTTCCAATATAGCAACATAAAATTCTAACCTCTTCAATTCCACTTTACCAATCCTAGCACCTTAAAGGGTTTCATAACAAATGTACCCACATAAAATTTCTAATCTTGAACTATCCCAAATTTTACATAAATGACTTCATCTTAGTATGTCTTAACCCATTAGTACATATACCTAGACCACTTATGCTCTGTTCGGACGTTATTTGAAAATGTTCTCTACACACCCACTGTGGTAGGCCAAACTAATTCACTTAAACTCTACTTTCCACATTCCATCATTAAGGAGTTCTAGCACTATTGATTCTTCTAGTACATTTTTAAACTATCATAAATGTTTCTCAATTGATTCTTTTCAAATAAACCTTTCGATATACTTTCGGTAGCTAAAATCACTAATTACATTGTAAGAAATTTAATGTTTAAGTACCACCAAAATTTTTCACTATCAACACTTCCAAATAAAAATTATGATCACTAATTTCCTTGTCTCATTTTGCCTATGCTCACATAAATCCCAAATATCTCAAATCCTCTCTTTAAAACATTTTCTTAATGCTTCCTATTTCTAAACAATTTACCCTATAATCACATACATTTAGTTTCACCCACATAAATTCATACACCATCCAATTTACCAATTTCCAACGAAAAGAATTGACCAATAACTTAAATTACATAACTTCAACACATAGCATAAAATTTAAATACAAAATATTATTCAATCTCATATTATAATTTTTGCTATTTACTTACATTATTTTTGGATATGATTCTCAGAATATTCTCCATTTTTCCACATTAAGAGTTCAAAGATTAATTTAAATCCTACTTCTGATATTTTCTTCCTCAAGATCATCAACACTACTAATTCTTTTGATTACATTCGTCAAAACACCATAAGGCCATCATCCGTCCATTCCTTACAAACCTTTTTATTACTTTAACCTACTAACCTCTTGGACACCAAAATAACTGAGTTTTAGAGAAAATAAATTAACTTTTCTTGTAATGAGAGAAAAGAACTTTGCATTTAATGCCAAACATTAATGTAGGACAATGCAGCAGAAAATGTGGAATTCATAATAGAGCATGGTGCCAAAATAGGAAGTCAAAAATTTGGACGAAGCATTGAAATAAAATTAAAATTGGTGGCCATAATTCTGAAAAATCTGCAAAGAAAATCTAGCTGCTATTTTAGCAAAAATCGGTGGCCGCAAATTTTGAATATATGTGTCAAAATCTACTTTAAATCTGCTGGTATTCGGTGGAAAGATAGCACATGGAAAAAGAAATATTTCTGAGCTTATAAAAGTCTGTGAAAATCAAAGAATACGTAGTTAACTGGTAGAATACAATTGATTGCTTGTAAATAGATGTCATCAATCAACTGTAAAATAACCAATCCAAATTAAAATTTCTCAGAATAGCTAGTCGATTTAATAATACCAATAGTCTACTAGCAAGAACATGGAGAAAACAAGAAAAATGTCCCTCTTCACTAATTATTTTGTTTGCATCTTCATTTTTTTTTACAATGAAGCCTATCATCTACAACTTCCCTACATGACTCAAGACATCAATCCTTCATCAAGGACAACAAGAAAAAGAAAATTTCCTGGTGATATCTTAACGTTATTCTCTTTATATGCCTAATATGAGTGATTATCACAACTACTATACATATACATGCTTGCCGTCATTTTTGAAAATTTCATCTTCAATTTACCTGATATCCATCAATCACTCACATAGTTATTCTAATTATGCCCGGCATATTCACATAGCTATCATATGTATGTCTTTCTCCGAATTCTATAAATACACACGTTAGCATCTTTACTTTCATACTCAAAATTAAAGTGTGTACAGCTATGGAGGGAATCACATTCCATCAGTTTTGAGATATTTGTGTCTTTTGTGGTTCTAGTCCTGGAAAAGATGAAGAATATGTGAAAGCAGCATAAAACCTGGGTATGGTGCTGGCTAGGAGAAAAATTCATTTAGTCTATGGTGGAAGTAACCGTGGATTAATGGGGTGTGTGTCTACAGCTGTACATGTAGGAGGATGTCAAGTTCTAGGTATTATTCCTATAGCTCTAGCTGCATCTAGGAAAGACAATTGGGGAAAAATTTAAGGTTGCTTCTATGCATGAGCGCATGGCTAGAATGATGAGCAATGCTAATGCCTTCATTGTCTTACTAGGGGGTTTTGGTACTTTAGAGTATATTTTCCAAATAGTCTCCTGGGCACAACTAAATATGCATCACAAACCGATAGGTTTGTTAAATGTTAACCACTTCTTTGATGGTATGTTGTCTTTTCATGATTATGCTGTGGAACAAAGGTTTATCACACACTCAGCACGACGAATTCTCATCTCAGCTTCAAATGCTGAGGAGTTATTTGATACTTTACAAGCATATGTTCATGTACCTAATCCAATTACAGCTCAAATAGAATAGACAACAGACAATAGCAGAAAGCGCAAATTGGACTTGGATCTTAATTTGTAACTGTAGCAAGATGTGGACATTGCTGTACCACTTTTACTTTCTTAGGGTTATCTTGGATACCATCTTGCTAGCCACATACCTTAAGAAAGTAATATTACTAAGTCAGAATTCGTATTTTGAGAACTTAGCATATAGCTGATACTCCCTTGGAGTTTGTAAAACTATCTTTAAATATGGCTTAAGATCCTCTGAACTCTTGGAATATTCTAGTATATCATCAATAATAAATATAGTAACAACTTGATTCAGGGATGGCTTAATTACTTATTCATTTAATCTATGAATGTAGCTGGGGCATTTGTCAATCCAAATGACATAACTAAAAACTCATAATGTTTATGCCGAATCCGAAAAGCAATTTTTTTTTATGTAATATCCTCTTTTCTTGTTCTTAATTGATGATATCCAGATATCAAATCAAGTCAATTTTTGAAAAATGTTGAGCACTTTGTAACTGGTCAAACAGATCATCTATACGAGGTAATGAGTATTTATTCCACCTTGTCACTTTATTCAACTGTCTATATGGATAGTGATCCATCTTTCTTTTTCACAGATAGAACTGGAGCACTCCAAGTAAAAGTACTGGAGCTTTTAAATCCCTTGTCTTACACGTCTTGTAACTAATTTCTTTTCAATTCCTTAAGTGCAGTGGTTGCCATTCTATATGAAAATATAAACACTAGTTAGATTCCAGGAAATAAATTAATACCAAATTCTATTTATTGTTTCGGGGTAATCCTGACAATTCATCAGGAATTACATCAGAAAATTCTCTAACCACTGGAACTTGATTTACACTGGTATACTTTATATCAACATCTTTTACCACTTGCCAAATATTCTTGGCATTTTTTTGTAATTACTTATGGGATATTAAAACAGAGATTAGGTTACTGGGTATCTCACTACGATTTTCTGGTATCAAGAAAGAAAATTCTCCAAGAATATTGAATTTAATCATCTTAAAGTGACATTTCAAAATGATATGTCATAATACCAACTAATTCATTCTCAATATCACATCACAGTCTACCATATCTAGATAATCGGGTACAACGGATGTCACATTCAAAAACCATCATATTTGGTATCTGTCTCAATTCTTTAAATTTTTTAAGACGCATATCTCTCTCACTTTCAAGCTATAATTGACCCATAGATACTTCTTAAGATGTCACAATATTCAATCTATCTTATACTATAAACTTTAGCAACTTGGAATAGAAAGGAATTTGAAACCCTATAGAATCCCTCAGTAGCAACTGAAGTATAAATATGTCCGACTCATATCGATACTAAAGGTCCTACTAAAGAATCCTTTGCTCTGATAGCCACAGGGAAACCTAATACTCTGATACCAACTTGTCACGCCCCTAATTTTAGGTCACGTGAAACATGTATATCATGAACATATATTTTCTATAAACATGAATATTCCAATCCTTTATCCAGGAAACAGTTACATATAAGTTTTCCCATACAATTACCATATACAAATCAAGTACATATACATCAGAGTACAGCAGAAGTAGGGATCCTGCCTGTGGCGTTCAGAGCAACTCTAGAGTACAATTATATTACATTTTTAAACACTGAGAGCCAAGAAACAATTTAGGCTCACCACAGAAGTACGACACCTAGTTGATCAAGAAGCTGTAAGACCAAACTCTGGGTCTTCATATGAAAAATATGTCAACCACATGTAGTGAGTTTTACATCTCAGTGAGCAGATAATACCTCCTAAGACCTCTCAAATCAACATATGGATGTACTCATATAATAAAATTTATGTTATCAAAAATTACATTTCAAAAGTACATCCACATGGGACCCGCATTTTCAAATATTCTCTATTCAAAAATCATAATCAGGTCTTTCAAACCGTATGCGGTACTGTATAAACAATGCTTATATCAAGTTCAAAATTATATTCAATATTGTAAAATCATTAATCAAATTATGTTATGCATCAAAACATTTATCATAAAATATTCGGAGGATCCCTTATCAGAACCACCATATCAGAGTTTGACCTCTTCGGTACTTTGGTGGTATAGGATTTGCCTAAACTCAGCATCCCGCTGAGGTTTGCCCTACTACCATTCAAGAGGACACGCGAAGGGACTCTGTATGGGTCTTTCCCAAGCACACAGCAAGGGAAGGAAAATAACATCTCATATAATTGGCATCTCCCCCATATATAGGAGGCATTCCGCTCTCCTTCACATATAATCTCCCGTGTGTTGGCCTTCACATGAGGTTAGCACCACCTCCCCTGCTAGCTGAGGCAATCAAGGTGCGCACCAGGGCTAACATCACCTGCTGTTAGTAGACAGTATTTCCAATAGGATTCCTCCACAGAAAATACCATATGCACATATGTCATATAATCCAGTATAAAATTCTCAATATAATACAGACTTTGAGTCTGAGTATATTCATCTTTCAGAACTTTCCAATTAGGGGAATCATGTATACATGCCCATATCCGATGCAAAAATATTACTGTATAAATCAATATCATATGCATAACATATTTCCTTTGCCATGTAATGCGAAATACATTTAAAAATCACATGTTCAATGTGTTTCAAAATTCATTTCAAAAGTCATACTCTTCTTGAACTAAATATCATACTTCAACCATTTCAGATAATTCAAACCATTTCAGAAATATATGAAAATATAAATAACATGTAAATATACTCATTTAGCAATGTAAAGTTCAAGAAGAGTAAAAACAAGTCAAAAGAAGAATCATCTACTCACAGTGTAAGGGCTCCAGATTGGACAGCCCTAAAATGTACTTTTGCATTCTCTATTTGATCAAATTGACCTCAAAAGCGTATCTAGAGGGTCAAAAAAACCAAGAAAGCAACTTCGGAAACTTGATAACTATTCACAGCTAAAAAAAACTATTCACTCACTGGAAAATACTATTCACGACGAACAAAAAGGATGTTAGATGGTCAAAAATATACATATCCTAAGGTTTATCTAACTTCTGATTCCATCTACAGTGTCAGAATTTCAATTGGAAGTCTCTAAGAAAAATTTTCAGGATTTATCCTTTTCTAAAATTTTTTAGTTCAGATCTACGGCGATTCAACGGCTGATTTGAAAAATTGATTAGTCAAAACTGTAATATTCTTCGTCCTGAATCCAGTAACACCTTCAGTTTTGAGATCGGAAGCCAATAGACACTTCAGATCAAGAGAAAAAGTTGAAGATACTATTCACTCACTATTTATATATCGATTTCTTTCGAAATTTTGCAGACGGTTCTGCGACACTCCATTTCCTTTTATTTTTTTAAATAATAATAATAATAATTTATTAATTTAATAATAAGATTTTCTTTTATATATATTCATATAAATTCTATTTTTTATCCTAAAATATTTGAAAATTTTTAAAAAATTTACATTCTCATAAACCTTTAGTTGAACTCTTAAATTATGATTTTTCTTGCTAAAAATCGAAATAAAAAAAATCTCGAAATAAATATCGTTATTCATATTTAAAGAAAGAATATTTCTAAAAATACAACAAAAATTCATTAGAGGCCGGTATAAATATTTTAAGCAACACAATAATTATTTTACTTAAAAGTCTACTTAATTTTAGCAAGAAATAATTATTTTTAAATAAATAAAAATATATTTGCTTATAGCAAAATACTATCATTTAAAAATATAAATTACGCGTCAAAACTTAAATTCTCATATTTTCTTTGTACTTCGTTAACTCATGTAGTAAATATACATATTTTTTTCGGTTCTTATCTCTATTTTCAAAATTCTCTCTTTTATTCTAAATTTTCTTTAATTTAAATTTTTGTTAAATTTTACGGTTATTACAAATGGAGACTAACTTCTGAGTTTCATTTGGTATATGATATTAATTATACTTTTTTTATGATAATTTTTAATTATAATAATAAATATAAAAATTTTAAATACTGTAATATTTAAGATATTATGATATTTGAAATTGTATCAAATATCTCCTTGTAAATATTAATTTTATCATTTTTATAATTATTTTTAATTGTGATACTAAATATTAAAAACTTAAATACTATATCTTATACCTAGATATCAAAAAATATAAGTTTGCAGTGTACTAAAAAATTGTTTAAAGTGCGTAGTAAAGCCAAATTCAAGAAGCCATTATATGTGATAACTTATTTTCAGTTTTAAACAAGATTAAATTATATTTATTTTTTAAAAAATTTTGTAAAAATTACATTCATAAATTCTTTAATTGTAAATTAAAACGAGAATATTCTCTAAATTTATAAAATATATACTTACACCCATTTTTTATTTAAAATTTTTATAAGTATTTATTTATTCTTTTAATTATTTATATTGAATTAAATTAAAATATTTAAGAGTTTTAAAGAAACAAACGCATAAAGTTTTAGCTTCATTAACAATTTTGTGAATGGAGAAAAGATTTTCATACAAATTAAAATTAAAAGAGGAGTATGATTGTAAATTTAAAATATTTCAAATAGTAAATATAATTTAATCTTTAAATAATCACTGCAAGAATTTTTTGAATTAGCTACTGACAAAATCTATAGCTAATCGGATTAGGTATGGATTTTTTCATAGTCTAATTCAAGCCACAAATTAATCCATAGCTAATATATTTATTCCATAATTGAACTGTAGCTTTTTTTATATATATAAATAAATATCATAAAATGATCTAGTTAGCTAGAGATTTATTTCTAGTTAATTCGCGAACTTTCTACGAGCATATTCTCAATTCCATAATTAATTTGTGGCAAAATATAAAGAAGAAAAATTAACAATCCCTAGCAAATTCAAACAAAAATTAAAAAAATAAATTTAATTTATTATGATACTCAACTATCAAGCATGTACAAAACATACAAATTAGACAACTCAATTGTATACAAATTAAGAAATATTGTAAGTATATTGATCACTTCAGTTAGACAATTTAAGAATTATAAAACAAGTTTTATTACTAGTTAGTGTGTAAATCTATGCCAATGTTATCATGATCATCCCCCCCTACATTTGCTTCATTCTCAGTGTTGTTATTAGGAAGTTTAAAGAAGATTATAGTGATTAACTTGGCGTAAATGTTAATAGACATAGATAATAAACATAGATAAAATTCATCTTAGTATAACAAAGAAAGACTATTGTGAATTAACTTGCACAAATTCCTCATTATTGCACTCATTAAGTACTAATGGTATTTTAAAGTCCTATTGCTCTAAAAGCTGGCTACACTACCTAGCATGTCATGTCCCTAATTTTAAGACATGTGAAACACTTACTTTACAATCATATATTTTTCATAACATGTATAAGACACTCTTTGACAGATATGTATAAACATTATATAAACCAAATCTATAAACATCAGAGCACAGCAGAAATAAGAATCCTGCCTATGACATTCAGAGCATACTTTAAAGTACAAGTATGATATAAATCAATATCTATGAGCCATGGAAACAAAGTAGGCTCACCCAGAGATCATGTTGTCTAACTGGTCAACAATCCGAAGGGAAAGAACCAAACTCTATATCCTTATCTGAAAAACATATAAACATCGTGCAGTGAGTTTGACAACTCAGTGAGCAGATAAAATCTTCTATGACTTCTTAGGTCAACATATGGATGTACTCATATATTAAAATTTATCACATTAAAAATTATAGTTCTTAAGTACATCCATATGGGACCCGCATTTACAATTATTCTCAGTTCAAATTACATTCAAATATCTGTAACCCCATATGATACAATATGATATTTAATCAAACTTGATATGCATTAAAAACATTTCACATGAAAATATTAGGAGGATACCATATCAGAACCACCATATCAGAGTTTAACCCCTTTCGTACTTTCGTGATATAGGATTTGCCTAAACTCAGCATCCCGCTGAGATTTGTCCTACTACCATTCAAAAGGACATGCGAAGGGACTTTATATGGGTATTTTCCAAGCACATAGCAAGGGAAGCCAAATCACATATCATATAACTGGCATCTTGCCTATATTGGAGGTATCATACTCTCCATCACATATCATCTCCCGTGTGTTAGTCCTCACACGAGGCTAGCACCACCCCCTACTAACTGGGTTATTAAGGTGCACCACGGCTAACATCACCTGCTGTTAGTAGACAATGTTTCCAATAGGATTACTCTATAGAAAATATCATATGCACATATGTCATATAATCCAGTATAAATTTTTCAATATAATATATACTATTAGTTTCAGTACAGATTCATCTGTCATAAATTCTCAATTCAGAGTTTATCACGTGTACATTCCATTTTTCGAGGCAATTATATAACTTTATAAATCATGCCACATGCATAAATATCCACTTTATCATTTAATGAGAAATACATATGAAATTAGATACATCATGAGTTCAGAAATCTATTTTGAAATACTATACTCTTCTTGAACCATATTTCAAATTGTAAGCAAATCAGATAATTTTAATGCATTTCAGAATCATATAAAAGTGTAAATATCTCATAAACATAGTCAAATACACGTTTAAATATCAAGAAGAGTATAAGGCAAGTCATAGAAAGATTCATCTACTCACAAGATAAGGGCTCCAGATTAGACAACCCCAAATTGCATTTTTCCAATCCATATTTGACTAAACAGACTTCAAAAACGTGTCTAGAGGGTCTAAAAAACAAGGAAATGACTCTGGGACTTTGTCACTATTCATCGTCGAAAAATACTATTTATCGCCGAAAAATACTATTCATAAAGAACAAAAAGTTGTCAAATAATTGAAAATTTTCATATCCTAAGGTTTATCTAACTCCTGAATCCATCTACGGTGTCAGATTTTCAATTTGAGGTCTCTAAATAAGAGTTTCAGAGTTTACCTTTTTCTAAGATTTTTTTACTTCCGATCTGTGGCGATTCAACGGCTGATTTAAGAAATTGTTTAGTCAAAATCGTAGTACTCTTCGTCCTGAATCCATTGGTATCATTTTCTTTGAGATCAAAGGCCTGTAGATACTCTAGATCTAGAAAAAAAAATAGAACTTACTATTTATACTATTTCATACTATTCATCCGTTTCTGCAACTTTTCGCATGCCTTTTCGTTGTCTCCCCCTTCCAATTTTCTCTTTTATTTTTTTATAATAATAATAATTAGTATTTAATAATTGAATAATAGGATTTTATTTTATATATATTCATATAAATTCTATTTTTCATCCTAAAATATCTCAAAAATTTCTAAAAATTTACATTCTCATAAAATTTTAGTTAAACTCTTAAATCATGATTTTTATTTATAAAAATATTAATAAAAAAATACAAAATAAATATCTTTATACATAATAAAAGAAAGAATTTCTAAAAATACAACAAAAATTTATTAGAGGCCAATATAATTATTTTAAACAAAACAATAATTATTTTAAACAAAAATATAGTTACTTCCAGCAAAACATGCATAGTCATTTTAAAAAAATCATACTTGTTTATAATAAAATATTATTTAAAAAATAAAAATTTTGGGATATTACATTCTTCCCCCCTTAAGAAATTCGGTCTCCGAATTTCAAGCCATCCTACCATATGCAGGGAATGAGATCAAAGTATAATTCAAAGTTACTATCCTCATTATTCAAATAATTGGGGGTATCTTTTTTGTATATCATCTTTATTTTTTAATATGTCTCTTCACTTGAGTGATTTTGTCATATAACTTAACCATAGGGATTTCTTTCATCTATAAGTTCTTCACTTGTCGATCAATAATAGACATCAATTTTACCCATAGTTAAGTCAAATTCTTATCTAATTGAATTCCGTGAAATTAAGTAACATAAGAAGAATATAATAGGTACTTCCTTAACATTGATGCAAGAAAGACTATATTTGCATTACTTAATCTTGATAGTAAAGCTAGGCAGTGTACTACTATACCTACTTTATCCAAGTTTTCAAAAGAGTATATATACTAGAGCTTAAATTTTTCCATATTTCCAAACCTCATTATCTCTTTTATTGGTGAGTCCTTCAAGAATATGTGGTCACCAACTGATAATTTCTAGTGCTCGACATTCATGGTCTTTAAGCAACTCTTAAACCATTGAGTATCTCATTCCTTTATATCCTCAAGCTCGCATGCATATATCTATAAGTCGATATTAGGAAACACACATATAAAAGAACATATTCACATCCATATTAGGTAACTATCTTGTCTTATTCCAGACTTCTATCAAGTCATCTTTGAGTCTCATATGTCAACATTATCCCATAAATATCATCATCTTAATCTATCATCTATTTTTATCATAAAATCTATTAATCGATATGTTAAACATACGTAGCAATAAATCCCCAAACATTTTATAACGTTTATGCACCATTGGAACATGTCTAACATTTCCAACTTACTTCATCACAATAACTCTATACCCTCTTATTAATACCAATAACTTCATTATAACCATTTTCAAGCCTTTCTTCTATCATATCTAAAAACACTTCATTCTAACTTATATCAATCCTGTTTAATTCACCTAATCATTTCAAGAAGATTTTTCCCAACAATTACTTATACATGAACTTCCAATTTCAACATAATTCACATCCTAGATACTAGACTCAATTTAGCATGGTATAAACCTTTAACACAAATATCTTAATCACTTATATTATTTTTGGACATGATTCTTGTTGTTGTTTTAATTAAACTCGCTGGCACATGAATTTGTTAGAGTACAGATTTAATAGTATGCAAGGTCGATCCCATAGGGATTGCCAATTGAGAGAAAATTCTAATTTAGATCCAAAATGAATAATTCTAACCTAATTGTCAAAATCTTTGTTTTGTGATGAGAATATTAATTCAAGTGTGCAGGGAATTGATATATTCAAATTAAATTGAAATGTATTCAAGGTAAAAATGAATACTAAGGTTAGGGGATCTACTCCTAGTATGAGTAATGATAAATTTAACTCTTTTATCACTCAATTGGAATCCTCACATGAATAAGGTTCCAATCGAAAAATGTATTACTTTGAGCTCACTTTTGTTTATACATGAATTATATTTACCTCCTTTTACACCATTAATATATGCTTAGAAAATGGATTCAAGTATACATTGTGCCAATTATTATATTGTCTACAATAAATCAAGATTGATTCAAGAATTTATTGTGCGAAAAATTGTCTACAATGTATCAAGGTTCACACCTTACAAGATTAGAATGAAAAGAGGTACGAAGAAGAAACATAACAAAAGATAGGTGGCAAGCCCAAACATAAGCATAATAAGAGATAGGCGGTCTAATAGAACCAGCCAATAAGATAACAAGAGATAAGAGGAAATAAAATAAACACAATAACATAATAAAACAAGAAATAGGGCGTTTGGTAGAACCAGCCAATTAAATAACAAGAAATCGTTGGTATGATAAAACCAGCCATTAAGAAATAACATAAGAAAAGAAATAACAAGGTAAATACAATATCAAAGATAAACATCAAGATTAAGAGTTAGATTAATTATTATTCTCATACCAAGAGTTTCACCCTTTACCTTAGCATAAGGAGATTAGTTCTCCATATTCAAAGTAAGAAAGCAAAAATGAAGATGAACAAACATGATAATATTATGAAAGGATAACAAAGTATCTAGAGAAATAAGAACATTACAATACTAAAAATTAAAATTTATGGTCTCAAAACTACACTCTCTTCAGCTATTTATGACCTCCTCCTAGCTCACAAGACTCCTCTATTTATAGATACAACTAGTGAGGTAAGTGACAAAGAAGGTTGCACTAAAGTTGATAGGCACCGAAAGTAATCATGATATTCCGCTTTGATAGCCACTGAATTTTCTGCCCATATGAAAAACAAAGTTGTAGCAAATTGTGTCAGAAATCTACCTGTCAAATTTTGTATACATTGACTGCGTATGTTATGAGATACAACCCAAAGACTGTAGCAAGGTTGGATTGGACTGCACTAACAAGTAAATTTTTTCTAGCCCAATTTTTGCCCTTGTAGTGTCCGAATTTGCTGATCAAGTAAACATGAAAGTTGTAGAAACTTGTGTTAGAAATTCACTCACAAAATTTCATATATATTGGATATGTAATTTATGATTTATGATTAAAATACTGGAGTAAGGTCGGGCAGAAAAACAAACAGCAAACAGATTTTCAACATTGGAGGTTTATTAAATCTTTATATTTAAGTTTTTTTTGAAAATATAGTCATAAATCAAGATTGGATTGATGTACATATCCATTAGGATGCGTCTCAAGAGTCAAAAAGATAATGCTCCTTACTCAGCCATCCTTAATGAATTCATCTTAACCGCTTGGTTTATAGACATCATTTCCAAATATCTACAATTTAACTTTGATTCCTCCAATTGAGTCAATTTTCTATTTTATTCTCCATCTATAGAAGATGCATAAAAATAGAGAGAAATACAAAAAATAAATGCTTAAATATGACAAACAGTTAAGATAAAAGTATTTAATTCATGATTATAAAACTCACTCATGAAATACGCCCAAACTTAATCATTTGCTTGTCCTCAAGCAAAACACACAAATTTCAAATTTCGAAAGATGAGCGATGAGTTGTATTTGACTTACTAAACATTCCTCAAAGATTTAAAATGTGCAACCAAAGAAAATATCAAGATTCCAAGGTTATGTAGAACTTCAATTCAAATGCAATGTATAGTATACTCTTGAATCTCAAGTGTGTGTGTGGTAATCCTTTGACATTGGACTTTTTGCATTCCAATAAGTTTATGTAATTAAATATTTAAAGTAAATCTCCAGATAGATGCATGTAAGACTTCATAAACTTATTTTTCATGTCACTCTCCACTAATGTAGACTAATCATAACATTTAAAATCATCAGGACTTTTATTAGGCTTGTAATGTATGGCATAGGTTAAAGGTAGATAAAAAGATATTAATGAAAGCGTAATTCAACATACATGATCATTTGGGTCCTTTCAAATTCTTTTGATATTATCATGTAGATTCTATTTCCAACCTTATTCTCATCCTTACATTATTTACTCATAATACATTTTTTTTTTGCTCTTTTTTTAACATAAACCTCCAAACTTATCTATTTTGGGAGTTCTATATAATTTTTTTAACTCCATCCATCTATCCATGAACCATAGCTTTTCAAATGATCATTTCTGAAAGGTAAGAGTTAGAAACATTTTTGTTTAAAGGCTAGATAATAATATAGGCGTACAAGAAATGAGAAGCATAGGCTCAAAATGGGTTACTAGAGATAGCATAATGAATAGGTTGGTCTGAAAGGCTCAAACGATTCCAACAATGCCTAATTCATTTCTTAAATGGAGAGTAGTCTAGGATTTCGTCTCAAATGACAATCAAATAAGTTCTAAAGTCTTATGAAATCACTTGTTATATTTGAATCACAGAAATCTTTTCTGAATAAACAATAAGTCAAATGTAAAAAATTAAGTGCTCAAGATATTTAAGATTTTCAGGTAAAACATACGTTGCAATAGAATTTAAGTTCATACATAACACTCAGAATTCATCGATTTTTCAAAGGTTACAAGCACTTTAAACCATTTTCATCATTGGTGTTAGTTTTACCAAATTCCAAAACATCACTCAAATTTTTTTTTTGGAAGATGAACAAACACAAAATAGACAACAAAGATTGAAAGAGATATTACTTGAAAGGGGATTAAGGGGAAGATGAACTTGCAGCAAACTAACAGAGAAATAAAAATTTATGCAATCAAATAAAATGAGTTACAGATGGAGAGTCAATTCCAATTTGCGCTTTAAGCGGTTGTCTGATGTCCAATTTATTTGAGCCATAGTTGGATCAGGTACGTAAACAAACGCTTGTAAAGCGTCAATCAACTCATCAGCATTTGAGGCCGAGATGAGAATCTGTCGTGCTGAGTGTGAGATAAACTTCTGTTCCACAACTTGATCAAGAAAAGAAAACAAACCGTTAAAGAAATTGTTAACATTTAATAAACCTATTGGTTTATGATGGATGTTCAGTTTTGTCCAAGAGACGATTTGAAAAATTTCCTCCAGAGTACCAAAACCATCAGGTAAGGCAATGAAGGCGTTAGCATTGCACATCATTCTAGCTATGCGTTCATGCATGGAGGATGCCCTACATTCTTCCTCAATCGTTTTTCTTATGATGTTTGATGCAGCTAGAGTTGTAGGAATAATGCCTAGAACTTGGCATCCTCCTAGATATGCAGATCCTGACACACTCCCCATTAACCCTCGACAATCTCCACCATAAACTAAATGAATTTTTCTCTTGGCTAGTACCATACCCAAAGTTTGTGCTGCTTTTACATAGTCTCCATTTTTCCCAGGACTAAAACCACAAGAGACACAAATATTTCTAAACTGGCGAACTGAGGTTCCCTCTATGACTGCACTTACACTAATTTTGGATATGAAGTTGAAGATGGTAAAGTGTGCATTTATAGAATTCAGACAAAGACATACTTACAGTGGTTAGGTGAGTAGGCTGGTGGATGTCAACTAAAGTAAAGTTGAAAGATTCAAAAAAAATGATAACACGCATGCATATGTACAGTAGTTGTGATTGTGGCTCACATCTTCCTCTGGTTTTACGTCCAGTAATGGCTTAACGCCTTCTATGGGTCGAGGATATGCTTCCCATCCAATTATCTTATAAATTGACAAACAGGGTCTTTTAACGTCAGATTCCCAAGACTGTACCGTTTATGTTTTTTTTTAAATAGGGCCATAAACCGACAATACCGATATGCACAGATCCACTAGGATGTGTCTCAAGAGACGTTGGATGAAAGTCATCATCCAATGACTCCTTACTCAAACCATCCTTAATGAACTTAATTTTTTCTTCCCGATTTATAGATACTAAACCCAAAGAACGACAACGTTTGTTGTAAGTTTCACGTCCACATTTGTGACAAACACTAATTCGTTTAGCTCTGCGCTTTTTAGCAAAACTACTTTTTCTCAAACCAGGCATGTAAGAGATGAAATTATTTGTAGACTCACCTGATAACCGTACCTTAGCTTCAATTAGTGACCGAATATCAGCAGGCATCCTCATGTTCATCAACACCCTTAATCTTGCAACTCGTGCTTTGTAGATTTTTCTCAATGTATTGGGTGGAAGAAAAGGAAAATGATTTTTCAAAGTTTTGAGAATGTCCTCCATTCTTGACTCAATTTTCCTTTTTTCTTTTTTCTTTTTTTTTTGAAAGAGCAAGAGCAACAAAGGTAGGGAAAACAACATAAATTCAAAAGAAGAAAACACTGAAGGGAAAAATTAATGCAAGTTAAATAAAGAATGATCTTACCTAGATAGAGTGCACGACAACCTTAAACAACAGAAGCAAATCAATCCTGGTAGACAGGATCACACAAAGGTGTCTCCTCTATCTCTAGGTTTGGTAATTCAAAAAATGCTTTCAATCTTTGACTATTTACTTTAAACACATAGCCGTTCTTGGAATTTTCAATCTTTACTGCACCATGTGGGTAAACAGCATGAACAACAAATGGCAGTGGAACTAACTCAAAAGATGAAACTTTTTTCTTTTTTGGCTTTCCATTTATCAGTATCCATTAGTGGAGTTGTTGTTGTTGTTTTAATTAAAACTCGCAAGTACATGAATCTATTGGAGTATAGATTTAGTGGTATGCAAAGTCGATCCCACAGAGATTGCCAATTGAGAGAAAATTCTAATTTAGATCCGAAATAAATATTTCCAACCTAGTTCCCAATGTCTTGTTTTGTGAGAGAAATATTGAACAAAATACGCAAAGAACTAATATATTGAATTTAAATGAATATGTATTCGAAGTAAGGAAGCATGCTAAGGTTAGGGGATCCACTCTTGGTATATCGAAAAAAGATAATTGTAACTCTTTTATTACTCAATTAGAATCCTTATATGAATAAGTTTCCAATCGGAAGATATGTTAATTTAAACTCACATTTGTTTATACATGAATTATATTTACCTCCTTTTTATTGTATTACTAATATATAAAACACTCTTGTAAAATGGATTCAAGCGTACATTGTGCCAATCACCATATTGTCTACAATAAATCAAGACTGATTCAAGTATTTATTGTGCCAAAAATATTCTATAATGTATCAAGGTTCACACTTTACAAGATTTAAAATACAAAGATGCAAAAGATAACTTGTAAATGGATTCAAGCGTAAATTGTGCCAATCATTATATTGTCTACAATAAATAAAGATTGATTCAAGCATTTATTGTGTCAAAGATTGTCTACAATATATCAAAATTCACATTTTACAAGATTAACTTATGCAAAAAATGAAAAAGATAGAAAACTAATTAATATAACAAAATAAAATGAAATAGTATAGGTGGCAAAGCCAACCATGAACAATAACAATAAGAAGTAGATAGGAAAGCCAGCCATTAAACAAGAAGAAGAAATAGGTGGCTCAACCTGCCAGTAAAACATAACATAAGAAAAGAGGGAGGTAAATACAACATCAAATATAAACATTAAAACTAAGATTTAAATGAATTATCATTCTCATACCAAGAGTTTCACCCTTTCACCTTAGCATTAGGAGATTAGTTCTCCATAATTAAGACAAGAAAGAAAAATGAAAGATGAAGAAACATCATAATATTACGAAAGAAAATGAAAAATACAAAATGCCTAAAGAGAGAATAACATTACAAGTATGTAGAATTCTAACAAAGCTTTCCCAGGCTCTCTCCAAAAGCTCTCTAACTCACCCCTCAAGCCCTCTATTTATAGAAACAATTAGGTGTGGTAGGTGTGGTAATTGTCAAAATTGTTAGGTAGGAAGTTGTACAAAGTTGACAATTTGGATTCCATCAAGTGCAACAAAATTGAACCTTGAATATCATCTTGAAATTCGTCGAATTTGCTGACTCCATCAACACGAAAGTTGTAGAAAATTTCATTATCTTTCCGTCAAGACAAATTTTGGGCAAATTGGATACGTAATTTGTGACCTATGGTCAAAATACTAGAGCAAAGTCGAGCTAGACTGCAGCAGGAGACAGATTCTGTTATAGCCCACTTTTGGCCCTTTTAATGTTAGAATTGTTTGACCACTTGAACATGAAAGTTGTATCCAATTGTGTCATATACACACCTACCAAATTGTATACATATTGGATATGTATATTTGGAGATATGGCTCAAGTACTGCAGCAAGGTTGGGCTGGACTACAAACAACAAACATATTCTAAACATTGGGTGTTTTGCCGTGAATCTTTATGTTTTAGTTCTTTTGAAAATGTGATCATAAATCAAGAATAAATTTGTGTATATCACCATTAGGATGCGTCTTATGAGTCAATATGATAATGCTCCTTACTCAGCCATCCTTAATGAATTTGTTTTATCTACTTGATTTATAGACATCATTCTCAAAGAACCACAATTTAGCTCTGATTCCTCCAATTAAGTCCATTTTTTACTCTTCTCTCCATCTGTAAGAAATATAAAAATTAAAGACAAGTAAGGGAGATTTATGCTTAATTATGGCAAAAACATAAGATGAAAATATTTAATTTATGAGTATAAAACTCACTCATTAAATACCCCCAAACTTAATCTTTTGCTTGTCCTCAAGCAAAACACACAAACATCAAAATTTAAAATATGAGTGAGTGATGACTTGTTTTTGGCTTACTAAGAATTCCTCAAGGATCTAAAATGTGCAACCAAGGAAAATATCAAAATTTCAAAGTTATGTAGAACTTTTATTCAAATGCAACATATGGTTTACTCTTGAATCCCAACTGTGTGTGTGTAGTAGTGTTATGACATTAGACTTTTCGCATTCAAATAAATTTATGTAATCAAATATTTAAAACAGATTTCTAGATATATACATTTCAGACTCCATTAGCTTATTTTTCATGTCACTCTCTACTAATGTAGACTAATCATAACATTTAAGATCATTAAGACTTTCATTAGGCTTGTAATGTATGGCATAGATTAAAGGTGGATAAAATGACATGAATGAAAGCTCAATTCACACTTCAACATGCATGATCATTTAAAGCCTCCCAAATACTTTTGATATTATACTGTGAATTCTATCTCCAACCTTTTCATCATCCTTACATTTATTTGCTCATACTATTTTTTTGAAAGATAAACACCCCCAAACTTATTTATTTAGGGAGTATTAACTTTCTTTTTCTCTTTTTTTTTCTTTTTTTTTTCTTTTTTTTTTAAAATTCTACCATCCACCCCTGAACCATAGCTTTTCATATGATCATTCCTGTGAGGGAAAGGTAAGAGTTAGAAATATTTTTATTTAAAGGCTAGATAATAATATAGGTGTTCAAGAAAGGATGAATATAGGCTCAAAATAGGTTGTTAGGGATAGCATCATGTATAGGTTGGTTTGAAAGGCTCAAACGATTCCAACAATGCCTAATTCATTTCTTAAATGGAGAGTAGTCTAGGATTTCGCCTCAAGTGACAATTAAATAAGTTCTAGAATCTTATGAGATCAATTAACATATCTGAATCACATAAATCTTTTCTGAATAAACAATCAGTCAAATGTAAAAGATTAAGTGCACAAGATATTAGGATTGTCAAATAAAACATTAGTTACATTAGAGTTCAAGTTCACACATAACACTCAGAACGCATCAATTTTTCAAAGGTTACAAGCATTTTAAACCATTTTCGTCATTGGTGCTAGCTTTGCCTAATCCCAAAACATCACTCAATTTTTTTTTGTTTTTTTGTTTAGATGAAGAGACACAAAATAAACAATAAAGATTAAAAGAGATTACATGGAAGGAGATCTAAGAAAAGATGAACCTACAGTAAACTAAATAGAAAATAAAAATTTATTCAAGCAAGTAAAAGGTGTTACAAATGAAGATCCAAGTCCAGTTTGCGCTTTCTGCGATTTTCTGTTGTCCAATATATTTGAGCTATAACTGGATCAAGTACATGAACCAATGCTTGTAATGCATCAATCAGCTTGTCAGCATTTGAGGCCGAGATGAGAATCCGACGTGCTGAGTGCGAGATAAACCTTTGTTCTACAGCATGATTAAGAAAAGACAATAAACCATCAAAGAAATTGTTAACATTCAACAAACATATGGGTTTATGGTGCATGTTCAATTGTGCCCAAGAGACGACTTGGAAAATTTCTTCTAGAGTACCAAAACCACCAAGTAAGGCAATGAAGGTGTCAGCATTGTACATCATTTTAACAATTCGTTCATGCATGGAGGATACCCTACATTCTTCCCCAATTGTTTTTCCTACGATGTTTGATACAGCTAGAGCAGTAGAAATAATACCTAGAACTTGGCATCCTCCTAGATATGCAGATCCAGACACACTCCCCATTAACCCTCAACAACCTCCACCATAAACTAAATGAATCTTTCTCCTGGCTAGTATAATACCCAAAGTTTGTGCTACTTTTACATACTCTCCATTTTTGCTAGAATTGGAACCACAGAAGACACAAATATTTTGAAAGTGACGAACTACAGTTCCTTCCATATTTGCACTCACCTTAACTTTGAGTATGAAGATGAAGATAATGAGGTGCGCATTTATAAGACTACAATAAGGGCATACTTGTAATAGCTATGTGAATAGGCCGATGGCATAATTTCAATAGCTATAAGAGTTGGCCGGCGAATGTCAGCTACATTAAAGGTAAAAATTTCAAAAATGATGGCACGCATGTATATGTACAGTAATTGTGATTGTGGCTCACATCTTCCTCTAGTTTTACGTCCAGTAACGACTTAAACGCCCTCTATGGGTCGAGGATATGCTTCCCATCCAATTTTCTTATAAATTGGCAAACATGGTCTTTTAACGTCAGATTCCCAAGACTGTACCGTTTATGTTCTTTTTTGAAATGGGGCCATAAACCGACATTACCAATATGCACAGATCCACTAGGATGTGTCTCAAGAGACATTGGATAAAAGTCATCATTCAATGACTCCTTACTCAAGCCATCCTTAATGAACTTAATTTTGTCTTCCCGATTTACAAACACCCAACCCAAAGAATGGCAACATTTGTTGCAAGGTTCACGTCCACATTTGTGACAAACATCCATTCGTTTAGCTCTGCATTTTTTAGCAAAACTGCTTTTTCCCAAACCAGGCATATAAGAGATGAAATTATTTGCAGACTCACCTGATAACCGTATCTTAGCTTCAATTAGTGAACGAATATCAGCAGGCATCCTCATGTTCATCAACACCCTTAATCTTGCAACCCGTGCTTTGTAAATTTTTCTCAATACATTTGGGTAGAAGAGAAGGAAAATGATTTTTCAATTTTGTGAGAATGTCCTCCATTTTCGACCCAATTGTTCTTTTCTCTTTTTTTTTTTGAAAAAGCAAAAGCAACAAAGGGAGGGAAAACAATAGAAATTCAAAAGAAGATAACACTGAAGGAAAAATTAATGAAAGTTAAAGAAAGAAAGATCTTACCTAGATAATGTGCATGGTAAGTTTTAACAACAGAAGCAAATCAATCTTTGTAGACAGGATCACGCAAAGGTGTCTCCTCTATCTCCGAATTTTGTGATTCCAAAAATGTTTTCAATCTTTGACCATTTACTTTAAACACATCACCGTTCTTGGGATTTTCAATCTTTACTGCACCATGTGGGTAAACAGTATGAACAACAGATGGCAGTGGAATTGACTCAAAAGGTGAGACTTTTTCTTTTTTGGCTTTCCATTTATCAGTATCCGTTAGTGGAGTTGTCTCTAGCAAAGAGTCTACTTCACGAACCAGAAAATCCTCATCTTTATCCTTATTGAAATGAATCAAATATTTTTCTAGATGATCATTACTAAAGGAGTCTAAAAATGAATCATAAATGGCACCTTCAATCAGGTTGACCTCACATAAATCATCTATGTCCATAGGTTGATGAGAGACATTAAAAATATTTAGTTATACAGTCATATTTCCAAAAGATAAATTCAAAATTCCATTTCGACAATTAATGATTGCATTGGATGTTGCCAGAAATAGTCTACCCAAAATGATTGGAATTTGTGTCTTTGTATTCTCAACAGGTTCAGTGTCAAGAACAGTGAAATCTACTGGAAAGTAGAACTTATCAACCTTTATGAGCACATCCTCTATGACACCTTTAGGAATTTTTATGGACCTATCAGCTAACTGAAGGGTCATTGGTGTAGGTTTCAGTTTTTCTAACCCAAGTTTCTTATACACAGAGTAAGGCAGCAGATTCACACTTGCTCCTAGATCAAGTAAGGCTCGGTTAATCACATGGTCACCTATCACACAAGAAATTGTAAGACAATCAGGATCTTTGTACTTGATAGGAGTTTTTTGTTAAATTATAGAGCTTACTTATTCATTCAAGAATGCCTTTTTTAGAACATTAGTTTTTCTTTTCATCGTGCAAAGATCTTTCAAGAATTTTGAGTAAGAAGGTACTTATTTGATAGCGTCAAGAAAAGGGATGTTAATGCTTACTTGCTTAAACACCTCTAAAATGTCACTATATTGAGTACCTTTCTTATTTGATGCAAGTCTTTGAGGGAAGGAATCTTTGGGGGCATAAGAAATCTTTTCACTTTTCTTTTTCACTTGAGTCATTAGTTTGCGATTCATGTTGACTCTGTTCCTTATTTTTTTAGCATGTGAACATGATTATCAATGACTTTTCCAGATCTAAGGGTAGTTACAGACTTTACTTCTTCATTAGGATTTGTTGATGATCCTACTTCATATTGACCCTTAGGATTAGGAATAGGTTGACTGGGAAATTTTTCTTTTTCTCTCTCTCCTACAGCATTGGCTATTTGAACCAATTGTGTTTCAAGCTTTGAAATAGCTTGAGTGTGAGATTGCAAAACTTGTTGGGTTGATTGCATGAATTGCTGCAGAGTATCTTCCAAAGAAGGTTTTCTTTATTGTGGTACCCCGAAAGGAGGAGCATGTTGAGGAATTTGATGGTATGAATTGGAAAGGGCAACTTGTTGCCCACTTTGATTCATTGCAGGTTGATTTTGCCTCCATGAAAAATTTGGATGATTCCTCCAATTTGGATTATATATTGGTGCAAATGGGCTGTCTGATGACTTTCCATAAGATTGAAAAGAATTAGCTTGCTCAGAAAATGCTTCTTGGTAAACTGGAATGGATGGACAAAATTGTGCAATGTGAGATGTATTAAAACATAAGGCACATGCCTCTATCCTAGTATTGATAGAAGGGTTCAGAGTGTGGTTTAAAGTTAAAGCTTCTACCTTTCTAGTCAGGCTAGCTAAGGCAATTCTCACATATGTGTCATCACTCACTTCGTAAATTCCTCCTTTTTTTGTATTTGAGACTTCTTATCCCAAGGACCTATGCAGTTCCAATGTTGAGAATTTTTAGATAAAGATTTTAACGATTCCCAAGATTCCCCTTCATTCAATTGTAAAATTCTCCCACCATGCATGCTTTGGATCATTTGACGATTCGATGAAGTTAAACCATCATAGAAATATTTCACCAATCTCCAAGTTTCAAAACTATGATGAGGACATTTCAAAAGAAGATCATTAAATCTTTCCCAACATTCAAAAAATTGTTCACCCTTTTTTTGACAAAAATCAAAAAAATTTCTCCTAAGGGCATCCGTTTTAGACATTGGAAAATTTTTTGCCAGAAACTTATTTACCAATTGATTACAACTAGTAATAGTTCCTGTAGGAAGGTAGTTCAACCAGGTTTTTGCTTTATCTTTCAATGAAAATGAAAACATTCTAAGCCTGATTGACTCATCATTAAAATTTTGGAAGCGAAATGTCGAGCAGATTTCAAGAAACTCTTTAATGTGCATGTATGGATCTTCTCTTTCCAAACCATAAAATGATGGTAAAAGTTGAAGTATGGATGGTTTGATTTCAAAATGAGTTGCAATAGTTTGTGGTAAAACTATGCAAGATGGAGTATTGGCTATGATAGGTGAGAAGTACTCTATAAGAGTTTTATTATGCACTACTTGTTCTTCCATTTTTAATGGTAATCCAGTAGAATCTAATGTCTCTGTTGCACAATCAATGGTTGACCCTAAAATTTTCCTAACCAACCGCTTATCTTTATCACGTTTCCAAGGACGCATAAACTAAAAAAAGTTGCTTCCTAATTATGAAAAAGAATCTAACTACACAACGGCAACAAAATGCAAATACCACAAAAAAAATCACAAAATTATACAAACTCCTTTTTTTTCAAAGTGTTAGTAATAATGGGTAGTATTTAATCGATAGACTTCCCAGGAAAATATGGATTAATTACAATGATTTCACTTAAAACCCATATTCCTTAGGTACTTTTTGCCTTGTTGACAGAATCCACCAATTTTATACACCCAAATTACTACACCAATTTTTAAGAAACAATTCTAAAAAAAAATTTCTATACACAGAATAAACAAATGTTCTAACTATAATTAGTGGAAGAAAAATACTTACCTGGATCCAAATAGCTTTTCCGTTGCAATCCCCGGCAATGGCGCCAAAAACTTGTTGTTTTAATTAAAACTCGCAAGTGCACGAATCTAATGGAGTATAGTTTTAGGGGTATGCAAGGTCGATCCCACAGAGATTGCCAATTGAGAGAAAATTCTAATTTAGATCCAAAATAAATACTTCTAACCTAGTTCCCAATGTCTTGTTTTGTGAGAGAAATATTGAACAAAATACGCAAAGAACTAATATACTGAATTTAAATGAAGATGTATTCAAAGTAAGAAAGCATGCTAAGGTTAGGGGATCCACTCTTGGTATATCGAATAAAGATAAATGTAATTTTTTTATTACTCATTTAGAATCCTTACATGAATAAGTTTTCAATCGGAAGATATGTTAATTTAAACTCAACTTTGTTTATACATGAATTATATTTACCTCCTTTTTATTGTATTACTAATATATAAAACACTCTTGTAAAATGGATTCAAGCGTACATTGTGCCAATCACCATATTGTCTACAATAAATCACGACTGATTCAAGTATTTATTGTGTCAAAAATTGTCTACAATGTATCAAGGTTCACACTTTACAAGATTTAAAATACAAAGATGCAAAAGATAACTTGTAAATGGATTCAAGCATAAATTGTGCCAATCATTATATTGTCTACAATAAATAAAGATTGATTCAAGCATTTATTGTGCCAAAGATTGTCTACAATATATCAAAATTCACATTTTACAAGATTAACTTATGCAAAAAATAAAAAAGGTAGAAAAATAATTAATATAACAAAATAAAATGAAATAGTATAAATGGCAAAGCCAACCATGAACAATAAAAATAAGAAGTAGACAGAAAACCCAGCCATTAAACAACAAGAAGAAATAGGTGGCTCAGCCAGCCAGTAAAACATAACATAAGAAAAGAAGGAGGTAAATACAACATCAAATATAAACATTAAAATTAAGAGTTAAATGAATTATCATTCTCATACCAAGAGTTTCACCCTTTCACCTTAGCATTAGGAGATTAGTTCTCCATAATTAAGACAAGAAAGAAAAATGAAAGATGAAGAAACATCATAATATTACGAAAGAAAATGAAAAATACAAAATGCCTAAAGAGAGAATAACATTACAAGTATGTAGAATTTCAACAAAGTTTTCCCAAACTCTCTCCAAAAGCTCTCTAACTCACCCCTCAAGCCCTCAATTTATAGAAATAATTAGGTGTGGTAGGTGTGGTAATTGTCAAAATTGTTAGGTAGGAAGTTGTACAAAGTTGACAATTTGGATTCCATCATGTGCACCGAACTTGAACCTTGCATATCATCTTGAAATCCGTCGAATTTACTGACTCCCTCAACATGAAAGTTGTAGAAAATTTCATTATCTTTCCGTTAAGACAAATTTTGGACAAATTGGATACGTAATATGTGACTTATGGTCAAAAGACTAGAGCAAAGTCAGGCTGGACTGCAGTAGGAGACAGATTCTATTCTAGCCCACTTTTGGCCCTTTTAATGTTAGAATTTTCTGACCACTTGAACATGAAAGTTGTATCCAATTGTGTCATATACACAGCTACCAAAGTTTATACATATTGGATATGTATATTTGGAGATATGGCTCAAGTACTGCAGCAAGGTTAGGCTGGACTATAAACAGCAAACATATTCTAAACATTGGGTGTTTTGCCGTGAATCTTTATGTTTTAGTTCTTTTGAAAATGTGATCATAAATCAAGAATAAATTTGTGCATATCTCCGTTAGGATGCGTCTCAAGAGTCAATATGATAATGCTCCTTACTCAGCCATCCTTAATGAATTTTTTTTTACTTGATTTATAGACATCATTTCCAAAGAACCACAATTTAGTTCTGATTCCTCCAATTAAGTCCATTTTCTACTCTTCTCTCCATCTGTAAGAAATGCATAAACTAAAGTCAAGTAAGGAAGATTTATGCTTAATTATGGAAAAAAGATAAGATGAAAATATTTAATTTATGAGTATAAAACTCACTCATCAGTTGTCTCTAACAAAGAGTCTACTTCACGAACCAGATAATCCTCATCTTTATCCTTATTGAAATGAATCAAATAATTTTTTAGATGATCATTATTAAAGGAGTCTAAAAATGAATCATAAATGGCACATTCAATTAGGTTGACCTCTCATAAATCATCCATGTCCACAAGTTGACGAGAGACATTAAAAACATTTAGTTCCACAGTCTTATTTCCAAAATATAAATTCAAAATTCCATTTCGACAATTAATGATTGCATTGGATGTTGCCAGAAATGGTATACCCAAAATGACTGGAATTTGTGTCTCTGTATTCTCAACAGTTTCAATGTCAAGAACAATGAAATCTACTGGATAGTAGAATTTATCAACTTTAATGAGCACATCCTCTATGACACCTCTAGGAATCTTTGTGGACCTATCAGCTAACTGAAGGGTCACTGGTGTAGGTTTCAACTTTCCTAAACCAAGTTTCTCATACACAGAGTAAGGCAGCAGATTCACACTTGCTTCTAGATCAAGTAAGGCTCGGTTAATCATATGGTCACCTATAACACAAAAAATTGTTGGAGAACTAGGATCTTTGTACTTGATGGGAGTTTTTTGTTGAATTATAGAGCTCACTTGTTCAGTGAAGAATGCCTTTTTTGGGACATTGGTTTTCCTTTTCACCATACAAAGATCTTTCAGGAATTTTGAGTAAGCAGGTACTTGTTTGATAGAGTCTAGAAAAGGGATGTTAATGCTTATTTGCTTAAACACCTCTAAAATGTCACTATACTGAGTACCTTTCTTATTTGCCGCAAGTCTTTGTGGGAAAGGGGCTTTGGGGGCACAAGGAATCTGTTCACTTTTCTTTTTACTTGAGTCCTTATTTTGAGATTCATGTTGACTCTGTTCCTCATTTTCTGGCAAGTAAACATAATTATCAACGACTTTTCCAGATCTAAAGGTTGTTACAGACTTTACTTCTTCATTAGGATTTTTTGATGATCCTACTTCAAATTGGCACTTAGGATTAGGAATAGGTTGACTGGGAAATTTCCCTTTTTCTCTCTCTCCTACAACATTAGCTATTTGACCCAATTGTGTTTTAAGCTTTGAAATAACCTGAGTGTGAGATTGCAAAACTTGTTGGGTCGACTGCATGAACTGTTGTAAGGTATCCTCCAAAGAAGGTTTTTTTTGTTGTAGTACCCCAAAAGGAGGAACATGTTGAGAAACTTGAGGGTATGAATTGGGAGGGGCAAATTGTTGCACACCTTGATTTATTGGAGGCTGATTTTGTCTCCATGAAAAATTTGGATGATTTTTCCATTTTGGGTTGTATGTTGGTGCAAATGGATTATCTGATAATTTTCCATAAGACTGGAGGGAATTAACCCGCTCAAAAAATGCTTCTTGGTAAGCTGGTATGGATGGAAGAAGATTGTGCAATGTGAGATGTACTAAAACATAAGGCACATGCCTCTATCCTAGTATTGTTAGAAGGGTTCAGATTGTGGCTTAAAGTTAGAGCTTCTACCTTTCTAGTGAAATTGACTAAGGCAGCTTTCACATCTGTGTCATCACTCACTTCATAAATTCTTCCTCTTTTTGGGATTTGAGATTTCTTATCCTTTGAATATGTGCAATTCTAATGTTGAGAATTTTCAAACAGAGATCCTCATGACTCCCAAGTTTCCCCCTCACTCAATTGTAAAAATCGCCCATCATGCATGCTTTGGATCATTTGACGGTTTGGTGCAACTAAACCATCATAAAAATATTTTACCAATCTCCAAGTTTCAAAACCATGATGAGGGCATTTCAAAAGAAGATCATTAAATCTTTCCCAACATTCAAAAAATTGTTCACCCTCTTTTTGGGAAAAATCAGATATTTCCCTCCGAAGGGCATCAATTTTAGACATAGGGAAAATTTTTGACAGAAATTTGATTACCAATTGGTTCCAACTAGTAATAGTTCTTGTAGGGAGGGAGTTCAGCCAAGCTTTAGCTTTATCCTTTAATGAAAAAGGAAACATTCTAAGCCTAACTGACTCATCATTGAAATTTTGAAATCGAAAAGTTGAAAAAATTTCAAGGAATTTTTTCACATGCAAGTATGGATCTTATCTTTACAAACCATAAAATGATGGTAAAAGTTGGAGCATGGCTGGTTTGAGTTGAAAATGGGCTGCAGCAGTTTGTGGTAACATTATGCAAGATGGAGTATTGGATACAACAGGTGAAAAGTACTCCATAAGAGTTTTCGTATGCACAACTTGTTCTTCCATTTCTAATGGTGATTCAACAAAATCTAATGTCGCAATTGTGAAATCAATGGTTAACGCTAATCTTTTCCTAACCAAACGCTTATCTTTATCACGTTTCCAACCACGCATAAACTAAAAAAAAAGAAAATTACAAACAAATGTTTCTAATATCACACAACATAATTCCTAACAAAATGAAAATAAATTAAAACAACCGAAAATTATTCAATTTTTTTTTACAAATGAAATTTTCTATACAAAGAGTAAATAAATATTCTAAATTATAACTAGTGGAAGAATTATACTTACCTGGCTCTAATTAACTTTTCCATTGCAATCCCCAGTAATGGCGCCAAAAACTTGTTGTTGTTTTAATTAAACTCGCAAGCGCACGAATCTGTTGGAGTACAGATTTAATGGTATGCAAAGTCGATCCCACAAGGATTGCCAATTGAGAGAAAATTCTAATTTAGATCCAAAATGAATAATTCTAACCTAGTTGTCAAAATCTTTGTTTTGTGATGAGAATCTTAATTCAAGTGTGCAAGGAATTTATGTACTTAAAGTAAATTGAAATGTATTCAAGGTAAAAATTAATGTTAAGGTTAGGGGATCCACTCCTGGTATGAGTAATGATAAATTTAACTCTTTTATCACTCAATTGGAATCCTCACATGAATAAGGTTCCAATTGAAAAATTTATTACTTTGAACTCACTTTTGTTTATACATGAATTATATTTACCTCCTTTTACACCTTTAATACATGCTTGTAAAATGGATTCAAGTATACATTGTGCCAATTATTATACTATCTACAATAAATCAAGATTGATTCAAGAATTTATTGTGCCAAAAATTGTCTACAATGTATCAAGGTTCACACCTTACAAGATTAGAATAAAAAGAGGTACGAAGAAGAAACATAACAAAAGATAGGTGGCCAGGCCAAACATAAACATAATAAGAGATAGGCAGTCTAATAGAACCAGCCAATAAGATAACAAGAGACAAGATGAAATAAAATAAACACAATAACATAATATAACAAGAAATAGGCGGTTTGGTAGAACCAGCCAATTAAATAACAAGAAATCGTTGGTATGATAAAACCATCCATTAAGCAATAACATAAGAAAAGAAATAAGAAGGCAAATACAATATCAAAGATAAACATCAAGATTAAGAGTTAGATTAATTATTATTTTCATACCAAGAGTTTCACCCTTTACCTTAGCATAAGGATATTAGTTCTCCATATTCAAAGTAAGAAAGCAAAAATGAAGATGAACAAACATGATGATATTATGAAAGGATAACAAAGTATCTAGAGAAATAAGAACTTTACAATACTAAAAACTGAAATTTATGATCTCAAAACTACACTCTCTTCAACTATTTTTGACCTCCTCCTAGCTCACAAGACTCTTCTATTTATAGATACAACTAGTGAGGTAAGTGACAAAGAAAGTTGCACTAAAGTTAACTGGCAACGAAAGTAATCATGATATTCTGCTTTGATAACCACCGAATTTGCTGCCCATATGAAAAGCAAAGTTGTAGCAAATTGTTTCAGCTATCTGCCTATTAAATTTCGTATACATTGACTACGTATGTTATGAGATACGGCCTAAAGACTGCAGCAAGCTTGGGCTGGACTGCACTAACAAGTAAATTTTCTTCTAGCCCAATTTTTGCCCTCTTGGTGTTCGAATTTTCTGATCACGTAAACATCAAAGTTGTAGAAAATTGTGTCAGTAATGCACTCACAAAATTTCATATATATTGGATTTGTAATTTATGATTTATTATTAAAATACTGGAGTAAGGTCAGGCAAAAAAATAAACAGCAAACAGATTTTCAACATTGGAGGTTTCTTGGATCTTTATATTTAAGTTCTTTTGAAAATATAGTTAAAAATCAAGATTGGATTGACGTACATATCCATTAGGATGTGTCTCAAGAGTAAAAAAGATAATGCTCCTTACTCATCCATCTTTAATGAATTCATCTTAACCGCTTGGTTTATAGACATCATTTCCAAATATCCACAATTTAACTTTGATTCCTCCAATTGAGTCAATTTTTTATTTTATTCTCCATCTGTTGAAGATGCATAAAACTAGAGAGAAATACAAAAAATAAATGCTTAAATATGACAAACAATTAAGATGAAAGTATTTAATTCATGGTTATAAAACTCACTCATCAATTCTCATAGTATTCTCCATATTTCCAAATTAAGAGTTCAAAGATTAATTTAAATCTAACTTCCCATATTTTATTCCTCAAGAACTTCAACACCACTAATTCTCTTGATTACATTTATCAAAGGACTATAAGGCTATCATCTATCTATTCCTTTCAAACTTTTTATTACTTCAACTTACTAACCACTTGGACACCATAATAATTGAGTTTCAAAGAAAATAAAATAATTTTTTTTTGTAATGAGGAAAAAGAACTTTGCATTTAATGCCAAACATTAATAAGAAAAAATAAAGTAGAACAGACGAAAAGTATAATAGAGAATGGTGCCAAAATAGAAAGTCAAAAGTTTAAACAAAGTATTGGAGAAAGTTAAAATCGAAAGACGTAATTTTTGAAAATCTATAAACAAAATGTAGCTGCTATTTCGGCAAAAATCGGTGGCCGTAAGGTTTGAATATATGTGCTAAAATATACTTTAAAGCTGTTGATATTCGATGGAAAAGAAACATTTCTGAACTTATAAAAGTACGTGAAAATCAAAGAATACGTAGTTAACTGGTATGATGCAGTTGATTGCTTCAAAATAGATGTAATCAATCAACTGTAAAATAACCAGTTCAAATTAAAATTTCTCAAAATAGTTAGTCAACTTAATAATACTGATAGTCGACTGGCAAAAATATTGGGAAAACAAAATAAATCATTTGATTGTCCCTCTTAAACAACTAACTGGTTTGCATCTTCATTCATTCTTTTTTTTTACAATTACGCTTATCACCGAAAATTTCTCTACAAGAATTAAGACATCAATGCTTCTTCAAGGACAATAAGGAAAATAAAAATTTCTGATGATATCTTAACCTTATTATCTTTATATGCCTAATATAAGCGACTATCACAACTACAATACATATACATAGTTGTCGTCATTTTTGAAAATTTCACCTTCAATTTAGCTTATATCCACCAATCACTCATATGGCTGTTCTAATTATTCCCAGCCTATTCGCATATCTATCATAAGTATGCCGTTCTTTGAGCTCTATAAATGCACACGTTAATATCTCTACTTTCATACTCAAAGTTAAAGTGTGTGCAGCTATGGAGGAAATTGCATTCCGTCAATTTCGAAATCTTTGTGTCTTTTATGGTTCCAGTCTTGGAAAAGATAGAGAGTATGTGAAAGTAGCACAAATTCTGAGTATGATGCTAGCCAAGAGAAAAATTCATTTATTCTATGGTGGAGGTAACCGTGGGTTAATGAGGTATGTGTCTACAGCTATACATGTAGATGTCAAGTTCTAAGAATTATTCTTACAGCTCTAGCTGCATCCAACATCACAGGAAAAACAATTGGGAAAGAATTTATGGTTGCTTCCATGCATGAGCACGTGGCTAGAATGATGAGCAATGCTGATGCCTTCATTGCCTTACCAAGGGGTTTTGATACTTTAGAAGAGATTTTTCATATAGTCTCTTGGGTACAACTAAATATGCACCACAAACCAATAGGTTTGTTAAATGTCAACCACTTCTTTGATGGTCTATTGACTTTTCTTGATCATGCTGTGGAACAACTGTAACGTCCGATTTTATTTTATTTAATTATTATTATTATAGCAACTTTGTAAGATCTAATTTACTTTAATAATTTTTTTCACATTTCGCATTTTAAATACGTCATATGTATAAACACAATATATATGTATACATATTTATTACAGATCTTATACATGTTATAATTATACAATACAACATTTCAAAACACAATATATATGTTTACATATATATTACAAACCTCACACATGTTATATTTATAGAATACAATATTTAAGTACATAAATAAGAGTCCCTATACAGCACTTCACCCTTGAAATACAAAGGGTGAGGAGGTGGTGCTGACATCGAGATCTCTATCAGTAATGCCATTCCTGGTCATTTCTCATTTCTTTTTATCTGAACATAACACTAATAATAGTGAGAACAGAAGTTCTCAGTAGACTTAACATAAATAAAATATAATGAGAAAACATGAGTTATGTTCAGCTGTATAAGTTACAGAAAAAATATCAAGATTTTGAGATAAAATCATAACTTTTGTTTATGCATAATTATCATACTATATATGCACTGAAAATCTATTTTTGATTTTATAATGCTCAACCATATCACAGCTTTTAATTTACTCATTTGCTATACGCATAGTGACCGATCGACTACAGTCACAATAAGTGATAAGGGAATGTGAGTACATCACCCTCCTGCCCCCTCACATTACCACTGTCACCTAGTTGGAGCGGCCCTCTCTTGGCTCACTTAAGCTAACAGTGTGTCCCTTACTCGGTACCGTCTCAAGCCATACAACCGGTCGATATTCATCCATACATATAAATGTATATATATAAATTCATATTTATCAAATACAATATATAACTATCAAGCAACTCGTCATGAGTTTTACACTTGCCATTTAATTACTTTCATAATATGATGCATCATTTTTATACCAAATAATTAATAATAATTCATCACATACCAATATTAAATATGATTCATTTTAAATCAAATAAAGAAAAAGAGTAATTTGTGATACCAAAATCATCATTTTAAAAGTATTTTTCTTGAATATATGTTTCTTAAAAATATTTCAACAAACAAGATTATTTTTAGGTAGAAAATAATGAAAAATATGATAATACAGCACCCAACACGGCCTGGCCATGTTCAACACACGGCCATGCTTGAAAAATACTTCAAACATGCTTAAAAATAGCCCTGAACACGGCTTACCCATGCTGAAGCAACCCTGAACACGGCTTGGCCATGTTTTGTGACCTTTCTTTACTTATTCAACCATATCTTCCTCATACGAACTCTAATTGAGGTGATTTTAAATCCTTTAAATATCTAATACAATTATCTACAACTTTTGTGTTTATCATTTTATCAGATTCCTTACGGATTATTCCCAAACAATTAAAACAAAAACGCTTATTTTTACTATCCTGGATTCCGATCTTTATTCAATTAATCAGTCATATCTCTCTCATATGAATTTCAAATTAAGTAATTCTAAAGCTTACAGATACGTGAGACATATAACTACAATTCATATGTTGATCATTTCTATAAAATCCTTGCCGAATTTTCTTAGAATTCCAAAAATAGAAGCTTCCCAATTATTTTGAAATACAGTTTAATTTAACTTCTCCTTTGTTTTTCTTTTATATAATCCCATGCACCCATAAGCATGTCCAAATATCAAAAACAGAATTCCATATAAATATCCATATCACATGTTATCCAAAATCACATTTAAGAAGTATATATATTTAATTTTATACAAAAAATCATGAGTGGATGTTAAGCCTACCTCAGATAAATCCTTAAACTTGCATGCTTGATTCCTTCCAAACAAAATAAAATCCTACATCCATACCGTGAATTAGGGTATTCCTTAAGAAATGATGATGAAATTAGAGAGACGACCAATAAATTTACTTTGATTTCCCTTTTCTCTTCCTTCTTCTTCCTCTTTCTCGTCTTTTCCTTCTTCTTTCCTTTCCCCCCTTTCTTTTCTTCCTTTTTCCTTTTCGACAATCCTACCGACACTTCCCCCTTCTCCTTCTTAACTTCTCATTTTTTTTCTACCTACCAATTCTCCCTTCTCCCTCTTAATTATTTTTCCTACCTATGACCTCTTAATTATTTTTCCTACCTACCAACTCTTAATCACAAAAATGCCATCCTCCATAACTTACAAAAATGCCATTCGAAAGTATTTACAAAACTGCCATCCTAGAGTATTTACAAAACTGTCATCCTAGAGTATTTATAAAATTTCCATCTTATTGAAATTACATAAATGCCATTTTAACCATTCCTACAATCTTGTTTAACTTGAGTAAAATAATTTAATCCTCCCGTGAGATCCAAAATGCTTTTTCCTCTTTGAAAGAAATAAATTTCAATTAGTAACATAAGGAAAAATCGGGCATGTTACAACAACGGTTTATCTCACACTCAGCACAACGAATTCTCATCTCGGCTTCAAATGCTAAGGAGTTGATTGATGCTTTACAAGCATATGTTCATGTACTAGATCCAATTACAGCTCAAATAGAATGTACAATAAACAACAGTAGAAAGCGCAAATTGGAATTCAATCTTTATCTGTAACTATAACAAGATGTGGACAATACTGTACCCCTTTTACTTTCTCATGGTCAACTTTGATAACATCTTGCTAGCCACATACCTTAAGAAAGTAATATTACTAAGTCAGAATTCATGTTTTGAAACCTTAGCATATAGCCGATACGCCCTTTGAGTTTGTAAAACTATCTTTAAATGTTGCTTATGATCCTCTGAACTCTTGGAATATTTTAGTATATCATCAATAACTATAACAACAAATTGATTCAGGGATGACTTATTATTCATTAAATTTATGAATGCAACTAGGGTATTTGTCAATCCAAATGACATCATCAAGAACTCATAATACCCATAATGAGTCCCAAAAGAAATTTTTCGAATACCTTCTTCCCTTATCCTCAATTGATAATATTCAGATATCAAATCAATTCACTGTTTGAAAAATGTTGAACACCTTGTAACTGGTCAAACAGATCATGTATATGAGGTAATGAGTTTTTATTCCATACTGTCACCTTATTCAACTGTCTATATTCTATGCATAGTCATAGGGATCCATCTTTCTTTTTCACAGATAGAACTAGAGTACTTCAAGTAAAAGTATTAAGGCATTTAAATCCCTTTTTTAATATGTCTTGTAACTATTTTTTCAGTTTCTTAAGTTCAGTGGGTGCTATTTTATATGGGACTATAGACACTGTTTAGGTTCCATAAAGTAAATCAATACCAAATTCTATTTATCATTTTTGGGTAACCCTGGAAATTCCTCAGGAATTACATATGGAAATTCCTCAGGAATTACATCAGAAAATTCTCTAACTACTGGAACTTGATTTACACTGGTATATTTTATATTAACATATTTCACCATTGCCAAATTCTCTTGGCACTTTTTTGTAATCACTTATGAGATGTTAAAGCAGCGATTAAATTACTGGGTATCTCACTATGATCTTCTTGTATCAAGAAAGAAAATTCTCTAGGAATATTGAATTTAATCACCTTAAAGTGACATTCTAAAATGGCATGGTATGATACCAACCAATCCGTTCTCAGTATCACATCAAAATTTACCATTTCTAGACAATCGAGTAAAACGGATGTCACATTCAGAAACCATCATATTTGGTATCTATCTCAATTTTTTAAATTTCTTGGCACGCATATCCTTTTCATTTCCAAGCAGAAATTGACCAATAAATATTTTTTTTTAAATGCCACAATATTCAATCTATCTTATACTAGAAACTTTATCAACTTGGAATACAAAAGAATTGGAAACCCTATAGAATCCCTTAGCAGCACCTGAAGTATAATATGTCCGGCTCATACTATACTAAAGGTCCTACTAAAGAATCCTTTGCTCTGATAGCCATAGGGAAACCTAATGCTCTGATACCAACTTGTCACGCCCCTAATTTTAAGACATGTGAAACACTTACTTTACGATCATATATTTTCCATAACATGTATAAGACACTCTTTGACAGATATGTATAAACATTATATAAACCAAATCTATAAACATCAGAGTGCAACAGAAACAAGGATCCTGCCTGTGGCATTCTGAGCATACTCTAAAGTATAAGTACAATATAAATCAATATCTATGAGCTATGGAAAGAAGGTAGGCTCACCCAGAGATCATGTCGTCTAGCTGGTCAACTATCTGAAGGGAAATAACCAAATTCTATATCCTTATATGAAAAACATATAAACATCGTGTAGTGAGTTTGACAACTCAGTGAGCAGATAAAACCTTCTATGACCTCTTAGGTCAACATATGGATGTACTCATATATTAAAATTTATCACATTGAAAATTACAGTTCAGAAGTACATTCATATGGGACCCGCATTTTCAAATATTCTCAGTTCAAATCACATTCAAATATCTATAACCCCATATGATACAATATGATCTTTAATCAAACTTGATATGCATTAAAAATATTTCACATGAAAACATTAGGAGGATCCTATATTAGAACCACCATATTAGAGTTTAACCCCTTCCGTACTTTGGTGGTATAGGATTTGCTTAAACTCAACATTCCGCTGAGGTTTGCCCTACTACCATTCAAGAGGACACGCAAAGGGACTCTATATGGGTATTTTCCAAGCACAGAACAAAGGAAGACAAATCACATATCATATAACAAGCATGTTGCCGATATAGGAGGCATCTTGCCGATATAGGAGGCATCTTGCCGATATAGGAGGCATCCCGCTCTCCATCACATATCATCTCCCGTGTGTTGGCTCTCACACGAGGCTAGCATCACCCTCTACTAATTGGGTTATCAAGGTGCACCAGGGCTAACATCACCTGTGTTAGCAGACAGTGTTTCCAATATGATTTCTCTACAGAAAATATCATATGCACATATGCCATATAATCCAGTATAAAATTTTCAATATAATACAAACTTTCAGTGTCAGTACAAATTCATCTATCATAAATTCTCAATTAAGAGTTTATCACATGTACATGCCCTTTCTCGAGGCAATCATATAACTTTATAAATCATGCCACATGCATAAATATCCACTTTATCATTTAATGAGAAATACATGTGAAATCAGATACATCATGAGTTCATAAATCTATTTTGAAATACTATACTATTCTTGAACCATATTTCAAATTGTAAGCAAATCAGATAATTTTAATGCATTTCAGAATCATATAAAAGTGTAGATATCTCATAAACATATTCAAATACACGTTCAAATATCAAAAAAACTATAGGACAAGTCATAGAAAGAATCATCTACTCACAGGATAAGGGCTCCAGATTGGACAACCCCAAATTGCACTTTTCCAATGCACATTTGACTAAACAGACTTCAAAAACGTGTCCGAAAGATCCAAAAATTAAGGAAATGACTCCGGGAACTTTGTCACTATTCATCGCCGGAAAATACTATTTACAAAGAACAAAAAGTTGTCAGATAGTTGAAAATTTTCATATTTTAAGGTTTATCTAGCTCCTGAATTCATCTACGGTGTCAGATTTTCAATTTGAGATCTCTAAGTAAGAGTTTCAGAGTTTACCTTTTGTAAAATTTTCTATTTTCGATCTGCGGCGATTCAACGGCTGATTTGAGAAATTGTTCGGTCAAAATCGTAATAGTCTTCGTCCTGAATCTATTAGTACCATTAGTTTTGAGATCGTAGGCTTGTAGATATTCCAGATCTAGAGAGAAAAATAGAAGTTATTATTCACACTATTTCACACTATTCATCCGTTTCTGCAACTCTTCCCGTACCTCTTTGTTGTCTCCCCCTTTCACTTTTCACTTTTATTTTTTTTATACTAATTATTGTTATTATTTAATAATTGAATAATAGGATTTTCTTTTATATATATTCATATAAATTCTATTTTTCATTTTAAAACATCTCAAAAATTTCTAAAAATTTACATTCTCATAAACATTTAGTTAAACTCTTAAATCATGACTTTTCTTTATAAAAATCTTAATAAAATAAATCACAAAATAAATATCTTAATACATAATAAAAGAAAGAATATTTCTAAAAATACAACAAAAATTTATTAGAGGTTAATATAATTATTTTAAGTAAAACAGTAATTATTTTAAACAAAAATATATTTACTTCCAGCAAAATGTGCATAGTCATTTAAAAAAAAATCATACTTGTTTATAATAAAATATTATTTAAAAATTTTGAGATATTACATGGCACCAATCAATGCTCCCCCCCCCCCGACGGTAAATACATATGTTCTTAGATTATAAAGGGAAGGGCTTAGCAAGGTTAAAGATAAACTGAATCACTCAATTATCATCAAAATAACAATCGAAAGCTCTCCAAATATATTGAAAATACCCAACAATCACAAATAGGCTCCAAAAACATTGCATGAATTTTACTTATTGCTCTTGATTTGGTTGTTGTATTCAACTCGTTAAGTTTGGAAGCTACAGAGACCAAATCGATCAAACTGAACTATAATGGTTGAGATTGGTTTTATTTTTTAAATAAAAATCAACTTGCTAGGTTGGTTTTGCAAAAAACTGACCCATCAGTTCAACCAGTTGATTGGCTTGCAAAAAATCAATCAAACCAAATCAATAAACACCCCAATTTTCATCAACCACTTTGGATGCTCAAATTCATTTTCTTGATCCTTCTTTTTATTCTCAATAAAAATTCTTGTTACAAATTAATGAAAGATTGCAAAAGAGGTGATGAAGAGGATATTGTTTAATTCTCAAAGTATTTTTTTATTTTTTTTACGAATATTGCTTTACAATATTCAACTTCGTGGGGGCCTTACCTTAGCCCCCAAGGCGTACACTCCAATTGGGGTACCCTACCCACCAAAGAACCTCGGGGTTCAGACCCACACTACCTTTGGGATAGACTCCCAAGACCCAAATCCTTTAACCCCAGCCTTGAACACAACCCATTGCCTCATGAGGCCCAAACCCCTGCCCTTAGCCTTTATGCCTAAAAACATCCAATCGAGGTTAAGGACCCTTGACCCCTCGAAGCTCGGACCCCACCCCTACAATCAACGCCTCTAATGGTTAAGAGTCCCTTTAGTGCTTGACCTCAACCCCACCCTGGATCCTAGACCCCTCAATCGGGGGCCTTTTCTAGTGGGGGCCCTTAAGGTCTAAACTCCTAAGCCCGTCCACTCCCACCTCACTTTAAGCCCATGAACCCTCAAGCTTCCCATCTCTTTAGGTCTTAATTAAAATGGGGGGTTGGGGCGAGATCTCTCCACCCAATCCTAGACTCAAAACTCCCAATCAAGGGGTAGAACCATCCCTCTTCTTTTGGGCCCTAGCCTCCACAGGGCCCACCCCTACTGGCTGTGGGAACTAAGTTAAACTTTATGTCAATCAAATTGTTTTCGGTATTAAATTTAAATTTATGTAAATGTATATGTAGAATAAACATGACAACTTGTTATGTAGCACACAACCCATCATGCAAAAATGTGAAAGAAACATTCAATATGGCTTTACATGAGTTTTAAGATTTTTTCAAAACTATAAAAGTAGTCATTTTTACGATTGAATTACAATAAACCTATGAATAAAATGGCAAGTTTAATTTAGACTCAATATTTGGTGCAAATGCATATAGTAGAATTAAAGCACAGTTGCAATTAAAACACATCCTGTAAATTAAATTGATTAAACAATAATTAATGTTTCAAAACCTTTCTGTCACTTAGTTAATGGTCAAGACACTTTTAAAAATGAAAGACTACTCCAATCCATGCTCTAATTCAAGATAGAGATTTATAAACTGTAAAACATTTATCTTAAACTTCTGATGACTTGGAAGTACTTCAAAGTTCAAACCTAAAACAAAAAAGTAAATGCAAGAAAGAGGATCAAAGTTCATAGAAAAATCAACAGATGGGTTTGATATAATTTCTTTAAGTCCAGAAGGGCTTAACTAATTATTGGATAAGAACTCAATATAAATAAGTTAATTAAGCAAGTACAGCATCATAATCAGATACAGTTTGAAAGCATTGTACATAATTCAAAGATGATCAATAGAACCAAAGTTCATTACCATTTCTACCAAATAAGCATGACCAAGAAAATCTCAAATACACAAGAAAGAATGAAACTTATGAAGTGTGTAACAACCTTAATTTACGTTACGTAAAATAAACAATTTTTTTTTTGAAAATGTAAGATAATCTCCATAAATATACATAATTCAATTCTTTATCATGGAAACAAATACATATAGGATGTCTCATGTATACACAATATACAGACTAAGTTTATAAACATCAAAGTACAGCAGAAACAGGGATCCTGCCTGTAGCGTTCAGAGCACACTAGAATACAAATACAGTATAATTCAAAGACCGTGAGTCTTGGAAGCAACTTAGACTCACCTAGAGAATATATCACCTATCTGCCGAATCAGACTCTGATATTTTTATCTGAAAAATGTGGAAATATCGTGTAGTGAGTTTGACAACTCAGTGAGCAAATAATTCTTCCTATGACCTCTTAGGTCAACATATGGATGTACTTATGTTTTTAAAATATGTCACATAGAAATATATAGTTCAAAAGTACATTCATATGAGACCCGTATTTCAAATATTCTCAAATCAAAAGATATTCAGATATCTAAAACCATATGCACAATGGTATAATCATTAAACAAATGTTGTTATGCTTAGCTGTATAAGCTATAGTAAAATATTAAGATCTAGAGATAAAATCATCATTTTTAAAATGACCTGCCTCACTCGGTGATCTGGTCAATGCAATTTGAAAATGACCTGCCTCATTCGGTGATTTGGTCAATGCAATTTGAAAATGACCTGCCTCAGTCGACGATCTGGTCAATGCAATTTGAAAATGATCTGCCTCAGTCGGCGATCTGGTCAATGCAATTTGCTATACACATAGTGACCTCATCCTTAGTCACAATAAGTGATCAGGGAATGTGAGTACATCACCCTCCTGCCTCCTCACATTACCACTGTCACTCGGTTGGAGCAACCCTCCTCGACTCACTCAGGCTAATAGGGCGTCCCCTATTCGGTACCGTCACAAGCCATACAACCAGCCGATATGCATCAATACATATATATATATATATATATATATATATATATATATATATATATATATATATATATATATATATATATATATATATATGTAAAATATCAAGCTACTCGCCATGAGCTTTACACTTGCCATTCAATCTCATTTATAATATGAGATGCATAACAAGTATATCGCTTTACAAATCAATGCATCGTGTACATAATATTCACTTTATCAAAAAATGATAAATACATGTAGAACCACATATTCAACGAGTTCCAAAATTTAGTGCATCGTGCACATAATATTCACTTGATCAAATAATGATAAATACATTTAGAATCACATATTCAATGATTTCCAAAATTCATTTCTAAAACCATACTCTTTTTGAACTATGTGCCATTTCGTAAGTATAACAGATATTTTAACACATTTTAGAAACTTATAATAGTATAAATAATTTATAAACAGAAACAATAATACATTTATAATTCAAGAAGAGTATGGGGCAAGACATAGAAAGAAGTATTTACTCACAGGGTAGGGATCTTGATTGGACAGCTCTAAATTGTACTTTTCCAAGTTGAATTTGACCAAACGTGTCCGGAGGGTCTAAAAACTTAGGAAATGACTTCAGAATCTTGGTCAACGCTAGTCAACGCTCAGGGCACTGTTCACCTTCGGAAATTACTATTCATCGCCACTATTCACGCCGAAAATCACTATTTATCGCCACATAAAAAGTTACCAAATGACCAAAAGAAATACATATCCTAATATTTATCTAACTTCTGAATCCATTTACGGTGTCTGATTTCTAATTTAAGATATTTAAGTAAGAGTTTTAGAATTTATCTTTTTCTGAGATTTTCTACTTCAGATCTACGGCGATTCAACGGTGGATTTGAAAAATTGATCGATCAAAACTAAAGTATTCTTCGTCCTGAATCCCGTAACACCTTCAATTTTGAGATCGGAAGCCAATAGGCACTCCAAATCTAAAGATAAAGTTGAATGTTACTATTCACTCATTATTCATTTCTCGATTTTTTCTCGACTTTCTGTCTCCCGATTACGCTTCTTTCCTTTCTCATTTTATTTATTTATTTTTAATAATAATAATAATAATTTAATATTAATAATAAGATTTTCTTTTAAATAAATTCATATAAATTCTATTTTTCACTCTAAAATATTCTAAAAATTTCTAAAAATTTATATTCTCATAAACATTTAGTTAAACTCTTAAATCATGATTTTTCTTGATAAAAATCATAATAAAAAAAATCTCAAAATAAATATCTTTATACATATTAAAAGAAAGAATATTTCTAAAAATACAACAAAAATTTATTAAAGACCAATATAATTATTTCAAATAAAACAATAATTATTTTAATTAAAAATAGACTTACTTTTAGTAGAACATAATTATTTTTAAATAAATAAAAATATATTTTTTTATAACAAAACATTATTCTTTAAAAATCAAAATTATGGGATGTTATAAAGTGCCTATCAATTAAAGCAGAAAGTAGTAGATTGCTTGAGACATTAACTCATTTGGAAATATTAAAGCAAAAAGTGGTGAAGAAAACTCAAAGTTTGGTAGCCCAAAAACATAAATTTCAACCAGTGGCCATCAGTTTTTTTCCCTTATATGGCCAAAAGTTACTCTTGGCACCAATGCCAATGGTGCATAATCCAGTGGTCCTGTTTTTATCTCTTTCCTAACAGAGAATGGGAAGAAAAATGCAACTCTATCAAAAAAAAGGTCCAAAGATTTGAAATATTAACGTATTCTGAAGAATGGTTAAGATGGAAAAGACCCCAAATTTCCAGGTGTACCAAATACCCAAAAAAAAAAAAAATCAAAAGAGTGAATAACTTTGTATTGGCAAGTTTCAGTCTCTTACACTAACAACTTTTAGAAAACAGAGAGATGAAGTAATGGATGAATGAGCAGAGAAATTGAGTGCTTTTTGCCTATAAAAGTAAAGAAGCAAGGGTCTTTAATCTTTCGGTCTTCTGGAGAGTTTTATCTCGGAAGAAGTTCTCACAATCAATAACTAAAAGATATTGCTGCAAATCTAGTAATGTAAATTACGGAGCAGGAGACAAAAACAGAAGCTCTGTTTGAAGACAACAACTTGTAGAAAATGAACAGGGAGAATAGAGTAGGTGTTTGGTAGGGGCGAGAAGAGGGTTTATGAATTTGTAAGCAATCGCCCCCAATTCTCTCACAGCTTTCAGGCCAAGAAAGAAATTTTTTCCCTATTTTCTCTCTTCGAAGAAAAGAGTTTATGTATTTGAAATGGAAATGATGGTCTATGATAAGGAAACATATAAAGGGAAATGAAATAGAGACCATAATTATATATAACAGAGCAATGCAAAATTATTTGTAAACCCGAAAAAAATTGAAGGATTAAACTCAACCGATACATGAAAACATAGAAAAGAGAAGGCTTTGAATTTACTAGGAGAGGAGATACTTCTGGAGCCTCCATCCTCCCAGCTCTTGCCATGAAACAAGAGAGAACTCTGGCTAAGACATGGGTGCCAAACTAGGAATTTACCCTTGGAGTGTCACGCTCTAGTCCAAGAGAACGTGACCGGCACGGGATCTAATACTAATTTTATTTCATAGTCTTGGTAAATAAAATCATAATCAAACATGTTTTATATAACATTTTAACATGACATGTAACAGATATTCTGCTATATAAACATAAGTATATATGTTCGAAGCTTAGCTCTCATATCTGTACAATAAAAACAAACTCAGTTTATGTAATAATTTCATAGCAGAAGTAAAACCTTACTTATGGTATTTGGAGTATATTCATATAATACAAGCAAATACTATGAGCCTATGAAGCAAAATGGACTCACTCAGCCAAAACGCAACTTAATTATTCACTTAGTAGTAGAAGAGGGACCAGATTCTATATACCTATATGGAAAATATAAAAATAAATAATGGTGAGCTTAACAACTTAACTAACAGATATAACTTACTATAACTATGTAGGAAAAACATATTAGTAAACTTCTATGTAAACAAAATTTTTAAGGACAAGAAAGAGTTATAGGTAAATTTATTAATGATTATTTTTACCAATATAATTAAATTAGAAATAACATGAAGTGAGAAAGAAAAGTGATTCTACATGCCAATAAAACAAATGCTTACCCTTGCAATCAAAGACATATAGAATATGTTTCAATAAATAATTTAATGTTTAGGAGAATTTTTAATTAGAACTATACCTTAATTCTAAGCACATAGCAAGAGAGTACAATCACAAGTTAGATCTGCCTAACAATAATAGGAGGCATTTTATCACTCTTTTATAATAATATATCTAGTGTGTTGACCGACTTAAGAGGCTACCAACACTCCTATTAGTTGATATTTTAAGGTACATTAGAGTTAATATCTTTTACTGTTAAAAAATAGTATTTTTAAATAGGACTCTTCCCGAAGAAATGGTTTATGAAAAGTAATTTGTCATCCAAAACAAGAAATACTTCTTAAAATCAATTCTTTTATCAACATACTTCAATCAAAACCTTAGCTTATGTCTACTCATTAGGTATAGTATTCCACAGGTTTAATATATATATATATATATATATATATATATATATATATATATTAAATTTCATTTCAAACCATAAAGTTCAAAGTTTCTCTTTTACAATAAATAAATCATAATCACCTTATAGTAAAACATTTTCCTTCATACATTCACTAATTGTGAATTATTTATATAACATACTCTATATTTTAATATATTCAAATCTGCCTTTTACAAGTTTGGTGAGAGTTTAAAATGCAAATGTATATCTTAGGGTTCTAAATTAAAGATGATTTAAATATTGAAACATTTTTTAGTTGAAAACAATACTCTACTTGTAAAATAATAACTAGTAAAAAATTATGATAATTCATACATTTTCAAGGTCTGAAAATAATTGAAAGAAATCATATACTGAATTAAATTCACTCTTAGAGTTTAAGGAGACAATAAAATAAATCATAACAAGTATTATTTATTTAAAAAATAACTTCAAAATCATAAAATTTAACTTTTAAGAGCTTAGCCAATGTTGATTAGCAAAATAAGACTTCAGGACATGCACTACATGCACCACCAAAAAGGTTGCGTGTGGGCATTACTTGTCGAGAAAAGAAGAAGCGTGTGTGGCAAGTGTAGCTTCTGTAAAGGTGGTTTGGTCGCAAAATTTGGGCTCCCAAAGTTTTTCACCTCTTAAAATCATCTATAGTGTTAGTTTGCCATTTTGAGCACTATATAAGAATTTTTAAACTCACATTTCCAAAGTTTTTTTCTTTATTTTTTAGTCAATTTTTAGTCCATTGAAATGAAACTAATCAGATAAATTTGCAGTTTTGAATCTATTGATGTTGGTAATGTTGTAATCAAAAGTCTAGAAGTGATGAAAATTTTAGAGAAAAAAAAAATAAGAGTTTTAGAGAGAGAAAATAGAGTTATAGGGGATCTAGCATATTCTAGGCCCCATTTGCATAAGGAAGTGATTAAAAAATTTTAATTATTGAAGAATATCCTTACGATATAATTATTTATATTTTAGTCCCCAAATTTTTTAAAATTGTATTCTTACCCTTCAAATTAAATTATCATATTTTACCATATAAGTTCCCATAATTATGTAATAAATAAACAAAATTATTTAACTTAATAGAATTATTCTCTAACTTAATAGTAATTCTTTCTTTAATTTAGAGTTATTACGTAGAGCTTCTCCATGAAATGCAAGAAGTAACGGCACTATTTTTCAAATAAACAAAATTACGACCGGTAGGCAAAATTAGTGATTGGAACATATTCTGCTGTCGGAATATTAGCCATTGCAGAAAGTAGTTAAATATAGAGGAGCTATATATATATATATCCTCATATCGAATACATTATAAATTCTACTTATCCCTCGTATTTTTGACTTCTTCCATTTAATTACATTAAAGTTACTTCATATATGCTTGTATTTATTTTTATTTTTTAATAGTATTTTATATTTTTAGGCAGAGCCATAAAAAGTAATTGACCTTTTATTTGGCAAATATATTCGATTTCTATAATTTTTTTGTTTTTTCTTTTGCTATAACATTATTATTATAATATTATCATGAAAATTAATTAGAATTTCGGAAATGCAGAAATTGCTATGGTAGTGCTGATGTATTCATAAAATAGTTAATTTTTAAAATGCATGGAAGGGATGATTTTCTTCTTATAAGTCTTGTAACTATTGATTAAAGTCTGTTTCTATAACTTTTTTTTTCTTAATTTGAAAGGGGTTAATTCAGTGACTAAAAGAGATATTCTTTCCACTATGATTATTAGAATTGAAATTTTAGAATTAAAACCTACGACAATTGATGCATCAGATTGACATGAGAGCTGTTTTAATAAGATTTATTGTGAATGACCTAATCTCAATTAATACACGAATTAATTTAAAGACATATTTATTATACAAACAAAAGAAAATAGTTAATTTTAACTCTATAATGGGTCAGTCCAATTATTAAGAAGATGTGTTATAAATTATAAAAAATATATAATTAAAAAAATGTTCATAAATTAAAAAATAAGTAATATTAATAATATGTGTTTAAATATTTTTTATTGACGTATAAATTTTATAAATTTTATTTTTTTTATAATTTTAATATATGATATAAATTTTTTGATTATTTTATTTATTAATATAATTAAAAAATAATATCAATAAATTAAAAATTTATTTTTAAATTATATAAATTATATTTTTTTATTTTTTTCTGTTCTTCTTTAGCTCAACCCTCCATGAATTATAAATTTTAATTAATATTTAAAAATATGATAGAATAATTTTTTTTTATCATATCATATTAGTTTATCAAATATAAAATAACAACATAATAGAATAATCCTTTATCAAATGCTTCAAACTGATTGTATAATTAAAAAATGAAAATAATTTTCACGCCAATTGTAGAAACAAATTAATTCACGATCTACATTTTTAATTAAACTTATTAAAAATGTACAAACATTTATTGAAAAGTTAATTTTTGGTGAAAGTGCTCTTTTTGTTCCTAAAGTTTGAGCTTTTGTCCCGAAAATTTTATTTGGTCTAATTTTACTGTATATTACTTTAACAAATTTCAATATTTTCTTAATATATGACTATCAACATAGTAATGGAAATTGCATGCATTTATGTGGCCTACATGGTATATATATATATATATATATATATAAAATTTTATGTTTACATGCTATTCACATTTTAAAAAAATTGATTTGATGAAATTCAATTTTAATATTTTCCTATTATTCCTTCCACATTTTATGTTTTATCACAAATTATATAATATGTAGTTTTCACATCTAATTATCATTTATAGACTTTAAAATTTAACCTTTTTAAAATGTCGCGTCTTCTATTGAGAGTTTATCCATATTAGTACAACAAATAGTAATGAAATTTGTGACTTTTATTGTAATCTAATTTAATTAACTTAAGATCAAAATTTATTGAAATTAATAGTAAAATTGAAATTTAATATAAAAAAATAAAAAAATATAATAATAATAATAATATAAATAGATATAATAAATAAATATTTTATATTAATTTATTAAACAGTTTTTTAAGAAAAATTGTAAATAATATATTTCTAACAAATTTTTTCATAATAAATAAAGAATTTACAAATCTTAAATGTCAAACCTAAATTCTAAAGATTAAAATTGAGAGTTTAAGTTTTTAGATTTGAAATTTGAAATTTATAAATTATTTAGTTATTGTAGAAAATATTTGTTAATAATATATTAATTTTATGATTTTTTTTTAAAAAATACGTAAGGTTTATAATTTTAAAATTTAAATTTAAAATTTAGTCCTTAAAATATAAATTTAAGTTTGTAATTTAGAGTTTATAATTTAAAATTTAAATTTTAAAATTTTAAATGTGTAAATTATTTATTCTAAATATATTGTTTATAATTTTTAAAATTTTTTAATAAAATATTATAAAAATATTTATTTATATTGTTATTATATTTTCATTTATTAATAATTTGTTTTTAATTTTTTGTTTTGTTTTTGCAACTCAAAACGTTGCGTCCTTTTGAGACGCAGAACAGCGTGCAGTGCATCCGCATCCAAGGAGCAAAAGAATTCAAGGAAAAAAAAGTTCTCTATCTTTCCCGCTTTAGGGCTTTCTTATCGATATTGAGTCAATTCCCTTCCGACCTTCCCTCTCCTACTGCCAACGCTATTACCTTCCTCCGAGTCTGTGATTTCACCGTCTTTCCTGGCATAAACCTCTTTGCTCTTCTCTTCTGCGATACGCCGTTATGCTTCGATTGAGGTATGAATTCATTGGATTAATTTATTTCTGTACCCTTTTGCTGCTTAAAAAAATCTATCGTTTTAATATTTTCAAATGTCGGGGTTTGATGTCACTGAAAATTGGATTCACATAATCAAATTGGGGTTTTGTTGTGCACCAAAACTATGTTGTTAGGCCTGTTTATGTAATTGTGATCGAGGTCGTTTTGGGGCTTCTGGGTTTTATAGTATGTTCTCTGTGTGTGCGTATTTGAGGGGTTGAAAACCCAAGCTTAGCATGTTCTTATTAGCCTCCCTATCATGCTGTAAACCTAGACCAAGTGCCCTTCGAGATGTACAACAATTTCTGCTGGTAGCACAGCAGCAGCGTCGTAGACTAGTGAAAATGTGGTCAATTGGATAGGTCCCCACTTTGAAGTTCTATACGACAAGAGTGCCAATGACAAGTATTTACTCTAATTGTGTGGGCCATTTTGTGCCATCCTGCTTAGGATTCTCAGGAGTGATTCCTTGGTAGCTTCGACTTGATCATTGCCTTTGGGGTAGTAAGGGCTTGATTTGTCATGACCAATGTTGAATTGTTTGAGCATGCCTTCTATTTTCTTGTTTACAAAACAGGTACAATTGTCTGAGATAATTCTTTTAGGGAAGCCAAATCTACATAAGTTCTCCTGATTGAAGACGGCCACAGACTCGGCACTTGTCAAGCTTTTGGTAAGGGTCTCAAAACGTGTGCATATGAATTTCTAGCCCCTTGATGCTCTTCAATCCTTGACAATAAATAGTGTAATATTTCATCTCTTTTACCCTCGAAATCTTCCTTTCTTTTCCATTTAATCCCTTATTTACCGGATGAATTCGTACCAACCTTTTGAATACATTAATACATTGTTTATTTTTCTTTTTTTTAAGCTACACTTATCTCTAGCTATATGCATACTATTTACTGCATTGTTGTGCATATTACAATAACTAAAGCATATTTCTTTTATATTTCAGATATATAATCTCTGTATAGAAGAAAATTATGATCCAGCACACTTTTATGGTCATGTGGAGGAATATCTTTTTGATGACAACCATGTACCATATTTTGAAATGCTGAAGACCTTCTGCGAGATTGTGCATTCATGGCTCTCCAGCATCCCAAAAAATATTGCTGTCATTCATTGCATGGTATGAGAGTTCACGCTACTAGAATCTTGAGAAATTTTCTAATGCCTAATCATTGACAGTTTTTTATTAGCTGTTCAATTTAATATTTTAAATTTCAATCTCTGATAAATATATAACTAACTAAAATCAGATTATGAGTAATGAACCCATCCCAGTATAAGCAAGGGATTTATTTTATTTGCCTGAATCCATAGGAGATCATATACCGGATGACATTTGAATATTGAGTTGAACACCTTAACTAATTGATCTTTTAAATGATGCTTCAAAATGTTCTTCTATTAGATAAGTTTTAAAGTTTCCCCTTGCTATTCTGCTGATTGGCTTAAATTCTTGTGGATGTGTACTTTTACTAATCCTAGAAGCTCAAATTTTAAAGAGATAAATATACATCCCCGGCCACGCATTTGTGCTATCTTATGAGTGAACTGCAATCAGAAACATCTAAGATTCATTGGTTTACTTGAGGAAAGGGAATTATCAAAATGCTCACATGGGGTATAAAACAGGTTCTTATCGAGTATATATAGGTTTCACCAGTCACATCTTCATATCTTTTCTTGTTTGTGACTTCAATTATGCAGGCAGCGAAGGGTAGAACTGGCTTAATGGTGTGTGTATACCTAGTTTACAGTGGCATGTCAGCAGATGAGGCTCTTCAATTGTTTGTCGATAGACGGACAACGAATATTGAAGGAGTAAGTCATATTAGGTGTAATCCCAACAAGTTGAAATGTTTCCTTGTACCAATTTTCAGCAACACACAAGTTTGAATATTAGCTTTTCTAATTTTTAAGAAACAATAATAACTTGACGAATGGTAAACTAATACATGTTTGTCAACCTTAATTGGTGAAAATGCGTGCAGAACTTAATTAGAGAGTAATTAAACAACTGCAAGGAATGAACTCATCGGTGCTCAACCATTTTATTAATTGAAGCAGGGATATGGATTTAATTCCAAGATACATGATCTTTCTTCTCTTTATGCCCCCGTCCGCCCCAAAAAAGAAAATTAGGATAATTATTTTCTTCCTCATTTTAATCTACAGACATGCAATTATTATGTGTATTTGTGTTGTTTTGGATTTTGATTGAAATATGTTGGAAAATGAGATGCATTGCTTAATACTTAAACAGCCATGTCTTTGTGACTTTGTTTCTTTACCATTGCAGTATGTCATATTTTCCATTTACTACTCTGTCTTCTTTCCTTCTTATTGAACTTTTGTTCTTCTACCTTAAGGGGGAGAAAACAAAAAAAGGTAGCAACTTGACCATATTTTTGTGCATATGTGGGAACATGTATCAATACCAAGCCAATGGTTTTACGTAGGGCACTGGGAAAGTGTTCTTTCCATTCCTAGGGGCTTCGGTATTGGACCAGCAACAGTGAACTTGCCTCAACCATGAAGCAGAGAATTGCGGCGAATCTGCCTCTATGACAAGGTTAACATTGACACAATCTTCTTTGTGATCTTAGAGCTGCAGGAGGTCAGTGGTTCATTTCAATTTTTGAAGTTTAGTTTAAATCAAAAGGCTTCACTAAGTTCATTGATTTCTGGTTCATAAAAGAACCGTTTTTATATATCCTTACTAAGAAATACAGATGCTTAAGTAATCTCCTATGAGTGCGTACTCCCTGAAGGTAACATCTGTAGATTTGGGACTGCTTAATTTATCTATTTGTGAGGTAGCTCTAGTTTTTGTTTAATGATATTTTCTTGTAAAGAACTAGGTATAGTGATAGAATCTTCTATCAATTGTTGAGGGACTTGAGCCACCTTAAATTCCTGCGTGTGTTGCTTCTTACACTTTCCAAGTATTGAGAGATTTCTTTGAAAATTTTATTAGAAGCACAGGTCTAACATCTTGGGTCGACTTTGAATTTTCAATAGGACAAGTCTAACCTTTAGAAGTTTGAACATCTCTTTACATAAACATATAGATGTTAAGTGGAAATTGTAACTAGCATTTGATCTTAGCTCTTGTATGTTTTAACTGCATCATAAAGCTAGTAGTTGAAATCTTTGTTAAAAGCTGATGAGGTCGAAGTACCAATTAACTGCAGCAGTATATATATTGATAGTGTTTTTATTTATGAAGTGATATTGAAATCATCTTTATGCCCCCTTTAACTAATTTTTATACTTATAAAGTGATGCAACAATATGTATTGATACTATAAATAATTCTTTCTCATTTCCTTGATATTGAAATAATTATTCGATTTTATTTCATAATTAATCTCTTATGGCGATTTGAGATAAGAATTTTATTTATTAAAAAATGTTTTGATTTTACTTGCATGTATGATTAATAGGTTTTTTTGTTTTTTGTTTTACTTATCGGTATTAGGGATGTACAAAATTGATTCGAACTAACTAAAATTGACAGAACTGAAGGAAAATAAAAAAAAAAAACTGATTAAAATTAGTTTAAATCGTTTTTTTTTTAAATTGAATTAGTTCGATTTGGTTTTCAGTTCAAAAAAAATTTGAATCGAATTAAACTGAATCAATTGATTAAAATATTAAATATTATATATATATATATATATATAAAATTATTATTAATATTATATAATATTGATCCTCGGTTTGCTATTCTTGGTGATAAGACACTATTGTTTAGTTCTTTGAGCCTTAAGGAGCATTCATTGATCTCTGCATCTTTGCACAGTGATGTCTCCTCAAGCCAAGGATTGTTGCAAATTATGTCAGCAACAAGCATGTGACTTGTTTTTTTTTGGCCCTTGGCTCTTCTCGACATAAACAGCCATAATTTATAATTTATGGAGTTCGAGCATTGCTTTTCTACTTTTTATTTTTAACTGCAGCCCCCTTCTTCTCTGTTGTGTCTTCATCTCAGACATTTATTTTGTGTAATTTTAGACAATACCGGAGCATAGCACAATGCAGGTCTTCCTCTTTGATGTCGGGTTGTCGGCATCTCAGAGTCCTACCCTCGCCTCGCGACACCAAAAGCCCTTGCAAGTGGCGTCGGCCAAACCTCAGTGTCAAGTGAGATATCGTGATTTATCACCAGTGGAAATTTGTGGAGTTCTAGCAAGGTGATAGAGTACAACTAAGATAAAGAGATAAAAAAAATCGATGAATCAAGCTAAATCGAATTAATTTTTCACAGATTGATTTGATTTGATTTTAGAAACTTCAATCAAATTGAATGGGTCTATTTTTTTTAAAAAAATATATGGTTGGTTCTATTTGGTTCAGTCCTAAAAGTCGATCAAACTAAACTTTTATGCAACCCTAATTGGGGGTGCACAAACTACTAATCTTTATCTATTACTTTATTATTATCATTATAATATTTTATTATATTTGTAAAATCTCAACTCATATTTTTTAATTTTAAAATTAAATTAAATTTTCTCTTAAAATTTATAAAACTTGTACTCTTCATGTTTTAAAATACTACAATAAATTTTTTTATTTTAAATTTTTATAAATATTAACTTTGTCTTACAATTCTATCCTTTCAAAAATTGTATCTAACAAAATTAGATGAACCATAGATGCAAGTGACTTGTGTTGAACTTTATTTAATTAGTCAATACAATAAATATTATTTAAGTACTAAAATCAATGAATACCATTTACTTACTTTTATAAATATATATGTACAATAAATTTTCTTTAAATTAATTCACAAAAAATATGATATATATGCATTGTATATTAGTGATATACACAATTATTTTTTATGTAATTAAATTTATATTCGTTGAATTAAGAAAGAACTCTTTAAATTAATAAATTATTGATTAATTATTAATAAAATTTCTTGGTCCTAACATTATTAATTTATACAAGTCATTGAACGGTAGCATTTTGATAAGTTGTATCATGACTACGCTTTTTTCTAAGAGGGAAGGCATATTGAGTGTCATATTGCCAAAAACTCACCATCAATTTTGTTAGTATGTTAACAAAAACTTAACAAAGATAGAAAATTAAATATTAGCATAATAAACAGAGATAAAATAATTTTAAAAAATAAATTAATATTGCACTCATTTTTAGATGACTAAAATAAAGTTTTACTCAAAATTTAAATATCATAATATCTAATATCATATACCATGTTATTTGATATATTAAAAAATGTAAACAGTAAAGGATTGTTGAAATGCATATGTAGAGCCAAATCCAGAAAGCCTTATCTATTATAACTTATGTTCTACTTTAAACAATTAAAATAGCAATTAGCAACATAAGTGAGGTTTACTAATATAATTACAAAAACAGAAAGTGCGCAGAATATGATCGTATAGCATGTGACAATAAAAGAGAATAGAATGGTATCAAGGATGATCCTAGTTGAATGTTTCTTTTCTTTGCTGCACGTGTTTTTGGTTCTCTTAAAAACAGACATTAATATAATTTTCTAGCTAGCCTTCACTCTTTGACTTCGTTAAAAATGTGAACTTTATTATTTTATTTTATATTATATTATGTGATATAAGATATTAATGTATCTATAGCACAAAAATACTTCTGAAGAAAGATAGTATCAATACCTTATAAACATATTAGTTTTATATTTAAAGAATATTAAAATATTCATGCTAAGAGCGACATATCTATAACAGAAAAATGTATTTGAAAATTCTATCCTTGTCAAAAATTCTTAAATGTCTTACAAAAAAAATTCCTAAATGAAATTTTAAATGTTCCTCCATTAATTTATTTTTTGTTGTAAATAAAATTTACACAAGAAAGAAATATAATGTAAAGGCAATTAGAGAGGAATAACACATAGAGTGAAAGATGTTCTTCATATTCCATTGATTCATAGAAGCCTCTATTTATAGATATACAATCATAAAGGAATAGATAACTCAAAAGTCAAAGAGTATAAATAAGATTCAAAGGCTTTAGGAGTTGGGAAAATAAAATAACACTTATAATAATAATAGATTTAATAATATTCATTATTTTGAGAGTTGAAAAACCAAATGGACATCCACCATAATAGATAATTTCATAACACTCCCTCTTGGATGCCCATTTTACAAGGAATATGCCTCATTAAAACCTTACTAGAGAAAAACTCAGTGGGAAAAAACTCTAGTGAAGGAAAAATAGTATATCATTCTTTGTATACTCCCCCTGTTCTTAGTATCATTGAATATCTCTGAGTCGATGTATCTCAATTTTATATATTAGTCGTTCAAATACTGAAGTAGGTAAGACTTTGGTGAATAAATCTGTCAAATTACCATTTGAATGAATTTGTTGTATGTCACCACATATAAATAAATATCATGTTTAAGATTGGGTCTTATGTGGATCAGATAAACATCCAGCATCTGCATAACCAATGAGTTATGGTCTAGATCCATTTACATATAGCAATCCCATATCAATAGTATCTCGGAGATATCGAAAGACATATTTAATTCTATTCCAATGTCTTCACATTAGACAAGAGCTAATTCTAGTTAACAGGCTGATAGCAAAAACTATATCAAGCATTGTATTATTGGCAATATATATCAGTGTACCAATTGCACTAAGATATGGTACTTCAGGACCAAGAACTTCTTTATTATCATATTGAGGTTAAAAACATATTATTTCATGTTGTTGTTTTAATTAAAACTCGCAAGTGCACGAATATATTGGAGTATAGATTTAGTGGTATGCAAGGTCGATCCCACAGAGATTGCCAATTGAGAGAAAATTCTAATATAGATCCGAAATAAATACTTCTAACCTAGTTCCCGATGTCTCGTTTTGTGAGAGGAATATTGAACAAAATATGCAAAGAACTAATATACTGAAATTAAATAAATATGTATTCAAGGTAAAGAAGCATGCTAAGGTTATGGGATCCACTCTTGGTATATCGAATAAAAATAAATTTAACTCTTTTAGTACTCAATTAGAATCTTTACACGAATAAAGTTCTAATCGGATGATATGTTAATTTAAGCTCAACTTTGTTTATACATGACTTATATTTACCTTCTTTCTAATAATTAAGACATTCTTGTAAAATGGATTCAATCGTACATTGTGCCAATCACCATATCGTCTACAATAAATCAAGAGTGATTCAAGTATTTATTGTACCAAAAATTGTCTACAATGTATCAATGTTCACACTTTACAAGATTAAAAATACAAAGATGCAAAAGATAACTTGTAAATGGATTCAAGCATAAATTGTGCCAATCATTATATTGTCTACAATAAATCAAGATTGATTCAAGCATTTATTGTGCCAAAGATTGTCTACAATATATCAAAATTCACATTTTACAAGATTAACTTATGTAAAAAAAATGAAAGGTAGAAAATTAATTAACATAACAAAATAAAATGAAATAGAATCGGTGGAAAAGCCAAACAATAGTAAAATAAAATAAAATAGGTGGCAAAGTCAACCATGAAAATAATAAGAGATAGGCGGTCTAATAAAACCAGCCAATAACATAACAAGAAATCGGCGGTGTGATAAAACCAGCCATTAAGAAATAACTATGAGAAAAAAAATAGGAAGGTAAATACAATATCAAAGATAAACATTAAGATTAAGAGTTAGATAAATTATTATTCTCATACCAAGAGTTTCACCCTTTCACCTTAGCATTAGGAGATTAGTTCTCCATAATTAAAGCAAGAAAGTGAAATAAAAGATGAAGAAACATGATAATATTACTAAACAAAATGAAAAATACAAGATGTCTAAAGAGAGAATAACATTACAAGTTCGTAGAATTCTAACAAAGCTTTCCCAAGCTCTCTCCAAAGCTCCCCAAAAAACTCTCCAAAAACCCCTCAACTCACCCCTCAAGCTCTCTATTTATAGATACAATTAAGTGTGGTTGGTGTGGTAATTGTCAAAATTGTTAGGTAGGATATTGTATAAAGTTGACAATTTGAATTCCATCATGTGCACCGAAATTGATCCTTGAATATCGTCTTGAAAACCGCCGAATTTTCTGACTTCATCAACACAAAAGTTGTAGAAAATTTCATTAGCTTTCCGTCAAGACAAATTGTGGACAAATTGGATACGTAATGTGTGAGTTATGGTCAAAATACTAGAGCAAAGTCGGGCTGGACTGCAGCAGTAGTCAGATTCTCTTCTAGCCCACTTTTGGCCCTTTTAATGTCCGTATTTTCTGACCACTTGAACATGAAAGTTGTACCCAATTGTGTCAGCTACACACCTACCAAATTGTATACATATTGGATATGTCTTTTCAGAGATATGGCCCAAGTACTACAGCAAAGTTGGGCTGGACTGCAACCAGCAAACATATTCTCAACATTGGGTGATTTGCCTTGAATCTTTATGTTTTAGTTCTTTTGGAAATGTGATCATAAATGAAGAATAAATTTGTGCATATATCCATTAGGATGCGTCTCAAGAGAAAATATGATAATACTCCTTACTCAGCCATCCTTAATGAATTTGTTTTATCTGCTTGATTTATAGACATCATTTCCAAAGAACCACAATTTAACTCTGATTCCTCCAATTAAGTCCATTTTCTACTCTTCTCTCCATCTGTAAGAAAGACACAAAACTAAAGACAAGTAAGGGAGATTTATGCTTAATTATGGCAAAAGATAAGATGAAAATATTTAATTTATGAGTATAAAACTCATTCATCATTTCACATCAAGTGATGCAAAAACTATATCAGACATTGTATTATTGGCAAAATACATCAGTGCACCAATTGCACTAAGATATGGTACTTCAGGACCAAAAACTTTTTTATTATCATATTGAGGTTGAAACATATTATTTCACATCAAGTGAGCGAACAACCATTGTGATACTAAATGGATTTTTTTTTTCATATAAAATTCTTTTAGGACTTTTTCTATATAAGTTGATTGATAAATAAAAATGTTATTTCTCAAATAATAAAATTGTAATTTAGGAAAATTGTTTTTTCAAGATATTTCATTTCAAATTCTTTCTTTAAACACTTTACTGTCTTTATAATCTTTTCAGGAGTTTCAATAATATTCAAATTATCAACATACACCATAATAATAGAAAATCCCGAATTTTCTTTATTTATAAAAACACATGGACATATATAGTCATTCTTATAATCATGATTTAACAAATATTCACTGAGACGGTTATATCACATTTGTCCAGACTGTTTTAATTCATATAAAGATCTTTGTAATTTAATTGAATGAACTTCCCGGGATTTTTGACTAATATGCTTCAGGCATCTTAAATTCTTCTGGAATTTTTTATATATATGTCACTATCAAGTAAGCCGTATAAATAAGCTATAACAACATCCATAAGACGCATATCAAGTTTTTCATGTACTGCCAGATTAATGAGATAACGAAATATAATTGCATCTACCACACGAGAATATGTGAAATTATAATTAATTCAAGGTCTTTGTGAAAACCTTTTGCAACAAGCCGTGTTTTGTACCTCACAATTTTATTTTTCTCATTTCTTTTATATACAAATATTCATTTGTACCTAACGGGTATTACACCTTCAGGTGTTTGAACTATAGATTTAAATATCTCACAATTTTTAAGTGAATTCAATTCTGCTTGAATTGTGTCTTTCCATTTTGGCCAATTACATCTACGTCGACACTCATCGACATATGTAGATTTATAATCATCATTATCATTCAAAATATTAAGCGCTAATATTTACACAAAAAGGTTGTCAACAACTATTTCTTTTCGATTTAATCGTTTCCTCGTAGATACATAATCTATTAAGATCTCTTTATTTTCATCAATTTAAGCAATTTCATCAATTTCAGGTACCTAAACTTCTTTTGGAAGTACTTTGTTTGTTATGTCTATAGTCTCTTCAGGAGTATCTATTTCTGATATTGAATAATTATTTTTTTCTTTTTACGGGAATTTTTATTTTTTTAAACCGATTGGTCTATCACGCTTCTGACTTGCTTTAGACTTGCTAGTGATTTCATTAACAAATTGTCCTTCGGGGATATCAATTTGTACATGAGTATTTACAGCTAGTATATGTGACTGTCACTCTTTTTAGGTCAGTAAATACATCTGGCAGTTGATTTTCTATTCTATGTAAGTGAATTATCTTTTGAACTTCAAGTTTATATTGTTTTGTGTGAGGTTCAAAGCATTCCATGTAATTTCTTTGACCAGCTGTTTTTCATTTTCTCCCTCTAATGTTGAGAAGACTAGTTCATCAAAATGACAATCGGCAAAATGTACCATAAATATATCTCCTATCATTGGCTCAAGATATTTTATAATAGAAAGAGAATCATATCCAACATATATTCCTAATCTCCTTTGAAGACCCATCTTAATGTGTTGTGGTGGGACTTATTAAAACATATACCGCACACTAAAAAATTCTAATATGAGAAATATTTAACTCATGATCATAAGCCAATTATAAAAGAAAATATTTATGATAATTTGTTGTTCTAATGCGTATTATTGCTACTACATATAAAATTGCATGTCCTCAAATAGAGACATGGAGTTTTGTTCGCATAAGCAAGGGTCTAGCTCTTAATTGAAATTGCTTAATAAATGATTCAGCTAACCCATTTTGTGTATGAACATGAGCTACATGATATTTTACATTTATGCTAATCGACATACAAAAGTCATTGAAAGCTTGTGAAGAAAATTCACTAGCATTATCAAGGCAAATGGATTAAATTGTATAATCTATAAAGTGTGTTCTTAATTGAATTATTTGAACAAGTAATCTTGCAAATACTAGATTACAAGTTGATAGCAAGCACATATGAGACCATCTACTGGATGTGTCTATTAATACCATAAAATATCTAAATGGCCACATTTAAGATGAATAGGTCCACATATATTACCATGTATACATTCCAAAAATGTTGGAGATTCAATTCCAACTTTAACTAGTGATAGCTTAATAACCAATTTGCCTTGAGAACAAACAACACATGGCAATTCCTTAGATTGAAAAATCTGAAGATTTTTCAATAGGTACCCATGTGAATTTTCAATAATTTTTTGTATCATTATTAATCCAGGATATCCCAATTGATCATGTCAAATAGTGAAAGTTTTTGAATCAATAAACTTTTGGTTTATTGTATCATGTTTACAAATACTTCTTTCATGTATATGAGACTTAACACAAGCAATTTATAAATTGTGAATAGTGCATTAAAAGAATCATTTTTCAAGTAGTTAGATACAATATAAATTGGGTGGTATAAAATGTCACTATATAGATATAAGCGATAAATAACCATAACATAGGATCTAACTAATTTAGAAAAGATAAAGTGAATGTCAAGAAGAGTTTCACATTTCACAAATTATTTAGTAAAGTAGGCAATTAATTGGTCTTCTATACAATATCCTACATACCAAATTCAAGAAGATTCAATTAAATAAAACATATAGATAGATATCAACTAGAGGTCATGTTCAATTAATAGTCCATATTACAGAAAATTCTTCAACTATATTGTAGAAAACTGTAGTTCAATTTTCGAAAGGATATAAATTCTAAAAACAAAATACTCATAAATGTATAATTCACAAAATTAAATTTCTAGTAGTTATAGTTCTCATTGAAGCCAACCCATAAGAGAATTATTGGTCTTCCAAGAACCTTTTATGATACTTCTACAAAATTTCTCATTATCTTGGGTCGGGTGAAAACATGATAAACCATGACGAATAAAAATCCATCTATAGTATTTATAAGAATAATTACATTAAAACAATTTTCAAGGCATTCATGCAGATAGAGGATTAAATAAAAACGTAATTAACAATCCTTATTAACATGAAGCGATCCAAAAATAATAATTCTCATTTTGTTATGTAGCACCATTGAGGTGTGGCAAAGTTTAGGAAGGGTATAAGTTGACTCACTAAGTTGTTTAATGTGATAATGAAATCTAAGAAAATGCCGGATGAATGGAGAAGTACTTTAATCTCTATATATAAAAATAAAGGAGACATACATAATTGTTGTAACTATCGGGGGATTAAACTCATGAGCTACACTATAAAGTTATGGGAGAAGATCATTGAGTAAAGATTAAGACAAGAGACTTAAGTTATAGAGAATCAGTTTGGATTTATGCTAGGAAGGTCAACTATGGAAGGAATTTATTTACTACGGAGATTGATGGAAATGTATCAAAGCAGACAGAAAGATATGCATATGGTTTTTATTGATCTGGAAAAAGCATATGACAGAGTGTTAAAATAGATTCTATGGAAGGCTTTAGAAAAGAAAGGAGTACGTATTGCGTATATTCGAGCAATCAAAGGCATGTACGATAGGATAACGACTTGCGTGAAAACACAAAATGAGGATACAAAGGATTTTCCCACAACTATTGGACTACATCAAGGGTCTTCTTTGAGTCCGTATCTTTTTAATTTGATTTTAGACGCAGTTACTGAACATATACAAGAGTTGGGGCCTCAATGCATGATTTTTGCATATGATATTATAGTCTTAGTTGGTGGATCGAAAGAGGAAATAAATATGAAGTTAGAGTCATGGAGATAAGCTTTAGAAACACATGATTTTCGGATAAGTAAAAATAAAACAGAATATATGTAATGTATTTTTAGTAAGAGATGAACAAATACGAATGTAGACGTGTAACTTGGAGACTATATATTAAAACAAGTTACAAGTTTTAAATATCTTGGGTTTATTATACAAAACGACGATGAAGTAAAGGAGGACATAAATCATATGATTCAAGCTGGATGGATGAAATGGAGGAAAACGTCGAGTGTTATTTGTGATAAAAAAGTGCCGCTCAAAGTTAAAGGAAAATTCTACTGTACGGCTATAAGACCTGCTATATTATATGGTACTGAATGTTGGGCAGTTAAAAGACAACATGAAAATAAACTCAACGTTGTAGAGATGAGAATGTTGCGCTGGATGTATGGACACACCAGAAGATATATGATTAGAAATGAGTGCATTAGAGAGAAGGTTATGATAGCACTTATTGTGGAGAAGATGGTTGAATCTCGCTTAAGGTGGTTTGGCCATGTGTGGAGAAAACCTGCAGAAGCCCTAGTGAGAAGAGTAGATCGGATGGAGAATAGTCCAATAATTAAAGGTAGAGGGAGACCAAAGAAAACAATAAGCGAAACTATTAAAAATGATTTAATAGTTAATAACTTATTTATTGATCTTATCCATGATAAGCCACTATGACGCCGTTTGATCTATATAGCCGACCCCACCTAATGGAAAAAAAATGCTTAGTTGTTGTTGTTGTTGTTGTTATGTAGCACCATCAAGTATAAACAATTTACTAGTATCTACAAATGTTTCAGCGCTGATTACACATTTAGGAACTATAATATATCTCAAAAACTATTCCAATATGGGTAACGCAATTATGCTAAATTAATTGCAAGGACTAACCACAGAAAAATTTATCTTAGCATATATGGATATCCCTGCGAAATATTGTTTTTCTTTTTAAATATCTTTTATTAATAAAACTTTTCATGAAATAGCCATACTGAATTATATGAATTATAATAGAAATCTACAGCACCAAATTCATTTTTCACATAAGCAAATGCAATGTCTAATAAGAACAAAATCACATACCTTTCGAAAATGCATAATAATGAAAATTCCTCTTAAACAAAATTGTCCCACAAACTCAAATATATATTACCAATTCTATTTTTCTTCTAAATGAAGACATGAAAAAAATATATTTGAATCACCTTGAAATTGTAGTTCCAACAACTTCAAATACTCTAATAGCATTGAGGACACAATAAGATCTCTTCCTTGTAATTTGAAAACGAATAGCCAAGAACAAATTCGTGCTGATAATGTGTTGTAAATAAAATTTACACAAGGAGTAAATATAATGTAAAGGCAATTAGAGAGGAATAACACATAGAGAAAAAATGTCCTTCATATTCCATTGATTCATAAGAGCTTTTATTTATAAGTATATAATCATAAAGGAAGAGATAACTCAAAAGTCAAAGAAGATAAATAAGATTCAATGGCTTTAAGAGTTGGAAAAATAAAAGGACACTCATAATAATAATAGATTTAATAATATTCATTATTTTGGGAGTTGAAAAACCAAATGGACATTCACTGTAATAGATGATTTCATAACATTTTTTAAATTATTTGCAATTTTTTAATCACTTAATTTCTTGTTTGAGTTAGTGCTTTAATTATGGCATTAATGGTAGTGGAAAAGTGTGGCAATGCATTATCTAAAAAATGGTTATTGTTACCAATAAGTGTTGTGTATAGTAATAAGCAATCTATGCTTCTAAAGTGAGAACACAGGTTTAATATTTGAAGTAGATATTTGTTGGGAAGACCTCTTCGTCGTAACAAAATTTAAGAAAAATTAGTCTCAGTGTTAATGGCTTACGAGAATACCTTAAAAAAAAAGGAGAATGGTTATTTTTTTTTCTTTATATTTTAGAATTTGGTCATTTTTATAAATTATTGAATTGACTTAGTAGTGTTGGATTTATCTCTAAAAATTTAAATTTAAATTTTAATCAAACCTAAATAAAGGAACAAAAAAGTTTATCGTCGTTTTGCCCAAGTAACTATGACAAAATATGCGATAAGGAGAAGAAATCAACACCAAGATAATCCAATGTATAGATGATTAAAAGAAAACAACTTTTACATAAGGCACTGTTGACCATGTCTCTTGCAATGGAAATATAATATATAAAAAAAATATTATTTTCACATACTATTCTTGTAATATCTTATAATTTTTATTTTTAAATAATAATATTTTATTATAAATAAATATGTTTTTATTTTTTTAAATGATTATATTTTGATAAAATTAAATATATTTTTAATTAAAATAATTATTATTTTGTTTGAAATAATTATATTGGTCTCTAATAAATTTTTATTTTATTTTAAAAAATATTTTTTTATTATGTATAAAGATATTTATTTTATAATTTATTTTATTAATTTTTTTTATAAAAAAAGTCATGATTTAAGAGCAATTAAAATTTTACAAGAATATAAATTTTAAAAAATTTTGAGATGTTTTAAGATGAAAAATAATATATATATATATATATATAATAAATTTTAAATATTTAATTATTAAATAATAATAATAATAATAAATAAATAAATAAAGGAAACAGAAGTAGAGGAATGCATAAGGCACAGTAAGAGAAAATCAAAAACCACAATTTTCCTCATTCTATCTCTAGATTTTAAATTTCTCTCTAAGATATCTTTTAATCTAAACATCTAATTGAAATACTGAAAGTACCGTTGGATTCGTGGCGATGAGAGTTTCAAAACTCTGATTAATTTTGTCAGAAGTTCATTGAAATTTCGCCGAAAAATTATGAATAGTAATTTATAAGTAATTTTTTTAAAAATGTTATATTTTTGATGGTTTTTTAAACTTTTAAGTTAGTGGTTTTGTTAAAGATGTAAAGTATTGGTTGTATGATAAATTTTACGGTCAAACAATGTGATTTGATGTTTTAATTTTGTAAATTGTTCTTCGGTGAACAATACTCCCGAACAATGAGTGAACAGTATTTTTGGCATAAACAGTATTTTTGACGTGAATAGTGATTTCATCGCAGTAAACAATATTTTTCGGCAATGTTAGCTCTAGTGCATCTTGATATCTCAACTAACAGAGATGGTGCTAATCTCGTGTGACGACCAATACACGAGATATGATATGTGATGGAAGAGCGGGATACCTCCTATATGGGCGAGATACCGACTATATGATATATGACTTGCCTCCTTTGCTGTGTGTTTGGAAAATACTCATATTAGAGTCTCTTCGCATGTCCTCTTGAATGGTGGTAGAGAAAACTTTAGCGGGATGTTGAGATTAGGCAAATCTTATACTATTAAAGTACGGAAGGACTTAAACTTTGATATGGTGGTTCTGATATAGGAAATGTAACATCCCTAATTTTGTTTCATGTATTAATGAAAGTAAAAAAGTATTCAAAGTAACATCCCTAATTTCATTTCTTTTATTGATAAAGGTACATAAATATTTAATTAAGAAAATAAAATTTATTAGACAATTTTTAGATATTTAAGGAAATATAATCATTAGAAATTCTTCACCTTACGTGTATGCATAATTACAAGAGTATTCAAAGTAACATTCCTAATTTCATTTCTTTCATTGATAAAGGTACATAAATATTTAATTGAGAAAATAAAATTTATTAGACAATTTTTAGATATATAAGGAAATATAATCCCTAAAAATTCTTCACCTTACATGTATGCATAGAAATGTTCTAATATTAATGGAATAGGTAAAAAAAAAAAAATCTAAGAGGAAATATTAAAAATAAGCATGTTAAAGAAAAGTGAAATTCTTAGGCAAAGAAGATGAATTTTTGTGAATTAAGTAAATGTTTTAAAATTTCAAAAAGATAAGATTAGGGTAATTTTTTTTCTTAATTTAAGAGCAAAAGTTACTAAATTTAGTATTTCCACCCATAAATTGGGCTTTCACCTATGGACACTTCATATAGAGTTTTTTTACTTCACATGAATTTTTAGCAAGTCAATAGGATAGCCCAATGAAAAAATAAAACATAAACTTGGACTAGGATATAGGAATTGGACCAGTAGCCCAAAAATCATGAAAATGTGACTAAACCCATTATGAAAGATAGAATTTTAATCAAAGTAAAGAAAATAGATAAGAATGAGCCCAAATTCAAGAGGAAAAATACAAATAAAAATAAAAGTAAAGTGATAAAATAATGGTGTAATCAAAATTAGGTGACATGGCATTAAGACAAAAATTTAGTAAGTGGTGTGATATCCTACATTCATAATTTTAGCAAGTGGTATGATAATACAAGGTTTTAAGACAAAACATCTATATCCTACACTCATAATTTTAGCAAGTGGTATGATAATATATGGCATTAGGACAAAACGTTCCTATATCACACAAATAATTTCAACCAAATAATGGAGATTCAAGGGTTAGAAATTTTGCCACCTAAAGAAAAAGGAAATAAATCTTTAAATCAAAGGGACTTTGTCCCTTATCTTAGAAACATATTATCATAATTTTCAAAATAAAAATCTCTTTTTACTATGCATATTTTGACTAAGGAAGAAGAAGATGTAACATCCTTAATTTCGTTTCATGTATTAATGAAAGTACAAAAGTATTCAAAGTAATATCCATAATTTCATTTCTTTTATTGATAAAGGTACATAAATATTTAATTAAGAAAATAAAATTTAGAGAAAACACACATTTTGATCCCTAAATTTATCGTAGCCCAACAATTTAGTCCTTGTATATATATCAGTACACACGTTAGTCCTTAAATTGCTCAATCGTCAAACAAATAACTCCATCCGTTATCCCTTCGCAGATTGAAAACTGATTTGGCACGTTAAACGCTTATGTGTCACGTGAACTGCTGACTCATTGTCCAAATAATCAATGACTAAACAAAAAAAGTCCATGTAATCATTGAATAAGCAAAAAAACAAAAAAATTGCCCAAAACCCAAAACGCAGAGTTTGAACTCATAGCTCTTCCCGAACACAGTGATCATCACATTGTTCAGCGACCCAAAATGGAGCACCTTCTTTACCTCAACTTCACCTTTCTTTTCCATGGAGGATTTGAGATGATTTACCATCTGTATCCCCATTTCTTGTCTTGAATTTTCAAAACTAGATATTCTGTTGGGACAGAACAAGTGGGTGGAAGAGATTCTCCTGAGATTCCTCTAGTAGTCGCCGTATGGGGCGAAACCCATAGCTCTATGAAAGAGAAGCTCATAAGTCGACTCTTTCATGGGTCTATTGGCGAAAGCTGAGCTGTTGAGAATCTCATTCACTGTGCTTGGCTCGCTGGAAATGACGAACCGAGTCAGCCCAACCGAGAACGCCATTAATGACTCAGTGTTGAAACTCCGAGCCATCTTGGCCAGAGCTCGATATGGCTTTAACCTAGTGAAAATATGGAGCAACCCAGTCACCGGGTGTCCCGAAGGACCCGAAATCACGGACAGAGATTAGGACTTGCAGAAAACCCAGGCAAGTCCACTAGGAGAAAGCCAGAACACGAAGAGTGTGGGAAATTATATTATTGGACTAGAGCCGATTATTAAGTAATCATTTTTTGAAATGCAGGCACTTAACTCTGGAAAAGAACAAGGTTTTATTTGTTAAATTGTACCCAGAAATATCCAATCTGACGAGAGATAATCCCCCCACTGCAGATTGCGTTTTGGGAAATTTTTTTACGGGGGAGAAAGGGGCTGTTTACGGGGGAGATGAAGAACACTCACGGGGGAGGGGAGTATTTCCAAACTCTGCGTTTTGGGTTTTGGGCAATTTTATTTTTGCTTAGTCAATGATTACGTGGACTTTTTTTTGCTTAGTCATTGATTATTTGGACAATGAGTCAGCAATTAACGTGACACATAAGCGTTTAATGTGCCATATCAGCTTTCAGTCTGTGAAGGGATAACAGATGGAGTTATTTGTTTGACAATTGAGCAATTTAAGGACTAATGTGTGTACTGATATATATACAAGGACTAAATTGTTGGGCTCTGGTAAATTTAAGGATCAAAATGTGTGTTTTCTCTAAAATTTATTAAATAATTTTTAGATATTTAAGAAAATATAATCCTTAGAAATTCTTCACCATACGTGTATGCATAAAAATGTTCTAATATTAATGCAATAGGTAAATAAAGAAAATCTAAGAGGAAATATTAGAAATAAACATGCTAAATAAAGGTGAAATTCTTAGGTAAAAAAGATACATTTTTGTAAAGTAAAAAAAGTATTAAAATTTTAAGAAGATCGGATTAGGGTAATTTTTCTTAATTTAAGAGCAAAATTTACTAAGTTTAGTATCTCCATCCATAAATTAGGTTTTCATCTATGGACACTTCATATATAGTTTTTCTACTTCACATAAATTTTTAATAAGCCAATAGGATAGCCTAAAGAAGAAATAAAACATAGACTTGGACTAGGATATATAAATTGAACCGGTAGCCTAGAAATCATGAAAATGTGACAAGCCCATTATGAAAAGTAGAATTTTAACCAAAGTAAAGAAAATGGACAAAAATGAGCCCAAACCCAAGAGAAAAAATAAAAATAAAAATAAAAGTAAAGTGATGAAATAATGATGTAATCAAGATTAGGTGACATGGCATTAAGACAAAAATTTAGCAAGTGGTGTGATATCCTACATTCATAATTTTAGCAAGCGGTATGATAATACAAGGTTTTAGGACAAAACATCTATATCCTACACTCATAATTTTAGCAAGTGGTATGATAATACATGACATTAAGACAAAATATTCCTATCCCACACAAATAATTTTTACCAAATAATGGAGATTTAAGGGTTAGAAATTTGTCACCTAAAAAGGTAAACCTATTATACTTGATTAAGACAAAAGAAAAAGGAAATGAATCCCTAAATCATAGGGACCTTGTCCCTTATCTTAGAAACATATTATCATAATTTTCATAATACAAATATTCTTTTGCTATGCATATTTTGACTAAGGAAGAGGAAGATGTAACATCCCTAATTTCGATTCATGTATTAATGAAAGTAAAAAAATATTCAAAGTAACATCCATAATTTCATTTCATTTATTGATAAAGGTACATAAATATTTAATTAAAAAAATAAAATTTATTAAACATTTTTTAGATATCTAAAGAAATATAATCCTTAGAAATTCTTCACTTCACGTGGATGCATAGAAATGTTCTAATATTAATAGAATAGGTAAAGAAAGAAAATCTAAAAGAAAATATTAGAAATAAACATGCTAAAGAAAGTTGAAATTCTTAGGTAAGGAAGATAAATTTTTGTGAAATAAGTAAAAGTCTTAAAATTTCAAGAAGATCGGATTTGGGTAATTTTTCTTAATTTAAGAGTAAAAGTTACTAAGTTTAGTATCTCCACCCATAAATTGGGTTTTCACCTATGGACACTTCATATATAGTTTTTCTACTTCACATAAATTTTTAACAAGCCAATAGGATAGCCCAATGAAGAAATAAAACATAGACTTGGACTAGGATATAAAAATTGGACCGGTAGCCCAAAAATCAGGAAAATGTGACTAAACCCATTATGAAAGTTAGAATTTTAACCAAAGTAAAGAAAATGGATAAGAATGTGCCCAAACCCAAGAGAAAAAATAAAAATAAAAATAAAAGTAAAGTGATGAAATAATGGTGTAATCAAGATTAGGTAATATGTCATTAAGACAAAAATTTAGCAAGTGATGTGATATCCTACATTCATAATTTTAGCAAGTGGTATGATAATACAAGGTTTTAGGACAAAACATCTATATCTTACACTCATAATTTTAGCAAGTGGTATGATAATACATGGCATTAGGACAAAACATTCCTATCCCACACAAATGATTTCTACCAAATAATGGAGATTTAAGGGTTAGAAATTTGCCACCTAAAAAGGCAAACCTATTATACTTGATTAAAACAAAAGAAAATGAAAATGAATCCCTAAATCAAAAGGACCTTGTCTCTTATCTTAGAAACATATTATCATAATTTTTAAAATATAAATCTCTTTTTGCTATGCATATTTTGACTAAGGAAGAGGAAGATGTAACATCCCTAATTTTGTTTCATGTATTAATGAAAGTACAAAAGTATTCAAAGTAACATCCATAATTTCATTGCTTTTATTGATAAAGGTACATAAATATTTAATTAAAGAAATAAAATTTATTAAATTTTTTTTAGATATCTAAGGAAATATAATTCTTAGAAATTCTTCACCTCACGTGTATGCATAGAAATGTTCTAATATTAATGGAATAGGTAAGAAAAGAAAACTTAAGAGGAAATAGTAGAAATAAACATGCTAAAGAAAGTTGAAATTCTTAGGTAAAGAAGATAAATTTTTATGAAGTAAGTAAAAGTCTTAAAATTCCAAGAAGATTGGATTATGGTAATTTTTCTTAATTTAAAAGTAAAAGTTATTAAGTTTAGTATCTCCACCCATAAATTGAGCTTTCAACTATGGACACTTCATATATAGTTTTTTTACTTCACATAAATTTTTAACAAGCCAATAGGATAGCCCAATGAAGAAATAAAACATAGACTTGGATTAGAATATAGAAATTGGACCGGTAGCCCAGAAATCATGAAAATGTGACCAAACCCATTATGAAAGGTAGAATTTTAACCAAAGTAGAAAAAATGGACAAGAATGAGTCCAAACCCAAGAGAAAAAATAAAAATAAAAGTAAAGTGATGAAATAATGGTGTAATCAAGATTATGTGATATGGCATTAAGACAAAAATTTAGCAAGTAGTGTGATATTTTACATTCATAATTTTAGCAAGTGGTATGATAATACAAGGTTTTAGAATAAAACATCTATATCCTACACTCATAATTTTAGCAAGTGGTATGATAATACATGGCATTAGGACAAAACATTCCTATCCGACACAAATAATTTCTACCAAATAATGGAGATTTAAGGGCTAAAAATTTGCCACCTAAAAAGGCAAATCTATCATACTTGATTAAGACAGAAAAAAATGAAAATAAATCTCTAAATCAAAGGGACCTTGTCCCTTATCTTAGAAACATATTATCATAATTTTCAAAATACAAATCTCCTTTTGCTATGCATATCTTGACTAAGAAAGAGGAAAATAAGAATATAAGTTGTTTGTTTTCCAAAAATTCAACCAAGTGTATCCTAATTGTGATAAGGTAGACCTATGATCATGAAAGTTGAATTATTTGATGGTCTATTTAAGCAAAACCCACCCTTACAACATTAGAATTTTCGTTCAACTGAGAGAGAGGAAAAATAGAAGCAAGGTAGAGTGAGGAAAGGAGAGGAAGAAAGGAAGAAAGAGGAAGGAGAAGTCTAGAAGACTAAGTGCTCCAGGTAAGTTTAACAATATTTCTTTTTGAAGAAAAGTTTTGAAATTTGTAATATTTATATTAGATTTTAATCTTAGAACTTTCATGATTGATCATGGATGTTGCTATATCATGTTACATATTATGTATGTTTGAATACTTAAGTTGGGGTAGATAGTTCTGCATAGGGATGGCTATAGGAGGCAAACTTTTATGCTTTTGTTTTTATAATTCTGGAAAGAATTGGTAAGGAATTAAAACAAATAGTTGACATGAAAAATGTAGATGTATATCTCACGAATTTTTAGCCACTAGAATCACTTAATTTGAAGTCTATATGAGGTAGATATGGTCCGATTAGTAAGCAATGGTCAAAAAATGATTAATCAGGGAAGAATATGTTAGAATAACTTCTGTGTTTTAATTTCTAGGAACATTCTATAGGAAATTAAAATAAATGGTTAACATAAGAGTTATAGCTATATGTGTCACGGATTTTTAGCCATTGGAATCACTCAATTTGGAGTCCATAAGAGGTAGATATGGTCCGATTAGTAAGCAGTGGTCAGAAAATGGTTAATCAGAGAATATTATGTTAGGATAGCTTCTGTGTTTTAATTTCTGAGAACATTTTGTAAGGAATTAAATTAAATGGTTAACATAAGAATTATAGCTATATGTGTCACGGAGTTTTAGCCATTGGAATCACTCAATTTGGTGTCCATATGAGGTAGATATGGTCTGATTAGTAAACAATAGTCAGAAAATAGTTAATCAGGGAAGAATATTTTAAGATAGTTTCTGTGTTTCATTTTCTAAGAATATTCTGTTGGGAATTAAAATAAATGGTTAACAGAAGAATTATAGCTATATGTGTCACAGATTTTTAACTACTGGAATAACTTAATTTGGAATTATTATGAGTGAGATATGGACAGATTAGTATATAGAGGTCAGAACCTACCCGAGAAGAAATAACATGTTCTTTGAGGGAGTAATATTACTATGATTTCTTAATATTTTGTTCAACTGTTCAACATAAGAGTTTTAGATAATTGTTTTGTCTTTAAAAGGATATCAAGATCACCTAAATCGGAGTTAAAAGGAGGGAGTTATGCTTTGATTAGTAAGAGAATGTTAGATAGGATGAAAATCTGCATCAAGAAAATAAGGAAATAAAATTAATATTTAAAAAAGAAGAAGAATCTTATAAATGAAAATAATAAATGACTAGTATATGACATAGCCATTTTCATTGTATGAACTTTTTACCATCTTAAGTGTGAAATTTTGACTTGGAAATACAAGTTTCAAAACTTTTCTTTAAAAAAAAATATTGTTAAACTTACTTGTAGCACTTAGTACTTTAGACTTCTCCTTCCTCTTTCTTCCTTTCTTCCTCTCCTCCTCTCCTTTCCTCACTCTACCTTGCTTCTATTTTTTTTTCTCTCTCCCTCACTTGGATGAAATTCTCATGCTATAAGGTTGGGTTTTGCTTATATAAACTATCAAATAATTCACCTTTCATGATTATGGGTCTACCTTATCACAATTAGGTTACACTTGGTTGAAGTTTTAGAAAATAAACAACTTATGTTCATGTCTTCCTCTTCCTTAGTCAAGATATGCATAGGAAAATGAGATTTGTATTTTGAAAATTATGATAATATGTTTTTAAGATATAGGACAACGTCCCTTTGATTTAGGGATTCATTTCCTTTTTCTTTTGTCTTAATCAAGTATGATAGGTTTGCCTTTTTAGGTGGTAAATTTCTAACCCTTGAATCTCCATTATTTGGTTGAAATTATTTGTGTGGGATATGAATGTTTTGTCCTACTACCATGTATTATCATACCACTTGTTAAAATCATGGGTTTACCTTATCACAATTAGGTTACACTTGGTTGAATTTTTGGAAAACAAACAACTTATGTTCTTGTCTTCCTCTTCCTTAGTCAAGATATGCATAGGAAAATGATATTTGTATTTTGAAAATTATGATAATATGTTCTTAAAATATGGGACAAGGTCCTTTTGATTTAGGAATTCATTTCCTTTTTCTTTTGTCTTAATCAAGTATGATAGGTTTCCCTTTTTAGTTGACAAATTTCTAGCCTTTAAATCTCCATTATTTGATTGAAATTATTTGTATGGGATATGAATGTTTTGTCCTAATGCCGTGTATTATCATACCACTTGCTAAATTTATGAGTGTAAGATATAGATTTTTTGTCTTAAAGCTTTGTATTATCATACCACTTGTTAAAATTATGATTGCAGGATATTATACCATTTGCTAAATTTTTGTCTTAATGCCATGTCACCTAATCTTGATTACACCATTATTTCATCACTTTAATTTTATTTTTATTTTTATTTTTTCTCTTGCTTTTGGGATCATTCTTGCCCATTTTTTTTTACTTTGGTTAAAATTCTACCTTTCATAATGAGTTTGGTCACATTTTCATGATTTTTGAGCTATCGGTCCAATTTCTATATCCTAGTCCAAGTCTATGTTTTATTTCTTCATTGAGCTATTCTATTGGCTTGCTAAAAATTTATGTAAAGTATAAAAACTTTATATGAAGTATCCATATGTGAAAGCCCAATTTATGGGTGAAGATAATAAACCTAATAACTTTTGCTCTTAAATTAAGAAAAATTACCCTAATCCGATCTTGAAATTTTAAAACTTTTACTTACTTCACAAAAATTTATCTTCCTTACCTAAGAATTTCACATTTTTTTATCATGTTTATTTCTAATATTTCCTCTTAGGTTTTCTTTCTTTATCTATTCCATTAATATTAAAACATTTTTATACATACACGTAAGGTGAAGAATTTTTAAAGATTATATTTCGTTAGATATCTAAAAATTATTTAATGAATTTTATTTCGTTAATTAAATGTTTATGTACCTTTATCAATAAAAGAAATGAAATTATGGATGTTACTTTGAATACTTTTGTACTTTTATTAATACATGAAACGAAATTAGGGATGTTACATTTCTCTCCCCCTAAAAGAAATTTTCTCCTCAAAATTTTTGAAATTATCTAACAAGAACAATTTTGGATATTTTTTCCTTATGTCTTCTTCTAGCTCCCATGTTGCTTCTTCCGGAGTCAAACATTCCCATAACACCTTAACTAGGGGAATAGTTTTGTTCCGCAATTGCTTCACGTCAGTGTCTAATATAGATGTTGGTACTAGCTGGTATGTCATGTTCTCCTTTATTTGGATTGGTTCATCTCGTATCACATGTAAGGAGTCTGGAAGATACTTCCGGAGCTGTGATACATGGAAAACATTATGGAAGTTGGACAAATTAGGTGGGAGAGCAACTTGATATGCTAATTTCCCTACTTTCTTCAGAATTTGGTAGGGTTTCAAAAATCGCAGACTTAACTTTCTTGTTGTGAGAGACCTACCAACTCCAGTAGTCGTGGAAAGTTTCAGAAATACATGATCTCCTTCCTCAAACTCTAGAGGTCTATGTCTCTTATTGTAGTAACTCTTTTGCTGACTCTGAGCTGTAAGTATTTTGTCTCGTATCATCCTGATTTGTTCAGTGGTTTGTTGAACTAGATCAGGACCCAACAAGTTCTTTTCTCCTACCTCAAACCAACATAGTGGAGATCGGCACTTTCTACCGTATAAAACTTCATAGGGGGCCATAATACTAGAGTGATAGCTATTATTATAATCAAGCTCTAATAAAGGTAGGTACTTATCCTATCCTCTACCTTGCTCTATCACACAGGCCCTCAACATATCTTCTAGGGTTTGAATGGTTCGTTCTGTCTGCCCGTCAGTCTGAGGATGGTAGGCAGTACTGAACCGTAACTGAGTACCAAAAGCTTCCTGCAATGCCTTCCAAAACTTCCATGTGAACCTCAGATCTCTATCAGAAACGATATTTAAGGGAATTCCATGCAGTCTAACTATTTCCTAGACGTACAATTGGGCTAATTTATCCAGTGAATAGTTAATTTTTATGGGCAAAAAGTGAGCAGATTTGGTTAATTTGTCAACTCTTACCCAGATAGAGTCATGTCCCACTGAAATCTTAAGTAATCCCACAACAAAGTCCATTGAGATACTGTCCCATTTCCATTTAGGGATCTCAAGAGATTGTAGAAATCTCGTTGGCTTTTGATGCTCCACCTTCACCTTTTGACAAATGAGACATTTCGCCACAAACTCAGCAATGTCTTTTTTATCCCTGGCCACCAATATATCCTCTTTAAATCTTGGTACATTTTAGTGCATCCAGGATGGACTATATATTTACTCTAATGCGCTTCCTGCAGGATCTTAGTCCTCAACTCTCGTTCTTGAGTGACACAAATCCTTCCTTGATACATGATTGCTCCATCTTCTAAGACAGAAAAATTACCTTGGTCTTTATGATCCTGTAACTATTGGTCGTGAGCTTGAGCCTCTTTAATCTGAACTCTAAGGTCACACCCTATACTTAAACCATTAATGACTAGCTTCAAATTTTGAAACTCCTCTAGCATCTGCATCTCATACACCATCATCTAACCCATGTACAGAGATTTTCGACTCAAGGCATCTGCTACAACATTTGCCTTTCCGGGATGATACTTTATCTCAAACTTGTAGTCATTGAGAAATTCTACCCATCTTTGTTGCCTCATATTTAACTCCTTCTGATCAAAGAGGTATTTAAGACTCTTATGATCACAATATACTTCAAAGGTTGTCCCGTACAAATAATGTCGCCAAATCTTTAAGGCAAACACCACTGCCACCAATTCAAGATCATGGGTTAGATAGTTTTTTTCGTGGGGTCTCAGTTGCCTAGAGGCGTAAGCAACTACTCTCTTATCTTGCATCAGCACACGTCCTATCCCTTTCTTTGAAGTGTCACTATACACTTCAAAATGTCCTGTAGGGTCTGGAATAATTAAAACAGGAGGAGTGGTCAGTCTTGTCTTAAGCTCCTGGAAACTAGCTTCACATTGATCAGTCCATTTGAAATGACTTCCCTTCTTGGTCAATTTAGTCAATGGCAAGGCTATACGAGAGAAGTTTTGTATAAACCTCTTGTAGTATCCTGCCAAACCTAGGAAACTTTTGACTTCCGTAACCATCTTTGGTCTCTCCCATTAAATCACTACTTCCGTCTTGCTAGGATCTACGGCTACCCCTCTATTAGAGATGACATGTCTGAGAAACTTCACCTCTGACAGTCAAAATTCACACTTTTCTAATTTGGCATATAACTTTTTCTCTTTCAGCACTTGGAGCAAAATTCGAAGATGTTGTTCGTGTTCTTTCTTACTCTTAGAATATATCAAGATGTCATCAATGAATACTACAACAAATTGATTTAGGTAGGGTTGAAAAATGCGATTAATGTAATCCATGAAAATTGTAGGTGCATTCGTCAACCCGAAGGGCATTACGAGAAATTCATAGTGCACATACCTAGTCCTAAAGGCAGTTTTTGGTACGTCCTCCTCCTTGATCCTAATCTGATGATATTCTGACCTCAAGTCAAATTTAGAAAAGTTGGAGGCTCCCTTCAATTGATCCAATAAGTCATCTATCCTAGGGAGATGGTACTTATTTTTTATAGTCACCTTATTCAGCTGTCTGTAATCTATGCATAGTCTCAAGCTCCCCAAGGTGATACACTCGGTCTAATGAATTACTTGTCTAATAGTTCCTCCAACTGTTTCTTTAGTTCCTGTAGTTCCTTCGAGACCATTCTATATGGTGCAATAGAGATAGGCCTTGTTCCAAGTAGGAGATCAATAGAGAACTCTATCTCTCTCTTGGGAGGTAAGTTTGGAATATCTGATGGAAATACTTCAGGAAACTCGTTGGCTATTGGGATTTCATCAAGTTTCGATTCGACTTCTAGGTTTGATAAATACAAGAGAATGTATCTAAGTACTCAATTCTTCAACTCACTATTAACTTGATTGGCATTAAGCATCAATAACTGGACCTCCCCTTTCGGAGTAGGAGGTAGAAATTCAACGGTCTTGTTACAATAATTCAGCAAGACTCGATTTCTAAACATTCAGTCTAACCATAGAATGACCTCAATATCTCTTAAAGGTAAACAAACGAGGTCTACAGAAAAAGTTTTCTCCTGTATGGTGACTTGACAATCCTTACATATAGAGGAAGTTAATACCCTTTCCCTTATAAGGGTTACTACGAATAGCTCATAGGGAGTTTCAGAAATAGGAAACTGAAACTTCCTAATACATTCTTCCGATATAAATGAATGACTAGTACTAGTGTCAAATAACACCATAAGAGCAAATCCATAGATATAACATGTACCTTGAATCATTTAAGAAGATTGAGCTAACTCTTGGCCGCTTAGGGTGAAAACCCTTCCTTTCACTTGAGGCCTCTGTTCTGGCTGCTTCCCTACATTCTGTGGGCAGTTTCTCGCAAAATGATCCTTCTGTCCGTAGTTGAAGCAAACATCTTGTCCCATGTAGCATGGCCGATTACCATGCATGCGTCCGCACTTAGCGCACTTGACTAGGGGGAGGTCTTGTTGGAAAGGTCTGGGACCCGCAGTCAATGGCCTCTTACCAGCTCTATTTCCACTTCTTCTCACGCTCTTGCTAGGGTTGGGAAAATTTTTCTTCATTTTCCATAGGTTTCGTCTTCCCTTTTCGTCCTCCACTGCCTTTAAACTTTCTCCAAGAGTCTGCATTTATTGATCAGAGGCACAAACTCCCTAATCTCCATAGCTACAACAACATTTTTTATGTCCGGGATCAGTCCCGCTTCGAACTTAATAGTCTTCCATGCTTCATCAGGGTTAAATCGCAGATAAGAGGAGAAATTAGACAATTCCTCGAACCTCGTGATGTATTGGTCTATAGTCATGCTACCCTGTCGGAGTTGGAGAAATTCGATCTCTTTCTCCGCCCTCACAGTACTTGGAAAGTACTTTTCCACGCCACCAGTATTCTGCTTCATCTTTTAGCATATATGCAGCAAAGATTACTTGCTGCTCCTCACTACAACCCATCACTTCAAAGATTTTCTCTAATTCCCTTATCCATCTTTCAGCTACAATCGGGTCAAAGCCGCCTTGAAAACAATGTGGCCTAGTCCTCAGGAACTCGGATATGCCATTATCATTTCCAGCCATCCGGTTGTTAACACCATTCACACTATTCGAGTTATTAGCATTCTAGAGGTATTGTAAAATTTGATTAGTGGTCATGACTTGGTCTCGAATTGCCGTGGCGAGGTTGTGCAGGGTTTCCTCCGCATTATTTGTTGGATTTCTCCTTGGTGGTGCCATTTCCTACTATGGCAAAAACAAAGTTATGCTGCTATTGAGGTGATCAAGTCCAATAGTTAGTTCAAAAATATTTAACAGTAGTCATAACACCACCTCGGCATATAGGTAGGAAACACTAGTAATTTCTTACCTATATGAATTCACTGATCCCTACACTGCACAACCACAAGCATACAAGAAAGAGAAAGTGGGACATGTTGGACGAAGCGAGAAAAGCTCATACCGGAGAGTAAAAAATACTCACCCTGACAGGGGTAGCTTGATATGAAAATAAATTGATAGTCATCATATGATATTCTGAAAATAGTTAATCATGTCATACATGTCATTATTGTACAATTCTCATGTGCATAGATATAGTGCATTCATGTGACCAAAGATATTTTCTGTAGTTTATACAGCTGAACGTGATGTGATGAGCTATATTGATGATAATTTATTGTTGAACTTACTGGGATTTAATTTTCACTATATTTCCAAATCATGTTCAGAAAATTAGTTATGTAGATTTTTTTTCTATGGCTCTAACTTTTAGTGTACGTTGGATCGAGTACTTTATGTTGGGCAGATCCCAGAAGCAAATAAAATGTTTGTGGTCGAGTTGGCTTAGATCCTGGTGAAGGTGCAACCACCCAGACCTGTATCTCCAGAATTGGTCAACCAGAATAAATAAGATGTAGATTTTTATGTATTTGATATGTTGTACATATGTTTTGATTAATGACATGTATGTAAACTCTGTATTGTATAAATTAAATAAATGTTATTTTGAGTTAAGTTATAACGAGGTAATAACTTCATAATATTTAAAAAAAATTGATACTTAAATGGAGTTGTTACAGAAGACAAGAATATAAGTTGTTTGTTTTTCAAAAAAAATTCAATCAAGTGTACCGTAATTGTGATAAGGTAGACCCATTATCATGAAAGGTGAATTATTTGATGGTCTATTTAAGCAAAACCCACCCTTATAACATTAGATTTTTGTCCAAGTGAAGGAGAAGTAAAATAGAAGCAAGGTAGAGTGAGAAAAGAAGAAGAAGAAAGGAAGGAAGAGGAAGGAGAAGTTTAGAGGACTAAGTGCTCTAGGTAAGTTTAACAATATTTCTTTTTGAAGAAAAGTTTTGAAACTTGTAATATTTATATTAGATTTTGATCTTAGCACTTTAATGATTGGTCATTGATGTTGCTATATCATGTTACATATTATGTATGTTTGAATACTTAGGTTGGTGTAGATAGTTATGCATAGGTATGGCTATGGGTGGCAAACTTTTATGCTTCTGTTTTTAAAATTCTGGAAAGAATTGGTAAGGAATTAAAATAAATGATTAACATGAAAAATGTAGATGTATGTCTCACGAATTTTTAGCCACTAGAATCACTCAATTTGGAGTCCATATGAGGTAGATATGGTCTGATTAGTAAGCAAATGTTAGAAAATGGTTAATCAGGGAAGAATATGTTAGGATAGCTTCTGTGTTTTAATTTTTAGGAATATTCTGTTGGAAATTAAAATAATTGATTACCATAAGAATTATAGCTATATGTGTCATGGATTTTTAGCCACTGGAATCACTCAATTTGGAGTCCATATGAGATAGATTTGGTCCGATTAGTAAGCAATGGTCAGAAAATGGTTAATCAGGAAAGAATATGTTAGGATAGCTTCTGTGTTTTAATTTTTGGGAATATTCTGAAGGGAATTCAAATAAATGGTTAACATAAGAATTATAGCTATATGTGTCACGGATTTTTAGCCACTAAAATCACTTAATTTGGAATTATTATGAGGGAGATATGGACAGGTTAGTAGGTAGAGGTCAGAACCTACCCGAGGAGAAATAACATGTTCTTTGAGGGAGTAATATCACCATGATTTCTTAATATTTCGTTCAACTGTTCAACATAAGAGTTTTAAATAATTGTTTTGTTTTTAAATTGATATCAAAATCACTTAAATCAGAGTTAAATTGAGAGAGTTATTCTCTGATTAGTAAGAGAAGGTCAGATAGGATGAAAACCTGCATCACGAAAATAAAGAAATAAAATTAATATTTAAAAAAAGAAGAAGAATCTTATAAATGAAAATAATAAATGACTAGTATATGCCGTAGCTATTGCCATTGCATGAACTTCTTACTATCTTAAGTGTGAAATTTTGACATGGAAATATTTTATAATGTGATATTTGAAATGGTTATGTTCATGGCATGGTTACCAATGATTTTTTATAATAATTATATTTTAATGAACATTCTTGTTATTGGAAGCATATTTTTGGCTATTATTGTGAAAAGAAAAGAAATGAGCACAGTCACATGGCAATTCCGTGTGGTGCACCAGTAGGGAACGTCCTACCAACGGTTATGATCATGTTAATGAGAAAAGATCCCAGTGAAGGTGCAACCACCCGCACCTGTATCTCCGGAATTGGTCAATCAGAATAAATAAGATGTAGATTTTTATGTGTTTGATATGTTGTACGTATGTTTTGATTAATGACATGTATGTAAACTCTATATTGTATAATAATAATAATAAAAAAAGTTACAGGATCTTCCTAATGTTTTCATGTGAAATATTTTGATGCATAACAACATTTATTTAATGATCATACAGTAAAAGATATGGTTTTGTATATCTAAATATTCTTTTATTTGAGAATATTTGAAATACGGGTCCTATATGAATGTACTTCCGAACTGTAATTTTCTATGTGATAAATTTTGAAATATGAGTATATCTATATGTTGACCTAAGAGGTCATAGGAGGTATCTGCTTATTGAGTTGTTAAATTTACTATACGATATTTCTATATTTTTTTATATATGAAAATATAGAGTTTGGTCCTTCCCCTTCAGATAGTTGACCAGTTAGACAACATGATCTTTAAGTGAGCCTACCTTATTTTTAAGGTTCGTAAATTTTGATTATATTGTACTTATATTTTAAAGTATGATTTAAACACTATAAACAGAATCTTTGCTTCTGCTATACTTTGATATTTATAGACTTAGTTTATATATTGTATATACATAAAAATATTTATCTGTAAAAGAATATATTATATATGTTATGAAAAATATATGTTCGTTAAATATATATTTCATGTGCTCTAAAATTAGAGACCGTGACAATTTTTAAATTTGAGAAGAAACTACCACTTGAGAAAATGATGAATATTCGTATGAACTCATAACGCTAAAAGTTGTATTGGTAATCAACCTTTTGTTAAAGATATTTTTTTGTGTCCATGATTTTAGGCGGACCCTTAATTGTGTTTTAGTATACCTCACTTTAATTTTGATGTCAAAATTCCGGAACTATGTATAGATGATTTGAGGGATGACTTGATAAAAGGTAGTCGATAAGAGTTTTACAACTACACAATTAGTGTACATTCAAAACTTTAGTAGCGAAAATTCGTATTAGTGATGAATGCAAAGAAATCTTTTAATACTTAATATTTTGGATAGACCTCTACGCGTTCTTCAATCAATCTCACCCCTAAACTAATCCTGATCCCAAAATGAATAATTATTGTGGATTTGACAAAAGTAAGTGCAAGAATAAAAGAGAAATTTTATACATATCAATTGCATAGTGCTAAAAAAATAGAGTTATCTATCTTTAAAATCATTTTGTCTATAAAGAAAAAAAATACAGCATCTCATAAGACAATATTATAAGAAATGATACTTTCTTTTCAGTATAATAAGGCCCTTCTCTCATCAGATTGATACTTTTATGAGTCACACTAATATTTTTCTTAATTATTAGTAATTGGATATTATTTGATTCTGTTATGCAATTAACTTTTAGAATTCAAAATTACTCTCTCTCACTCTCTCTATATATATGTTTTTCTATAATTGAACAAATTAGATTTTCATACTTATCCACAGCTTTGATACACAGCCATGTATTGGTTGGAATTTTTGTTGGCAAAGAAATAACAAAAAATATGAATTTTGCCTAGGTGAATAGACTGAGCAAAAAATTTAGATCACTGTCTTTTCTTCAAATGTTTTTCAATTGTGACCACAACTTGCTAATAAACTAAACAAAGAAAAAACCCGAATCTAAAATCACCAAAAATCTACCAATTACCTTGTCACTTTTTCCCTTCAATTTTATAGCTAGAATCTTGTAACACTCTCAATTTACTGTACGTAAAATAAACATTATTTTTTACAATCAAATATTTTTCATAAAGATACATAATTCAATTCTTTATCATGGGAAAAAATACATATAGGATCTCTCATATATACACAATATACAGACCAAGTCTATAAACATCAAAGTACAATAGAAACAGGGATCCTGCCTGCAGCGTTCAGAACACTTTAGAATACAAATACAGTATAGTTCAAAGACTATGAGTCTTGGAAGCAACGTAGACTCACTCAGAGAAAATATCACCAATCTGCCGAATCAGACTCTGATATTCTTATCTGAAAAATATGGAAATATCGTGTAGTGAGTTTGACAACTCAGTGAGCAAATAATCCCTCCTATGACCTCTTAGGTCAGCATATGGATTTACTTATATTTTAAAATGTGTCACATAGAAAATACAGTTCAGAAGTACATTCATATGGGACCCGTATTTCAAATATTCTTAAATCAAAGGATATTCAGATATCCAAAACTATATGCACAATGGTATAATCATTAAACAAATGTTGTTATCCTCAGCTGTATAAACTATAGTAAAATATTAAGATCTAGAGATAAAATTATCATTTTTAAAATGACTTGCCTCACTCGGTGATCTGGTCAATACAATTTGATTTGAAAATAACCTGCCTCACTCGGCGATCTGGTTAATGCAATTTGAAAATGACCTGCCTCAGTGAAAATGATATGCCTCAGTCGGCGATCTAGTCAATGCAATTTGAAAATGACCTGCCTCAGTCGGCGATCTAGTCAATGCAATTTGCTATACGTATAGTGACCTCGACCCTAGTCACAATAAGTGATCAGGGAATGTAAGTACATCACCCTCCTGCCTCCCCAAATTACCACTGTCATTCGGTTGGAGCGGCCCTCCCCCGGTTCACTCAGGCTAATAGGGCGTCCCCTATTCGGTACCGTCACAAGCCATACAACCAGCCGATATACATCAATACATATATATACATGTAAAATATCAAGCAACTCGCTTGAGTTTTACGCTTGCCATTCAATCTCATTTATAATATGACATGCATCATTTTCACAAGTATATAGCTTTACAAATCAATGCATCGTGCACATAATATTCCCTTTATCAAATAACGATAAATACATTTAGAACCACATATTCAATGAGTTTCAAAATCCATTTCTAAAACTATACTCTTCTTGAACTATGTGCCAGTTCGTAAGTATAACAGATATTTGAACACATTTCAGAAACTTCCAATCGTAAATAATTTATAGTCAGAAATAATAATAAAATTATAATTCAAGAAGAGTATAGGGCAAGTCATAGAAAGAAGTATCTACTCACAAGGTAGGGCTCTTGGTTGGACAGCCCTAAAATATACTTTTTCAAGCTGAATTTGACCAATTAAACTTCAAAAACGTGTCCGCAAAGTCCAAAGACTTAGAAAATGACTTAGAAAATTTAGTCACTATTTACCGCCGAAAAATACTATTCACTCGCTAGAAAATACTATTCACCCGCCGAAAAATACTATTTACGACGAACAAAAAGTTGTCAGATAGCTGAAAAATTTCATATCCTAAAGTTTAACTAACTCCTGAATCCATCTATAATGTCAGAATTTCAATTAGAGATCTCTAAGTAAGAGTTTTAGAATTTATCTTTTTTTGAAATTTTCTACTTCAGATCTACGGCGATTAAACGGTTGATTTGAAAAATTGATTGGTCAAAACTGTAGTATTTTTCATCCTGAATCTAGTAACATCTTCAGTTTTGAGATCGGAATCCAATAGGCACTTCAAATCTAAAGAAAAAGTTGAAAGTTACTATTTATTCACTATTCATTTCTCGATTTTTTCTCGACTTTTTGCCTCCGTCCCTTTTCCCGATTACGCTTCTTTTCTTTCTCATTTTATTTATTTATTTTTAATAATAATTATTATTATTTAATATTAATAATAGGATTTTTTTTAAATAAATTCATATAAATTTCGGTTTTCACTCTAAAATATTCCAAAAATTTCTAAAAATTTACATTCTCATAAACATTTAGTTAAACTCTTAAATCATGATTTTTCTTGATAAAAATCATAATAAAAACAAATCTCAAAATAAATATCTTTATACATATTAAAAGAAAGAATATTTCTAAAAATACAACAAAAATTCATTAAAGACCAATATAATTATTTCAAGTAAAACAATAATTATTTTAATTAAAAACAAACTTACTTTTAACAGAACATAATCATTTTTAAACAAATAAAAAGATATTTGTTTATAACAAAACATTATTTTTTAAAAATCAAAATTATTGGATGTTACATTCTTCCCCCTTTAAGAAATTCGGTCCCCGAATTTTAGCATATCCTACCACAAGTAGGAAATAAAATCGAGGCATAATTCGGAGTTACCAACCTTATTACTCAAATAGTTGGGGATATATTTTCTGTGTAACATTTTTACTTTTTAAAATATCTCTTCACTTGAGTGATTTTGCTATATAACTTATCCATAGGGATTTCTTTTATCCATAAGTTCTTCACTTGTCGATCAACAATAAACATCAATTGTACCCATAGTTAAGCCAAATTTTTGTCCAATTGAATTTTTTGAAATTAGGTAAAATAAGAAGAATCTAATATGTACTTCTTGCTAAACTTCATTACCTCTTTCAGTGGTGATTCGTTTAAAATTATGTGGTCACCAACTGATAATTTTTAGTGCTCAACATTCATGGTCCTTATAGACTTTTGATCGGTATTGCATTACTTGTATTTCGTTTCTAATCAATTTGACTTTATACAAAATACTCAAATCTTTCTTATACTTCCAATATAGCGACATAAAATTCTAACATCTTCAATTCCACTTTACCAATCCTAGCACCTTAAAGGGTTTCATAACAAATGTACACATATAAAATTTCTAATCTTGAACTATCCCAAATTTTACATAAAGGACCTCATCTTAGTATGTCATAACCCATTAATACATGTACCTAGATCACTTATGCTCTATTCGAACGTTATTTTAAAATGTTCTCCACACTTCCACTTTAGTAGGCCAAACTAATTCACTTAAACTCTACTTTCCACATTCCATCATCAAAGAATTCTAGCACCATTGATTCTCAATTGATTCTTTTCAAATAAACCTTTCGATCTACTGTCAGTAGTTAAAATCACTAATTACATTGTAAGAAATTTAATGTTTACGTACCACCAAAATTTTTCACTATCAACACTTCCAAATAAAAATTATGATCACTAATTCCCTTGTCTCATTTTGCCTATGCTCACATAAATCCCACATATCTCAAATCCTCTCTTTAAAAAAATATATTTCTTAATGCTTCCTATTTCCAAACAATTTACGTTATAATCACATACATTTAGTTTCACCCACATAAATTCATACACCATCCAATTCACCAATTTTCAACGAAAAGAATTGACCAATAACTTAAATTACATAACCTTAACACATAGTATAAAATTTAAATACAAAATATAAGTCAACCTCATATTATAATTTTTGCTATTTACTTACATTATTTTCGGACATGATTATCAGAATATTCTTCATATTTCCAAATTAAGAGTTCAAAGATAATTTAAATCCTATTTCTCATATTTTCTTCCTCAAGATCTTCAACACCACTAATTCTTTTGATTACATTCGTCAAAACACCATAAGGCCATCATCCGTCCATTCCTTACAAACTTTTTATTATTATAACCTACTAACCTCTTGGACACCAAAATAACTGAGTTTCAAAGAAAATAAATTAACTTTTCTTGTAATGAGGGGAAAGAACTTTGCATTTAATGCCAAACATTAATGTAAGACAATGCAGCAGAAAATGTGGAAGTCATAATAGAGCATGATGCCAAAATAGGAAGTCAAAAATTTGGACGAAGCGTTAAAAATAAAATTAAAAACGGTGGCCGTAATTCTTGAAAATCTGTAAACAAAATCTAACTGGTATTTCTGCAAAAATCGGTGGCCGCCAATTTTGAATATATGTGTAAAATTCTATTTTAAATCTGTTGGTATACGGTGAAAAGATAGCACGTGGAAAAAGAAATATTTCTGAACTTATAAAAGTCTGTGAAAATCAAAGAATACGTAGTTAACTGGTAGGATGCAATTGATTGCTTCTAAATAGATGTCATCAATCAGCTGTAAAATAACCAGTCCTGGAAAAGATGGAGAGTATATAAAAACTACACAAAATCTGAGTATGGTACTGGCCATGAGAAAAATTCATTTAATCTATGGTGGTGGTAACCGTGGATTAATGGGGTGTGTGTCCACAGCTGCCCATATAGGAGGATGCCAAGTTCTAGGTATTATTCCTACAGCTCTAATTGCATCTAACATCGTAGGAAAGACAATTGGAGAAGAATATAGAGTAGTTTCCATGCATGAATGCATGGCTAGAATGATGAGCAATGCTGACGCCTTCATTGCTTTACCAGGTGGTTTTGGTACTTTAGAGGAGATTTTCCAAATAGTCTCTTGGGCACAATTGAATATGCATCATAAACCGATAGGTTTGTTAAATGTTAATCATTTCTTTGATGGTCTGTTGTCTTTTCTTGATCATGTTGTGGAACAAAGGTTCATCCTACACTCAGCACCACGAATTCTCATTTCAGCTTCAAATGCTGAGGAATTGATCGATGCTTTACAAGCATATGTTCATGTACCTGATCCAACTATGGCTCGAATAGAATGGACAACAGACAACCGTAGAAAGCGCAAATTGGACTTAGATCTCCATCTGTAACTAGTAGTACATTGCTATTGTTGTACCGCTTTTACTTTCTTAGGATCTACTTGGATACCATCCTTGTCAAACATACTCCCTCAGAGTTTGTGAAACTATCTTTAAATATTGCTTATGATCCTCTGTACTCTTAGAATATTCTAATAGATTATCAATAATTATAATAACAAATTGATCCAAGGATGGCTTTAATATGTTTTTTTTATCAAGTCCATGAATGCAACTGGCATTTGTCAGACCAAATGACATCACTAAAACTCATAGTGTCCATGCTGAATCCTGAAAGAAATTTTCGAAATATCCTCTTGCTTTATCCTCCATTAATGATACTCATATCTCAATCAATTTTTTTTTAAATGTTGAGCACCCTATAGCTGGTCAAACATATCATCTATATGAGGTAATGAGTATTTATTCCACATTATCACCTTATTCAATTGTCTATAATCTATGCATAGTTATAGTGATCGATCGTTCTTGTTTACAAATAAAATTGGAGCACTCCAAGTAAAAGTACTAGGGTATATAAATCCTTAGTCTAACAAGTGTTACAACTGCTCCTTCAATTCTTTAAGTTCAGTCGGTGCCATTCTTTATAGAGGTATATACACTGGTTAGGTTCCAACAAGTAAATCAATACCAAATTATATTTTACGTTTCGAGGTAATCCTGACAATTCTTCAAGAATTACATCAAAAAAAAGTTTTTGACCACTAGAACTTGATTTACACTGGCATACGTTATATCAATATCTCTCAGCACTGTCAAATATCCTTGGCACCTTTTTATAATCACTTATGGGCTGTTAAAGCAAAGATTAGATTACTGGGTATCTCACTACAATCTCCTTGTATAAAAAAAAATCCCCAACAATATTGAATTTAATCACTTTATAGTGACATTTTATACTGACATGACATAATTCCAACTAATCCATTCTCAATATCACATCACAGTCTACCATATCTAGACAACCGGGTACATCGGATGTCACATTCAGAAACCACCGTATTTGGTATTGTATCAATTCTTTAAATTCTTTAATACACATATCTCTTTCACTTTCAAGCTATAATTGATCCATAGAAACTTCTTAAAATGTCACAATCTATCTTATACTATAAACTTTAACAACTTGAAATAGAAAGGAATTTGAAACTCTATAGAATCCCTCAGCAGCACCTGAAGTATAAATATGTCCGGCTTATATCGATACTAAAGGTCCTACGAAAAAATCTTTTGCTCTGATAGCCACAGGAAAACCTAATGCTCTGATATCAACTTGTAACGTTCCCAATTTACGTTACGTAAAATAAACATTTTTTTTTCACAATCAAATATTTTTCATAAAGATACATAATTCAATTCTTTATCATGGGAAAATATACATATAGGATCTCTCATGTATACACAATATACAGACTAAGTCTATAAACATCAAAGTACAACAGAAATAGGGATTCTGCCTGTAGCGTTCAGAGTACTCTAGAATACAAATACAGTATAATTCAAAAACTATAAGTCTTAGAAGCAACGTAGACTCACCCAGAGAAAATATCATCTATCTGCCGAATCAGACTCTGATATTCTTATCTGAAAAATATGAAAATATTGTGTAGTGAGTTTGACAACTCAGTGAGCAAATAATCCCTCCTATGACCTCTTAGGTCAGCATATGGATGTACTTATATTTTAAAATGTGTTACATAGAAAATACAGTTCAGAAGTACGTTCATATGGGACCCGTATTTCAAATATTCTTAAATCAAAGGATATTCAAATATCCAAAACCATATGCACCATGGTATAATCATTAAACAAATGTTGGTATGCTCAGTTGTATAAGCTATAGTAAAATATTAAGATCTAGAGATAAAATCATCATTTTTAAAATGAACTGTCTCACTCGGGGATTTGGTCAATGCAATTTGATTTGAAAATAACCTGCCTCACTCGGCGATCTGGTTAATGCAATTTGAAAATGACATGCCTCAATGAAAATGACATGCCTCAGTCGGCGATCTGGTCAATGCAATTTGAAAATGACCTGCCTCAGTCGGCGATCTGGTCAATGCAATTTGCTATACGCATAGTGACCTCGCCTCTAGTCACAATAAATGATCAGGGAATGTGAGTACATCACCCTCCTGCCTCCCCACATTACCACTGTCACTCGGTTGGAGCGGCCCTCCCCTAGCTCACTCAGGCTAATAGGGCGTCCCCTATTCGATACCGTCACAAGCCATACAACCAGCCAATATGCATCAATACATATATATACATGTAAAATATCAAACAACTCGCCATGAGCTTTACGCTTGCCATTCAATCTCATTTATAATATGACATGCATCATTTTCACAAGTATATAGCTTTACAAATCAATACATCGTGCACATAATATTCACTTTATCAAATAATGATAAATACATTTAGAACCACATATTCAATGAGTTTCAAAATCCATTTCTAAAACCATACTCTTCTTGAACTATGTGCCAGTTCGTAAGTATAACAGATATTTGAACACATTTCAGAAACTTCTAATCGTAAATAATTTATAATCAGAAACAATAATAAATTTATAATTCAAGAAGAGTATGGGGCAAGTCATAAAAAGAAGTATCTATTCACAGGGTAGGGCTCTTGGTTGGACAGCCCTAAAATATATTTTTCTAAGTTGAATTTGACCAATTAAACCTCAAAAATGTGTCCGCAGGGTCCAAAGACTTAGAAAATGACTCCGGAAGTTTGGTCACTATTCACTGCCGGAAAACATTATTCAATCACCGAAAAACACTATTCATCTACCGGAAAATACTATTCACGACGAACAAAAAGTTGTCAGATAGCTGAAAAATTTTATATTCTAAAGTTTAACTAACTCCTGAATCCATCTACGGTGTTAGAATTTCAATTAGAGGTCTTTAAGTAAAAGTTTTAGAATTTATCTTTTTTTGAGATTTTCTACTTCAGATCTACGGCGATTCAACGGTTGATTTGAAAAATTAATTAGTCAAAACTGTAATATTCTTCGTCCTAAATCCAGTAACATCTTCAGTTTTGAGATCGGAAGCCAATAGGCACTCCAAATCTAAAGAAAAAGTTAAAATTTACTATTCACTCACTATTCATTTCTCGATTTTTTCTCAACTTTCTGCCTCCGTCCCTTTTCCCGATTACGCTTCTTTCCTTTCTCATTTTATTTATTTATTTTTAATAATAATAGGATTTTTTTTTATATAAATTCATATAAATTCCGTTTTTCACCCTAAAATATTTCAAAAATTTCTAAAAATTTATATTCTCATAAACATTTAGTTAAACTCTTAAATAATGATTTTTCTTGAGAAAAGTCATAATAAAACAAATATCAAAATAAATATCTTTATACATATTAAAAGAAAGAATATTTTTAAAAATAAAACAAAAATTCATTAAAGATCAATATAATTATTTCAAGTAAAACAATAATTATTTTAATTAAAAATAGACTTATTTTTAGCAGAATATAATCATTTTTAAATAAATAAATAAATATTTGTTTATAACAAAATATTATTATTTAAAAATTAAAATTATGGGATATTACAAATCTCATCATTTTAGAATTAGAGGGAGATGCAAGAAAAAAACAACTCACTCATATTTGATTTTTCATGCTTCTTCCAATCTTCTAAAAAATTGCATGGCCTCCACAATTTACCTCACCCAAAAGTATTAATTAGAAAATGATTAAATTAATTAAATTAATTATTAATAGATATATAAAATTATTATTATATTGTTTGGAATAGATTATATTTATTTTTTCGAAAGCTTTTGAAACCTATACTCAACACATCTCTAATTTTAATTTATATGAAAGTTTTTTTTTTCATTGACATAATTGTTAATAAAATTTATACTTTGCGCTTCTTTTATAAAGAAAGTCATAAAATTTTAATTTAATGCAGTATAAATTATTAAATTAATATTTATAAAAATAAAATGAAAAAGTTTGTATAATTTTTTTAAAAATGAAAAAGATGCAAGTGCTACAGAAGAAAATTTAATTTTAAATTGAAATTAAAAAAATATTAATATAAAAAAAATTCAAGAAATGAATTATATTCATTTTATTTATTTTTATATAATTGTAACACAGCCATCTGTCTATTTTTCTTATAAATTGAATATATTTAAGAATTTCTGGTGAATTGATATCAAATCTTATGCTTCTGTCTTATACCTCATTATTTGAAAAGACATTTTTTTTTAAAAAGTGTGAGTGTACGATTCATAAATTTTAAGATTGATTTTAGTATCAAATTGTAAGTAGAATTAAGAATATGAATACAATATTAAAAACTTCCAATGAAACGAATGCTTTGATTACCGAACCATGGCATACATGTTTAGAAAACAAGATTACGTGTTACATAGAGAAAAAAGAGGAACTATGTTAATTTTTCTAGTCATAGTATTGTTGGTTCTAAGGGTTAAAAATTTTGTTCTTCAAAAGTTTGATTATTTGTGCGTGATGAAATTTAGTTTATCATGCCATTGCAATCAAATTTAATATTTTTATTGTATATACGGGGAAAATTTATTTTAGTAGTTGAAATTTTGGTAACCATTTTTATGCACATATTGTGTCTCACACATGTTTAATACTCATATACAAAATGACACCACAATTTAAATCATATTTAAAAACTACATATTTTAGCATTTTTTTCGGGTATTTGTACTTGTTAGGTGTGTATTAATATACATTGACGAGTGATTATTTAAATCAATGACTATTATTTTATATTTACTTATATCAAAATCTTCTGAAAATATTTTTATTCTAATTCTGCCATGTGTGTTGCATGGGTTTTTTATCGAGACAAGTGTGACATTATGTAGAAAGTTATATGGCGAAGTATATATTTCAAACTTTTTAATATGAATACTTTGTCATATAAAAATTTAAAATAAAAGATATAAATGTAATTTGTGAAACGTTAATGGAGGAGGTGTTTAACATTATAGCAAACTTGAGGGCTAGTACTGACTTTCGTTGTCTTGATTTTTTCACTGGCATGGAAGGGTATACAGAGGGTAATATTTTTTCTTTGGAAAGGGGTTTTGGGGGGGGGGGGGGGGTGGAGAGGCGTAATTTTTGAAATAAATAAGACATTATAAATATAATTCTGACAAATTTTGAGAGAAATTATAATTTAATCAATAATTTAAGTGAACATAAGTATTTGTGTGTGTGTGTCTATATATATATATACTTACAATAAAATGGGTATTTCTTGCACCTATCATTTTGACAGATAGTGTAGAACAAAAGGAAGCAGTTCTTTAATAGATTGAACTGCAAACTTTCAAAGCAACTTATTCTAGAGTTGGGCTCACGATAATAGTTGGATGGATTCATTGAGCTTAAACATCATATTTTCAATTTAAAAATTGAACCATTCATGTAATTAGTGAAAGGGGGCATTCAAGATTTACTGGTGTATTGGTTGTTGAACATCGGTCGAACCAGTACTAAAGTATATAATGTATTTTTTTAAACTTTTTATATTAAAAAATATGATATATAAAATCAATTAAATAATTGATTTAAGATAGAAACGATAAAATGATTCATATTAAGATATTTGAAATTTTATTATTAATTATATATATGAAAGAAAGTTCATCCTTTTACATGTTACAATATTAAATAGTCAATAATAGTAATTTTAGTATTATTTTTAATCACAAAAATTTTAAATATAGATTTAATTATCATTAATATAAGAAATTATCAAAATGACATTAATGTTTTAAGTTAAAAAAATTTTAAAAACATTAAAATAGTGTCATTTTAATAATAATAAAAAACTAAAACAAAAAACTAAACCGTTCAAACTGCTTTATTTTACTGGTTCCTGATTAATTTTTGCTAAACGTTTTAAAATTTAAACTAAACCAATCTTTCTATCAATTCGCTAGTTTTCCAGTTCGATTTTTACAACATTGGAGTTAAGAATCCCATTTTGGCTTCATCTGCTTTGTATAACGTCAAGTTCATAAAAAGGAATGGGATGGGAACTTGGAAGCATTACAGTGTTTCAAATGAACAAACAAGAAATTGGTCATCATAGTGTTTCCATAAATACAAGATCACAATCACATGGCATCCAAGTGATTCAAATGGAGACCTCAGTTGGTAATTTTTGAATCCACCCTTCTTTCTCAATGAAAGAGATATTCAACAGCTGCTCCAGCTCAGCTCTATTTAAGTGCTTCATCCACGGCATACGCTTCGATTTAAACAAATTAACTAACTCTGCCATATTCAACACCTTCAACAAGGACAAGTTTGAAATATATATAAATATCTTATTCATGCCCAACGTTGTTCCAAGCATCCCTTGGGGCTAACCACACCTGATAGAAATGAATTGGCTATGATGACTCTGGCGTAAGCTTTGTAAGCTCTCTCAAAGTACCTTTCCTTGCCCAGTTATGGTGCTGTTTTTGAACACAAATCCACTTGCTTCATTTGCTGATCCCTTTTTTGTGTATAATAGTCCCAGCTAGGTCTTTAGGCTCCAAATTCTCCATTGTCGAAAAGTTGATTGTGCTTTCCTACATATTCATTAGACTTGATCAAGGTCAAACTTTAAAAAAAATATAGGCCCAAGTCTAGACACAATCCGAATAAAAATATCTAAGCTCGAAGTCTAGTCCAAATCTCGATGGAATATTAATTTTTATTTAATCATTAAAAATTCTTTAAAAAAAAATACTAAATTGTATATATATATATATATATATATATATATATATATATATATATATATAGTTTTAAGAAATCATGTTATTTGGGCTAGTTCGGATTTAGGGCTTATTTCCAAATAAAAGCCCAAAAATGTCCCGAATTTTATTCAGACCTCAAAATTAAAGTCCATACCTATTTTTTTGGATCTTTGCTTGATTAGGTTAAATAGCTAATCAGATCTAATGTTCATAGCAATACAAATTCACTACTACTTTTTATGAGAACCAGAAATAAATTTGATTATAGTTTTACCTCGAGATATATAGATTGGCCATTGCCAAATATGAAATCGATTCCACCTTGAATGTAGCACTTATGGTAGTAATGTCAGCCATCAGAATCATCATACAGGGTGTCTTGAATCCCAAGGAAACCACAACCAAAGAGAGAACATTTATCAACATGAATCCTAGCCGCCACGACTTGAATGATGGCATTTTGTTCTGATCTTACGGGGTCATTGTATGTATTTTAAGAATACATGAAGTGATCATATCCATTATTAGGCTACAAATAAAGATTAAACCTCGTGTTTTGCTTGCCCTTGTTTAATTACCTTGAAAGTGATTCCCTTAGCTACTGCATTATTTGCTCTTGGTACAAAAGTTGCACTAAAAGGTTCCTTTGGTGATACTTGTGGAGTTGCTACCACCTCCTTCCAGATGAAGGCAGGGTTTATCTTTAGGAATATGACTTTTTCTCTATGGTGTGTAAAGTCTTACGGTGATCAGGCTCAAAATATAAAAGCTAAATTTATAGAATAAATTACATTCATCTTCCTTTAATTTTTTTAAAATTTACATTCATACTTCTAGTTTTAACTTGTACAAAAGCATCTCTTCAGTTGACAAAACTATTAATGAAAGCTATACTTTCTATTTTTTTGCTCCTAGAGACTCATAAATATTATAATTCAATACAATATAAATCATGAAAATCTCAAATTAATGTTTATAAAAACTTAAAATGAGAGAGATTCATGTAATTTTTTTAAAAAAATTGAGAGAATGTGAGTGTAGATTATCATAATCAAAAGAAAATAGCAGACAAGAAAAAAAAAGAATTTTACATTAAAAAAGGTTGATGCAAAAAGCTCAATTATTATTGTTAAAAGAAATTGCAAAAAAAAAAAATTTGTTGCAATTATTGCAAAAGGTTGTATTGCAACAAATAAGCCTACGGAGCTTCTAAAACTTCATCAATCCAGAGATTTGTACTAATAACTTTTGAAGTACATAAACTCATTTGGGTGCCAATGATTAAATTTTTTAGGATCATTCACACATACACACACACACTACAAGAAATTTAATTTTCTATGGCGACTTATCAAATTCGTTACTAAAAACATATTTAAGTGGCGATTTTGTTGGGTCGCCACTAAAAATTCAATTTTTTGTGGTGATTTTGAAATGTTGCCACCAAAAATCATACTTTCAGTGGCGACTTATCAAATTCGTCATTGAAAACATATTTAAGTGACGATTTTATAGGGTTACCAATAAAAATTCAACTTACTTCGGTGATTTTGAAACGTTGCCACAAAAAATCATATATTCAGTGGTGACTAAATAAAGTTGTCACTGAAAGGGGATTTGCAGTGACGACTTAATGGTGTTGCTATTAAAGCACTTCAAGCAATTTTATTTTCCATCAAATATCTACAAAAAAATAGTTTTCAGTGGCGACAATTAGTCGTCACTAAAAGCTTTCTTTTTTAGTGGTGACTATTCTTTTCACTAAAATTTAAGATTAAAAAAAAATTAAAGCATGAAAAATAGATCCTTCATTGCCTACTTCTTAAACACAATCTTTATCTTTAATTTAATATTTAAAATATGCATAAAAATTATTTTTTAATTAATTATGTAAAAAATTAGTTTTTAAAGGATTGTTATGTTAATGTTGTCACAAAAAATTTTGAAAATTTATTTAATCAATATATAGAGAAGTTTGACTAAATTATATTATATCTTTCCTTAAAAATATGTGAAATACATTATTTTGTTACATTGTATATTTTTTTTTCCTTTTTTTAATTTAAACATATTTTAATAACTGTATTAATTCTTAAAAGATTAAATTGATAAAAATAAATTTAAAATAATAAAGTTGAAATATGCAAAAACCCATATTCTAATTCTCTATTTATATATTTTAAGAAAAGATTCCTTTTTTTTTAAGTGATGATTACAAAAATTTAAAATGGTTCATGTATTGCATACAAGATATCAGTTGTAATTGAAAGATGACAATTTTTTCTTGTAAAATTTTTATTAAAAATTCTAATAGATGATGCCACTACCACAACTTTAACAGTGACTATTGTTGGTCATTCTAAAAATTCAACTATAATTTTTAACATTTTTTTAAATAATGACTGTGTAAAGTTGTTCTTCTCAAAGGCATAGTATAGAATGTAAAGTAACTCTCCAAAATTTATATCCTAGAAAGGGGTGGTGGGTATTTGATAATTTCCTCAAACATAATTTTTTTTTATATATATATATATATATATATATATATATATATATATATATATATATATATATATATATATATATATATATATATGTAACAATTAACAACATTGTTCTACATATTACATATAAACTTTGAAGGTGTAAAGATTTGTCATTCCTTCAAACTTACTATGAATGTTAGGTTCACATTTTATTTCCATTTGTTAGCCCTAACTCAGATGTCATCAAATGTTGTGCATGTTAATGATAATTTAATATTAATGAAAAATTAATATTGAAATACTATGTTATTTTTTAAATCAAAACCTTTTAATATTCTCTAAGTCGTGGTGAACAAATTTGTTTTTGTTATAGCAAGACTTATAACTCTCTGTGAAAGGCTAATTAAACTTGTTTATGTAATTCTCATTTTTAAGTGTCCTTCAATTATCAATTATTAGTACTTTATTATTTATTATATAAAAATATAACTAAATTAAAATTTGATGATTGAAGTTTTTTTGTAATATTAAGAGTAAAAATTTATTTAATCTTTCCTTATCACATTAGTTGAGTTATCGTTATATTACATATGTTGAGCAATATATATTTAATTGTTTATTAACATATAAATCAACATTTAGCTAAATTAAGCTAATTGTGTTAGCGCTATAGTATATATGTTGAAATATATATTTATTAACATATAAATCAAATTATTATTTATATATTTAATTATATATATGTATAGCCATGCTTTATTCTAATCCACTTTTACGTAATGTTATTAGAAGCTTTATTATCTTATCCTCATCAACGCTTTTCACTTCCAGCAATAGAATTTGTATTTTTATGTTCTAAAACCAAGTACATTATTCACGTGAGAAGTGTAGGATGAGGCAAATCAAGCAAACTTTATCAATAATTACTACAGTTCAGTTGGACCACTATGTGTAAATGAAGTTAAAATAACACAACACTATATATATATATATATATATATATATATATATATATATATATATATATATATATATATATATATATATATATATATATATATATATATATATATATATATATATATATATATATATATATATATATATATATATATATATTATAATTGAAGTCAAATGAAGTGGCTAGAAATTACATCCAGCAAAATTTTCCCATTTTCCTCGAAGGGTCTTCAGTTAGTATTCTTCCCCATTCCCTCACCTTTTCCAAACCCAACACCATTGTTGCTTCAGACTCAGTTTTCCAAAACCTTTCCTTTTCCTCAGCGTAGCATAGTATATTTTACTCTCCTCATCATAACTTTCCCATTTTATTTTGATGTTGCTCCGTGTTTTACTAGCATTCCATGGTCATGTTTGCTGCGTTTTCTAACTGTAAGCATTATTTTCTTGGTGAGAAAACATAAAATTTCTTTGGGGGAAGTACTAATTAAGCCATTCTAGTATGTCATTGAAGTGCTACTCTTTAAGTAAAGAAAATACAGCAAAGCAACTATTTGTGCAATAACAAGGGATGAATTCAAAGGATTCCATGAAAATTTATGGTATGACATATTTAAGTGGCTCAATGAAGAGAGTGGACATGCTCTTTGGAATTATGCTTGAAAGTTGTTTATGAGAGATTTCAAAGTATTCCATGATTTAATATATCTCATCTTAGGTATCTCTTTGTTGAAATATAGTGCTTCTTAAATTTAAATGTAGGTCATTGCAATTGGTATTCTTTTTTAATGCAATGAATTCAATTCACATTATTATTTATTACTGTTGTTTAGGATTACGACCAACTTTAATGGGTTTGAATATTAGAGATATGGCTTATAAACTAGAGCTCTCACTAGACACTAAACTTCATCCATTGTTCTATGTCTCTTCTTTAAAAGTATTGTGTGAGAACTTGCTACTCTTCCTTCAAGTTTACCAAAAGTCCCATCTCCCCAACCTCTAATTGTTCCTCACTAATGTCTAGTTCATAGCATTCCTCAAGTATTAATCCATTGGCAGCATACTTCTCTAGCTTAGGCTTCATGCAAGACTATTTCATCTATGCAACAACATGTTCCACACTTCACACTTGAAGACAAGTGATTTGGAGGAGGGAAGTAATATTGGCATACCTCTTGAGTACCCTCGTTTTGCACATGGAAAATTCAAAAATTAATTTTTCTGAATTAGTTATCATTTGTTAATTATTGTATTTTCTATAATTTTGATTTTCTATTGTTAAGTTTTAGTATTTATTTTTAATTTATTTACTGATTAATTATTATGTTGTAGTTGATGAGGTTACCCTCAATTTTTCCTGTATTCCTTGTTTTTAGCTAGTGGTTACCCCACCAAACTTGTATTTAGAAATTTCAATTCTTCGATGGAGTTAGCATAAAAGCTTATGACAAATTTATAAGTACTTATCTCGGAATTGTAAGTTGTCCCTAAAGAATCAGCACAAAACACCTCCCCCAAACTTTTCTTTTAATTATAAAAACAAATTAAAAGTCAATTATTCTCTATTCACCACAAACAACAAAATTTCATTAAAAATCTAATCTAATCCAAAAAAAATTTTGGACATAAAAAATGTTACAAAAAAAAAAAAACAGAAGTTCAAAAACTAGTTCTAGATAAAAGCCAAAACAACTATTCCAAAAGTTGAAGCAAAAGAATTATAAAATTTCCAATAGATAGTCTTGAATAGGTCTGTTCTGCTACTTAAAGAAGCTCCCACACTTGAACCGGGTATAATTTATCAACTAGCAAAATATTAAACACGAATAGAGGAAGATGCATAATTAAATGCAAAGGATTTGGAAAAGAAGATGAAGATTGTAAAAAAATAAAACAACATAACCCCAATCTAATGGAATAAAGCCAAATGTAGTCCATATACAAACTAAAATCTTGATGGTCAGGCACAACTTTTATGAGCTTAAAGATTAACAATTTTCAAACATTATATCTAATTACAGTATAGACATTTGTACCAAAAAATTTAAAATATGGACAAAAGTAATTCCATTATTATTCATGCTTTTTTAAATGCAACAATTTTCCCTCTAATAGTATAGATCTAAAAAAAATGATAATTCAACTTGAAATTTGTCTTTTTTCCCTTTTCATTCAGAATATTGACATTTAAATTTGTGATATTGTACCTCACATGATTGCTACAGTTGAGCATAAACTTTGTCTTTCATGGGCCTACATATAGATGGATGACTATGTAAAATCTAAAATAATAGAATTTGAACTCACGCCAACTATGTCTTGTTCTCAAGTAGAGAGATTAAAAATGTCAGCATGCTGTTTGGGAATCAGAAAAAATAAATGATAATTTTCTTGTTGTGCTGTATGTACGTGATGCAGAGTTGATGATGACTTGTTATTTTATTTCTATGCAATATTCCTTTTGTGTAACTGCGCCCCTTTGGTTGCATTCAAATGATAATTTTTTTCTTGGCTAGAGGGTTATACTTGTACACATACATGATAGTGGTGTAACACCTCTAAAATTTAGTAATTTTCATTTATGTATGGATTAATAACGAAATAAAGAAGTAGGGATGTAATTAAAAAATTTTAAAGATGAAAATAATTTTTTTTTAATATTTTTAGGGTTAAAATGTAAATAATAAAATTTTCAAGGACTTCCTTTAACAATTAGTAAATTGCTATTTGGTCCCTCAATTATTATTTAAAAAAAAATATGTCGTAACATTTGTATATGAATAGTATTTTTCTCTCTAGATTTGGTGTACCTTTGAGCCTCTGATCTCAAAATTAAGAGTACCATTGGATTAAGGACGAAGAGTACTACAATTTTGGTCGAACAATTTTTCAAATCGGTTGTAGAATCGCTACAGATCGAAAGTATAAAATCTTAGAAAAAGGTAAATTTTGAAACTCCAATTTAGAAACTTCAAATTGAAAATCTGATGCAGTAGATGGATTCAGAAGATAGATAAACTATAGAATATGAAATTTCTCAGCCATTTGACAACTTTTGGTATTATGAACAGTAATTCTGATTGGTGTGAATAATAATTACAGTAGGTGTGAACAGTAATTCAATCGGCATGAATAGTGATTCTGACCGATGTAAATAATATTTTTGATCGTGAATAGTGACCATCAGTTGACCAAGTTCCCAGAATCATTTTTTAGATTTTTAGATCCTCCAGACATGTTTTTGAAATGTATTTGGTCAAATTTAGATTAAAAAAGTACATTTTGAGGCTATCCAACTTGGAGCCTTACTCTGTGAGTAGATAATTCTTTTTATAAGTTAACCTATGCTCTTCTTGAATTTTAAATGTATAATTGGTTTTGTTTACAAATTATTTAAGCTATCATAAGTTTTAGAAATGTGTTAAAATATCTGCTTTACTTACTAACTAGTGTATAGTTCAAGAAGAGTATGATTTTGTAAATAGATTTTAAAATTCATTGAATATGTGGTTCTAAATGTATTTGTTATCATTTGATAAAGTGAATATTATGTGCATACGGGATTGATATGTAAAGTTATAAAGTTGCCAAATATGATTGAATGGCAAGCATAGAGCTCATGACGAGTTGGTAGATAATTATGCATTGCACTTGATGGATATGAATATATATATATATATATATATTGATGAATATCGACGGGTGTCATGCCCCCAATTTAAGGGCACGTGAAACACATACTATACAGACATATCTTTACTATAACTAGTATAATACAAGCCTTCATTATGGAAATATATACAAATAGGTTCTTTTATGTAAACACAATATACAGATCAAGTTTATAAATATCAGAGTAACAATAGAATTAAAGATCCTTCTTGTGACGTTCAAAGTATACTCTAGAGTATAAGTACAAATAAAATCAAAATTTGCGAACTCTGAAAACAAGGTAGATTTAACCAGAGATTATGTTATCTAGCTGATCAACTATTTGAAGGGGAAGAACTAAACTCTGTATTCTTATCTGAAAAAAAAATGTTGATATCGTGTAGTGAATTTGATAACTCAATGAGCAGATAAAACCTTCTATGACTTCTTAGGTCAACATATGGATGTACCCATATATATAAAAATTTATCACATAGAAAATTACAGTTTAGAGGTACATCCATATAAGACCTGCATTTCAAATATTCTCAGTTCAAATTACATTCAGATATTTGAAATCTTATGCAATATTGTATGATCATTATTCAAATATTGTTATACATCAAAATATTTCTCAAGAAAACATTAGGAGGATCCCATATCAGAACCATAAAATAATTCCAAGCATACATCAATAGAATGTGTTATGTTCAGCTGTATAAGTTATAGAAAAATATCAAGGTTTTGAGATAAAATCATAACTTTTGTTGATGCATAATTAACATACTATATAGGCACTGAAAATTCACTCTTTTTACATAATGTTCAAGCATGTCATAGCTCTCAATACACTCATTTGCTATATGCATAGTGACCGATCAACTACAATCACAATAGAAAATCAGGGAATGTGAGTTTATCACCTTTCTGCCTCATTACATTACCATTGATACCTTCTACTCGGTACCATCTCAAGCAATACAACTTGTCGATATTCATCAATACATATATATAAATACATATCCATCAAATGCAATGCATAATTATCAAGTAACTCGCTATGAGCTTTATGCTTGCCATTCAATCTTATTTGGCAACTTTATAGCTTTATAGATCAATTCCTCATGCACATAATATTCACTTTACCAAATGATGACAAATACACTTAGAACCACATATTCAATGAGTTTCAAAATCTATTTGCAAAACCATACTCTTCTTGAACTATATGTCAGTTAGTAAGTAAAGTAGATATTTTAACACATTTCAGAAATTTATAATAGTATAAATAACTTATAAACATAAGCATTTATACATTTAAAGTTCAAGAAGAGCATAAGATAAGTAATAGAATTATTTACTCATAGGGTAAGGCTCCAGGTTGGATAGCCTCAAGATGCATTTTTTTTAATCCAAATTTGACTAAATAGACTTTAAAAATGAGTCTGGATAGTCCAAAAACCTAAGAAATGACTTTGAGAGCTTGGTTAATGTTGGTCAAATGATGAGGTACTGTTCACGGTCGAAAATATAGTTCATATCAATCGAAATTACTATTCATGCTGGTTGGAATTACTGTTCACACATACCAGAATCACTATTCACGTCAGTCAGAGTTATTGTTCATAATACTAAAAGTAGTCAAATGACTATAACATTTCATATCTTATAGTTTATCTATCTTTTGAATTTATCTACTGTGTCAGATTTTCAATTTGAGGTCTCTAAATATGAGTTTTAGAGTTTATCTTTTTTTAAGATTTTCTACTTTCGATCTGCGGTAATTCTTCTGTCGATTTAAAAAATTGTTCAGCTAATATTGTAGTACTCTTCATCTTGAATTCTGTGGTACTCTTAGTTTTGAGATCGGATGCTCGAAAATACTCCAGATATAGAGAGAGAAACACTATTTATCGCCGTTTTACAAAAAAAATTTCCGTCTCTTTTTTTAACAAATGATGGATGGACCATTTGACAATTTGCTAATTGTTAAATGAAGTCTTTGTAAATTTTATTATTTATATTTTGACCTTTAAACTTTTAGAAAATTACAATTTGACCCCAAAAATATTAATAAATTGTTATTTTTATCTTTAAAACCTTTCAATTACATCCTCACTCTCTTATTTCTTTTAATAATCCATACATAAATGAAAATTACTAAATTTTAGGGTTGTTACATTCTTTCTCTCTTAAGAAATTCGGTCTTCGAATTTCAAACTATCCTATCACAATTAGGGAATGAAGTCAAGACATAAATTACAATTATTAACTTCACTATTCAAACTATTAGGGATATCTCTTTTGTATATCTTTACTTTCTAAGAAATCTCTTCACTTGAGTGATTTTTCCATATAACCTTAACTATAGAGATTTTCTTCAACCATAAGTTCTTCACTTATCGATTAACAATAGACATCAATTTTTTTTCTTCATAATTAAGCCAAATTCTTGTCCATTTGAATTTTTTGGATTTAGATAATATGAGAAGAATTTGATGGGTACTTCCTTAGTATTGATACAAGAAATACCGTATCAACATCAATTAATCCTGATGGCAATGCTAGAAATATACTACTATGTCCACTTTGTTCAAGATTTCAAAAGAGCTTATACACTAGAGTTAAAACTTTTTTCTTCTTTTCAAACCTCATTACCTCTTTCATGGGTGAGTCCTTTAAGAATATTTAGTCACCAACTAATAATTTCTAATGCCCTAATATTTACGATCCTTATAGACTTTTGGACTGTATTGAGTTACTTGTATTTTTTTCCTAATCAATTTCACTTTATCAACGACGTCTTACATTAAGTCTGACCCTACCAAATCATTTAATAGAAAGTTAGTAACATTTTTTACATAAGGTTTTAAGCCATCAAATATCTCTTTGTCTAAATTTTTGACTTTTTATTTTGGCACTGTTCTCTATTATGCTTTTCGTTTGTTATACTACATCATCTCTCAAAAGCTATAAACATAACTTAGTTGCTATTTCAAAAAAAAAAAATTGGTGGCCACAAGTTTTGAATATATATGCCAAAATTTAATTCAAAACTACTGTTATTTGGTGAAAAAATATCACATAGAAAAGAAGCATTTCTGAACTTATAAAAGTTTTTAAAAAATAAAGAGCACGTAGTTAATTGGTAGGATGCAATTGATTGCTTCAAAACAGATGTAATCGATCAACTGTAAAATAAACCAATCCAAATTAAAAAATTTCAAAATAACTAGTCGACTTAATAATACCAATAGTTGACAAGTAAGAACATTGGGGAAAATAAGATAAATAATTTGATTGTTTCTCTTCATCAACTAACTGGTTTGTATTTTTACTCTTTATTTTTACAATAACGCCTATCACTTACAACTTCGCAACAAGAATCAAGACATCAATGTTTCATCAATTACTACAAGGAAAAAAAATTTCTAGTGATACCTTAATCTTATTCTCTTTATGTGTTTAATATGAGCTATAATCACAACTACTATACATATGCATTCGTGTCGTTATTTTTAAAATTCACCTTTAATTTAGCTTATATTTACCAGCCACTCACATAGCTGTTGTAATTATATCTGGCCTATTCGCATAGTTATTATAAGTATGCCCTTCTCTAAGTTCTATAAATATACATATTAGTATCTTTATCTTCATACTCAAAGTTAGGGGAAGTGCAGTTATGGATTGTGAGAGTGGTAATGTGAGGAGGCAGAAGGGTGATGAACTTACATTCTCTTATTACCTATTGTGACTGTAGTCAATCGGTCACTATGCGTATAGCAAATGAGTGAATTGAGTATATTGAGAGTTGTAACATGCTGGAACATTATGTAAAAAGAGTGAATTTTCAGTGCATATGTAGTATGTTAATTATACATCAATAAAATTTATGATTTTATCTCAAAAGCTTGATATTTTTATGTAACTTATACAGTTGAATAAAACACCATCCCTTGCTGTGTACTTGAGATTATTTAATGGTTTTAATATGGGATCCTCCTAATGTTTCATGTTGTTGTTGTTTTAATTAAAACTCGTAAGTGCACGAATCTATTGGAGTATAGATTTAGCGGTATGCAAGGTCGATCCCACAGAGATTGCCAATTGAGAGAAAATTCTAATTTAGATCCGAAATAAATACTTCTAACCTAGTTCCCAATGTCTTGTTTTGTGAGAGGAATATTGAACAAAGTACACAAAGAACTAATATACTGAAATCAAATGAAGATGTATTCAAAGTAAAGAAGCATGCTAAGGTTAAGGGATCCACTCTTGGTATATCGAATAAAGATAAATGTAACTCTTTTATTACTCAATTAGAATCCTTACATGAATAAGTTTCTAATCGGAAGATATGTTAATTTAAACTCACCTTTGTTTATACATGAATTATATTTACCTCATTTTTTATTGTATTACTAACATATACAAAACTCTTGTAAAATGGATTCAAGCGTACATTGTGCCAATCATCATATTGTCTATAATAAATCAAGACTGATTCAAGTATTTATTGTCTCAAATATTGTCTACAATGTATCAAGGTTCACACTTTGCAAGATTCAAAATACAAAGATGCAAAAGATAACTTGTAAATGGATTCAAGCATAAATTTTGCCAATCATTATATTGTCTACAATAAATCAAGATTGATTCAAGCATTTATTGTGCCAAAGATTATCTACAATATATCAAAATTCACATCTTACAAGATTAAATTATGCAAAAAATGAGAAAGGTCAAAAATGAATTAACATGACAAAATAAAATGAAATAAAGTAGGTAGCAAAGCCAACCTTGAACAATAAAAATAAGAAGTAGACGGCAAAGCCAGCCATTAAACAAGAAGAAGAAATAGGCGGCTCAGCCAGCCAGTAAAACATAACATAAGAAAAGGAGGAGGTAAATACAACATCAAATATAAACATTAAAATCAAGAGTTAAATGAATTATTATTCTCCTACCAAGAGTTTCACCCTTTCACCTTAGCATTAGGAGATTAGTTCTCCATAATTAAAGCAAAAAAGTAAAATGAAAGATGAAGAAACATGATAATATTACGAAAGAAAATGAAAAATACAAAATGTCTAAAGAGAGAATAACATTACAAGTATGTAGAATTCCAACAAAGCTTTCCCAAGTTCTTTCCAAATCTCTCCCCAAAAGCTACTTAGGCCCTCTATTTATAGATACAATTAGGTGTGGTAATTGTCAAAATTGTTAGGTAGGAAGTTGTACAAAGTTGACAATTTGGATTCCATCATGTCCACCGAAATTGTTCCTTGAATATCTTCTTGAAATCCGCCTAATTTGCTGACTCCATCAAGATGAAAGTTGTAGAAAATTTCATTAGCTTTCCGTCAAGACAAATCATGGACAAATTGGATACGTAATTTGTGAGTTATGGTCAAAATACTAGAGCAAGGTCGGGTTAGACTGCAGCAGTAGTCAAATTCTGTTCTAACCCACGTTTGTCCCTTTTAATGTCAGAATTTTCTGACCACTTGAATATAAAAGCTGTACCCAATTGTGTCAGCTACACACCTACCAAAGTTCATACATATTGGATATGTATTTTTGGAGATATGGTCCAAGTACTGCAGCAAGGTTGGGCTGAACTACAAACAGCAAACATATTCTCAACATTGGGTGCTTTGCCTTGAATCTTTATGTTTTAGTTCTTTTGGAAATGTGATCATAAATCAAGAATAAACTTTTGCATATATCCATTAGGATGCGTCTCAAGAGTCAATAAGATAATACTCCTTACTCAGTCATCCTTAGTGAATTTGTTTTATATGATTGATTTATAGACATCATTATCAAAGAACCACAATTTAGCTCTGATTCCTCCAATTAAGTCCATTTTCTACTCTTCTCTCCATCTGTAAGAAATACACAAAACTAAAGACAAGTAAGGGAGATTTATGCTTAATTATGGCAAAAAGATAAGATGAAAATATTTAATTTATGAGTATAAAACTCACTCATCACATGTGAAATATTTTAATGCATAATAATATTTGATTAATAATCGTACTGTATTGTATATGATTTTAGATATCTGAATGTGATTTGAATTGAGAATATTTGTAATGCGGGTTCCATATAGATGTATTTTCAAACTGTAATTTTTTATGTGATAAATTTTAAAATATGAGTACATTCATATGCTAACATAAAAGGTCATAGGAGGTATTATCTACTCACTGAGTTGTCAAACTCACTACACGATATTTTCACATTTTTCATATAAGAATACAAAGTTTGGTCATTTCCCTTTAAATATGTGATTAGTTAGACGACATTTTTTTTGGTGAGCCTATTTTGCTTTTAGGGCTCGTAGATTTTGGTTATATTGTACTTGTACTTTAGAGTGTGCTTTGAACGCTATAGAAAAGATCCCTGCTTCTGCTGTTACTTTGATATTTATAGATTTGGTATGTATATTGTGTATATATAAGAATACCTATATGTAACTGTTTTCAATGGTAAAGGAGTGTATTATGCATATTATGAAAAATATATATTTGTAAAATATGTGTTTCACGTGCTCTTAGAATGAGGGCATGACAAGTGGGGACATAGTTATTGAATTAATGCCTCCATTATAGGCAAACCTTATGAAGCTATAAGTTATATGTATGTTAAGCAACAATTCATTGCAGTTTGTAGGACCTTCAACATGGATAGTTGGTATGATTTAACCCTTCTGGAGTTTGATTGATATTATTTTCTTGTTAGAGGAGTAATAAGAGTGTGTGATATTCATCTTTTCTCAATAAAATTAATTAAACCATTTACTTATACTAAAGAAAAATTTAAACATTCCATTGCTGCAAGAATGTTTTCATGATGTGCCTTATAAATGCATTCTCTCAAATTTAACTATATAAATGAGTTCATGTTCCATAATCTTACATCTATGCTACCCTCAACCTTTAAGATAAAGTAGGAGTTTATGTGCTATAATGCATTCCTTGGTTGGTATTTGTATATTCTAGTAGTATATGTTGTAAAATAACCAATATATTATTAAATCATGCAAATATCCTAAATTAATTTTAATAGTCTGTGCAATGGAAAGGTTTAATTTTAATATTATGGTATTTGGATATTATAGTTATAAATATGTTGTCTATGCAATGGAAATGTTTAATATTACTTTTTTGTCCATTTGTAAACCGTGATGACTCAAATTTTTTATACAAAGGTCCAATGGGGACATATATAAATGACTGCCCTATATGTTGAATGGGCTTCAAAATGCTGACCTTTTGGCCCACCCTCACATAATGTAATTTTCTTCAAATTTGCAATTAAGTTGCCTAAATTATTGTTCCATGTTAACATTGAAGAGGAGACATTGATGCAACTACAGACAAAATTAGTGGGCTTTCTCAAGTATTATCTTTTTCTCCTTTTGAAGTTTCATTTCAGTTTATGGCCTTCTAGTTTGCCTTCAAATTTTTTCAAAGTAAAGTCAAATTGAATAACAAAAAGAAACTAAGATAATTAAGGGGGTAAGTAAAGTTCGCCTATATAAAAGTAGTAGTTGAGTATGTTGCCCCTATTGTTATTGATATTGACGTGTGTTGGGACTGCCTACTTTGTGAAGTTTGTTATTTGATTGGTGCACAACAATTTTTTGCAAAATTTCTTATTTGTCTACTTGCTTTATCTAGAGTTTGTGTTTTGTTTATTGCATTGAATTTTTTGATTGGAACTTGGAAGAAATAAGTTTAATAATTTATTTGCAATGGAAAGTGTTATTTAATTCAAATTTTGTCTTCTCTTCACAAACTTAGGCACTGATAGGTGTAGAAAAAGAGAGCAAACGATGAGTCTAAACAAGAAGGAAAGGGAGCCTAAGCCTTTTGGCTGCTCATGTGAATCCATTTGGTGGGTTACATTTTACTATTAAATAGTGTTTCATTACTATCCATCTTGTGATGCAGGTTCCTACAAAAAATTCATAACACATTTTTTTTCTCACTTATCTTTTCCCAGGAGATGTTGAGAACAACACCAACAAACAAGATGACTAAGTTTGAAGACAATAGCAACCGATTTGTACATAATACTACAAAGTTGTTGCTTTAATAGAAAGGCATTCTGCTATTACAATAATTTTCGTCTGGATTAAAATTTTGTCACTTAAGATTACTTAGTGTTGCTTCATTGGTGAAGAGAAAGAATATGATATAGACCCTCATTTTTTGTAAATGCATTTTATATATGAAATTTGTATTAGATTTTGTCTTTTGTTTTATTTTCACAGAACTCGCATGCGTTGCGTGCCTATTAGCAGTTTGCATTTAAATGATGCTCGATCTTGTTTGTATTTATGTTAATGAAATTTTTTTTATTAGTCTCTATGTTTCTTTTTATTTCATTACATATGTTAGGTTTTTATTATAGAAAATAATGCAAACATAAATTAAAAAAAATATATAAATAATTATATATTGTTAAGTTTTTATTACAAAAAACAGTGCAAATTTAAATAATAAACAAATTAGAAAAAGGTTTTAGTGGCTATAGGTTTTAGTCGCCACAATTAAACATAGCATATAGAGAATTGAAAGTTAACTATTCAATGGCGGCTTCTTCAAATTGCCACTAAAAAGTATCTTTAGTGGCAACATAACTCACCACTAAAAATTAATAAGCAGTTGAATCACCTTTAGTGGTGTTTAGAGTCGCCACAAAAAATTGACTATTCTGCAGCTACTTCTTCAAATCACCACTCAAAAAGGTCTTTAGTGGGGACATAATTCGCCACTGAAAATTAATATGTATTTGAATCACCTTTAGTGGTGCTTGGAGTTGCTACAAAATATTGACTATTTATTGGCAACATAACTTGCCACTAAAAACCTAATATTTAGTGGCAACATTAGTTGTCACCAAATAATTCATATTTAGCAGCAACCTTAAAGTGTCGCCACCATTAACAATATTTAGTGGCAACCCTTCTTGTTTTAGTGTCAACTATTTTTTTTCAGTGGCGATCAAATCCACCACTAAAAATTTATAATCTATGACGACCTAGAAAGTCCCTACTGAAAATGATGCTTTTAGTGGCAACTTTATGCAGTCATCACTAATACCTTTTACTGTCGCCCGTATAGGTGACAACCTTTTGGCAGCAAAAAGTCACCACATAGTAGTTTTAGTGGCTATTTTTTAACTGTCAATGGCGTGTTTGAAAACTGAATTTCTTATAGTGACACTTAGGATTTGAATGGTGAAATACAATTACATTTGAAGTAAAAGTATACATTGATATAGTATTTAAAGATCTCTTAAGTCTATGATTATTGAAATCTCTAAGGCATAAATCTTAAGTCATAATAACTTGATATCTCTTAACCATTGTTTTGCTTGAGGGCAAGCAAAAACTTGAGTTTGGGGATATTTGATAAGTGAATTTTTAATGTAGTAATAAGATATTTTTGAATAAGTTTTTACACTAAATTATCTAGGAAACTATTTTAATTTTGTGTTGAATTTATGTAGATAAGAAAAGAGATGAGAAAACAAAAAATGTGGAGGAAAAGTGAGAAAAATCCGAAAAGATGGACTAGCGTCACGACACCAACCCAAGCAGAAGTCATAGCGTCGCGACCCCAACAAAAGCAGAGTCACGATACTAGCTCAGTGAAGGAGAAGCATGAAGCCCAGTGTCACGATGCCAAGCCAAAAAAGAAGTCAGATTTGAATTGAATTATCCAGATCCAATTGGGGAAAAAAGTTTTTAAAAAAGAGACCCTAAACCATGAAATGGGACATTCTGGGAGAGACAGAAGATAGTGAAGAAAATTTTTGACTTGGAAGAGGAAGATCAGGGTTCTAACTCCATCTTTAATTCTGTTTTTTATTTCTTTTTCTATTACTCTTAGATTTTTTTTCTTTTTATTTTGAGATGATTTTATATTCTAGTATAAACCCTTGTATTTTACAGTCAGTTTAATGCATGAGTTATTTTCTTAATTGAGTTTCTACAGTGTGTATAATATTTCTAATTAACATGTCACGCCCCTACTTTAGGAACACGAATAATACTATTGTCCGATAACTTTATCTTTATTCATTTGCAATCAACTTCATATTATGACATAACAAAATAATATCATACGTTTGCAAGTTTTCAATGGATCTAATTATACATGCCAATGCCACAAATAAAAATATTACAACGGAAGAAAATATCCTGCCTGTGACGTTCATAGCAACTCTAGAGTACATTTATATTACAATTTAAACACTAAGAGCCCAGAAATAATTTAGGCTCACCACAGAAGTATAACAACTAGTCGATTAAGAAGCCACAGGACTAAACTTTGGGTTTTTATCTAAAAAATATGTCAACTACGTGTAATGAGTTTTACAACTCAGTGAGCAGATAATACCTCATATGACCTCTTAGGTCAACATATGGATGTACTCTTTATTTTAAAATTTTTTACATTGAAAATCACAAATAAGTGGTACATTCATATGGGACCCACATTTCAAATATTCTCGGTTCATATCAAATTCAGATATTCAAAATCATATGCAATACGGTATGATCATTATTCAAATACTGTAATGCATCAAAACCTTTGACATGAAAACCTTTAGAGGATCCCATATCAGAACCATCATATCAGAGTTTAACCCCTTCCGTACTTTGGTGGTATAAGATTTGCCTAAACTCAGCATCCCGCTGAGATTTGCCCTACTACCATTCAAGAAGACACGCAAAGGGACTCTATATGGGTATTTTTCAAGCACACAACAAGGGAAGGCAAATCACATCTCATATAACTGGCATCTCACCCATATAGGAGGCATTTCGCTCTTCATCACATATCATTTCTTGTGTGTTGGCCCTCACACGAGGCTAGCACCACCCCCTGCTAGCTGAGGCAATCAAGGTGCGTACCAGAGCTAACATCACTTGATGTTAGCAGACAGTGTTTCCAATAGGATTCCTCCACAGAAAATATCATATACACATATGCCATATAATCCAGTATAAAATTCTCAATATAATACAGACTTTCAGTTTCAATATATTCCTCTGTCAAAACTTCTCAATCAGGGGAATCACGTATACATACCTATATCAAAGGCAAACATATCACTGTATAAATCAATATCATGTGCATAACATATTTCATTTTCCATATAATAAAAAATACATGTAAAAATCACATGTTCAATGTATTTCAAAATTCATACTCTTCTTGAACTAGACATAATATTGCAACCGTTTCAGATATTTTAAACCATTTCAGGAACATATCAACGTATAAATATATTGTAAACATACTTATTTATCAATTTAAAATTTAAGAATAGTAAAGACAAGTCATAGGAAGAATCATCTACTCACAGGATAAGGACTCCAGATTGGATAGCCCTAAAATATATTTTTCCAATCTCAATTTGATCAAATAGATCTCAAAAACGTATCTAGAGGGTCTAAAACTTAAGAATACAACTTCGGAAACTTAGTCACTATTTACCGCCGAAAAACACTATTCACGACGAACAAAAAGCTGTCAGATGGTCGAAAATATTCATATCCTAAGATTTTTTAACTTCTGAATCTATCTACGGTGTCAAAATTTTAATTAGAGGTCTATAAGTAAGAGTTTCAGAGTTTATCTTTTTCTGAGATTTTCTACTTCAAATCTATGGCGATTCAACGGCTGATTTGAAAAATTGATTGGTCAAAATCGTAGTATTCTTCGTCCTGAATCCAGTAGCACCTTCAGTTTTGAGGTCGGAAGCCAATAGTTACTCTAGATCTAGAGAAAAAGTTGAATGTTACTATTCAATCACTATTCCTCAATTTTGATTTTCAGAAATCTCTATCTCTCCGTTGTCTCCCTTCTACGATTCTCTTTCCTTTTTTTTAATAATTATTATTATTATTTAGTAATTAAATAATAGGATTTTATTTTATATATATTCATATAAATTCCGTTTTTCATCCTAAAATATTCCAAAAATTTCCAAAAATTTATATTCTCATAAACCTTTAGTTAACTCTTAAATCATGATTTTTCTTGATAAAAATTGTAATAAAAAAATCTCAACATAAATATCTTTATACATATTAAACGAAAGAATATTTCTGAAAATAAAACAAAAATTTATTAGAGGCCAATATAATTAGTTTAAACAAAACAATAATTATTTTACATAAAAGTCTACTTACTTTTAGCAAGACATAATCATTTTTAAACAAATAAAAATATATATTTTTATAACAAAATAGTATCAATTAAAAATAAAAATTACACCCCAAAACGTAAATTCTTATATTTTCTTTGTACTTCTTTAACCCATGTAGGAAATATACATATTTTCTACAATTCTTATCCCTATTTTTGAAATTCTCTCTTTTATTCTAAATTTTCTTTAATGAGAATTTTCGTTAAATTTTACGGTTATTACATAACTGGCCACTAATTAGATGATTTGTTAATCATAATGAGATCGAGAAGAGATTTATGTGTCTAGAGTAGTATGTAGGAACCATAGATTGCATGTAAGATAGAAATTTACTTACATAGTCTGTGCAGTTTTAATTGAGAACCATAGAACTTAATGAATTTTCGTTTGTTATAATTCACTTGGAGACATAGTGAGTTAACATTCGAAAGATGTTTATGTTAGACCGCGACAAAAGTTAGTTGATTGTTTAAAGTATTTCAACTGTCAATTAAATTATAATTTTTAGGTTAAAAATATTAAGATTGCAAGAGAAATTAATTAAGGTGAATTCAGAAACCCTAGAGCTTTGATTCATTGAATTTCTCCTCATAATATTTACTTTCTGCTATATTTTTTATTTTTATTTTTATTTTCATCTTTCTTATAAAAGCAAGATTTTGAATATTCAGTCAGAGTTGGGATTAAGATAAAGATAATCAATAATAATCACAATCCTTGTGGGAATGATACTTATACTCTTAAAATTTATTATTTGACAATGACAATGTGATCTTACCCTTAATGAATATCTAATTCATGCATATCAATAAAAAAAGGATTAGCAATGTAAAGATGAAGGAAAAGAATTCTCACATATGCATCTCTTAGTTTCTTCTCTACTTTCTGTTGGAACCTTTGTAGATTATATTTTTTAGGAGATTGTAAGATTTATATATAAAGTGATGTTCAAATGTTATGAGGCCAATAAGCATAAACTATTAATTGTGCATTCAATGAGTTTCTTTTGTTAATTACATTGTAGCATTATTTTTATGTCTTAGTTTTTTTATTTTTAAAGTTTTGTTCCTTTTTGTCAATCTATTGAATTTGTTAAGTTGCTTTTTATATTTGAGTTAATGAATCATATATTATTAGTTAAATAATGTATATATTTTTCGGTAAGAAGTTAATTACTATGTTTCAAATGTGGAGACATGGTAATCAAGAGGTCAATTTTAAAAAATTTAGAATAATTATAAAAGAAGTCATCATCTCAAAGTAAAAAGAAAAAAAGAAAAAAAAACATAATGCAAATAGTATAGTTCAAAAATTAATTACTAAATATCAGAAATTAAGTCCTTCAAAAATAAAATAAATTGATTTAATAAAATAAAATATATATTTTGTTACTCATTTTCAAAGTTGTGTGGAAAATAATTTCAAGTGAAAACTAGTTTACTCAAATAAAGAAATAAAAAACAATGTTGAGGAATTTTTTTTTAAAACACAGCCATAAAATATATTATATTCATTTGAATGTTTTTGTTATTTTTAAGTAAAAATTTAAATGATAAAAGAAATAGTTACTTTAAGCATTAAATGCCCAAAATTAAATATAGAGATTACATCCACAACCCATAACTTAAATTTAAGCATTAAATCTTTGCAGGTAAGTACAAATATGGATAGAAATTTAAAATTTAAGTGATGATATAAACTTTTTTAAGGAAATACATTGATTATAGAAAGTTTATAAGGTAAAATACATTATCAAAATAAAGATATATATTATTCAAGACACCAATTGGAGTAAAAGCTCAATTTAGCTAGTATTTTATTACTTTAACCTACTCGTAATATGGACTTTACTTTTATTTTGAATGCACGTAAAATTATGTAATACATTTTCCTTTTTTATGAATGATGTTTAATAAGATTTTGATGAAATAGGAAACTTTTATATTGGCCTTGATCATGAATAGTAACATTTCAATATTAATCATTAATATAAATTACTATACATCATTTGTATTGCCAATTATTTAAAACCATTCCATCTCAATTATTATTGGACTAAAATTTTATGACCATAAAATACTAAAGCGGTAATTTGTAAATTCATTGAAGGCTTCAATAATTGAACATAAAAAGGCTTGGCCCTCGTAATGGATAATTGGAGTGACAGTGATTAACTTCTTTTTCTGCAGAAGCCGTGGGTATTTTATCATCTGTATTAAATAAAAACTATAAAGTGATAGCTTGATAAATGTTTAAGCAAACATTTTCAGAAATGGACTCATGTTTTCCCCAGTTTTCCTTTGGAGTAACACTCTGTTTAATGCATTTACTTCTTGTTCTGACTTAAAGAACGCATAGTGACATAGATTATATATTTTATCTGCGGCGATTTTGATGTTTTATGCTTTATAATACATTTTACAGGATCTGGGAGGGTAAGCAATACCAACTTATTGTAATTTTCTCTAGGATATTCTCAGACATATTTTTTAATCTAAGAGGTTAGGCTTCATCTTGCCATTAAGAAAAAGAAAACCATTGTACAAGCTTACTGCAGAAATGATCATGTTCAAAAACCACAATGAAGAACAGTAAAAGGGAAAACACAGAAGGAGGAGCATTGTTTCCTCATTATCTACTCCCAGCAACCCAAAATCAAAAATTTCTCAAGGGCAGAGTTGAGGTTTCCCAGGGTTCTTTTACACTTTCCCAAAGTGGATTTGCCATAACTCATCTGCAGTACAAAACCCAGAACCCCAATATCACAAAGTGCGATTTCAACTTGGCATGTGTATCATGTAAGAAGTATAGAAAGTATACCAATTAATTGGAAGGTAGCACTCAATTATTCATGCAGATTAAGTAAACTATACCAGAAATTTGAATAGCAATAAATTGACAATGATTAACAAGCAATTTTATATTCCATTTATTTGGTCCCTAGGCATAGCTGCTCGATTGCAGATAATCCAATGATTAGGCCATTATATAAAGAATATTCTCAAGCAAAAAAATGATTAGGAGGAGAATATTGTAAAAAGCAAGTACCTTGCTGAATTTTAAGACACAGGACAGGAAAGTAGTGAGTAAATTGTATCTTGGCTTCACTTGATTCTGAAATTGGAGGAATTAAAATTAATAGGAAAACCGATTTTGATATCTATCATGAGACAAGTTGAAAGGATATTAGAGAAAGACATAGTTTATTCATTTAAATTCCATCTCAGAGTAAATTACATCAATTGTTGATATAAGCAACATGAATTTTAGGCATCCTTTATAAGAAATTCAATTCAATATAAATATGTGAATACAAAAACTACTCTCACATCTCAATCTTAGAGCCAAAAGATACAAAAAAGTCATAGAATACAACAACAACAACAACTAAGCATTTTCCCACTAGGTGGGGTCGGCTACATGGATCAAACGGCGCCACAGTGGCCTATCATAGATGAGATCAATAGATAAGTTATTAACTATTAAATCATTTTTAATAGTTTCACTTATTGTTCTCTTTAACCTCCCTCTACCTCTAATTATTAGACTATTCTTCATCCGATCAACTCTTCTCACTAGGGCTTCTGCAGGTCTTCTCCACACATGGCCAAACCACCTTAAGTGAGTTTCAATCATCTTCTTCACAATAGGTGCTATCCCAACTTTCTCTCTAATGTACTCATTTCTAATCATATCTCTTCTGTTGTGTCCACACATCCAACGCAACATTCTCATCTCTGCAACGTTGAGTTTATCTTCATGTTATCTTTTAACCGCCCAACATTCCATACCATACAATATAGCAGGTCTTATAGCCGTACAGTAGAATTTTCCTTTAACTTTGAGCGGCACTTTTTTATCACAAATGACACTCGAAGCTTTCCTCCATTTCATCCATCCAGCTTGAATCCTGTGGTTTACGTCCTCCTTTACTTCACCGTTATTTTGTATAATGGATCCAAGATATTTAAAACTTATAACTTGTTTTAATATATAGTCTCCAAGTTTCACGTCTACATTCGTATTTGTTCGTCTCTTACTAAAAATACATTCCATATATTCTTTTTTATTTCTACTTATCCGGAAACCATGTGTTTCTAAAACTTGTCTCCATGACTCTAACTTCATATTTATTTCCTCTTTCGATTCACTAACTAAGACTATATCTTCTACAAAAATCATACATTGAGGCCCCAACTCTTGTATATGTTCAGTAACTGCGTCCAAAATCAAGTTAAAAAGATACGGACTCAGAGAAGACCCTTGATGTAGTCCAATAGTTGTGAGAAAATCCTTTGTATCCCCATTTTGTGTTCTTACGCAAGTCGTTATCCCGTCGTACATGTCTTTGATTGCTCGAATGTATGCGATACGTACTCCTTTCTTTTCTAAAGCCTTCCATAGGATCTCTCTTAACACTCTGTCATATGCCTTTTCCAGATCAATAAAAATCATGTGCAAATCTTTCCGTCTGTTTTGATACCTTTCCATCAATCTCCGTAGTAAATAAATTGCTTCCATAGTTGACATTCCTGGCATAAATCCAAATTAATTCTCTGTAACTTGAGTCTCTTGTCTTAATCTTTGCTCAATGATCTTCTCCCATAATTTCATAGTGTGGCTCATGAGTTTAATCCCCCGATAGTTGGAACAATTCTGTATGTCTCCTTTATTTTTATATATAGGAATTAAAGTACTTCTCCTTCATTCATTCGGCATTTTTTTTAGATTTCATTATCACATTAAACAACTTAGTGAGCCAACTTATACCCTTCCTTCCTAAACTTTTTCACACCTCAATAGGTATATTATCAAGTCCTACTGCTTTGCCATTATCCATTCTCTTCAGAACTTTAAAAAAAGTCATAGGATAGGCAAGAAAAAAATCTGCTGCAAAGTCTAAGTCCTAAAGCGACAAAGCAACAAAGAGTCCTGCAAGAAAGTGAGTCACTTTAGCGGGTGGTATAATATATCACGTGACAGTTAAAATATGCTTTTAGGACAATAAAAATAGAGGGGGAAGGGGCAAATTTTTTTTCTGAACTGTTTATATTAATTTTAAGACAAGGATACATAAATGAATTTGAAATTTTAAGTTTAAATAGTTCTTAAGTCAGTTTTATTGTCTTGCTTGGACAAGCAAAAGCTAAATAGCTTCAAAGACTTTGTTTGAATACAAACAGAAATTTGTTGTGCTCCTTTCAGTTTTTTTTCTTCTAAAAGTTGTAATTTTTTGTGCAAATGATTATTTGTGTTGCACATGTACCTATAAGTACTTAGTACAGTTATAATTATTAAATATGGTAATTTTTTTAAAAAGAATATAAGATAGGGATACCACGGTAGGTATTGTATAAATAATAAATATTTTATAACAACTCTTACAATTATAAAAATAAATAAAGTTTTTTAACATATAATCAACCAAAACAATAATTAAATCAAAGTAAAATTTGAAATAGGTAAGTGTAAGTAACTACGGCACCAGAGTCCCAACCACCCCTCCACTTGAGCACCTGCTGATTGTGGTTGGTATGCTCATGTTTTGAGAATGCTATCTAAAAAGTGCCTGACTGCTTCAAAACAGGTGATGAGTCTATGTCGTAAAACAATGGAATGATAAAATGACCCAAACCTTTGGAGCACTCAAGCGTTATAAAAGTAAATAATTTTTTTTTTAAATATAATCAACCAAAACAATAATTTGTGTTTCTTGATATAAATAAACATCATATTTATTTGGAGATTGGAAAGATGCAGCAGAGGAAGAAGAAACTAGAAGACTGTGAAGTAGGTAGTCTTAGATCATCCAAGTCAATTTAATAGGACAAACTAGAAATGTTAAAAAAGAAAAGAAAGGGAATTTGAGATTATTAAATAATGACGTTGAAACTTTCACGAACCAAATGAAGGACATAAATAAATGAAAGCAATGCTTTCCTGAGCATATTGATCAATTTAAATTTCATCTCACAGCAAAAATAGAAAACCACCTAGCCTGAAAAGATTTGGAAGATCAATTTACCTCAATATCTTGCATAAAGGGAGTGATACTTGGTTATCAAAGCTTGGAACTCCAATTCCAACCCTGTTGATTAAGGCGCATCATAGGTTGATGATATCTCTCAAACCCTGAGTTTCATTTTTCCAAGTTGCAGTGGGAAGGGGTGGAAAGATTAAACCCTTGGATTTCAGATTTGGAGTCAGTTTTTCTCCCTCGCAGGAGCATCCAATTCCCACTCCAGATGCACTAGTTTGTGACTCCAATCCCATTTATTTGATGAAATTATGATATTCCGAGGAATATGTTGGGCAGATCCCAAACTCTTTTATCTCCATCGGCAAGCTTACACCGTTGTCCAAAATTTCAAAATGAAAGTCTATTTCTAATATAACCTTAGGATTAGAAGTGGCTCTGCTTTTCTTTAGTCTTTGATGCATTTGGATACAGAAGCTTTCATAGTAGTGTACAAAAACATGATCCGAAGTAGAGTTAACAGTTGCGTGAAGAAGTACATCACTAACAACCTCCTTTTCATCGTCATTGCTTTGGTCTACCCTTTGATCATTAATGATTCGGAAGCGAAGTGTACCAAATCCTACTCCATCTGACGATAACGGTGGAACAAAGCAAAAAGTGAGGCCCCAATCCATGGAAAGAGGAGCAGAAGAGAGGTCAATAGTAATGGAAGTAGCATGTGTTGTCCTATACTTGAACCACTCTGGAACTCTGCTTCGTGGGTATACCACTAGACTTCCAACATTACGATTCCAAGGGTTTTTAGCCAACTATGATACATATTTGTTTATCTTCACGAGCTCATTTGCTAGAATAGCTTTGATTCATTGTTGATCCAATTTCGGGCAATTTTCCAAAGAGAACTCATTCCATTTTGGTTTGAATGGTTCAATAGCTATTGAAGTGACCTGTGCTGTCTCCAGGAATAAGCAGTCATAAGCATCTAAACTACAGATGGATGGCAGAAGCTTTGGTAGAGACTGAAGCCTTGTGCATTTATTTAAGCCCAAATGTTCAAGGTTTGAAAGATGCTTGATGCTTGCAGGCAATCTCTCTATAGGAGTTCTGCCAATTCTTAAATTATGTAATGATGCCAATGTGCTGATGTTGTCTGGGAGATCAAATATGTTACAATAATCATCCAGCCATAGCCATTCTAAACATGGTAAGCCGTCAAATAAGCTGTTGGGAATATTCTTCAGATTTTTATACCCACTTAAATATAAAAATCTTAGTTCGGATAGACTAGCAATGGATGAAGGAATCTCATTGATAGCGGTCCATTTTAGATCCAATTCTACCATATTTTCTGAAGTTATTGAAAATTCCTCTAGGCTTGAGTAGCCATGGACAGAGATAGTATGGAGAGATCTTAAATAGATATTACTTTTAAGGCTGGTAAGGAAAACACAATCTTCAAGGTGTAACATTTTAAGACTGTTCAAAGATAAAATTGATGGATGAACCTCACACAAACTTGCACACTGGGAGGGATATATTTCTTCAAGATGTAAGGCTTTTGAGAAATCTGGGAGTTCCTTCAAGTTTCTGGATTCAGAAAGGTTAATTACCTTTAAATTTACCACATTCTGTAACAACTAAAAGAGAGATATCACATCACATGGACTCTTGAGCAAATTAAATTCATAATCCTTCAATTTCAATGATAACAAAAAGTAAAACAACATATATGTATATTTACCTGCACTCCATGCCAAAGTTTTTGTATGTTGCTATCTCTCATCTTAACTTCAACAAGATTTTCAGCACAAAACGTCAATGGGAAGGACTTCAAAGGGTACATATCCCAACAAAGATATCTTACTTCATTGGGCAAAGATTCAAGATCTTGAGGAAGATAAAAGCTGTGCTCTTTACTTGAAGAGTTAAAAAACTCAAGAAATTTGAACTTGTGTATCTTGGCAAATACTTGAGGACTTAACGCCACCTTTTCAATTTTCGACATGTTTAGTGTTATGCTTCTTATGGCTTTGGTCCCCTAACAAGTAAAAAGTCGTATATAATGTAAAATATTATTCAAAGCTATATTTTGAAAAAAAAAATATTTTCTAAAAAGATTTATATTGATTTGATTCATACCTTATTATCTTTTAATATTTCATAAATATCATTAGGATTCTATAACTAACTTCGCTTGTTAGGATCTTTCAAAGATTCTTTACGAAAAAAAATTTGTTGTCCTATTTCTTGTATTAAATCATGTATAGATATATTTCTATAAGAAATAGTTATAAGAGTTTTATCTTAAATATTTTTTAACCCATTACTTGTTGAATAACCACAAGCATCTAATGATTGTTTTAATTGCTTGACTTCTTTTTCTTTGAAAAAAAAAGCAATGTCTAAAAAAAATAATTTTCTCCTCAAGATTAAGATCATCATAACTCAATTTCAGAATTTTTCTATGAGGCATCTTTTGTAGCTTTTCCAATTGGCTTTTCCATTCTTCTTTACCTTTTTCATATAGGAAGGAACCCAAAACTATTAGAACTAATGGAATGCATGCCTTGGGCATAATCAACCACTTTTTGTGAAAGTTGTTCAAACTCCTCATCAAGGAAATTATTTTTAAAGGCATACAAATTCAAAAGTTGAAGACCTTCATTAAATTCCAATGCCTTAATCTCCTATATAATATCTACATTTTTTTCAAACACTTGCTTATCTCTAATTGTTATAATAACTATATTGCCTTGTCGAAACTAATATGTAATATCTCATAATTTTTAAATAATAATATTTTACTATAAAAAATATATTTTTATTTTTTAAAAATAATTATGTTTTGCTAAAAGCAAATATAATTTTAATTAAAATGATTTTTGTTTTACTTAAATTAATTATATTTGCCTCTAATAAATTTTTGTTTTATTTTTAAAATAATTTTTTCTTTTATTATGCATAAAGATATTTTATTTTTTGATTTACTTTATTAAAATTTTTTATCAAGAAAAGTCATGATTTAAGAGTGCAACTAAAGTTTTACAATAATATAAATTTTTAAAAAATTTTGGAATGTTTTAGGATTAAAAATAGTAATTATATGTATATAATTAAAGAATAAATTTTAAATATTTAATTATTAAATAATATTAAATAAAAAAAAAGAAGAAAAAGGGAGATGAAAGCGTGAAGAAGAGAAATCTACAAAATTTTCATGGGTGAGTGAATAGTGTGAATGATATTTTTTTTCATGTTCTCCCTTTAGATTTGGAGTGCCTACAAGTCTCTGATCTCAAAACTAAGACTACCACTGGATTCAGGATGGAGAGTACTACTATTTTGATTGAACAATTTTTCAAATCAGTTGCAGAATTGCAGCAAATCGGAAGTAGAAAATTTTTAAAAAAGATAAACTCGAAAACTCCTATTTAGAGACTTCAAATTAAAAATTTGACAGCGTAGATGGATTCAGAAGACAGATAAACTTTAGGATATGAAATTTTTCAACAATCTGACAACTTTTTGTGTATCATGAATAGTAAATCTGGAAGGCATAAATAGTGATTCTAGCGGTGAATAGTAATGTCGACCATAAATAGTACTCATCAATTGACCAATGTTGACCAAACTCTCAGAGGCTATATTTCACAATTCTGAAGTCATTTTTTATATTTTTGGATTCTCCGTACTCTATTTTAAGATCTATTAGGTTATTTTTAGATTGAAAAAGTGTATTTTAGAGCTATCCAACCTAGAGCCTTACCTTGTGAGTAGATAATTCTTTTTATGACTTACCCTATGCTCTTTTTGAACTTTAAATGTATAATTGATTCTGTTTACAAATTATTTATACTTTTATATGTTTTTGGAATGAATTAAATTACCCGATTTATTTACAATTTGACATATAGTTCAAGAAGAGTATGATTTTGAAAATGAATTTTTGAACTCATTGAATATGTAATTTTAAATGTATTTCTCATTATCTAGTAAATAAAATATATTGTGCATGTGACATTGATATGTAAAGTTATAAGATTGCCTTGAAAAATGGCATGTATATATGATAACCCTAATTGAAAAGTTTCTGACAGAGAAATTATATTAAGACTAAAAAATTTTGTATTATACTGAAACTTCTGTTTTGAACGATATGGCATATGTGCAAATATAATTTCTATGGAGAAATCATTTTGGAAACACTATTTGCTAACAGCAGACGATGTTAGCTCTAGTGCACCTTGACACCTCAGTTAGCAGGGGTGGTACTAACCTCGTGTGACGGCCAACACATGAGATATGATATGATGCCTCTTATCTGGACGAGATGCCAACTATATGATATGTAATTTTTCTTTCCTTACTGTATGCTTGAAAATTTATCTATACTAGAGTCCCTTCGTGTGTTCTCTTGAATGGTGGTAGGACAAACCTTAGATGAGATGTTAAGTATAAGCAAATCTTACACCACCAAAATACGAAAGGCTTGAACTCTGATATGGTGGTTCTGATATGGGATCCTCTTAATATTTTTATGAGAAATATTTTAATGTATAACAATATTTGAATAATAATCATACCATATTGCATATGATTTTGGATATCTGAATGTGATTTGACTTAAGAATATTTGAAATGCGGGTCCCAAATAGATGTACTTTTGAACTGTAACTTTCTATGTGATAAATTTTAATATATGAGTACATCTATATATTGACCTAAAGAGTCATATGAAGTATTATTTGCTCACTGAGTTGTCAAACTCACTACACGATATTTACATTTTTTTTAGATAAAGACACAGAGCTTGGTTTTGTAACTATGTGATCAACTAAGTGTTATACTCTCTGGGTGAGCCTACATTGCTTCCAAGACTTACAGTGTTTAAATTATTTTGTACTTGTATTCTAAAGTATGCTCTGAATGCCACAGGCAGGATCCCTGTTTTAACTGTACTTTGATGTTTATAGACTTAATTTGTATATTGTGTATACATGGGAATACCTATATGTAAAATGTAATAACCCAAACATTTGAAGGTTAAGTACAAATCATTTGAAACAAGGAAGTTGAGAACAATGTAAAGTTTTAGAGCGTTTCTGACTTTTTCTTCTGACCTTTCGTCACTTATATAAGCATAACTCTCTCATATGAAATCTAAATTAAGTGATTCCAATTTATAATGAAAGATAAGACATATATCTACAACTTTGATGTTGGGAACTTTTGCTAATTCTGTGAATATTATAGTGATAAGAGGCAAAAACTGCAGCATAGTGTGGTCTGGACCTTTGCTCACTATTTTATATATAACTCCTTCATATGAACTCCAAATTAGGTGATTCAAGTGGCTACTGAAAGCTAAGAGAAAGGGGTAAAACTGTCATGTTGGACATTTTGTCAAATTCGGCAAAATGAGTTCGCCGTAGTGAGAATATTTCGCCAGCGACGAGAATGCTGCAGCATTTTTCGGAGAGCATGAGTTTTTCTAGTTTCGATCTCGCCGCGGCGAAAATATGCTTGCCGCCGGCGAAAATCGCGGCTCGCCGCGGCGAGAATGAGTTCACCGGCGGCGAGATTCGTCAGATAGCTTTTTTTTGCGGTCCCTCCCCCACTTTTCCTTCATTTCTCTTTCATCTGAACCCTAACTCTCTCTCTCTAAAATTTTTCTCCATCTTCTCTCTAAGATATCTCATCATCCAGATGTCCGATTTGAGCAAGTAAGGTACCGTTGGACTCGTGGGAAGGAGAGCTATAAACCCCACCGATCAGTTTCGCCAGAAAACTGCCGGATTGTCGTCAAAAAATCGCATGAATAGTAACCTCCAAGGTAAATTTTGTCCAATCGCGTTTTAGGCTTCATTTTTACCGAACTTCTTGCCATAGATGGTCTTAGAATTAGTTTCTATGCTAGAATATAGGGTTTTTAGGTTTCGGAATGAATAGTGTTTTCCAGCATAAATAGTGACGTTTAGAGTTTTCCAATTCTCATGTTATGTCTATGTTTTCTAGGTTGTTGAACCATCATGAGGTGAAATTCTCGTTGTTGGACTCTTAGTAAGGTGAGTGAGTTTTTCATACTGTAGCGCATGTTTTAGGAATTTGATTTATAATTCTCTCGTATGATTTTAACTAGTTACAATGTATGCTAAATTGTTTTACCACTTTGAAAACCAATATGTTCCAACCATGTTAAAAATTATAAATTTAAATCCTAGTTGAACTCTAGGTATGCAGGGCAAGCATCTAAGCTGATAATTTTCCATTTGAGCTAGATTTATAGAAATGCGAACTTAGTCATAGAAATGAACTAAGTTAGCCATGAAATGAGTTGATGCATGATAAGAATCTATGTAACGTCTACGGACGATCTATGTTTAAAAAGGGAAAGTTTATGATTATAAAGGTCTCCATGGGAATTCAAAGATGAGATATATTTTAAAACAAAATTTTATGCATGAAAGGAGCTAGATGGAGAATTATAACTTTATTGAAATGTTTTACTTAAAACTCTTTGAATAGCATATTTTTAAATATTTTGCTATTGGAGGAATCCTTTTAGATCACTGTTAGCTAGCAGCAGGTAGTGCTAGCCCTGGTGCACCATGATCATGTTAAAGCTTCGGCCTAGGATACTGTGACGGACATATGACTGCCTAAGGGTGGACTTATGTCTACGCCTACAGTGATTGCCATACCCATTGCTATGTGCTTGGGGAAATTTAGGGTGGACTTATGTCTACGCCTACAGTGATTACCCTACCTTTACTATGTGCTTGGGGGAGATGATAGATCTGTTAAGAAAGACTTCCAATAAATTAGTGCATTTTTCTTAAAGATTAAATATTTCTAAACATTCTCATTCATCATTGTTATTACATAAATAACTTTACTTCTTACTTACCATGCATAATTGATTTTCTTTACGGTTACTTATTTAATCCTGTTTTATCTTTTGAACATACATTTGAATTGTTTAGTTTTTCTTTCAATAAATTATGGTTAAATGCTTAATGTTTCAATTATTAAACTCATTACGAAACACTCGTGCTTGGTTTGCCCTGTTTCTGTTATAGTATGATTTACCCATTCACTGAGATGTGGTAATCTCACCCCTCTTCTGTTTTCTCCCCACAGATAGTCAAAGAAACATTGATCCAGCTACAGCTCCATAGGAGGCTAAATATAGCATTGGTGAGCCCCAGTTTGGGCAAAGCTCCGTTGTACTAGTTGTATAGTTTAAGTTTATGTCTAGTGTATCTTTATGAACTTACAGGCAGGATCCTAGCTCCTTGTGTACTTTGATGTGTAGTTTGGAAAAGCAGTTTTATGTATTACAACTATGTTTGTATTATGAGGCCATGGGCCAAGTTGAATCAAGATGTTGATATATATATATATATATACACAATATTTTCTTATATTGGATGTGGCATATGTGGCCAGTTATATTTATTATATACTCTGGATTGTGTGCTGAATGTTTGTGCATGCTATGTGTTAGGCTTACGGCTAGGGGGAAACCCTTATGCCGTGCCGGTCATGTGTTCCATCATTTGGGGCCGTGACAATATGGTATCAGAGAATTAGGTTTCCCTGTGTTCATGGAGTAACGGACCTTTAGGTAGGACTGAGTATGTGTATGAATCCGGACATGCTTATACTCACGGTGCTGCTAAAGGGGTTCGATAGGATGTTGTCTTTTTGTTTAAGTAAGTCAGTTTATAGTATGCTATGTTGGCATAGTTAAGTGACGATTGGGCTATTTCTGTTTTATAGCGAAATGCCACCAAGAACGAGATCAAAGGTTAGGCAACCCGTAGCTCAAGAGCAGATGGCTGAAGAGTCTGCTCAGTCCGCAGTACCCGTGCCTAGAGGCCGAGGTAGAGGTCGTGGCAGAGGCCGACCTAGAGCCAGTGCAAGAGGCAGTGGCAGGGGTGTAAGGGCTGCTGAAGCAGCCGAACAAGCTGAGTTAAGCAGTGAGCAAGCTGAGACTCCCAGGGCGGGGGAAATGTCTTCTCACCCCCGGGATGATGTGATAGCCCAGATGCTGGCAACCATGTAGGGTATGCAGCGGGCGATAGAAAATCTAGCCGAAAGAAGGGATGGGCAAGGTGGAAGGGACCCACAACAGCCCGAAACAGCTACCTCCGTTCCAGAACCAGTTAGGTCCGTGGAGCGGCATGTGAGACCCGCCGAGAGGGAAGTGGAACTATCTGAGTTCCTGAAGCTGAAATCGCCAATTTTAAAGGGGTTGTTGGCTAGTGAAGATCCCCAGGAGTTTATGGAAGACACTGAGAATATCTGTGAGGTGCTTAAGTGTTTAGAGATCCGATCAGTAGAGTTGGCATCCTTCCAATTGTCTGGTGTAGCGCAGGTATGGTTTAAGACCATGATGCGCGGAAGAGGAGCTACAGCGCCACCTTTGGGATGGCCAGAGTTCAAGGAAGTCTTCATGGAGAGGTTTGTGCCTGAGAGTATCCGAGATGCCAAGTGGCATGAATTTGTAGAGTTGAAGCAGACTCCCGGTATGTCAGTCACGAAGTATGACTACCACTTCACACAGCTGTTGCCGTATGCACCGCACATGGTCTCTACAGAAAGGGCCATAGTCAAGAAGTTTGTCCAGGGGTTGATACCAACATTGTTTAGATCAGTGGCACCCCAGATGAAGCAATTCCCCAACTATGCAGAAGCTGTGGACTGTGCAAGAATGATGGAGACTAGGCATTTGGCCGATGTCAAAAGTGCCAAGCTGAGAAAGAGGGATAGGGACGGGAGCTCCAAAGGAGGGCAAAGTTCTCATTCCCAAGGACCACGATTTCAGGGTCAGCAGCGCCCAGCACCACAGAATGTTGGGAACCCCAACCATAGACCATATGCGAGTGGTAGGCTAGGTCTTAGCCAGGGAAACACCAAGTATCCAGGTCAACCAGGACCAAGAGCCATTCAGCAGAACAGGCCATAATGCCCTATTTGTGGCAACCATCACTTTGGTCAGTGCCACAGGGAGATGGTTGTTTGCTATCATTGCAACCAACCTGGACACATGAAGAGGGAATGTCCCCAGTTGTATGGCTCAAGCCAAGGGCCAACTCGACCGGCTTTGCTACCAACCCCAGTGGCAGCTCAGCCAATAAGGACTATACCGGGCCAAGCAAGTAGCAGAGGTATTGGTAGAGGGATGATGGGCCGAGGTCAAAGCCAAGCAGGCCGAGGTCAACTGAGGATTTTTGCTCTTACCAGGAGGATGCACAAGCTTCAAATGCGGTCATGACAGGTACTCTTCCGGTTTGCCTACATGAAGCATATGTTTTGTTTGACCCCGGGTCTACAGATTCCTATGTTTCCCCTAGTTTTGCTAAGAGTTTGGGTAAAGATCTGATTAGGATGGATGCCCATTTCTTTGTAACCACCCCGGTCAGTGATTGTTTGCCAGTAGAGCATATATGAAAGTCATGTAAAGTGTCAGTGGGTGATAGGGAGACATCTACTGATTTGATCATCCTAGACATGATCGAATTTGACGTAATCCTAGGAATGGATTGGTTGGCATCATGCTATGCTACCTTGGATTGCTATGGGAAGGCAATCAAGTTCAACTTTTCAAGTGAAGTTCATTTCCGGTTCCAGTGTGACCGAAGTAAAGCTCCAAGTAACCTGATTTCAGTCTTGGGTGCTCAGAAGATGTTGAAGAAGGGATGCCAGGGATACTTGGCATATGTTAGAGATGTAGATGGGAAGGTACCGGATGTAGACAAGATGGTAGTGGTAAGAGAATTCCTGGATGTCTTTCCAAAAGAGTTGCCAGAATTATCTCCTGAACGGGAGATAGAGTTTGGTATCGACCTTATTTCAGAGGCTCGACCAATTTCTATACCGCCTTACAGGATGGCACCCACAGAGTTTAAGGAGTTAAAGAGTCAGTTGCAGGATTTGTTGGATAAGGGCTTCATTAGGCCGAGTACTTCTCCATGGGGTGCTCCGGTCCTTTTTGTGAAGAAGAAAGACGAGTCTTTGCGTCTTTGCATTGACTATCGGCAACTAAATAAGCTAACGGTGCACAACAACTACCCTTTACTCAGGATTGATGATCTGTTCGATCAACTTCAAGGAGCGAAATGTTTCTCCAAGATTGATCTGAGGTCAGGGTGTAACAGCTCCATTTATGTAACAAATTTTTTTATTTATTTAATATCATGAAGTTATTACCTCAACTTAACTCACAATAACATTTATTTAATTATACAATACTAAGTTTACACTCACATCATTAATACAAACATTTGTACAAGACATACATGTACATATAAGCCCTAATCTTCCACATAGACTATTTCCGGGGCCACTGGTTCGGGTGGTGGCATCTCCGCCGGAATCTCAGTCACTTCAACAACTGATATATCCGCAATAATAGGTATTTGCCCAAGATAGGGAACCTCGATCATACGTACGGCAATAATAAGTCTCATTGAAAACAACTGCATAGTTAATTTTCTGAACATGATATGGAAATATAGTGAGAATTAAATCCCAGTATGTTCAACAATAATTCATTATCAATATAGTTCATCACGTCATGTTCAGCTGTATAAACTACAGAAAATATCTTTAGGTCACATGAATGCACTTTATCATGCACATGAAAATTATACAGTTATGACATGTATGGCATGAATAACTATTTTTTTCGAATTTCATATGATGGCTATCAACTTATTCTTACTTCAAGCTACCCCGGTCAGGGTGAGTATTCTCTACTTTTCAGTACGGGCTTATCTCGCTCCGTCCGACATGGCACACTTTCTCTTTCTTTTCTCATGAATATAATCATAACTGTTGGTAGGGCGTCCCCTACTGGTGCACCACACGGATTGCCATGTGACCGTACTCATTTCTTTCCTTTTCATATTAATAGCCGAAAATATGATTCCAATAACAAGTATGTTCATTATATTCTCATGCCATAATGTATCAAAACATAATCATTATCAAAATTCATTGGTAAACTGAAATTATGCCATGAATATAATCATTTTCTAATTTTCACTTTATAAAATATTTCCATGTCAAAATTCCACACTAATACCTCGATAACTGGATAGTAATTGTAGTATGTAAACAGCGCACCAGGAAAGTTCCCAGAAAAGAGAGGTGGGTCACTAATGGACGCGCTTAAGTACTAAGTCTTTCCTTGTCAGAGCTTTCCTTAGACATGCACTTTTCACAAATCACAATTTTTTTTCCAGTAACTAGAATAATTCTTTTCTGATGTGGAAATACTGCAACCACGGAGCATACTAAGATTTTTTTCAAATAAAACCGGCACTTTCAAAACTTCTTGGAAATTTATATGAGTACTAGGGTAAATTCTATGTTAAAAATTATACACTTAAAATGGTAGTAAGTTCATGCAATGGCAATAGCTAGGGCATACACTAGACATTTATTATTTTCATTTATAAAATTCCTCTTCTTTCTTGAATATTATTTTCATCTTTTCATTTTCTTTATGTCTAGGCATTTAGTCATTTTATTTCTACTTATATCATTTCCAACAAATGTTCTTACAAATTTTATAGAGCATTTTTCCTCAAATTGATTTCTACTATTACCTTAAAAATTCATCTAGGGTAGAAAAAATATTGAAAATAGGTTTTACTAACTTTTAACACAGCCTTTGCTTACAAATCAGAGCATAACTCTCTCATTTTAACTCCAATTAAGATGATCTTAGTGTATATGAAAAGTTAAGACAATTATCTAAAACTATTATGTTAATCATATCAACAAAATAGTATGATATTGTGGTGTTATTACTCCTTTAAATTTAGTATTATTTCTTCTCGTGTAGGTTCTGACCTTTACTGACTAATTAGACCATATCTCTCAAATTTGAACTCCAAATTGAGTTATTCCAGTTGGTAAAATTCCATGAGCCATATATCTATAATTGTTATGTTGGCACGCTATTTTAATTCCCTACAGAATATTCCCAGAAATTCAAAAACTAAAACTTTAATAACATACTCTTCCCTGAATAAACATTTTCTAACCTCTGCTTACTAATCGGATCATATATACCTCATATGAACTCCAAATTGAGTTATTCCAGTTATTAAACTTCCATGAGCCATATATCTATAATTGTTATGTTGGCGCGCTATTTTAATTCCTTACAGATACTTCCCAGAAATTAAAATACCGAAGTTATCCTAACATATTTTTCCCTGATGACCCATTTTCTGACCTTTTTCTACTAATCGGCTCATATCTCCCTTATATGGACTCCAAATTGAATGATTCCAGTGCCTAAATATCCATGACACATATTTCTTTAATTCTTATGTTAACCATTTATTTTAATTCCTTATAGATTGTTCCCAGAAATTAAAATACCGAAGCTATCCTAACATATTTTTCCCTGATGACCCATTTTCTGACCTTTGACTACTAATCAGACCATAGCTACCTCATATGGACTCCAAATGGAATGATTCCAGTGGGTGAAAATCCGTGACACATATATCTTTAATTCTTATGTTAACCATTTATTTTAATTCCTTATAGATTGTTCCAATAAATTAAAATACCAAAGCTTAAAATTCTATCAACCATAGCCATACCCATGCAGAACTATCTACACCAACCTAAGTATTCAAACATACATCACATGCAAGATCAATATGTAACATGATATAACAATATCCATGACCAATCATCAAAGTTCTAAGATCAAAATCTCATATAAATATTATGAGTTTCAAAGGTTTTCTTCAAAAAGAAATATTGTTAAACTTACCTGGAGCACTTAGTCCCCTAGACTTCTCCTTCCTCTTTCTTCCTTTCTTCCTCTCCTTTCCTCACTCTACCTTGCTTCTATTTTTCTTCTCCCTCACTTGGATGAAATTCTAATGTTGTAAGGGTGGGTTTTCTTATATAGACCATCAAATAATTCACCTTTCATGATCATGGGTCTACCTTATCACAATTAAGATACACTTTGTTGAATTTTTAGAAAACAAACAACTTATGTTCTTGTCTTCCTCTTCCTTAGTCAAGATATGCATAGGAAAAGGAGATTTGTATTTTGAAAATTATGATGATATGTTCTTAAGATAAGGGACAAGGTCCCTTTGATTTAGCGATTCATTTCCATTTTCTTTTGTCTTAAACAAGTATGATAGGTTTGCCTTTTTAGGTGACAAATTTCTAGCCCTTGAATCTCCATTATTTGGTTGATATTATTTGTGTGGGCTATGAATGTTTTGTCCTAATACCATGTATTATCATACCACTTGCTAAAATTATGAGTGTAGGATATAGATGTTTTTGTCCTAAAGCCTTGTATTATCATGCCACTTGCCTAAATGATGAATGTAGAATCACACCACTTGCTAAATTTTGTCTTAATGCCATGTAACCTAATCTTTATTCTTATTATTATATCATCATCTAATTTATTTTATTTTATTTTTCCTCTTGGATTTGGGCTTATTCCTACCCATTATGGGCTTGTCCTACCCATTTTCTTTGCTTTGGATAAAATTCTTCCTTTCTTGGTGGGCTTGGTCACATTTTCATAATTTTTGGGCTATTGGTGCAATTACTATATCCTAGTCCAAGTCTATGTTTTATTTCTTGTTTAGGTTATCCAATGGGCTTGTTAGAAACTTATGTGAAGTGGAAAAACTCTATATGAAGTGTCCATAGGTAAAAGCTCAATGTATGGGTAAAGATTTTAAACTTAGTAACTATAGTTCTTGAATTAGGAAAAATTACCCTAATTCAATGTTCTTGAAATTTTAAGACCTTTACTTGTTTCTAAAAATTTATCTTCCTTATCCAAGAATTTTGCATCTCTTTAGTATGTTATTTCTAATTTCTTTCATATTAGATTTTCCTTCTTTATTTGTTCTCTTAATGTTAGAAATATTTTCTATACATATACATAAGGTGAAGAATTTCTAAGGACTATATTTCCTTAGATATCTAAAATATTGTCTAATAAATTTTATTTCCTTAATTAAATTTTTTATGTACCTTTATCAATAAAAGAAACGAAATTAAGGATGTTACACAGGGTATCATCAGTTGAAGATCAGGAAGGAGGATATTTTCAAGATAGATTTTATGACCCGTTATGGTCATTATGAGTTTTTGGTTATGTCTTTTGGACTAACTAACGCACCAACTGCTTTTATGGACTTGATGAACAGGGTGTTCAAACCATTCTTGGATCAGTTTGTCATTGTGTTCATTGATGACATCTTGGTTTATTCTAAAGACCATGAGAAGCATGAACAGCACCTACGGGTCATTCTGCAGATCTTGAGGGATAAGCAGTTGTATGCCAAGCTCTCTAAGTGTGAGTTCTGGTTGGACAGCGTTATGTTTCTGGGGCATGTAGTCACGAAAGATGGCATTCAAATAGACCCCGAGAAAGTAGAGGCAGTACAGCAGTGGCCTCGCCCAGCTAGTGTGACGGAGATCTGAAGTTTCTTGGGTCTAGCAGGGTATTACCAGAGGTTCATCAAGGATTTCTCCAGGATTGCTGCTCCTTTGAACAGATTAACCAGGAAGGGAGTTAAGTTTGAGTGGTCGGATGCATGCGAAGAAAGTTTTCAGACCTTGAAGAAGTGTCTAACCACAACCCCAGTTTTAACTATCCCAACGAGCACAGGAATATACTCAGTATACTGTGACGCCTCAAGGGTGGGCTTGGGTTGTGTGTTAATGCAGAATGGTCATGTTGTAGCCTATGCATCTAGGCAGTTTAGGAAGCACGAACAGAACTATCCTACACATGATTTGGAGATGGCGGCAGTGGTCTTTGCCTTGAAAATTTGGAGGCACTATCTCTATGGTGAATCCTGTGAGATTTATACGGACCACAAGAGCCTCAAGTACATCTTTCAACAAAGGGATCTTAACTTGAGACAGAGGAGGTGGATAGAGTTGGTGAAGGACTATGACTACACTATCCTGTACCATCCTGGCAAGGCTAATATGGTAGCAGATGCTCTGAGCAGAAAGTCAATGGGGAGTTTAGCCCATATCACCCTACTCCGGAGGCCGTTGATAAGAGATATTCATCGGCTAGAAGGTGAGGGAATGCGCTTTGAAGTGAAGGAGTCAGGGATGTTGTTAGCTCACATGCAACTACACTCTCCGCTGGTTGAACAGATTAAGGCAGATCAGGACAAGGATGCTAAGCTGTGTAAGCTCAAGGATGAAGTTAGGAAAAATCAGACTTTTGAATTCAGCGTGGATGCTGAAGGAGTGTTAAGATGTGGGAAGCGCTTGTGTGTACCCGATGTGAATAGCTTGAGGAAGCAGATTTTGGAGGAGGCACATCAATCAGCCTATACTATCCACCCAGGAACAAATAAGATGTACAGTGACCTCAAGGACTTGTATTGGTGGACTAGAATGAAGAAGGATGTAGCAGATTTTGTGGCTCAGTGCTTGGTTTGTCAACAAGTGAAAGCTGAACACCAAAAGCCTGCCGGTTTGCACCAACAGATTGAGATACCGGAATGGAAGTGGGAAAGGATCACTATGGACTTCGTTACAAGGTTACCAAGGACCCCTAAGGGTTATGACTCAGTATGGGTGATAGTGGATCGAATGACCAAGTCATCCCACTTCTTACCAGTGAAGACTACCTTTAATGCGGCTTAGTATGCAAGCCTGTATCTAAGTGAGATCGTCAAATTACATGGAGTCCCTGTATCCATCATATCTGACCGAGGTCCACAGTTTACGGCAAGGTTTTGGAAAGCTTTTCAAGAAGCTTTGGGGACGAGGTTGGATCTAAGCACCGCTTTTCATCCCCAAACAGATGGCCAGTCAGAACGCACGATTCAGATTCTGGAGGATATGCTTAGAGCATGTATTTTGGACTTTGGTGGCAGTTGGGAAGGATACCTGCCATTAGCTGAATTTGCATACAACAACAGTTATCAAGCCAGTATTCAGATGGCACTTTTTGAAGCTCTTTATGGGAGAAGATACCGATATCCCGTTGGATGGTTTGAAGTTGGAGAAGCCAAGCTGCTAGGGCCAGACTTGGTGCAAGATGCCATAGAGAAGGTCAAGCTGATAAGGGAACGGCTTTTAACTGCACAAAGTCGTCAGAAGGCTTATGTGGACCATAGGCGACGGGAGTTGGAGTTTTCTCTAGGTGATCACGTGTTCCTGAGAGTATCACCCATGAAGGGAATCATACGGTTTGGTAAGAAAGGAAAATTAAGCCCGAGGTATATTGGACCCTTTGAAATTCTGGATAGGGTAGGAACAGTGGCATACCGCCTAGCCCTACCACCTGGATTGAGTGAAGTGCATCCAGTCTTCCATGTCTCGATGTTGAGGAAGTATCTACCCGACCCATCTCATGTGATTCAACCGCAGGAAATCCTTTTGGATGACAAGATGGCCTACAAAGAGAAACCCGTGGCCATTGTTGATAGACAAGTGAAAAAGTTGAGGTCTAAAGATATCCCTACAGTGAAGGTGATCTGGCAGAATCATTCCAAAGAGGAAGCTATGTGGGAAGTAGAGGACGCCATGAGAGAAAAGTATCCACAGCTGTTCCAAGAGTAATCGTATGTTTTCATGTTGTTGGTTTTTGTAAAATTCGGGGACCGAATTTTTATAAGGAGGGAAGAATGTAATAACCCAAACCTTTGAAGGTTAAGTACAAATCATTTGAAACAAGGAAGTTGAGAACAATGTAAAATTTTAGAGCGTTTCTGACCTTTTCTTCTGACCTTTCAACACTTATATAAGCATAACTCTCTCATATGAAATCTAAATTAAGTGATTCCAATTTCTAATGAAAGATAAGACATATATCTACAACTTTGATGTTGGGAACTTTTGCTAATTCCGTGAATATTATAGTGATAAGAGGAAAAAATCGCAGCATAGTGTGGTCTGGACTTTTGCTCACTATTTTATGTATAACTCCTTCATATGAACTCCAAATTAGGTGATTCAAGTGGCTACTGAAAGCTAAGAAAAAGGGGTACAACTTTCATGTTGGACGTTTTATCCAATTCGGCCAAATGAGTTCTCCGCGGTGAGAATGCTGCAGCATTTTCCCGAGAGCATGAGTTTTTCTGGTTTTGATCTCGCTGCGGCAAAAATATGCTCGCCGCGGCGAGAATGAGTTCGCCGGCGGCGAGATTCGTCAGATAACTTTTTTTTTGCGGTCCCCCCCTTTTCCTTCATTTCTCTTTCATCTGAACCCTAACTCTCTCTCTCTAAAATTTTTCTCCACCTTTTCTCTAAGATATCTCATCATCCGGACGTCCGATTTGAGCAAGTAAGGTACCGTTGGACTCGTGGGAAGGAGAGCTACAAACCCCACCGATCAGTTTCGTCGGAAAACCTCCGGATTATCGCCAAAAAATCACACGAATAGTAACCTCCAAGGTAAATTCTGTCCAATCGCATTTTAGGCTTCATTTTTACCGAACTTCTTGCCATAAATGGTCTTAGAATTAGTTTCTATACTAGAATATAGGTTTTTTAGGTTTCGGAATGAATAGTATTTTTGGTGAGTGAATAGTGTTTTTTGGCATGAATAGTGACGTTTAGAGTTTTCCAATTCTCATGTTATGTCTATGTTTTCTAGGTTGTTGAACCATCACGAGGTGAAATTCTCGTTGTTTGACTCCTAGTAAGGTGAGTGAGTTTTTCATACTATAGCGCATGTTTTAGGAATTTGATTTATAACTCTCTCGTATGATTTTAACTAATTAGAATGTATGTTAAATTGTTTTACCGCTTTGAAAACCAATATGTTCCAACCATGTTAGAAATTATAAATTTAAATCATAGTTGAACTCTAGGTATGCAGGGCAAGCATCTAGGCTGATAATTCTCCATTTGAGCTAGATTTATAGAAATGCGAACTTAGTCATAGAAATGAACTAAGTTAGCCATGAAATGATTTGATGCATGATAAGCATCTATGTAACGTCTACGGACGATCTATGTTTAAAAAGGGAAAGTTTATGATTATAAAGGTCTCCATGGGAATTCATGGATGAGATATATTTTAGAACGGAATTTTATGCATGAAAGGACTAGATGGAGAATTATAACTTTATTGAAATATTTTACTTAAAACTCTTTGAATAGCATATTTTTAAATATTTTGCTATTGGAGGAATCCTTTTAGATTACTGTGAGCTAGCCGCAGGTAGTGCTAGCCCTGGTGCACCATGATCATGTTAAAGCTTCGGCCTAGGATACTATGACGGGCATATGACTGCCTAAAACACAGGAATTTAGGGTGGACTTATGTCTACGCCTACAGTGATTGTCATACCCATTGCTATGTGCTTGGGGAAATTTAGGGTGAACTTATGTCTACGCCTACAGTGATTACCCTACCCTTGCTGTGTGCTTGGGGGAGATGATAGATCTGTTAGGAAAGACCTCCAATAAACTAGTGCATTTTTCTTAAAGATTAAATATTTCTAAACATTCTCATTCATCATTGTTATTACATAAATAACTTTACTTCTTACTTACCATGCATAATTGATTTGCTTTACGGTTACTTATTTAATCCTGTTTTATCTTTTGAACATACATTTGAATTGTTTAACTTTTCTTTCAATAAATTATGGTTAAATGCTTAATGTTTCAATTATTAAACTCATTGCGAAACACTCGTGCTTGATTTGCCCTGTTTCTATTATAGTATGATTTACCCATTCATTGAGATGTGGTAATCTCACCCCTCTTCTATTTTCTCCCCACAGATAGTCAAAGAAACATTGATCCAGCTACAGCTCCATAGGAGGCTAAATATAGCATTGGTAAACCCTAGTTTGGGCAAGGCTCCGTTGTACTGGTTGTATAGTTTAAGTTTATGTCTAGTGTATCTCCATGAACTTACAGGCAGGATCCTCGCTCCTTGTGTACTTTGATGTGTAGTTTGGAAAAACAGTTTTATGTATTACAACTATGCTTGTATTATGAGGCCATGGGTCAAGTTGAATCAAGATGTTGATATATATATATATATACACACAATATTTTCTTATATTGGATATAGCATATGCGGCCAGTTATATTTATTATGTACTCTGGATTGTGTGCTGAATGTTTGTGCATGCTATGTGTTAAGCTTACGGCTAGGGGAAAACCCTTATGCCGTGCCGGTCATGTGTTCCATCATTTGGGGCCGTGACATAAAAGACTGTATTATATATGTTATGAAAAATATATATTCGTAAAGTATGTGTTTTACGTGCTCTAAAATTAGTGGCGTGACACAACAAGTGCTTCTACCAAAATTTTTAATTGCTCTAGATTATTAACATCATCAAGAAAAACAAGCACTTTTTTTTCAGTCAAGTCTCTTCAAAACATAGGGAGATTCTCCATCAAGCATGCCTATATTAGGTACTTCATCTTGTAGTAATGTGGAAAATAGTTTGCTCTTCAAATGTGTTATTCCTTATTTCTCCTATTCTTCTCCTACATTGGCCAAGAAATAAAAGCTTTCAAATACAAAGCACCATTTATTAAATAGTGCCCTTGCAATAGTTGTCTTGCCAATACTGTCCATGCCCCAAATTCTAATAAATTGAATTTCTTGTGACTCATTGCACAATAATGATTCTATATGTGCAATTTGTTGTTTGATTCCAATGCAGCCATTTGAATAATCTCTTAAATACATAGAGTCTCACTTTATCAACACAACTTTGATAATCACTCTAATAAGTTCAATTTCATTTATGTTGCACAAGACAAAGAGGAGATATATAAAATTTAATATAGTATATCATCTATTTTAAAAAAAAATTATGGATTATCAAAATTTAATCCTTAGAAAAAATGAGCTCCTTACAAGTATTATTCTTGCTATCAATTTTTTATTTTGTTGGGCAAATGAATACTTGAATTTGCATGAATGAATCATTAAAAAATGATGTAGGAAATCTCTAACCTTCCAGCGAATTGAGATCTTGGTAGTCATATAAGATGGTCCATAATAATAGGAGGATAAGAATAACGTTCTACATCATAGTGCCAACCAGATAAATTTGCAGCTTGAGTGAGAGCATCCTTCCAATTTTGGATCTGCTGGTTGGTGTTAGTGTGATCGTGTTTTGAGAATGCTGTCTCATAACTCCCTTTCTGCTTTCGTGCATGTGATGGGTCTATCCTATAGAACACTGGAATGACAAAGTTACATTGACCTTTGGAGCACTCAAGTATTTTAGTAAGCTCATTCAAGCACCATGTGGAAGATGCATAATTCTCTGAGAAGACGATCAAGAATAGAGTTGAATCTTCGATAGCTTCGACAAGTGATGGCCACACCTCATCTCCTTTTTCAAGTCTATAATCAATATATGTTTTGAATTTTTTTCTGCAGAGAGCATCATTAAGATGGCTTGTGAAATTGTTTCGTGTGTTCTCACCTCTAAAGCTAATGAAGACATATATTTCTTGGGAGATTGGGAAGATGCAGCAGAGGAAGAGGAACAAGTAGCCATATCTTGGTTGTGCTGTGATCTCAGTGAGCTAAGAATTATTAGTAAGAAGAAGAGTAGTGGAATGGGTTCCTTGATAGTCTTGTGGTAATGTAATTCAATTCAACTATTGCAGACGAAATGGAAAAGGTGAAAGCGAGAAGAGGAGAAAAAAAAGAAAGACGAAATTCTGTGGAGAACAGGAAGGCTGTGGTCTGAGAACGCATTCTTAGCACTCAAAAATTATGGTCTGAAAACGCGTTTATGGCATTCAGAAAGTGTAGGAATCAGGAAAGTGTTAAAAGGGAAAAGCTGAAAGTAAGAAAGGAGAGAAATCAAGCATGTGATTTTATGGAGCTGTTTACACTAAAAAACTTCTTGACCCCAGTCAGTACTCACTATTAAGCAATATGATTTCACACTCACACATTCCAAGCTTCTAATAAATAAATTGAAAGTAAAATTTACAAGATTTTCTCATTCCCAATCTATAGCATCACCTTCACAGGCAAGTTTTTCTTTCTTGACAATATGGTATTTTTTTCGTATATTTCTTTGCTATGTTTCTGAATTGACTGTCACACATTGATTTTCTCATGACAATGAAGTCAAGACAGAAGGCTAGATTTTTCACAAACATAATTGTATGAGGGGTACATTTGCATATGGATTGAAAATTTTCAAAAATGAAAAATTTTTAAGGTGGAATTTTCATATGCACTCTCAAGACTTTCATTTTCATTGTCTTCGACCAATGATGGCCACATGTCTTCTCTTTTTTCCAAGCATGTAAGTTCTGATTTTGTTTTGGCACAAAGAGCACTCTAAGCAAGGCCAGATGTGAGCTGTTCTCCACCCACACTAATCAAGAAAATTATGTAGAGACTCACATTGGGACAGGGTTATGTATCCGTTTCTTTTAATTACTGTTCGCACCACGTTTAACACATTTTTCGCCAAAGGACTATTGAGCAATGAGTTCACAATTCACACTCAGATCCCCTTCAAGTTACCTAGTAAATCTTGTAACACTTTCCGAGGCCTACAATTTATTGGCTTTGATGCTTTAATGCTGCTCTTACTTCCCTGCCATCGCATTCATTTAGAGGATATGGCATTATATATTTCATCTGTTGTGATTTTGATGTTTCCATGCTTTATAATACATTTTACAAGAGCTTGGAGGGTATACGAAGCCAAAAAGTAAATGGATTTTTCATTCCCAACAACTCCTGTAAATGGATTTGTCATAACTTATCTGCACCACAAAACCCAAATATCACAAATTGCAATTTCAACTTGGCATGGGTATCAAGTAAAAAGTACAGAAAGTAAAATTATAGACAAGATGAGAAAAGGTACAAAGTCGAACAACAATCTTATTATAAGCTATAAGCTTAAACAGAAGACATGAATGAGATCTCAATCAATAGGAAGCTACCACTCATTATTCATGCAGATTGAGTCCCCTATTCTAGAATTCTAAATAGCTGTAAATTGACAATGCTAAAGAACTAGGTTATATATTCCATTTATTTAGTCTCTAAATTGGAACTATATCTACAAAGTCTATTTAGCCTGTTGAAATTAAACACAGCTACTAGTTTGCATATAATTCAATGCACAGGCCATTATATACAAAGAAAATATGAAAATTTACGTTTTTGAGATAAGAACCGTGAAAAATATGTATATTTACCACATGGGTTAAAGAAGTACAAAAAAAATATGAAAATTTACGTTTTGGAGCGTAATTTTTATTTTTAAATGATAGTATTTTTTATAAATAAATATATTTTTATTTATTTAAAAATGATTATATTTTACTAAAAGTAAATATACTTTTAATTAAAATAATTATTGTTTTGCTTAAAATAATTATGTTGGTCTCTAATAAATTTTTGTTTTATTTTTAAAAATATTCTTTCTTTTAATATGTATAAAGATATTTATTTTGAGATTTTTTTTATTACGATTTTTAATAAGAAAAATCATGATTTAAGAGTTTAACTAAAAGTTTATGAGAATGTAAATTTTTTTAAAAAAATTGAAATATTTTAGGACGAAAAACGAAATTTATATGAATATATATAAAATAAAATCCTATTATTCAATTATTATTAAAAAAAGACAAAAGAATAAAAGAGGAAATCAAGGGGAGACAACGGAGATGAGGCTACCATAATTCTGAAACTGAGAAATAGTGAATAAATAGTAACCTTCAATTTTCTCTCTAGATCTGGAGTTTCTATTGGCTTTCGATCTCAAATCTGAAGGTGCTATTGGATTTAGGACGAAGAATATTATGATTTTGATCGATCAATTTTTCAAATCAGCCGTTGAATCGTCGTAGATCTGAAGTAAAAAATCTCAAAAAAAAAGTAAATTCTGAAACTCTTACTTAGAGACCTCCAATTGAAAATCTGACACTGTAGATAGATTCAGGAGCTAGATAAACCTTAATATATGAATATTTTCGGCCATCTGACAGCTTTTTATTCGTCGTGAATAGTGATTTTCGGCGGGTGAATAGTATTTTTCGATGGTGAAAAGTGATTTCACCGGCGTAAATAGTATTTTTCGGTCGTGAACAGTGACCAAGCTCCCGCAGTCATTTTCTAGACTTTTGGACCTTCCGGATACGTTTTTGAGGTTTCTTTGATCAAATTGAGTGAAAAAGTGTATTTTAGGGCTATCCAATCTGAGGCTCTTACCTGAGAGTAGATGATTCTTTTTATAACTTGCCTTTATTCTTCTTGAACTTTAAATTGATAAATGAGTATGTTTACAAGTTTTTTATACTTTTATATGTTTCTGAAATGGTTTAGAATATTTGAAACGATTGCAATATAATATTTAGTTCAAGAAGAGTATGACTTTTGAAATGAATTTTGAAATACATTGAACATGAAATTTTTATATGTATTTTTCATTATATGGCAAATGAAATATGTTATGCACATGATATTGATTTACACAGTGATATGTTTGCCTCAGATATGGGTATGTATATGTGATTCCCTTGACTGAAAAGTTTTGACAGAGGAATATACTGAGAATGAAAATGTTGTTTTATAATAGTACCTCTGTTTTAATTAATATGGAATATATGAGATTATGGTTTTATGGAAAAATCCTATTGGAACACTGTCAGCTAATAGCAAGTGATGTTAGCCCTGGTGCGCATTTTGATTGCCTCAGCTAGCAGGAGGTGGTGCTAACCTCGTGTGAGGGTCAACACACAGAAGATGATATGTGATGGAGAGCGGAATGCCTCCTATATGGGCGAGATGCCAGTTATATGAGATGTAATTTACCTTCCCTTGCTGTGTGTTTGGTAAATACCCATATAGAGTCCCTTCGCGTGTCTTCTTGAATGGTAGTAGGACAAACCTCAGCGGGATGCTGAGTTTAGGCAAATCTTATACCACCAAAGTACGGAAGGGGTTAAACTCTGATATAGTGGTTCTAATATGGGATCCTCCAAATGTTTTCATAAGAATTATGTTGATACATAACATGATTTTATTACCGTTCTTACAGCATTACTTATGAATTGAATATGCATATGAATTTGAACAGAGTTTATTTGAAATGCGGGTCCTATATGAATGTACCTCTGAATTATGAATTTCAATGTGACAAGTTTTAAAATAAAGAGTACATTCATATGTTGATCTAAGAGGTCATAGGAGGTGTTATCTGCTCACTGAGTTGTAAAACTCACTACACGTGATTGATATATTTTTCAGATAAAGACCCAGAATTTGGTCATGCGGCTTCTTGATCGACTAGGTGTCGTACTTCTATGGTGAGCCTAAATTGTTTCTAGGCTCTCAGTGTTTAAGGTTGTAATATATTTGTACTCTAGAGTTTCTCTGAACGCCACAGACAGGATCATTGTTTCTGCTGTAAAACTGATAAATGTAGACTTGACATGTATAATTAGTTATATTAGAAACTTGCAAACATATGATATTATCTTGATATGCCATAATATGATATTGATTACAAATAAATAAAGATAAGATTATCGAACAGCATTGTTATTCGCGTTCCTAAAATTAGAGGCGTGACAAAAACATAGAATTAAAATATGCACTTACATAAATCACACAACTTGCTAAAATACAATAAATAATACATAGATTAAGGAGAATAATAATATTTAGTACAAAATTCAATCATTCATACATTTATAGAATTGTCCAGCTCCAGTGCTAAGTTTTACATTATCTTTAATATAAAAAATAAAAAATAAATAAATATAAATGACTTCACTGAATATTTAACCCGCAGGTGGTTGATTCTTGCAAGATATGTTGGCCAATTCTCTTTTTTTTTTAGTATCGCGACATTGACAATTCTAGAAAGCTAGAGTTTAAAGTAGGGATCTAGCATTGCGATAGTAGAATACAGTGTTGTGACATTGAAGTTTCTAGAAATTGATTTCTTTAGGATCAAGGATCTAGCATTGTGACGGAAAAACTAGCGTTAATTACTACTCTTAAGCTTACTGGAATTTTTTACTCTCTCCTCTTTTTTTCATAGCCAAGTATGTTTATACTTTCTCCTCTAAACAAATACACTTCTTAATGTTTATTGAAAGTAAGGTTTGTACTATTAAACTATTGAAAATAATTAAAATATATTTAAAAAGAACTAAGTAATAACATTGATTTGGGTAAAAATAAAAAAAATTAAATAAAACCGTTATCTAATGTTATTTGTATTTTTTAATAAAAATAAAATAAAATAATAATAAAATATTATATGACAGTGTTTTGATAAATAAAATATAAATAAATAATGAAATAATTGAATAATTAACAGAATATTTTAAATAAGTTTAGTTGCAACATAATTTTTAATTTTGAGAGAAATTTATGTATATTTTAAAAATAAAAAAGAGTTATATAATAAAAGTAAAACATACAAAAAAAGGAGAATATTTTTTTTCTTTTTATCATTTCCTGGAAAATTTGTGGAGTTTTCTCTTTCACGATATTTTTCCCATACTTTTTATCATTTTTCCCATCATATCTTGGCAGCGAAAAGAACAAAAAAATTTAACTGTAGCTTAATGTCCTATTTCGTTTTGCTTCACTTAGAATTAACAAAGAAAATAGCAATGGGTGTTTCGTCTTCTCGTTCGGCGCAACTTTCAAAAATCAAATACCAAGTTTCCAACTTTCGATTATCATCTTCTCTTCTACCCGGTCCCTACTACTCAACATTTCTAAGCCATTGCGAATGCTCTATTCCTCCAACTCGTCTTCAGCATAGCGTATGCTCTAATATTTCTGAGCCACAGCCTTGCGATTTGGTGTTCAGTTACAGCCCAAGGATTTGACGATTTCTTATCTTTCTCTCTTTCTCTCTCTCTACAATTCCACATCTCTGATGAAATGTATATAGAAAGGCTTTCTAATTTGTCCAAGCTATTACCCCCTTCCCTTCATAAATTTGTTTTAGGTATTTTTTTTTTCTTTTTTAGTTTATCTCATATATTAGAAAGGCTTTCCAGAAGAGAAAATTAGAGAGAGATGAGAAGGAAGAAAATTTTGAAAATTGAAGAATTGAATGAAATGGATGCAGTGCTGATGAGAGAAAAGATAACAGAGAGAGGAGAGAGAGGAGAGAGAGGAGAATTTTTTTGAGAAAACAGAGAAAATTGTGTCATTTAAGTGGAGAAAAAACCTAGTCCATCATGGATTTAATTTTGGTCAATATATCCACTTTGTGTCATTCAATCACACTAAATCAACATAAATTGTATACAAAACACAAGAGAGACGTAAATGATATAATTGACCCTCATGCATATCCATTATCCCTAATTAAGGTCAATAACTACGTTGTGCCATCTATTACCCAACCACAACTAATCAACATTAGTGTCTAGATCAGTTTGTACACACATTTAGTAATCCGTCTCTTGTGTCTTATCATAGGTAAATCATCTTTATCAGGACTAAGAAATTCACAAAAAAATTTATTTCTGCCTAGTCTCAATTATAAATTGATATAATCAAAATTTAAATACATAAAAATATATTTAATCACATGTTGCATACTTACTTTAATCACCTTTAGAGTTAATAGTTAACTATAAATCAAAAAATAAAATATAATTAATGAAAGTCTATATTTTATAAAATTCACGCGATATTGACTAATTGATGAAAATATTTAATTTATCCAATTATTAACACCAATATCAACTAGGCTGATTAGGGCTAACTACATTTACAGTACCAAAAATTCACTTTAAAAAGTTACTTAATATGTTGACATGACTATATTTTATTATTCTAGTATAATAATCTTAGATAGATCGTGATGTCTTATAAAAATATCTTTAAGTAGACTTTGTCTACATATCTTAATATGTAAACACTCAGTTTTGTTTGGACTCTTTTTTAAAATACAAAAAAAAATTAATAATTAAAATGAAAAAAAATAGAAAAATAAGTTATTTTAATTAAGATGACAATATGATTAAATGTAAATGTAATTTGAACTAGTTGCATTGAATGGAAGTCAAGTGTATTAACTCAAGCCTTACTTATCGTTGGCTTTAGTTAATGTTAAAAAGGCATAAAGTTAGTTACATTTAATGGAAGACTCATGCAATAATTGAAACTACAATCATTAAACAACTTAATTAAAATTCCAAGTGGTTAAAGTGAATTTAATGCATTAATGCTTGCCTTGTCTACATTTAGGGGGAGAGAAGTGAAGAGATGAAATTAGTCTCTTGAATGCTAAGCCAAGTGTCATATGAGTATCAACACATGACATGGAAATGGTGGAGTTTTATGGAGAAGCAAAGAAGAAATGCAAAGGAGGAAGTTTAAGAAATGTGTTCCATGGTGGATTTCAGTCACTGTAGCCTCCTTTGACCGCCACCTTAGCACATGGTTTTTGACATATATCTATGCATGAAATGAATATTGGAATATCAAGTTGGCATGGTTCAAATTTGAAACTAAATAGGGGAACAAAAAACTAAATGCATCATAAGGTATTAAGGTTTTCATGGCCTTTTAGGAGTTGCCTCCTCTCTCTGGTTTAATGCCTTTACCGTAACACCTATGCCTTGTTGGCACTTCTGAATTTCAAATTTGAATTCTGAACATGTGTGTCCCCTAAATATTAAGATAGGGATGCTCTTAATAAGGTCAAAATCTCTAAGGAAGGGAGTGCATGGTTTTCCACCTTATGTGAATTATTGTCTTTTTTCTTCCTTCTTGTCACCTTAGACCACCAACTTGCCTAAGCTAAATTAAACTTCAAATTTTCATATCCCTAAGACCTGAGAATGCATGAATTTTTGAATTAAAATAGGTGTTACATGCACTACCACTACAAGAAAACTGACAATTTGTGACCATTTTTCTGTGACAACTTAAAAAATGGTCACTGAAAAAGACTTTTAGTGACAACCTTGAGTGGTTGTCACTGAAAGGTATACTTTTCGTAACAACTTTTTAGGTTGTCAGTAAAAGTATAAGTTTTTGTGACAATTTACGAAAGTTGTCACAAAAGGTTACTTTCAGTGACGACTAAGTCGTTACTGAAAGATAAGAAATGAAATTTTATTCTTCTAATCTTTCAGTGACGAGTTGGTCGTCACTGAATATAAGAAGGTGAAATATTTTTTATTTTTAGTGACCACCAAGTTGTCACTAAACGCTATAAAGTCTAGGAATTGAGAGATGAAAAATAGTAGGCGCGCGGGAATGAAATATCTGTGAACTTCAGCATGAGGAGATGATATATGATTAAATTAATCAGAAATAGCCCAACCACTAGCTAGAGAACTCAGCCCGTGAACTTCAGAAAAAAGCTTGGTTTTACAGAGATAGGGAGACGTTGATGTTACAGATTGTACCGTTGAACTTCTGCAGCACGTTTCTCTGGCCAAGACTCATCCTACACTCACGAGACACCAGTTTCTACAACACGTTTCTGTAGCTTTGATCCATTTTCTTCTTTCTCTCGCTAAGCTCCCTACCCTCGCGAGACTTCTCTACACTCAGGAACCAATGAACTGCAGCGCGGCCATTCTTCTTTCTCTCACTAAGATGCCTCTGCACTTAGTCTCTCAAAGCCCTCTCCACTCGTGAAAGACAGGTGCCCCAGATTTGTGGTGTACATTGCTAGAGGTACTTGTGCTTTTACATTCTCTTTATTCCTTTTGGGGTTTTTGATATTTTGGTTGGGATTGATGATTTTAGGCCCTTTTTTTCTGTATTTGAGCAAGTTTTAGGGGGTTGTAGTGACCACTAGGGGATGTAGTGACTCCTAATGCACGGGCATACCACTGCGTAGGGTTTACTATTTTGTTGGAGATGGGTACTGGTAATTGGTGTAGGTGATGAATGTGGGAGGAGGAGGAGATATTACGGCATTCTAGTTGCTGGCATCCAATGTTCCAGCCTAAGCCAAGCCGAAAGGGATTTCATATATGGACCAGAAAAATTCTGCTTTGACTCATTCCAGCCTAAGCCAAGCCGTTTAGGAGTTTGATTCCCACCGAATCTTGGCACTCTCCTTACCTTAGTGCCCGTTTGGTACACTGGAATAAATTTCAGTGGAATGGAAAGAAGAAAGGAAGAGGGAATGGAAAAGAGAATAGAATGACATTACCTTGTTTGGTATGTAATGGAAAGAATTAGATAATGTAATATTTTATTGTTTGATTAATAGAAATTGAAAGAATAGAAAGATAAGATAAAAAATATGATTAAATTAATTTTAATATAAAATAATTAAATTAATTTTTTAAAAAAAAATTTTTTACAAATTAATTTTTACAAAATATATTCAAATTAATTTTTTTAATAATTAAATTAAATTATTTTAATACAAAAAATTTAAAGTTAGTATTATTTTATGATGGAATCATGGATTCCATCCATTATTGGAATGAGTCCATTTTCCATCATATGATGGAATGCTCCATTCCATCCATTCCATCGTACCAAACACTGGAATTATGCTTTCCATCTCAGATTCCATTCTCATTCCTGTGTACCAAACGGGCACTTAATGATCAAACAATTCCTCTTTGTTTTTACTTTTCTTAAATTCCTTGCTTTCTATTTTATTCACCCACCCATCCCGCAGGGTCAACAGCACTAGATATATTTATATTAATTAATGTTTATTTGCTCTAATTTGTAACCTATAAGGTGTATAGTTAAGCATATGAACAAGCCATTCAAACACTCTCATATTATTATTAAAATATATGTTAGCTAATAATTTCAAGCAAATGTTTAGAAAAGTTGATGACATTGTGGGTTGGTTGATAATTTATTCCTCTATTATTTATATTTGTGCTGCATTTGATCTCAATTCTCATATATGCATGTGCAAGTGCCATACGTGTGTATAGCATTTACAAGGACAATGGCATTACTAGGCAGAACGCTCTACAAGTGCTAAACTATTCAAACCTCCATTAATATTCAAATATTAAAGTATAGAACTAATTTCAATAAAAAGACTTTAACGTGCAAAATAAAGTGAAATGAGTGACGATGCTAACATCCTTAATCATCAATTACCCTGAACTTTGTATTGGGTCTTTCTAGTAGAGGGATTAATGATAGAAACAGTTTTCCCATAAGAGGATTTCTTCCATTCTCCATCAGAGTAGTACTTGTATACATCTCCATCAAAAACCTCTGCAAAAACTCCAGTTCTAGCCATTCTTAGAAAGACCCAAATTCAAATCCCAGTAAAAAAGGTAGAGGGAATAATATTGAAATGGTGAAGGGTAGGAGGACAAGTGATGGTTTGGGTTTGTGGATAATGGTTGGGAGAGTAAGCATTGGTTGTTTATATTAAGAGAAGATGAACCAGGCATTGTTTTGAGCTGGAAGGGAAGGTGGAAAATAGAGGGTTGGTTAACGGTTTGGTGGTTCAAAGCTTGCCAGCTGAGCTTTTATCATCTCAATTACCCTTTTTTTTCTTGTCATGTCTCGACCTATGCTATGCCCCTGCACTGCTCACAAAACAGTTAAAAACAATAAAAACAAGAAAAGAGGGAAATATATGTAACCCCACCATTTTCTTGTCCTGTTTCGACCTATGCACTACCAGCTGAGCTTTTATCATCTCAAGTGCTGTAAGTGTGTAGAGGATGAAGTTAGGTTTTTCATTTTTTCATATAAGTGCCTAATGATCATGTATCTTGTCCAAAAAAAGAAAGTTCTTGTATTAAAGTGCACATATGTGATTGACACTTCAACTGAGAATATCAAAGTAAACGATAAGACATATATAAAAAAAAATATAAGACATATATCGACAATCGTTTTCCAATAATATTCTTAACCTGCAGCCATATATATGTAGTTGACTATTTATATATTTAGTCATAATATAAGACAAGTTCGGTTAGTGGCTGGAGTATGAACCTTTCTACTTTACTTCATACATTCATCATGTGAAGCATTACTGATTACTTTAATTAGACTTGCTTCAAGGAGAGAGTATATATTGATCGATTGATTGTGTCTTTCTTCGTCCTTTGCTTTCCATTATCGCTATTAAAGTTCCAACAATTTTTTTTTCACTGAGCGAAATAACCTTCTTAGAATTAAAGTTAACATCCTGATTATTGCATCAACATGATAGATTACGCTACAAGAAAATAAGTTTTCTGGTCTCCATATATTTCTTCTTCTTCTTTTCCACATGATGCAATTGCTTTTCCCTCAGATAATTCCTTGTGTAACCCTAATTTTCCATATAGGTCTAAATCTTTAATCAAGAATTTTATATTATGTACATATGCCGCGTTTGAAGGTTAACTCCACCATTTGGATAGTTTAATTATGAGTGATTATTGACAATTATTTCTCCCAAATATTTGGATGACTTTGTGAAAGTCACTTATCTTAAGACTCAACTTTAAATAACAATCACAAACCCCCACAAAATGATTTGAAGATTTTGGAAAGGGGGGAACAAGAGACACAAAAGCAAGCACATGGGAAGGAAACAATAAAAGCACCAGAAAAAAAAATTCTTTTTTTGACTTATATGAAAAAATGATGCACCAGAAAAAAGCACCTATGAATAATCTGTAATTTAAACACTGAATAGTCCTCCAAACATGGTTATTGGCACCCACCCTTAAGAAGTTATAAGAGGATGTATTGAGAATGTTATTTTAGGAGTTCAAGTCTAATTAATAATAAAAGCACCTATCACTATATCTCTATTCAGGGGAAGAATTTTCCACACAAAACATGTGAGTTTTCAAGTCTAATTATTAGGTAAATGTTCATAAATAATTTTATTGTATAATCTTTAATACACTATATGACACAAAATTCTTTTTGAACTTCAAGTATAAAGGAAGGACAAGCACCTATTCATTTATTAAAAGATTATGATATCATGATAGGAGTCACTTCAATTCAAAAATTTTAATTATTAAGTGAAAAATTATGAATAATATATTATGATTTATAACATAATTGCTTAGGCAGCAACCATTAAGCTAGAGAATCTAATCAATAACAACTTTCAATCATCGCAATTTTATTCTTAGTAGGTGTAATTCAAAACTTTTGCCCTCTTTTTCCATTTTGCTTTCCTCCTTAATTTTCATATTAGCATAAGGCAATATCTAACAAGTTCTTTAGTTATGCTCTCTTTTCTCTATATGTCCGATAATTCATTCATAGTCTCTGGGTGTAACATATTCTCATTTTAATAATCATTTTATGCCACCATGATCTCAATTGTACTACTTTTGCCAACATAATCCCATTCCATTCTACCAATACACATACATTTTATCTCATTCAAATATGTTCCTTTCTCTCTTCCAATTGCTAACTTTATGTGTAGCAAATTTTGTAGGGAATATTATGGACAAAAATTGGTTAAATGTTTTATGGATTCCTGAAATAGTGATCTTGGAGAAACCTTGGAGCATTTCCCTCCTTTGTCCTTCCTCATCCAGGTTAGAGAAGTTGGAAAGAACATCTTGAGGAGGAAGGTTCCACTGTCCATGCTTTCAACCCACAATATCTGATTTGGCCTGTTGCTTTTGTTCTTCTTCTTCTTGTTTTGCTTTCTGTTATGAGCTTCATTGTTGCTATGTACGTGTGTATTGTCAATGGAAGTTTCATTTTGATTCGGTTGTTGCAACACATACTATCCATGCTTTCATTTTCTGTTTGGTTTCTTTCTATTACTATTGTACTCTGCTTTCTATTGTACTTTGCATATTGGCTGCTTTCATTTTAGAAATATGCATTGTTTTAAAAGGTAAGAATTACAGGGTGTGCATTGCATAATAGTTTATGTATTTAAACAGCTTTTATCCCTATTACTTTCATAATAAATATAGTGGTAAAGATTAGCAGCTAAAATTTTATATAAAGTATACTTGACGTGGACTATTATATTCTTTTTATTACTCTTGTACTCTGGTTTTCTATTACTACTGTACTCTGCTTTCTATTTGGCTCTAATATTCTTTTTATTATAAATTTTATATAAAGATTAGCTCCCATATTCTATTACTATTGTACTCTACTTTCTATTTGGCTGCATTGTAAGACACGCAGTTTTGGGAGCTCCCATATTCCATATAAAGTATAGCTTGCTGAAAATGCACATTTAAATGGCACATCAGAATATCTATATAATAATAGGCATAGGTTTGCATTGTTCCATATTATTTTGTTAGTTTATTACAATTGATCTAAAAAATTTATTACTAAATCATTTTCTTGGTAAGTGGATGTTAAGTAGTTACATCTAGTCACATAAAAGAGGGTTTGTGGTGTGTGTCCTAGATGAAATTAAATGGTGAGAGGAGATTTCTATTGAGGATTTAAATCAGTTTTGACTAAAGATGCTTAAGCTTATCCAATCATTTCATTAAGGCCATTTCTTGTTACTAAGAACAATATTTCCTTTACATTGTGTGAATTAATCAGAGAGGCTGTCTACCTTTCCTTTTTTGTGCCCTTAATGGACCCTATGTACACATTCTTAAGTTCCTATGTACTTGTTTACACCTCTTGGTGGCTCTTTGACTCTTCCCCTCACCCCCACAGAATTATAAAATAATTTCTTCTGTTTAACTTTAGCTGTCTTCTTTCCAGTCATGTAAAATTGGTAATCAGGTTTTTTTACTTGATACAACTGTGAAGCTTTGAATTTGTTGAATTTTTTATCGGATGAAAACCATTGGGATATTTATAGTTATTGCTGAAGAAGTTTTGGACTTTTTTTTATCTCTTAACTGAGTATCCAGTAATATTCATATTGTTCCTCATGTAAGGTTGTCTATGAATTATATTGGTCTATATAAAGGGTTTATACCTGAACCTGTGCAATACTGCAATGTATTTTATGGATTACTATTTCCCTATCTGTAATTTTGCATTAGTTGATGGCTTAATTCTTGTTGTTATCTAGTTGATAATTATTTAGTGGTTAGATTGCTTAATTCTTTTAAACTCTTGTTTTTTTTAATTTCTTTATAAGCACATTGTAAGCATCTTTGCCCCCTCCATTCATATAGAACCTTTCTATTTGCATCAAAGTGGCATCAATATTGTTTTAAAGTGAATGTTTGCATTTGGAACAACTGCAGAATTTTCAGGTTTTTGTGTTCTGTGTTACTGGCTGATTTAATATGCCAAATTCAATTTTTACTACTTTTTTGCACTCTTTGGAATTTAAGGTGGAAAATGTAGAGAATTAAATTGATGTTGTATGGAACATATCCTAAGTGGAAGCCAATGTGCAATTTGAATTTTTCATGGTACTTATTGAGTGTTATTATTGTGTTCTTTTAGCCTTTGCCAATGTGCAATTTATCATGTTATTATTGTGTTCTTTTATTGAATTTTTCACAATTTAAATTATTGTGTACTTATTGAATTTAATTGCCTTTGCTTTTGTTGAATCAATATATATGAAATTTTTTTCTTTGGATACTTTTTGATAGTTAGAAATTATTAAACTACATTTATAATAATTTTTATTATTTAATTAGCTTCTACTTTGTATTATTTGATGAGTATTAATTTGTTTTTATTTGCTATAAATAGGGACAAATTTCAGTAGCTCAAGAGGGAAGTGTTGTGCCAAATTCTGCAACTAATGCAACACCAACAATTCCAAGAGAATCGTTGACTTGATGGTTTTTAATTTGTCAATATTTCACTATGTGTATTATTTTTGTTAACTGATATTTTACAGTTGTCTATCAACAAATATTTGTAGTTCAAATTATTTTAATATATATCATTTTATTATACTTTTTTGTTCTCATTTATTTTCATAATGTATATCGTTTATTTTTAATATCATTTTATGTCTTTGTTCTCATCTATTTTTGTAATGCATGCTATGCTTTTAAATGCAAACATCTAATTTTTTTTTAAAAAAATTATTATATAGGATTCAGTGACAACTATTTCGTCACTGAATCCATATTTTCATTAAACTTTTAGTAAAGACCTATATAAGTCGTCACTAAAAGTAGTATTCCGTGACAACTTAAATCGTCACTAAAACTCTCACATATGATCATAAATTGGCAAAAAAAAAATTAAAAATGATTCAGTGACGACTCTCTCGTCACTGAAAGGGTTACTTTTTGTGACAATCGCATAAAGTCGTCACGGAAACATTTTTTTGTGACAACTTTTTTGGTCACTGAAACAATAGCCGTACGATATTTTTTGTGACGACTTAGTAAGTCGTCACTAAAAACTTATTTCGTGACAACTCCAGTTGTCACTGAAACCCTCTGATTAGATTTTAAAAGTCTATTTTATACATTCAGTGACGACTTTCAAAGTCGTCACTAATAACTTTTAGCCACGGTCTTATTAGCAACCGAGGGGTGACGGCTAAAAAGTCGTCACTGATACTTTCAGTGATGATTTTTTGACTTTCAGTGACGACTTTAGTTATCACAAAATCCTTAATTTCTTATAGTGTACAATTAACAAGGAAGACAAACACCCTAAACTTTGGCTATTTGCATTCAAACTTGTTTTCCTCCTTCACTTTGAATTGTGGCCATCCTAGCTCTTTAAACCATTGGGATTTTACAACCAATTGTTCCTTGAGTTTAAAACCTGAACATATGTTTAATTAGTGCGTCAATGGGATCAAGGGTCAAACGGACACAAATCCTGGTCTTTTGCGCTTGACATCATCATCTTTCAAACCATTGTCTCTTGGCTGCCATCTTAAACCTTATTTCCCTATCATTCTCTCCTCTATAAATAGGGGCCTTTCCTCACTCACACACACACCTTAGAACGAATTAGAGGAGCCTTGTACTCACTAAATTTTTCTCTTGAACACTAATATTTTCTAGTTTTTTTTCTTCATAACTCCAGCCTAAGGGATTTCCTTGAGCAAGACACTCACTTGCTCTCCTAGTAGTTGCTACCTATCTAACTCATAGAGAAATGGAACTACCTAGGTAGAAGGATTAAAAGAAAAAGGGAGAAGCACTAATCTTCTTTTCTTTCTCCTTAATTTTGAGTTGTATCTTCATTGCTTGCTCTCTTTAGTTTTGGTTCTTTTGTGATTCATAAGACGGGTTTTCATTTTTGTTTTTATCCTTTATTTTTTATTTTAAGCATGTGTATCCATTTTCTTTTTTTACCTTTCTTTTAATTTCAAGCATACATTACATGTGCTAATTTGGTTGTACACTCAAATTTGATTTCGTTTTTCTTTTTTCCTTTTGTATTCTTTCAACATTCTCAATCGGTTGCTGCCATGATGTGAAATCATATTTCAATGTGCATGCTATGTCATGTTAAATAAAGAGACATCAATAAAATTGCACGCTTAAAATAAAAGACATTTGGAATGAGGCATAAAAAAACCATGTGATTTTGTTCTTGCTTATTTTCGTGTCTCCAATTTGGCAATTTTCTTGCTTTCTTTCAAATGTGCATTTTCAACTTTTATATATTTCAAATCTCATAAATTAAAGAAACTCTAACCAATATACATATGGCACTAAAAATGATCATTTTGCACACTTTTGCACTTAAAATGATTTTGGTTATCCAATGAGTAGTTTTTGCCTTTCATGCTTTTTGGCCATTTGTATGCTTGTTATCCCATGTATTGAGTGCATAAATTTTCTAAATGTAGACTCATATCGCGCTTCACTTTTAAGCCACTACAATTAACTAATATGCATTTGGTACTTGAAATGAAAATTTGTGCACTTTTTATATTTGGCATACATTCAATTTTCTTTCGCATTTTCATGTGATACAATGGGGAAGAGACTGAGATCTAATGGGAGCTAGGATGATTGAAGGCCTTTTGGGGTTCAAGGGAAACATTTTGTAATAGTTATATTTACATTTCATGCCTTTTCCCTATATTTTTGTAGCATGGGTTTTTTCTTTTGGCTTTGGTTAGAAATTTCAAATGTAACCCACATGCATTAGAGTCAACTGTGCTCGAAAATCCAAGGCCCTTTTGTTTGATAATGGGCCAAGATGTTAACCTATTAAAAGGTGTCTTGTTCTGCTTGATCCTTAGGCATTAGCAACGCAATATATGTGCCTCTTCTTCTTTATTTTATTGTTCTATCAGTTGTATTTTTAATTTTTGAGATATAATATTTAGTAGATTAGAATTTGAGAGGTGTGTTGTTTCTTTATCTTTTAATCAGAACATTAATTCTTTATTTTATAATTTCAGAAGCTGTAAGATTTATCTATCATACTTTTGTCTTCTATTTGCTGACCTCAGTGTCTGATATTGTATTAATGTAATTTTTTCACTTGTCCAAAAAAGAAAGTGTAATAACCGTAAAATTTAACAAAAATTCCAATTAAAAGAAATTTAGAATAAAAGAGAGAATTTTGAAAATGGAGATAAGAACCATAGAAAATATGTATATTTATTACATGGATTAAAGAATTACAAAAAAAGAAATATGAGAATTTATGTTTTGGCGCGCTATAAGCAAATATATTTTTATTTGCTTAAAAATGATTATGTTTTGTTAAAAGTAAGTAGACTTTTAAGTAAAAGAAGTATTGTATTGCTTAAAATAATTATACCGGCCTCTATTGAATTTTTATGGTATTTTTAGAAATATTCTTTCTTTTAATATGAATAAAGATATTTGTTTTGAAATTTGTTTTATTATGATTTTTATCAAGAAAAAATCATGATTTAAGAGTTTAACTAAAAATTTATGAGAATGGGAATTTTAAAAAAATTTGGGATATTTTATGATGAAAAACGGAATTTATATGAATTTTTATAAAAGAAAATCTTATTATTAATTATTTAATAATTATTATTATATTAAAAAAAATAGAAACCATAAAACAAAAACCGGGGGCGACGATCGGATTCGAGAAAAATGAAGAAAACGTATAGTAATAAATAGTGTATGAATAGTAACATCCAATTTCATCTTTCGATTTGGAGTGCTTACGGGTTTCCAATCTCAAAACTGAAAATGTTATTGGATTCAGGACGAAGAGTACTTCAGTTTTGACCGATCAGTTTTTCAAATCAACCGTTGAATCGCCGTAGATTTAAAGTAGAAAATTTCGGTAAAAGGTAAGTTTTGAAAAACCTTACTTAGAGATTTCTAATTAGAAATCTGACTCCGTAGATGGATTCAGAAATTAGATAAACATTAGGATATGAATAGTGGCGGGGAATAGTGTTTCCGGCGTGAATAGTGTTTTTCGGCTGTGAATAATGACTAAACTCCCGAAGTCATTTTTTAAGTTTTTGGACCTTCCGGACTCAATTTTGGAGTTTGTTTTACCGAATTTAGAGCAGAAACGAGGATCTTAGGGTTGTCCAATCTAGAGCCTTTACCGGTGAGTGGGTTTTTCATACTATAGTGCATGTTTTACGAATTCGGTTTATAACTCTCTCGTATGATTTTAACTAGTTGGAATGTATGTTAAATTGTTTTACCGCTTTAAAAACCAATATGTTCCAACCATGTTAGAAATTGTAAATTTCAATCCTAGTTGAACCCTAGGTATGCAAGGCAAGCATCTAGACTGATAATTCTCCATTTGAACTAGATTTATAGAAATGCAAACTTAGTCATAGAAATGAACTAAGTTAGCCATGAAATGATTTGATGCATGCGAACATCTATGCGACGTCTACGAACGATATGTTTAAAGGGAAAGTTTATGATGATAAAGGTCTCCATGGGAATACATGGATGAAACATATTTTAGAATGTAATTTTATGCATGAAAAGAGTTAGATGGAGAATTATAACTTTATTGTAAAGTTATTGAAATGTTTTACTTTAAACTCTTTGAATAGCATATTTTCAAATATTTTCTATTGGAGGAACCCTTTTAGATCACTGTTAGCTAGCTGTAGGGAGTGCTAGCCCTGGTGCACCATGGTCATGCGAAGGCTTCGGCCTAGGATACTGTGACGGGCATATGACTGCCTAAGACACGGAATTTCATTGTCACGGCTCCAAATGATGGAACACATGACCGGCACGGCATAAGGGTTTCCCCCTAGCCGTAAGCCTAACAAATAGCATGCACAACCATTCAGCACACAATCCAGTACATAATAAATATAACTGGCCACATACGCCACATCCAATATCAGAAAATACTGTATATATATATATATTTCATGAATCCAACATCCTTGATTCAACTTGGCCCATGGCCTCATAGTACAAACATTATTGTAAAACGTAAAACCATTTTCAAACAACACAAGAAGCGAGGATCCTGCCTGTATGTTCATGGAGATATACTAGACATACAGTTAAACTATACAACCAATACAACGGAGTGCCCAAACTGGGGCTCACCAATACTATATTTAGCCTCCTATGGAGCTGTAGCTGGATCAGTGTTTCTTTGATTATCTGTGGGGAGAAAACAGAAGAGGGGTGAGATTACCACATCTCAGTGAATGGATAAATCATACTATAACAGAAACAGGGCAAACTAAGCACGAATATTTCGCAATTAATTAAATAATTGAAGTCAAAGTATAGAAAACATTAAACATCTAATCATAATTTATTGAAAGAATGCTAAACAGTTCAAATGATAAAACAGGATTAAATCAATAACTGTAAGCAAATCAATTATGCATGGTAAATAATAAATGAAGATATTTATGCAATAACAATGATGCATGTGGTATTTTAAAAATATTTAATCTTTTAGAAAAATGCACTAGTTTATTGGAGGTCTTTCCTAACAGATCTATCATCTATCCCAAGCACATAGCAAGGGTAAGGTAATCACTGTAGGCGTAGACATAAGTCCACCCTAAATTTTTCCCAAGCACATAGCAATGGGTATGGCAATCACTGTAGGCATAGACATAAGTCTATCCTAAATTTTGTGTCTTAGGCTGTCATATGCCCGTCACAATATCCTAGGCCGAAGCCTTAACATGATCATGGTGCACCAGGGCTAGCACTACCTACGGCTAGCTAACAGTGATCTAAAAGGGTCCCTCCAATAGAAAACATGTTAAATATGCTATTCAAAGAGTTTAAAGTAAAACATTTCAATAACTTTACAATACAGCTATAATTCTCCATCTAGCTCTTTTCATGCATAAAATTTCGTTCTAAAATATATCTCATCCATGAATTCCCATGGAGACCTTTACAATCATAAATTTTCCCTTTTAAACATAGATTGTCCGTAGACGTCACATAGATGCTCATCATGCATCAAATCATTTCATGGCTAACTTAGTTCATTTCTATGACTAAGTTCGCATTTCTATAAATCTAGCTCAAATGGAGAATTAATTATCTAGATGCTTGCCCTGCATACCTAGGGTTCAACTAGGATTGAAATTTACAATTTCTAACATGGTTGGAACATATTGGTTTTCAAAGCAGTAAAACAATTTAACATATATTCCAACTAGTTAAAATCATACGAGAGAGTTATAAATCAAATTCCTAAAACATACGCTATAGTATGAAAAACCCACTCACCGTACTAGAAGTCCAACAACGAGAATTTCACCTCGTAGTGGCTCAATAACCTAGAAAACATAGACATAGCATGAAAATTAGAAAATTCTAAAGTCACTATTCACGCCAGAAAACACTATTCACTCGCAGGAAAATACTATTCATGCTGAAACCTAAAAACCCCATATTCAATTCTAAAGCTATCTACGGGAAGAATTTCGGTAAAAACGAAGCCTAAAACGCAATTGGACGAAGTTTTACCTTTGGAGGTACTATTTACGCGATTTTCCGGCGACCTTCCGGCGACTTTCCGGCGAAAGTGATCGGTGGGTTTTGAAGTACTCGTTGCCACGAGTCCAACGGTCCAGACGGTTCGTCAATCGGAGGTCCGTAACTCCAGATATGAGGGTTTGAAATTCAAAGGGGAAAAGAAAAAAAATGGGGCTGCGGGTTTTTTTTTCTGCTCTCTGCCTCTGGTTCCCGAGACATATATGTGCAGCGCTACAGTAACTCTCTTTTTTTTTTAATAATTATTAAATAATTAATAATAAGATTTTCTTTTATAAAAATTCATATAAATTCCGTTTTTCATCATAAAATATCCTAAAAATTTCTAAAAATTTCCTTTCTCATAAATCTTTAGTTAAACTCTCACATCATAATTTTTCTTGATAAAAATAGTAATAAAACAAATTTTTAAACAAATATCTTTATTTATATTAAAAGAAAGAGTATTTCTAAAAATACCATAAAAATTCAATAGAAGCCGATATAATTATTTTAAGTAACACAATACTTCTTTTACTTAAAAATCCACTTATTTTTAACAAATCATAATTATTTCTACATAATAAAAATATATTTGCTTATAGCGCGCCAAAACATAACTTCTAATATTTTTTTTTCTATGTAATAAATATACATATTTTCTACGGTTCTTATCTCTATTGTCAAAATTCTCTCTTTTATTTTAAATTTCCTTTTCATTAAATTTTACGGTTATTACATTCTTCCCCCCTTAAAGAAATTCGGTCCCCGAATTTTACAAAAACTAATAACATGAAAACATTTGACTACTCTTGAAACAGCTGAGGATACTTCTCTCTCATGACATCCTCTACTTCCCACGTAGCTTCCTCCTTGGAATGATTCTGCCATATCACCTTTACTGTAGGGATATCCTTAGATCTCAACTTTTTCACTTGTCTATCAACAATGGCCACGGGTTTCTCTTCGTAGGCCAACTTGTCATCCAAAAGGATTTCCTGCGGTTGAATTACATGAGATGGGTCGGGTAGATACTTCCTCAACATCGAGACATGGAAGACTGGATGCACTTCACTCAACCCAGGTGGTAGGGCTAGGCGGTATGCCACTGCTCCTACCCTATCCAAAATTTCAAAAGGTCCAATATACCTCGGGCTTAACTTCCCTTTCCTACCAAACCGCATGATTCCCTTCATGGGTGAAACTCTGAGGAACACGTGATCGCCTAGAGAAAACTCCAACTCCCGACGCCTATGGTCCACATAAGACTTCTGACGACTTTGTGCAGTTAAAAGCCGTTCCCTTATCAGCTTAACCTTCTCTATGGCATCTTGCACCAAGTCTGGCCCTAGCAGCTTGACTTCTCCAACTTCAAACCATCCAACGGGAGATCGGCATCTTCTCCCATAAAGAGCTTCAAAATGTGCCATCTGAATACTGGCTTGATAACTGTTGTTGTATGCAAACTCAGCTAATGGCAGGTATCCTTCCCAACTGCCACCAAAATCCAATATACATGCTCTAAGCATATCCTCCAGAATTTGAATCGTGCGTTCTGACTGGCCATCTGTTTGAGGATAAAAAGCGGTGCTTAGATCTAACCTCGTCCCCAAAGCTTCTTGAAAAGCTTTCCAAAACCTTGCTGTAAACTGTGGACCTCGATCAGATATGATGAATACAGGGACTCCATGCAATCTGACGATCTCACTCAGATACAGGCTTGCATACTGAGCCACATTAAAGGTAGTCTTCACTGGTAAGAAGTGGGATGACTTGGTCATTCGATCCACTATCACCCATACTGAGTCATAACCCTTAGGGGTCCTCGGTAACCCTGTAACGAAGTCCATAGTAATCATTTCCCACTTCCACTCTGGTATCTCAATCTGCTGGTGCAAACCGGCAGGCTTCTGGTGTTCATCTTTCACCTGCTGACAAACCAAGCATTGAGCCACAAAGTTTGCTACATCCTTCTTCATCCCATTCCACCAATACAAGTTCTTGAGGTCACTGTACATCTTATTTGTTCCTAGGTGGATAGTATAGGCTGATTGATGTGCCTCCTCCAAAATCTGCTTTCTCAAGCTATCCACATCGGGTACACACAAGCGCTTCCCATATCTTAACACTCCTTCAGCATCCACGCTGAATTCAGAAGTCTGATTATTCCTGGATTCATCCTTGAGCTTGCACAGCTTGGCATCCTTGTCCTGATCTGCCTTAATCTGCTCAACTAGTGGAGAGTGTAGTTGCATGTGGGCTAACAACACCCCTGGCTCCTTCACTTCAAAGCGCATCCCCTCACCTTCTAGCCGATGAATATCCCTTACCAACGGCCTCCGGAGTAGGATAATATGGGCTAGACTCCCCATCGACTTTCTGCTCAAAGCATCTGCTACTACATTGGCCTTGCCTGGGTGGTACAAGATAGTGCAGTCATAGTCCTTCACCAACTCCATCCACCTTCTCTGTCTCAAGTTAAGATCTCTTTGTTGAAAGATGTACTTGAGACTCTTGTGGTCCGTGTAAATCTCACAGGGTTCACCATAGAGATAGTGCCTCCAAATCTTCAAGGCAAAGACCACTGCCGCCATCTCCAGATCATGTGTAGGATAGTTCTGTTCGTGCTTCCTGAGCTGCCTAGATGCGTAGGCTACAACATGACCATTCTGCATTAACACACAACCCAAGCCCACCCTTGAGGCGTCACAGTATACTGAGTATCCTCCAGTGCCCGTTGGGATAGTTAGAACTGGGGCTGTGGTTAGACACTTCTTCAAGGTCTGGAAACTTTCTTCGCATACATCCGACCACTCAAACTTAACTCCCTTCCTGGTTAATCTGGTCAAAGGAGCAGCAATTCTGGAGAAATCCTTGATGAACCTCCGGTAATACCCTGCTAGACCCAAGAAACTTCGGATCTCCGTCACACTAGCTGGGCGAGGCCACTGCTGTACTGCCTCTACCTTCTCGGGGTTTACTTGAATGCCGTCCTTCGTGACTACATGCCCCAGAAACATAACACTGTCCAACCAGAACTCACACTTAGAGAGCTTGGCATACAACTGCTGATCCCTCAAAATCTGCAGAATGACCCGTAGGTGCTGTTCATGCTCCTCATGGTCTTTAGAATAAACCAAGATGTCATCAATGAACACAATGACAAACTGATCTAAGAATGGCTTGAACACCCTGTTCATCAATTCCATAAAAGCAGCTGGTGCATTAGTTAGTCCAAAAGACATAACTAAAAATTCATAATGACCATAACGGGTCCTAAAAGCCGTCTTGGAAATATCTTCCTTCTTGATCCTCAACTAATGATACCCTGACCTCAGATCAATCTTGGAGAAACATTTCGCTCCTTGAAGTTGATCGAACAGATCATCAATCCTGGGTAAAGGGTAGTTGTTGCGCACTGTTAGCTTATTCAGTTGCCGATAGTCAATGCAAAGACGCAAAGACCCATCTTTCTTCTTCACAAAAAGAACTGGAGCACCCCATGGAGAGGTACTCGGCCTGATTACGCCCTTATCTAACAAATCCTGCAACTGACTCTTTAGCTCCTTAAGCTCTGTGGGTGCCATCCTGTAAGGCGGTATAGAAATTGGTCGAGCCTCTGGAATAAGGTCGATACCAAACTCTATCTCCCGTTCAGGAGGTAATCCTGGCAACTCTTCTGGGAAGACATCCAGGAAGTCTCTTACCACTGCCATCTTGTCTACATCCGGTACCTTCCCATCCACATCTCTAACATATGCCAAATATCCCTGGCATACCTTCTTCAACATCTTCTGAGCACCCAAGACTGATATCAGGTTACTTGGAGCTTTACTTCGATCACACTGGAACCGGAAAGGAACTTCACTTGGAGGGTTGAACTTGATTGCCTTCTCATAGCAATCCAAGGTAGCATAGCATGCTGCCAACCAATCCATTCCTAGGATTACATCAAAGTCGACCATGTCTAGGATGATCAAATCAGCAGATGTCTCCCTATCACCCACTGATACTTTACATGACTTGCATACATGCTCTACTGGCAAATAATCATCGACCGGGGTGGTTACAAAGAAAGGGGCATCCATCCTAATCGGATCTTTACCCAAACTCTTAGCAAAACTAGGGGAAACATAGGAATATGTAGACCCGGGGTCAAACAAAACATATGCTTCATGTAGGCAAACTGAAAGAGTACCTGTCATGACCGCATTTGAAGCTTGTGCATCCTGCCTGGTAAGAGCAAAAATCCTCGGTTCACCTCGGCCTGCTTGGTTTTGACCTCGGCCCATCATCCCTCTACCAGTACCTCTGCTACTTGCTTGGCCCGGTATAGTCCTTAGAGGCTGAGCTGCCACTGGGGTTGGTAGCAAAGCTGGTCGAGTTGGCCCTTGGCTTGAGCCATACAACTGGGGACAGTCCCTCTTCATGTGTCCAGGTTGGTGGCAATGATAGCAAACAATCATCTCCCTGCGGCACTGACCAAAATGATGGTTGCCACAAATAGGGCATTGTGGCCTGTTCTGCTGAATGACTCTTGGTCCTGGTTGTCCTGGATACCTGGTGTTTCCCTGGCTAAGACCTAGCCTACCACTTGCATCTGGTCTCTGGTTGGGGTTCCCAATATTCTGTGGTGCTGGGCGCTGCTAGCTCTGGAATCGGGGTCCTTGGGAATGAGAACTTTGCCCTCCTTTGGAGCTCCCGTCTCTATCTCTCTTCCTCAGCTTGGCACTCTCAACATCGGCCAAATGCCTAGTCTCCATCATTCTTGCACAATCTACAGCCTCTGCATAGTTCGGGAATTGCTTCATCTGGGGTGCCACTGATTTAAACAATGCTGGCACCAACCCCTGGATAAATTTCCTGATCATGTCCCTTTCAGTAGGGACCATGTGCGGTGCATACGGCATCAGCTGTGTGAAGCGGTAGTCATACTCCGTGACTGACATACCAGGAGTCTGCTTCAACTCCACAAACTCTTGACACTTTGCATCCCGGATACTCTGAGGCACAAACCTCTCCATGAAGACTTCCTTGAACTCTGGCCATCTCAAAGGTGGCGCTGTATCTCCCCTTCTGCGCATCATGGTCTTGAACCATACCTGCGCTACGCCAGACAACTGGAAGGCTGCCAATTCTACTGAGCGAATCTCTGGACACTTAAGAACCTCGCAGATCTTCTCAGTAGCCTCTATAAACTCCTGGGGATCTTCACTGGTCAACAACCCCTTAAAGGTTGGCGGTTTCAGCTTCAGGAACTCAGATAATTCCACTTCCCTCTCAGCGGGTCTCACCTGCCGCTCCACGGACCTAACTGGTTCTGGAACGGAGGTAGTTGTTTCAGGCTGTTGCGGGTCCCTTCTATCTTGCCCATCCCTTCTCTCAGCTAGATTTTCTATTGCCCGCTGCATACCCTGCATGGTTACCAGCATCTGGGCTATCACATCATCCCGGGGGTGAGAAGACATTTCCCCCGTCCTGGGAGTCTCAGCTTGCTCACTTCTTAACTCAGCTTGTTCGGCTGCTTCAGCAGCCCTTACACCCCTGCCACTGCCTCTAGGTCGGCCTCTGCCACGACCTCTACCTCGACCTCTGCCACGACCTTTATCTCGACCTCTAGGCACAGGTACTGCGGACTGAGCAGACTCTTCAGCCATCTGCTCTTGAACCGCGGGTTACCTAACCTTTGATCTTGTTCTTGGTGGCATTTCACTATAAAACAGAAATAGCCCAACCATCACTTAACCATACCAACATAGCATACTATAAACTGACTAACTTAAACAAAAAGACAACATCCTATCGAACCCCTTTAGCAGCACAGTGAGTATAAACATGTCCGGATTCATACCCATACTCAAAGTCCTACCTAAAGGTCCGTTACTCCATGAACACAGGGAAACCTAACCCTCTGATACCATATTTGTCACGGCTCCAAATGATGGAACACATGACCGGCACTGCATAAGGGTTTCCCCCTAGCCGTAAGCCTAACAAATAGCATGCACAACCATTCAGCACACAATCCAGTACATAATAAATATAACTGGCCACATACGCCACATCCAATATCAGAAAATACTGTATATATATATATATATTTCATGAATCCAACATCCTTGATTCAACTTGGCCCATGGCCTCATAGTACAAACATTATTGTAAAACGTAAAACCATTTTCAAACAACACAAGAAGCGAGGATCCTGCCTGTATGTTCATGGAGATATACTAGACATACACTTAAACTATACAACCAATACAACGGAGTGCCCAAACTGGGGCTCACCAATACTATATTTAGCCTCCTATGGAGCTGTAGCTGGATCAGTGTTTCTTTGATTATCTGTGGGGAGAAAACAGAAGAGGGGTGAGATTACCACATCTCAGTGAATGGATAAATCATACTATAACAGAAACAGGGCAAACTAAGCACGAATATTTCGCAATTAATTAAATAATTGAAGTCAAAGTATAGAAAACATTAAACATCTAATCATAATTTATTGAAAGAATGCTAAACATTTCAAATGATAAAACAGGATTAAATCAATAACTGTAAGCAAATCAATTATGCATGGTAAATAATAAATGAAGATATTTATGCAATAACAATTATGCATGTGGTATTTTAAAAATATTTAATCTTTAAGAAAAATGCACTAGTTTATTGGAGGTCTTTCCTAATAGATCTATCATCTATCCCAAGCACATAGCAAGGGTAAGGTAATCACTGTAGGCGTAGACATAAGTCCACCCTAAATTTTCCCCAAGCACATAGCAATGGGTATGGCAATCACTGTAGGCATAGACATAAGTCTATCCTAAATTTTGTGTCTTAGGCTGTCATATGCCCGTCACAATATCCTAGGCCGAAGCCTTAACATGATCATGGTGCACCAGGGCTAGCACTACCTGCGGCTAGCTAACAGTGATCTAAAAGGGTCCCTCCAATAGAAAACATGTTAAATATGCTATTCAAAGAGTTTAAAGTAAAACATTTCAATAACTTTACAATACAGCTATAATTCTCCATCTAGCTCTTTTCATGCATAAAATTTCGTTCTAAAATATATCTCATCCATGAATTCCCATGGAGACCTTTACAATCATAAATTTTCCCTTTTAAACATAGATCGTCCGTAGACGTCACATAGATGCTCATCATGCATCAAATCATTTCATGGCTAACTTAGTTCATTTCTATGACTAAGTTCGCATTTCTATAAATCTAGCTCAAATGGAGAATTAATTGTCTAGATGCTTGCCCTGCATACCTAGGGTTCAACTAGGATTGAAATTTACAATTTCTAACATGGTTGGAACATATTGGTTTTCAAAGCAGTAAAACAATTTAACATATATTCCAACTAGTTAAAATCATACGAGAGAGTTATAAATCAAATTCCTAAAACATGCGCTATAGTATGAAAAACTCACTCACCGTACTAGAAGTCCAACAACGAGAATTTCACCTCGTAGTGGCTCAATAACCTAGAAAACATAGACATAGCATGAAAATTAGAAAATTCTAAAGTCACTATTCACGCCGAAAAACACTATTCACTCACCGGAAAATACTATTCATGCTGAAACCTAAAAACCCCATATTCAATTCTAAAGCTATCTACGGGAAGAATTTCGGTAAAAACGAAGCCTAAAACGCAATTGGACGAAGTTTTACCTTTGGAGGTACTATTCACGCGATTTTCCGGCGACCTTCTGGTGACTTTCCGGCGAAATTGATCGGTGGGTTTTGAAGTACTCGTTGCCACGAGTCCAACGGTCCAGACGGTTCGTCAATCGGAGGTCCGTAACTCCAGATATGAGGGTTTGAAATTCAAAGGGGAAAAGGAAAAAAATGGGGCTGCGGGTTTTTTTTCTGCTCTCTGCCTCTGGTTCCCGAGACATATATGTGCAGCGCTACAGTAACTCTTTTTTTTTTTAATAATTATTAAATAATTAATAATAAGATTTTCTTTTATAAAAATTCATATAAATTCCGTTTTTCATCATAAAATATCCTAAAAATTTCTAAAAATTTCCTTTCTCATAAATCTTTAGTTAAACTCTCACATCATAATTTTTCTTGATAAAAATAGTAATAAAACAAATTTCTAAACAAATATCTTTATTTATATTAAAAGAAAGAGTATTTCTAAAAATACCATAAAAATTCAATAGAAGCCGGTATAATTATTTTAAGCAACACAATACTTTTTTTACTTAAAAATCCACTTATTTTTAACAAATCATAATTATTTCTACATAATAAAAATATATTTGCTTATAGCGCGCCAAAACATAACTTCTAATTTTTTTTTCTATGTAATAAATATACATATTTTCTACGGTTCTTATCTCTATTGTCAAAATTCTCTCTTTTATTTTAAATTTTCTTTTCATTAAATTTTACGGTTATTACATTCATGTGAAGGCTTCGGCCTAGGATACTGTGACAGGCATATGACTGCCTAAGACACAGGGATTTAGGGTGGACTTATTTCTACGCCTACAGTGATTGTCATACCCTTACTGTGTGCTTGGGGGAATTTAGGGTGGACTTATGTCTACGCCTACAGTGATTACCCCTCCCTTGCTATGTGCTTGGGGAAGATGATGATCTGTCAGGAAAGAACTCCAATAAACTAGTGCATTTTTCTTAAAGATTAAATATTTCTAAAATATCACATTCATCATTGTTATTGCATAAATAACTTCATTTATTACTTACCATGCATAATTAATTTGCTTTACGGTTACTGATTTAATCATGTTTTATCTTTTGAACATACATTTGAATTGTTTAGCTTTTCTTTCAATAAATTATGGTTAAATGCTTAATGTTTCAATTATTAAACTCATTGCGAAACACTCGTGCTTGGTTTACTATGTTTCTGTTATAGTGTGATTTATCCATTCACTGAGATGTGATCTCACCCCTCTTCTGTTTCCTCCCCACAGATAGTCAAAGAGACTTTGATCCAGCTACAACTTCGTAGGAGGCTGAAGATAGTGTTGGTGAGCCCCAGTTTGGGCAAGGCTCTTTTGTACTGTTTTTCTAGTTTAGTTTATGTCCAGTGTACCTCCATGAACTTACAGGCAGGATCCTCGCTTCTTGCGTATTTTGATGTGTTGTTTGGAAAACGGTTTTATGTTTTACAACGATGTTGGTATTATGAGGCCTTGGGCCAAGTTGAATCACATGAATATTATGAGGCCATAGGCCTAGTTGAATCACGTATGTTGGATTCATGAGATATATATATATATATATATATATATATATATATATATATATATATATATATATATATATATACAGTATTTTCTGATATTGGATGTGGCATATGTGGCCAGTTATATTTATTATGTACTCTAAATTGTGTGTTGGATGTTTGTGCACGCTATGTGTTAGGCTTGCGGCTAGGGAAAAACCCTTATGCCGTGCCGATCATGTGTTTCATCATTTGGGGCCGTCACAAAGTGGTATCAGAGCTTTAGGTTTTCCTGTGTTCATGGAGTAACGGACCTTTAGGTAGGACTTTGAGTATGGGTATGAATCCGGACATGCTTATACTCACGGTGCTGCTAAAGGGGTTCAATAGGATGTTGTCTTTTTGTTCAAGTAAGTCAGTTTATATGTTGGCATGGTTAAGTGACGGTTGGGTTATCTCTGTTTTATAGCGAGATGCGTCTTAAAGAATTTAAGAAATTGAGACAGATACCAAATATGATGGTTTCTGAATGTGACATCATGATGGTTTCTAAATGTGACATCCGTTGTACCCGGTTGTCTAGATATGGTAGATTGTGATGTGACATTGAGAATGAATTTGTTGGCATTATGTCATGTCATTTTGAAATGTCACTAGAAGGTGATTAAATTCAATATTTTTGGAGAATTTTCTCTCTTTATACAAAGAAATCTTAGTGAGATACCCAGTAACCTAATCTCTGCTTTAGCAATCCATAAGTGATTACAAAAAGATGCCAAGGATAGTTGGCAGTGGTGAGAGATGCTGATATAAAGTATACCACTGTAAATTAAATTTCAGTGATTAGAGAATTTTCTGATATAATTTCTGAGGAATTGCCAAGATTACCCTGAAATAATAAATAGAATTTGGTATTGATTTATTTCCTGGCCAGCGTCTATATTTCCATATAGAATGACACCCATTGAACTTAAGAACCGAAAAAGAAATAGTTATAAGACATGGTAGACAATGGATTTAAAAGCCCCAGTACGTTTACTTGGAGTGCTCCAGTTCTATCTATGAAAAAGAAAGATGGATCACTTTGACTATACATAGATTATAGACAATTGAATAAAGTGACAATGTGGAATAAATACTCATTACCTCGTATAGATGATCTATTTGATCAGTTAAAAAGTGCTCAACATTTTTCAAAAAAGAAAATTAACTTGATTTGATATTTAGATATCATCAATTAAGGATAAGAGAAGAGGATACTAAAAAAATAATTTTGCTTTCAGGATTCGGCATGGACACTATGAGTTTATAGTTATGTCATTTGGATTGACAAATGCCCCAGCTACATTTATAGAGTTAATGAATAAGTAATTAAGCCATCCCTAAATCAAGTTGTTATTATAATTATTGATAATATACTAGAATATTTCAAGAGTTCAGAGGATCATAAGCAATATTTAAAGATAGTATTACAAACTCCAAGGGAGTATCAGCTATATGCTAAGTTCTCAAAATATGAATTTTGACTTAGTAATAGTATTTTTTTAAGGTATGTGGCTAGCAAGATGGTGTCCAAGATAACCCTAAGAAAGTAAAAGTGGTACAGCAATGTCCACATTTTGCTATAGTTACAGATGAAGATCCAAGTCCAATTTGCTCTTTCTGCTGTGGTCTGTTGTCCATTCTATTTGAGCTGTGATTGGATCAGGTACATGAACATATGCTTGTAAAGCATCAATCAACTCATCAGCATCTGAAGCTAAGATGAGAATTCGTCGTGCTGAGTGTGGGATAAACCTTTGTTCCATAGCATGATCAAGGAAAGATAACAAACCATCAAAGAAGTGATTAACATTTAACAAACATATCGGTTTGTGATGCATATTCAGTTGTGCCCAAGAGACTATTTGGAAAATCTCCTCTAAAGTACCAAAACCATCTAGTAAGGCAATGAAGGCGTCAGCATTGCTTATCATTCTAGCCATGCGTTCATGCATGGAAGCTACTCTATATTCTTCCCCAATTGTTTTTCCTATGTTGCTGGATGCAGCTAGAGCTGTAGGAATAATACCTAGAACTTGGCATCCTCCTACATGTGCAGCTATAGCCACACACCCCATTAACCCACAGTTACCTCCACCATAGACTAGATGAATTTTTCTTCTGGCCAGCACCATACCCAGGTTTTGTGCTGCTTTCACATATTCCCCATCTTTTCCAGGACTGGAACCACAAAAGACACAGATATTTCAAAACTAACGGAATGTTGTTCCCTCCATAATTGTTCTTACCTTAACTTTGAGTATAGACAAAGATACTAATGTAAGTATTTATTGAACTCAGAGAAGGGCATATTTATAATAGCTATGCGAATATGCCGGATATTATTAGAACAGCTATGTGAGTGATTGGTGGATATCAGCTAAATTAAAGGTAAAAAAAACGCTAAGCATGTATATGTACAGTAGTTATGACTGTGACCCATATTAAGCACATAAAGAGCATAAGATAAGATATCACCATAAATCTGTCTTTTTCTTGTTGTCTTTGATGAAGCATTGATGTCTTGAAAGGTTGTAGGTGATAGCCGTCATTGTAAAAAAGAAGAAAAAAAAAAGGAGTGAAAATGTAAACCAATTAATTGTTGAAGAGGAACAATCAAATGGTTTATTTTGTTTTCTCAATGTTTTTACCAGTCGACTATTGGTTTATAAGTCGACTAGCTATTTTGAGAAATTTTAATTTGGACTGGTTATTTTGGTTGATTATATATATTTTGAAGCAACCAACTGCATCCTACCAGTTAACTATGTGCTCTTGTTATTCACAGACTTTATAGGTTCAGAAATATTTCTTTTCCATATGATATGCTTCCGCCGAATAACAATATCTTTGAATTAAATTTTGGCACATATATTCAAAATTTACGGCCACCGATTTTCGTCGAAATAGCAGCTAGATTTTGTTTACAGATTTTCAAGAATTACGGCCACCGATTTTAATTTCCTGTCAATGTTTTGTCCAAACTTCTGACTTCCTATTTTGGCACCATGCTCTATTACGTGTTTCGCATTTTCTGCTGCATTGCCCTACTTTAATATTTGGTATTAAATGCAAGATTTTGATTAGTAGATTAAAGTAATAGAAATTTTGAAAAGAATAAATGGATGATGAAGTAATGGTGTTTTGACGAATGTAATCAAAGGAATTAATGGTGTTGAAATTTTTGAGGAGTAAAGTATGGAAAGTAAGATTTAAACTAATCTCGAAATTTTTAATTTGGAAACATGGAGAATATTTTGAGAATCATCTCTAAGAATAATGTAAGTGATTAAGATATTTGTGTTAAGGAATTTATACCTTGCTAAATTGAGACTAATATCTAGAATGTAATTTATGTTGAGATTGGAAATTCACGTATGGATAATTGTTGAGAAAGGAGATTTCAGAAGAAGCCATAGATTGTGAATATGGATGACCCGAGGTAATAAGGATATACTGAGATAAAAAAAATGGTACTAATATAATGGTAAAAGGAAGATACAAATGAAATTTTTCATTGGCGGGTATGTTGGCAAGTACGAATTGAATATATTATCTCAAGAGAGTTATTCAGGAAGTCTAAGGATCTTTATTAGATTATAGTATGACTGATACTAAATTTAAATGATGTGTTTATACATTAGAAGGTATGCTTTAAGTATCTTTATATTATTGTGGTGAAAGTTGGGAGAAATTAATTGTCTTTAGTTGAACTTGCTCATAACAGTAATTATCATATCAATATACAATGGCATCATTTGAAGTTTTACATGAGCATCATAGGTTTCTTAATATGTGAATAAATTGAGAAAAGTTAAACTTCAGAAATTTAATTTGGAATAACATGCAATAGATAGAATATGACTTATCTAAATTGATGATGCTAGCTTAGAGAGCATGCTTCAAGCATATTTTTTTTAAGATTGGTGAGAGATTCCTTAGCAGAATTTGTCTATAATAAAATGATATTAGAAGATTTAAGCTTTATGTAAGAGGTGTTACAAATGTTTTGTTAAATGACTCAGTAGAGTTAGATTTATTATAAGATGTCATTGAAAAAGTGAAAATTGATTAGAAAAAAAAATACAAGTAACTCAATACTAGTCAAAAGTCTATAAGGACCGTGAATGTTGAGCACTAGGAATTAACAGTTGGTGACCACATATTCTTTAATGACTCACCAATGAAAGAGGTGATGAGATTTGGAAAGAAAGGGAAGTTACACCCTCGGTATATAAAACCATTTGAAATTCTTGATAGGATCGGTTCAATGGCTTATTGTTTGGCTTTACCTTCTAAATTGGGTAATGTCCATCCAGTTTTTCATATGTCTATGCTAAGGAAATATTTACCGGATTCTACACATGTTATACAGTGTCCATAGATTCAGTTACAGAAAGATTTAACCTATGAGGAACAACCAGTAGCAATAGTGGACAGACAAGTAAAGAAGTTACGGTTAAAAGAAATATCTACAGTAAAGGTGATATGGAAAAATCATTCTTCTGAGGAAGCTACTTAGGAAAGGAAAAATGATATATGTATCAGATATCTGTACTTGTTTGAACAATGAGGTTAGTGTTTATCTGCAACTGTGGTGATAAAATTCGGGGACCGAATTTCTTTAAGGGGGGAAGAATGTAATAACCGTAAAATTTAACAAAAATTCTAATTAAAGGAAATTTAGAATAAAAGAGAGAATTTTGAAAATGGAGATAAGAACCATAGAAAATATGTATATTTATTACATGGATTAAAGAATTACAAAAAAAGAAATATGAGAATTTATGTTTTGGCGCGCTATAAGCAAATATATTTTTATTTGCTTAAAAATGATTATGTTTTACTAAAAGTAAGTAGACTTTTAAGTAAAAGAAGTATTGTATTGCTTAAAATAATTATATCGGCCTCTATTGAATTTTTATGGTATTTTTAGAAATATTCTTTTTTTAATATGAATAAAGATATTTTTTTTGAAATTTGTTTTATTATGATTTTTATCAAGAAAAAATCATGATTTAAGAGTTTAATTAAAGATTTATGAGAATGGGAATTTTTAGAAATTTTTGGGATATTTTATGATGAAAAACGGAATTTATATGAATTTATATTAAAAAAAATCTTATTATTAATTATTTAATAATTATTATTATATTAAAAAAATAGAAACCATAAAACGAAAACCGAGGGTGACGATCGGATTCGAGAAAAATGAAGAAAATGCATAGTAATAAATAGTTATAAATAGTAATATTCAATTTCATCTTTCAATTTGGAGTGCTTATGGATTTCCAATCTCAAAACTGAAAATGTTATTGGATTCAGGACGAAGAGTACTTCAGTTTTGACCGATCAGTTTTTCAAATCAACCGTTGAATCGCTGTAGATCTAAAGTAGAAAATTTCGGTAAAAGGTAAGTTCTGAAAAACCTTATTTAGAGACTTCTAATTAGAAATCTGACTCCGTAGATGGATTCAGAAACTAGATAAACATTAGGATATGAATTTGTTTTGTTGATTTGGTAAAAATTTTGTGACAGTGAATAGTATTTTCTGGCGATGAATAGTGATGGTGAATAGTGTTCCCGGCGTAAATAGTATTTTTCGGCGTGAATAGTGACTAAACTCCCGAAATCATTTTTCAAGTTTTTGAACCATCCGGACTCGATTTTGGAGTTTATTTTACCGAATTCAGACCAGAAACGAAGATTTTAGGGTTGTCCAATCTGGAGCCCTTACCGGTGAGTGGGTTTTTCATACTATAGCGCATGTTTTACGAATTCGGTTTATAACTCTCTCGTATGATTTTAACTAGTTGAAATGTATGTCAAATTGTTTTACCGCTTTGAAAACCAATATGTTCCAACTATGTTAGAAATTGTAAATTTCAATCCTAGTTGAACCCTAGGTATGCAGGGAAACATCTAGACTGATAATTCTCCATTTGAGCTAGATTTATAGAAATGCGAACTTAGTCATAGAAATGAACTAAGTTAGCCATGAAATAATTTGATGCATGCGAACATCTATGCGACGTCTACGGACGATATGTTTAAAGGGAAAGTTTATGATGATAAAGGTCTCCATGGGAATACATGGATGAAACATATTTTAGAACGGAATTTTATGCATGAAAAGAGTTAGATGGAGAATTATAGCTTTATTGTAAAGTTATTGAAATGTTTTACTTTAAACTCTTTGAATAGCATATTTTCAAATATTTTCTATTGAAAAAAACCTTTTAGATCACTGTTAGCTAGCCGCAAGGAGTGCTAGCCCTGGTGCACCATGGTCATGCGAAGGCTTCGGCCTAGGATACTGTGACGGGCATATGACTGCCTAAGACACAGGGATTTACGGTGGACTTATGTCTACGCCTACAGTGATTTTCATACCCTTGCTGTGTGCTTGGGGGAATTTAGGGTGGACTTATGTCTACGCCTACAGTGATTACCCCTCCCTTGCTATGTGCTTGGGGAAGATGATGATCTGTCAGGAAAGAACTCCAATAAACTAGTGCATTTTTCTTAAAGATTAAATATTTCTAAAATATCACATTCATCATTGTTATTGCATAAATAACTTCATTTATTACTTACCATGCATAATTGATTTACTTTACGGGTACTGATTTAATCATGTTTTATCTTTTGAACATACATTTGAATTGTTTAGCTTTTCTTTCAATAAATTATGGTTAAATGCTTAATGTTTCAATTATTAAACTCATTGCGAAACTGTCGTGCTTGGTTTGCCATGTTTCTGTTATAGTGTGATTTATCCATTCACTGAGATGTGATCTCACCCCTCTTCTGTTTCCTCCCCACAGATAGTCAAAGAGACTTTGATCCAGTTACAGCTTCGTAGGAGGCTGAAGATAGTGTTGGTGAGCCCCAGTTTGGGCAAGGCTCTTTTGTACTGTTTTTCTAGTTTAGTTTATGTCTAGTGTACCTCCATGAACTTACAGGCAGGATCCTCGCTTCTTGCGTATTTTGATGTGTTGTTTGGAAAACGGTTTTATGTTTTACAACGATATTGGTATTATGAGGTCTTGGGCCAAGTTGAATCACATGAATATTATGAGGCCATAGACCAAGTTGAATCACGGATGTTGGATTCATGAGATATATATATATATATATATATATATATATATATATATATATATATATATATATATATATATATACAGTATTTTCTGATATTGGATGTGGCATATGTGGCCAGTTATATTTATTATGTACTCTGGATTGTGTGCTGGATGTTTGTGCACGCTATGTGTTAGGCTTGCGGCTAGGGGGAAACCCTTATGCCATGCCAGTCATGTGTTCCATCATTTGGGGCAGTGACAAAAAGCAACGCCACATAACTTAGTCTTAACCAGCAACAATGTGGAGGGACATCGTGCGCACTTAGAATTTGCATTGCACTCTTGCATTCTATGTTGTTTTACTTGTTCATATGTTCAGACATTTTCTTACATGAGCTAAGACCTATAACATCAAACACTTAGACCCTGTTTGGATAGCATAACTTATAGCTTATTAAAATTTATCTACAGTATAAGTATTTTTATGTTAAAAAAATAGTGTTTGGATAAGTTTAAATAAGTAACCTATCAATCTTCAATGAGTTAAATTTATTATATTTCATAAGCTAGTTTTCTAAGTTTTTTGGAAAAAATCTTTGCAGAAACTCAAATTCACATTATTAGAAAGCTATTTTGTATTTTTACAAGTTAAAATTTCATTAAAACTATACCTTTCATCTTCCTCCTTCCATTAAAACTATATCTAAATATTTTAAATTTTTTTATAAATTTGAAAAGTATTTTTTAAAATATGTATTTAAACATTAAATAATTTAATTTAAAATAAACTTATAGTATAATTTTTTTATATAAAACATTATTTTATAAGCGTTGAAATAAATTGTTTATCCAAACTAGACCTTAACAAGAGTTTGAATGGCTTAGTTAAGCACTTTTTAACCATTTTTCAAAAAAAAACTAAAAAAATGAAAATTTCTTGAGAAAATCCAAAAATCAGAAAACCAAATACAAAGGAATGGTAAAAAAAATTTAAATAAAATGAACCAATCTCATCTAGGACATATTTTGGCTCCAATGGCCACCAACCACTTTTTTCAAACTTGGCTAATTTAAAATAAACCAACCCATTCACATTTTTCTATCCCACGAATTATTTAGAGTTTAACCGAGAGTGGATTCTCTATTGTGCTTTTCAGCACAGCAAAGCGTGCGGCGCCCAAAACGTTGCAGCATCACTCTCTCACCTTTATTTCATGAATGCAGGTTTTTTTTTTTTTTTTTGCAAAAGGATGCAACATTTCAATCGCCTTTTTTTTGTTGCAAAAATTGAAAATTTTTTATGCATTTTTTTGGGGTTAAATTAAGACAATTCTCTCCCACCTTTATTTCTTGAAGGCAGTTTAGAATTCTTTTTTTTTTTTTTTTGCAAAAGGGCGCAGCATCTCATCCCTCCTTTTTCTTTTCACAAAAAAATGCAAAAAAATAATAATTTGTGCACTATTTAAATTTAATAAAAAAAAAGCTATGTTAACAAAATTATACTCAAATTTATCAGGTTCAAATAATATTTTATGTGCAGTATTTTTTATTAAATTTAAATTGTTTTATTATATTTATAATTTTTTATTTCAAAATATAATAAAATAATTTAAATTTAATAAAAAAAATACTACATACAAAATATTATTTAAATTTGACAAATTTGGTTACAATTTTTCTTTTTTTTAGTATAGTTTAATTATATTATGAAATATATTATTATAAAATAATTTTTTTTGTTATCTAAATTTAACAAAATAAATAAATAATATTCAAAATATTAAATTTTGTCAACTTTATCTAAATTTGACAAAAAATTATCCAAAAAATTATCTTAATTTAACCCCAAAAAAATTGCAATTTTTGCAACAACAAAAAAAGGGCTGTTGAAATGCTGCGCCCTTTTGAAAAAAAAAACTGCATTCAAGAAATAAAGATGGGAGAGAATTATCTTAATTTAACCCAAGAAAAACGCACAAAAAAAATTTGCAATTTTTGCAACAACAAAAAATGGCTGTTGAAATGCTGCGCCCTTTTGAAAAAAAAAAACTGCATTGAAGAAATAAAGGTGGGAAAGTGGAACTGTATCCAAAACGATAACGTTTTGGGCCGCTCTGCTGTGCCTTTCTAACCCTCTTAAAAAGGTTTCATCTTTAGCCAAGTCTACTCAATAAAACTTTCATCTTTCTTTCAAACATAGTATAGGTTTTTCTTTCTTAGTTTTCAACTTTATTTTGCGCTAACCGTTTTTACATTTAGCTTATATGTGTTTAATAGAGGTAATTTAGCATGCATATTAACTTATTTGCATAAATAAGATTTCTCGATTTACTAAGTTATTCGAACATTATGGGGTGCCTAACAGTTTCCCCCACTTCATATAACTTTCAAACCCATATTTCAATAACATCGACCAGTTTTTTTTTTTAGAAGAAAAAGCTTTTCCGAAATTTTTTTTAAAAAAATTTGGTGGCAACTCCATATTTTAAAAGTTTTTTAAAACGCCATAGAAATATTTTTTTTGAAATAATATTTTCATGCACTTTACATTGGTTCTCTTGAGGGATGGGTGTAACCAATATATACTAGGGTACATCAATTAATTTTCAGTGAATATTCATAATTTAAATGTGTACTAGTGAACAATGGGATTCGGGTTCTAGAGGTCTAAAGGACAAAAAGAATCCAATTACTAAAAGGGATTAATAACGAAAAACGAACTACTTATTTGAGTTGTAACAAGTGAGCTTTAATTACTTAAATTCTCACCTCGACCCTTTTCTGAAGGGTGCCTCTAATTTAAGGGATCGTTTGAAGAGCAGAATATAATAGGATAGATTAGGATAGTAGAATAAGATAATAGGATAGGATAACAGCAGGATAGAATAATAGCAGGATAACTCCTATCCTATCCTGTATTTGATGTGCAACAGGATAGGATAAGAACTATCATATTCTGTATTTGGAGTAAATCAGATAATAATAGGATAGAATAAGAATGGAATAAAATGACAAAACTACCCTTATAATAAAATTGCATATATACTTATTTAAAATCAATTTTAATTATTTTATATATTAATATAAATTTTAAAATAAAAATAAAAATAAAAATAAAAATATATAATTAACAAAATATGTCATGATGGTTGGAAAAAAAATTATGTTAATCATTTGAAGATGATCTGACATGTTGACCAAATAAAAAAAAAGTGATTGACTAAGTCAACTTGTGCTTAAGTCATTAATCAGTCACTAAGTTATTTCTACATTGCCATTGTCTCAAGTTATAGAAGCATATGTTTTTTTAACACTTCTCCCCACTCCAATTCGGACTTAAATTTGAACAAAAATTCAAGGTCAATTAGTTTATTAATAATAAAGCAAATATTTATACATGCATAATGTTTCTTAAACTATCAATGTATCTGTTATTTTTTTTCAAAAGAGTTTAAAATATTACGTAAAAATTAGAACTTGTAAAAATACAAAGTCACAAATGGATTCGAATTTGGTGTAGTATTGTATTAAATGAAGTAAGAGAATGATATCGATAAAAGAAGTGGAACTTGTTTTAATTTCTATCATAAAGTATTATTAAGTATATCAATTTACAAGTATATTATATTTTAATTGTTGATCATAAATTGGTTAAGATTGTCTTCAATTTAAGCCAACCACTTAATTTGTTGAACACTATGTTAAATTCATTTATAAGATAATAAAAATGTAATCAATTGAAATTAAAATAAAGAACACTAAGCTCAATTTTTATTAATAACTTACGAAAAAACTACACCTAAATCCACTTGCAAGTGGTGAGCAAATCAGCAAATATACAAGCACATCCATGGATTCATTCACCCAAAACTCTGCTACATAAACTTGACGAACTCATCTTGATCAATGAGTTTGTCTCCATTCAAATCAACTGCATTAACCATTCTTTTACGTTCCCCCAAATCTTTCTCTAAACCCAGACATTTTAACACCTGCAACTCTCTTGCCTCTAAAAATTCATCTGCGTTATCATCAAACACTTGGAAGGTATTCTTCACCTCTGCCAAACTGGGTGGTTCCTTTTCAAACAATTCTGCAATTTCCTCCTTTCGAAACACCTCATTCAACCATTTACCATCCGAGTCAAGTGCATCACTTACTCTTAAATTTCTCATCACCATTACCACTTCTTCTTTGCTTATTCTTACACTTTCAATATTGCAGTTTGAACTCTGCTTTAGTGGTTCAAAAGTAGCAGGTCTATTTGAGGTGCAAGCCTTCAAATTCTAGAAGACAAAGTTACACACAGAGTGGAAGTAGACCAAGAAAAATAAGAGAAAATGAGTCCATGAATGTAATAACCGTAAAATTTAACGAAAATTTCAATTAAAGAAAATTTGGAATAAAAGAGATAATTTTAAAAATGGGGATAAGAATCGTAGAAAATATGTATATTTACTACATGGGTTAAAGAAGTACAAAAAATAATATGGGAATTTACGTTTTAGCACGTAATTTTTATTTTTAAATGAATATATTTTTATTTGTTTAAAAATGATTATGTCTTGTTAAAAGTAAGTAGATTTTTAAGTAAAATAATTATTATTTTGCTTAAAATAATTATATTAACCTCTAATGAATTTTTGTTGTATTTTTAAAAATATTCTTTCTTTTAATATGAATAAAAATATTTATTTTGAAATTTGTTTTATTACGATTTTTATAAAAAAAAATCATGATTTAAGAGTTTAACTAAAGGTTTATGAGAATGGAAATTTTAAAAAAAAATTGGGATATTTTAGGATGAAAAATGGAATTTATATGAATTTATATAAAAGAAAATTCTATTATTCAATTATTAAATAATTATTATTATTATTAAAAAAATTAAAGAGAAAGGGAACGTAAAAGACTCCGTCTGCAATTCTGAAAACCGAGAGAAAGAATAGTGAGTGAATAGTAACCTTCAACTTTATCTCTAGATTTGGAGTGCCTATTGGCTTCCGATCTCAAGACTGAGGGTGCTACTAGATTCAAGACAAAAAAATACTACAGTTTTGATCGATCAATTTTTTAAATAATTATTATTTTACTTAAAATAATTATATTGGCCTCTAATGAATTTTTTTGTATTTTTAGAAATATTCTTTCTTTTAATATGAATAAAGATATTTATTTTGAAATTTGTTTTATTACGATTTTTATCAAGAAAAATCATGATTTAAGAGTTTAACTAAATGTTTATGAGAATGAAAATTTTTAAAAAAAATTTGGGATATTTTAGGATGAAAAACGAAATTTATATGAATTTATATAAAAGAAAATCTTATTATTTAATTATTAAATAATTATTATTATTATTAAAAAATTTAAAGAGAAAGGGAATGTAGAAGACTCTGTCTGCAATTCTAAAAACCGAGAAAAAGAATAGTGAGTGAATAATAACCTTTAACTTTATCTCTAAATTTGGAGTGCCTATTGACTTTCGATCTCAAAACTGAGGGTACTACTGGATTCAAGACGAAGAATACTACAATTTTGACCAATCAATTTTTTAAATCAGTCGTTGAATCGTCATAGATATGAAGTAAAAAATCTAAAAAAAAAGGTAAATTCTAAAACTTTTACTTACAGACCTCCAATTGAATTTTTGACACCGTAGATGATTCAGAAGTTAGATAAACTTTAAGATATGAATATTTTCGATCATCTGACAACATTTTGTTCATCGTAAATAGTATTTTCCAACGAGTGAATAATATTTTTCGGCGGTGAATAGTGAACAAGTTTCCGAAGTTGTTTTCTGAATTTTTATACTCTCCAGATACGTTTTTGAGGTCAATTTGATCAAATAGAAATTAGAAAAATATATTTTAGGGCTATCCAATCTGGAGCCCTTACCCTATGAGTAGATGATTCTTCCTATGGCTTGCCCTATACTCTTCTTGATATTTAAGCATGTATATAATTATGTTTATGAGATATTTACACTTTGATATGTTTCTAAAATGCATTAAAATGATCTGAATTGCTTACAATTTGAAAAATGGTTCAAGAATAGTATTTGAAAATGGATTTCTGAACTCATGATGTATCTGACTTTCACATGTATTTCTCATTAATTTATAAAGTGAATATTTATGCATATGGCATTATTTATAAAGCTATATGTTTGCCTCAGATATATGCATGTATACATGATTCTCCTGAATGAGAAGTTTTGAGATATGAATATACAGAGATTAAAAGTCTGCATTATATTGGAAATTTTATATTGGATTATATGGCCTATGTGCATATGATATTGATTTATACAGTGATATGTTTGCCTCAGATGTGGGCATGTATATGTGATTCCCCTGATTGGGAAGTTTTGATAGAGGAATATACTGAGAACGAAAATGTTGTATTATAAAAGTACATTTGTTTTGATTAATACAGAATATATGAAATTATGGTTTTATGGAGGAATCCTATTGGAAACACTGTCTGCTAACAGCAGGTGATGTTAGCCCTGGTGTGCACCTTGATTGCTTCAACTAGCAGAGGAAGTGGTGCTAGCCTCATGTGAGGGCCAACACACGGGAGATTATATGTTAAGGAGAGCGGAATACCTTCTATATATGGGCGAGATGCCAGTTATATAAGTTATGATTTGCCTTCTCTTGCTGTGTGCTTGGTAAATACCCATATAGAGTCCCTTCGCATATCCTTTTGAATGGTAGTAGGGCAAACCTCAGCGAGATGCTGAGTTTAGGCAAATCCTATATCACCAAAGTATGGGAGGGGTCAAACTCTGATATGGTGGTTCTGATATAGGATCTTCCAGATATTTTTACATGAATTACATTGATGCATACTATGATTTTATTAACGTACTTACAACATTACTTATGAATATGAATTTGAACAGAGATGATTTTGAAATGCGAGTCCTATATGGATGAAATTCTGAATTTTGATTTTCAATGTGATAAGTTTAAAATAAAGAGTACATCCATATGTTGACCTAAGAGGTCATAGGAGGTATTATCTGCTCACTGAGTTATAAAACTCACTACACGTGGTTTATATATTTTACAGATAAAGACCCAGAGTTTGGTCCTACAGCATCTTGATCGACTAGGTATCGTACTTCCGTGGTGAGTCTAAATTGTTTCTAGGCTCTCAGTATTTAAATTGTAATATAAATATAATTTAGAGTTGCTCTGAACGTCACAGGCAGGATCCCTGCTTTTGCTGTTACTCTGATGTTTATAGACTTGATTTGTATATGGTATATGTATGAGAAAATCTATATGTATCTGTTTCCTTGATAAAGGATTGGAATATTTATATTTATGAAAAATATGTGTTCATGATATACGTGTTTCACGTACCCTAAAATTAGGGGCGTGACAATAAAAATAAGTCAGTGATCACCTTGATTACCTAACACATTGCCCACAATGTACCATCAGCCATGTATAGCAATAACTTCAAACTGAATATCAGATTCCATTAAACTTCATTGTCTTTACCTCTACAGATAACCCATACCAAACATAATCATGACTCCGCAAAATGAGACCCTATGCAAAAAATTTGAGTTGCAGAACCCCAAGAGTTCATGCAGAATGGAATATATGATATATCCATCACCAAACACACTTATTAACTCAAATAAAAAAAAATTCTCAGATCATGGTCCAAGGCTGCATTCATAGCAACATGCTTTCCTCAAGGCCCAAGTTCTTGCAGGCAACATCAGAGCTATAACACACAAATGCAAAATTTATTCACTGGTTTACACTCCATAATTGTTAAGATATCCATATGTTTGGCATGCACATAAGGAATAGAGAACATGCTAGCAAAACCCATCTCTGTATAGATAGTATCAGTCAGAAAAACAACAACAACAAGCTGCAGAAGTACAGTATATCAATGACAAAAAAAGCCTAAATTATTGTTGCTATTATTGATCATATTGATACTTCTTACAAATAGTTATTTGTACAAATGATATGTGTGCATTTGCTCCTTCAAGGAAGAGAAAACAAGTTTAACGAAAACTACCACATAATTTACATCCTTTCTTTAGTTTCCAGCCTCGGAGAGATATTATTAAACAAAAAAGGTCCAACAAAGGATAACATGCAAGAAAAAATAAAAAGATCAAGAATTTCAAGCCAACTGCCAATAGCAATTTTTCCATAGCTAAGAACCATTTTCTAGAATGTTATCTTTCACATATCAATCCATAAACAAGAAATGGAATCTGTTGAATGCAATATTCAACCTTCCAAACACAAAATCGAAATCCAAGCAAAAATCACAAGCAGAAATCACAGGCAGGAACCAGAGCAAATCACAGTGCAAATATAGCAAGAAATCGATACCCAAGCAGAAATCACAGGCAGGAAACCAATCAGAGATGCCTAAACCAAGCAAAGAAGGAATTGATACCATACCAAACCAAACAGGAAAACCAAAATATAGGATGAAATCGATACCCCCAAATACAGGCATAAATCAATACCCAAATACCCAAGGATTCTCGATGGAGTAGCGATGGTGGGAGAAATTGACAGAACAAAACTATATAGAGGGAGAAATCAATGCTTACCTCGGCTAATGGAGAGCAACGGTGGGAGGAGGCTCATTTTCAGCTTGACGATGAAGTGGCATTCTAGAGGAGGGAGGAGGTCGAGGGTGAAGATGATGAGGACCGATAATGCGTCTTCTGAGGGAGGAGCTCCAGGGTGAGGGAGGAGATTGAGAGATCAGGCAAGCAAGCTGAAGGGTGAGGAGCTCGAGAGTGAGACAGAGGGTGAGAGAGCTCAAGAGCTCAAGTGAGGGTGAGGGTGAGGGCGAGAGAGCCTGAGGGTGAGGGCGAGAGAGCCCGAGGGTGAGGGTGAGGGCGAGGAAGGCGAGAGAATTGAGGGTGAGGGAGCTCGGGGTAAGGCTGAGATATCCGGTCTCTAACCCAAGTGTAGAGTCAGGATAAAACTTTGCACTGAAGAACAGGATAAGATAGGAAGTAAGATAATATTATCCTATCCAATGAGTTCTCCAAACATAAAATAGCAATAGGATAAGATATATTATCCTATCCTATTGCTCTTATCTGGTGCCCCAAACGGGCCCTAAAGGTCAAGAGATGAAAATCCTAGCTTAAACCTCTGTTTTCCTACCCTTGCTACAAGGGATTTTAAATACTTAAATGGTAAAGGAAAATGAGCATCTCGTAGGTTTAATGATAGTGGTCCTTGCGAGTATTAGTATTTTTAAGGACTTAAGGTGCATTAGTGAATGTTCTAATAAATTTCTGCAGTGCAACGGAATACAATTGGCGAAATGTAGTAAATACTGGAAACTAAAGGGTATTTATAAGCTGAAAAATACAAAGGCAACTCTGAGATGTTTGTTTACAAACATCTCATTGAATACAAAAATGGTAGGTAGCAAATAATATCTCCAGTTTAGTGTGAGACAAAAGTAACTTCTGTTAAATGCTAATTGAGTTTTGATAAGGTCAAACTTATAAATGTAGAGAAGTAGGGTTTAGTGGAAACTGGTAGTGTAGCCATATAAACTCAACTAGAGTGATGACTAATCAGGTTGCAGTTTAATATGATGCTCAACAAAGATAATTTTTTTGGTACCAACAGAAAATATATTAGAAATCAAAAAGGCCTGCGATATCCATCTTACAACAACAGTTAGAATAATTATAGCTCTTTCTAACATTTCAGTTAAAAGTCTAGAAGACTAAGATTCAAAGGATCTAAGATCGCTTAAAACCCCACAAGAAGTTAACTGACACGGATTTAAATTTTCGACAGCAAGACTTTGTTAATTCCAAGCAATTCATCTGATAAACAGGAAGAGAATGGAGAATAGATTAAAAAAAATCCATCTAAGAAATTCAAATTAAAAAGAAGAGAAAGTGTTTATTTTACATCCTCGTGCTGTTAATGATGTTTTATTAATCATACAACATATGAAGTACCGGAACCCAATTTTCGCACTTTAAAAATAAGATAGAACAGAGTGGTTAATTCTTCATAAAGTTTTCATTCCATACTTATTGTTGCATTTGAAATTAATTATAAATTATAATATAATTAGATAAAAATAAATAAAAATAATCTATCTTTTCTTTAAAAAAAGACAGCATTATCAATTTTTTTATAAGAAAATACATGCATTCTAATCTCTGCAAACTTAAGACTCATAATATATCCGCCATTTCTCTTTTTTTTTTCTCTGTTATTTTTTTAATTTTTTAACAAATAACATAAACCCTTCATTTTTATTTATAAAAGAAAAAAGAAAATAGTTATTCATGAGTATCAATCACCAAACATATGCTAGTATAGGAGTCATTTAAAATATTCACCTTTTGACATTAATATTTGATATTAATGAATTTTCGTCATTCTATATATGTTAAATGTTTTTAAAAATGATTATATTAGGTGATTTCTGTCTAATTACAGTGATTTTCTATGTGCCATCAATTACTGCGTTGGTGGCACTCCAGGGCTTCGTTCTGAAGCACGAAACCTCCTTGCTCAATTTTGAAGAATCTCTTCGTGCCTTGTTTGAATTCAAGTTCAATCATTATTGATCATGGCACCTTAATGTAGGAAAAACGATCAATATTATGAGAAATTTTTGTATAGACTTTTTTTAGTAATATAAATCAGTATTTATGTACAAATCTCAAGTTATTTTTTCAGCATATCTTAATTCGCACACATAAATATTAATTTATTATTAATTATTGATTTAATATATTTTGATAAAATAATAATATGCATTTTAAAAAAAAATTCATATCGGTATATTTAAGAAAAATATATACTCTCCCCACCCTTTTGTTTTATTTTATAATATGGCTCTTTTCTCTATTTTCAAAAAATAAATATATAATATAGTCAAAACCCATTTAAAATATTTAATTAAGAAAAATATATACTCTCCCCACTCTTTTATTTTATTTTATAACATGGCTCTTTTTTCTATTTTCAAAATATAAATATATAATTTAGTCAAAACCCATTTAAAATATTTAGTTAGTTATTTTGTTATTTTACAGTTTCCTTATATCTTTTTACTAAATACCCTCATATAATGTTATATTATTATATTTCTATTTTTTTTAATTCAAAAAAAATATAAGTGGCATTATACAGTGGTTTTGTCTTCTTCTTTTTTCGAAAATAATATTATTGCTCGATTACTTATAAATATAGTCCAATTACTTATAATTGTTTAACACAATAAATATTAAACAATATTTTCACATGCCATTTTTAATTTTATATGATGATAATTGAATTAGGGATCCAAAGAATGTTTTCAAGAAATTTTAGAGCCATCGGTTAGAAAACTATTTTTTTGAATTGTTTGAATATTTCAAAAGAAAGCATTCATAAAATATTTGTCTATTGACCAAAAATTATAAAAATTTATAAAAGATTTAGATCATAAAATTCTAAACCTGTATAAAAAAATTGTGTAAAAAAATTGGATTTTTAGACCCCAAAAATACAAACGAATGTTTATACATTAAAAAGTATTTTTAATATTTTTTTTCTCCAAACGTATGCACCATTTGATGCTTATTAAAACTAGTGTTTATATTGTTAAACTATTAAAAAGAATTAAAATATATTTAAAAATAATTAAGCAATAGCATTATTTTTAATAAAAATTATTTAAAAAAAACTCAAAATTGCTATTTAAGAGCATCTCTAATAGATATTTTTAACTCTCGTTGTGAGTTGTTTAAGTGTCACATAACAACAAAAAGTAACAAAAATCTTGACCAATTTTAAGCACCGTTATTTGTACAAGTAACGGTGCTTAAAATTAAAAAACATTTTTTATTATATATTTATATTATTTTTAATTATTATTATTAAAAATTTTATTTATGTATTTATTATTTTAAAATTTATATTAAAAATTTTATTTTATTTAAAATTTTATATTAAAATATTATTATTAAAAATAATACTTAAATTTTTTTATATATTTATTGTTTTAAAATTAAAATATAAATCATTTATATTTTAAATTAAAATATGAATAAAATATAAAAATGTGAAGTAATCTGTGGGACTTATTTAGTGAATTTTTGAAGGTTGCTCTATTAGAGTGCAAAGTTACTTAAAAGAAAAAATGATGATGTGGCAGTTATAGGACCCACTTAAATTACTTAAGTGAGTATCACTATTGATGATGCTCTAATGTCATTTTCATTTCTTTTTTAGATAAAAAAATAAGATAATAATATAACATTATATGAAGATATTTTGGTTAAAAAAATATAAATAAATAGTAAAATAATAGAATAAATAAAATATACCAAATGATTTTAGTTTTAGTGTATTTTTTTATTTTAAGAGAAGTCTACGTATATTTATAAAATAGAAAAAATGACCGTATAATAAAAATAAAATATAGATAATATAAAAATATTTTTCTCTATATTTAATTGCCTAATTGAATCCCACCAAATGAGAAAATTAATATATAACCTTCCATAAATTGAGGTTTTCTTATTACTATTTATTTCATTTATGGTCATACACTAATAGAGGTTAGATCAGTATACTTTATTTATAAAATTTAAATTCAATTTTTACTATCAATAATATTTTTTGATAAGTTATTTGTAAGTATTATTATAAATTTTTATTGATAGTTATTGCATGTCCTAACTTTAACATGAAATAGCCTTTTTTTCACACTAAACTTTTGCTCACTGAAAAAAAAAATTATGGTCATATAACAACTCATCATATTATATTTGTTGTTTTCAATAATTTATTCAATGTTTTACTACTATTTATGGTCATATCATAAATAGAGTTATTGAATTTATGTCGGTGTTAAACTTATTATATAATTGATACATAATTTTTAAAACCAACGCTAATACACTTTAAAACATAGTTCTATAGCAACAATAAATAAATATCTAATTTATTTGAATATCAAATTAAATGACTTAAATAAGAAGTTTATTAAAAATGCAAATAAAAAAATATCTATCTTATAATCATAATTGTAAAACAACCTCTTCTAATATAAAAAATAGGTTATACATTCTTTGGTTTTTTTACTAGCTAAAGAAGGATAAATGATGATTAAAAAAAAAATAGAATCGTAGAAATATTGTTACCGGTCTTAATTAGTTAATTATTAATAATATGAAGAAAAAAAAAGGTCATATCGAATTCACGATTCTACTGATGAAGTGGCATGTCCTACCCGTTTAAATGACACTTGGACAACGCTTGAGGCGACGAATGAAAGTTATGGCTAGGAGAGATTTGCGGAGACAGAGTTGTGAGGTGAAAGTGCTAAATTTTGTTTTGAAATATTATTTTAATAATTTAAAAAATAAAATATTTTAAAAATTGTATAAAAATAAATTTTTTTTAAAAAATGTTTTAAATAATTTTAAATAATATTTTTTTATTTAAATTTTTTTTAATATAATATTAATAATATATATATATATATATATATATATATATAAATTTAAATAATATAATATCAAATAATAACATTTTCATTAAAATAATATTAATATAATTAATATTCTTAAAATTAGACAACATTTGATATAGATTTTGTTAATAAAATTACATTTAAAATTTTATTAAATTTAAACATAATTATTTAAAGTTTATTATAAATATTGTTAACAAAATCTTAAATGATTAAGTTGAGAGTGAATGACTAAAATACTTTTACAATATATGTTTTATAATGATTATATAATTAAAAAATAATATAAAATTAATTATGAAGTTAAAAATATTTTATATTTTATTATTTTTAAATTTATTATCTTTAAAAATAAAAATAAAAATATTTTAACTAAAAAATATAAAATAATAACTGTGTTAAAAATATATTAATATTTTTTGTTGAAAAAATATAAATTTTTTTAATTAAAATAATATTTTTTACATAATTATTAATATACAAAGAAATTAAGGTGGGAATGATGGTGGTCTCAGTCTCTGTACACGTGAGATAACTTTGTAACAAGTCATAATTCTTTTTTAAAATTAAAATAATAAAAATAAAAAGTGAGGAGGTGAGAGATAATGTTTTTTGGGTCATTGCTATTATGCTATATGCAAACTCTAATGATAAACTACAAAAAAAGAATTGAAAAATATTTTATTTTTAAAACAATATTTTATTTTAGTGGATGTCGAAATCAAAAAATTTCGATTGTTTACTAAAACGACACGAGATTTAATATCATGGTGGGGACGTGGGGTTATGTGAAGAACTTGCGTGAGTTCACGTGCACCAGCTTGTCATGGTACGCCACGTGGCCCATGATTTTTACTTGTGCGTGTCACTCGGTCCCTTCTTAACCAGACACGCACTGCTCTACAATCATTGGGTACTATCCTGCTTTCTTTTTCTGGGATTTGAATGCTTGGAAAGTAAGTGAGATTGCCCTGTCTAGTGGAGTTGACTTTTTTGGGGCTTTTTAGTCTGGTTTAATTAAGTAAAATAAATTTTAATAAAAAAATAAAATAAAAAATAAAAAGATAAAAACACATTATCTCATTTAACATCTGATAAAAAAAATTGCCATAATGTAATATTTTATTATTTAATATAAGAATAAATTAAAATATAAAAAAATTATTTTAAAATTTTAAATTATAAAAATTTTAATTTAATTGTTAATTAAATTAATTTAAAAAAAACAAATGATTTTTTTTACTTATGTTCATCATTTTATCTAATTTTATAATAAAACATCATTACATTTTATTTAATTGATTTAAAAAATTATAAAAAATTAAAATATTGAAATATATAATCTAATAATTATATTAAATTACTATAATATAAATTTTTTATAACAAAAAAAATTAAAAATTCAAATTAAGTACAATAAAAAGATAAAAAAAATATAACTTGTAAGAGCATTATAAAAAATGACTTTTTTATTATTTGACAGAATACAAAAGTTCTTATAAACAAATGTGTTTTTTCTTATTTGATAGAATAGAACATTCTATAGAATTCTTTATTCCATCAAATTTATTCAACCCAAAAATAAAATTTAAATTTCATATCTCATTCATTTTTTATTCTAGTCAACTAAACATAACCTTAGTCTTTCTATTTGGAATTGTCAAGGAACTGTTTTTTTTTTAATTTAAAATTTTTAATGTTTTTTTTACATTATTTTAAAAATAATAATATCTACCAAATGGTTTGTGAGAAGTTAGATCGTGTATTCTGTAATTTGCGGTGCCTTGATCTCTTCGGTAAAAGTTATATACAAGTGTTATTGTGAGCTTTTAAAGAAAAACAAGACATCATAAACTATAAGTTTGGATGACAATTTTATTAATAGATGGAATTTCATCATATAAATTAAAAGAATTAAAAAATATCAGTTTAAAAATCTTCAAAAAAGATAGACATATTTTAATTTACATTACCAGAAATTTAAATAATTATCCTTTAGATTATATATATATATATATATATATATATATATAAAAATATATATATATATAAATATATATATATATATATAAAATCTAAAGGATACTTATTTAAATTTTTGGAATTTTAATGACAGGACTAGGATAAAAGAGCCAAAATGTATTATTCATGATAGAAGATTAAGAGGAAAAGAGATTTGCTGAGTTTCTTAGTAATTAGTTATGCATTTGTATAAATAGGAATCCAATACTTATAATGAAAGCTTGAATTGATCATATACATAAAAGATATACTTTCATATGTGGAGGTTTTTTTTTTTTAAGAAATAAGAGAATATCTCTACTTAACAAAAAAAAAAAAAACTTGATAGAATGTCTGTATGAGTAAAAGCACCAAATGGTACAAACTAGAAATCATTCACACACACTTACACCCTCTCAAATTAATCAAATAAAATAATCACATGCAGCCCTAAAAAATAATAATTTTTTTTTGTGTGAAGCATAAATAACTTGCTTTTGACCCCAAAAGAGAAACAATTTTTTAGGTACATGAAGTTAGCTTAGGATAAAAAAAGAACAATAAATTAATTAATATGGATATATAACAATTTTATATTAGCTTAATTATAAATAAATTAAAAATAGATCAAATATATCTACAAATTTCTCATAATTTGTGTTAAATATCGTGCATATAAATATCAACATTTGTGAGTCATGTGAAAAAGGAGACGAGGTAAAATTAGCTAGATGCATGCATTTTAATTTTATTGATTGTATTTTTCATCTTCCTCTCAAACTTTTTAGTTCTATGAGGATTATTTTGTTATGATTGATTCTACAATACTTTTTTGCTTTTCTATTTTAATTTTATTGAAGTAAATAAGTAAACTATTTTATAATTGCTTGACTATCTTAAAAAAAATTAATACCTACTTCAATTTTAATCCACATTAATGAATATGATATTACAACAAATTGAATAACTTAAAATTCTCTTTTCTTATTTAATTTTTTTTCCAGACTATTGGTATCATAAAAGGGGCTAACACCCACAAGCTAATCCCTTTAACCCAAAATCAATGCGATTTTAGGTTTCAATATATTGAGTCCTTTTGAATGCAAGTTTTTTTTTGTCCTCAACTATTTAGTCAACTGTATAAAACCGTTTGATACACACACACACACACACACACACACACACAAAATACTCATAATAATATTGATTTAGGGTAAGAATATAGGATTGTGATCTGTTTTATTATTTAATATTGATGTAATTATTTTTAATATTTATGATATTGTAATTGGACAATTGAGTGTGACATTCCGTATTTTTTATTTTTAAATAATAATATTTTACTATAAATAAATATATTTTTATTTATTTAAAAATAATTATATTCTGCTAAAAGTAAGTATACTTTTACTTCAAATAATTATATTGACCTTTAATAAATTTTTGTTGTATTTTTAGAAATATTCTTTCTTTTATTATGCATAAAGATATTTATTTTATGATTTGTTTTATTAAGATTTTTATCAAGAAAAGTCATGATTTAAAAGTTTAACTAAAGGTTTATGAAAATGTAAATTTTTAGAAATTTTTAGGATATTTTAGGATGAAAAACGGTATTTATATGAATATTTATAAAATAAAATTTTATTATTCAATTATTAAATAAATAATAATAATATTATTATTATTATAAATAAAAAATGGGAGGGAGAGAGAAACCAAGAGGCAGAGTGAGTCTTCTGCAAAATTCATGAATAGATTGAATAGTGTGAATAATATTTTATATTTTCTCTCTAGATCTGGAGTATCTACAGGCCTCTGATCTCAAAATTGAGGGTACTATTATATTCAGGACAGAGAATATTACGATTTTGACCGATCAAATTTTCAAATCAGTCGTAGAATCGCCGCAGATCGGAGGTAAAAAATCTTAGAAAAAGGTAAATTTTGAAACTTCTACTTAGAGTTTTCAAATTGAAAATCTGACACCGTAGATGGATTCAGGAGCTAAATAAACCTTAGGATATAAAATTTTTTAGCTATCTAACAACTTTTTGTTCTTGGTGAATAGTATTTTTTGGCGGTGAATAATGTTTTCTGACCGTAAATAGTGACTAAACTCCCAAAATCATTTTCTAGGTTTTTGGACCTTTCGGACACGTTTTTGAGATCTATCTGGTCAAATTCGGATTGAAAAAATATATTTTGGGGTTGTTCAACCTAGAGCCCTTACCCTATGAGTAGATAATACTTACTATAATATAATTTCTAACTATTAATTTAATATATCCATATGAGACATTACTATTGATGTGAAATTTATTTTTATTTATGAACATGTATTTCAAAACATGGCTCCTAGTATAAATATTAGAAATGCAGGATAAGCATCATACATACTTTATTTTTATACTGATATTAATTTATACTGATTGAGAATACCCAAAAATATTGTGTTGGGTCATGGTAATGTTTATATTTCATATGAATTGTTAAATGATTTTATAAGGCACATGTATGGACTGATGGATGATTGTGCGAACTTTTTGCTTGATGGATGACTGTGCATACTTTTGCCTGATGGATGAATTGTGCGGACTCTTATTTGATGGATGCGGGCTTTTACCTGATGGATGCAGGCTTTTGCTTGATGGATGATTGTGTGAACTTTTGCCTGATGGATGCGGGCTTTTGCCTGATGGATTCTTGATTGATGGTGAACACTTTTTTTGTTGCATGCTTGAGAAATGACTATGGATCTAATATAGAGAGAATTCTTCAGTTTATGAAAAGCTTTAAGTTTACTTGTATTTACTTATATAATATCGTAACATTGATATTATGTATTTTGATATTGAAACTTTCTTATTATTGATCTTTCAAACATATAATGCATATGGCATTCATCTTTTCCTTGCATTAAATATTTACTTGTGAAGGAAAAACTTGGACCTCGCTTGTCCTATTTCCGTTATGGTAAGAATTACCTGCTCACTGAGTTGTCAAACTCACTACACGATATTTTTACATTTTTCAGATAAAAATACAGATTTTGGTCAGTCTCCTACAGATAGTTGGTCAGATAGGCGACACATTTTATAGGTGAACCTATTTTATTTTCAAGACTTCCAGCTTTTGTCTTATTTTGTATTTTGTACTCTAAAATTGTTCCATATATTACAGGCAGGATCTCAGCTTCCATTTGTATAGTATTTATGTATATTTTGAGATAATTGAAATTATATAGTATAAATAATAAAGTTCTCAAATGAATGTGATTATGAGTTTTATTACAATCCATACTATTTATGAGAAATTTATTTTATATATATCATACTATAGGTTTACGGGATGAGATTATTCTCAAAATCCGTGCCGGTTACGTACTCCTAACTTGGAGTCATGACATGAGGTGACTTAAGATTTAATTACAGTTTAATTTAAGTTGATTTATTTTATTTTATTTTAGTTGGGCTAAGAATTTTATAAACCCATATTTTAGCATTTTAGTAAGAATACGAAGCCAAGTATTATGTCCACTTAGTGAAAAAAAAAAAACTTAATTGTTACTTCTTGTTCGAAATGATAGTATAAGTGGATATGAGCAAAAGCACCAATTGGTAGAAAACCGTTTCTTGTTACAAAATTAATCAAATAAAATAATCACATGCAACCCTGAAAAATAATCATTTTTTGTGCGTGAATCTCTTGATTTTAGTATAAATAACTTGCTTTTGACCCCAAAAGAGAAATAATTTTTTAGATACATGAAGTTAGCTCAGTATAAAAAAAGAACAATTAATTAATATGGATATATCAAAATTTTACAATTAACTTAATAATAAATAAATTAAAAATACATCGAATATATCTACAAATTTCTCATAATTTGTGTTAATTATCATGCTTATAAATATCAACATTTGTGAGTCGTGTGAAAAAGGAGACGAGGTGAAATTAGATGCATGCATTTTAATTTTGTTGATTGTGATTTTTCATCTTCCTCTCAAATTTTTTAGTTCTATGAGGATTATTTTGTTATGATTGATTCTACAGTACTTGTTTGCTTTAATTTTTTATTTAAATTTTATTGAAGTAAATTATTTATAATTTCTTGATTATCTTTTAAAAAATTAATACCTACTTTAATTTTAATCCACATTAATGAATAAGATATTACAACAAATTAAATAACTTAAAATTCTCTTCTTTATTTATTTAAGTTGAATTATTTAAGATTTAATTAAAATTTAATTTTTAGTTGAATTATTTTATTTTAAGTGTTTTAGTTGGACTAAGAATTTTATAAACCCATATTTTAGTATCTTAGTAAGAATAAGAGACTTAGTATTACCCCTATAAATATATCTCTATCTCCTTGATTATTGAATAATAAAAATTAAGTTTTTTTCCCGAGTAAATTGTCTGACTTAGAATAGTGATTCTTTGTATCTTACTGTACAATGGTCATTCTTTATGTCTTGCTGCAGAGTAGGAATTCTCTGTTGTGTTCCTTTTGGTTCTACAAATACTATTGTAAGATTGAAGTTTAATTTTCCCCAATTCGATGACATTTGGATATATATTCATATTGGAGTGTACGTAGGTGAATGCAGTATTCCTTCAAAACTAACTGTAGGAAATACGTTTTGACAACTCCGCACTAAAACTGAAAAGATCTACGATTGCAAGCAAAAGGTGTCGTTCAACCTATAATCACATAGCCACTGTATCATCAGAATTGGCAACTTTGAAAGAAAATATCAGTAACCTGACTAACAGCTTCAATGGAACTGTCATTGTAGAGTTATGTTTGATAGTCAAACTTTACCCTCATTTTAAATCAGTTGTCATATTAAGAATACCAACAAATGAAAACTTTTGGATGGTATGTAAACTTTTAACCTATTCACTGTTTCTTTAATCCCCCCCCCCCCCCCCAAAAAAAAAAGTCGCCCAAAAAATGAAAGAAAAAGTAGCTTTAAATTAATATGACTTTTGGATGTTACCTTGCCTACGAAGAAGCAGCAACATTAGATTATTATTATTTGATTGACTGATAATAAATAAATCTAGTGCAGTAGTTTAAAAGTTCTGGGTGTCTATGGGTGGATGATAACTCATATGCTTTGCATTAGCTTCTTCAACATGTTTTTGGCAATTTTGGGTTTTCTTTTGCACAGCTAAGCAACAAATGCAATTTCAAATTTTTAACCCGTTGTTGAACATGGGTAAAATTTGTTTGGTTCACTCCTTATATGCATTCACATGGGAGTTTTAAGAAAAAATTTACAACCAAAAGAAAGAGGAAGAAAAGTTAAAATATTAATGTGTAAATATATACACCCATCTAGTTATAGAGTGACAATTCCTGTAAACATTTACATCTATGACTTTTGTGTCAAGTTGCAGCATCTAAAACCCAAAAGTAATATTTGTTTATCACTTTTATTTTTAACATATTTTAATTTTAAAATAAAAAATTGGTCAGTTTGATTTTGGCTTTTAGAAATTGAGCCCACAAAAAACAGGGGTTGGCTCGAATCGAATCGTTTAAGACCAGCTCATGGCAGGCCAATTCAATTTGGTTCAAGTTGGCTTGTTTTTCCAATGCTGGTTGGGGGATCAGGTGCTCTAGTATTCATCCAAAAAGTGAAGGAAATAGCTAAAAGTTTGCTATGCTACTTAGAATAAAAAAGCATTTTGGGTCTGTACATGATAATATCATATGTTTAGAAGCTCAATTAGGCTCAATTTTGTTATGCCCCTAATTTTAGAGTATGTAAAATACATACTTTATGATCATATATTGTCCATAACATATATAATACACTCTTTTATATATATATATATATATATATATATATATATATACTAAATCTATAAACATTAAAGTACAACAGAAGCAGAGATCCTGTCTGTGGCATTCAGAGTATATTCTAAAGTACAAATACAATATAAATCTAGATTTATGAGCTATGAAAACAAAGTAGACTCACCCAGAGATCATGTCGTCTAACTAGTCAATTATCTGAAGGGAAATGACCAAACTCTATATCTTTATCTGAAAAACATATAAATAACGTATAGTAAGTTTGACAACTCAGTGAGCAAATAATCTCTCCTATGACCTCTCATATCAACATATGGATGTACTCATATATTAAAATTTATCACATCAGAATTACAGTTCAGAAGTACATCCATATGGGACCCACATTTTTAAATATTCTCAATTCAAATAACATTCGAATATCTATAACCACATATGATACAATATGATCTTAAATCAAACTTGATATGCATTAAAACATTTCACATGAAAATATTAGGAGGATCCTATATCAGAACCACTATATCAGAGTTTAACCTCTTCCGTACTTTGGTAGTATAGGATTTGCCTAAATTCAGCATCCCGCTGAAGTTTGCCTTACTACCATTCAAGAGGACACGTGAAGGGACTCTATATGGGTATTTTCCAAGCACACAGCAAGGGAAGACAAATCACATCTCATATAACTGGCATCTCGCCCATATAGGAGGCATTCCGCTCTCCTTCACATATCATCTCCCATGTGTTGACCCTCACACGAGGCTAGTACCACCCCCTACTAACTAGGTTATCAAGGTGCACTAGGGCTAACATGACCTACTGTTAGCAGATAGTGTTTTCAATAGGATTCCTCCACAGAAAATATCATATGCACATATGCCATATAATCCAGTATAAAATTCTCAATATAATACAAATTTTCAGTCTTAGTACAGATTCATCTATCATAAATTCTCCATTCAGAGTTTATCACATGTATATGCCCTTTCTCGAGGCAATCATATAACTGTATAAATAATGTCACATGTATAAATATTCACTTTATCATTTAATGAGAAATACATGTGAAATCAGATACACCATAAGTTCAGAAATCCATTTTTAAAACTATACTCTTCATGAACCATATTTCAAAATGTAAGCAATTTAGATAATTTTAATGCATTTCAAAATCATATAAAAGTGTAAATATCTCATAAACATATTCAAATACACGTTCAAATATCAAGAAGAGTATAGGGCAAGTCATAGAAAGAATCATTTACTCACAAGGTAAGGGCTCCAGATTGGACAGCTCAAAAATGCACTTTTTGAATCCACATTTGATTAAACAAACTTTAAAAACGTGTCCGGAAGGTCCAAAAATTAAGGAAATGACTCTGAAAATTTGGTCATTATTCATGGCTGAAAAACATTATTCACCGCCGAAAATACTATTCACCAAGAACAAAAAGTTATCAGATAGCTGAAAAATTTTATATCCTAAGGTTTATCTAACTCCTGAATCTATTTATGGTGTCAGATTTTCAATTTGAAATCTTTAAGTAAGAGTTTCAGGACTTACTTTTTTCTGAGATTTTTTACTTCAGATCTACTGTGATTCAATGGCTAATTTGAAAAATTGATTGATCAAAACCGTAATATTCTCCGTCTTGAATCCAGTGGTACCCTTAGTTTTGAGATCAAAAACCAATATGCACTCCAGATCTAGAGATAAAATTAAAAGTTACTATTTATCACTATTCATTATTTTCTTCACGTTTCTGCGGTTTCCGTCTCCCCTACCCTTTTTTCTTTTATTTATAAATATTATTATTATTTAATAATTAATTATTTAATATTATTTTTATTTTATTCTATATATATTTATATAAATACCGTTTTTCATCCTAAAACATCTTAAAAATTTTTAAAAAATTATATTCGTGCAAAACTCTAGTTGAACTCTTAAATTATGACTTTTCTTGATAAAAATTCTAATAAAAAAAATCACAAAATAAATATCTCTATACATAATAAAAGAAAAAATATTTTTAAAAATACAACAAAAATTTATTAAAGGCCAATATAATTATTTTAAGCAAAAAAATAATTATTTTAAACAAAAATATATTTATTTCCAGCAAAACATGCATAGTTATTTTTAAAAAAAATCATACTTGTTTATAATAAAATATTAATTAAAAATAAAAATTTTGGAATATTATAAATTTAAACCACAACTTCAAATTCTCCTGTTTTAACCTATAAATGCCAAACACACAAACAACTTGAATATTATCTTTAGTGAGAGTAGGTTATGTGGGAATGATGAACATTTTATTTTATTGGGCCATATGACTTAAGAAGTCGGGTAACACGGGGACCTTGATAATTTTCTTAGGCTATCAAAGATGCCGGCACTTTTCTAATGACCATTTGCAATTGCTCAATAAGCCATTTAATTCCATTGAGATTGCCCTCTTCCAAATGGATGGATCAAAGTCCTCTGGACTAGATGATATCTCAACTATAGTTTACCAATAATTCTGGATGGTAATAGGCAGGGACCTTACTGCTATGTTGGCATATGCTTCCTAAATCGTAGTCACATGCTCAAGAAACCAAATTATACCACCATAGTACTTATTTTTAAAAAAAAGCTTTTCATCGGTCCTTTAAGGATATTTCTAACCTATTAGTATGTGGAATATTGCCTACAAGGTTATTTCCAAAGTGTTGACTGATCATTTGAAAAATATTATAGATCAAGTGATTTCATCGTTGCAGAATGTCTTTATTAAAGGCTGGCTGATATTAAATAACATTATTTATGGTTGGTGAATTACTACATTATATTCATCATTGTTGAAAACATAAAAGCTACTAGGCTATGCTAAAAGTTGATATTCATAAAGCTTATAATAAAGTATCCTAGAAATTTTTATCAGTGGTTTTGGTTCATTTGAGCTTACCTTAACTATGGAAAAGATTGATTGTGGAATGTGTTACTATGGCCTCATAACATGTTAACATAAATGGAAATTTGTCAAATATGTTCTAACCAAAAGCTGGAATATGTCCAGGAGACCCTTTGTCTCTTTATTTTTCATTCTCTATATGAATGTTCTTCAAGTTGCCTATTCAAAGCTCACTAGGAAAGAAAGATAGAGGGTATTAAGTCGAGTCAGCAATCACTAGCCATTAACCATTTTTCATCTGCTGATATTTGTTAAAGATGATATAGATTCCTGTCGAGTGGTAAGGGCATTACTGGATGAGTTTCTCAAGTTTTTAGGGCCAAAAGATAATTACAGAAAATATGAAATCTGATTTAGTTTAAGAAGTTAACGATGAAAACAATTTAGCGTCGAGTTATTTAATCATTGGGAAAATACTTGGGAGGCTATATTGTTTGTACCCAAAGGTGTCATAAAATGTTTGATGAAATTAACAGGCATCCTTAGCACCCGCCCAAGGATAGCAATCCAAACTCCTTTCTTAAGCAAGTAATATAATTTTGATTAAGTCAATCTTTTCTTCAATACCAAATTATCATGAATATTCCTGCTTCAAACTCTACCAAAAAAGTTGATAACTATGATTCACTATCTTCGAGATTTTTATTTCGAAAGTTATTGTAATGACCATAAACTACATAGGATCTTTTGGATGAAAATGTGCCAATCAAAGGAGTAAGGCGACCTTACAATTGAACAATTCAAGAAGCTAATTTAGGCCCTGCTCGCTAAGCAGTGTTGGCGAATATATGATAAACCAAATTCTCTATATAGTTGAGTGATCTGGGGTAAATATGTCAAAGTTGATTAGGAGCATTAGCTTCATTGTTCAGCTTCTTCCTCTTTTATATGGGAAGGTATCTTTTCAGTTGTTAATATCATATCGATTAACTGCGATGAACAGTGGGTAATGATTCTTCATTCCAATTCAAAACTCTTTTGGTACCCTCATTGCAATAAGAAGATCATAATTTTAGAATGGTTAATGACAAAAACTTATTTGCCAATTTATAGTCACGTTAATGCACATATTGGTCACAAATAATGAAGTGAATGAGTAGAGTATTATTTCCTGATGAATTGCACTAACCATCATTAAATACCAAACTTATGACACCTTATCTTTATCCAAACAAACAAATAAAAGCAAAACTAAAAGCACTAATTAAATTAAAGAACACAAATAACTACTAAAATCTAAAAAGCCTAGGATTCAATTTTCTTCAACACTTTACTTGATTCTTTCACTCTATCTCCTAACTTACTAAATATGCTCGAGATGGGGATTTATAAGTCTCTCTCGATATTCTTATAAGAATATTTTCCTTAACCATTAACCTATATCTCTATGAGAATTAAATTGAAAAAAAATTATTAAACGTAAACTCTGATATAACAAATATTTTTAAACTTTAACAAATGTAAACTTTTCATCAAAAAAATTATAACCACAATATATGCATATATTAACAGAACTATGTGATAAAGTGTAATATCAAAATAAATAAAAAGTAAACCAAATTTTTTATTTATTTAAACAAGCCAATAGACCATGTTCAGAATTATTTCTAAACAAGCTTAATTGCAAAAGCCCAAGATCATCCAATGAATGTGATAAATAGTTGGCCCATAGACTATAACCCATTTTGATAATACTAAATTTAAGAAGCTTTCTCTAAAATACGTTTTATTTGTACCATTAGCAAAGTTGAATGTAAAAGTATTATATCCCAAATCAAATCTTTTGTCTCTCCCGAGCCTCTAGAAATCATATTCTTGATTGTTCTGCAATTAAGAGGTTTATCAACCAAGATCCGACCCATTGAAGCATGTTCACTAGAGAGACTAATCAATTGTCTAATGCTTCTAGCTCAACCATCCCTCATTCCATTGATATGGTCAAGGTTTCAGCTTGGTTTTCTTTATGCTCAATAGCAATATCCACAAACAAAAGCATGAGCCAAGAGAGAGAGAAAGAGTATTATGTCCCAAATCAAATGTTTTGTCTTTCCCAAACCTCTAGAAATCATATTCTTGATTGTTATGCGATTAAGAGGTTTATCAACCAAGATTCAACCCATTGAAGCATGTTCACTAGAGAGACTAATTGAACGTCTAATGCTTCTAGCACAACCATCCCTCCTTCCATTGATCTGGTCAAGGTTTCAGCTTGGTTTTCTTTATGCTCAATAGCAACATCCACAAACAAAAGCATGAGCCGAGAGAGAGAGAGAGAGAGAAAGAGAGTATTATGTCCCAAATCAAATCTTTTGTCTCTCCCTAGCCTCTAGAAATCATATTCTTAATTATTTTGCGATTAAGAGGTTTATCAACCAAGATCCAACCCATTAAAGCATGTTCATTAGAGAGATTAATTGAACGTCTAATGCTTCTAGCTCAACCATCCCTCCTTCCATTGATCTAGTCAAGGTTTCAACTGAGTTTTATTTATGCTTAATAGCAACATCCACAAACAAAAGCATGAACAGAGAGAGAGAGAGAGAGAGAGAGAGAGAGAGAGAGAGAGAGAGAGAGAGAGAGAGAGTCTCATAAAGTCACCCTTTCTTGTAAAGAAGAGCAAAATCTCCTTTTTCTTAATTTTTTTGGACAAATCAAATATCATAATATTTAGTAAACATGCATCAAGACTAAACTTACATAAGTCTTAACAAGACAAAAAACAAGATAAAAATTACAAATCAGCCTGCATTTCTAAAGAATAGGCAAAATCCAAATTACAAGGTAACACACATTTTAATTATTACTCACCAATATCATAGAAAAATACAACACATTTCACTCAAATATAACTAACTTTGAATCTAAAGGAAAGAATACATAATCTTTCAAGAGAATACAACACACCTTCTAATATTCTTTGAAGATTACAACTCTTAATTTTGAAATTTTTTTCAAACTTGAGATGTTGTAGATCTAAAAAGAAAATATGTAGATTTTGTAAAGCTGATTAGCACTGAATATTCTTTAACAAAGATAGAAAACTTTCCTTCAAGAAAGAAAAAACATTTCCAATGGAAAAAAGAGACTTCCCTAACAAAAGAAGATAACACGTAAACCTTAAAGAATGAGTTAAAAAAGAAAGAAAAGAGGGAGGGAGGAAGATTCCATCGACATCAACCTCCCCAAGCAAAACTCTACAAGTAGGGTTTTGGGAGGGAGAAATTGGAGGAAGCTGGGGCTAGGGTTTTCATAGAGCAAACTCTCTCATGAAGAAAGGTTTAAGCCATAAAGTTGTCAAAATGGATTTGGCCTAATCTTGCGAATGAAGTAGGGTAGGTTGGTATCTAGGCAACTTATTTTGATTAAGGACTTTTAACTTTTGTCGATGACCCTTAGGCCAGTCCCTAAAAAAATTTGACCCTTGGGGTTGCGCCAAATGGAATTTTTTTTATTTCTAAAATTCAATTTCCTAAAACTCTATTGACCATGGTGTGGGTCTCAAGATATATTGGATAATCTCAACATGACTATTTTACCCATCTCAGACATAAAATTATTTGGCCTGTAGTAAACATATATTTCAACATATTTTTTTTTTACTATTTTGACTTTACATATTCACTTCACGTCTTCACCTAATTTTATCCCAAATTTGTGCGAAATAATTTGTTAGGATGGAATGCAAATGATAGCCACTCCATTTCATTACTTCCCTTTTGTAGTATCATCAAACAAGTAAATGTTTCTCACTTCTTATTTTCATTAACTTCATCTTCTCTTATCTTCCTATTATCACCCCTAGTAAATAAGCCCTAATGGGTTTGTTTGCTTAACAAAATGAGAGTGAAAAAGAATAGAAAGAATGAAAGTTGATTAGGATTCTGGATATGATGCATGAATTGATACATCACTAATTTTGGATTTTTTTAAGTTATCTTAATTAATGTTATTCCACAATGGAAAGACTAAATTTTTTTTTCTTTTTGTGAATGAAGAATTTCTTTGATCACTTTAATTTCTTGATGATTCAATGAATGTATTAGTAAAAGTATGACATTTAGAGCATCATTTTCATTAATGAAGTATTGATACATTGTGTGGGACTAAAAAAATGAGTTAATTTGACCTAACCCACCGCCCTTGAAGTGATGGACTGGACAAGCCCTTATGGATCTTTTTTGTTAAGCTGGGCCAAACTTGGTCTAGCCCCTCAATTTTACAATTTTTAAGAATAAAAAAAGACGTTATATTGTCATTTATGTTCTCTGAGTGACTCTGTCTACTTTAAACACACAAAGGCTTTTCCCCCCTACAAACCCTGGCCGCCACAGAGCTTTGGGGGAGGGGATAGAAATCTCCACCCTGCCCTCTCTCCTTTCTTTTCTTCACCAACCTTTTTCTTTGGTATTTTCTTTTTATAGAAAATATTTTTTCTCTTTTTTAAGAAAGTTTCTTACTTCATTTAGGGAAGATTCTTTCTTTTTGTAGAAGAGTTTCTAGAGCTTCAAGGATATGCATCTTTTTTGTCCATATCTACAGCATTGAATTCAGATATATTATTTTGAGCTCAAAAATTAGATCTACAACACCAGACTCGCAACTGAGTAGAAGAAATTTAAAGATAATTAACATTTAGATGAGGTTGAGAGATGTGTTGCATCTTCAATGATACGTCTCTTTTTTTTATGTTGTTTTAGCTATGTATCTAAATTATTGAGATGTATTATTTGGTAGATTCAAATTTGAGAGATGTGTTGCTTTTTTATTTTTTAGTCATAGTACTAAGTTTTTTTTTCTATATTTTTTAGAACTGTAGGACTTGTTTATCATGCCTTTGTCTTTTGTTTGCTAGCCTTAGTACTTAATCATCATATATAAATATAGTTTTTCCACTTGTTAAAAAAAAAAGAACAAAAAAAAAACCCAAGCTATCGCCTTCTACTAAACCCCACCATGCATCAAGTTTTGAGAGTGGAAGCCAATGACAACCATGCCCTCTTTTCTCTTTTTTCTTTGATTTTATTTATAAACCTAAGTTCTTTGAATTATTTTTCTTTCAATATAGAAGCTTTCTTCTTCTTTTAAAGAAGTTTTTTTTCTTAAGAATTTTTTTTTCTTTCGTTGGGAACACTTTTCTTTCTAAAAGAGATTCAATGGTAATCAAGATTTTAAAATATCTACAACTTATTCTCTAAATTTACAATATTTTAAGTTTAGAAGAATAATTGAGTGTAGAAATCTTAATCTTTGAAAAAGACTAAGAGGTGTGTCACCTCTCTTTAAAATATTTCTTTTTCTTCTTATAGGATGTCTAATAAATTGTAATTTGATTAAAATTATTATAATTTTTTATAATATTTTTTAGTAATAGTTAATAAGTGTGTTGACTTTTAATATGAAAGATTTTTTTATTATTTAAAAGTACATGATTGATCTATAATTTATTTTATTATTGTGTTTTGCTAAGACTCCTGAAAATTTTGGCATTTTGTGTTTGTTTATTTAATGAGATGATTTTTGATTTGTCCAAAAAAAAAAAGTGAACCTAAACTACTATGATGTTTTATAATTTTTTTTAAGTTCTTCTTCTTTCTTTATAGGAGTTTTTTTCCTTTACTTATGAAATTTCTTTTGTTCTTATAGTGAAGAGTTCTCCTTTTTTAAAAAAAAATATTTTTTGAATTTTCTAGATTTTGCATCTTTTACTTGTAAATCTTTTAAAATTTTTGACTAATATTGAATTTCTTCTAGTAAAAAGTGAAATTTTTTTTTAAGAATAGCATTTTTTAAAGAAAATAAAAGACTTCTCTAACAGAACAAAAAAAAAATTAAAAGAAGAGAAAAAACTGTTATAAAAGAAAAAATTATTCAAAAATTTTATCTTGGACAAAAAAAAAAAAGATAGGGGGCAGGGGTACGGTGGCTGCCAACGAGCTGGCTAAAGATGCTGGTGGAGAGAAAAGGAAGTCGCGAAGGTTGCTGCGGCTGCCAGATTTCGAAATTACTGTGAAAATGTTTTCTTTTTTTATATAATAAAGAAATCCTACATACAAACGTACTGGACTGCGTCAGGTGAATTCATGGATGGACCTGGCCAACACCAAATTTACACCTATTTTTGGGGTTCTTTTCGCCTATATAACAGGTTGCATTTTGTCGAACACTCAACTTTTGTGTGCTATCCATTTTCTTAGCTAGAGAAAACTAAGGTGAAATAAATTTGATTCCAACTTTATTTGTGCTAAAGAGGTTAATTTCTCGCAGATAATTCAATACAGATGATGATATTAACTTGGCATGAGATTCAACCACTATCTTGGATTGTTTCCCCACTAGCTGTGATGTTTATATGCCATTCACGCATTCTATTTCCGTAGTCATAAAAGATTATAGAATAGAATACTTCAACATTTCTTAGAGAAGTTTATAAATTACCAGGAGTGTTTCTATGGAAAGTTCAACTTCTTAGAAGATCTCTTATTTATATCCTTATATCTTTGTTTTTGTCTAAAAAAGTATTATTTTGTTTGACAATTAAAAATCTCTCAATAAAAATAGAAAACCAAAAATAAAGTGCTCAAAAGCTGAACTTTCCATGGCAACATCTTTTCTAAAATAGAAGGAATCTTAATGTAAAGTTAGAAAAGATACAAGAGTTCGAAATTTCAAGATTACGCTTGCAGTGAAGCTCATTAGCTCACTTGAACATTTAGGAACTGAAGCGTCTACGCTCCAATATCATTCTGTCTACATATCGGAGACATTTTCAATAAAGGTCATGTCAGAATTTTACTAGGATAAACTTTTGACTTAAGACAAGACTCAATTAAAGATATTTAGATGTTTGCTGTTAGATTCTTCAATAAAAATATAACATGTAGACGTTTTTTACAACTCTGCACAACATTATTAAGGCAAAAGAAGAAAAATTACTCCACATATCATACTTCTATTGGAAAATCTCATGGCAAACACTTACGAATTGCTCTCAAGTTTTTGTTTTTCCTTTGATATATTCACATAAATATTCGTCGTTGGTTTAGTCCATGAAAATTTAGTAGACAGGTCTACACAAGAATTTTTACTGAATAGGAGGCTAAATTGATGCTTGAGCTGAGACATGATGAATTTACCTCTAGAAAAGTTTTAAAAGAATGAGGGTAAGGATTTGAATTAAACTAAAGAACTAAGACAGCCTGTGGATACATACTGAAAACTAATATAAGCTGTTATATATATATTTCGAACTTTTCTATTAGAAGTCTTAAAAGAGTTCAGAAATCATCTCTCTTTCAGTTGTAAATAATTTCATGATAGGATGCCAAGAAGGGAAGTAAAGAACGTGCTCTAGAAACACAGAAAGAACTTATCAAGAGCTAGTATGAAATCAAACTGTATTCACAGTATCAGTCAGATAACGCAGTATGCAACCCAATCCTGCTCTCTCCGTCAGTTTTTCATGAATCCGAAGACATTGGTCACATGTAGGCCGATCTCCAGTAGCTAAGCCTCTGTATAAGTACCTGTTTCCATCAATAGCAATCAATAGCAACCTCTCACTGAATGTGCCACCTATGCCAGTGGAAGAGAGTTCACTCTTAAAGAGAAAATGCTGTAAAGATATTATTATAATAGAAAAGAATATCCAATTCAAAATTTTGTAACTGTTATGGTAACTATACAGCTAAAGATTTCCTGTTATTCTGAATCTTATACAAATAATGAAGTTTCTTCATTGAGGAGGCAAAGGCACAACACAACATATACCCTGCTGTGAAACTAGTCCTTTAACATTCGATATATAGAGATCTCTAAAACAATATGATCGTTTGTATAAAAGAAGTAGAAAATACAAAATTTAGGCATGGTTTTATGTAGTCATGCATAAATGTGATTTACAGATCTCTAAATTCTCAGCAGAATCACATTAAGTTTTATTTTTTTAATCGACCCATTTCTTTCAGTTTTCTTGCCACTCAACCTAGTAAGTTTTGTGCCAGCACCAGCTGATAAGACTCTTACAATATCCTAGTTTCAAGTTTCTACATTTATCCTGGAACATCAAAAGAAAGTCCAGGACAGAGTCTTGCAAGAATTTAATTAAAATGAGAAGATACAGTTCTGATGGAGGTTCTGATCAATCAGGTAAAATTCCATCCAAGGACCCTAATAATTTTTTTTTAAGCATTATCCAATTACCATAAAGTATAACGTTCTATGTTTCTTTGTTATATAAGACTAACATTCAGGCCATGAGGACTATGAAATCAATAAAATTTTGCCAATTTTAGAAGCACTAATGTCTGAGGAAAGCACTAAAACAGGGTGCAACTAACTTATCCCAAACCCCTCAGATGCAGTACATTCCACAATGCTCTAAATTCCTGGCTAATAATCCATCATGTCAAGTTCATCAAGCTAGACATTGCTAAAAACCAGATGGCAAGGAGAGTAAGGGAAAGCTACATCCGATCACTTCTACATTGCACTAGATGCCAGAATCCGTCACAAAATTCTTCACTTGCAGTAGCTTCTGAAAGGTGATTAAATAATTTGTACAAGGATGTCATTCCCTATTGCTAAGCAATTTGGCAGAAGACTATTCAAATTCTAAAATTAATAATTACTTTTATTTTTCAACGTATGGGTAAAAAAAAAAAAGCTTTTATACTACTAGAAGACAAAATGCGTGAGTGGCTAAGTAATAGAAGTCTTTAATTTCAGAAATGACTTCCTTATAAAATATGGGGCATGTTATGCAGTGGTGATACATATGTTTATATTCTTTATTACCTCAAACAAAAATAAAGTAAGAAAAAAATGTTTATATACATATACAGCTCCAAACTAATAGAAGATATAATCCAGGATTAGACAGCAGAGGCTTATATTTCCCACTACCGTTAAATATATAAACAGAAAAAGAAATTTATGGTAGAAGGTTTTGTTATGAAGGAAAGGAGCCAATAGGCTGAATAATAAAAACAGGGAGAAAAATTGACAAGTTACAAATAATAGGAACTTGGAAGAGTTATTTGAAATAATAAAATAAATTGCAGCTACATCTTACACGTATCTTTGTAGCTTTTCAACATTATCCAAACCCAGAAATATCCAGAAGTGTTTCACAAGAATTGTAAGCAAAATAATAATTTATAACTATGGATTGCATCTAACTTGTATCTTTGAGCACCCAATAAGCATAAATCTCAGGTATGGACACAATACTAAAATATATATATAGGTGTCTTCTTAATGAATCTTTATGGCATAGACAAAGACATAAGACATAAGACATTAGGCATCTGAAACTCCAAAAAGAACTTTAAGACATATTTAGCAGTCATTTGTCCTTGCATGGACAGGGAAGATGCTGGGAATTCTTCATGTTAAATGTGTGATTTGAAATTACAATTGGATGATCTTTGTATAATTTGAATTGAAACTAGAGGGAGCTAGGAGGTAGGTATTGAAAATTTCAAGGAAGGCCATGAGGATTGATGCCAAAACTGTTGAACAAGCTATAATTATATTGAAGCAAAGGGGATTCACATAAGCACATTACCAAGAAGACAATTCTCTTGCTTCATCTGGAGCTCTGGACATATAGCACTTGAAACATTAACTTATCGCATAGGATTTATGGACAAAGCACCAGTTCCTTCTTACATGTGTGCATAAATCCTAATTTTTGACACCTAAACTGTGACATTGGGCATGGAAATCTTAAACATCTGGCACTCGGTCAGATAATTTTGGAAACGTTATGCCAGGAGGGGTACCTACAATTGCACACGTCATATGGCTCCTTCCATAGATATAACCAAGTAACCAACATGCAAAAAATATCTATATAGAAATTACTCCTAATGATTTCAAATTATACGACTGCAAATTACAATGCAGATGACATTTTGCAGAAAATTTTGTGCAAAAAACAATGGAGCTCATTGAATAGTTTTTGTAAAATTCACTTTAACAATTATAATTGAAACATGAGAGACAACAAAGCTATGAAAGGTATCAAGCTTTTGATGTGTTAGGAAAATAAAAGAGCAAAAGCTCGGGTGCACACATCGCTTTGGTTTTCCAGAACAAATAATAGTTGAATTACAAGTCTTACAACAGGAAAAACTTAAAGTTACTGACTTTTCCCTCCAACCTCCCAATTCAGCTGGACAAATGATGGTGACTTCATCTATGATCCAAAGACTGGGATTCAAGTAAGTATTACAATAAAGGACAGGGCCACAAATTATAATTACCATGAACTCTAGATGTCTTCCAATTTTTTAGTTAGACTATATAAAGATGTCTGCCACTTTAAAATTGTATTAAGTCTTTATAGGTCAACAACACATAAACAACCTTTAGAATGCTATAGAAATATATATTATGAGCATGCCAGCATATTATCTTTCAAAATATTGAAAGACTACACTAACAAATCATTCATACGTTGAATATTCCAATTTTTACCTGCTGTAGTTTTGGTGCAGCACATATAATGTCAGGGAATTTGAATTTCAGCATCATGTTATATACCTTCTATTTATCCATTCGCATGAAAAAGGCAGAAGCAAGAAATATAGTTGTGGCATTTCAGTAAGAGTACCGTCAGCATGCCTAAGTTATTCTTCCCAATTAATGTTTCAAATGCATAACGGAGATTATGATAAGAAAAGCAAAGATAAGGAAAAACTGAAATATTTTTTAGCCCCTTCATAGGTGGAATATGCTGGAGAAACGAACTAAAATAATCATTGCTTAATAATTGCAGAATGTTACTACCATCCAAGTTACTCTTTATTCCAAAAAAAAAAAAAAAAAAGAAGAAGAAGAAGAAGAAGAAGAAATCCACGTTAAAATTCGCACGTACAAAGATGCAAACAAAATACTTGGCCACTTACTTCATTAGAATGTCATAGTACTCAGGGTCCAAGGAAGAAAGCATTCCATCCACATCCTTTATAGCCATTAAAGCTCTATGTACCACAATCCAATGTGCAGACTGCAAGGTGCCCAAGATCATATCAAAACTAGATCGTTTCACGAGCACAAGATGATTAACGAAATAAATAGATCACAATATGAAGTAACAAATAGAGTTGATGCTAAGAAGTTTACATATCATGATCTGGACCATCTAAAATACTAAAATCAAAATTCAAGAGCCAACTTCGGACAAAACTAGGAAATGAAATAATAAAAAATTCAAAAAATTAACACTTTCACCGTTCAATTAATCAAGAACTAGAAAGCCTTGCAACTAGCTTTGAGTAACAAATGTGCTAGTTTCGTTTTTCTTTTTTTGGCTTGTCGAGATTAGCTTGACGGAGAAAATTAAAGAAACACCACAAAAAATGTTGTCTGTAATCGTTCCTCAGCATCCCGACTGTAACTTCATTTTAAGAATATACAACAGTAAACACAGCCTGAGTGAGAAAGGAAAACCTTGCACCGTTCATCTCGGGTCATGGCATGAGTGCCTTCAAGAGCAGTTTTAAGGGCTTCCACCGGTTTATACCTGAATTTGCGTTGGCCATAAGGAAAAAAATGTGCTTCAATTTTAACAAAGCATAAATAGACTAAGGAAAAGGAAGAAGGTAATACTGTTTGAGTAAGCTTTCGATCTTCCGAGTTTTGTGTTCAATTCTAGTCATAATGGCCTCCGCATTATCCGCTTCAACAAACTCTTCTGCTCCTGCCATTTCTTCGCTAAAATTTCCCTGAGAAGACGATTCCCCAAGAATATGTCTTCTTTAGCCGAGCGAGAGCTATACCAAAACAACGACCCTACCCTTTCTCTTAGGCTGTGTTTGGATATGAATAAAATCAAAATGCTACGGCCAAGGAGGAAGCAAATCAAGATCAATGCTTTCGAGACGGAGGATTGCAGGTCGATTTCACTGTGCCCGCACTGTTCCTCGTCCACAGATGGAAGCTGCGATTATGGACCCCATCTTGAGTAACGACGAGAAAAGGCAAACGTTTAATTAAATTAAAGGTAACCCATCTATTATTCGTAGTTTTTTTGTTCCCCAATAATTTATGTCAGAATTTAAAATGTGTTATTTAATTCAATTAATATATATATATATATATATATATATATATATATATATATTATTTAATTTATTTGTATTTTATTATATATATATATATATATATATATATATATATATATATATATATATATATATATATATTATTTAATTTATTTGTATTTTATTATATAATATTTTAGCTATTTTATAATTTTTAAAATTAAAATATAATAAAATAGTTATGTGAATGTGAAATTGATTTCATCGTAAAAATATATTTTATTTATAGTTTAAATGATTTTATAATATTTTGAAAATTGTTTGAATTAAAATGAGATATAAAAATTTAATTAGTTAGTTTAATTTTATTAATAATTTCATAATACTATAAAATTATAAAAGTAATAAGTGAAATAAAATTTTTAATAGTAAAATTATTTATTATTTTAATATTCACATCATTTATATATTATAATTCAAATAAAAAATATCATAACACATAACACTATATGATGAATAACACAATTTAAATTTTAAATTAAATTAATTAATTTTGGATAAAATCACATTGAATAAATTATAATTTAACCTCAAATTAAATATAATTAATAACTTTTTTCCTTAAACAAAGAAAGTAAATAACTAAAGATGTATTGTTTATTTTCACAAGTTATCTATATGAAAAAGATCTAACTTTTTTATAAATTTGAAAATATTATGAATATCTTGTGTGAATGTCCATCATACCAATATTTTGATTATCGTATCTGATAAGATATTATTTTTAATAATTATCTAAAAAAATAATTATCATTAAAGAGTTATCCTACAACTGTATATTACTATTAGGACTCTCTCACTTACTTATATAAATACCTTATTATACATAAATAAAAAGAACAATTCACTCTCTTGTCTCTCTCTATTTTTAAGTTATTTCATAACACGTTATCAACACGACACTTTACCTCATGCTTCAAGGTTAGTAATCTTTATGTACAATTATATTGCTATTGATTTATTTTATTCTTGAAGGATTACACTAGTTTATATACAATTTTTTCTTTATTTAAATCTCTCTTCCTCCTACTTCAAATTATAAGTATATAAAAGACTGCACCAAATTATATGTCCTTAAAAGACTGAACCAATTTATATGCAATTATATGTCTTTGAAGAACTACACCTATAAGTCTTTGAAGGATTGCATTAAATTATATGTCATTTAAGAATTGCACCAATTTATGTGCAATTATATGTCCATAAAGGACTGCACTTATATGTTCTTAAAGGATTGCATCAAATTATATGTTCTTGAAAGAATATACTAATTTATGTGTAATTATATGTCTCTGAAGGATTCTACCAAATTATATATCTCTGAAGTACTGCACCAATTTATGTGCAAATTCTATTACTTTAGTTTGTCCCTGAAGGACCGCAACAATTTCAATTGCCTCAAGTTTGTCCCTAAAGGACAATGGTTTAGGTGTAATAAATATATTTTGTCTCTTCTATTAAATGATTTTTTTAATCACCTAGTATATAGTTCTTCATGTAATTTTTTTAATCAATTAATATGTATAGTTGTATAGATTTACTTAATATCTGTAAATAACAATAATCATATCGATAGAAAAGTAAAGACCTTCTTATGGTTATGCTACCACGAATTTATATATTTTTATTATGATATATTTTTATTTGAAATGATTCACTTTATTTATGAATGTTTATTGACTAGCATTATATTTTATGATAGTTTTAAAATGTCAAACCTTACAAAACTCGAATTCATAGCATTTGATATTACTAGAATAAATTATCTATCTTGGGTGCTAGATGCTGAAATCCACTTATATGCAAATGGCCTTGGAGAGACTATCAAAGAAGGAAATAAAGCATCTAATCAAGATAAGGCTAGAGCCATGATCTTCCTTCGCCACCATCTACATGAAGGATTGAAAAATGAATACCTTACTATTAAAAATCCACTTATTCTTTGAAATTCTGTAAAAGAAAGGTATGACCACCAGAAAACTGTGATACTTCTAAAAGCCCGATATGATTGGATGCATCTTCGCTTACAAGATTTTAAAACTGTAAGCGAATCTAATTCTGCACTATTTAGAATAAGTTCTCAATTAAAGTTATGTGGAGAAAAAATCACTGATGATGATATGTTAGAAAAAATATTCTCCACTTTTCATGCATCCAATGTGCTCCTACAACAGCAATATTGTAAAAAAGGATTCAAGAAATATTCTGAATTGATTTCTTGCTTTCTTGTGGCTGAACAAAATAATGAACTTCTCATGAAAAATTATGAGTCCCGTCTAACTGGCATTGCTCCATTCCCTGAAATGAATGTAGCAACATATGACCACTATGGACAAATTCAAAGTCAAAGTCGTGGTCATGGTTATGGCTTTGTTCGTAGTCGTGGATGTGGTCGTGGTAGTTATTCCAAGAACATAGCTTCCCACCAGAAGTGAAAAAATAATAAGGCCAAAAAAGAAAAGGAGAAAGGTCTACAAAATAGTAAATATGTTGATAACACATGCTATCAATGTGGTGTCAAAGGACATTGGTCACGTACCTATCATACATCAAAGCATCTTGTTGATCTTTACCAAAAATCTATTAAAGAGAAAAAGATAGAGACAAATTTATTTAAGGAAGATAGTCCCAATGATGGCTATATTGATGCAACTCATTTAGATGTTACAGATTTCTTTACTCATCCTAATAAAAAAATTGATCATTTAATTGGTGATGGTAGTTGTCACATCCCTACTTTAGGGACGCGAAAATCTCTCATATCCGATAAACTTTACTATTATGTACTTGTAAATAATTTCACAATATAACATATCCGAGTATTACCATATGTTTATAAATTTGTAATACTAATTACAATCGACCACATAATATGTCATAACAGGATAATATCATGCATTTACACATTTTCAGTATAGCTAATTATACATGCCAGGTCTACACTTATCAGTTTTACAGCGGAAACAAGGATCCTGCCCGTGACGTTCAGAGCAACTCTAGAGTACAAATATATTACAATTTTACATACTGAGAGCCTAGAAACAATTTAGGCTCACCACTTAAATATGACACCCAATCGATCAAGTAGCCGCAGGACTAAATTCTGGGTCTTTATCTGAAAAATATATCAACTACGTGTAGTGAGTTTTACAACTCAGTGAGCAGTTAATATCTCATATAACCTCTCAGATCAACATAAGGATGTATTCTTATTTTAAAAATTTATCATATTAAAATCTACCGTTTAGAAGTACATCCTTATGGGATCCGCATTTTCAAAATATTCTCAGTTCCAATTACATTCAAATATCTATAACCACATATGATACAAATTGATCTTAAATCAAATTTGATATGCATTAAAAATCAATTCTTTTATATAATGCTCAAGTATGTTACAACTATCAATAATCTCAATAGATAAACATGGAATGTGAGTTTATCACCCTTCTGCGTCCTCACATTACTATAGTCACAACCACAATAGGTAATCAGGGAATGTGAGTTCATCACCCTACTGCCTCCTCACATTACCACTGACTACAACTTCAATAGATCAACAGGGAATGTGAGTTCATCACCCTTCTGCCTCCTCACATTACCACTGTCATCATCACAATAGGTAATTAGGGAATGTGAGTTCATCACCCTACTGCCTCCTCACATTACCACTAATACCACCTTCACAATACTGTTATATATATATATATATATATATATATATATATATATATATATATATATATATATATATATATATATATATAAACATGTATAAAAGTGCATATCCATCAAATGCAATGCATAATTATCAAACAACTCGCCATACAATCATATTCGGCAACTTATCACTTTACATATAATTCAAAACAGAGTTTTCAGTCTCAGTACAAAATCCTTTATCAAAAATTTTCCAATAAGAGGAATCATATAATCATGCCCATATCTGAGGCAAACATAACACTGTAAAAATCAATGTCACATGCATATCATATTTTCTTTTCCATGTAATGCGAAATGCATTTAGAAATAACGTATTCAAAGCATTTCAAAATCTATTTCAAAAAGCATACTCTTCTTGAACTAGATATCATTTCTCAATCATTTCAAATATTTCAAACCATTTGAGAAACATATGAACATATAAATAACATGTAATCATACTCATTTATCAATGAAAAGTTCAAGAAGAGTAAAAACAAGCTATAGGAAGAATTATCTACTCACCAATTTGAAGTACAAAGTTGGACACCCTTAAAATCCTAGTTTCTGATCCGAATTCAGTAAAATAAACTCCAAAATCGAGTCCAGAACGTCCGAAAACCTTAAAAACAACTCCGGATTTGTGAAATTTGGCGTCCAGGAGCTCGGTCAACGCAAGGAGATCCGGCTGCCACACGCTACACGCGCCGCCCAAGGAGCTGCGCGTGGGCTTCACTCGCCGAGAGATATACGGCGCGAGGGGGTGCGGGCGGTGGTGGATCTGGCTGAAATTTGAGATCCAAAGGTTTCGGTGCCTTCTAGATCGATTTACGGTGTTAGTTTTTGCGTTTGAGAACTAAAAATAGGAGTTTCAGGGGTTATCCTTTTGGCTGATTTTCCCTTCAAATTTTCAGCCAATTTCTGGCCAATTCTCCAGAAACCAATCGAATGGATTTGAAGAACTCTTCGTCTTGAGTCCGTTGGTGGTGGTGGTGTCGAAATCCGAGATCCGTAGGCGGAGAAATCTTAGAGAGAAGTTAGAGGGTTTTCAGGGAAAATTTTCTGAAAAGAGATGGAAAAATCTGCAAATGACCAACTTCTGGAGTGGTTGAGGCCCTTAAAATATCCTGGGAGACCTTTCTACAAAATTTCACTTTTTGAGGGAGGTCCTTGCAAAATTTTCTTATTTACATTTTAACCCCGAAACTTTTAAGAAATTGTATTTTTGCCCCGAAACGTAAACTTCTAATATTTCTTTTATAATTCTTTAATTCATGTAAATAATAACTTATTTTCACCGGGTCCTAACTCCATTTTCGAAATCCTCTCTTTAAATTTCAAATTTTCTTTATTTGAAATTTTCATTAAATTTACGGCTATTACATTCTTCCCCCTTAAAGAAATTCGATCCCCGAATTTCATCACCATAGTTGCAGATAAACACTAACCTCATTGTTCAAACAAATGTGGATATCTGGCGCGGATGTCATCTTATCTTTCCCACGTAGCTTCCTCAGATGAGTGATTTTGCCATATCACCTTAACCATAGAAATATCTCGTGACCGCAACTTTTTCACTTGTCGATCAGCAATAGATATCGGCTTTTCCTCATAGGTTAAATTCTTATCCAATTGAATTTCCTGGGGTTGAATGACATGAGTAGGATCCGATAAGTATTTCCGTAACATAGGCACATGAAATACTGGATGAACATCACTCAGTTCTGGTGGTAGAGCTATGTGATATGCCACTGCACCTATTCTGTCCAATATTTCAAAAGGGCCTCTATACCGAGGGCTTAACTTCCCTTTCTTTCCAAATCTCATCACTCCTTTCATGGGTGAGACTTTCAGGAACACTTGTTCACCCTCTGAAAATTCTAACTCCCTTCGTCTATTGTCAACATACGCCTTTTGTCTACTCTGAGCTGCCTGCAGCCTTTCTCTAATCAGCTTTACCGTGTTCAAAGCTTCTTGTACAAGATCTGGCCCTATAAGTTTAGTCTCGCCCACTTCGAACCATCCAATGGGGGATCTGCACCATCTACCATACAAAGCTTCAAATGGGGCCATCTGTATACTAGTCTGGTAACTATTATTATATGCAAATTCAGCCAAAGACAAGTACATATCCCAACTTCCACCAAAATAAAAAATGCAGGCTCGGAGCATGTTTTCTAAAATCTGAATCGTACGCTCAGACTGACCATCAGTTTGGGGATGGAAAGCTGTGCTCAAATCCAATCTCGTTCCTAATGCTTCTTGAAAAGCTTTCCAAAATCGTGCCGTGAACTGCGGCCCTCGATCAGATATAATCGATATAGGGACTCTATGTAGCCTAACTATTTCATTTAAATAGAGCCTTGCATACTGAGTTACGTTGTAGGTTGTTTTCATAGGCAGAAAGTGTGCTAACTTCGTCATGCGGTCTATAATGACCCAGATAGAATCATTTCCTTTGGGAGTTCTTAGTAATCCAGTGATAAAATCCATAGTAATTCTCTCCCACTTCCATTCTGGTATTTCTATTCGCTAATGTAACCCTGCAGGTCGTTGATGTTCAGCTTTTACCTGCTGGCATGTCAAGCAATGGGAAACATATTCTGCAATATCCCTCTTCATACCATCCCACCAATACAATTCCTTCATGTCTTGGTACATCTTTGTCGTTCCTAGGTGTATGGTATATGTAAATCGATGTGCTTCCTCCAAAACTTGTTTCCTCAAATCATTAACATTTGGGACACATAATCGTCTACCGTATCTTAATACCCCTTCAGTATCCACTGAGAATTCAGAATCCTTACTATCCTTCATTTCACTCTTAATCTTGAGCAAATTAGCATCCTTGTCTTGATCGATTTTGATTTGCTCAACTAAGGAAGATTGGAGCTGCACATGAACCAATAATATTCCCGGTTCTTTTACTTCAAACTTTATCCCCTTACTTTCTAACTTATGGATTTCTTCTAACAATAGTCGTCGCACCTCTGCTATATGAGCTAAACTTCCCATTGACTTTCTGCTTAGAGCATCAGCTACTACATTTGCTTTACCTGGATGATACAAAATTGTACAGTCATAATCTTTCAGTAGCTTCATCCATCTTCTTTGCCTCAAATTAAGATCCTTCTGTTGAAAAATATACTTGAGGCTCTTGTGATCTGTATAAATCTCACAAGTTCTTCCATACAGGTAATGTCTCCAAATCTTTAGAGCAAATACTACAACTGCCATATCTAAATCATGGGTAGGATAATTCTGTTCATGTTTCTTCAACTGTCTGGATGCATAAGCAACTACTCTTCCATTTTGCATTAACACACAGCCTAAGCCCACTCTAGATGCATCACAGTATACTACATAGTCTCCAGTATCCATAGGAATGGTAAGGACTGGGGCTGTAGTTAAGCACTCCTTTAATTTCTGAAAACTCTCTTCACAAGCATCAGACCACTCAAATTTTATTCCTTTCCTAGTCAACCTGGTCAAAGGAGCAGCTATCTTTGAAAAATCTTTAACAAATCTACGATAATAGCTTGCTAACCCAAGAAAGCTACGAATCTCTGTAACTGTCGTAGGGCATGGCCATTGCTGTACTGCTTCTATCTTTTTGGGATCAACATGAATACCATCTTTGGTAACCACATGCCCTAAGAACGTAACACTACTAAGTCAAAATTCAACTTTGAAAATTTAGCATACAACTGATGTTCTCTTAGGGTTTGCAAAGCTATCCTTAGATGTCGCTCATGCTCCTCTGAACTCTTTGAATACACCAGAATATCATCGATAAATACAATAATAAACTGGTCCAGGAAAGGTTTAAATACCCTATTCATTAAGTCCATAAATGCAGTTGGGGCATTCGTTAAACCAAATGGTATTACTAAGAACTCGTAGTGCCCATACTGAGTCCTAAAAGCAGTTCTTGAATATCTTCCTTCTTTATTTTCAATTGATGATACCCAGATCTTAGATCAATTTTTGAAAAACATTGAGCACCTTGTAACTGATCAAACAGATCATCTATTCTAGGTAGAAGATATTTATTTCGTATAGTTACTTTGTTCAACTGCCTATAATCAATACATAAACGTAAAGATCCATCCTTTTTCTTCACAAAGAGGACAGGAGCACCCCAAGGAGATGTGTTAGGTCGAATAAAACCTTTATCCAGTAAATCTTGCAGTTGCTCCTTCAATTCTTTAAGTTCTGTGGGTGCCATCCTATAAGGAGGTATGGATATTGGTTGTGTTCCGAGGAGAAGATCAATACTGAACTCAATCTCTCGGTCTGGTGGTAATCCTAGCAACTCTTCAGGAAATACATCAGGGAATTCTTTAACTACTGGAACCTGCTCTAAACTTGTATACTTCATATCAACATCCTTGACTACTACTAAATATCCTTGGCATCCTTTTCATAACAGTTTATGAGCTGTTAAAGCTGAAATTAAATTACTAGACTCCTTACTACAATCTCCTTGTATCATAAAGAAAGATTCTCCAGGAACATTAAACTTAATCACCTTATGATGACAGTCTAGAATGGCATGGCATGATGCCAACCAATCCATTCCCAAAATCACATCAAAGTCTATCATATCTAGAACTATCAAATCTATAAGAGTCTCCTTACCTTCTATCGAAATCTCACATGATTTATACACATCATTTACTAATAGGAATTCTCCTATTGGAGTAGCAACCATGAAAGAACAATGCAAACTAGCAGGATCTCTATCCAAGTTCTTAGCAAAGCATGGTGATATATAAGAATGAGTAGAACCAGGATCGAACAAAACATATACTTTATGGGAACATACTGATAATGTACCTGTTATAACTGCATTTGAGGCTTGAGCATCCTGTCGTGTCAAGGCAAAAACTCGAGCTGGTTCTCAGCCTCAACTTCCTGATCCTCTATCTGTACCACCACTACTTGCTTGAACTGAAGCTGCTCTACTCGATCGTGCTAGCACAGATGCAGGGGGTGAAGCTGGTTGCACTGATACTTGACTAAAACTTTGCAGTTGTGGACAATTTCTCATCAGATGACCCATTTGTCCACACTTAAAACATGCACCAGTTTCTCTGCGACATTGTCCAGTATGGGACCTACCACAATTTGGACATGGTGGAATTGATCTTGAGTCTTGTTGACTCAAGGGTCTCATATCTCTTTGAAACATTCTCTGCTTATTAATGTTAATTGATGGCTGGTTAGAACTACCAGCTCCTGTTTGAGTAAAACGCTGTGAATTTTGAAATCTTGACCTACTGACAATAGAATTATATCTAGTCTGGGCATTACTATCTTGATCTATTTTCCTTCTCTTAAGACCTTCTATGTCAGCTTGCTATCGTGTTTCCATCATTCTAGCACAGTTCACAGCTGCTGAATAAGTTGAAAAATGATTTATCTGAAGACCCACTGACTTAAACAATGGGCGTATCAATCCCAAAACAAACCTCTTAATTCTATCATTTTCAGTAGGGACCAAATATGGTGCATATCTGGACAACCGGGTAAAACGGATGTCATATTCAGAAACTGACATGTTTGGTGTTTGTTTCAATTCCTCAAACTCTCTGGCCCTCTTGTCTCTTTCACTTGTTGGTAGAAAGCAATTCATAAATGCTTCCTTAAATTCGTCCCATTCCATTGGTGGTAAAACAACTGCACGTCCTTGTACAAATGTCTCAAACCAAACTTGGGCCACATCAGATAGTTGAAAAGACACCAATTCAACATATCTTCTACTAAGGCTCTGAAAACTCGTTCCATAGCATCAATAAATATTTGTGGGTCTTCCTGAACATTTGACCCAGAAAAAGTCAGAGGTTTTAACCTAAGGAATTGCGGTAATGACACATCAATCCCTCTAAGCTTGTCCTCTTGGTCAACTGTTCTTCCCAGTTCTTGCACTTCAGGAGCATGTTCTGCTGGCTGGCCTTCCCTTCTACCCTGTTCCACTATAAATCCAGCCAATGTTTCTAAACTTCTATGTATACCAGCAATCATATCAGCGTTTCTATCAGGGCCCTCCTGAGGGGTTTCTACTCTTTTCTCAGGAACTCTATCAGATACAGGAGTCTGTTCATCTTGTCTTGGGGTTCTCAGACCCTGTTCACGTCCTCTACCTCTACCTCTTCCTCTAGGTCGGCCTCTACCACGGCCTATTTGTACTAATATTATAGATTGTGCAAACTCTTCTGTAGAGGGTGCACGATTTACAGCTTCTTCTCTAGTGACCGCTCTAGTTTTTGGCGGCATCATTAATTATACAGAATAAAACACCTCTTTAAGATACTATAATATATATTCAAACTTTACTCAAGGAATTTAAAGACACTTGGAATAGAAAGGAAGTGAATATCCTATAGAATCCCTCAGCAGCACCTGAAGTATAAATATGTCCGGCTCATATCGATACTAAAGGTCCTACTAAAGAATCCTTTGCTCTGATTGTCACAAGGAAACCTAATGCTCTGATACCAACTTGTCACATCCCTACTTTAGGGACACGAAAATCTCTCATATCCGATAAACTTTACTATTATGTACTTGTAAATAATTTCACAATATAACATATCCGAGTATTACCATATGTTTATAAATTTGCAATACTAATTACAATCGACCACATAATATGTCATAACAAGATAATATCAGGCATTTACACATTTTCAGTATAACTAATTATACATGCCAGGTCTACACTTATCAGTTTTACAGCGGAAACAATGATCCTGCCCGTGACGTTCAGAGCAACTCTAGAGTACAAATATATTACAAGTTTACAAACTGAGAGCCTAGAAACAATTTAGACTCACCACTTAAATATGACACCCAATCGATCAAGTAGCCGCAGGACCAAATTCTGGGTCATTATCTGAAAAATATATCAACTATGTGTAGTGAGTTTTACAACTCAGTGAGCAGTTAATACCTCCTATAACCTCTCAGATCAACATAAGGATGTATTCTTATTTTAAAAATTTATCATATTAAAATCTACCGTTCAGAAGTACATCCTTATAGGATCCGCATTTTCAAAATATTCTCAGTTCTAATTACATTCAAATATCTATAACCACATATGATACAAATTGATCTTAAATCAAATTTGATATGCATTAAAAATCAATTCTTTTATATAATGCTCAAGTATGTTACAACTATCAATAATCTCAATAGATAAACATGGAATGTGAGTTCATCACCCTTCTGTGTCCTCACATTACCATAGTCACAACCACAATAGGTAATCAGGGAATGTGAGTTCATCACCCTACTGCCTCCTCACATTACCACTAACTACAACTTCAATAGATCAACAGGGAATGTGAGTTCATCACCCTTCTGCATCCTCACATTACCACTGTCAGAGCTTTCAGTCTCAGTACAAAATCCTTTATCAAAAATTTTCCAATCAGAGGAATCATATAATCATGCCCATATCCGAGGCAAACATAACATTGTAAAAATCAATGTCACATGCATATCATATTTTCTTTGCCATGTAATGCGAAATGCATTTAGAAATAATGTATTTAAAGCATTTCAAAATCTATTTCAAAAATCATACTCTTTTTGAACTAGATATCATTTCTCAATCATTTCAAATATTCCAAACCATTTGAGAAACATATGAACATATAAATAACATGTAATCATACTCATTTATCAATGAAAAGTTCAAGAAGAGTAAAAACAAACTATAGGAAGAATTATCTACTCACCACTTTGAAGTACAAAGTTAAACACCCTTAAAATCCTAGTTTCTAATCCGAATTCAGCAAAATAAACCCCAAAATCGAGTCCAAAATGTCCGAAAACCTTAAAAATGACTCCAGATTTGCAACATTTGGCCTCCTGGAGCTCGGTCAATGCAGGTCAACGCAAAGAGGTCCGGCTGCCATGCACTACACGCGCCGCCCAAGGAGCTGCGCGTGGGCTTTACTCGCCGAGAGATATGCGGCACGTGGGGGTGCGTGCGGTGGTGGATCTAGCTAAAATTTGAGATCCAAAAGTTTCGGTGCCTTCTGGATCAATCTACGGTGTTAGTTTTTGCGTTTGAGAACTAAAAATAGGAGTTTCGGGGGTTACCTTTTTAGTCGATTTTCCCTTCAATTTTCTAGCTAATTTCCGGTCAATTCTCCAGAAACCAATCAAATGGATTTGAAGAACTCTTCGTCGTGAGTCCGTTGGTGGTGGTAGTGTCGAAATCAGAGATCCGTAGGCGGAGAAATCTTAGAGGGAAGTTAAAGGGTTTTTGGGGAGAATTTTCTGAAGAGAGATGGAAAAATTTGCAAATGACCAACTTCTGGAGTGGTTGAGGCTCTTAAAATATCCCGGGGGACCTTTCTGCAAAATTTCACTTTTTGAGGGAGGTCCTTGCAAAATTTTCTTATTTATATTTTAACCCCGAAACTTTTAAGAAATTACATTTTTGCCTCGAAACGTAAACTTCTAACATTTCTTTTATAATTCTTTAATCCATGTAAATAATAACTTATTTTCACCGGGTCCTAACTCCATTTTCGAAATCCTCTCTTTAAATTTCAAATTTTCTTTATTTAAAATTTTCGTTAAATTTACGGCTATTACAGTAGTGTTCAAAAATAAGTTCTTTATATAATTTCTATGACATTAAACTTTAGGGTTTCTCTTTTTTAGTATAATTCATTCTTTAAAATTGTTATTTTATTTTATGTACTATTCCCTCATATTGACTATTCTTATTTTATTTTTAATCAAGAATGAATGTTTCCTCTATTGATACCAACATTACTAATGAAGAGATATGTCTCGTCGATAGTGGCACAACTCACATAATTTTTAAAGATAAAAAGTATTTTCCCAATTAGTAATGTAAGGAGTCAATGTTAGTACTATATCTGGTAGTACATAGTTAATTGAAGGCTCTGGAAGAGCTAGTATAATGTTACTTAGAAGAACAAAAATGCACATTGACAGAGCTTTATACTCCTCTAAGTCTCTTAGAAACTTACTAAGTTTCAAGGATATCCACCGAAATGGATACCACATTGAGACAACAAATAAATGAAATATTGAATATTTTCATATTACAAATACAATTTAAGTAACAAATGCATATTGGAAAAGTTACCTACATTCTCCCCTGGATTGTACTATACATACATAAATACAATTGAAATATATGCTATTACAAATAAAAAGTTTACAAATCATAATAACTTTGTTATTTGACATAACCGGTTAAGCCATCTCGGATCAATTATGATGCGAAAAATAATTAAATATTCAAGTGGACATTCATTGAATAGTCAGTAGATTTTTCAATCGAATGATTTCTCATATTCTGCTTGCTCCCAAAGGAAATTGATTATTCGACCATCACCAGTCAAAATTATGGGTGAATCGCTCACATTTTTAGAAAGAATAGAAAGTGATATTTGTGGGCCAATACAACCACCATGTGAACCATTTATGTATTTTATGGTTTTAATTTATGCATAAACTAAATGGTCACATGTGTACTTGTTATTATCTCGTAACCTGGTATCTGCGAGATTACTTGAGCAATTGATTAGATTATGAGCACATTTTTTTGAGTATTGTATGTCTATTGGGATTGATGTTGAACATCATGTAGCATATGTTCATACACAAAATGGTCTTGTAGAATCATTCATTAAACGTCTGAAGTTAATTGCAAGACCATTACTTATGAAGTCAAAACTCCCAATATCTACTTGAGGACATGCAATCCTGTATGCTGCATCATTAATTCGCATAAGGCCAACAAGTTATTATGAACACTCCCCATTACAAATAGTTTTTGGTCAGGAATCAAATATTTCCCATATAAGAATTTTTTGATGTGCAGCATATGTCCCTATTGCTCCACCACAACGCATTAAGATGTGTCCTCAAAGAAGGTTGAGAATATATGTTGGATATGAATTTCCTTCTATAATAAAGTATCTTAAACCATTAATAGGAGATCTATTCACATCTCAGTTTACTGATTGTCATTTTGATGAATCAGTTTTCCTAACATTAGGGGGAGAAAATAAACAGCTGAAAAGAAAAATTATTTGTCATGAATTATCACTAACTTATCTTGATCCTTACATAAAACAATGTGAACTCGAAGTTGAAAAGATATTTCATTTGCAAAATTTAGCCAACCAATTTGCCAGATGCATTTATTGAATCAAAAAGAGTTACTAAATCACATATATCAACTGCTAATGCTTCAATTAAAATTGATATCTCTGTTGGACAATCCACCATTACAAATAAGTCTGAGACCTGCATGAAGTGTGGTAGGCTCGTTGGTTCCAAAGATAAAAATCTTCAAAAAAGAAAAGGAGCTAAGAATTAAGATGGTCAAATTGAGGATTTAACAACTCCAGAAGAGTCCCAAGACATAATTAATGTTTTAGTTCCAGAAGAAATTTAGATACCTGAAATTTGTGAAAACAAAGATATCTTAATTAATTATGTTATGAATAGAATACGATGGAATCAACAAAAGGTCAACGTTGACAATAATTTTGCATATAATATAGCGCGCGATGTTTTAAATGATAATGAGAATCATGAATCAAAATATGTTTAGAAATGCAAACAAGGAAATGATTGGCCAAAATGGAAAGACGCAATTGAAGCAGAGTTAAAATTGCTTGAAAAATGAAAAAAATTTGGACTTGTAGTTCGTACACCTGAAGATGTAAAACTAGTTGGATACAAATGGGTCTTTGTGTGAAAACAAAATAAAAATAGTAAAATTGTGAGATATAAGGCAATACTTGTTGCCTAAGGTTTTTCGCAAAGATTCGAAATTGATTTTGAAAAAATATACTCACCTGTGGTGGATGCAACTATTTTTTGATATTTAATTAGTCTAACAGTACATGAAAAACTTGATTTGAGTCTAATGGATATTGTTACAGCCTAGTTGTATGACTCACTTGATAGTTATGTCTATATGAAACTCCTTGAAGGATTTAAGTTGCCCGAAGCATATAATTCTAGTTCTCGAATAGACTACTCAATCAAATTAAATAAATCACTTTATGGTTTAAAACAATTTTGGCGTATGTGATATAATCGCCTTAGTGAATACTTGTTACAATAAGGGTATAAAAATGACCCAATTTGTCCATGTATCTTTTTAAAAAGATCTAGAAATGAGTTTGCCATAATTGTAGTTTATGTTGATGATTTGAATATTATTGGAACTCCTGAAGAGCTCCAAAAAATTGTTCATTCTTAAAGAAAGAATTTGAAATGAAGGATCTTAGAAGAATAAAGTTTTGCCTTGGATTACAAATTGAATATTTAAAAAATATCATCTTTGTGCATTAAGAAACTTATGTGACAAATGTGTTAAAACGATTCTATATGGATAAATCACATCCATTATGTGTAACATCCTGTAAGAAAATAAAATTTATTAGACAATTTTGAGATATCTAAGAAAATATAATCCTTATAAATTCTTTACCTTACGTATATGCATAGAAATATTTTAACATTAATGGAATAGGTAAAGAGAGAAAACTTAAGAGGAAATATTAAAAATAAATATACTAAAGAAAGGTGAAATTCTTGGGTAAGAAAGATAAATTTTTGTGAAGTCAGTAAAGGTATTAAAATTTCAAGAAGATTGGATTATGCTAATTTTTCCTAATTTAAGAGTTAAAGTTACTAAGTTTAGTATCTCCACCCATAAATTGGACTTTTACCTATGGACACTTCATATAGAGTTTTTCTATTTCGCATGAATTTTTAGCAAGCCAATAGGATAGCCCAAGGCAGAAATAAAACATAGATTTGGACTATGATATAGAGAAATTAGACCGGTAGCCCAAAAATCATGAAAATGTAACTAAACCCATTATGAAAGTTAGATTTTTATCCAAAGTAAAGAAAATGGGCAAGAATGAGCCCAAACCCAAGAGGAAAAGTAAAAACAAAAATAAAATAAAGTGATGAAATAATGGTGTAATCAAAATTAGGTGACATGACATTAAGACAAAAATTTAGCAAGTGGTGTGATATCTTACATTCATAATTTTATCAAGTGGTATGATAATACATGGCATTAGAACAAAACATTTATATCCTACACTCATAATTTTAACAAGTGGGTAATAATACATAGCATTATATGACAAAACATCTTTATCCTACACAAATAATTTTAGCTAAGCAAGGAAGATTTAAGGGTTGGAAATTTGCCACCTAAAAAGGCAAACCTATCATACTTGATTAAGACAAAAGAAAAAGGAAATGTATCCCTAAATTAAGGGGACCTTGTCCCTTATCTTAGAAACATATTATCATAATTTTCAAAATACAAATCTTATTTTGCTATGCATATCTTGACTAAGGAAGAGGAAGATAAGAACATAAGTTATTTGTTTTCCAAAAATTCAACCAAGTGTATCCTAATTGTGATAAGGTAGATCCATGATTATGAAAGATAAATTATTTGATAGTCTATATAAGATAAACCCACCCTTATAACATTGGAATTTCTTCCAAGTGAGGGAGAGAAAAAAATAGAAGCAAGGTAGAGTGAGGAAAGGAGAGAAAGAAAGGAAGAAAGAGGAAAGAGAAATCTAGAGGACTAAGTGCTTAAGGTAAGTTTAATAATATTTTCTTTTTGAAGAAAACTTTTGAAACTTATACTATTTATATGATATTTTGATCTTAGAACTTTGATGTTTGGTCATGGATGATGCTATATCATGATACATATTATATATGTTTGAATACTTAGACTAGTGTAGATAGTTCTGCATAGATATGGCTATGGGTGGTAAACATTTTAGCTTCTATTTTTAAATTTCTGGGAAGAATCAGTAAGGAATTTAAAGAAATGGTTAACATAAAAAATGTAGATCTATATCTTACGGAGTTTTAGCCACTGGAATCACTCAATTTGGAGTCCATATGAGGTAGATATGGTCTGATTAGAAAGCAGTGTTCAGAAAATGGTTAATCAGGGAAGAACATGTTAGGATAGCTTCTGTGTTTTAATTTCTGGGAACATTCTGTAGAAACTTCAAATAAATAATTAACATAAGAATTATAGATATATGTGTCACGGAAATTTAACCACTGGAATTACGCAATTTGGAGTCCATATGAGGTAGAAATGATCTGATTAGTAAGCAGTGGTCAGAAAATGGTTAATCAAGGAAGAATATGTTAGGATAGTTTCTGTGTTTTAATTTCTGAGAATATTATGTAGGGACCTAAAATACATAGTTAACATAAGAATTATAGATATATGTGTCACGGATTTTTAGCCACTATAATCATTTAATTTGGAATTTTTATGAGGGAGATATGGACCAATTAGTAGGCAGAGGTCAGAACCTATCTAAGAAGAAATAACCTGTACATTGAGGGAGTAATATCACATTGATTTCTTAATATTTCACTACACTGTTCAATATAATAGTTATAGATAATTGTTTTATCTTGAAATTGACACCAAGATCACCTACATCGGAGTTAAATTGAGGGAGTTATACTCTGATTAGTAAGAGAATGTTAGATAGGATGAAAACCTGCATCAAGAAAATAAAGAAATAAAATTAATATTTAAAAAAGAAAATGAATCTTATAAATAAAAATAATAATTGACTAGTATAGACATAGCCATTGCCATTGTATCAACTTCTTACCATCTTAAGTGTGAAATTTTGATATGAAAATATTTTATAAAGTGATATTTGAAATGGTTATGTTCATGGCATGATTACCAATGATTTTTGATAATAGTTATATTTTGATGAACATACTTGTTATTGAAAGCATATTTTTGGCTATCATTGTGAAAAGAAAAGAAATGAGCATGATCACATGGCAATCCGTGTGGTGCACCAGTAGGGGACGCCCTATCAACGGTTATGAATATGTTAATGAGAAAAGAAAGAGAAAGTGTGCCATGTCGGACATAGCGAGAAAAGCCCGTACCGGAGAGTAGAAAATACTCACCCTGATCGGGGTAGCTTGATATGAGAATAAATTGATAGTCATCATATGATATTTTGAAAGTAATTAACTCTGTCATACATGTCATTACTGTACGATTCTCATGTGCATAGATATAGTGCATTCATGTGACCAAAGATATTTACTGTAGTTTGTATAGCTGAACATGACGTAATGAGCTATATTGATGATGATTTATTGTTAAACTTACTGAGATTTAATTCTCATTATATTTCCATATCATGTTCAAAAAATTAGTTATGCAGATTTTTCTATGGCTCTGGCTTTTAGTGTACGTTGGATCGAGTTATTTTATGTTGGGCAGATCTCAGAATCAAATAATATGTTTGTGGTCGAGTTGGTTCATATCCCAGTGAAGGTGCAACCACCCACACCTATATCTTCGAAATTGGTCAACCAGAATAAATAAGATGTAGTTATTTATGTGTTTGATTTTGTTGTACGTACGTTTTGATTAATGACGTGTATGTGAACTCTATATTGTATAATAAATAAATAAAAAATAAGGTTGTTATATAATTGGTATCAGAGCAGGTCGATCCTAGATGGCCAGTGGGTGGTAGGTTATCTAAATCGATCTTATAGTATCTTGAGTATGTTGTGGTAGTGCTGTGTAAGGGATCAATGATTTTATATAGGTAAGAAGTTACTAATGTTTCCTATCTATATGCTGAGGTGGTGTTATGACTGTTGTTAAATATTTTTTTTGAAACTAACTATTGGGCTTGATCACCTCAATTGCAGCATAACTTTATTTTTGCCACAGTAGGAAATGGAACCACCAAGGAGGAATTCGACAAACAATGCGGAAGAAACCTTGCACAACCTTGCCACGACAATTCGAGAATTTGATATTGATTTACTCCTTAGAACCCAACTAGTATTTATATCCTTATATAGAATGATATCGATTGAATTTTTTAAAAACAAATTAATTACAAGACTTGTTAGACAAGGTGTTTAAATTCCCTAGTACTTTTATTTGGAGTGCTCCAGTTCTATCTGTGAAAAAGAAAGATGAATCACTATGACCATGCATAGATTATAGACAGTTGAATAAGGTGACAATGTAGAATAAAAACCCATTACCTCATATAGATTACCTGTTTGACTAGTTATAAGGTGTTCAATATTTTTACAAAAATTGATTTGGGATATGAGTAATATTAATTAAGGATAAGAGAAGAGAATGTATGAAAATTTTATTTTAGGACTTATTATGGGCTTTATGAGTTCTTGGTGATGTCATTTAAATTGACAAATATCTTAACTGCATTCATAAATTTAATGAATAGTAATTAGGCCATCCTTGGATCAATTTATTATTATATATATTGATGATATACTAGAATATTTCAAAAGTTCAGAGGATCATAAGCAACATTCAAAGATAGTTTTACCAACTCTAAGGGAGTATGGTTGGTAAAGATGGTATCCAAGTAGACTCTAAGAAAGTAAAAGTGGTACAACAATGACTACGCTTTACTACATCTAAAGATGAAGATCCAAATCCAATTTGCGCTTCCTGCATTTGTCTGCCGTCCATTCTATTTGAGCCATAGTTGGATCAGGTACATGAACATATGCTTGTAAAGCATCAATCAACTCCTCAGCATTTGAAGCCGAGATGAGAATTCGTCGTGCTGAGTGTGAGATGAACCTTTGTTCCACAGCATGATCAAGAAAAGATAACAGACCATCAAAGAAGTGATTAACATTTAACAAACCTATCGGTTTGTGATGCATATTCAGTTGTGCTCAAGAAATTATTTGGAAAATTTCTTCTAAAGTACCAAAACCACCTGGTAAGGCAATGAAGGCATCATCATTGCTCATCATTCTAGCCATGCGTTCATGCATGGAAGCTACCCTAAACTCTTCCCCAATTGTCTTTCCTACGATGTTAGATGCAGCTAGAGCTGTAAGAATAATACCAAGAACTTTACATCCTCTTATATGGGCAGCTGCAGACACACACCCCATTAACCCATGGTTACCTCCACCATAGACTAAATGAATTTTTCTTCTGGCCAATACCATACCCAGGTTTTGTGCAGCTTTCACATACTCTCCATCTTTTCCAGGACTAAAACCACAAAAGACACAAATATTTTGACATTGATGAAATGCGATTCCCTCCATAGCTGCACACACCTTAACTTGGAGTATGAAAGTAAATATATTAACGTGTGCATTTATAGAACTAAAAGAATAGCATATTTATGATAGCTATGTGAATAAGCCAGGAATAATTAAAACAGTTATGTGAGTGATTGGTGGATATCAGCTAAATTGAAGGTGAAATTTTTTAAAATGACGGCAAGCATGTATATGTATAGTAGCTGTGATAGTCGCTCATATTAGGCATATAAAGAGAATAAGGTTAAGATATCATCAGAAATTTGTCTTTTGTTATCTTTGATGAAACTTTGATATCTTGATTCTTGTAAAGAAGTTATAGGTGATAGGCGTAATTGAAAAATAAAAGAAAGTGAAAATGTAAATAAGTTAGTTGTTGAAGAAGGAAAATCAAATGATTTATTTGTTTTCCCAATATTTTTGCCAGTCGACTATTGGTATTATTAAATCGACTAACTATGTTGAGAAATTTTAATTTAGACTAGTTATTTTACAGTTGATTGATTACATCTATTTTGAAACAATCAACTGCATCCTACCAGTTAACTACGTATTCTTTGATTTTCACAAACTTTTATAAGCTCAGAAATGTTTTTTTTCCATGTGATATCTTTCCACCGAATACCAATATATTTAAAGTAGATTTTGGCACATATATTCAAACCTTACGGCCACCGATTTTTTCCGATATAACAGCTAATTTTTTTTTTTTCTGATTTTCAAGAATTACGGCTACCGATTTTAACTCTCTCTAATGTTTTGTCCAAACTTTTAACTTTTTATTTTAGCACCGTTCTTTATTATGATTTTTGTCTGTTCTACTGCATTGTCTTACATTAATATTTGGCATTAAATGCAAGATTATTTTCCCATATTACAAGAAAAGTTAATTTATTTATTTATTTATTATTATTATATTTGAAACTCAACTATTATGGTGTTTTGACGAATGTAATCAAGAGAATTAGTGGTGTTGAAGTTCTTGAAGAATAAAATATGGGAAGTAGGATTTAAATTAATCTTTGAACTCTTAATTTGGAAATATGGAGAATATTCTGAGAACCATGTCCAGAAATAATGTAAGTGATCAAGATATTTGTGTTAAAGGTTTATATCATGCTAAATTGAGTCTAGTATCTAGGATGTGAATTATGTTGGAATTGAAAATTCATGTATGAGTAATTGTTATGAAAAATCTTCTTGAAATGATTGGGTGAATTAAATGGGATTGACATAAGTTAGAATGAGGTGCTTTTGGATATGATAAAATAAATAATTGAAATTTTTAACAATGAGTTTAATGGTGTTAATAAGCTAGTATAGAATTACTATGATGAGGTAAGTTGGAATTATTAGACATGTGTCAATGGTACATAAACGTTATAAAAGGTTTGAAGGATTTATTGCTATGTATGTTTAACATATTGATTAAAGGATTTTAGGATAAAAATAGATGATAGATTAAGATGATGAGATTCATGGGATGATGTTGATATATAAAAACCAAAAATGACTTGATAGAAGTTTGGAATAAGAAAAGATAGTTACCCAATTTGAAGGTGAATATGTTCCTTTATGTGTGTGTTTTCTAATATCAACTCATAGATATATCCATGCGAGGTAGAGGATATAAAGTGAAGAACTTATAGATGAAAGAAATCCTTATGGTTAAGTTATATGGCAAAATCACTTAAGTGAATAGACATATTAAAAAGTAAATATGATATACAGAAAAGATATCCTTAATTATTTGAGTAATAAAGTTGATAACTCTGAATTGTGCCTTAATTTCATTCTCTACATGTGGTAGGATGAGTTGAAATTCGGGGATCGAATTTCTTAAGGGGGGAAGAATGTAACATCCCGTAAGAAAATAAAATTTATTAGACAATTTTGAGATATATAAGGAAATATAATCCGTATAAGTTCTTTACCTTACGTATATGCATAGAAATATTCTAACATTAATGGAATAGGTAAAGAGAGAAAACTTAAGAGGAAATATTAAAAATAAACATATTAAAGAAAGGTGAAATTCTTGAGTAAGAAAGATAAATTTTTGTGAAGTCAGTAAAGGTATTAAAATTTCAAGAAGATTGGATTATGCTAATTTTTCTTAATTTAAGAGTTAAAGTTACTAAGTTTAGTATCTCCACCCATAAATTGGGCTATTACCTATGGACAATTTATATAGAGTTTTTCTATTTCACATGAATTTTTAGCAAGCCAATAGGATAGCCCAAGGAAGAAATAAAACATAGACTTGGACTAGGATATAGAGAAATTGGACCGGTAGCCCAAAAATCATGAAAATGTGCCTAAACCCATTATGAAAGGTAGAATTTTATCCAAAGTAAAGAAAATGGGCAAGAATGAGCCCAAACCCAAGAGGAAAAATAAAATCAAAAATAAAATAAAGTGATGAAATAATGGTGTAATCAAGATTAGGTGACATGACATTAAGACAAAAATTTAGCAAGTGATGTGATATCCTACATTCATAATTTTAGCAAGTGGTATGATAATACATGGAATTAGGGCAAAACATCTATATCCTACACTCATAATTTTAATAAGTGGGTAATAATACATAACATTATATGACAAAACATCTTTATCCTACACAAATAATTTTAGCTAAGCAAGGAAGATTCAAGGGTTGAAAATTTGCCACCTAAAAAGGCAAACCTATCATACTTGATTAAGACAAAAGAAAAAAGAAATGTATCCCTAAATCAAAAAGACCTTGTCCCTTATCTTAGAAACATATTATCATAATTTTTAAAATACAAATCTCTTTTTGCTATACATATCTTGACTAAGGAAGAGAAAGACAAGAACATAAGTTGTTTGTTTTCCAAAAATTCAACCAAGTGTATCCTAATTGTGATAAGGTAGACCCATGATTATGAAAGGTAAATTATTTGATAGTCTATATAAGCAAAACCCACCCTTATAACATTGGAATTTCGTCCAAGTGAGGGAGAGAAAAAAATAGAAGCAAGGTAGAGTGAGGAAAGGAGAGAAAGAAAAGAAGAAAGAGGAAGGAGAAATCTAGAGGAATAAGTGCTCAAGGTAAGTTTAACAATATTTATTTTTGAAGAAAAATTTTGAAACTTATAATATTTATATGGGATTTTGATCTTAGAACTTTGATGTTTGGTCATGGATGATTCTATATCATGTTACATATTATGTATGTTTGAATACTTAGGCTAGTGTAGATAGTTCTGTATAGGTATGGCTATGGGTGGCAAACATTGTAGCTTTTATTGTTAAATTTCTGGGAAGAATCAGTAAGTTATTTAAAGAAATGGTTAACATGAAAAATGTATATCTATGTCTTACGGAGTTTTAGCCACTGAAATTACTCAATTTGGAGTCTATATGAAGTAGATATGGTCTCATTAGTAAGTAGTATTCATAAAATGGTTAATCAGGGAAGAACATGTTAGGATAGCTTCTGTGTTTTAATTTCTGAGAACATTTTGTAGGAAATTCAAATAAATGATTAACATACGAATTATAGATATATGTGTCACAAAAATTTAGCCACTAGAATTACGCAATTTGGAGTCCATATGAGATAGATATGGTCTGATTAATAAGCAATGGTCAGAAAATGGTTAATCAGGGAAGAATATGTTAGGATAGCTTCTGTGTTTTAATTTCAGAGAACATTATGTAGGGAATTAAAATACATAGTTAACATAAGAATTTTATATATATGTGTCACGGATTTTTAGCCACTGGAATCACTTAATTTGGAATTTGTATGAGGGAGATATGGACTAATTAGTAGGCAGAGGTCAGAACCTATCCGAGAAGAAATAACATGTACATTGAGGGAGTAATATCACCTTGATTTCTTAATATTTCGCTAAACTGTTCAACATATTAGTTTTAGATAATTGTTTTATCTTAAAATTAACACCAAAATCACCTACATTGGAGTTATATTGAGGGAGTTATGTTTTGATTAGTAAGAGAATGTTAGATAGGAAGAAAACCTGCATCAAGAAAATAAAGAAATAAAATTAATATTTAAAAAAGATGAATCTTATAAATGAAAATAATAAATGACTAGTATAGCCATAGCCTTTGCCATTGTATGAACTTCTTACCATCTTAAGTGTAAAATTTTGACATGAAAATATTTTATAAAGTGATATTTGAAATGGTTATGTTCATGGCATGATTACCAATGATTTTTGGTAATAGTTATATTTTGATGAACATACTTGTTATTGAAAGCATATTTTTGGCTATCATTGTGAAAAGAAAAGAAATGAGCACGGTCACATGGCAATCCGTGTGGTGCACCAATAGGGGACGCCCTACCAACGGTTATGGATATGCTAATGAGAAAAGAAAGAGAAAGTGTGCCATGTCGGACGGAGCGAGAAAAGCCCGTACCGGAGAGTAGAAAATACTCACTCTGACCGGGGTAGCTTGATATGAGAATAAATTGATAGTCATCATATGATATTCTGAAAATAATTAATCCTGTCATACATGTCATTACTGTACGATTCTCATGTGCATAGATATAGTGCATTCATGTGACCAAAGATATTTACTGTAATTTATATAGCTGAACATGACGTGATGAGCTATATTGATGATGATTTATTGTTGAACTTACTGGGATTTAATTTTCACTATATTTCCATATCATGTTCAAAAAATTAGTTATGCAAATTTTTCTATGGCTCTGGCTTTTAGTGTACGTTGGATCGAGTTACTTTATGTTAGGCAGATCCCAGAATCAAATAATATGTTTGTGGTCGAGTTGGTTCAGATCCCGGTGAAGGTGCAACCACCTGCACCTATATCTCCGAAATTGGTCAACTAGAATAAATAAGATGTAGTTATTTATGTGTTTGATTTTGTTGTACGTACGTTTTAATTAATGACGTATATCTGAACTCTATATTGTATAATAAATAAAAAAAAAAATAAGATTGTTACATTATGTACTTCAATGGTTGTGAGGTAATTAGATGTGAATAAAGATCTTTTCAGATATCGTGAAAATAATGAAAAACTACTTAGTCTTGAAGTACCATATCTTAGTGCAATCGGGGCATTAATGTATCTTAATAGTCATACTCGACCTGATATATCATTTGCTGTTAATCTATTAACAAGATATAGTTCTTCACCTACACAAAAGCATTGGAATGGAGTTAAGTATATACCCCGTTATCTTAAAGGAACAATAGATATGAGCCTATTTTATTCAAGTGTACCCGAGTATGAGCTAATTGGTTATGCGGATGCAGGAAATTTATCCAACCCTCATAATGGATGATCGCAAACATACTATTTGTTTACATATGGGGGTACCGCAATTTCATGGCGATATATGAAACAAGCTATCTTTGTCACATAAGCTAACAATACAGAAGTTTTAGTATTACATAAGGCAAGTCGAGAGTGTGTTTGACTACGATTTGTGATTCAACATATACAAGAATCTTGTGGTTTGTCTAGAAAAATGATCCTGACAATCTTATACGAAGATAATGCTACATGTGTTACCCAATTAAAAGAAGGGTATATTAAAGGGGATAGAATAAAGCATATATCACTTAAATTCTTTTTCACTCATGATCTTTAAAAGAATGGTAATGTAGATATTCAGTAAATTTGTTCTAGTGATAATCTGACAGATTTGTTTATTAAGACACTTCCTATTACAACATTCGAGAAGCTAGTATATGATATTAGAGTTCGAAGACTTAAAATAATATTGTCATATATATACTTATTTGATAGTGTTCTAAAGAAAATAATGATGTACTCTTTTGCTTTCACTAAGTTTTTATCCCACAGGGTTTTTCCTAATAAGATTTTAACGAGTCATATTCTTAAGGGATGGAAATTCAAGGGAGAGTGTTATGAATATCTAGTGTGGATGTCTATCATTTCAATATTTCAGTTATCCTATTTGATAAGATATTATTTTCAGTAATTATTTAAGAGAATAATTATCACTAGAGAGTTATTCTACACCTGTATATCACTATTAGGACTCTCTCACCTACTTGTATAAATATCCCCTCATACATAAATGAAAAGAAAAATTCACTCTCTTGTTTTTCTCTCTACTTTTAAGTTATTTCATAACATAAAAGATTTTTTGGTTAATATAATATTATAGCTGAAAATGTATGCTCAATTTTTTTGTACCTATTATATGTAATAAAGTTACATTGTCATTTATTAACAAATGACATTCTAAATTATTTTAATTATAAAATTTTGATTGATAAATTAAAAATATATATAATTACAACATCCAATAAAAATATTTAAAATTTCAAAATAATTTAAAAATATTTAATAAAATTAGAAAGTAAATTGCTACTAAATTCTATTATCATTTGTTGAGTGGCACTTTTGATTTTTTTTTTTGAATTTTTGAAATTCTAAATTCTACTTAACAATATATATATATATATATATATAATATTACAACTTTTAACGAAGATATTTAAAACTCCACAATAGTCTTGAAACATTTAATGAAATTAAAAATTAAAACTATCATTAGAATCACAATATCATTTGTTAATAAGTGACAATTTAGATTTTTAAAATTTATTTTTCTATTTAATTTTTGAAATTATAATTAATAGACTAAAAAATATTATCATAATATTCAATAAAGATATTTAAAACTCTACAATAGTCTAAAAACATGTCATAAAATTAGAAAATAAAACTACTACTAGAGTCACGTTATTATTTGTTGACAAGTAGTACTCTAGATTATATATAATCACATTCAAAAAAAAAAATCTAAAACTCTACAGTAGTCAATTAGTCAGCGTTTAGTGATCTTGGAAATTAAAGAACTATTTTCATAATGGCATATATTCATTTACATAATCTAATATAAATATGTAGAAAAAGCCGAAGTGATGGCTGGCTTCGATTTAGAGTGGAGGTTATATTCAATTGATCGATGGCAATGTCAATCTAGGGAAAACATAGTTAGAATCTTACAAATATGCGTTGATTGTAAATATTTTATTCTTTACATAGATGATTTTCTGTATTTTATCAAAAAAAAAAAAAAATTCATGAATGCCAACTTCACTTTCATGAGAATTGATGTGGCTAAAAATTTTAAAAAGTTTATCAAAGGGTGCGGACTTAAGTTCACCAAATTCATAGACATTGACTATGTTTGGTAAAAATAGCTGATAAATTAACTGAAAGTTGAAAAACTAATTTTTAAACTGAAAATTGTTAACTGAAAGCTGAAAGTTGTTAAACTAATTTAATAAATTAGAAGTGTTTGGTAAAATTAGTTATTAAATTAGCTGATAAATGTAAAATGACATAAAAAAAATATACTTATATAAAATTTATTATTTTTTGTTAGTAATTACATTTCATTATATAATCTCAAAAAATATAAAATAAATATATCATCTAGAATCCCACAATAAATTAGCAATATTATTGCGAATTTCGTTCATCTCAATAGATGCCTCTAAATTTTTATTCCTTGTGTCACGATCAATAATATCTGGAAGTTCATCATGTGGTATGTAATTTGAATGTTGTTTGAGTATAATAAAAATAATGTCATTTTGTAAATAGAATAGTATTGGAATTTAAATAAAATAATAAAGATAAAAAATTATAAAATTATAAAATTATAAAAGTTATTAGTTAAAAGCTATACGCTACTTAAAGTAGCGTATGATAAAAAACTATAAACTATTCAAATAAATTTGTTTACCAAATACTTCTAATTTAGGAACTTGTTTGAGAAAACCTAAACATTTTATTCTGAAAAACTGAGAGGTCAATTATGCTATGTTTAGTAAAAATAGCCGATAAGTTAGCTGAAAATTTAAAAGTTAATTTCTAACTAAAAGTTGTTAATTAAAAGTTGAAAGCTGTTAAACTAATTTATTCAATTAGAAGTGTTTGGTAAAATTAGTTATTGAATTATCTAATAAATGTAAAATGACATAAAATGATATATTTATATAAAATTTATCATTTTTTGTTAGTAATTATATTTTATTATATAATTCTAAAAAATACAAAATAAATATATCATCTAGAGTCTCACAATAAATTAGCAATATTATTGCGAATATTTTTCATCTTAGTAAATGCCTCTACATTTTTATTTTTTGTGTCACTATCAACAATATCTAGAAGTTCATCATAGAGTATGTAATTTGGATGTTGCTCGAGTATAGTAAAAATAATGTCATCTTATGAATATGATAGTGTTATAATTTGAATAAAATAATAAGAATAAAAAAGAATAAAATTATAAAAGTTATCAACTAAAAGTTGTATACTACTTAAAGTAGCGTATAATAAAAAGTTATAAGTTACTCAAATAAGTTTGTTTACCAAACACTTTTAATTTGGTCAAACAAACTTATAAGTTAGTCAAATAAACTATAAATTAATTTATTTAATTTGTCAAACATATTTTAAGTATGGAGCAAGTTGAATATAAATGCATGACTACATTTACTTCATTTTGTGTTGGTCATAATCTTTCTCTCCATAATTAAAAGGATACACAAAATATTTTATATATAATGTCTATAATTGGAATTAAACTATCATTGATCGACAAAAAGGCACTTTAGATTTTCTTTTTTAAACTGTGATTAATATATTTAAAATATATATAATTAAAAAATTCAATAAAAATATTTAATACTCCATAATGGTCTAGAAGCATTCAATGAATATTTAAAGTGTTCAACGTCACGAAAAATGTGAAAGAATGAAGACCGGGGTAAATTAAATTTCATTCAAAGCATAAATGTTATTATCAAACTAAAGATTTATGCTGTGATATTTCTCAAATGCTCAATATTCACTAATTTCAAGAAGTATATATATTCTAAAAATGAAAATTTCATGAATTTTGAAAATAAAAAATTTATAAGTTAATTTTTTTCAATTGATTAAATTATCTTAAAAAATTATGTGTGAAAATTATTACTAAATTGGTGGTACAATAATTTTTTTATTTATATTATAACTAATAAAAAAATTAAATAAAGCTTTCCCAATTATTCATTATTCGCGAGTTTTAATCCCTTTAATATTAGAAGCTGAAGTCAGTACTCAACATTCCCAAAGTTTCCAATGGCATTGTTGAGTGCCTGGTCTTCTAGGCGATTCTCTAATCATCCCTTAATAGATTGCACCCTACTCTGATCTCTGTATCAAAGTGTGAGATGTGGGTGTCTGGCTAAAAAAGAATTTTCTAACATGTTATTGGCTCATTTTTCTATAAAGAATTTTGAGTTTCATATGTAAACTCACAGTTACAGAATTAAAAACTATCATTCCAATTCTTTTTTTGCGTATCCTTTATGGTTTATAAAAAATAAGGAAATGTGTCAAAGTAAAAAGAAAATGAATGTTTTTTTTATAATTTATATTGGGAAACATTTTAATACAAATAATGTTATTTCATAAATATGTTAAAGTGATGACAAAAATAAATATAAATTAAATTAAGTAAAAATTTGATATAAATAAATTATAATTACACTCCATAATAACAAAAAAAAATATAAGATTAGTAAATAAAAAATAAAATATCATAAAAGAAAATGAAATCAATTACGAAAATAAACTTATTAATAAATATAGAAATAAAAAATGTAGAACAGAACTATTGAAAAATAATATAAATAACTTAAAAAAGAAGAGACTTTTTTTTAATAATTATTACATATAATTTTACAAAAATTATAGATAAGTTTAATTTTAAAAATAATTAATTGGTAAAAAAATGCTTAACTGACAGCAAAATTAAAAGAAAAAAATATTTCTTTTTTGAAATTTAATATATTAGTATCCAAAAAATATTTAATCAATATTAATTATATTTTTTGTATTTTAAAAAAATATTTAATTAATATATAATTGTTATGAATATCTTGTGTTGATATCTATCATCTCAATATTTAAGTTATCCTATATAATAAGATATTATTTTCAATAATTATCTAGATGATAATTATCACTAGAGAGTTATCCTACAACTGTATACTAGTACTAGAACTCTTCCACTTATTTGTATAAACATCTCCTCATATATGAATGGAAACAACGATTCTCTCTCTTGTCTCTCTCTTATTTCTCTCTTTACTTTTAAGTTATTTCATAACACGTTATTAACATGACGCTCTACCTTCTACTTCAAGATTAGTAATCTTTATGTACAATTATATTGTTATTGATTTAATTCGTCATTGAAAGACCACGCTAATTAATATATAATTTTTTCTTGTTTCAATCTCTCTTCTTCTTTCTTCAAATTATATGTTCTTAAAGGACTGCACCAATTTATGTGCAATTATATATCCCTAAAATACTGTACCAAATTATATGTCCCTGAAGGACTGTACCAATTATATGTCCATGAAGGACTGCACCAAATTATATGTCCTTGAAGAACTGCACTAAGTTATATATCCATGAAGGACTACATCAATTTATGTGCAAATTCTATTATTTTAGTTTGTTCCTGAAAGATGACAACAATTTCAGTTGCCTCAAGTTTGTCCTTAAAAGACAATAGTTTAGGTGTAGCAAGTATATTTTATCTCTTCTATTAAACTCTATTTTTTAATTACCCAGTATATAGTTCTTCATGTAATTTTTTTAATCAATTAATATGTATAGTTGCATAGATTTATTTAATATCTATATTATTTAAAATAAGTTCTCAATTAAAGTTATGTGGAGAAAAAATCACTGATGATATGTTAGAAAAAATATTCTCCATTTTTCATGCATCCAATGTGTTCCTGCAGTAACAGTATCGTTAAAAAAGATTCAAGAAATATGTCGAGATGATTTCTTGCATTCTTGTGACTGAACAAAATAATGAACTTCTCATGAAAAATCATGAGTCCCATCCAATTAGCACTGCTCTATTCCTTAAAGTGAATGTAGCAATATATGACTACTATGTGTGGCTTTGGCCGTGGTCGTGGACATGGTCGTGGTGGTTATTCCAATAACATAGTTTCCCACTAGAAGTGGAAAAATAATAAGGAGAAAGGTTTACAAAATAGTAAACATGTTGAAACACACATGCTACCTCTGTAGTGGTAAAGGACATTGGTCACGTACCTGTCATATGTCAAAGCATCTTGTCGATCTTTACCAAAAATCTATTAAAGAGAAAAAGATAGAGACCAATTTATTTGAAGAAGACAGTTCCAATGATGGCTATATTGACGCAACTCATTTAGATGTTACATATTTTTTTGCTTATCCTGATGAAAATGTTGATTATTTAATTGATGATGATAATGTTCAAAAATAAGTTCTTTATATAATTTTTATGACATTAAACTTTAGACTGTTCCCTTTTTTAGTACAATTCATTCTTTAAAGTTGTTATTTTATTTTATGTACTCTTTCATCATATTGACTATTCTTATTTTATTTTCAATCAAGAATGAATGTTTCATCGATGGATACCAACATCACTAATGAAGAGATATGTCTTTTCAATAATGGTATAACTCACACAATTCTTAAAGATAAAAAATATTTTTCTCAATTAGTAATGCAAAAAGTCAATGTTAGTACTATATCTGGAAGTACAAAGTTAATTGAAGGCTCTGGAAGAGTTAGTATAATGTTACTTAGAGGAATAAAATTGTACATTGACATAGCTTTATACTCCTCTAAATCTCTTAGAAACTTACTAAGTTTTGAGGATATCCGCCAAAATGGGTACCACATTGAGACAACAAATGAAAAACTATTGAATATCTTCATATTACAAGTATAATCTTAGGTAACAAATGCATACTGGAAAAGTTACCTACATTCTCCTCTGAATTGTACTATACATATATAAATACAATTGAAATATATGCTATTGCAAATTAGAAGTTTGTAAATCATAATAATTTTGTTATTCATTACAAAAAAAGGCTTTCAGCGGCGACTTTCTGAAAGTGCAAAAATCACTGCTAAAGGACTTTAGCAGCGACTTTTAGTTGCTGTCTAGCCGTTGCTGATAATGCTGTTGTTGAAAGTTTTCAGTGGCGACTAATGGAGTCGCCACCGAATCCAACAAATATCGCCACGTTAGATGCTTCAGTTACCACAGAAGGGGAGATACTTTTAGTGGCGACTTTATATAATCGCCACTAAAAATAACCTTTAGTGGCGACTTAAGGTCGCCACTTAAGGTTTTGGTGGTGCCTTAAGGTCGCCTGAAAGGCTTTAGGGGCGACTTAAAGTCACTACTAAAAGTTTCAATATTCATTTTTTGTGGCGACCATGAGTCGCCACTAAAGATTTTAATATTCATTTTTTAACTTCTGAGTTTTAGTGGTGACCAAAAGAGGTTGCCACTAAAAATTACTTTTCGTGACAATAATAAGTCACCACCAAAGGTTTCAATGACGACTTTGTCGCAACCAAAAGTCTCAATATTCAAATTTTTTCCTCTGAGATTCAGTGCAATTTTTTTATATTAATAAATTTATCATTTTATATTATAATAATTAAAACTTTAATAAAAATTAAGATAAATAAAATTATTGATAAAATGATAATATTAACATATATCAAATGTAGCAAATATTATACACTAATATCATATCAAGTCCATATCCAAAAGAAACATCATGTTAAGTAAAAAGAAAGCAATACACAGCTAAATATTAACAAAAACAATCAACTTGTTGCTTCATTTGGCAATGTTGGTGCTGTAGTACTGGTTAATTAGTTACAATAGTTGGAGAAGCACTATTCAGAAAGGTTATTGGAAGTTGTCACTGTTTAATTAAATGTAACAAATTAATATAATTTAAAAATTAATACAAAACAAAATAATATTATGTAAGAAACTTTTTATAGCCAAACACAATTGAAAAAAATATATTATGCAATAGCCAATAATATTATAACTATAAATACATGATTGTACCATCATATCTTGAAAACAAAATGAATTGGAAGACATTATTGAATAGGAAATAAGTTAAATTGGCCAAAATTAATTTATCCCAATAATTTTTCAAGCAAAAGTATTTCAAAATTTTAATCTAATAAACATAAAACATATTAAATAATACTTCATTCGTAGTTTATAAACACAAAGTATACAATGGCCAAGTCATATTTCATCCGTAGTTTTTTTGCATGTGAGATTAGTTTATCATTAAGGCTTCGATTTATATACACATTTAATGTCTTTTTCATTCATTTAGTATTAATTAAATAATAATTTAGTTGCATATTTTTGATGATATGATATTCTACTAAAAATAACAAAACAAATCACAAAAATTAAATAGAAGTTATTGAAAGAATGTAACAAAAAAAGATGTTAGTAGGCCAAACACACTATTGGCACAACAATATAAAACTCGATAGAAATATATCTACTGAAATTTTTTTTGATAGCCTTGTGCATTTGTAACAACAGTATAACTTACCACAATAAATCAAAGCCTTACGCCTAAAGGAAAATAACAATACAAAAAATTAGCATATAATATACCATTATGTACTCAATATAAAGACAAGAATCAAATTACAGAGGACCCAAAAATAAAGGGATGTGATTAACACATTTAAAATCCTATAGATGCCCTAAAAAACGCTTATTTCATTCTCTGTTCAAAAGTATTATATCAAGCAAGAAGAATAACAAATTTATCATTTCTAATTTCTTTTTCCAATAGAAGAACAATACATTAGAAAGAAAAGAGATTACAGAAGAAGACAACACATTTAAGACTGTATTTATGGAAGCTTTCATTAACTCTGCATTTCTACTAAGACCGAATGTATCTTATCAAGTAAGAAAATAGCATTTTTCCTTCATAAAAGAAGAATCCATTAGAAAGAAAAGGAATTTTAGAAAAAAGAATAAAATGTCCTCCTGGAACCTAGAAAATAAAAAAAGAAAGAATAGAAAGCATAAAATATCAACTGATAAGAATTGGGCCAGTCCTTCTACATATCCTGTAAACCAATCTTGTTTGTAGTCTAGAGGAGAGGAATCCAAAAACATTTCTCCAACAAAAATTTACCATAGCACTAAAACAACAGCTTAAAAATCATTTCGAAATATAGAAGCAAATAAATAATATTTTAACAATGGCTACCATACATCTTTTCTCAACCAGAATTATAATGTAAAGTAAATATATTAAGATCAAAACTGTTGCAAAGCAAACAACAGAAAAAGCGCAATCTTAAGATCAAATTCACTATAGCCCAGAAATATCATTGATGCAGAAAAAATAAATAGAATTAGAAATAGGCGTGTACTTCTACTCAGTGAATCCAAATTTCAAGCTTCATATTATCAAAATAAGGAGCCTACAATGTACATAACACATTCATATTTAAGCTATGTAAAATGAATAGAGACTTAAAACACATAGCAAAAAGAAATCCCCAAAAGTAGCTGACATTCACTTAGTTCAGTTTCCATTACAAAATAGATAATAATTCAAAAATATGTATCCCTATCAAACTGGATATAATAGGGGGTTTAAGTGAATAGAAACATTATCATATACACATTCCCAAAATTCCTCAAGAATCTAAAACAGGGGATTTAGGTATGAGGAAGCCTTTAATTCAAAATATTATAGAAATTCCTATAATGCATTTCACAAAAAAAATCCAAAACAATTAAAATTGTCATTCAAGCTAACTATTAGCATATTTCACTTAATTGTAGGTCAAAGACCCTGGCTACACAAGGCTTGGCAGCGCAAAGAACATATTGACAATAAATGATCAATTTCCTAGGCCAACTCTACGCTAACAAAAGAGAAACTATCATTGTTGATGGCTATAACGAAACCAACTACTTGTCCACTGCTAATTACCCTATCTCTCACATATTCTTCTCTAGCCTTAGCTTAACATGCATGCTCATAGCAACAAGAGAATATTTATTAAGTTGTAATAATGTAAAACAAAAAATAAAATCTAGGCATGAAATGTATCAACCTAGAAATCCATGGGTAAATGATCCTAAATTTTGAACTCAATGGTCCTGAATTGAGTGAATCAACATTAATCAATGTGTTACATGGGATAAATATTGAAATAATTTAATAGCAATGCCAAGATCAAAATCTCAAGCTTAAGCACTAGATCCATATATATTCTCAGCTTGATCAAGGAAAATACCTATTGAAGAGATGTGATTAGAGAAGCCATCTGTGACTGTAGTCTTTCCTTTAATTGTGCTTGCAATTGTGCATGCAAAGTCTCTTGCAACATTACTTTCATTCTCTCTTCTCGTAATCTTGCCTCTTCCCATATTGCTTCTTCTTGTAGCTTCATCTCCTCACGTAATTCTGTAGTTACCTCTTCATGTATTTTCTTCTTTTTCTCTTGAAGGTGTTCGGAAGTCATTCGATCAATGGGTCTCTTAGAGGGAGGTCTAACTATATATCCTTTGCCACGAAAATACTATGTCCTCTAACTTAGAACTTGGATTAAGATCTCATTGTTGCTTAGACTGAGATTGTCTTCCTGAGATTGCTTAGCCACAATCTCTTGTAGTTGGCCTTATGTATTTAAGGAACAAAAATTTAGAGTGGGATTTAGAGTAAAAGCAATTATATAAATCTTAATTTGTAAAAAGTTAATAAAATTAAAGTATATATGAACTTCTTGAGATTTTGCATCAGACCATATAACCTCCATATCTTTACCCTTACGATTATGTTGTAGCTCCCAAATCCAGTCAATTGATGCCTTTTCACCAGTTTCAAGATTTCTCTACAATAAAACATTTCAATTTTAAAGAAACCATGCACACAAGTTTATATATAACAATAGCTACTTGTAAAATCATACTGTTAATTCTTCAACTTTAGCAAATGATTGAGAACCATATGCATGTTTTGTTGTTTGCTTTGTTCTATTCTGTGCACTTTTTAAACTTTGACCCTGTAATTTACTTCATAATTAGTAACGCTACATAATTTATATGAAAAAACTATTTATACATGTAATTACATAATACCTTAAAATCCTCTGAGCCAAAATATGTCACCAAATGTCTCCAATCATCATCATTAAGTTCGGTAGGTGGATTCGCTAGTCTTGCATCATCAGTGTTGTATTGCTTATATATTTTGTGTAAGCGACTCCTCCAATTTCTACACAAACTTTGTGTAGTGGCATTAACAAAGGCATTAAATCGTAACTTTGAATTTGCACCAACGTCAAATTTTTCCTTCAACAATAATAAATGTTTATGTTAAAAATTCAAACATTACTTAAATATAATAAGTGTGTTAAACAATAATATGTCTCATTACCTTAACTTTCAGTAGGATCCGTGAACCACATTGTTCCCATATTTCTTTCCATTCTTTTACTATTACAGGAGTAGTGTATCATGTCACATATCCAATGTAATTTACGAAATCCCTCGATCCTTCTTCCACAGCTCGGAGGATATCATCTGCAATGACAACTTTTATTTTTCCATTCTTTGTTTTTGTGTCCACTGTAGACATTTGTACATTCCCCTTACATTCTTTGATGTGTTGCAGGAAGCTACCAAGAATATGATGCCAATGTATTAGTGAAATGGCAGTAAATCTTAACTAAGCTCATGTAAATTATTTATTTACATACTTACACTACTAATTTGAAGCTGAGAAGTAGGTGTAGTGGGCTGTGCTTAAGTATCTTTATTATTTCCTACTGATTGTATACGTAGCTGTGAAATTGCTTCACTACGACTACCCAATGCAACACTTCTAGATCCACGACCACTTCATCCACCTCTTCCTTTTCCTTCCATCTTCCAACTTACCTATTGTAAATGATAAGATGACGTCAATTCACCTTGTCATACGATAAATGCTTTAATGTCGCCAAACATTACAATTAATAAATACATGCATAATTTAGTTATAAAAAAAATAAGGAATTGCGGTTCATTAAATTATATCAAGCATTTTATGAACATTAAATTACATTACACTGACTAATTATTTATACTCTGGCATTTCATGTAGAATCTTCAGATAAAAAATCCCCTTCTTCACTTTCTTCATCCATGGTCTCGTCTTCTTCATCGTCATTGATGAAATCAACCTCTATAACACTTCTCTCCTTACCCTGATGGTTAACACATTGAGGTTGAATGTCATCCCTACACAACACAACATTAATGTTGTTTTAAGCCTCACTATTAAAGAACAAAGTATGTTCAACCTCATCTTGTTGGTAGGCATCTTCAACAAATAATAATTCACCCTCACTATCCTCATGTGGCATGTTGAAAAGGTCCTGAGGTTGTGTTTTGACAACAACAAGCCAATCTTTATTTACGATATCATCTAAGTAGAATACTTATTCTGCTTGCGATGTCGAGACAAATGGTTTATTCGTATTCAATGAACAACGAGTATTGATGCTTGTGTATCCATATTTATTAATTTTATATCATCTTCTCAAACGAGCAACATCCCACCAATGACATTTAAATAAATATATTTTCTTATCCCTCATGTAACGCAACTCATAGATGTCCTCGATAACACTATAGTATTCTTTCTCAGCACTAAGTTATCTCCCCTTACAAGAACTCCACTATTTTGGGTTTTTCTTTGAGATTCACGTTTTCTTGTATGAAATCTATATCTGTTAATCAGAATTGTTGAATATCTATATACCACTCTTTCAAGACCAAGGGTTAAGCTAATTAACTCATCATTTCCTTGCCATTGTGATCCTGGTTTCATAACCTATTATTAAATAAACATGATTAATAAGTTATGACATAACTTATAATATAATTTGCTTTAGTCATAATTGGTAGACACTTACTTGGCGCTTAAACCATTGAGGGAACTCTATTACGTGTCTCGAATCTACATTTGACATATGTGTCTCAAGCTCCTTTTTGTGGTCTCTACAAAATTATGACAATCCATCGATGTGAGTTTAGTTAATAAATATTTAATTGTTAGCAAACTATCATATACTTACTCTATGAATGGCCAAATTTTTTCACAATTTTGTAGCACGTAAGATGAGCTTGATCAAACTCTTCATTAGATCGAACACAGGATTTGGCAGCATCTTTTGGTTGCCCACCTTTATCAAAAAATGACATCCCACAAGCCGATATGTTTCCATCGTCATTCCTTGGTGCACTATTAAGCCTTGTGGGGACATTGCTCAAATATCTTAAGAAGAATGTCAAGCTTTCTTATGCTAAATATCCTTCGGCGGTAGAACCTTCAGGACGGGCTTTATTGCGGACATAAGATTTTAGTGTATGTAGATACCTAAAAATGAAAGTTATTCCTAATACATCAGTTTTTAATAACAAATAGAATTCAATAGACTAAGTATAAATATGATAATTTTACATCTCAATTGGATACATCCATCGATATTGAATAGGTGTAACAATCTTTGCCTCTCCTGCCAAGTGGATTGGTAGATGAACCATAATATCAAAGAATGCTGGAGGGAATATAGTTTCCAATTTATACAAGGTGATGGAAATTTGATTTTCAATGGAATCCAAGTCTTTTGTGGTTAAACATTTTGAGCACAAGATCTTGAAAAATTGTTCCAACTCTATTATAGAATCATTCACTTCCTTAGGCAACACCCCACGAATTACAACTGGAAATAATTCTTGCAATAATATGTGATAGTCATGACACTTTAGCCCAAAAATCTTCTTTTCTACCACATTGACACACCTTGAAATATTTGACGAGAATGCACCAGGAACCTTTAATTGGGCCAAAAAGTTATAAACTTTTAACTTCTCTTGTGGTGATAGCATATAACATGTTGTTGGTAGCAAAATATTATTCCCAGCATCGATTGGATGCAAATCTGGCCTAATTCCTAAGTCAACCAAATCATACGGACTCTTAACTGTATTTTTTGTCTTCCCAGCTATATCCATCAGTGTGGACACAATGTTGTCTGAAATGTTTTTTTCAATGTGCATCAAGATTATGCCGTAACAAAAGTGATTTCCAATAAGGCAGCTGGAAGAAAATGCTCTTCTTCTTCCAATTATATGCAACACTAGTTTGGTCATGTGTTCATTTTTGACCCTTTCTAAATGACACATTCGGTAAAGATTCTAGTTGTTCAAGTGCTTCCTCACCAGTCAAATATGTAGATGCGACATTTTTTTCTATTTTACCATCAAATAATCTTCTATTTCGACACCATGGATGATTGGCTGATAAGAAGTGACGATGGTCCATGTAACATAATTTACTTTTCAGAGATATCGAATGGGTATATTTGTGGCAATAAGGACATGCCAACTTCCCTTTGGTTGACCACCCAGAAAGATTGTCATATGCAGGAAAATCATTTATTGTCCACATGATAGCAGCCCGCATACTGAAGTTTGATTGTGAATGAGCATCGTATGTCTCTGCCTCTACCTTCCATAATTCTTTTAACTCCTCAATCATTGGTTCTAAATAGACATTTATATCATCACCCAGAGACTTAGAGCCTAGAATAAGAAGTGTCATCATGAAGTAGAGTTGTTTCATGCATTTCCAAGGGGACAAGTTATATAGTACAAGAACAATTGGCCAGATACTATGGTTGGAACTCATGTTTCCATATGGTTGGAAGCCATTGCTTGCTAAGCCCATCCTAACATTTCTAGGATCAATTGAGAAAGTAGGATGATGCTCATCGAAGGATTTCCAAGCAATGGAGTCAGTTGGGTGCCTTAACTTACCATTTTCAACACATTTTTCCTTATGTCACCTCATATCTTTAGCAATGTGCCTTGCCATAAATAGTCTTTACAACCTAGGCTTTATTGAAAAATATCGTAAAAATTTATGTGCTTCTTTCTTGCCTTTCTGCCTATTTGATTTCCATATGGACAACTTGACTTAGGGCATGATTGTGCATTGGCATGTTTTTTCCTATATAGAATGCAGTCATTCTTACTTGTATATATTTTTGTGTAGTCTAACCTAAAGACTTGAACAACTTTTTTAGCTTCATAGTAGGAATTAGGTACTTGAGCCCTTTCTGGAAGTACTTCTTTAAATAAGTCCAACAACATGTTTACGGACTTATTGCTCCAATGATTAAGGCACTTCAAATTAAGGAGCCTAACAATAAATGATAACTTTATCATCTTGGAACAACTTGGATATAAATTTGTTTCAGCATCTTCTAATAATTGGTAAAACTTCTTTGCATGCAAGTTTGGATCTTCACTGTTTTCTACATTAGTATTCATATTATCTGTGTTCATAACTCCATATGCATCATGTATCATCCCAGTTATGTCATCCTCTTTACCATTGTCTTCTAACTGATTATTGTCTTCATGTATGGAAAAAGAAGTTGTCCTTGTAACTTCTCCATGAAGATCCCAAATTTTATAAGACTGTCAAACTATATTTTTCAATTGATCATATCGTACTTCATGCCTAACCTTGAATACTGTGTTTCTGCATTTTTTTACATGGGCACTTAATTCTGGTGCTTGCCCTTGGTTGACTATATGCCAACTCAAGAAAATTATCAACCCCTTTTATATATATTGGATCTGCTCTATTCAGAACCTTCAATCAATTCTTATCCATTATACTGCCTACAAGTTTGAGTCAAAGTAATCAATTGGAAAATAATATTCAAGAAAAATTTGGCCAAAATAAAGTGTATGGATGGTACTTGAATGAAAATGATGACAATGTTGCCAAATGTATGAGAAATGAGATTGTGTTGATAAAATAACTAAGAAAAAAATCAATTCAAAGGAGTAGAATGATATCATTCTGGAGGCCACTCCTACTCAACTTTATAGGTGTGCTAAGCTCTTCCACCTCTCTTTCTCCACTTCCCCAAGGCAACTGTTTCAAAAGGATCATATACATATATAATTAAAAAGGAAGTTGGTAGCTTTTTAACTCAGAGTGATTCATGCAATTAAATTGAAAGAATTTATTGTGGGATACTATATAATATTTATTAATTCTTTAAGTCCCTAGTAATTGCATATCAGATCAAAGATGAAAGGAAAAAATACCTTTAAATTAATTAATGTATCTTCTAAAAAAAGACACGGTTAACAGTTAAGTCCCCTTTAAATGGGGTGAGTACTAAGTATGGGCATATAACTTTGTGAACTCCTTATTGATTTTACTCATTTGAATGGGGTAAGTACTAAGTAGTCCCAACTTAATATTTATGCGCAAGTTTTGCCTTCAAGTTTTTCCTTTTTACTTACCCAAAAATAAATTCAAAGAATTTTTATAAAACTCGAGCAATTTTTTTGTAAAGACTGAATTAATGTGGTCGAATGCGGTTACTATTTTAGGGGCAAAACAAACTAAGGCCAAAATCACATGCAGATGTTAAGGCAAGAGACTATTTGTTCTTTTCATACAATTGAGTGTTAAATGATACGTGGGTTTAATATTTTCACTTTTCATGAAAAGGTTGACTGGTTGAGAAAGTATTTGTTTCTTTTCTTTTTAGTTTTTCAAGGCATTTTCACAACTATTAAAACTATAGAACTAATACTTCTTATACTCTATTAGTGCCGTATTTTGAATTTGAATCATACTCTGTGTGTGTGTGCGCGCGGGGGCGTGTGCGTGTGCGTGCGTGTGTGTGTGCGCGTGTTCAATGATTGCGGAGTTTCAAAGGAAACTTCTTGCAACCCAAAAATTCCACATATCTTGTTTTACATATGAAACTAGTTTTCTTCATTAAAGGAACAAGTACTTAACATACGGAGAAGTCCCAAAATTGAAAACTTTTTTCTTTTATACACATACGTACCTATACATAGATATTAGTTAGTACTATACACTATACATTTTCAATCAAAATATTTTGAGTTGGAATTTTATTAAATTTTTAATCTATAAACTATTTTATGTTTTCTATTCATATCATATTATTTATTTAAAGTTAACACATTTGCAAGTATTTCCCACACTCTTTCCTTTTGCATGTGGTGGTAAGTTTATTGATATCATGAGTTTACACACTTTTCAAGGCCTGCGGTTGCAATGTAATATGCATAATAAGAAACATAATTTAGTTTATGTTATGTTGAGTTGCTGAAAATTAAACAATTGGTATTAGAGTAATTATGGTGTTCTTAACATAGAGACACAACTCTTACATGAAGCCATTACCCAACCAATGGGCTTGTAGTTTTAGCTCAAGGGTCATTCAGCATTATTTGACTGAAAATAACACAATAAAAACCCCCAAAAATCCGTGCAGAATGAACTCTGAAAACTCATGCATGATAATCAATCTCTATGGCTGAATAGAGGCATCTTTATTTACTCTTTTCTTTCTTGAAATCAATTATAGAAAAAAAATCTTCTAAATCATCACCGAGTCACTCCTCACCTAAACTCAAGTTGAGTCTCCGTTTCCATGATTTCTTCTTAAGTTGCCAAAAGATGTCTGTTCTCTTTCTTCTTTTTTTATGGTGCATTTTGGTTTTAGCTAAGAGATAATTCACTTTTCCCACAATTATTAAGGGGGAAAAAAATAAGGAAAGGTCATTTGTCATGATATAAAACATCATTTCATATTCATTTTATATATGTGCATTTAATAACTTTTACATGTTTCAAAAATTTCCACCTTGTTTCACTATGGCAGTCACCCCACCAACTGCCACGCCAATTTTGAGTCTAGCCACCGGCCCACCAGTGGTCGTGATACACCATTGACAACTTAAAAATCCTCATGACTTTCAACAACTTACATAATGGAGAACAAGAACATGTAAAAACAAGATTGAACAAGTGCAACAAAGTAATGCAAAGCAGCAAAGGTAAAGAAAAACATACAGTTCAAGGTTGACACTCCTGAGTGGAAGAAGATTCGGCTTGTTTGTTTTCTTACTTTTCGCAATTTCAGCATCACATATCTCAAGCTTTGCTTTCAAATTAGCAGCCTCCTATAAGCACCCAAATAAAGATATGAAGTATCATTATTTTTACAGAAGAAAACATAACATATTTGGACTAAATATCAATCAGAAAGTAATATGAGAGCAAAGTAACAATTATATTGCAAGCCTCAAATGTAGTGCAGATGCTGTAGGAAATTTGATCATATTGAAATGTTTTGCAAGTTCAATTAAGACCAAAGTTTAGAGCAATTCAAGCAAAAACAACAAGCTAATGTTTCTAAGAGTAAAGCAGAAGATAGTCTTTTGGTAGCATCTCAAGTTTCTACTCATGACATAGAGGAGGCTTGGATTTTTTATAGTGGTTGAATAAACCACATTATTAACAACTCAAGGCTGCTCAAAGAGCTTGATACTTCAGTTTACGTCCCTCAACTGCACATATAAATGGATTCTAGCCTAAGTGGTGGTTAACAAGTGTTTAGTGCCTTTTCTCTCTCTAACACTCTAGGGCCAATATATATAAGTACACTATTAATTATGTTTCTGCTCATGACAATGAAACCCTATTTGATATTGTGAGCTAAAGGTATGCTTAATACACTCAACATTCTATTTTTTTCCATGTATTTTTTCTTCTTCTTTGGTGCTAGTTTGTCACTAACTTGTAGGCTCCAATGAATATCCTTGTAACTGAGAGATGCAGGATAAATCATTTGGCAACTAGTGTTATAGCACGGTCACAGGTTCAAGTAGTTCATTAATTTCATTGAGTATAAAAATGTTAAGATTTTACCACTCTATGCAGGATAGACCTACTAGAGTACTGATAAACTTTGTTAAACTTGCTTCTCTTCTCATAGAATGTTAAATCATGCTCATCTTTTTGCACTTCTTGATAAATTAACTGACGGAGTGATGGGTTCACAAGTTCAGTGACTAAAGAAGTACAACCAAGACACTTCCACTATTGGGTTGACCTACCCAAGTGTTGTTGCTATAATATAAGGCGCTCTTGACACAAAATTTTATGAGATTGGGACACCTTCATAGGATCCTTGATCTATAGTTATATAACCAGCAAAAGCATTAATGCATGCTATAAAATCTATAAATCTTGGGTTTGCTTACCAGATGGATACCTTCAACCACCCCGTGCCATATTCTAACCCAGTATGGCTGCTAGTCTCTGAATCAGAGAAAGACATAACACAAAAGAAGAGATCTATAGATGCATTTTCTATTGAAGAATAGAACATGAAAAATTTATTACAATACTGGCAGTGAAATTAAAGAAAGCAACAATGATGCTAAGAAGAGTGATTACTAACCTTCTTTGGGGGCTACGAAGCTCACAGCCACGACCAAAACTTAGGAGCAGCTTCAAACGAAGAGAAAGAAAACCGGGGTGGAAGTCAAGGTACAGGAAAAGCTCTGGAGATTTTAGCCAAGGTACAAGGAAAGCTTTGGAGATTTTCTGCGGGAGAGGCTGAGAGGGAAAACAACAGGGGAAGGGGAATTTTTTAAGTGGAAGAAAGTGAGAGGCTCAGAGGCTCATTTAGTACATGCTAGCATGAGCTCCTTCTGAATTTTGACTGATTTTACGGCTTGTAGGGGCAGGTGATGTTAAGCTAGTTTGCAGCAAATTAAGTTTTGGTGTAGCTAACTAGGGTGCTAATTTATATTTGACCGTTGGAAAATTTAATTAAAAAAGGATGATAATTTATTTTCATTATTTTAAAATTACAATGTCATTAATAAAATGGGGTGTGTTTAAAGAAAAAAAGAATTTTAGCATTTTCTCTCTCTCTCTCTCCCTCTCCATTTTGTGTGGTAAAATAACTCTTTTATTATATCTTTTTTTAAATAATTTTAAGAATTTTTAATTTTTTAATTTTTTTGTTTATAGATGGGTTTAAGAATTTTTAGTATTTTTATTTGCTTTTATTAGTAAATTAATATAGCGTTTCTCTCCTATTGACTTGTTAGTAGTTTTTTTATTTAGGTATTTTATGAGGTTATAAAAAAATTTAATTCTAATTCAAGGAATAAATGAAAAAAAAATGAGTTAAAGGATAAATTTTTCAAATTTCTTTTGAATTTTTTAATGAAAGAAATATAAAATGCGAGAATTTAAAAAACAAAAAAATAAAGTTAATTTAAAAATTATTTAAATTGTGAATTTAAAAAAATCGACAAAGTAAAATTAATTAAATATATAAATCTATAAACCAAAATTGTTAGTTTTGGGTTCACATTTGTAAATAATTGTATACAAATTTGTGTAGATAATCTTTAAATGGTGTCTCAAAATGAAGGCAAAAATATATTGTACGATCAAGTGATAAATAGTTTGAATATTTTATAAATATAGGTTTAAATTTTTGTGCTATAAAAAATAAAATTATATATATATATATATATATATATATATATATATATATATATATATATATATATATATATATATATATATATATAAAATACAACGGCTGATGAAGACATATATAAAAAAATTAAATACATCTAAAACAAGTTTTACGTGTAGTGATAATTAACATAGTAAAATAGGAGTGAGCCACCTTAGATTAGATATAAATTAAATTTCTTTTCTTTTTTAGCGAAAAGATCGAAATATTTTTGTTTTTGAAGTCACCGAAACAAAACAAAGTTATTGAAACGAAACAGAGTATTTATTAAGAAATTATACCATTTCAGTTAAAATTATTATATTATAAGATGTTTTGATAGAAATACTTTTATTTCGAATTATTTTGATAGAAAGAACAAAATTAATTTAAAAAATAAAAAAATTGATAATTTGAAAATAGATGAAAGTAACATAACATTACATTCAACACTAATTAGTTGTTCAAGTATGTCTTATTCATCACTCAAATTTTTTCTCACAAGTCAAAATATTTTTGTTAATTTCTTATTCTCTCATTTCATGCTCATGATATTACTTTCCTTTATTTTCTTTATTTTAAAGAAGAAATTAAAAAAAAATTGAGATCAGATAAAAAGAAAATAAGGTACTTGAAAGGAATACTTGAAAATAGAGATATAATAATAGTCACATGGAGACAGAGTAATACTTAAAGATAGATGTTTCGAAAAAATTAAGAAGATAAAAAAATAGACACAAAAGAAATATTGTTGTTAAATGCTGTTGAAATTTTATACATTCAATTAAGACACTAATTCAAATTAATTTTAATATAATTTTATATATTTATATTATTAATATTATATTAAAATTTTAAAAAATATTATTTGAAATCAATTTAATATTTTATTTTTGTGATAATTTTTTATTACTATTTATTTAATTAATTTAAAGAAAATCATGATATAAAATATCTTTATGAACTTATTATAAATTTAAGTATAATTAGTTATATTTAAATAATTAGAACAATTATTTTTTAAAGTTTTTTTAATAGTTTATTTCTTTCAACTGAAGTACTTCTTCAATTTTGTAAAGTGCATAAATCTTGATTATAGATTATTGTAAAGTCACTTCTTTATTATATATCTGTTTATTAAAATTATCTGATAAATTTTGATATGCTCATTTTATTCTGTTAAGGGCTCAATTTATTTTTTTAGTAAAAAAATAAATTTGCATTATTAATTTTTACCAACAGTTTAATTTCAATTGGCGAAAAAAGTATAATTATTTTGTTTATTTTTCATATTACTGTAGAGAAGTTTTTAATTAATTTCAACTTTCGATTTTAAGGAAAATCATGTGGTAATCTAGCATGAAAAAATTAATAACAATTACACTTTCTAACAATAAAAGATAAAATTAGACAAAATTCAATAAAGATAAAACGATTCAGTGATAGGAACAAAAAAGAGATTAAAAGATAAAATTAATAAATTTAATAAATTTTTTGAATATGTTGTCACCAACATCAATTCTGATATCCTTTGTTATATTTGATTATTTAAAATAATTAATTATATTATGGTTCAAAACTTCAAATGTAAAGAAAATTACGAAGTCAATTTTTAACAAAAATAAAAAAGGCACAATTACAAAAAATAATTTAATCCTGAAATCATTAAATTTAATTAATTATTTCATCATCCTTTCATTAATTGTATAATAACTTTGTAAATTGTTTAATTTAAACCCCACAACTGCTTCTCTTTTGGGTGATTTTATTTAGACATACAATAATTGTAAGAATTATTTAAGTACAATTTTCATACTTGAAGAGATATATGCTCAGGGGTTTCGGAGAAATATATTTGAATTTTTTTATAAATTTGTCTTTAATTTATTTCAATAACAATAAATTTTTTTTCCTTTATCATTTTTTAAATTAAATAGTTATTTTGAATTTTCAAAGATATATACATTATTAATTTGATTTTTAAAATTTTACCTTATTAATTTAGTATTTAATAAAAAAATTAACTCAAGTTAAAAAAATTTTGAATTTATTTTATTAGTAAATATTTAACATTGTTTTTTATATTATAACTAAAATTTTATATATTTTAACTAAAAATTTAGTTTTGTTAAATGTAAAAAGAGAAAAAAATGATAAAAAGTAATTTTTCTACTTTATGTGGCCTCCTTAGGTCGCCACTGAAAGTTAAACTACATAAATTTTTCACTTTTAGTGGCGACCTCCTATAGGTCGCCACTGAAAATATATGTTTAGTGGCAACTATAGAAAGTCGCCACTGAAAGTTTGTCTTTCAGTGGCAACTATTAATAATCGCCACTACAAATACACTTTCAGTGGCGACCTGTGAAGGTGGCCACTAAAAATGCGTAGTCGCCACTGAAACTTCAGTTTCTTGTATTTATTTGACATGATCTGTTAAGCCATCCCAAATCAATTATAATAAGAAAAATAATTAAACATTTAAATAGGCATTCATTGAAGAGCTAACAGATTATTCAATCGAATAATTTCTCATGTCCCTTTTACTCCTAAAGAAAATTGATAATTTGACCATCACTAGTCAAAATTATGGGTGAATCTTTCATATTTTTAGAAAGAATACAAAGCGATATTTGTAGGTCAATACACCCACCATGTGGACCATTTAGGTATTTTATAGTTTTAATTGATGCATCAACTAAATGGTCACATGTGTGCTTGTTATCATCTCGTAACTTGACATTTGCGAGATTACTTGTGTAATTGATTAGATTACGAGCACATTTTTTGATTTTCCAATTAAGAAAATACGCCTTGATAATGCTGGGGAATTCACTTCCCAAACATTCAATGAGTATTGTATGTCTATTGGGATTGATGTTGAACATTTTGTAGCACGTGTTCGTACACAAAATGGTCTTGCAGAATCATTTATTAAACATCTGAAGTTAATTGCAAGACCATTACTTATGAAGTCAAAACTCCCAATATCTACTTGGAGACATGCAATCTTGCATGCTGCATCATTAATTCGCATAAGACGAACAAGTTATGATGAATACTCCTCATTACAAATGAGTTTTGGTTAGGAACTAAATATTTTCCATCGAAGAACTTTTGGATATGCGGTATATGTCCTTATTGCCCCACCACAACGCACTAAGATAGGTCTTTAAAGAAGGTTGGGAATATATGTTGGATGTGAATCTTCTTCTATAATAAAGTATCTTGAACCAATAATAGGAGATCTATAGACAGCTCGGTTTGCTTTGCTGATTGTCATTTTGATGGATCAATTTTCCCAATATTAAGGAGAGAAAATAAGCAGCTGAAAAGGAAATTAGTTGGCATAAATTATCACTAACTTATCTTGATCGTCGCACAAAACAATGTGAACTGAAAGTTCAAAAGATAATTCATTTGCAAAATTTAGCCAACCAATTTCAATCCCATTTATTGACTCAAAAAGAGTTACTAAATCACATATATCAACTGGTAATGCTCTGATTAAAATTGATGCCCTTGTCAGACAATCCATTATTACAAATAAGCCTAAGACTCGTTTAAAATGTAGTAGACCCGTTGGTTCCCAAGATAAAAGTCCTTAAAAAAGAAAAGGAGTTAAGAATCAAGATGGTCAAATCATGGATTTAATAACTCCAGAAAAATCTCTAGAAGAGTCACAAGACATAATTAATGTTTTAGTTCTAGAAGAAACTCAGATACCTAAAATTTGTGAAAATGAAGATATCTCAATTAATTATGTTATGAATAGAATACGATGGAACCGAAAAAAGGTCAACGTTGACAATAATTTTGTATATAATATAGCTCGTGATGTTTTAAATGATAATAAGGATCATGAACTAAAGTCTGTCCAGGAATGAAGGCAAAAAATGATTGGTCAAAATGGAAAGACACAATTGAATCAGAGTTAAAATCGCTTGAAAAGCAAAATTGTTTTAGACATGTAGTCCATACACCGGAAGATGTAAAACCAATTGGATACAAATGAGTCTTTGTGCGAAAACAAAATGAAAATAGTGAAATTGTGAGATATAAGGCAAGACTTGTTGCTCAAGGTTTTTCGCAAAGACCCGAAATTGATTTTGAAGAAACATACTCACCTATGGTGGATACAACTACTTTTCGATATTTAATTAGTCTGACAGTACATGAAAAACTCGATTTGTATCTAATGAATGTTGTTACAACCTATTTAGATGGCTCACTTGATAATGATATCTATATGAAACTCTCTGAAGGATTTAAGTTGCCTAAAGTATACAATTTCAGTTCTCGAATAAACTACTCAATCAAATTAAATAAATCACTTTATGGCTTAAAACAATCTGGGTGTATGTGATATAATTGGCTTAGTGAATACCTGTTGCAAAAAGGGTATAGAAATGACCCAATTTGCCCATGTATCTTTATAAAAAGATTTAGAAGTGAGTTTGCCATAATTGCAATTTTTGTTGATGATTTAAATATTATTGGAACTCATGAAGAGCTCCAAAAAGCTATTAATTACTTAAAGAAAGAATTTGAAATGAAAGATTTTGGACGAACAAAGTTTTGTCTTGTATTAAAAATTGAATATTTAAATAATAACATCTTTATGTATCAAGAAGCTTATGAGACAAAGGTGTTAAAATGATTATATATGGATAAATCACATCCATTATGTCCTCCAATGGTTGTGAGGTCATTAGATGTGAAAAAAGATCTTTTCAGACCTCGTGAAAAAGATTAACTACTTGGTCCTAAAGTACGATATTTTAGTGCAATTAGGGCATTGATGTATCTTGCTAGTCATACTCGACCTGATATATCATTTGCTTTTAATCTATTAGTAAAATATAGTTTTTCACCTACACGAAGGCATTGGAATGAAGTTAAGCATATACTTCATTATCTTAAAGAAACAATGGATATGAGCCTATTTTATTCAAATGTACTCAAGTCTAAACTGTTGGTTATGCAGATGCAGGATATTTATTAGACCCATATAATGGACGATTGCAAACATGCTATTTGTTTATATATGGGGGTACCGTCATTTCATGGTGATATATGAAACAAACTATCTCTATCACATTAGCTAACCATACATAAATTTTAGCATTATATGAGGCAAGTCGAGAATGTGTTTGACTATGATCTGTGATTCAATACATACAAACATCTTGTGGCTTGTTTAGAAAAATGATCCCGACGATCTTATACGAAGATAATGCTACATGTGTTACCCAATTAAAAGAAGGGTATATTAAAGAGGATAGAACAAAATATATATCACCTAAATTCTTTTTCACTCATGATCTTTAAAAGAATGCAGATGTGGATATTCAACAAATTTGTTCAAGTGATAATCTAGCAGATTTGTTTACTAAGACAATTTTTACTACAACATTCGAGAAGTTGGTATATAATATTAGAGTTCAAAGATTTAAGAATATCAAATGATGTTGTCATATATATATACTTATTTGATAGCATTTTAAAGGAAAGAATGATGTTTTTTTTTTCCTTCACTAGGTTTTCATCCCACATGATTTTTCCTAGTAAAGTTTTAACGAGGCACATTCTTAAGGGATGAACATCTAAGGGGGAGTGTTATGAATATCTTGTGTGAATATCTATCATTTCGATCTTTTGGTTATCCTATCTGATAAGATATTATTTTCAGTAATTATCTAGAGGATAATTATCACTAGAGAGTTATTCTACAGCTGTATACTACTACTAGAACTCTTCCACCTACTTGTATAAATATTTTTCCACCTACTTGTATAAATATTCTCTCATACATGAATGAAAACAATGATTCACTCTCTTGTCTCTCTCTATTTTTAAGTTATTTCATAACAATAATTAATTTAAATATTATTTATAAAACCATACATCGTATGGGATAAAACACTAGTATATATTCAATTAAAATAACGAATTAGAATAATTAACATTTTTAAGTTAAATTACAAGAAATCATTTTAACTTAAATCATTTAATAAATAAATATTTAATCTACCTAAACTTCTGCGACAACACAAGTCCATTTCATCTAAAATATCACAAATTTTCAACCAAAAATAAGAATAAAATTTTTATAGAAACCATTAAAACATATGACAGTAAATTATTGAATAACCCATGTGTGGTTTATAGTATGTCCTTTAATCCTATTATAAATCATTTAACAAGTCTGTAATATTTTTTTTATCTAAATTTTAATAGAAATAACTATGTAGATATTAAAATAATGAATAATTTTATTTTTAATAATTTATTTAAATTATAATTTCATAATTTTATAAGACTATTATTAGGATTACGCTAAATAATTCAATTTCAAACAATGGTTTCAAAAAACTTTGAAATAATATTAATGAAACATCAAACAATTAATAAAGTGATTCATTAATTATTTTTACATTCACGTGATTATATAATTGAAATTTAGATAAAAAATATCACAAAGTCTTCCGGTGATCACACAACAAACTATACAAAGTCAAATAATATACTTCGAATCACATAGGGGTAAACTAAGTTTGGACCAAGCCATAAAAAGATAAAATATAATTTACCCAAAATATAATTACATATAAGTTCAAAACCATACTTTTTAATACATAACTTAAACTAAATCTCTCTTCTTCTTTTTTCAAAAATGATTATTTGTCAAATAGTTGCGAGAGTCAAAATTAGAATAATTTATTTTAATTATTTTAATAGTCTATTCATGATAAATAAAACCTCTGATAATTTCTAATGTATTCAAAAAATATCCCAAGAACTAATGGTTGTTTTGGTTATAAATTCATTTAAAAAGAATAAAATTATTAATAATCACATTGCTATTTCATTTTATATCTCCACTCCTCTCTTGCCATCTTACTTATTCTAACTTAAGGTGCCTCGGACTTCTTCTAGAGTAACTCCTTCCAAGTTAGCATCTTTTGGTTGTATGTAGTATAAAGAACTGAAAATCTTCTTCCCCTCTATTTCCACCAATTGCATACCATTTTGTTAGTCCCTAGATAGAATGTCATATCTTCACCGGCTCTGAAATTTGAATTGGTATTGTTGTGGTGTAGTTTGAAGCCATTTCCAAGAATGAGATAATTATGATTTTATCCTTTTAAACAAAGTTATAACCGAAACTAGTAAAAGCTTTTACTTTTTTGAACATAACCTCATTTTTGTTGAAGTAAATGCACCAATACATAATTGCAACATTCTCCAATATTTCCATTATTTCTTTTAGTGACGCTTTGTTACTCATACTAATCAGCTTTTCAGCCATCAAATGACTGAAAGATGATTAATTCTATCTGTTAATTTGGATAGATCACTCCAGCCCAAGCCACACTGCTCTGCTTAAAGAGCAGTTAATAAATATGTGATTGATATCTTCCACAAAGCCGCACCCAAAAGGATAGGTGCCGTCAATATTAAAATTTCTTCTTAATAGAATTTCTCCTAATGGAAGCCGATTACGTATTGTTTTCCACAGGAAAAAAAAAATTGGAGGCAATTTTAATTTCCAAAATACTGACCAATCTAGATTTTGATCAATAGCGTTTATGGGACTTGTTTTCGTGTGTCTCTCTTGTAGTCTTGTATAAGACTTGAAGCTTTTCTCTATCCCAGATTTTCGAAGGGTACCTTATGAGATCTGCTTCATGGTCAACATTTTGAGGGATTGGAAATTTCTCTAAAGGAAACCACGCTTGAGAGTCAATTTTTATATATTTTTTTCCCTACATTATGTCCATTTAAGGTATGTTTGAATTAATGACCTAGCGGAATGAACCAGTTTCCTAAAAGATGAAGTTGAGTAAGAACATTTTGATTGATCTTCAAATTTGATGCACAATATTTCCTGTGAATAACCGAACCATATAAAGAGTGTGGCTTGTCAAAAACTCTCCAGTACTGCTTTGCCAGGAGGGGTTGATCTTTCAGTTTAAGATTAGGTAGACCTAATCTTCCTTCGTATTTTGGTTTACCTAACTTGCTCCATGAGTATATATGTATCTTCTTATTTTCAGAATCACCCCAGAAGAAGTTTGCCATCATATTTTGACATTTTTAGATCTCCTGGTTGAGAAGCTTCGCATAAGGCAAGTGATAAGTAGGGATTGATGCTAGAACTGATTGAATCAGTGTCATCTTCTACCCGCCTGCGATATCAATTTAGGTTTCCAGCCTGCAAGCTTTGATTCTATTTTCTCCACAAGCTCTTTTGCCACCTTCCTATCTCTGGAGCTCCCATCCACATAGGTCCCCAAGTACTTTCCCAACTTTTTTACATACTTGAAATTCAAACTTCTGCTCATTATTCTTTTAGAATTTCTCTAGGTATTTGGACTAAATCTAATTTCTAATTTTACATGATTTGCTTGAAGCCCTAACCATCTCTCAAAACTTTGCAGAACTTGTGATAGATTTTGGCAAACTTGGATAGAAGACTTTATGAAAATTAGAATATCATCTGTGGAAATTAGATTCTGGTAATATTCGCCTGCAATGATGATATCATCTGTGATTAATCTTCCTTTCATAAAGGCATTCTATAAAGAAGTAAGGACATCTCCCATGATATCCTTCAATTTATTAGCTACTTTAGATATAATTTTATACGAGACATTACGTAGGATAATAGACCTGAAATCTTTAAATCATTGTGGTGCATCTATTTTAGGAATGAGAATGATATTTGTTTGGTTTAATTCTCTCACAAGATAGCCTCTGTTAAAAAATGGATTAACCATAGAAACGACATATTTTCTAATAAGGTGCCAAAATTGTTGATAAAACATCGGGAACATACCATTTGGGCCAAGCATAGCTATTTCAATTTCAGATCTAGTGAAAGGTCTATTTAGAGAGCTTATATGATGAACATATATAAAGTCCGAGCACCTGATAAATTGATGAAATTTTCTAGGTCCACCTGATTCAGATTCAACTAGTTAGAGTAGAGTTCTTTGGAAAATCCCTACCCCATGTTCTCTATTTTTAATGGGTCTGAGACCTATTTGCCGTCACAATCCTTTAATGTTGATATTTTCATGTTTGTTTTCTTTTGTTATACCCTCCTTTGAAAGTATTTGGTATTTCTACCTGTCTACAGAGATTCAATTCTTTTCTTCGATCCTCCTTTATAGCTAAACTTTTTTGTAGCACTTGCAACTCTTGATTTAAAACTTTGATGTTATGCTGCACATTACCAAACTGGTTCTTGTTCCAATTACTCAACGCCTTCTTGACTGCTCCTATCTTTTTTGCAAATTTTAAAGCTTGTGAAACAACCAAATTGTCACGTCACGAATTTTATCCAAACCTGTGACCGGTATGAAATAAAGATTTCTCCTCATTCCATAAGCCTAAATATCGTATTCTGAATTTAAAACTCGTTAATCATCCTGGTTTACTATGTGAGCTCATAACCACACTTTAAAATTTTAAACACATAAAACATAAATAAAGATTTAACTTCATTAAGTGATGCCAATTTCGTTTTTTATTTCTTGCATTACTTAGAGATTTTTACCTGTTCTTCTCATGCATTGGAAACGAAGATCATGCCTGTGGTAATAGAGCATAATTTAGAATATTACAAACAAACCAGAGAATATTACAATGAAACCAAAGAATAAAGAATAAGGTTTAAGAACAATTTGGGTTCACCAAATATAATCTAACTTTTTACGCTTCCACTGTGCTTCTCTAATATTAAGTCTTGCGACTCAATAAGTAAATAATATAATTATAACATGCAGAAAACTTAGTTTACTTATTAGGTTATGATTCCACTTATATTGTTTAAGTTATGAATATTTTGGGGTATTCTTGTTATTTTTATTTACTTATTTTCATTAGAATTAGGTTATGAATAGTATATTTATATTTAAACTTCAAATTCATACTTTTAATAAAAAATTTTAAAACTTATTCAACATTATTGAATATGACTATTTCATTCATTTATTTTAGTGTAACCCAAACTCGTACTTTTCCTTATCTAATTTTATCATCATATACATATAAGCCTCTAAAGGATCCCTTAATTTTTTTTTTCAGTTACTTTCTTTCATTGTTCATCCTTTAAGTAAACACTTGAACATTTGTACGTGCAAACCTTTGCACACACTGTAGCAAATGAATTAGATCCACTTCCTTAATCAACCTTCCTTCATTGTTTCTCTTTTAGATAATCTCATTGAAGATTTCTAATGCAAACCTTTGCATACACTGCGGCATTTGGGTTAGGCCCACTTTATCATATTTCTAATGACTTTTGTAACATCCCTAATTTCGTTTCATATATAAATGAAAGTACAAAAGTATTCAAAGTAACATCCATAATTTCATTTTTTATTGATAAAGGTACATAAATATTTTATTAAGGAAATAAAATTTATTAGACAATTTTTAGATATCTAAGGAAATATAATCCTTAGAAATTCTTCACCTTATGTGTATGTATAGAAATGTTCTAATATTAATGGAATAGGTAAAGAAAGAAAACCTAAGAGAAAATATTAGAAATAAACATGCTAAAGAAAAGTGAAATTCTTAAGTAAGGAAGATAAATTTTTGTGAAGTAAGTAAAGGTCTTAAAATTTCAAGAAGATCGGATTAGGGTAATTTTTCTTAATTTAAGAGCAAAATTTACTAAGTTTAGTGTCTTCACCCATAAATTGGGCTTTCACCTATAGACACTTCATATAGAGTTTTTCAACTTCATATAAATTTTTAGCAAACCAATAGGATAGCCCAATGAAGAAATAAAACATAGACTTGGATTAGGATATAGAAATTGGACTGGTAGTCCAAAAATCATGAAAATGTGATCAAGCCCATTATGATAGGTAGAATTTTAACCAAAGTAAAGAAAATGGGCAAGAATGAGCCCAAACCCAAGAGGAAAAATAAAAATAAAAATAAAAGTAAAGTGATGAAATAATGGTGTAATCAAGATTAGGTGACATGGTATTAAAACAAAAATTTAGAAAGTGGTGTGATATCCTACATTCATAATTTTAGCAAGTGGTATGATAATACAAGACTTTAGGAAAAAACATCTATATCCTACACTTATAATTTTAGCAAGTGGTATGATAATACATGGTATTAGGACAAAACATTCTTATTCCACACAAATAATTTCAACCAAATAATGGAGATTCAAGGGCTAGAAATTTGTCACCTAAAAAAGCAAACCTATCATACTTGATTAAGACAAAAGAAAAAGGAAATGAATCCCTAAATCAAGGGACCTTATCCCTTATCTTAGAAACATATTATTATAATTTTCAAAATACAAATCTCCTTTTGCTATGCATATCTTGACTAACGAAGAGGAAGACAAGAATATAAGTTGTTTGTTTTTCAAAAATTCAACCAAGTGTATCCTAATTGTGATAAGGTAGACCCATGATCATGAAAGTTGAATTATTTGATGGTATATTTAAGCAAAACCCTCCCTTACAACATTAAAAAATTTGTCCAAGTGAGGGAGAGGAAAAATAGAAGCAAGGTAGAGCGAGGAAAGGAGAGGAAGAACGGAAGAAAGAGGAAGGAGAAGTCTAGAGGACTAAGTGCTCTAGGTAAGTTTAACAATATTTCTTTTTCAAGAAAATTTTTGAAACTTATAATATTTATATGAGATTTTGATCTTAGAACTTTGATGATTGGTCATGGATGTTGCTATATCATGTCACATATTATGTATGTTTGAATACTTAGGCTGGAGTAGATAGTTCTGCATAGGTATGGCTATGGATGGCAAACTTTTATGCTTCGGTTTTTAAAATTCTGGAAAGAATCAGTTAGAAATTAAAATAAATAGTTAACATAAAAAATGTAGATCTATGTCTCATGGATTTTTAGCCACTGGAATCACTCAATTTAGAGTCTATATGAGGTAGATATGGTCCGAATAGTAAGCAGTGGTCAGAAAATGGTTAATCATGGAAGAATAAGTTAAGATAGCTTCTGTGTTTTAATTTTTAGAAATTTTCTATAGGGAATTAAAATAAATGGTTAACATAAGAATTATAGAAATATGTGTTACGGATTTTTAGCCACTGGAATCACTCAATTTAGAGTCCATATGAGGTAGATATGGTCCGAATAGTAAGCAGTGGTCAGAAAATGGTTAATCAGGGAAGAATATGTTAGGATAGCTTCTGTGTTTTAATTTCTGAAAATTTTTTGTAGGGAATTAAAATAAATGGTTAACATAAGAATCATAGATATATGTGTCACGGATTTTTAGCCACTGGAATCATTCAATTTAAAGTCCGTATGAGGTAGATATGTTCCAATTAGTAAGCAGTGGTCAGAAATTGGTTAATCAGGAAAGAATATTTTTGGATAGTTTCTGTGTTTTAATTTATGGGAACATTCTGTAGAGAATTAAAATAAATGATTAACATTAAAGTTATTGATATATGTGTCATGAATGTTTAGCCACTGGAATAACTTAATTTGGAATTCTTATGAGGGAGATATAGATAGATTAGTAGGTAGATGTCAGAACCTATCCGAAAAGAAATAATTTGTATTTTCAGGGACTAATATCGCCTTGATTTCTGAATATTTCGCTAAACTGTTCAACATAATAGTTTTAGATAATTTTTTTCTCTTTAAACTGACACCAAGATCACCTACGTTGGAGTTAAATTGAGGGAGTTATACTCTGATTAGTAAGAGAAGGTTAGATAGGATGAAAACTTGCATCAAGAAAATAAAGAAATAAAATTAATATTTAAAAAAGAAGAAGAATCTTATAAATGAAAATAATAAATGACTCGTATATGCCATAACCATTGCCATTGTATGAACTTCTTACCATCTTAATTGTGAAATGTTGACATGGAAATATTTTATAAAGTGATATTTGAAATGGTTTTGTTTATGTCATGATTACCAATGATTTTTGGTAATAGTTATATACTTGTTATTGAAAGCATATTTTTGGCTATCATTGTGAAAAGAAAAGAAATGAGCATGGTCACATGGCAATCCATGTGGTGCACCAGTAGGGGACGCCCTACCAACAATTATGATCATGTTAATGAGAAAAGAAAGAGAAAGTGAGCCATGTCAGACGGAGCGAAAAAATCCCGTACCGGAGAGTAGAAAATACTCACCCTGATCGGGGTAGCTTGATATGAAAATAAATTGATAGTCATCATATGATATTCTGAAAATAGTTAATCCTATCATACATGTTATTATTGTACGATTCTCATGTGCATAGATATAATGCATTCATGTGACCAAAGATATTTGCTGTAGTTTATACAGATGAACATGACGTGATGAGCTATATTGATAATGATTTATTGTTGAACTTACTGGGATTTAATTCTCACTATATTTCCATATCATGTTCAGAAAATTAGTTATGCAGATTTTTCTATGACTCTGGCTTTTAGTGCATGTTGGATCGAGTACTTTATGTGTATAAATATAGTGCATTCATGTGACCAAAGATATTTGCTGTATTTTATACAGCTGAACATGACGTGATGAGCTATATTGATAATGATTTATTGTTGAACTTACTGGAATTTAATTCTTACTATATTTCCATATCATGTTCAGAAAATTAGTTATGCAGATTTTTCTATGACTCTGGCTTTTAGTGCACGTTGGATCGAGTACTTTATGTTGGGCAGATCCCAGAAGTAAATAAAATGTTTGTGGTCGAGTTGGCTTATATCCCGGTGAAGGTGCAACCACCCGCACCTGTATCTTCAGAATTGGTCAACCAGAATAAATAAGATGTAGATTTTTATGTGTTTGATATGTTGTACGTATGTTTTGATTAATGACATGTATGTAAACTCTGTATTGTATAAATTAAATAAATGTTAGTTTAAGTTAAGTTCTAACGAGGTAATAACTTCATGGTATTTTAAAAAAAATGGATACTTAAATGGAGTTGTTATATAATTGGTATCAGAGGAGGTCGATTCTAGATGGCCAGTGGGTGGATGGTTATCTGAATCGATCTTATAATGTCTTTAGTATGTTTGTGGTTGTGCTGTGTAGGGATTAGTGAATTCATATAGGTAAGACATTACTAGTATTTCCTACCTATATGCCGAGGTGGTGTTATGACTGCTGTTAAATATTTTTGAACTAACTATTGGGCTAGATCACCTCAATAGCAGCATAACTTTATTTTTTGCCACAGTAGGAAATGGCACCACCAAGGAGGAATCCGGCAAATAATGCGGAGGATACCCTGCACAACCTGACCACGACAATTCGAGACCAAGTCATGACCACTAATCAAATTCTACAATACCTCCAGAATACTAATAACTCAAATGGTGTGAATGGTGTTAACAACCGGATGGCTGAAAATGATAACGGCATATTCGAGTTCCTGAGGACTAGGCCGCCGTGTTTCAAGGCGGCTTTGACCCGATTGTAGCTGAAAGATGGATAAGGGAGTTAGAGAAAATTTTTGAAGTGATGGGCTGTACTGAGGAGCAGCAAGTAATCTTTGCTGCATATATGCTAAAAGATGAAGCAGAATACTGATGGCGTGGAGCTAGAGAACTTTTAGCTCACCAGGGAAAGCAGATCACTTGGCAGGTGTTCAAAGACACCTTTTTGGAAAAATATTTTCCAAGTACTGTGAGGGCGGAGAAAGAGATCGAATTTCTCCAACTCCGGCAGGGTAGTATGACTATAGATCAATACATTACGAGGTTCGAGGAATTGTTTAAGTTCTCCTCTTATTTGCGATTTAACCCTGATGAAGCATGGAAGGCTGTTAAGTTCGAAGCGGGACTGAACTCGGATATAAAAAATGCTGTTGTAGCTATAGAGATTAGGGAGTTTGTGCCTCTGATCAATAAATGCAGACTCTTGGAGAAAATTTTATAGGCAGTAGAGGACGAAAAGCAAAGACGAAACCTATGGAAAAGGAAGAAAACTTTTTCTAACCCTAGTAAGAACGTGAGAAGAAGTGGATATGGAGCTGGTAAGAGGCCATTGACTGCGGGTCCCAGACCTTTCCAACAAGACCTCGCCCTAGTCAAGTGCGCTAAGTGCGGATGCATACATGGTAATCAACCATGCTACATGGGACAAGATGTCTGCTTCAACTGCGGACAGAAGGGTCATTTTGCGAGAAACTGCCCACAGAATGTGGGGAAGCAGCCAGAACAGAGGCCTCAGGTGAAAGAAAGGGTTTTCACCCTGAGCGGCCAAGAGGCAGCTCAATCTTCTGAAATGATTCAAGGTACATACTATATCTATGGATTTTCTCTTATGGTGTTATTTGACTCTGGTGCTAGTCATTTATTTATATCGGAAGAATGTATTAGAAAGTTTTAGTTTCCTATTTCTGAAACTCCCTATGAGTTATCTGTAGTAACCTCTATAGGGGAAAGGGTATTACCTTCCTCTGTATGTAAGGACTGTCAAGTCACCATCCAGGAGAAAACTTTTTATGTAGACCTCGTCTGTTTACCTTTAAGAGGTATTGAGGTCATTCTAGGGTTAAATTGGATGTCTAGAAATCGAGTTTTGCTAAATTGTTGTAACAAGACCGTTGAATTTCTACCTTCTACTCCGAAAGAAGAGGTCCAGTTATTGATGCTTAATGCCAATCAAGTTAATAGGGAGTTGAAGAATGGAGTACTTGGATACATTCTCTTGTATTTATCAAACCTAGAAGTCGAATCGAAACTTGATGAAATCTCAATAGCCAACGAGTTTCTTAAAATATTTCTATCAGATATTCCAGGCTTACCTCCCAAGAGAGAGATAGAGTTCTCTATTGATCTCCTACCTAGGACAGGGCCTATCTCTATTGCATCATATAGAATGGCCTTGAAGGAACTACAGGAACTCAAGAAACAGTTGGAGGAACTATTAGACAAGCAATTCATTAAACTGAGTGTATCACCTTGGGGAGCTCCTGTATTGTTTGTTAAGAAGAAAGACGGGAGCTTGAAACTATGCATAGATTACAGACAACTGAATAAGGTGACTACAAAAATAAGTACCTTCTCCCTAGGATAGATGACTTATTGGATCAACTGAAGGGAGCCTCCATCTTTTCTAAAATTGACTTGAGGTCGGGATATCATCAGATTAGGATCAAGGAGGAGGATGTACCAAAAACTGCCTTCAGGACTAGGTATGGGCACTATGAGTTTCTCGTAATGCCTTTTGGGTTGACGAATGCACCTGCAATTTTCATGGATTACATTAATCGCATTTTTTGACCCTACCTAGATCAATTTGTTGTAGTGTTCATTGATGACATCTTGATATATTCTAAGAGTGAGAAAGAACATGAACAACATCTCTGAATCGTGTTGCAAGTGCTGAAAGAGAAAAAGTTATATGCTAAATTGGAGAAGTGTGAATTTTGGCTGTCAGAGGTGAAGTTTCTCGGACATGTCATCTCTAATAAAGGGGTAGCCGTAGATCCTAGCAAGACGGAAGCAGTGATTCAGTGAGAGAGACCTAAGACAGTTACGGAAGTCAGAAGTTTCCTGGATTTAGCAGGATACTACAGGAGGTTTATACAAAACTTCTCTCGTATAGCCTTACCATTGACTAAATTGACCAGGAAGGGAAGTCCTTTCAAATGGACTGATCAATGTGAAGCTAGTTTCCAGGAGTTTAAGACAAGACTTACCAGTCCTCCTGTTTTAATTATTCCAGACCCCACAGGACATTTTGAAGTGTATAGTGACGCTTCAAAGAAAGGGCTAGGATGTGTGCTGATGCAAGGTAAGAGAGTAGTTGCTTACGCCTCTAGGCAACTGAGACCCCATGAAGGAAACTATCCAACCCATGATCTTGAATTGGCGGTAGTAGTGTTTGCCTTAAAGATTTGGCGACACTATTTGTATGGGGTAACCTTTGAAGTATATTTTGATCATAAGAGTCTTAAATACCTCTTTGATCAGAAGGAGTTAAATATGAGGCAACGAAGATGGGTAGAATTCCTCAATGACTATAAGTTTGAGATAAAGTATCATCCCAGAAAGCCGAATGTTATAGAAAATGCCTTGAGTCGAAAATCTCTGCACATGGGTCAGATGATGGTGTATGAGATGCAGATGCTAGAGGAGTTTCAAAATTTGAAGCTAGCCACAACTCTTACTCCAAAGAAGCTAGTCATTTATGGTTTAAGTATAGGGTGTAACCTTAGAGCCCAGATCAAAGAGGCTCAAGCTCACGACCAATACTTACAAGATCATAAAGACCAAGGTAATGTTTTTGTCATGGAAGATGTAGCAATCATGTATCAGGGAAGGATTTGTGTCCCTCGAGAACGAGAGTTGAGGACTAAGATCCTACAGGAAGCGCATCAGAGTAAATACACAGTCCATCCTGGATGCACTAAAATGTACCAGGATTTAAAGAGGATGTATTGGTGGCCAGGGATGAAAAAGGACATTGCCGAGTTTGTGGCGAAATGTCTCATTTGTCAAAAGGTGAAGGTGGAGCATCAAAAGCCAGCAGGATTTCTACAACCTCTTGATATCCCTAAATGGAAATGGGACAATATCTCAATGGACTTTGTTATGGGATTACCTAAGAATTCAGTGGGACATGACTCTATCTGGGTAATAGTTGACAGATTAACCAAATCTGCTCACTTTTTGCCCATAAAAATTAACTATTCACTGGATAAATTAACCCAATTGTACGTCCAGGAAATAGTTAGACTGTATGAAATTCCCTTAAATATCATTTCTGATAGAGATCCGAGGTTCACATCAAGGTTTTCGAAGGCATTACAGGAAGCTTTTAGTACTCAGTTGCGGTTCAGTACTGCCTACCATCTTCAGACTGACGGGCAGACAAAACGAATCATTCAAATCCTAGAAGATATGTTGAGGGCCTGTGTGATAGAGTAAGGTAAAGGATGAGATAAGTACCTACCTTTAGTAGAGTTTGCTTATAATAATAGCTATCACTCTAGTATTAAGATGGTCCCCTATGAAGCTTTATACTGTAGAAAGTGCCGATTTCCACTATGTTGGTTTGAGGTAGGAGAAAAGAACTTGTTAGGTCCTGATCTAGTTCAACAAACCACTGAACAAATCAGAATGATACGAGATAAAATACTTATAGCTCAGAGTCGGCAAAAGAGTTACTACGATAAGAGACATAGACCTCTAGAGTTTGAGGAAGGAGACCATGTATTTATGAAACTTTCCCCGATTACTGGAGTTGGTAGGTCTCTCAAAACAAGAAAGTTAAGTCTGCGATTTTTGGGACCTTACCAAATTTTGAAGAAAGTAGGGACATCGGTATATCAAGTTGTTCTCCCACCTAATTTGTCCAACTTGCATAATGTTTTCCATATATCACAGCTCCGGAAGTATCTTCCAGACTCCTCATATGTTATACAAGATGAACCAATCCAAATAAAGGAGAACATGACATAATAGCTAGTACCAGCATATATATTGGACACTGACGTGAAGCAATTGCGGAACAAAATTATTCCCCTAGTTAAGGTGTTATGGGAAGGTTTGACTCCGGAAGAAGCAACTTGGGAGCTAGAAGAAGTCATGAGGAAAAAATATCCGAAATTGTTCTTATTAGGTAATTTCTGAAATTTTGAGGACAAATTTTCTTTTAGGGGGAGAGAAATGTAACATCCCTAATTTCGTTTCATGTATTAATGAAAGTACAAAAGTATTCAAAGTAACATCCATAATTTCATTTCTTTTATTGATAAAAGTACATAAATATTTAATTAAGGAAATAAAATTTATTAGACAATTTTTAGATATATAAGGAAATATAATCCTTAGAAATTCTTCACCTTTCGTGTATGTATATAAATGTTCTAATATTAATAGAATAGGTAAAGAAAGCAAACCTAAGATTAAATATTAGAAATAAACATGTTAAAGAAAGGTGAAATTCTTAAGTAAGGAAGATAAATTTTTGTGAAGTAAGTAAAAGTCTTAAAATTTCAAGAAGATCGGATTAGGGTATATTTTTTTAATTTAAGAGAAAAAGTTACTAAGTTTAGTATCTCCACCCATAAATTGGACTTTCACCTATGGACACTTCATATAGAGTTTTTCAACTTCACATAAATTTTTAGTAAGCCAATAGGATAGCCTAATGAAGAAATAAAACATAGACTTGGACTAGGATATAGAAATTAGATCGGTAGCTCAAAAGTCATGAAAATGTGACCAAGCCCATTATGAAAGGTAGAATTTTAACCAAAGTAAAGAAAATGGGCAAGAATGAGCCCAAACCCAAGAGGAAAAATAAAAATAAAAATAAAAGTAAAGTGATGAAATAATGGTGTAATCAAGATTAGGTGACAAGGCATTAAGACAAAAATTTAGCAAGTGGTGTGATATCCTACATTCATAATTTTAGCAAGTGGTATGATAATACAAGGCTTTAGGAAAAAACATCGATATCCTACACTCATAATTTTAGCAAGTGGTATGATAATACATGGTATTAGGACAAAACATTCTTATCCCACAAAAATAATTTCAACCAAATAATGGAGATTCAAGGGCTAGAAATTTGTCACCTAAAAAGGCAAACCTATCATACTTGATTAAGACAAAAGAAAAAGGAAATGAATCCCTAAATCAAAGGGACCTTGTCCCTTATCTTAGAAACATATTATCATAATTTTCAAAATACAAATCTCCTTTTGCTATGCATATCTTGACTAACGAAGAGGAAGACAAGAATATAAGTTGTTTGTTTTTCAAAAATTCAACCAAGTGTATCCTAATTGTGATAAGGTAGACCCATGATCATGAAAGGTGAATTATTTGATGGTCTATTTAAGCAAAACCCACCCTTACAACATTAAAAAATTTATCCAAGTGAGGGAGAGGAAAAATAGAAGCAAGGTAGAGCGAGGAAAGGAGAGGAAGAAAGGAAGAAAGAGGAAGGAGAAGTCTAGAGGACTAAGTGCTCTAGGTAAGTTTAACAATATTTCTTTTTCAAGAAAACTTTTGAAACTTATAATATTTATATGAGATTTTGATCTTAGAACTTTGATGATTGGTCATGGATGTTGCTATATCATGTCACATATTATGTATGTTTGAATACTTAGGCTGGTGTAGATAGTTCTGCATAGGTATGGCTATGGATGGAAAACTTTTAAGTTTCAGTTTTTAAAATTCTGGAAAGAATCGGTTAGGAACTAAAATAAATTGTTAACATAAACAATGTAGATCTATGTCTCGCGGATTTTTAGCCACTGGAATCACTCAATTTAGAGTCCATATGAGGTAGATATGGTCCGAATAGTAAGCAGTGGTCAGAAAATGGTTAATCAGGGAAGAATATGTTAGGATAACTTCTGTGTTTTAATTTTTGGAACCTTTCTGTAGGGAATTAAAATAAATGGTTAACATAAGAATTATATAAATATATGGCACGGATTTTTAGCCACTGGAAACACTCAATTTAGAGTCCATATGAGGTAGATATGGTCCGATTAGTAAGCAGTGGTCAGAAAATGGTTAATCTGGGAAGAATATGTTAGGATAGCTTCTGTGTTTTAATTTCTAGGAATTTTCTGTAGGGAATTAAAATAAATGGTTAACATAAGAATTATAGATATATGTGTCATGGATTTTCAGCCACTGGAATCACTCAATTTAGAGTCCGTATGAGGTAAATATGGTCCAATTAGTAAGCAGTGGTCAGAAATTGGTTAATCAGGAAAGAATATTTTTGGATAGCTTCTGTGTTTTAATTTCTGGGAACATTATGTAGGAAATTAAAATAAATGATTAATATAAAAGTTATTTATATATGTGTCATGGAGTTTTAGCTACTGGAATTACTTAATTTGGAATTCTTATGAGGGAGATATGGACAGATTAGTAGGTAGAGGTCAGAACCTATCCTAGAAGAAATAACTTGTATTTTGAGGGACTAATATCACTTTGATTTCTTAATATTTTTCTAAACTATTCAACATAATAGTTTTAGATGATTGTTTTATCTTTAAATTGACACAAAAATCACCTACATTGGAGTTAAATTGAGGGAGTTATACTCTGATTAGTAAGAGAATGTTAGATAGGATGAAAACCTGCATCAAGAAAATAAAGAAATAAAATTAATATTGAAAAAAGAAGAAGAATCTTATAAATGAAAATAATAAATGACTAGTATATGCCATTGCCATTGCCATTGTATGAACTTCTTACCATCTTAATTGTGAAATGTTAATGTGGAAATATTTTATAAAGTGATATTTGAAATGGTTATTTTCATGGCATGATTATCAATGATTTTTGGTAATAGTTATATAATTGTTATTGAAAGCATATTTTTGGCTATCATTGTGAAAAGAAAAGAAATGAGCATGGTCACATGGAAATCCGTGTGGTGCACCAGTAGTGGACGCCCTATCAACGGTTATGATCATGTTAATGAGAAAAGAAAGAGAAAGTGGGCCATGTCGGACGGAGCGAGATAAGCCCGTACCGGAGAGTAGAAAATACTCACCCTGACCGGTGTATTTTGATATGAGAATAAATTGATAGTTATCATATGATATTCTGAAAATAGTTAATCCTGTCATACATGTTATTATTGTCCGATTCTCATGTGCATAGATATAGTGCATTCATGTGACCAAAGATATTTGTTGTAGTTTATACAGCTGAACATAACGTGATGGGATATATTGATAATGATTTATTGTTGAACTTACTAGGATTTAATTCTTACTATATTTCCATATCATGTTCAGAAAATTAGTTGTGCAAATTTTTCTATGACTCTGGTTTTAGTGCATGTTGGATCGAGTACTTTATGTTGGGCAAATCCCAGAAGCAAATAAAATGTTTGTGGTCGAGTTGGCTTAGATCCCGGTGAAGTTGCAACCAGCCGCACTTGTATCTCCGGAATTGGTCAACCAAAATAAATAAGATGTAGATTTTTATGTGTTTGATATGTTGTACGTATGTTTTGATTAATGACATGTATGTAAACTTTGTATTGTATAAATTAAATAAATGTTAGTTTGAGTTAAGTTCTAACGAGGTAATAACTTCATGGTATTTTAAAAAAAAAAATTGATACTTAAATGGAGTTGTTACAACTCTTCTAGATAATCTCATTGAAGATTACTAATGCAAACCTTTGCATACACTGATGCACTTAGGTTAGGCCCACTTTATCATATGTCTAATGATTCTTACCATTACCTGATTATGCCATTGTACTATATAGAAATATTCTGGTATATTTGTATACACATATATATTTATTATTTAAACTTTTATATTTAAGATTATAGATAAAGTAAAAGAATTATATTTATTCATTTTATGTTATTGAGACTTGTTCTTTTATTTATATTTTGATAGTTTTATACTTTAGTTATTTCCTTTGTATAGTTCAAGACTTATACGTGATTTGTTGATGTGGGATTCATCTAAGAGTCTAACTTACCCTCTGTTTAGGGACTTAGCATCCTACTGAAACTTGTTCCACCATCGCTCAAGAGCCACGCGAGACGTCACTGAATTATATATAAATTGTCCATTATTTATTTATATGTTTATTATTATTGTTATTAGTTTAAGTGTGTTTTATTTAGTTTGGAGGATTTCATTCCAGAACTATTTCAACATACCCAAACACATAGCTTGATAAGGGAAAATCACTATATCACCTAAGCACATAGTCTGGTAAGGGTAAGTCACCGCATTATGATCATTTATCACATAAGATTGGGAGGAGCTTCCTTTAACTCCCTAACCATTCCACATTGTCCCAAACACACAGTAACGATGGGTAAATCACTACATTCTCATTATATCATAAATAATCAAGCAAAATGCCACTAGTTACAAGAGGAGACATACATTAACTTCTTACTCATACATCATCTAATCCTCATGTGCACTTCTATACACGAGGCTAGCAACTTTTTTACTAACTAGGGTTACAAGGTGCACTAAAGTTGGCTAGTTCTGCCATTAGCTAACAGTGTTTTGTAAAAAGAATATAATGTAATTATTATTAGTCTTATTTTTTTTTTCAAGTTTTAAGATAAAGTATTGTTTTAATCAATATTTGATAATAACCCATTGTGATTACATCATCATACTCATTATATCCATAATGGATACTTTACTATCACTTAACATCAAATTCAATAATCATCACATTTAGTCATATCATTTTCATTCATTCATTTTTTTGGACTTATTTATATTTTTAAAGTATACGTGTACATATCCATGTTCTTATTTGAATAAAGAAATTTCAATTTAATAGTCGTATCTCATTTTCATTACATTCAACTTTATAATCTTGTATCATTATCTATAATTTCAATATACATTAGGGTTGCCATCATTAAGTATTATTTGGAATTCCATTCGGTCATATTTGAGATTTTGTTACATATACATGCATTTGTATTCATATATATTTCAAACATCATGCATTACATAAAATTATAGTATCACACTTTAACCACTTTATACACTTTATGCAAAATACTCGTCGATTATATATATATATATATATAGGGAACTTTTAAACCATTGTGTATTTCATTTACATCTTCAAGTTTGCGTGCATAGATACATAAATCGATATTAAAATCCATGCACATAAAATAATATATAGACATTCATATAGGTAACAAACTGTTCTTATTCCAAACTTCTACTAGGTCATCTTTGATTCTCACTTGTCAACATCGACACATAAATCTCATCATCTTAATCTATTACTTATTTTTATCTTACAATCCATTAATCAATATATTAAGCATACATAGCAATAAATTCACTAAATCTTTTATAACACTCAAACATTATTGACACATGCTTGACAATTTTAACTTATCTCATCACAGTAACTCTATATCCTCTTACTAATACTAATGACTACAAGAAAACAGGGCTTCAGTGGCGACAGTCGCCACTGAAAGCCAAAAAGTCGTCACTGAAAAGAATCAGTGACGGCTTTTAGTCGTTGCCAACCCGTCGCCATAAAGTCCGTCGCAGAAACTTTCCGTGACGACTTCTTGAAGTCGCCACTGAAAACTACCTTCTGTGGCGACCAAAGTCGTCACTAAAGACTAAAAAAATGTCACTAAAACGCCAGGTTGTCACTGAATGTACCATTTTCAGTGACGACCTTTGTAGTCGTCACTGAAAGTAAGTTTCTGTGACGACTTTTGTCGTCACAGAAGGTAGATTCAGTGGCGACTATTTCCTAGTCACCACTAAAACCAGCTTAGTTTTAGTTTATCATTCGAGTTGATATGCTGACCTTTTCAGTGGCGACGTTTCCTAGTCGCCACTGAATATGGATTTAGTGATGACTTAGGTCGTCACTAAATCTCTCAAATTTGTGTTTAGTGACGACTTTGGTCGTCACTAAAGCTCACCGAATCACTTTTAGTGATGACCTTTGGTCGCCACTAAATCTTCTGTAGCATATTTTTTTAATTTTTATTTACCATTTAAATAAAATATTGCTTTATAAATAAAATTTAGAAAAAACAAAATGAATAAAATTATATATATTACCATAATTTCAAATGTATACATGATAATTGAGTGATATACCATGTCTATTAATAGAAATAGAAAATGTTATACATAATACAATATCAACAAAATACTAAAACAATTAACTTGGTGGTTCCGTTGGAGTTGGTATTGCATTATTTGTAGAACTCGGTGCAGCATTACCCATAAGTCCCAGTGGAATTTTTCCCTGTTTATATCACAATAATAAATTAATATATAACTTGATAAGTCTAACATAAAAAAATAAATAAATACATGTAGCATGAAGAAAAATTTAAAAATATTAAATATTACCAAATTTAACAAAGTAAAATTAATATGACTAAACAATGATGTTTCTTGAGAAGAATCACCACATTCTTTTTTTTTTTCTTTGGGAAAGCATTATGAAATATATCTAATCCAAAGCTCAGTGCCCATGAAACATGACTAAATATAGATGAGGAATCAAAACTCAGTCCTCTAAACATGAATAAATCAAAACATCACTCTAGCTAGAAATGCATTTTGCTCTTTTTTTTTTTTTTCAATGAAAGTAGTCAAATACACCCAACCAATACAAAAACACAAACAAACCTGCAGTAGGACATGAAATTTGGGGCACTATATTCATATTTGTGGTCAAATAGAATAAAAGACCAATAGGACATTAAAGCAAAAGCAATTTTGATTCTAATTTATGAATAAGTAAACAAAAGCAAGCTAAAGATGATATTTTGATTCTAATTTATGAATAATTTGTGGCTATATATTATATAGCCAGTTACTCTAAATGCATCTACAAGGAATTGTCATAAAACTAATAAGATTTAAAAGGAAATAAAAAGAAAGATATATTCTTTTGATTTATAGAGTAGGACCACAGCATCATTGAAACAAATAGAATCCCTAGACCAATTCATTCAGTATATATGTAGAGGGTGAAATAAATAGACGACAGAGCAAAGAAAAGAGTTATGAGACAAAATGCATAAGAAATCATGGATGATAGAGATCTTGTTCCCTGGTTGGTTAAGAGACAAAAGCAAGTTGACAACATAGGAAATCTAAATTAATAATGCCATGTTAACAACTATAGGCAGCATAAGTGGCTATGACATTACTATTATTCTCATCAGCATTTACATCAATTCCTTAATTTCTAAAGTCTCACAAGCACATTATGAGTTGTTTCTCATTCAAGTCATATAGTCAAAGTGTCAAACTATACTATAATGAATTTTATAAAAGTTAAATACACCATCATATAGTGACTGCAAAGCATCTAGATTAAAACATTTTTTGCTTATAGACATTCTATTTTTCTTTGAAATTCAAAAGCTACATCTCAAGAGTTCATTTTGCAGTACCAGCTGAAACATCCAATGCAATTCCACACTCTGGAAGCAAAGAGTTGACACATAATAAAATATCTTCTTTCAAACATGTTATGCTCATGTCCCAGTGAGCATTAGTTGATTCCTGAATATTCTTCCTAGGGCTTGAAAACTTCAGCAAGCTGTTATTCTGGATAATTAACAAGCATGCAATGGAAGTGTAACATATGATTAACAAGCATGCAACAGGATTAGTAAGTTGGGCACATGAGTTAAAAAATATCCCCAATAAAATGCTAATAAGAAGGCACCATATATCAATCAACATGAAAATATGTGGAGTTACATATCCTGCTAATGTCATACACAACCAAAGCACTCACAGTTAATTGGCAAAATATGCTTGTCATGGAACTAATTTAACAACTGAAGAATTTAGCATTAATCATCATTCCCAAACCATTTGATAAAGAATTAGCAAATACTGTTCTAATGCCAAATTAAAATGCTTAATCACAAGACTTATTTATTCCTTTTTCTCGTAAGTCTATTTCACTCCTACATGAATGCACAAGTCTTTGAAGGCCAAGGGGTGAACCATCAGACACAATGGGAAACATCAGAGTCACATAATGAATATATTATGAAGCTTCCAAGCCCATTAACAACCCAACCACTATTTCACCATAACCCCTACAAACTTCATTCAAATTGATAAAAATTCATAATATTCAGACAAGAGAAAACTTGAATGCAGAGCAAATCTAATTTTTACAAGCATCTAACATAATTATTCCACTTTTTTACCATCACAAATATATAATGTTCACAACGCCAACAAATTGTGTCAATTCTGAAGTATTAACAGATAGTAAGCCCCATTCAGTCTAGTGAAGGCTTGTATAATGATAACTACTTCAACAATATAAATAACCAAAGCAACTTTGGGTTACCAACACCAGTACTCTCCATCAATCCCTACAAGTCCATCAACTTCAACTCCACTCTTACTGGTAAGAGTGGAGTTGAAGTTGATGGACTTGTAGAGAAACACAAATGAAAATATTCAAAAACATGAGGGTGTTCAAATGCCAGTCATCCCCTTCTCAAAGAAACACAAATGGAAATATTCAAACTAGAACCTGGTCAAAAATAGAAAATATTCAAACCATAAGTATAAGCCCGCAGAATACACATTCTAAAACACAGTGAGTGAGTTCTACTGGTTTTTGTGCATTACAGCAATTCTAAAAAAATGCTAACTTCACATAATTGTAGTTACAACTGTACATGATTAGCACACATAACTGTATTTTTTAAATTTGAATGGGCTCCATATTTTATTTTATTTTTATTAAACTTAATCTCATTTTAAGATTTCAAATGAGCTGTTCATAGGGACCCGCATCAAGCACATTGGATGAATTTCAAGTCATTTTTGAAACTCTTCTCACACTTGAGATCATGCATAACTTTTTTTTCCTTTATCTTTTTAAAAATCTGGCACTATAACACTAATAATATGGTCTATCAATAAAAATAAGCATGCAGTGATTGTGATTAGATGCACTGTCGCAAGTTCAAGTCTCAACTTCTGTAGGCTAGGCCATAAGAAATTTCTTAATTTTAATGTAGACGACCTTTGAATGAATTAAAAAAATAAATTAGTCCACGTATGTGTAAGTTTGTCCAACATTACAACACCGAAAAAAAGCTAGAGGAGGAAGATTTAAGGTCAATAAAAGTTTGAAGCTTGTAAACTCCTATAGGCTAGGCTAATGGTGAGAGACAAGCAGATGACGTGGTTAGATGCATTGTCATTAGTTTGAGTTTCATTCACCCATCAAAAAGTTGGAGAAGTTAAAGGACATGTAAACTAGTTAAAGCACCAAATTGCCAAAATGCAGAAGAAAAAAAAGTGCTAGAGGAGTAAAATTTGCATCCATTAGGTCTCATGGCAGAGTATTAAGAAAGGTTCTAGAGTCATAACTCTATAAAGATTCAATAATCTTGTCTAAGCCTCTCTAAAGGAAGGTTGTCTTGTAAATATGAACTCTCAGTTTGAAGCTTGTAAACTCCTATAGGCTAGGCTAATGGTGAGAATATTAAACTGTCTTGCTGGTGAGAACTCTTAGTTTCAACACATTTCTTGTTATCTGCTCTTCAAAGAAAAGGTATTGTCTAAACCTCTCAGGAAAATATTTCTGAAGGAGCCATTAAGACTGCTTCCATTATTTCCTCATTATAGCAGCCTCTTTACTGTCTTGCTGTCTTGCTTTATTTCTCCTAGTTTATGTTTTCAAATCCAAGTAAGGTTTTAATTTGACCATATTACAGTAGATTTAATGATTTTATGTTAATTGGATTTTAAATAAGGCACCTACTATGTTACTTCTCCTCAGAAGAGTGATGTTCATCTAATTTTCAAAATGCAATTATTAGACAAAACCATCAAGAGGAAGATATTATAGTATTTTTATTTTTTTTGTAAATGAGCCTAATTATTGCATTAAATGCTAAGGTATATATTATATAAACAAGCTATTTATTTTCTGGTATTAAACATAGATCTAAAGTTTTAAGGTGCATTTTTGTTCAAACTATTTTTCAGTATTTTTTTTAGCTCTGAAATACTAGGTCCTCAAATTGCTATTTTGCACCTGTTCCATTTCTGCTCATCCAGTTTCAGAACATCAAGCAAGACGCACACTACTCTATTGCCTAACATAAATATGAAAAAAAAATGAAGATGAATTCTAAAGCATCACTAAAAGCTCATTATATATATGACTATCAAACTATGAAATAGATTTACTACAAGTGTTAATGAGAACCATGGTTGATCCTAATGATATGTTTGGGAGTTGGAAATGGGAAGAAAAATGAAGGAATCCGAAGGAAAAGGACTAATAGTACAGGCTGGGCTAATGGTGAGAGACAAGCAGATGACGTGGTTAGATACATTGTCATTAGTTTGAGTTTCATTCACCCATCAAAAAGTTGGATAAGTTCAAGTACATGTCAACTAGTTAAAGCACCAAAATGCCAAAATCCAAAAGAAAAAAAAGTGCTAGAGGAGTAAAATTTGCATCCATTAGGTCTCATGGCGGAGTATTAAGAAAGGTTCTAGAGTCATAACTCTATAAAGATTCAATAATCTTGTCTAAACCTCTCTAAAGGAAGGTTGTCTTGTAAATAAGAACTCTCAGTTAATGCCCAAAGTGCAGTGAGTGGATCTTCAGAGATTGGTCTAGGAGTCCATCCATGCTATTTCTTTAACAAAAAACAAAAACAATGTAAGTGCATAGGGTAAGTGAGTGACACAACTGAGACCACTCCCTTTCCTTTTTCTTTGTTCTGATCTTATGCTCTGAAGTGCCCTTTCCCTAGTTTTTCTCTTTCTGGTCCATTCTTGTGTGCATTGCATTATCAAGCACAGCATAAGAAAAAGGGCATGTGAAAAGTTAGGACTACAGAAAAAAATAGTGAGTTTAGTCTAGTGGTTCTTATTATTGGTATGCTTGCAGGCTGCAGAAACAATTGTGAGTGGTAGTAGCTAGTAGGGCCATTCTCAAGTTTTCCAAATAAGATGTTTGGACCTTTGCAGTCCAAATCTAGTGTTATTTGTCATTAGCCTTTGTCCCCTCTAGATGTATGTTATCTTTATAGCAAATAATACAATGCTAATGCTAACACTTGTACAATACTTAAACCACTTCAACAAAATCAGAAGAAAAAAATTAAATTAAATGGAGGTAAATGACTTTCACTTTGTGGTTATTTGATCCTTAAAGTTGAACCTGAATAATATTTCCATTCCTAGTACTTTATCCAAGGCAAAATACAATAAAATGGAGAGAGGCCATAAAGTTTAAATGGAAGCTCTAGAGAAAAATAAAACTTGGAAATTGGTGGAGTTACCTAAGGGGAATAGTCCAGTTCAATGCAAACATTTTTCACAGTAAAATATAGAGCTAATGATTTCTTGAAAGGTATAAAGCTACATTAGTTGCTAAGAGCTACACTCAAACTTATGGAGTGGATGCCATCATTGTAACCGAAATTAATCAAAAATAAATGGAAGCTCTAGCTGGAGAGTTTGAAATAAAGGAGTTAGGGAGACATTTTAAACTATCTTAGATCCTTTAAATCTTACTCTTTTAGTCTTTTACCTTAAAATATTAGAAAGAGCCATAAAGCCTGTAGAGAACATTTAATACAAAGGAGCAAAGTGTTTAATTTTTTCTTTCTTACTTGCTCTTTTTCTTCCTATATTTAATAGTTGAAAATATGTCAACTAACAGGGATGTTTTGTGATTTTCTGATAAAATGCATGTAAGGACAAAGAGAAGAGAGGAAAAGTAGCAATAGAAAGGTTTCTAAAACATCAATGAGTATCAACAAAACAAGCAGAAAAAATAGCACAATAGACCAGGGCAACACTTATGGAAATCAAAAATTACAAAAACAGAAATTTAATAAACAAATATAATCCATACCTCTAATCTTGTGGGTCCAAAGTTTTGCAAAATCAAAGCTAATCTCCAAACCCAACTCCAGATTTAGCTGCTCCAGCAATAACAAATCAATTCCAATTATACATTCAAAATAGAACAAAACCCAGTTAACAAAATCTAGTTGTAAGATACAAAAAAGAAGGCAGATAAAAGTCACGAAGTGCATTTTAAACCATTGATATCTAACCTCTGCCAAAATGAGATTGATTCACCAAGTGCATATGGTTCATATACTACGGCACATGCTCTGAAAAAATGAGAAGAATATGTCTTATACTACAGCACAGGCTCTGGAATTCTTTCGATTACAGAACTTAAGGTATACAATTCATGACTATGCATATCTTTTAGTTATGGGTAACATGAAACACCATTCAATGTTAGCCAATTTCGAACAAAGAGCAGAACCCCCAAATTGAACCCCTAATCCCCAAATTGAATCAAAACGCACAAAAATTCGAAGGAGAATTATATGGGAAAGTGACATTACCTCAAGCACTTCAAGGTGGGTTCTCCGATGGTAGATGTACGCAGCTTGACCTTCTACGATGGTGGAAATGAAACAAACAATTTCGTTGCTAGCCAAGAACAACGAGTGGAGAGGGACCGAGAGCAGTTTCTTAAGGATCTCCTAGAAAGAAAGAAGGAAGCAAGAAGCGATTTTACAAGCAAGGTCCAAGAGCCAGAGAATGGGGGAGGGAACCAGTTTTCTAAGTGAGAGGGAGTGAGTTGTATGAGGGGGAGGGAGTTTTCTGAGTGAAGGCCTCGATGGCGCGGGAGAGGGAAGAAAAGCCGGGTTTTTTTTCACTTAGGGATTCAGTGACGACCACTTAAGTCGCCACTGAATCACCAAAATATGCATCAGTGACGACCATTGAAGGTCGTCACTGAAGGATGGATTTTCAGTGACGACTCCTCCAGGTCCCCACTGAAAGTCGTCACTGAATCTGCATTTTCTTGTAGTGAATAAATTCATTATCAAAAATTTTAAGCCTTTTTTCTTTCATATCTAAAAGCATATCATTCTAACTCCTATCAATTCCGTTTTAATTAACCCAATTATTTTAAGAAGATTTTTTTCAACAATTATTCATACATAAATTTTCAAATTAATAGGTTAAAGATTAATTTAAATTCTACTTCCCATATTTTATCCCTCAGGAAACTTTGACGCCACTAATTCATTTGATTAAACTTCTTAAAACACCATAAGGCATTCATCAACTAGCTCTTGTCACGTGAACTTTTCTATGCATTCCGGTACCCAAACTCATCACCTTATATTATGAAAAGTTAAATGCCCAACTTTCTTCAAGATTTCCTCTATTAATCACTTCTAATAAATTGAAATCGTAAATTTCCTAATTTTATCTTACTTATCCTCAAGTAAACCCAATATGCTCAAATTTTTCTCTTATGACACTTTCCCATCACTAGTCAATTCTTAAGCAATCATAACATATTTTACTTTCAGCATTTCTAACATGTCTGTTACCTACCCATTTCAATTTACTTATCACACATTCATACATTTTAGTGACATACTATCAAAATCTCAAATATCATCCAAGTCACAATCTCAACATATAAAAATAATCATAAATTTACATTACATAACCACATTATATAGCTTATAAATTTAGAGACAAATTATAACTTTTCTCTATACTATAATTCATGTTATTTACTCACCAACTTAGAGCTTCAATTTGACTAACTCATTTTTGCTTTCTCTCCAAAACAACTAGGCTACTTGAACTTCTATTTCATGCTCTTTGATCCGGACCAAACGAAGTTCAGAAATTCAAATCATGGTACTATTCATGCACTATTCACACAGACACAAAACATTGTTTATGTATTGTTCATCAAAAAAATTTCATGATTTAATTCCATAAATGATGTTATCTGGTAAAAAAAACTTGTATACAAAGATTATTTTACCTATTAAACATGATGCTAGGGTCAAAATACTAGAAAACACCAAAGAAATTCAAATTTCTAACCTTTACCTATCGTGGTTATTGTTCATCGTTTTTCAATGAGTTTCTGGCGAAATTGATTAGTGAGTTTTGAAACTCTCGTCGCCACAGGTTTAACGATATCTCCGACATTTCAAATGAATGTTTAGGTTGAGAGATATCTGAGAGAAAAGAAGAAAAGCATAGAGAGAAAAAGAGAAGCTTCAAGAAAATGCTTCTTCTCCCAGCATTCTTCTGCTTCTTCACGCTTCTATTGTCCTATCTTTTATTTTACTTATTATTATTATTTAATAATTGAATATTTGAGATTTATTTTTTGATTATATATATATATATATAAATATTGTTTTTTGAAAATACAGAAAGACATAGTATAAGTACTACTGAGTGTTTCTTGAAAATACAGAAAGCCAGGATTATAATAATAGACGAATTGCTTGATTCTCTGCACTATAGATGGGCAATCCAACTAAGGATCTTCCTGGCGTTCTAAGAGGTTTTATTAAAATTCTCTGCCTTTTATTCTGATCATAATCAGGATCCAGCTTCCTCTTTTTGTCAGCTACTAAGTGATGCCAACCCCATTTCCCTTCTAGAATGACTTCCATAACTCTTGATCAATGTACGCAAAAGCTACAATCTGTCTTCTTTCTCTTTGAATAATTACCCAAGAACCATTCATCACAAGCTCTTTTTCTCTTTAACCCAATGATTGAATCAAAGCAAAATAATCCAGATCTATTATTTAACATGATGGTAGTTTTTCGTATTGAAGCTCACATTATAAGAAGCTTGCAATCTACATTTGCATTGACACATATGTCAAAAGGATCATGGGTCTAGAAAATGGTTTAGGAAAACTTGTTTATATAAAAGGTCTGAAGTAGGCCCAAAGCGTCCCATTCGTTCCAGAATGTGCTAAATGGATTGTGCAAAGACCCAATAATTTGATTATGTGATCCTTCTGCCACTATTCAATTTTCCTCAACTTCTTGTTAGTCTTCAATTGTTGGACAATATCCTGCTTATTAATATCACACGGTGCTATACTGTCAAATAACAGGGAAGTACAATCTTGGGAATTACTCACTTGCATGTGGAAGCTCCAAGAAGGGCTACATCGTTCCACTACTTCATTGCTTTGACATGATCTGAATAATTAGATATGAGAATCCCATTGGTTAATGCGTGTTTCTATCGTCGAATTGCACCCGTTTAAGTTGATAATATGAAAGATTGACAAGTGGAATATTATCTTCCATCCAAGCTGGAAGCAAGAAAATGGATAGTATTCTAGAAGCTTTATGGCAATTATCAGGTTGTTCTTGGGGCTCTACGTGTTCATCAATTAAATAAATAGTTTCTGGTATTTTAACTTCTGCCACGTAATCCCTTTCTTCAAGATCTTCTGTAAGTGAAGATACTGGTGTATATTATGGGGTAGGAGAGGCCTATTTCATTGGGCTTCTATTTTCAAGAACTAAATTGCCATTTCTTGATTTTGACTCTTACTAAACTTGCATATTTTACAAATATAATCTCAAATTAAATGATGCATCCACAATAGGATCATAATGGAATTCAACTAGAAAAGAATGTACAAGATAATACTAGAATCTTGGTGGGGATAAAGTAGTTTTGATTCAGGTAGGTCTTCTATTGTGATGGCCTGAAAATGCACGCGCTCCAGGCTCAAAGTGAACCCGATCTAGCTCATCCCATAGTCAACCTGAAACCGGTTCACGGTCTAGAAGGATGGAAAGTGAAGAAAATCACGGTAGTGTCATCCGTCCTTCACATTTTAGGCCTCTTTCAATTGAAGAAACCAAATTTGAATCACTCAGTTCACGGACTTTCAAGAGTTCAACATTTTTCTCATCCTACACAATTTCTTATTCTTTTGTAGACTCTTAATTCATCCGAGATATGAACTTAGAAGTGGACGAGATAGGAAAAAGGAAAACTTCCTATGGATCTTCTAAAACCATTTGGAATTTCCAAGAGGAAGGTTTAGGAGAAACTATGACTTCCCATGGGTCTTCCCCAAGATAAAGAAAGATGGAAACTAGAGAAGAATATGCCGTTGATTCTCCTCCTTCACATTTTAGGCCAATGTCAGTTGATGAAACTCAATTTGAGTCACCCAGTTCCTGGTCTTTCCAGCCTACAGGGTCTATCTCTTCCTAGACAAGTTTATTTTCTACCTTGGACTCTGTTTCATCAGAAATACAAGCCTGCCAAAGGAAGATCTAAGGGAAATGAAGAGTTCTCATGGATCTTCTTCTTCAAGCTCACCATTACCACCTACTAAAAGGAATGGAGAAGCTTCCTTGCAAACATTTCATTTTCATGGATATAGTGTTGGGTCCTTGCTCCAAGATAACCAAAAGAGTAGCCTAAAAGAATATTTGATGGGTATAAACAGAATTAGAAGCAAGGATCCATCATGCAGCAAAGAATTAGTGCTGTATTCTTTGCACTCAAACACTGAAAAGCCTGCAAGTTTAGCCAAATCTCCTACAAAGGGAAAATCAGTTAGAAAAAGAAGAGCCAGTGGACTGACTTCTGAGACAATAAGAACAGGAGACATGTGCAATAAGCAAACTAATAAAAAGGTTGAAAAGATGCCTGATAATGTTGAATCAGTACTGATGAGAAGAGATAAACTGAGAAAAGGTGGACCTGATCATCTTTCAAAAGGCATTAGTAAACAAAATATCGATCCTCCCTATCCTAATCCTGAGGTAACATTTTCCAATTATTATAAGAGAGATAAGCAATAGCCACCCAAGAATGTGTCTAAAGAAGACTTGGACATTGGGTTTGAGAACTTTCAAGTGAGCTCGGATGAGGATAGGTTGTCTGAATGTATCGATAATTCAGGACTAGATTCTGAGGTGGATAAGAAAGTTAGTAAGTTTATAGGAAAGTTTAAAGCACAGGTTAGGCTTCAGAAAGAAGCATTAATTGAAAGATCAAGAAGGATAAGGACCAGTGGATACTATATTAGGAGATACTTTAGCTTTCGTAGTTTCAATAGCTTCTAACATGATGAATATGGAGTTCATCAGAGGTCATATGGTATTTTGTTTCATGGTGCTTTCTACATTTTAATAATATTGATTTTCCTTATTTATATTTTCATACATGCTATTAAGCTCAAATTCAGCTTTCTAGTGGAAGCTGCAGGTCTTCCATTTTTTTTTCCCATACAATAGTTTCTCTAAATATTACTTTTACAGGGTCAGTTTTTTTCTAACAAAATTTTTCCATTTTTATGGTTAATTTCTGCATCTTATTTGGGTAAAAAATTGTATGGTAATTGATTCTAGAAACAAAATATTGGAAATATTGCAATTTTTAGTAGATTTCTTATGAGATTCATAGCTCCAATAAGTCAACAAGACCTGGGATTAAGCTGTTGAATTCTTTATAGTATCAATAATGCTGCTCTTGGTATATTTCTCGCTGTAGCTTTTTATTGGGATAAGACTTAAGTAAAGTTTCTAAAGTATGTGATATCAGGTTGTCCAATAAAAATATGACAGACAATTTTTATAATGCAGTAGTACATTATTGACTCTTAAAAGAAACTTCTTCCACTCGTCATGATTCTATTAAAAAACTTAATAACAAACACCTAACAACTGCACCCAAGTTATTTCCTTCTTTTTCTTCTCTCATAGGCTAATTTCTTTTACTTTACTCACTTGGTTCTAGGAATTTTGAGTAACTGAGTTCCTTTGAAGGATTTTCAATTGTGTGTGTACATATGCCAAATGCAGAGAAAAATGGTTTGCTTTGCATGGATATCATTTGATTGAAGATTGATCAGACATCTTATTGTAGAACCATGAGAATTCGCAGTACTGTATTATAGTTTTAGCTGTTCTCCATGAATTTTCCTTCTCTTAAAAGTTGTTAGAATATTTCTTTTGGAAGCAGAAGGGCTTGGATTCCTACTAAAGAAGGAAGGTAGAGATGCCTATGAAATATAAGGTGTGTGGGTTACATGAAGTTTAGTAGCATAATATTGATGCTCAAAAGCACTTTTAATGCCACTTTCCTATTAAATTGTAAAGCAAATTACATTTACATCCTCCAATTTTTTTTGAAATTTACACTAACACTCCTTTTAGTTTCAATTTATCATAAAATCTTCCATCCATTCATACTATTATACTTTAGGCATTTTTACTCTTAGAAACTAAATAATCTTATTTGATGCAATACAAATAATCCAAAATTCAAATTGATACTTATGAGAACTTATAATCAGGAAGGTTAGTGTATTTTTTTTAAAAAAACTTAAGGGGTGTGAATTTAGGTTTTATAAATTTTGGAGAGATTCTTGTCTCAATTTAAAACTAGAAGAGATGTAAATATAATTTTTACAATTAATATAATTTATTCTAAATTGTATTTCTAGGTACTTCTGCATCGTTTTAGTTTATTTTAATTTGCAGAGTTAAAATAAGAAATGGTAAAACTTAAGGCAGGCTTATCCCTCATTTAAAAGATAAGCATATTTTTGTAATTGCTTTTGCATTGGAAAGTCAAGCTTTGAGATTCACTGATAGAATTATTTATTCAAAAAAGAAGAGAAGATATTTCTTGTCGGGGTTAAAATAATTTTTACTAGACATATATACACTTAAATTTCTTGATATATTTGAATTTTTGAGTTTCGTTTTCTATTATTAAAATAATGGTTTAAATATACTTTTAATCCTATTATTTTAACAAATAATTTAGTTTGATTTCTTTATTTTAAAATACACTAATTAGCCTCTCACGTTTTTTGAAATGTGACAATCAAGCAGCTTCATGAAAAAATAGTCTATATATATATTTTGTGTGATGTAGCCATTAAAATTTTTATATAGATTTTTTTATAGAGGATTTGATTCACTACAAGAAAATCGACTTTCAGTGGCGACTAAAGTCGCCACTGAAAGTCTTAAAGTCGCCACTGAAGACTTTCAGTGGCGACTTTTAGTCGTCACCAAGTCGTTGCTGATAACTCCGTTGCTAAAAGTTTTTTGTGGCGACTTTAGTAGTCGCCACTGAAAGTAATTTTCAGTGGCGACTAAAATCGCCACTAAAAATAATAAAAATCGCCACTGAAACAATAAAAGTCGCTGCGAAAAGTCTATTTTTAGTGACGACTTTTTCAAGTCGCCACTGAAAGTATACTTTCAGTGACAAATTTTGTTGCCACTAAATCTACTTTTAGTGACGACTTGAAAAAGTCGCCACTAAAAGTAAATTTTTAGCAACGACTTTAGTCGCCACCAAAACACAAATATGCATATTTAATCACTTTTAGTGGCGAATTTAGTCGCCACTAAAAGTAAAATGTATTTTTTAAAATTCATTTCTTTATTATTAATTATTGTATATTTAAGTACAAATATAATTAAAAAATTAGTTATCTAACCCAAATCATAATAAAAAGTATCATTATTTAAATTTATATTTAAACTCAATTAATTGAAATACAAATGTTTAATATAATGTAACTTGTTACATTTCAAAAAAAAGAATAACTAATTATAAATAAAACTAACTAATCCTAAAAAATCCACCATAAGTGCTTCTTGTGCATCCATATATATAATCTCCACGCTAGATTCACCATAATCCAACAATAGTATATCCTCGTAATATCCTGTTTAATAAGAATAAAAAAGAAATATATTAAAGGAGATAAACTTTTTAAACTCAATATTTCTTTGGTTAAAACTCCACTTATATTACATATTAATGAATTTAAACTAGCATGTATATGCCCATATCTCAAAAAATTAAATTCAGAGGAGGTATTCTGCAGAAAAGAACCATAATAAACATAGATCTCTATGAAAGATTTGAGTTTCAATTCAAATACAACAATTTTTTGAAGTAAAGTTGACTTTAGAGGAGGTCATACTAAGACAATCATTTTATTCAGCAGTTTTTCTAATTATAGATAGAAAAGAGGATAAGCTTGTTTCAGAATATTAACCACATTCTTCTTTTCGTTAAATTAGGAAATAACTACAGTATAAACAGGCACTAACTAATCATAGGTGAATGACGATTGGGATAAGTATCAGGGCGATAAGTATCTAATTATGGATAGAAAAGAGGATAAGCTTGTTTCAAAATATTGAATTTCCATATTTAAAAAGAGGAAACCATTTCCAGCTTTTAACATTTATTTTGGGTTAATCACACTATTATTTTTGCTAACCCAAACAAAGAAAATAACAACTCCCAAAAGTTATTCCACATTTTAAAAAAAAGGGCCAAGGAACCAAACAAGCTACCTCATGATATTTAAAAATAACAACTAAAAAGTAAGGGAGATATTGATGAGTGAATAACTGCCTACTACAAGCCTACAACAAATAAACAAATGGAGAATGGATTTGAAAGAAATATAGATTCAAATGTGTCACAAATGCTAACTCATCCTAATCAGAAAGAATTTATGTATTAAGAATTCCAATTATCATCACTACTGAAGCAAACAACTACACACAAAAGAATATGGGTCTGAAGAAAAAGTTGGGAAAAAGGATTAAAGATCTGAATATGCATATAGAACTTAATCATTCCGCTTGAATCTAGAACAAAAGATCAAAATACAGATACTCAAAACTTATCCAAGAAACTTACAGGATTGTGCATCTCTTCGCTTAGCCCAAAACTCTGAAGAATTGAATTTATGAACACATAAAAGTGGTGCAAAAAGAATGACCCAGCTCCGACCAAAAGCAGTACAAGAAATAAGATCAAGTGTTTATTTTATATGAAACACGAAGAGCTACTTGTGACTAACAAAGTCCAAGATTAAGGTAAACTCACCACTGAGCCATATATGGTAAGGTGAAAGATACTTTTTCTTCTAGTTGGCAACAGTTTCATGCCCTACATCATAATTAGAAACAATTAGTAAGCAAATATATATATATAAGAAAGAAGGAATCCTAAAAGCAGTCAAACAAAATGAAATCATGTAGCACAAAATTAAATTAGACACCTGAAAAAGAAGGATTATGATAAAAAGAAAGACTCCTATAGTTATTGAACTGCTATAATAAAATGGAACCTAGCTGCTAATAATGGGAGCCAACAACAATAATACAAATCCCATTGCAAGACAAACAAGGCGCCATTGCTGAAAATCTGCAAAAATATATGATTGTATGGGTATATAACTCTTAAAAAATTTAATAATAAACAACAGGAAGGAATACAAAATAAAACACAAAATGTTTTGGAGATAAAGGAACTAACCTTCTTCAAGAGCAACTGTAACAGAACTTGATATTTCACTAGTGAACCTCACATCAAGGAAGAAGAAAAATACAAAAGAGGAGGAAAGTACTCCTCTAATAGAAACCACAAACATGTAGAGTACAGAAAAAAATTAAAAATCACACAAAAAAGAAATGCAGCAAAGCAACCCAATCTCTGCAAATCCAAGAAAGGAACCTCCTTAACTAATCCATGAGCAGAAAACCAAAAGTAAGAACTGAAAACTATGCTTTCCCACAGCAACCCAAGAAAAAAAATACGACCTTTAAAGATTTTTAATAGAAAAAGAAACTTTATTAAGGAAAAAGCACAGGAGAGAGGATGAGCTATGCTCTAAGAATAAATACAAGAGATGAAACAACTACAAAAATTAGAGGGGGGGGGGGGAAGGGAAAACAATCATGCAACAAAGCTAGCATATCTAATAGTGACTCCTTGAAACATAATCATATACCCATCCACAAAATTTCTCAAGAATCTAAAATAGGGGGATTTAAGTATGAGGAAGCCTTTAATTAAAAATAATAAAGTATAGCAGTGATGCAATGGCCGTAATTAATTATAGCAGTGATGCTTTATTCTAACCATGGGGCCTACTTTGATCTTTGTTGAGCAGGGTCTTAGTGGAGATCTTGGCCCCCACATGTAATTCAACCTCATGCATTGCCACCCTAAATAAAATTGTGATTAGTTATTTTTACACATAATTTATATTTTAGAAATTACATATATGATATGAATTATAATAATATTATGTAACAAAATAATTATAAGATGTCTAAACATAATTTAAACTATTGTATTGTATTTAATATAAATATAAATATATATCAAATATAATCAAATTTTGTTTTTATAAGTATTTTAAGACTACAATGACGATAATATTTTAAAAAATAAAATCATTTTTCTAAAAACTGCGTGAACTTTTTCTAATAATAAAACTTGCTTCCAACACATACATAAAAAATTATCATGAGTTGAACAGAAGATTTTACTTTATCAATTTTTAAAAGAATCTAATTTAAAAAAAAAATCCAAAAGTTTGCCGACAACTGTAACTGGACAACCCTTTATAGTACAATTCTAGAATGGCACCCATACACCATGTGGGCGGCTAAGGGACTTGGCAATTGAAGTTAATTAAAATCACAAATTCTGAACATGCATTTTTTTTTTTTTTTTGAGACAAAAGGCATGCAATGTTGAATAGGAAAAGAAAGCAGTGAAACAAAGAATTCTTTACTACAATACTTGCAGAACATGCCAAATAAAGTGACTTACACTCTATTCTAACCAATTCTAATTGCCCTAGTTATATATATATATATATATATATATATATATATATATATATATATATATATATATATATATATATATATATATATATATATATGTGTGTGTGTGTGTGTGTGTGTGTGTGTGTGTGTGTATACATGTAAGTTGGGTTCAAGAATTCTTTTGTTCTTGTGTTTCATACTTGGGAAAAAGAATTGCCCTGGCACATGACATCAAAATCAAATCTAGTGTAGTAAATTTTGCTGCAGTTTATGACAAAGAAAAAATCACATCAATGCAAAGGGAACAGAATCAGGTGCATTTAAAGTAAAGTTCATGAATATAAATGAAAGAGGAATTGAATTATACCAAGTATTACTTTTCAAAACAAAAAATGGCTATATAGAAGTGGACAACTTAAAATATATATGATGTCTATATATATATGACTATCACATACCTAGAGTAGGATTTTAGTTGTACCCAGGTAAGAGGAAAACACAGAAAGATACTAGCAGAGGAAGCACTGATCTATGAATGCAAAAAGATGTGGTCCATTGGATTTTTCTCAAGGAGGCAGACTCACTATAGATGCAAATGAAAACACCAAGTTAAATGTTACAATTAATGTGAGAGCTAAAATACTGGGAGTCTTTTAATCTCTAAGAGAGACTAGAATAATGAAAGCAATGATTAACTCCCTTTATTTTTTTAGTATTAGGGTCAAAGGTGTCTCGGACTTTGCCCGAACCTAAATCCTCTCCTTGAACAATCTCAAAGGTGCATTTTCTCATTCCAACTAATGCATCTAGGATTTTATTCCTAAAGTGTTCATTAGAGAAATTGAACCCAAGTTGATACGGAGAGATACCATCTCCTCTTATCAAAATAAAACAATCTTGAGCTTTCTTCATTCATAATGACATAATGAGAGACACTCTTGAAAGCCAAGTTTTGGACATTAAGCATCTAAGTAACAAGTGCGTGGAACAGCATCTTAGCATCAACCACCAAAAAAATGCAGAAATAAACAGCTAATCACTATCCATTTATTCATGTATACCTATATATGTAATCTTTCCAGAAATAAACAACTTACATATCTAGATTTATCAACAAAATAAGTCTGCTTTGTATCCTCCCAACAAACTAACTGATGCAAAGGTAGACGATGATGGAAAACCCAGAAGAACTGGTATATATATAAATATATTTTCTTGCTCTCTCTTTACCCACTTCATGCAAGTTTTATCTACATCTATAATATTAAACTTATACCTGATTCACTATGAAGACCCAGATAAAATTACTTTAAGCAGATTCGTTTCATTTTATTTTCTCTATATTCAAAAGGGAGATAAATATAATAAGCTGGAAAGGGGTTTTCTTTTACAAATAAAGAGGGAAATGTCCAAAGGAAGCAATATGCAAATAAAGAGGGGTTTTCATTACGTGAATGGCCAATATTCGCATGAACTTCTCTTTTTCTCAAAAAATACAGAAAGGAACAAGCTTTTCTGGTAATAAACACTAATCTCATTCCAATATACACCAATACATGACAAAAGAAGAGATCTATAAATGCATTTTCTGTTGAGAAACAGAGCAGGGAAAATTTATCTAAGATAGAACGTAGAACGTGGGTATGCAAGTGTGTGGGAGTTTGCAAAACTATGATAGCATACAAAGTAATAACGACTAAACCCACTGCAATACTGCCAGATAAATTGAAGGAAACAAAAATGGTGCTAAGAGGAGTGACCACTAACCTCTTTTGGGGGCTACGAAGCTCATAGCTAAGACCAAAACTTGGGGGCAGAGAGAGCCTAGGGTCTGCGATGTGAGAGCTCCAAACAAAGTGAAAGAACACGGTGGTGGAAGTCTTTCTGTGCCAAAATGGGAGAGGCTGAGAGGAAAGGAGTAGACCGAGAGGGCTTGCAATGACGGTTTGGGGAGTTTAGCCAAGATACAGGGAAAGCTCTGGGGTTTTTTCGGGTGGGGGGAGATTTTTTGTGCAGAATGGGAGAGAGGCTGAGTGAGAGGGAAAACAACGGGATGGGAGGGAAAACAACGAGGGAAGTGAATTTTTTTAGTGAAACAAAGGAGAGGCGTGGCTTCAGAGCAAGCTTTTTTTAGTAAATAAAATTGAAGTTTTTCCGTGAGAGTAAATATATTAAGTGAAATGAAGTGAGAGGCAAAGGAGGTGGCATTGTTTTTTTTTATTTAAATAAAAGTGAATAAATTTTGTATGATATAAAATTAGTGTGATAGTGACACGATGATAAAAGACAAAATTTGTTAGATAAATTTGATGTAATAATAAAAAAATCATGTAAATATGCATCTTTTTTATTAAAATGAATTTATATTTAATCTAATCTAAATATTTATGTATATTGAGTCCAAAAAAATAGAGGAAAAAATTATATAATTTCACTAATATTAAACTATAAACTATATGAAATGATTAAGCAATTAATTTTAGGCCAAAAAAAATTAAAAAATGGAGGACAAAAGGAATAGCAAGTTGAACCATGAGATCCTTTCTTTATTTCTTACATATTTTATAGTAATTTTTTTATTACTATTTATTTATTTATTTTTAAGAAAATCACGATATGAAATATCTTTATGAATTTATTCTAAATTTAAATATAATTAGTTATATTTATAAAAATAAAATAATTATTTTTTAAAATATTCTTAATAATTTATTTTTTTTAACTGAAATACTTCTTCAATTTTGTAAATTGCACAAACTTTGATTATATAGATTATTGTAAAGTCACTTTTTTATTATATATCTATTTATTAAAACTATCAAGTAAGTTCTGATATGGGCCTTTCAATCTATTTGGGGTTCAATTTATTGTTTTAGTAAAATAATAAATTTACACTATTAATTTTTACCAATAGTTTAATTTCAATTAGTGAAAGAAGTACAATTATTTTGTTTATTTTTCATATTATTGTCGAGAAGTATTTTAATTGATTTCAACTTATGATTTTGAGAAAAATCATGTGGTAATTTAGTATGAACAAATTAATAACAATAACACTTTCTAACAATAAAAAGTTTAAAATTAGACAAAACGATCTAGTGATCGGAACAAAAAAGCATAATAAACTTCATAATTGATTATATTATAATTCAAAACTTCAAATGTAAGAAAAATTACAAAATCAATTCCTAACAAAAACAAAAATGCACAATCACAAAGAATAATACAAGTCTGAAATAATTCAGTTTAATTAATTATTTCATCATCATTTCGTTAATTGTATTATGACTTTGTAAATTTTTTAATTTAAACTCCAAAGCTGCTTATCTGTTGGGTGATTTTATTTAGATATACAATAATTATGAGAATTATTTAAGTAACATTTTCATACTTAAAGAGATATGCTCAAGGGGGTTTCGGGGAAATATATATTGGTGTATTTTGATTTTTTTAATTTGCATTTAATTTATTTAGTAACATTAATTTTTTTCCTTTATCATTTTTTTAAAATAAATAGTTATTTTGATTTTTCAAAGATATATACATTATTAATTTGATTTTTAAAATTTTAACTTATTAATTTAGTATTTAATTAAAAATTAACTTAAGTTAAAAAAAATTTGAATTTATTTTATTAGTATATATTTAACACATTTTTTATCTTATAATTATAATTTTATATAGTTTAACTAAAAATATAGTTTTGTTAAATGTGACAAAATGTGAAAAGAAAGAAAAAGATAAAATGTGATTCTTACTTTCAGTGGCGACCTTAGGTCGCCACTGATAGTCAAGATAGATAAATTTTCTACTTTTGGTGGCGACTTTCTTTGGGTCGCCACTAAAAATAGAGCTTTCGGTGGCGACTATTCAAAGTTGCCACTGAAAAGGGATCTTTCAGTGGCAACTTTGAATAGTCGCCACCGAAAGTTTTACTTTTAGTGGCGACTTCTAATAGTCGCCATTGAACATATAGTTTCAGTGGCGACCCAAGAAGGTCGCCACTAAAAATGGTTTTCAGTGACGACTTTCTCTAATCGCCACAAAAAAGTCGCCACAGAAACTTTAAATTCTTGTAGTGATTGTAATATTCCAAAATATGTGAAGGACTAAATTGGTGTGCTTTAAAATAGAATGACTAAAATTGAATCATTTGATAGAATAAAGAGATCAAGAATGTATTTAATTCTAAAATAATTTAGAAGTTTGTAGGTTGTTCCATTTTCAAAGAAGGGGGCATATCAATGTAAGAATCAAAGCGATGACCTTTTTAGTTGATCCAATTCAATCTTACCAACTAAGTCCCCGTGTTTGCTCGAATATGTTTCTATTATACCGAAAGAAGACACTAATGGTACTTGCTTCATATACTGAAATAATACAGAAGTAAATGTTTCTTTTATATATTCTAGTAGATAGTTAATCGAATTTTGTAAGACACTTGATGGTGATATGCTTTGTGTTAGTTCAAGAGAAGAACTTACAAAGTTTGTCATAATTAATATTTGGAAAAGAAGTAGCAGTACACAAATTCCAAATTTTATCAATACGTTTTACCTTTTTCATGGAGTAAATTAATACTTTGGTCTTTCAATTTATAGATTTACTTAATTTTAATCATCGAATTTTTTTTAATATACAAATTAGTCTTTAAAAATATCAAAATTGTTGCATATTAAAACAACAACTTCTAGAATCTATCTCGAAGAGAATAGAGGATGATCTTTGCATAATTTATGGCTTTTCTTCTCCTCCAAATTTCTATTTATTATGTGGTGTGAAAAGTAACTTATAAAGGCTTAAAAGCCTTTATAGTTATTCAATGTGGGACTTTAAATGCTTTCACACATACTCTTTCCAAATTAATTTTTCTAATAATCTCCCACTTAATTTGAAAATTGAATATATTCTTGAACTCATAAGACTATGTATAAAGATATATGTCTTTTGACTTGAACATACTCTTAGTGTAAACATATCAAAATATTACAAATTGATAGTTGTATAAAACATTGAACCATAATTCTTATGTTAATATCGGAAATATCACACACATAATCTTAAATAGCTCCAAAAAAGTTCATAGAAAATATTTTAAGCACTTATATGGCTATGAGCTTCATCCTAGACTTTTCATGAACATGTCCAAGACTTAACTCCAAATCTTTGCTAGGAGCAACACCACTCCTTATGTTTACATAGATAGATTTCTCTTATGTCTTAAACTAGATTTTCCTAAATCCATTGAGAGTTTTGCTGACCTAAGGGCTTGTTTGGGAAACTTGATAAGAGCAACAGGATAGGATATCTTATCCTATCCTGTTGTTATCTCATGTTTGAAGGACCAACCAGATAGGATAGCTCCTATCTTATTGTGTATCCTATCTGGCTGTCTTTTGAAAAATTGTATCATGCCTCTATACCTAGGTTACTGACAGGATAACTCACACTCACCCACGACCTCTCTTGCCTATCTCACCCTTGACCTCTCACTCTCGAGCACTCTCCCCTTCACTCGAGTTCTCACCCTTCCAATGCCCTCACTAAGATGTCTCCCCCTCACCCTTCGATCTCCCTCACCCGAGCTTTCAGATCTCTCTCCAGCTCACCCAAGCTCCCTCACCCTTGGATCTCCCTCACTCGAGCTTTCAACCCTCACCTCAAGCTCTCTCCAGCTCACCCGAGTTCTCCCTAGCTCACCGAGCTCTCTCACTGTTTGATCTCCCTCACCCAAGATTTCAACCCTCAACTCGAGCTCCCTCCAGCTCACCCGAGCTCTCACCAGCACACCTCGAACTTTCTTCCCCTCACCCGAGCACTCAAGATCCTCCCTCATCAAGAACACTACTCCATCATCAAGGTAAGCATTGATTCCCTCTACCGAAGATGATTTCCATTATTTTCCTTTCTGTCATTTGTTCTAGTTTATGGTTGTATAGGAATTTTTTGGATTGGTTTTGCTACCTGAATTTGGGTATCGATTTCTGTCTAAATTTGTTCTGGCTTGTTATTTTTTTTGGTTTGGTGAAAAGGCTTGGCTGCTGATTTGCATGAGGTTGCAGATTTTTATTTTGTTCTGCCCGTGTATGAGCTGGTTGGTTTGAGTAGGTTAGAGATCCCATAAGGATTAGCATAGGAATAAGATGAATTATCATACTGTGAATTAGATGTCTGCATATTTATAGTGTTTGTTGTTAGCGATTGCTAACAGTTGATACATTTGGATAATAACAGTTGATTCCAAAACCTGATTAGGGATTGATGCTTTATTTCTGATTAGGGTGGGATAATAAAAATTACTTTCCAGTCAAACATGGGCTCTATCACATTTAAGTAAGGGCATATAGTTTACAATGCATTTGGAGCAGAAATGGGTAAATTGGAATTATTTTTTTTGAAATGATTGAATTATGTATCATGTATCAACCCAATAGGCATATAATTCATTTATGAAGGATTATGTCTAATGCTTGTGAGGGTTATACTAGACACTTAATTTAGGTAAAACAAACTGTGTTTATCATCATTCTCTCTAGTTCAGTAATAGTGAGGAGTTGAGGTAAAGGGAAATGATGGTGATTACTTGTGAGACAGAAACTGCTTTCCATCTGCTTAGTTATTTAAAATTCACTGTTCTGCCTCTAAATTCTAAGCTTTTTCAATTCATAAAATGGTTTTTTTATCCTAATATAGTACAAGTAGTAATAAGAGAGAGAAATTATAAGATGTCAATGCCCTAATTACTAATGAGCTTCAATAGTTGAATTTGACCTAGTGCTCTTTTGATAATGCTTATTATGGCTTATCCAAGAAAAGAAAACTACTACTGGCTCGAGTATAGAATGAGCATTATGTAGCTTTACCTCTGTCAATGGATGGAATTTAGATCAAAAGAATACCAGAACATAGGAAAAAGGAGTTAGATAGAACTAGGATGGAATAGAAGATCTAAAATAAAATGTACATAGCCTTTCTATGAGAATGCACACTAGTAGTATTTAACTGAATAGGACACTTGATCCATGAAATGAATATGTGGAGGAACTTTTATTAAGGTCTAAAACAAAAAGTTGTGGATGCCTTGTTCCATGAAATGAATATGTGGAGGACACTTGATCCATGAAATGAATATGCGCACTAAGGTCTAAAACAAAAAGTTGAGTATTTCATTCCATTGTTCTATTGGCAAGGATAACTGTAAATCAAACACACAAACATTTACATAGTTTTAAATGTCTGAGAATTCTGGGTTTGAATATTGGTTGTCTGAGAATTTGTGCAGGTTAAGGAGTTGATGCCCTTCTCCTGGAAGCATAATTAAGCATTCTAGATTTGCTTTGCTATTTTGCTGTTGTTAATTTTGATGTCAATAAGGTTTAGATAAAAAAAAAGGTCCTGAGAGCATGTTAGAATATATGATGAGCTGGACTTATGAGCTGGAGTATATTAGTTAATGGTAGTTAGTACAAGTTGTTGAAGTTAGTTGTAATACTGTAGTTTCCCTAGTCAAGTGATTGAGGCAGATTGTTATTTTGCTTGACAAAACACAAAAGCAAAGACCTTTTTTCTTGAGGTTTTTATTTGCATGCATGCATATTTACTTACTCAATTCGTGCTTTAGTGATTGATGTATGCATATTTACTTACTCAATTCATGCTTTAGTGGTGAACTGGTAATTATATGCATGTTTATATAATATGATGCACCAATGCATAAAAATGTCACATATTTTTTTTAGCTATTTGATTGTAATCTTCTTGGCTTTATGGTCTCTATTTAAGTTGTTTATTTTTTATTATTATTTGTATAGGTAAATATGAATTCAGAGGATTAGCTTGAGATTATGTCATATCTACTGTTGGAAGAAATGTTTTTAGAGATGATTGGAATGTGTTTTGTAAATTTTATTACAGTGAGTCTTTCTGCATTGTGGTTTTATGAAAATCATAGTCCTAGGGAACAACCAAGGGTTAGGGAGGGCTTAAAGAGAAAACTTTTAGATGGATTGATAAACTAAGATGATGTTACATCCGTTGATCATCTTCGCATGGATATTAAGTCATTTTGTTCATTATGCTTTCTCCTTTATACTGAAGGTAGATTAAGAGAGGATGGACTAGTAAGTATTGAAGAACATGTGGCTATATTCTTACACATATTGGCACATCATTCTAAGAATCGGTTGATTAAGTTTTTGTTTAAAAGGTTTGGAGAAACAGTTAGTAGGTACTTTAATAAAGTGTTGAAAAGTGTCTTACGATTGCAAGAAACACTCCTTAGAGGACCAGATCTTGTTTCACAAGATTACTTAGATGAGAGATGGAAATGGTTTAAGGTACGGTGTTTGCATTATAGAATACATTAATAATTGCACTCGAGTTTGTTAACCATTAACTTTTTATTTGTATTTGTATTTGTATATAGAGTTGTCTTGGGGCATTTGATGGAACACATATTCAAGTTAATGTGCCAGCAATTGATAAACCAAGATATCGTAATAGAAAATGAGATATATCGACCAATGTCTTAGGCGTATGTTCAAGGGATATGAACTTTATATATATGTTACTTGGATGGGAAGCATCAGCATCAAATTCAAGAGTATTGAGGGATGCCATTTCTAGGAGGAATGGTTTAAGAGTCCCAACAGGTGAAAAAAATTTACCTGGTAGAGATACATTAATAGTAACTAATGAGTAATTATTAATATGTTCAATTAACAATTTTATTTTATTATAAAGTATTATTACCTTGTGGATGCTAGGTTTACAAACAGTGAAGGATTTCTTGCTCTATATAGAGAATATCACTACCATTGCAGTGAATGGAGACGGGGATACATACCATCAAATAAGGAAGAGCTTTTTAATATGAGACACTCAATGTCAAGAAATGTGATAGAGAGAAATTTTGGATTATTAAAAATGCGTTGGGCTATATTCAGAAATCAATCTTTTTACCCAATCAAAATCCAAAATTACATTATAATTGCTTGTTGTCTCTTACACAATTGTATTGGAAGAAAAATGCCTGCTGACCCAATGGAAGATCAATTGGATGCAGAATTGGACGTAACCCTACAAAATGAAGATATGGCACATGTTGATCCTATTAGCATAATTAAGACAAGTAATGAGTGGTCTGCTCAGAGGAAAAATATAGCAACATAAATGTGGAATGAATGGCTTGCTAATAGACATATGGGTTGATTATTTAGTTGATGGTTTCTTATTTGTAATTTTATTTTGTCTGGTTGTTTGGTTTATGTATTTCTTGAAAGGATTTGAAACATCTACAATGTCTGTAATTTATAATTTCAATAAATACTTCGCGTGTAATTTTATATTGTTTGTTTATTGGATTTGACAAGTGTTATTTGTACTTAGTCTTTTTCTTTATATACACATGTGTTATTTGTACTTCGTCTTTTATTTTCATATATTGCATACTTGATTTGTGATTTATATTTTAGTAATGAGATAGGAATCGAATCTGAGAGCAGTATGCAACAAGTTATCAGGAAAAAGAGAGATCATAGGCAATGGTCTAATCAAGAGGATGAAGCCCTTCTTGACATACTAATTGAAGCCATGAACCAAGGCCATAGATGTGACAATGGACAATTCAAGGCGCATACTTTGAAAATGACTGAGACAAAGATGGAGCAAAAGGTTTCCTGTGTAACATCCTTTTTTTTTATTATACAATATTGAGTTCACATACACGTTATTAATCAAAACGTACATGCAACATGTCAAAGACATAGATATTTACATCTTGTTTATTTTGGTTGACCAATTCCGGAGATATAGGTGCGGGTGGTTGCACCTTCACCGGGATTTGTGCCAACTCGCTCACAAACATTTTATTTAGGATCTGCCCATCATAGAATAACTCGATCCAACGTGCACTAAAAGCCAGAGCTATAGAAAATCTGCATAACTAATTTTCTGAACATGATATGGAAATATAGTGAGAATTAAATCCCAGTAAGTTCAACAATAAATCATCATCAGTAAAGCTCATCACATCATGTTTAGCTGTATAAACTACAGAAAATATCTTTGGTCACATGAATGCATTATATCTATGCATATAAGAATCATACTGTAATGATATGTATGACAGGATTAACTATTTTCAAAATATCATATGATGGCCATCAACTTATTCTCATTTTAAGCTACCCCGGTCAGGGTGAGTATCCTCTACTCTCCGGTACGGGCTTTTCTCGCTCCATCCGACATGGCCCACTTTCTCTTTCTTTTCTCATTATCATGATCATAACCGTTGGTAAGGCATCCCCTACTGGTGCACCACACGGATTGCCATGTGACCGTGCTCATTTCTTTTCTTTTCACAATGATAGCCAAAAATATGCTTTCAATAACAAGTATATTCATCAAAATATAACTATTACCATAAATCATTGGTAATCATGCCATGAACATAACCATTTCAAATATCACTTTATAAAATATTTTCATGTCAGAATTTCACACTTAAGATGGTAAGAAGTTCATACAATGGCAATGGCTATGGCTATACTAGTCATTTATTAAGATTCATCTTCTTTTTTAAATACTAATTTTATTTCTTTATTTTCTTGATGCAGGTTTTTATCCTATCTATCTTCTATTACTAATCAGAGCATAGCTCCCTCAATTTAACTCTGATGTAGGTGATCTTGGTGTCAATTTCAAGATAAAACAATTATCTAAAACTATTATGTTGAACATTGTAGCGAAATATTAAGACATCAAGGTGATATTACTCCCTAAATGTATAGGTTATTTCTTCTCAGATAGGTTCTGACCTCTACCTACTAATCGAACCATATCTACCTCATATGGACTCCAACTTGAGTAATTCCAATGGCTAAATATCCGTGACACACATATCTATAATTCTTATGTTAACCATTTATTTTAATTCCATACAGATAATTCCCATAAATTAAAATATAGAAGCTGTCCTAACATATTCTTCCCTGATGAACCATTTTCCGACCTTTGACTACTAATCAGCTCATATCTTCCTCATATGGACTCCAAATTGAATGATTCCAGTGGATAAAATTCCATGACACACATAGCTATAATTATTATGTTAACCATTTATTTTAATTCCATACAGATAATGCTCAGAAATTAAAATACCAAAGCTATCCTAACATATTCTTCCCTAATGAACCATTTTCTGACCTTTGACTACTAATCAGCTCATATCTTCCTCATATGGGCTCCAAATTGAATGATTCTAGTGGATAAAAATTCATGACACACATAGCTATAATTCCTATGTCAACCATTTATTTTAATTCCATACAGATAATTTCCAGAAATTAAAATACCGAAGCTACCTAACATATTCTTCCCTGATGAACTATTTTCTGACCTTTGACTACTAATCAGCTCATATCTTCCTCATATAGACTCCAAATTGATTGATTTCAGTGGCTGAAAATCCATGACACTCATAGCTATAATTCCTATGTTGACCATTTATTTTAATTCCCTACAGATAATTCCCAAAAATTAAAACACATTAGCTATCCTAACATATTCTTCCCTGATGAACCATTTTCTGACCTTTGTTTACTAATCGGATCATATCTACCTCATATGGACTCCAAATTGAATGATTCCAGTGGCTAAAAATCCGTGACACATATATCTTTAGTTCTTATGTTAACCATGTATTTTAATACCCTACAGATAATTCCCAGAAATTAAAACACAAAAGCTATCCTAACATATTCTTCCCTGATGAACCATTTTCTGACCTTTGACTACTAATCAACTTATATATTCCTCATATGGATTTCAAATTGAATGATTCCAGTGGCTACAAATCTGTGACACATATATCTTTAATTCTTATGTTAATCATGTATTTTAATTCCCTACAGATAATTCTCAGAAATTAAAACACAGAAGCTATCCTAACATATTCTTTCCTGATGAACCATTTTCTGACCTTTGCTTATTAATCGGACCATATCTACTACATATGGACTCCAACTTGAATGATTTCAGTGGCTAAAAATCCATGACACACATAGCTATAATTCTTATGTTAACCATTTATTTTAATTTCTTATATATTTTTCCCATAAATTAAAATACCGAAGCTAAAAATTTTGCCACCCATAGCCATACCCATGCAGAACTATCTACACCAACCTAAGTATTCAAACATACATCACATGCAAGATCAATATGTAACATGATATAGCAACATCATGACCAATCATAAAAGTTCTAAGATCAAAATCTCATATAAATATTATAAGTTTCAAAAGTTTTCTTCAAAAAGAAATATTGTTAAACTTACTTGGAGTACTTAGTCTTCTAGACTTCTCCTTCCTCTTTCTTCCTTTCTTCCTCTCCTTTCCTTACTCTACCTTGCTTCTATTTTTCCTCTCCCTCACTTGGACGAAATTCTAATGTTGTAAAGTTGGGTTTTCTTATATAGACCACTAAATAATTCACCTTTCATGATCATGGGTCTATCTTATCACAATTAGGATACACTTTGTTGAATTTTTGGAAAACAAACAACTTATGTTCTTGTCTTCCTCTTCCTTAGTCAAGATATGCATAGGAAAAGGAGATTTGTATTTTGAAAATTATGATGATATGTTCTTAAGATAAGGGACAAGGTCCCTTTGATTTAGGGATTCATTTCCATTTTCTTTTGTCTTAAACAAGTATGATAGGTTTACCTTTTTAGGTGGCAAATTTCTAGCCCTTGAATCTCCATTATTTGGTTGATATTATTTGTGTGGGATAGGAATGTTTTGTCCTAATACCATGTATTATCATACCACTTGCTAAAATTATGAGTGTAGGATATAGATGTTTTTGTCCTAAAGCCTTGTATTATTATGCCACTTGCCAAAATGATGAATGTAGAATCACACCACTTGCTAAAGTTTTGTCTTAATGCCATGTAACCTAACCTTTTTTATTATTACATTATTATATCATCACATATTTTATTTTATTTTATTTTTCCTCTTGGATTTGGGCTTATTCCTACCCATTATGGGCTTATTCCTACCCATTTTCTTTGCTTTGGATAAAATTCTACCTTTCTTGGAGGGCTTGGTCACATTTCATAATTTTTGGGTTATTGGTCCAATTACTATATCCTAGTCCAAGTCTATGTTTTATTTCTTGCTTAGGTTATCCAATGGGCTTGCTAGAAACTTATTTGAAGTGGAAAAACTCTACATGATGTGTCCATAGGTAAAAGCCCAATGTATGGGTAAATGTTTTAAACTTAGTAACTCTAGTTCTTGAATTAGGAAAAATTACCCTAATCCAATATTCTTGAAATTTTAAGACCTTTACTTGTTTCTAAAAATTTATCTTCCTTATCCAAGAATTTTGCATCTCTTTAGTATGTTATTTCTAATTTATGTTTTTCCTATTAGGTTTTCCCTCTTTATTTGTTCTCTTAATGGTAGAAATATTTTCTATGCATATACATAAGGTGAATAATTTTTAAGGATTATATTTTCTTAGATATCTAAAATATTGTCTAATAAACTTTATTTCCTTAATTAAATTATCAATAAAATAAATGAAATTAAGGATGTTACATCCTGGATATGGAATCAAAGTGAAACCACATATTGAGTCTGTAATGAAGAGGTTAAGGGCTATCTATGCAATAGTTTATGATATGCTAAATCAAAGTGGATTCGGGTGGGATGACGAAAAGAAAATTATTAAGGTAGATAGTGATGATGTGTGGATTGAGTATATAAAGGTTAGTGTTTATTGTTTTATCTCTTTTATGAATTATTTTGTTTCACTTTCTACTTATGATTAATTTAAGTGTTTTCATTTTGTGTAGAGTCATCCAAATGCAAATGATTATAGATATACACCGATCTTGCTGCTTGATAAGCTGGCTCTTGCTTTTGGGAAAGATCGTGCCACTGGTAAATGAGTTGTTACCTTTGCTGATGCTGTTGAGGAATTAGATAAAGAGCTTGAAGAAAATGATGATGAATAGATCGAGAAAGATTTGACACAGTCAACATCTGTAAATCAGGCTCAATCTAAGAGAAAGAGTGATGGCGTGGAAAGTCATTCAATAAAAAAAATAGAGGAGCAAACATAATTGCTAGTAGCATAAATGAGTTAAGGAAGAGTTTTTGGACGTGGCTAGAATAGAGTTCAGATCGGATGAGTAAAGTTGTAGACCGCCTTGGAATAGCCAAGGATGTATTTGATGATTCTAGGAATCTTTTGAATGAGTTGGATAAAATGAATTTGACAGATGAAGAGTGTTTTACTGCAGCAACAAAAAAAATACTATCGGTGCCACATCGGTTGCATATCTTTTGGGGTGCTAATGATGTAAAACATCTTGCATTTGTAAAATCGTTATTATAGTTGTTCTCATGGACTTTACTCTTTTTTGTAACTTTGTTTTCTATGTTGGTTTAATGTATATGTGAATGATGGCCTATTTTGGTTGGATGAAACTTATGGATATGAATGATGGCCTATTCTATTTTGAGAACTTATATTTATGATTTGAATGTATAATGTATAACTTTTTAAATGACTTTAAATATTGTTGACTTGATAAAATTTATGGATGACAATGACTTGATGAATGACAATAATTTTATGGATGACAATGACTTGATGAAATTTATGGATGACGATAATTTTTTAAATGGTTATATTACAACTAAATCAAATAACATACAATTAAATGATTATTTTGGTTATATTGTTGTGAAGTAGTCCATCATTATATGATATATTAATTTATGGATGACAATAATTTTTTAAATGGTTATACTGCAACTAAGTCAAATAACATACAATTAAATGATTATTTTGGTCATATTGTTGTGAAGTAGTCCATTATTATATAATATATTAATTTATGGATATTATTTTGTTAATTATATATTTTTATTTTTATTTTAGAATTTATACCAATATATAAAGTAATCAAAAAAATTGTATTAAAATTGATTTTAAATAAGTATATATGCAATTTTATTATAAGGGTAATTTTGTCATTTTATACCATTCTTATCCTATCCTATCATTATCTGATTTACTCCAAACACATGATAGGATGGCATAATATCTATCTTGTTGCACATCAAACACATGATAGGATATGAGCTATCAGGTCCATATCATATCCTGTTGTTATCCTATTTGCTATCCTATCATATCCTATTATATCCTGCTCTCCAAACGAGCCCTAAAGTCCTTTATATATTTACACTAGACATGAAATGTCTAATCATTCTCAGTACAAAAAAAAAAGACTTTCAACGGTGACCAAAGTCATCGCCGAAAGTGCCAAAGTCGCTACTAAATGTCTTTAACAATGACTTTTAGTCGCCACCACGTCATTATTAATAACTCTGTCGTTAAAAGTTTTAGGTGACAGCTAATGAAGTTGCAACCAAAACCAAGGGGCTTCACCACAAATACTACTTTAGTCGCCATAAAAAGTATTTTCAGTGGCGATGAGATCGCCACTAAATCATGTCAATATTTATTTTCATCTAATAGGATTTAGTGGGACCTAACTAGGTCGCCACTAAATGTAAACATTTACTGGCACCTGAATCGCCACTAAATCTTGCTTAATGCTCCTTTTTTGCAAACGAATATGTGGTTACCTAACATTTAATGGCGACCAAGTTGCCACTGAATCCTTTTTTTTGACATAATTATTATTTTATATTTCAATAATTAAAACCTTAATAAAAGCCTAGATAAATAAAGTGATTGATAAAATGAGAATGTTAACATAATATCAAATGTAGCAAATATTATATACTAATATCATGTCAATTGCTAAGAAAGCAATATATAGCCAAATATTGACAAAAAAAATCAACTTGGTGCTTCTTTTGGCAATGTTGGTGCTACAGTAGTTGTCGTATTAGATAGAAAGCTTGGAGCAACACTAGTCGAGAGAATCACTGGAAGTTGTCCATGTTTAATCCAGTGTAACAAATTAATATAGCTTGAAAAATAATGTAAACAAAACAATAACATATAAGGAATTTTCTATAGCCAAACACAAATGGAAGACAACATTATTCAATAGCCAAGAACAATATGGCTAAAAATACTTAATTGTACCATCATATCATTAAACCAAACAAAATTAGAAGACGCTATTATTGAATAGGCAAGAAGTCAAATTGGCCAACATTATTCAATGTGTTACATGGGTGTAAGTTTTGGTTTATAAGGATTTCAATGAAAATGATTGTCAGAATTTTAGGATTTCACTTGTTGGACAAAACAAAATTAGTTTCTCTTCTCTCTAACTAACAAGAAGTCTAGAAGCTATTGGGAAATCGAGAAGCAATTAAACATACATTCCCTTTTATGAAAATTCAAGTGGAGTTTACAATTATTTTTTAGAAAGTGATTATAATTAGCCTTTGCTCATTAATAATAATCAATTGCATGTTACTATGATCATGTGTGTGCCAAATACCAAATATTGCATTACCAAGTACGTAGTTAACAAAAGCACATCTTTATAATTTTTTAAAACAAACTTTCTTATCATATTAATCTCTATGAAATCAAAATAATCTGGGATTATATTTTTTATTTGTAAAAAAATATCCCTTCTTTTCTAATAGCCATTACCATGAGAAGTGGGTTCCTATTGGCAGAAACTTTAACATCTTGTGCTAACATGCATATTTTTTAAACTTATGGCTGAACCAAAATTTAGTCAAATCTACAACTAAATCATACCAAAGGCCATTAGCTAGACAATTCTAAGTTACTCAGAACAATAAAAACCCACCTCATTATGCTTCAAAAAAGAACATAACTGAAATATAATTATATGTTCTCTAGACATAAAAAAGGAATAAATGCAAATATAGGTTACCATTCTTTGATGTAATGATAATAGTCTAAGGTGAAATATCTAAGTAGACCACAGTCCTATATATATATATATATATATATATATATATATATATATATATATATATATATATATATATATATATATATATTCATGCATACATTTTCCATTTTTAACTAAAAAAGATTTATTTTTAATTACTTTACCAATCCCCACATAAATTGTTTATATATATACATGGCATCGAAATCCACACAATTTTGGAGACAAGTTTGAGGACCATCCCGTTTTGCTGGAGTTAATTACAAGTTGGATGATACTAGGTGCATCTAAATCACTTATTTTAATTTCTATGGTGCATTATTACAAGTTGTATACCAAAACAATATTGTATCCCTTCTATCTATACTACACTATAATCATTTAATTTATAGTATCCATTCATTTATTATAGAAAAATATAAGAACTCATTCGCCCCCATCTATCTAGGCTAAAATTATAAAATTTGATTTATGGAGTGAATTTCCCATTATATACACAGATAAAAAAAAGGAATATCTAGAAAACATGATTTTCATCATTAATAAGGTACAAATTTGACCTGATGCCCAAGTCAATTAAATCATACTGACTCTTCACTGTGTTGTTTGTCTTCCCAGCTATATCCATCACTGTAGACACAATGTTGTTTGAGATATTTCTCTCAATGTGCATAACATTAAGGTTATGCCGCAGTAAAAGTGATTTCCAATAAGGCAATTAGAAGAAAATACTCTTCTTCTTCAAATTATAAGAACCACCAGATTGGCCCTACATTTGCTTTTGACCCTTTCCAAATGCCACATTCGGTAAAGATTATAGTTGTTTAAGCGCTTCCTCACCAGTCAAATATGTAGGTGCAACATTATTTTCTACTTTACCATCAAATCCCTTTCTGTTTCAACGCCATGGATGATTGGCTGGCAAGAAGCAACGATGACCCATGTAACATAATTTGCTTCTTAAAGATGTAGAGTGGGTATGTTTGTGGCAACAAAGACACGCTAACTTCCCTTTAGTTGACCACCCTAAAAGATTGTCATATGCAAGAAAATCATTTATTGTCCACATGATAGCAGTCCGCATACTGAAGTTTGATTGTAAATTAGCACCATATGTCTCTGCCTCTACCTCCCATAATTTTTTCAACTCCTCAATTATTGGCTCCAAATAGAATAAGAATTTTCATCATGAAGTAAGATTGTTTCATGCATTTCCAAGGGGGAAAATTATATGGTATAAGAATAACTAGCTAAATACTATGGTTGAAACTCATGTTTCTATATGGTTGGAAGTCATTGCTTACTAAATCCATTCTAACATTTCTAGGATCAATTAAGAAATTAGGATGCTACTCATTGAAGGACTTCCAAGCAATGGAGTCAGCTAGGTGTCTTAATACACCATCGTCAACATGTTTCTCCTTATGCCACCTCATATCTTTAGCGATGTGTCTTGCCATGAGTAATCTTTGCAACCTAGGATTTATCAGAAAATATTGCAACACTTTTTGTGCTTCTTTCTTACCTTTCTGCCTATTTGATTTCCATATAGAAAACTTGCACTGAAGACATGATTATGCATTGGCATGTTCTTTCCTATATAGAATTCAGTCATTCTAACATGCATATATTTTTGTGTAGTCTAACCTAAGGTCCTGAACAACCTTCTTGGCTTTATAGTAAGAATTAGGTACTTAGGTCCCTTCCGGAAGTACTTCTTTAAATAAGTCCAACAACATATCTATGGACTTATCCCTCCAATAATTAAGGCACTTCAAATTAAGGAGCCTAACGATAAACGATAATTTTGACATCTTGTCACAATTTGGATATGAACTTGTTTCGATATCTTCTAATAATTGATAAAACTTCTTTACATGCAAATTTGGATCTTCACTACTTTCTGCATTAGTATTCATGTTTTATGTGTTCATAACTCTATATGCATCGTATATCATCCCAGTTATGTCATCCTCCTCACTATTGTCTTCTAATTCATCATTTCCTTCGTGTAAGGGATATGAAGTTGTCGCTACAATTTCTCCAAGAAGATCCCAAACCTTGTAAGATTTCCAAAAACCATTATTTAATTGATCAAATTGTACTTCATGTCTAACCTTAAACACTATGTTTCTGTATTTTTAACATGGGCACCTAATTCTATTGCTTGCCCTTGGTTGACTATATGCCCAGTCAAGAAAATTATCTACCCCTTTTATGTATATTGGATCTACTCTATTCAGAACTTTCAACCAATTGTTATCCATTATATTTCCTGCAGGTTAGAGTCAAAGTGAGCAATTGGAAAATAACATTCAAGATGTATTTGGACAAAATAAAGTATGTGGATGGTGCTTGAATGAAATGAGATCATGTTGCCAAATGTATTAGTTATCCTTGAGAAACCACAAGGGGCTCTTTCTTGTAATGCAAATTGTTCTGTGTTCATAATATGTTTCATACTTTATGGGGCTTTTTCTCATATTTCTAAAACACTTACAAAAACATTCATTTAAACACGACTACAAACAATAAATATTGTACTACGCAAACAACAACTTACATAAACCAGTAGAAACTAACTTTACATCAACAACAAATATTGTACTACACAAACACCAACTTCATTTAGACAATCCTAGAAACATTTTAGGTAACAAGCAATATTCTTAAAAATAAAAAAGTGGTGAATCATATAAATAAAAATATTTCCTTCTACTATCATAGAAACCAGTATACTGATATGTTCACATAAACATAGAGTATGTGGTCCACCCATAAAGCCAAGACTTGTTATTAGAGCCAAAAAGATGGTGTGCCTATGAGAATATATCATGTCTAACAAAATTCAATATAGAATAATGCCAAGAAAAGCATAAAGTAGCAAAAGAGTAAATATATTGGTTGTTTGGTACAATACATATGAATTCCACTTGAATAGTAATTAGGAATGTAGCCGAAGGAAGACTCTGCAACCAAATGATATGTTAAGCTGATGATCAAGAAATATGTGACCCGTGATTAATAGAAATGTGTTTACAAAACCAAAAGTATAAATTGCATTAATAGGTGTCAAGACACTTACAATGGGATTCTATTTGCAAATCAAAATATATTTATATCCCAGAAACATGAATTATATAAACTTCACTTTCTAAGGAGCTCTTAATGCCACTCTATTAACTAAATTTTAGTCATCTTGTACAAGTAGCGGAGCACATTCATTGACTTTTCAAAAACCACATAGAAAGGAAAAAAAATGACAGCAGTAATTATGTCCATTCTTTTCCGTGCTCTTCTAAAACCTCTTCCTCTACATGTTAAGGGTTTGGCTAATTAATAAATATACCCAGTTCAAGTGTTGGAGTTTATTTTATATTTGGCTAATTAATAAATATTCAAGATCAGAGATGAATTTTTGAGGAGATCAACTTTTTAATGAAGTTTTGTCATTAATGGGTGAATGGGAGATTGGATTGTTGAATAACAAGGATAATTGAATTGATTTCTTCAAATAATCATGTTAATTTTTTTTTGGGTTTTGCCATGATGTATAGGTATTGAATTGGGAACATGTTTTGGTGTAGCTATTATGAGTCTTCTGACTACACAATTGTTTGCAAATTTGTATTATAAAGATGTATGTATTAGTGAATTTAATGAACTATTTGGTGACCTTTCTCTGATTCAAGCATTTTGATTGAATATTTTTATTTGTAAATTTTATAAGTTGATTTTGATTGTCAAGATTTAGCTTGTAATTGGTGTTTTCATAGCAGGGGATTATGATTAACTGGTGTGCATGGCCATTCAAGTGGTCAAAGTATGACTATTATTCTTATTAGACTAGTTGTTTTATTTGGGTTATTATCCTGTTAATTCTCCCATTCATGTTGCTATATACCAAGGATTTGATAGACCCTAATTGCACATTGCCTCCCTTCTAGACTTATGGTTTGCATTCTTTATTTTATTCACTTAACATTTCTTTTACATATTATTATGCCTCTTTAAATGGATTTTCCTTTATGAGTTTTATTCTCTCTCTCTCTCTCTCTCTCTCTCTCTCTATATATATATATATATATAAATTATTTCCCTATTTTATCTATTCTTAAAACCCTTGTCATTCTTATTTTCATGATAAAAAGCTCTTGTCAATTCCCTCAGTTGAATTATGGAAGTAGTGGAGTTTTTGCTCTAGTCATTTTTTTAAATGTCGTGATTGGTGTATACACACACACACACACACAATATAGATCCGATTAATATTGTGTATATAATTTATTTCTATTATGCCTTATGAAAGGTTACAATTAATATTAAAAATTAGATCCAATAGTTTTCTTTAAAAAAATCTAATTAGTATAATTAATGCGATTAGATCTTAGTAGGAATTTGATTCCTTTACTTCCTTTTTTCATTAAGATACACTAGAGAACATTAACACAAAAACAAAAAAAAAATGAAAATGAAAAAAAAGGGTATGTCAAAGAAGCTCACCTTGGTGATAGTAAGCTTCTGAAGATTTCCCACTTATCAAAATAGAACAATTACCATTAGTGATACATTCCATTATTTAGTTTCTTCAATGAGCAAAAAAAAAAATAACTTTGAGAACTTGTTCTAAAACCATCCATGGAATTTTATTATTTGCTTTATGAAGATCAACCTTGATTACAACCCAAAATTAACATATTCAACTTTGATTATTAATACTATAATTACCTATTCATTTGATGAATAAGTATCTCTCTATCAAATATTCAGAAAAAAAATTGAAAACATCATATATATGAACCCCAAATATGGGAATCTCTCATCCCTACATAAATATTTTATTTGGCTTTATTGGGTCTCCCCTACCAATCCCAGTTTCCTTCTTTGCTAATCCATATGTCACGACCCTAATTTTAGGGCACGTGGAATCCATATACCATACACATATATGTTCCATAAGTGTACATAATGCCATTCTTTATCATATAAACCAATACATATAGGTTCCCATACACATATACAATATACAGTGTAAGTCTATAAATACCAGAGTAACCGTAGAAGCAAGGATCCTGCCTATGGTATAGAGAGCATACTCTAGAATACAAAGACAAATACAATACAAATAACATGAGCCTTGGAAACAACATAGGCTCACCCAGAGAGTAGACAATCTAGCTGATCACCTATCCGCAGGACCAGACTTTGTCTCCTTATCTGAAAAATATATCCACAACGTGTAGTGAGTTTTAAAACTTAGTGAGCAAATAAGACCCTCTATAACCTCTTAAGTTAGCATATGGATGACTTATTCTTTAAAGTTTAGCATATAGAAAGTACAATTCAGAAGTACATCCATATGGAACCCGTATTTCAAATATCCTCATTTCACAATATAGCTCAATATTCAAAACCAGATACCGTACAATACAGTTATAAACAAATACTTTGATGCAATAAAAGATTTCACATGCTTTAGGAGGTTTCCCTATTAGAACCAATACAATAAATAATCCCAAGCACACAGCAAGGGAGGGTAAATCACATATCAATAATATGAGGCATCATGCTCTCCTCGATAACAATAATAGGAGGCATTCCGCTCTCCCCGATAACAATAATAGGAGGCATCCCGCTCTCCCCAATAACAATATCTCCTGTGTGTTGGCCGACACACGAGACTAGCACTATCCCTGCTAGCTGAGGTATCAAGGTACACCAGGGCTAACACTCCCTGCTGCTAGCAGACAGTGATTCCAATAGGATTCCTCCACAAATACTATATGCACATATACCATAGAATTCAGTATAAATTTCTCAATATAATACAGACTTTCAGTCTCAGTATATTCCTCTGTCAAAACTTCCCAATCAGGGAATCACATATATATATATATGCCCATATTCGAGCCAAACATATCACTGTAAAGATCAATATTATGTGCATAACACATTTTATTTGCCATATAATGAAAAATACATGTAAAAATCACATGTTCAATGCATTTCAAAATTCATCTATTAAAATTTACCCATTCAGGGTTTATCATATATATATGCCCTTTTTCCAAGGCAATCATATAACTTTATAAACCAATGCGTCATAGACAATATATTTCATTTACCATGCCGTAAGAAATGCATTTAAAATCACGTATTCAATGAGTTCAAAAATCTCATTTTCAGAACCATACTCTTCTTGAACTACATTTCCGATAGAAATCATTTCCAGATACTTTAATCCATTTCAGATACATATAAAAGTATAAATCACTTGTAATCATAATCAATAAATCATTTTAAATTCAAGAAGAGCATGTAATAAGTTATAGAAAGAAATATCTACTCACAAGTAAGGGCTCCAGATTGGACAGCCCTAAAATCCTCGTTTCTGGTTTGAATTCGGTAAAACAAACTCCAAAATCGAGTCCAGAAGGTCCAAAAACTTGAAAAATGACTTCGGGAGTTTAGTCACTATTCACAGCCGGAAAACACTATTCACCGTCACAAAAATTTTACCAAATCAACAAAACGAATTCATATCCTAATGTTTATCTAGTTTATGAATCCATCTACGGAGTCAGATTTCTAATTAGAAGTCTCTAAGAAAGGTTTTTCAGAACTTACCTTTTACCGAGATTTTTTACTTTAGATCTACAACGATTCAACGGTTGATTTGAAAAACTGATCGGTCAAAACTGAAGTACTCTTCGTCCTAAATCCAATAACACCTTCAATTTTGAGATTGGAAGCCCATAGGCACTCCAGATCGAAAGATAAAGTTTGAATTACTATTAACTCACTATGCAAAATTTTTGATTTTTTTCTTCTTTCGACTAATACTTCCCCCGGCTTATGTTTATCATTCCTTCCTCTCTTTTTTTTTAAATATAATAATAATTAATAATAGTATTTTCCTTTATAAAAATTCATATAAATTCTGTTTTTCATCATAAAATAGCCCAAAAATTTCTAAAAATTTCCATTCTCATAAATATTTAGTTAAACTCTTAAATCATGATTTTTCTTGATAAAAATCATAATAAAACAAATTTCAAAACAAATATCTTTATTCATATTAAAATAAAGAATATTTCTAAAAATATCATAAAAATTCAATAGAGGCCGGTATAATTATTTTAAGCAACACAATACTTCTTTTACTTAAAAGTCTACTTACTTTTAACAAATCATAATCATATCTGCATAAATAAAAATATATTTGCTTATAGCGCGCCAAAATATAAATTCTCATATTTATTTTGTAATTCTTTAATCCATGTAATAAATATACATATTTTCACTGGTTCTTATTTCTATTGTCAAAATTCTCTCTTTTATTCTAAATTTCCTTTAATTGGAATTTTTGTTAAATTTTACGGTTATTACACCATAGCTGCTCTAGGAATTAATTTTTATTGGTGGAACAAAATGAAAAGCCTATGCCTACTTTCCCTACGTGTATATCAATTATCAAACTTTGAAAAGAACATGACAATCACAGGACAAGAATTGTAGGGAAAAGAACAGGACAATATATATATATATATATATATATATATATATATATATATATATATATATATATAACAAAGTGTACAATATACCACATCACAGGACAAGAATTATAGGGAAAAGAACATAACAATCACTAGACAAGAATCATATTTCTAAAGCTTTATCAGATAACAAAGTGAAAGCATTAATGATCATATATAGGTCCACATATATACTATGTGATAATTTTAACTTTGGACATGAATTGGTAAGCACAAGAACTTGAGATTTCTTTCTTAAATGTGCAATATACCACATCACAGCAACTTGGATCCAAAACTCCAAATTTAAACATCATTTTAACTATATATCCAGGTGATTTTTTTTCCTTTTCTTTGTAACCAGTAAATTTCTAATATATCTAGGTGACTTGCAATAGGAAGAACAAAAACCTTATTAAATCCAAATGTTGCCCACCAGCAGCATATCCGCAAAAGAAAAAACATAGCCTACATTCCACCATTGAATTTAATGCCATAAACTTATGAAAACCATTTTTGTTCATTCATTCTCTTTCTTTGCCATTCATTTTAAAAGAGAAGGTTTCCTTTCACCTAAATAATGGGTCAGAGAAAAATGACCTACCCATTGTAACCACAACATTACTAGGAAAACCAGTATATATTTTTACAACTCCTCCCTAGTTGAAGACTCTTGCTCAAAATGAAAACCATCTAAAAAGATATATGTTGGATCCATTACAAATGTATTATCCCAGAAGACCATCACTTAACCATAGAATGTTATTTTTAGGGAATCAAACCTTAAATCCCTTAAAAATGCTTCACATACCAGCACCTAAGGAAAGCTTGCAACAAAGGAATCCATAGGTAGGCTGATGGCCAAAGCTTTCTCATCCGAAGGTGCGTCGATGGTGAACCTCAGTTCGTAGCTACTTTTTCATTTTAGCCATGGTGTTTCATTGTAGGGCCTTCACTATTGTACCCATAGTGTACCGTTGTAGCTACTTGCTAGTGTTGTGCTTAGGCATGGCAATATGAAAATTGAAGACTGGTGCTGATTTTTAGGGAGGGGAATGATATAAAAGTTTCTTCTATCTGTCATGAAAACAAAAAGAACAAAGAACAAATAAGCTTTTCTTCTTACTAGAGCCTAACTTTGGCTCTATAATCATGCAAGGATACAATACCATGACCCCTTAAACTATTTCCCTTTCCTCTTTTAAGGACCACATGCACCCCATGCAGACCCCATGCACGTGCCCTCACAACAAGGCTAACTAACATAACAACCTTCTAGAACCTAGTCAGCAGCCGTTATTGTCATTTTAAATGAAACGGTGTGTTTAATCCAAATAAAATATTACATTTAGTAAAGAACCCATAACAATTTCCCCCTATAAAATGTTCCTTGTCCCCAAGGAACTCAAGATTCAAGTAGTGATAAGAATGAAGGAAACTGCTACCAAAACTAGTGATAGCTGATCCAAGATGCATCTTCTTTGTTTGTATGGGACCATTGAATGAGTAACTTCGTGATAACTGTACCCTTTTTATTCTTTATTATTCTATCAATGATTTTGATAGGAACTAAGGGTATATTTTTGTGATCATCTAACGGGGGTAAGGCGGATGAGACCGTATGGTTGCCACGGCTCTTCTTCAAGAGTGATACGTGAAACACATTATGTATCTTCGGGTCTTGAGGAAGTTGAAGTCTATAAGCAATAGACCCAATCTTTTCAATCACTTTGAATGGGCCATAGTAAATGGTAGCCAATTTTTGGAAGTTACGGTTGGCCACTGATGATTGTTTGTAAGGCTATAGCTTTAGATAGACCATATCCCTAACTATAAACTATCTATCAGTACGATGCTTGTCAACCTGTACTTTCCTTCTATTCTAAGCTTTCCGTAAGTTGGCTAGTAGCAATTTGGAGATTGTTTCCCTTGATCTCGCCATTAAATCAATAGCTTCCACAGAAGATTGTCCTGCTATGTAAAGGTTGCATGCAAATGGTTTATATCCATATAAGGCCTTGAAGGGTGTCATTCCTGTAGTAGAATTGTAAGATTTGTTATAAAAAAATTCAGCCAAAGGCAAAATGTCTTACCACTAGTACAGCTTCTCTCCAATGGTGCATTGTAGGTAACATTTCAGTGCCTCATTCACAGCCTCTGTCTGACCATCGATTTGAGGGTGGTAAGCGGTGGACTTGTAATGGGTGAAACTTTGTATTTGAAATAGTTCCTTCCAAAATTTACTCAAAAATAAGAGATCTCTGTCTGAAACGAGAAATATAGGCCACCCGTGTAGTTTAATTAAGTTTGCCATCAAAGCCTTAGCTATCGATGATGTCGTGACAAGAGGGGACAGAGAAATTAAGTGAACATATTTGGTAAGCTTATTTATTACCACCATGATTGAAGTCTTTCCACGAGAACTGAGAAGGTCGATGATGAAATCTAGTGACATTGTGTGCCAAGTCATTTTCGGGATAGGTAATGGGTGCAGTAGTCCTATATATGCTACGGTTTCTGATTTGTTTCTTTGAGATATGTCATATTGTTTAACAAACTGTTGAACTTGCTTATGCAATCCTTTCCAATAGAAGATAGCTTTAATACCTTGATAGGTTTTCTCAGTCCCAGAGTGATCTCCCCCAGCAGAATTGTGATAAAGCTTCAAAATTTCTTCTCGTAGCTGGTTTCCTTCTCCTACCACAATCTTCCTTCTTTGTTTCAAAACATTTGTCTCCCAACAATATTTTCTATCTTCCCCTTTATTTTGCTGTAAATTCTGGATCAATTGTTAAAGCTTAGTATCTGTTGTGTAAGATGCTCTAACCCTTTGTAAAAGATTCGAGCTTACCATTGAGATATTCATTGGAGTGGCAGCCTCTGGTCGTCTAGACAAGGCATTAGCTCCCCTGTTTTCCTTTCCTTTCTTATATTCGATGTCAAAATCTAGTCTCATTAATTTATCTAATCCCCAATTTTGCATGCCAGTATTCAGCTGTTGGTTCAAAAGGTGATGTAGAGCTTGTTGATCAGTTCTTATGGTGAAGTGATGTCCTAACAAGTAAGCTGACTATTTTTAATGGCAAAAACTAACACAAAAAGATCTCTTTCGTAAACTGATAGGGACTAATATCTTAGACCCATAGCTTTGCTTATATTAGCTATTGGCTGATTGTGCTACATCAAGATTGTCAAGCCCTTAATTTAAGGGCACATGAAACACATATTTTACAAACATATATTTTCCATAACATGTATAATACACTTCTTTATCATTCAAAACAGTTACATATTGGTATTTTCATGTATATACAATATACAGATCAAGTCTATAAATATCAAAGTAACAACAGAAGTAGGGATCCTACCTGTGGCGCTTAAAGCATACTCTAGAGTACAAGTACAATATAACTAAAATCTACGAGCTCTAAAAACAAAATAAGCTCACCTAGAGAATATGTTGCTTAACTGATCACCTATCTGAAGGGACCAAACTTTATATTTTTATCTTAAAAATGTAAAAATATCGTGTAGTGAGTTTGACAACTCAGTGAGCAGATAATACTTCATATGACCTCTTAGGATAGCATATAGATATACTCATATTTTAAAATTTATCACATAGAAAATTACAGTTCGAAAGTACATCCATATGGGACCCACATTTCAAATATTCTCAGTTCAAATCATATTTAGATATCCAAAATCATATGCAACATAGTATGATCATTAATCAAATATTGTTATTCATCAAAATATTTTACATGAAACATTAAGAAAATCCCATATCAAAACCACCATATCAGAGTACCCCTTTCCGTACTTTGTTGGTGTAGGATTTGCCTAAATTCAGCATCCCAGTTAAGGTTTGCCCCATCAACATTGAAGAGAACACGCATAGGGACTCTAATATGGCCATTTCTCATGCACACAGCAAGGGATGATGTTATGTTCAGCTGTATAAACTACATAAAAATATTAAACTTTTGAGAAAAAATCATAACTTTGTTTATGCATAATTAACATACTATATATGCACTGAAAATCTACTATTTTTACATAATGGTCAAACATGTCACAGTTCTCAATATATTCAATTAACTCATTTACTATACGCATAGTGACCGATTGACTACAGTCATAATAGGTAATCAAGGAGTGATAGTTCATTACCCTTCTGCCTCCTCACATTATCATTAATACCTCATACACGGTATCGTCAAGCCATACAACCCGTCGATATTCATCAATATATATATATATATATATATATATATATATATGTATCCGTCAAATGTAATGCATAATTATTTAAAAACTTGCCATGAGCTTTATGCTTGCCATTCAATCATATTTGACAACTTTATAGCTTTACAAATCAATGCCTCGTGCACATAATATTCACTTTACCAAATGATGACAAATACATTTAGAACCATATATTCAATGAGTTTCAAAATCTATTTGTAAAACCATACTCTTCTTGAACTATATGTCAGTTAGTAAGTAAAGCAGATATTTTAACACTTTTCAAAAACTTATGATAGCATAAATAATTTGTAAATAGAACCAATTATACATTTAAAGTTCAAGAAGAGAATAAGGTAAGTCATAGAAAGAATTATCTATTCACAAGATAAGGCTCCAAGTTGGGCAACCTTAAAATGCACTTTTTAAATACAAATTTGTCCAAATAGACCTCAAAAACGAGTCCAGAGGGTTCAAAAACCTAAGAAATGACTTTGAGATCTCGATCAACCGATGGTCACTGTTCATGGTCAAAAATACTATTTCCATTAGTCGAAATCACTATTCATGTTGCTAGAATCACCATTTACGCCGATCAGAGTTATTGTTCATGACACTAAAAGTTGTCAAATGGCTAAAAAATTTCATATCCTATAGTTTATCTATCTCTTAAATTCATCTACAATGTCAAAGTTTTAATTTGAGGTATCTAAATAGGAGTTTCAGAACTTACATTTTTCTAAGATTTTCTACTTCTGATCTGCGGCAATTTTACGACCGATTTGAAAATTTGTTCGACCAAAATTGTAGTACTTTTCATCCTGAATCCAGTGGTACCCTTGGTTTTGAGATCGGAGTCTCAAAGGTACACTAGATCTAGAGAGAAAAATGAAGAGAGAAAAAGCACTATTTATATACAAAGGTTACGACAGATTTTTCCTTCTTTTATTTTTTTTAAAATAATAATGGAGAGACCAAATAACAATTTATTAATTGTTAGAAAAAGTCTTTACAAATTTCATTATTTATATTTTGACCCCTAAACTTTTAGAAAATTACAATTTGACTCTAAAAATATTAAAAAAATTTCATTTTTATACTTAAAATCTTTTAATTACACGCCTACTCCTTTATTTATTTTATTAATCCATACATAAATGAAAATTACTAAATGTTAGGGTTGTTACATTCTTCCTCCCTTAAGAAATTCAGTCTTTGAATTTCAAACCATCCTATCATAAGTAAAGAATAAAGCCAAGGCATAAAGTACAGTTATTAACTTTACTACTCAAGCTATTGGGGATATCTCTGTATATCATTTTTACTTTCTAAGAAGTCTCTTTACTTGAGTGATTTTGCCATATAACCTTAACCATAGGGATTTCCTTCAACCATAAGTTCTTCAAGAATATTTGACCACCAACTGATAATTTCTAGTTGCTCAACATTCACGGTCCTTATAGACTTTTGGCATGTATTGAGTTGCTTGTATTTTTTTCTAATTAATTTCACTTTATCAACAACATCTTACAATAAGTTTGACTCCACTGAATCATTTAACAAAAAGTTTGTAACACCCTACATAAGGCTAAAAGTCATCCAATATCACTTTATTATAGGCAAATTCTATTAAGAGATCTCTCACCAAACTCGAAGACATATGCTTGAAGCATGCTCTCCAAACTAGTATCATTAATTTAGGTTAGTCATATTTTATCTATTGTATGTTATTCCAAATTAGATTCTAAAAGCTTAACTTTACTCAACTCACCTACCTATTAGGAGGCCTACGATGTTTCATTTAAAAACCTCAAATGGTGCCATTTGTATATTGGCCTAATAACTACTGACGTGGACAAGTTCAACTAAGGACAAATAATTTCTCTTAAATTTTATCAAAATTATATAAAGATACCTGAAGCATAACTTCTAATGTGTAAACACATCATTTAGATCTACTATCAGCTATAATATAATCTAATTAAGATCCTAAGGCTTCCTAAATAGCTCTCCAGAAACAATATATTCAATTTTTACTTACTGACATACCAAACAACGAAAAATATTTCACTTGTATCTTCTTGTTACCATCATATTAGTACAATTCTTTCATATCTTAGTATATTCTTATTGCCTTGGGTTATCCATATTCACAATTTATGGCTTCTTCTAAAATATCTTTTCTCAATAATTATTCACACATGAATTTTCAATCTCAACATAGTTCACATCCTATATACTAGACTCAACTTAGCATGGTATAAACCCTTAACACAAGTACCTTGATCACTTTACATTATTTTCGGACATGGTTATCAAAATATTCTCTTTTCCCTACTCAACTATATTAGATAAACTTAGGTGTTCTTCATACCTTAATACTCAATTAGTATATACTGTAAACTCATTATTCTTTCTAATTTGCACATAATCTGCCAACTTACATAGTTATACATACTTGATATAAATATTTTTTTTCTAAGTACGTTCTTTGGTAGATAAATCATTTCAAAATCTTTATTACTTTAACCTACTAACCACTTGGACACCATAATAACTGAGTTTCAAAGAAAAGAAATTAACCTTTCTTGTAATAAGGAAAAAGAACCTTGCATTTAATGTCAAACATTAATGAAGGAAGATACAGTAGAAAAAGCGGAATACATAATGGAGCATGGTGCCAAAATAGAAAGTCAGAAGTTTGGACAAAGCATTGAAAGAAAATTAAAATTGGCGGTCTTAATTCTTGAAAAGCTATAAACATAACTTAGTTGTTATTTCAAAAAAAATCGGTGGCTGCAAGTTTTGAATATACATGCCAAAATCTAATTCAAAGCTACTGTTATTCGGTGAAAGAATAACACATGGAAAATAATTTTTTCTGAGCTTATAAAAGTTTGTAAAGAACAAAGAGCATGTAGTTAACAAGTAAGATGCAGTTAGTTACTTCAAAACAGATGTAATCAATCAACTGTAAAATAAACCAGTCCAAATTAAAAAATTTCAAAATAATTAGTCGACTGGTAAGAACATTGGGAAAAACAAGTTAAATCATTTGATTATCCCTCTTAAACAATTAATTAGTTTGTATTTTCACTCTTTTTTTTATACAATGATGCCTATCACTTACAACTTTCCTATATTAATCAAGACATCAATGCTTCATCAAGGACAATAAGGAAAAAGAAAATTCTGGTGATATTTTGACCTTATTCTCTTTATGTGCTTAATATGAGCCACAATCACAATTATTATATATATATATATATATATATATATATATTTATTTATTTATATATGCATGTGTGCCATCATTTTTGAATTTTTCATCCTCAATTTAGCTAATATCCATCATCCACTCACATAGCTATTATAATTATACTCGGCCTATTCGCATAGCTATTATAAGTATACCCTTCTTTGAGTTCTATAAATGCACATATTAGTATCTTTACATTCATACTCAAAGTTAGGGTGAGTGCAATTATGGAGGGAACCGCATTCCGTTAGTTTCAAAATATTTGTGTCTTTTGTGGTTCTAGTCCTGAAAAAGATGGAGTATGTGAAAGCAACACAAAATCTGAATATGGTTCTAGCCAGGAGAAAAATTCATTTAGTCTATGGTGGAAGTAACTGTGAGTTAATAGGGTGTGTGTCTACAGTTGCACATGTAGGAAGATGTTAAGTTCTAGGTATTATTCCTATAGCTCTAGCTACATCAAACATCATAGAAAAAACAATTGGAGAAGAATTTAGGGTAGCTTCCATGCATGAGTGCATGACTAGAATAATGAGCAATGCTGATGCCTTCATTACCTTACCAAGGGATTTTAGTACTCGAGAACAGACTTTTCAAGTAGTCTTCTGGGCATAACTGAATATCCATTATAAACCAATAGGTTTGTTAAATGTTAACCATTTCTTTGATGATTTGTTGTCTTTTCTTGATCAAGCTGTGGAACAAAGACTTATTTCACACTCAGCGCAACGAATTCTCATCTCGGCTTCAAATGCTGAGGAGTTGATTAATGCTTTATAAGTGTCTGTTCATGTACCTAATTTAACTACAGCTCAAATAGATTGGACAACAGTCAACAACAGAAAATTTAAATTAGACTTAGATCTTCATCTGTAACTATAGTAGGACATAGCCATTACTGTACTACTTCTACTTTCTTAAGATCTACTTGAATACTATCTTTGTTAACCACATGCCCTAAGAAAGTAACATAAGTAAGCTAGAATTCACATTTTGAATGCTTAGTATATAGTTGATGTTCCCTTTGAGTTTATAAAACTATTCACAAATGTTGCTTATGATCCTTTGAACTTAGAATATACTAGTATATCATCAATAAATATAATAATACGTTGATCCAAGAATGGCTTAAGTACTCTATTAATAAAGTCCATAAATACAGCTGGGGCATTTGTCAAACCAAATGATGTCACTAAGAACTTATAGTGCTAATACCGAGTCCTAAAAGAAATTTTCAGAATATTTTCTTCCCTTATCCTCAATTAATGATACCCAGATCTCAAATTTTTTTTAAAAAATATTGAGCACATTGTAGTTAGTCAAACAAATTATCTATAAAAGGTAAGAGATATTTATTACACTGCAATTTTATTCAATTATTTGTAATATATGTATAACTGTAGTGATCAATCATTCTTTCTCACAAATGAGACTAGAGCACCTCAAAAAGAGTACTAAGACGTATAAATCCCTTGTCTAACAAGTTTTGTAACTATTTTTTTTTCAATTCATTAAATTCAATGGGTGTCATTCTATATGGGAGTATAGATACTAGTTGGGTTCTAAGAAGTAAATTAATACCAAATTCTATTTTTATTTTCGGGATAATCCTGGCAATTCCTCAAGGAATACATCAAAAAATTCTCTAACTAATAGAACTTGATTTACATTGGTATACTTTATATCAACATCTCTCACCATTGCCAAATATCCTTGGCATCTTTTTGTAATAACTTATGGGCTGCTAAAGCAGAGATTAGATTATTGGGTACTTTATTACGGTCTCCTTGTATCAAGAAAGAAGATTCTCTAGGAATATTGAATTTAATAATCTTAGGATGACATTCTAAAATGGCATGACATGATGCCAACCAATCTATTCCCAATATCATATCAAAGTCTACTATATCTAGACAATCGAGTAAAACAGATATCATATTTAGAAACGATCATATTTGCCATTTGTCTCAATTCTTTAAATTTTTTGTCACATCTATCCTTTTCACTTTTAGACAGAAATTGACCCATAGATACTTTTTAAAATGCCACAATATTCAATCAATCTTATACTAGGAAATTTAACAAATTTGGAATAGAATGAAAATTGAAACCCTATAAAATTCCTCAGTAGCACCTGAAGTATAAATATATCCAGCTTATATCCATACTAAAGGTCTTATTAATAAATCCTTTGCTCCGATAGCCACAGGGAAACATAATGCTCTTATACCAACTTGTTACACCCCCAATTTAAGGGCACGTGAAACATATACTTTACAAACATATATTTGCCATAACAAGCATAATACACTCCTTTATTATTTAAAAGAGTTACATATAGGTATTTCCATGTATACACAATATACAGATCAAATCTATAAATATCAAAGTAAAAGTAGAAGCAGAGATCCTACTTATGGAGTTCAGAGCATACTCTAGAGTAAAAGTACAATATAACCAAAATCTAAGAGCCCTAGAAATAAAATAGGCTCATCCAGAGAATATATTGCCTAACTAATCACCTATTTGAAGGGGAAGGACCAAACTTTATATTTTCATATGAAAAATGTAAAAATATCGTGTAGTGAGTTTGACAACTTAGTGAGCAGATAATACCTTATATGACCTCTTAGGTCAGCATATGGATGTACTCATATTTTAAAATTTATCATATAGAAAATTACAGTTCGGAAGTACATCCATATAGGACTCGTATTTCAAATATTCTCAGTTCAAATCACATTCAGATATCTAAAATCATATGCAATACAGTATGATCATTAATTAAATAGTTATACATCAAAATATTTCACATAAAACATTAGAAGGATCCCATATCAGAACCACCATATTAGAGTTTAAACCACTTTTCGTACTTTGTTGTTGAAGAATTTTCCTAAACTCAGCATCTCAGCTAAGGTTTTCCCCACCACCGTTCAAGAGGACACACGAATGGACTCTAATATGGCCATTTTCCATGCACACAGTAAGGGATGGTGTTATGTTCAGCTGTATAAATTACATAAAAATAACAAACTTTTGAAATAAAATCATAACATTTGTTTATGCATAATTAACATACTATATATGCACTAAAAATTCACTTTTTTACATAATGCTCAAGCATGTAACAGTTCTCAATATATTCAATTCACTCATTTACTATACGCATAGTGATCGATTGACTATAATCACAATAGGTAATCACGGAATGTGAGTTCATCACCCTTCTACCTCCTCACATTACTACAGTCACAATCACAATAGGTAATCATGAAATGTGAGTTCATCACCCTTCTGCCTCCTTACATTACCACTTACTACAATCACAATAGGTAATCAAGAAATGTGAGTTTATCACCCTTCTGCCTCCTCACATTACCACTAATACCTCCTACACAATATCATCTTAAGCCATATAACCTGTTAATATTCATCAATACACACACACACACACACACACACAGAGAGAGATATATATATATATATATATATATATATATATCAAATGCAATGCATAATTATCAAACAACTCGCCATGAGTTTTATGCTTGTGATTCAATCATATTCGGCAACTTTATAACTTTACAAATCAATGCCTCATGCACATAATATTCACTTTACCAAATGATACAAATATATTTAAAACCATATATTCAATGAGTTTCAAAATCTATTTGTAAAATCATACTCTTCTTGAACTATATGCCAGTTAATAAATAAAGCATATATTTTAACATATTTTAGAAACTTATGATAGCATAAATAATTTGTAAACATAATCAATTATACATTTAAAGTTCAAGAAGAGCATAGGGTAAGTTATAGAAAGAATTATCTACTCTCAGGATAAGGCTCTAGGTTGGACAGCTTCAAAATTCACATTTTCAATCAAAATTTGACCAAATAGACCTCAAAAATGAGTTTGGAGGGTCTAAAAACCTAAGAAATGACTCTGAGAGCTCGGTCAATACCAGTCAACCGATGGTCACTGTTCATGGTCAAAAATGTTGTTCACATCAATTGAAATCACTATTCATATCGGGCAGAGTTACTATTCACACATACCGAAATTACTATTTATACTGATCGGAGTCACTGTTCATGACACCAAAAGTTGTCAAATGGCTAAGAAATTTCGCATCTTATAGTTTATCTATCTCTTAAATTCATCTACGATATCAGATTTTTAATTTGAGGTCTCTAAATTGGAGTTTCAGAATTTACTTTTTTCTAAGATTTTCTACTTTCGATCTGCGGCGATTCTATGGCCGATTTGAAAAATTGTTAAAATCATAGTAATCTTCATCCTAAATCTAGTAGTACCCTTAGTTTTAAGATCGAAGGATCAAAGGTACACCAGATCTAAATAGAAAAGTGAAGATAGAAAAAGTATTATTCATATACGAAGGTTACGACAGATTTTTTCCTCTTTTATTTTTTTAAATAATAATGGAAGGACCAAATAGCAATTTGCTAATTGTTAGAGGAAGTCCTTGTAAAATTTTATTATTTACATTTTGACCCTTAAACTTTTAGGAAACTACAATCTTGACCCCAAACATATTAAAAAGTTTTTATTTGCATTCTTAAAATCTTTCAATTACATCCCTACTCCTTTATTTCTTTTATTAATCCATACATAAATGAAAATTACTAAATCTTAGGGGTGTTACAAAGATGGTGCCTATACCTGCTCCTGAAGTGTCTGCTTCAATTGTAAAGGGCTTGTTGAAATCTAGCATTGCTAAAATAGGTGGTTTTGTCATTAAGCGCTTTAAGTGATCGAATGCTTCTTGTGCTGATGCTATCCAGACAAAGGCTTGCTTTTTCAATAGCTTAGTCAGGGGTTTGGCGATGATCCTATACCCATTAATGAACCTTTTGTAATAGACGGATAACCCTAAAAATCCCCTAAGTTCTTTAACATTTTTCAGTTACGACCAACTCTTAATAGCTTCTAGTTTCTTTGGATCAGATGCTATTCCCTTTTTGGAAATAATATTCCCCAAATATTCAACTTGGGAAATTCCAAAAGAACACTTGCTCTTCTTGGCATATAGATCATTGCACTTGAGAATCTCCAAAATGACTTGCAAGTGTTATAGGTGTTGTTGCCAACTCAGATTGTACACAAGAATATCATCGAAGAAGACCAAAACGAACTTGCGCAAGAATGACCGAAATGTGTGATTCATAAGCACTTGGAATGTAATCAGTGCATTGGATAATCCATTCATAATGCATGTTGTGTGTCCTAAATGCGGTCTTAGGAATGTCCAGTGTATACATGCAGATTATATGGTATCCTACCCTTAAATCTAGTTTATTAAAATACTGAGAACCTTGCAACTCATTAAGTAATTCTTCGATCAAAGGAATGGGAAACTTGTCTTTCACTGTAATGGCATTCACCTTCCTATAAGCGATGTAGAAACGCCAAGACTAGTTTTTTTTTCTTTACCAACACAATAGGGGAGGCGTAAGGACTATTGCTTGGTTGAATAACCCCAAAACTTAACATTTCCTCTACCATTTTTTCTATGATCTCCTTTTGTACCTGAGGATAGAGATAGGGTCTTGTGTTGATTGGGATAATTCCTTCCAATAGAGGAATTTTATGGTCATAAAATCAGTTTGGGGGTAAGAAAGAAAGTTCCTGGAATATTGAATCAAATTGGGACAGTAAGGCTGCCATCTCCCTTCTTTTTTCTTCCGTGCATCCAATGTCTTAGGTCTATATATAATCCTCCCCTTCCATAGACATTAGCAGATAGTTCTTTCTCCCTGTTCTTGGAACTAACTGAATGATGAAGGCTTCCATATCTGCTGTTATTCTGCAAGCCTTGCCTTATTCTTCAGAGATAAATACTTTAGGCCTAACCCCTTATAGATGGATGTCTTTGCCTTGGTGTTAGAAACTCATCGTAAGGTTGGCACAATCCCATTTAATGATCCTTAGTGACTGAAGCCAATGCATACCCAAAATAACTTCTTGTCCATATGTTGGAAGTACCAAAAAATCTGCTACAAAACTATGATTACCCATGTGCCACAATAAGGATTCACATTTGGAGTCCACTGTAAGAGCCTCCTCATTAGCCACTCTAACCTTGAACCCCTTTGTCTGCTGAGTTTTTAATTCCAATTTCTTGACCTATTTGAAGCTAATAAAATTTTGAGTGCTGCCCGTGTCTATAAAAAACGGTAATTGGGTTTGTAAGGAGGTTTGTAAGGAGGGATCATTACATTTCGACTGTTGTTTGGTAACGATTGGGTTGAATTCACTAAATAAGAGTTTCTTTGATTGTTTTGGGGGTAAGAGGTTGGTTTCTGCAGAGTAAATTTGGAAAAAGAACTAGTAAGATTGGAAGCTATATTATTGATGCTTGAGAATGAAATGGGGTTGATTCTATGGGGTTTTGTGGATGATGGAAACATTGAACTATTGTGTGTTCCCACCCTATTTTGAGAAATATGGTTAAGGTGCATACTGAGCTCCAACAAAAGATCTTCTTGAATCCTGACCATGCCCATTACCTTATTAACATTTCAGGGTCTTTGTAATTGGAGAGCCTTCTCTAAGGGCCTTTTTAAACCTCCAAGAAAACAACTCAGCGTCGTTTTCTCATCTACAGATACCCAAGCAATCAATTCATCAAAAGATTTCAAATACTCATCCAGGCTCCCAGTTTTCTTTAGATTAACCAGTTCCATCATAGGATCCTCATAACTATTGAAATCAAATCTTGACCTAGCCGCCTCAAGAAAATTTCTCCAATTCAACAAATGTATATTAATGGATAGAACAAAATGTTTTTTCCAAGCAAACACCCTACCTTCCATGGCTAGCAACAGTAGTTTAAATTTATGATTGTCAGCCACCTTCTCTTACATGAAATACTGCACACATTTGTCTCTCCACAGGCAATAGTCATTTGCATCGAAGCTTGGAAATGGAGTCTTGGATAGTTCTTGAAATGAGCCGTGACTTGATTCGACTCTTTCTTCCCCAGGGTTTTCTCCCACGTAGGAACTCTTCTAGTTCAGCACCTCTCCCATCGACGCTAACATCTTATGCATATTCTCTTTCAATTCCCGAATGTCGTTCTATTTCAATTCTTGAAACTCTGATCCCAGTTCATCCACTTTACCTTCAACCCCTTCTAGTTTTTTCTCCAACTTCACCGTCTTTTGCTGTACTTCTTTGACCATCATTTTTTCTCCCATGATGGAGACCATAGCTGCTCTGATACCACTGATACAAAAGTTTCTTTTATCTATCACAAAAACAAAAAGAACAAAGAACAAATAAGCTTTTCTTATTACTAGAACCCAACTTCGACTCTGTAATCACGCAAGGATACAATACCATGACCCCTCAAACTATTTCCCTTTCCCCTCATAAGGACCCCAAGCAGACCCCATACATGTGCCCTCATAACAAGGCCAACTAACATAACAACCTTCTGGAACCTAGTCAGCTGCTGTTATCATCCTTTTAAATGAAACAGTGTGTTTCATCCAAATAAAATATTACATTTAATAAAGCACTCATAATAGGGAATTTTGAGGGAGGGGTTATTGTTCGCGGGAGTGAAAATTTTAGGTAGATATGTGCGGGGTTGAGGAATTATAGATCCCTATGCTGCCTAAGCATTCTCATTCAGCTTTAATTTTTAAAATTTAACTTTATATATTTAATTTTGTAAGGATTAATTTATTTTAAAGAATGTCCAAAAATTTATTCTATTTATAAATATTTGACACATTTTTTAATCTATAATAATTAGTATTTTACATAATTTAAGTGAAAATATAATTTAGTTAAATTTTTATTTTAATTAGTTAAAAAATTTATTGAATTTCTATTAATATAGTTAATATAAAAATATTTTTCAAGAGAAAATAAATTTTAAGTAATATTTTCAAAAAATTAAACTTTAAAAAACTCAAATTAAAAATAAAATTTTCAATTATTAAAATAATAATAATATACACTTTTTCTTTTAATTTTTTAGTTTTAAAAGATTTTGGTTATTTAATTAAATTGAAACAAGTCCATTGTTAACAAAATTAACATAACGTTACTTTTAAAAAGAAAATAATTTTTCAAATAAGTTCTTGAAAAAAAAAAGTCAAATATATATTAATATTTTTAAAAAAAATGCACAGCACTAACTAATATCTATGTCCATGCTTTTTCTTTTTCTCTCTTTTATTTTTTTAAATTAATCTTAACTTTCAGTGGCAACATATAGTTACCACAAAAGACTTTTAGTGACGACTTATTTTAAGTCACCACAAAGACTTTCAGTGACGACTTATTTCAAGTCGTCACTGAAAGTTACAATTAAGAAATAAGTCGTCACTGAAAGTTACAATTAAGTGTATAACTTAACCTTTTCAGTGGTGACCACGAATGGTCGTCACTAAAAGTTAACATTTAGTGGCGACATTGAAGGTCGCCACTAAAAGTTAGTCTTAGTGACAACTTTAGGGATCGCCACTGAAACTCAAATTTCTTGTAGTTTCTCTAGTGCCCATGGCCACTTATTAGCAATTTCAACATTTAAACTAGATTTGATTTAGTTAAAGATTGGATTTCCATTACTGGTGACTCTAGTTAAAAGATTTTAATCACATTCCTTCAGATGTTTTAATCACTAAATCTCTAGTGAGCTCTTTCATGAAAGGATCTGTTAAGTTATCGCTTGTTTTTATATATTGAATTATGACTATTCCATCAAAAATTAAATTTCTAACATAATCATGCCTAAACTTATATGTCTAGTTTATAAGTTTGTTTGACCAAATTTAAAATATTTGGTAAACAAGTTTATTTAAGTAATTTAAATTAGTTAAAAACTTATAAGCTATACGCTACTTTAAGTAGCATATAACTTATAAGTTTTAAGCTAATTTTTAAACTTTAGACTAACTTATAAGTTATTTTTGCTAAACAGAGCCATAATTGCTTCACTATCACAATGTAAAGAGATTGCTAACAGCGACTATGGCCATACCTTTATTTCTAATAACAAATTTCTCAACCACTTTCCCTCTCTACATGTTGCATCTAAGGCAACAAACTCTAATTTTATTGTGAAATGAATTATACAAGTTTATTTTTTAGAAGTCTAAGAAACTACTTCTCATGCAAGGGTAAAAATCCAACTTAAAGTTGTGTGACTTAAATACTTTCCCGCACACTCTTTTCAAACTAATTTCTCTAACTTGTTTTTATACTATCCTTTGTACTATAAAGGTATTTCTTCTCCTACATGTCCTTTTCTATGAAAGTAGTATGGGTATCTCAAAATTTGCTACTTGTCGTTTCCCATGTATTATGTGTGAGGTTCTCTGGTTGTTGCTAGTAGTTTTAACCTTCAAAGATAATAGCTTTTTTGGTTTTTGATAGTCTTGGTGGGTTCTGTTTTCTGCTGATACTCTATAATATGGATCATTTTGGAAATCCTAGAGAAATGGGGTGAGTGATAGTAGCAATTTTGATGTTGGAATTGATACCTTTCATTATGACTTGGACTTGGCCCAACAACAAAGACCTCCACCACATTTTCAGCCTTAAAGTGGATTAATCTTAAGGGCAGAATTTGATATACATGCATGCAAGAATTTTTGACAAAATTGGTTGATCAGATACTTGGCAGATAGGAGGAACTTCTCAATTTTTCACATGCAAGTAATTATTAACATTGCATGGTAGGTTGATGGACAAATTCAGGTTATGGGAAAAGAATATAGGTTGTATATGCTTTACTTTTACAACGAGGAAGATAGAAACTATTTTCTAGAGCTTGGATCGTGGGCTATGCGAGGAGCTCTATTTGTCTTATGTATATGGCAACCCAATGTCATCCTCAGCCAAGCTAGAGTAACACTGTTAATGTGCGGACTAGGATATAGGTGTTCCAATAGAGTACCAAAATGCGTTATAGAGTAGCTAGTTTTAGTGGTGGGGGAAGTTGAGGATGTAGATTAGGATCATGGTATCCCAAGAAAAATTCATTTTGTTGAGAGCAAGAGTGAGAATTGATCTAATAAACCCCTAGTAATGGTTGCATGGTTAAGACTTGATAATGGAGAATCAACATGGGTGCATTTTCGATATGAAAGGATCTTCAAATTTTGCCACAAATTTGGTTGAGTTGGGCTCTGTTATGCGAATTGTCACTGGACTGACGAGTATGCACAGGATTTTTTGATTGAATAGAGAGAGGAGATTTTGAGCCATTTGGCTATGCATTATGCAGTGGATCCCTCTCAAATTCATTTTATCATGGAACCAAAAGCCTTTGCCACCTCAAATAAGAGGCGTACCACCCAAGTGAGGTTGGTACCCCTAAATGATGTCTTGTACTATAATTCTTATAAGAATGGGATTGGGGAAGAGGAAATAAGGAGATACAGATGACAATTAGGGAAGAAGAATAACCAGTTTCTTGTATTATTCCATAATACCGATACCACTGTTACATTTAGGTCTTATACTCCACTCACACTTAACAAGAATCAGTTATACTCCATGTCACTCTCTAAACCTTTAGGGCTTCCTTATCTCACGTCTGGCTTTGTTCTTGGAAATCAAGACTTCTTCCTCTACGGTCTCTTTATTCTTTTCTTGTTGGACTCGGGCTTCGTCTGGTTTTGCATTCTAGTTCTACTCACCCATACTATTTTCTTGGACTAAGTTCGTATCAATACCACCTCCATCCACCTCAACCTTGTCCTCAAGGTTGAAATCAGGATATGACAAAACAAAGGTGTCTCAATCTTCCCAAGTAGCATAAGTAAGAAGAATGTATTTCCATTCGACGAGGAACTGCTGGACGAGCATACCCTCTTTCATGCAGTTTCGATGTTACATGATTCGTATAGGCTTGAGAATTGGATGGGAAGGCACAATATCTCCTGGTAATGGCAAAATTGTGTTTGTAATATCTCTATAGTACTTCTTAAGTAAGGAGACGTGAAAAACATCATGAATGCGTGCTATAGACGGTAACCCTAGCTGATAACCAACTTGGCCAACCTTCCTGAGAACCTTGTAAGGACCAAAATAACGTCTGGCCAATTTATATATTGCCTGATAAGCTAAATTGTCTTAACAGTAAGGCTGTAACCTAATCAACACCATATCCCCGGGGTGAAAAACTATGTATTTTCTTTTCAAAGCATCCCTTAGCTTCATATATGCTCGTGCCTTGGTGAGGTTCTGTTTTAACTATAGATGCAGGTCTTGCCGATCAGACAATAGGGAGTCAATCATATCCACACTTGTCGAAGTAGGGATATAGTTTAACATTGAAGGTGGGTCACATCCAAACGTAATTTTGAATGGTGTCATGCTAGCAGTAATGTGAAAGGACGTGTTATAGCAATATTTTGCCCAGTGTAGAAAGCGTGACCACTGTTTTGGTTGATCTGCTACGAAACAACGTAAGTATTGTTCAAGCACTTGGTTGACAACCTCGGATTGGCCATCCGTTTATGGGTGATAGGCTGTGCTATGTTTCAACATCGTGCCACTAAGAGTAAACAGTTCTAACCAGAATTTACTTAAGAAGACTGCATCCCAAATCTAAAACAATAGAGCAAGGGAAACCATGTAGTTTACAGAATATCTTTGTGAATAAATTTGCAACTTTAGGTGCCGAGTATAGCTTGGGTAATGCCTCGAAGTGAGCTTGCTTAGATAAACAATCCACAACAACCAAAACAATAGAATAGCCATACGAAGGGGGTAGTCCTGTAACGAAATCCATAGCCACATCCTCCCATATCTTAGTAGGTTTAGGTAATGGTTGCAATAATCCCCCAAGAGCCTGTGTAAAATATTTTGTCTGTTGGCACACGGTGCAATGTTAGACAAATTGCTTAATAGCATGTCGCATTCCATTCCATGTAAAGGAAGCACCTACCCTAGCTGTGGTCTTCTAAATACCCCCATGTCCTCCTGATAGGGTCAAATGTGATCCCTTTAGGATTTGCTGAACCAACGGCGAAGATGGGTCTAATACTAATTTCCCGCGAAGGAGTAACAAGCCATCCTGGATCTGATAATCTGTATGGTTCATAGGGTCTTTGCTGATAGCTTTATATAGGGCTTTGAAAAACTCAAAAGTAGAGTTTTCATGTCTAATCTAATCAATCAACTGAAATTGTACTTAAGAGAGAGCCATAAATTGCATTAAGGCTTTATCTGGTTGGCGAGATAGAGCATCTGCAACCCAATTTTCAGTGCCGGGTTTGTAAACAATGGTGTACTGGAAGCCCAGAAATTTGGCCAGATAATGTTGTTGTTCCGATGTCTGTATAATATAATCTAAAAGAGCACGTATACTTTTATGATCTGTCCTTATGAAAAATTGCCTCCCTAGCAAATATTGATGCCATTTCCTCACTGCTTCTGTAATGGCATACAACTCCCGAACATACGCGGATGCTTTTTGCATTTTAAAGGATAGTTTCTTGTTGAAGTACAACATGGGGTGTTCATTTTGTAACAAGACTGCACCAACGCCCACGTTAGAAGCATTTGTTTCTAAAAAAAAGAGTTGCTCAAAGTTGGGCAGTACTAACACAAGTGCGGACGTCATAGCTTGTTTTAATTGTTTAAAAGCTGCTTATGTCTTTAAATCCCATCCCTAGTTGTCGTTTTTCAAGATATATGTGAGTGGTGCAGCTACAAATGCATAGGAACGAAAAAAAACATCAATAATAACCTGTTAGGCCCAGGAATCCCTGTAGCTCCTTGAGATTCTTCGGAACAGGCTACTCCACCATAGCTTTTACTTTGTCTTGATCCATACTAACTCCTGTACCTTATACAACGTGCCCCAAGTACTCTACAGACTCCATGGCAAAGGAGCATTTGCTTTTTTTAATAAAGAACTGGTTATCCTTCAGTACCTGTAACACACTACGCAGGTGATTCAAATGTGCCTCAAAGCTACTAGTATATATTAATATATCATCAAAAAATACGGCTATAAATTTTCGTAGGAAAGGCTGTAAAACCAAGTTCATCATAGCTTGAAAGGTGGAGGGCGCGTTAGTTAAGAAAGAGATATATATAAGAATTAGGGAAGAAGAATAATGAGTTTCTTGTATTATTCCATAATACCGATACCATTGTTACATTCAGTTCTTATACTCCACTCACACTTAACAAGAATCAGTTATACTCTACATCACTCTCTAAACCTCCAAGGCTTCCTCATCTCATGTCTGGCTTTGTTCTTGGTAATCGAGGCTTCTTCCTTTATGGTCTCTATATTCTTTTCTTGTTGGACTCGGGCTTGGGTTGGTTTTGCTCACCCATACTATTTTCTTGGACTAAGCCTGTATCAAAACCTCTGAGCATGCAACTAGAAAAATGGCTTTATGAGCCGTTACAAGTAGTTCCTGTTGTAGAAAACAAAAAAATTTTGATGAACAGGCCAAATCCACAAAATGGTGTCCCTCTGGAAACAGGGCAGGGGATCCCATAAACCAAGAGATATACTAAGAAGGTTTCACTCCAACACCTACTCCTGAAGCTTCTCTACCAAAATCTCCAGTACAAGTGCAACCTCAGGCTTTTACACAATTGCTTAATCATTATTTACATGCACAGGTTACTAAGGCCTTGCAAGTTGAAGACGAGGAGGTGGAAGAGTTTCTTTCTTATGGTTATTATGGTTTTCCAATACCATGTGTGGATATAAAGGAAGACATACTACTCCATTCGTTTGGCACAATTAAGATGGGTTAGAATGGCAGATGGTGAACTAGTTATGGTTACTAGTTGTATTGAAACGTCTTCAGAGGATGGTGAAAATGATGGAAATATGAGGAGCAAGATAGAAACTCCTTTGAGTTCAGGGCTGAAGTCAATCTAGACAGTGATCAAATGTGTTTTTTATAAAGGACAAACGACTTAGGATATGAAGACTATGAAACAAGATGAGGGGATAGAAAAAGCAGATGCGCGCTAAGGAAAGCAGATAGCACCGTTGACAATGAATAGACAAGGTGACTTCATAGGGTCTTCTATTGGACTAAACTATTTGTCCATTGTACCATAGCTTTTTAATCTTTCAGATGATGGGGAAAGAGAGACCAGAATGAAGATTTAGATAATAGGCCTTGATCTTAGAAAATTTCAAATTATGACATTTTTGCAGAGCTTTTCTTCTTCAAGCATAGAGGAATCTTAATAAAGTTTACAAGATTGAAGGTAGGCAACAGGAGGTGAAATAATAAAAAGGTTGTGAGGAGAGAAATAAAATAATAAGTAAGAATAGAGGAGGTTCGACTCTGATAAGAAAGAGGAAGAAAAAGAAGTAGAGTTTGTTCGAGTTGATTATTTAAAAAGAAATGAAGTGACTCCAATTACTTGACAATGAAACTGGTAGAGGGACAAAGGATATGAAGTTAAGGTAAAATATAAAGATTGTTGGGATAAAGAGAGAAGCCACAAAGGATTTGAATCTATTAGGTAAAAGAGTTAGACAAAATGTAGAGGAACAAAATTGAAGGGTAGTTAATGAAGCAGATTTTTAGAATTAAGAGCCAAGAATTGTAAAAGCTAATAGACAAGCTAGTTCTTGGGTTTTAGGAGGATGTCCCACAATAGCCTCCTATGAAGCCATGAAGATTATAAGCTAAAATTGCTAAGGGATTGGTTGCCTCTCGACAGTTCAACATTTAAGATAGTTTGTGGGTAAATATAATCTTGATTTCTTGTTTGTTTCTGAAAATCAGTGTGGTAGAGATAGGATACAAAGATTGAAGACTATGTGGAGAATTTAGAATATGTTTTGTATAGAGAAGAAAGGTCTAAGTGGAGGCCTCGTACTATTTTTGGAATAATAGAATGAATGTGTCTATAGTAGAATCCTCTCAGAACTATATTCAAGTACAGGTTGCTAATTCAGACCAAAGGATGTTTTGGATTTCTTTCATCTATGGCAAGCCTCAACCACATCTCAGGTATATATATGGTTTGGAATTTTCTAAAATGTTGTAGCAACAGCTTTAACAGAGCTTAGCTACGCTTAGGAGATTTGAATTTTGAATTAGGTTTTGGACTCTAGTGAGAAAATCAATAGAAACTCCCATGTTGAAAGTGCTGAGGGTCTCAATGAAGTGATTGATCAATGTGGTTTTTTAAAAGTTCCAGTTAAAGGCAATTAGTTTGCTTGGACCAATTTGCGACAAAGGTATGAAGTTGTCTTTGAGAGACTTACTCGTGGTTTGCGCAACCAGTAGCAGATCCATCTCTTTGCTTCTACTTAGATTGAGGCACAAGCTATTCCTCGTTATTCTTAAGCACTATTGATGTAGTTAGGAGAAAGAAAATAATACTTCGATTTAAAAATATGTGGCTAATTCACCTAGAATATTTTGGTGTGGCTAGTAAAGCTTGGTCTTCTTAAGTGCGTGCCTCCAATGCTTTTAAATTTGTTCGTAAAACTAGAAAAATCCAAATTGAATTTTAAAAATGGAACAAGGAAAGGTTTGGTAGTGTTCCATAGAGGATTAATGAATTTGAAACCTATTTACAATAGTTACAAAGTGATGAAGTAATACAAAACTATAAGTTGGCTATGAAATTTAAGGCTGGAACTGCAAAATTTACCCAGTAATGATGAAGCTTATTGGGCCAAAAAGAAAAAACATCTAAGGTTAACTTAGGGAAACAAACTCTTAAGTATTTTCTTACTGTGGTGAAAAATTGAAGGGTTAAAAAAATGTATACTTGGGGTTTATTCTCATAATAAGTATGTCGAAGATCAAGAGAAGATTTGCAAAATTAGCTTAAAATTTTTCAATAACTTATAAAAAAAAACTCTAGCAAAGCTTCCAAGTATGTTCAGAATACTCTAGAGAAAATTAACATGCCAAAGCTTCTTTAGAATCAGGTTGAGATCCTCCAAAGGCCTTTTACAGAATTTGAAGTTGAGAATTCTCTCTTTGATATTAGAGCAAACAAAGCCCCCTGGCTGAATGGGATTCTTGCTTGCTTTTAAAAATATTTATGGCCTTTAGTGAGAGGTGAGTTGATAAGCATCATGACTTCATTTTTATCTCGAGGATATTTATTGAAAGAACTAAATCAAAGGCACTTCAACTTGATTCCTAAAAAATTGTCAAAAGGAATTCAAGCATTTTAGGCCAATTAGCCTGTGCAATGTGGTGTACAAGGTTATTTCAAAAACCTTGAAAAATCATTTTTGAAACTGATTATGAATGATATTATACTCTCTTTCCAAAATGATGTAATTAGAGGTCGACAAATTCAAGACAAAATCGATGAGAAACACCTAGGCTAAGAAATCTTATTAGGCAAGTATAGAAACTGATATATAAAAGGAATTGTCAGATTTTCTTGGTCATTTCTTGAAGCTGTGCTAGATAACATGGGTTTTCCCTCACATTGGTGTACAATGATTAGCCAATGTATTTCTGCGGTCTCATATAGGTTTTTGTTAAATGGTGTTCTATCTCCCCTTGTTATTTCAGAATATGAGCTTAGACAAAGAAATCCAATTTATCCTTTTTTGTTTCTTGTTAGTATAAATGTTTTGTCTCAAATGCGCTGATGAAGGAATACGAGGGTGATTAAAAGAAATAAAATTAGGAAGGACTAGTCTAAAGATTAATCGCCTATTATATGCTAATGATGTGATGTTATTTTTTCAAAGCTGATCTTCTGTCCTATAACTTGATTAATAGTACATTTGAAGAATCTGGGGACATGTTAGGACTGCATATTAATCATGAAAAATCTGAGATTATCTTTATCAATAATACTCCAAAAATATTTGGGAAGATGATGTCTAAATCCTTGAAAATTAAAGAGACTCGTGGGATGTAGAGGTACTTAGGAGTTAGTTTAAAAGAGGACAAGAGGAATAAGGAGAGGCATTAAGAGATTGTTAAGAAATTGGAAAGCAAACTTCAACCATGGAGTGCTAGATTGATGTCATAAGCAGCTAAAGGAGTTCTTATCAAGTCTGTGCTTACCTAAACCCTAGTGTATGGCTTGTCTACCTTGAAAATATCATAAAAGTGTGTTGTTAAGTATGATAAGATTATGAGAAATTTTTGGTGGGGAAGGAATAATAATTCAAAAGGTTTTAAGATAATAGTCCGGCATAATATGTGCAAACCTATATGGGAAGGGGAGCCGGGCTTCAAAAATGTTAGTTGTTTCAATAAAGCTTTACTTGCAAAACAATATTGGAGAATTTTGACCCAAAATGAGTCTCTTGTTAGCAAAGTAATGTTTAAGAGTTATGGGAAGGAGACAGGAGTTGAAAGAGCTGAAGATTTTGAATTTCGTAGAAGATTGATCAATAGACCAAGATAATCTAGTATATGGAAGGATATTTAGAGTGCAGGTGCTAGGATTATTGAGCCTACTATAAGTTGGAGGATAGGAAGAGAGACAAAATAATAGTACAAGACATGGGGTGAAGCATTGTTGGCGAGGACAAAATCATAAAGGATAGGAAGATAGACAAAATAATAGAATAGACTAATGGTTAAACATAGATGCAATCCTCATCATCACGAGAAGATTTTTTGAACTCCCCTATCAATAATGGGAGCACTTGATATAATGTGCTAGAAATAGAGTCTTGAAGGAGAATACACTAGAGATATATAAAACTAACTATAAGTGGGGGAAATCAATGCAAGAGGTTCTTTGCAGCAATATGGAATTTACCTCTACTTCTTGAAGTTCAATTGTTTGTTTGAAAGTTATTGAAGAAGGGAATACTAAAGCAATATAAGAAATATAATATGTATTCCATATATATTTACAGTAAGTACGTAGCAGCATATTTATATAGTTACTAGACCAGCCTATATTAATGAGATATAGTCAACAAAGATACAGCAATCAGTAACCAAATACAATCAGTAAAGATGACGGAAAACATAATGGTAGATATGACTAAGAATAAAAAATTGAACCTGTTAAGATGTGGCAAAGATATGGGCTGATTTTGTGGAGATTGTTGATGCGTTATCATGCCCCCGCAAGCACAGAGGTCCTAGAAAGACACCAAGTTTGGATTGATGAGAATGAAATAACTGTCTTGCTAGTGGTTTGGTGAGAAAGTCTTCAAGCTTATATGAGGTATGAACATGAGATATACGAAGCTTGTTGCAAGTTACTTGATCATGCACAAAGTGGAAATCAATAGCAATATGTTTCATGCAGGAGTGAAACACAGGGTTAGAGCAGAGATAAGTGGCTCCAATATTGTCACAGTAAATGGTGGGAGGAGTAGGAAGAGATACAGCCAATTCATGAAGAAGATTGGTGAGCTAGTTTATTTCAACAGTGGCAGCAGCAATAGCACGATATTCGGCTTCAGTAGATGAGAGAGAAATGGTAGACTATTTCTTTAAGCTCCAACTAATGGGGTTGGTACCAAGAAAAATCACATATGCAGAGGTGGAATGGCGAGTATCTGCATCACCAACCCAATCAGTATCAGTAAAGGCATGAAGAGATAGATTGGAGTTAGTAAAATAAATGCACCATAATGTGATGTGGCCTTGACATAACAAAGTATTCTTTTGACAGTCAGCTAGTGATTTGAAGTAGGTTTATGCATGAATTGAGCTAGCTTGTTAACAGCATAGCTGACATTTGGCCGAGTTAAGGAGAGAAATTGGAGAGAGCCAAGCTCTTGACGATACTCTATGCGATCATAAGCAGGGAATCCATCATCAAGTGTTAGTGTAATAGATGATGACATTATAGTGCTGACTTCTTTGGACTCATACATTCTGGTGCGCTTAAGAAGATCCATTATGTACAGCCTATGAGAGAGAAATAAGCTATTTGATGTCCGAATGGTTTCAACTCCCAAGAAATAATTAAGCTGGCCAAGGTCTTTAAGAGAAAACCTGGTGGATAGTTGAGCAGTGAAGTCCTAAAGTACTTTAGAATTATTGCCAGTTAGGATTATGTCATCAATATACACTATTAAATACATGATATTGTCTCTAGCTGTATAAATAAATAGAGATATGTCACTGTGAGATTTAATAAATCCGTAGGCAAAGAGGAAAGTTCGTAGCTCAATGTACCAGGCCCGAGGTGCCTGACGAAGACCATATATAGCTTTGTGTAACTTACAAACGTGAGAGGGATACCGAAGGTTAATAAAACCTTGAGGTTGTTGCATGAACACACAATCAGAAAGGGTGCCATGTAAAAATGCATTGTTAACATCCATTTAGCGCAAGGACCAGCCACGAGTGACAGCAAGCGTGAAAGTAAGGCAAACAGTGGCTGGTTTCACAACAGGGCTAAATGTTTCAATGAAGTCAACACCAGGTCGTTGGTGAAATCCTTTGGCCACCAGATGAGCTTTATAGCGTGTAACAGAACCATCTGGGTTGCGCTTAATCCCGTATACCCATTTATGACCAACAATGTTTTGGTCATGTGATTGGGGAATAAGGGTCTATGTGTGATTTTGGCAGAGAGCATGGACCTCGTCAATCATAGCTTTACACCACAAGGGATGTTTGACAGCCTGAGGGAAGGATGTGGGTTCAATTTTAAGAGAATAGGAGTTGGTGGTGGTATGGAAAGAAAAAAACTTTCGAGGTTTGTGGATGTTGTTCTGGGCACGGGTGACCATGCGAGTGAAAGGTGGGTTTGGAGAGGAAGTGGTTACGGTAAGTTGGACTGAGGTGGTGTTGTCAAGAGAAAAGTGTTCAGTTATAGAAGGACAGGGCGTTGGAGCTTGGGCAAGGATGTTGATGCATTGGGAGTAGGTGATAATGGTGGGTGAGGACGATTGAGTTCTATGAGATGATTGAGGGCCATAGTCAAGGAAGGTGAGTTTCATCAAAAGGTGCAACTGTGGTGGCTGGCGTTCTTCGAGAATATGTGATAAGGTTAGGCAGAGTTGTTACAGCTAGAGAGGTTGGTGTAAGGGAGACATTAGCAATGAGGTTCAAGGAAGGATGAGGTATAAGAGATAGAGAGGAGTGGCGTACCTAGGAAGTGGACAGACGAGAGACAGCCATAGGAGAGGTCAGAGCTACTAGATAGGCCACTAATGAGATCAATGGAGGAAGAATTTCTGGACTAATTGATATTTGGCATATAGGAGCAGTGTTGTCTTTGGCTGGTGAGTAACTGTCATTGGGTGGCATTTTAGTAAAGGTAGAAAGTAAGTGGTTAAAGGTGAAGTTAGTGAAGTTTAATTCAAGAGGGGTTTTAGTTTTGTAAGGAAAGATTTTTCAAAAAATATGTGGCGATATATGAAAAGACGATTATCTTGAGCATCGAACCAGAGAAAAGAGTGATGGGAGATGGAGAATCCAAGGTATACACACGGTCTTGATCGAGACTAAAGTTTGTGGGTATTGTATGGGTGAAGTTAGGGGTAGTATAGGCATTTAAAGATGGGAAGAGAGGTGTAGGTTAATGACTGGACAAATAATTTTGAGTAAGGTGTATTATTTTGGGGAGCAAGGGAAGGCATTCTATTAATGACACAAGTGGCATGTTGGAAGGCATAGTGTAACATCCCTAATTTCGTTTCTTTTATTAATAAAGGTACATAAATATTTAATTAAGGAAATAAAATTTATTAGACAATTTGTAGATATCTAAGGAAATATAATCCTTAGAAATTTTTCACCTTATGTGTATCCATAGAAAATGTTTCTAACATTAAGGGACTAGGTAAAGGGAGAAAACCTAATAGGAAAATTAGAAATAACATACTAAAGAGAGACACATTTCTTGGGTAAGAAAGATAAATTTTTGAGAGATAAGTAAAGGTCTTCAAATTTCAAAAAGATTGGATTAGGGTAATTTTTCCTAATTCAAGATAAAATTTCAAGAAATTTAATATCTCCACCCATAAATTAAACTTTCACCTATGGACACTTCATATAACTTTTTTCACTTCATGTGAATTTTTAGCAAGCCAATAGGATAGCCCGAGCAAGAAATGAAACATAAACTTGGACTAGGATATAGAAGTTGGACCGATAGCCCAAAAATATGACAATATGATCAAGTCCTTCATGGAAGGTAGAATTTCAACCAAAGCAAATGAAATGGGTAAGAATGAACCCAAATCCAAGAGAGAAAAATAAGAATCATGTGAGGAAATAGTAGTGTAATAATAATCAAGAATAGGTCACATATCATTAGAACAAAACATCTATATCCTACATTCATAATTTCAACAAGTAGGTAATAATACATGGCATTAGGACACAACATCTATATCCTACATTCATAATTTTAACAAGTAGATAATAATACATAACATTATGGCAAAACATCCTTATCTTACATAAATCATTTCAGCCAAACAAGGGAGATTCAATGGCTGAAAATTTGCCACATAGAAAAGCAAACCTATCATAGTTGAGTGAGACAAAAGAAAAAGGAAATGAATTCCTAAATCAAAGAGACATTATCCCTTGTCTTAAGAACATTTTATCATGATTTTCAAAATACAAATCTCCTTTTGCTATTTATATCTTGACTAAGGGAGAAGAAGATAAGAACATAAGTTGTCTTTCCCTAAAATACAACCAAGTGCATCCTAATTGTGATAAGGTAGACCCATGATCATGAAAGGTGAACCACTTGATAGTTTATTTAAGAAAACTCCACCCTTATAGCATTATAATTTCATCCAAGTAAGGGTGAGGAAAAATAGAAGCAAGGTAGAGTGAGGAAAGGAGAGAAAGATAGGAGAAGAAAGGAAGGAAGAAGAAGGAGAAGTCTAGAGGACTAAGTACTCAAGGTAAGTTAGTTTAATTTTTACTTGAATCCATCTTTTCTCTTCATTCTTGGGGTTCAAAACTCACCCTCTTTCTCTTATTTAAGCTGCTATAAAAGCTTAGGGAAGAGAGGAATCTTACTGCTTCTTTCAAGAGGAAAAAAGAAAAAGAATTCAGTAAGTGAACTAGGGAGATCTTTAGGTAGTTTAACAATATTTCTTTTTGAAGAAAAGTTTTGAAATTTATAACATTTATATGGAATTTTGATCTTAGAACTTTGATAAAATTTACAATATTTTCTACTTTGATGATTGGTCATGTATGTTGCTATATTATGTTACATGTTATTTTGCATATGATAGATATTTTGAACATTTCGGTTGGTGTGAAAATTTCTGCATAGGTATGGCTATAGGTGGTTAAATTTTATGATTTTTATGCTGCTATTTTGTATATTTGAATGTGGTGAAAATTGATGGAATATGATTATATGTAAATTAGGAGGAAAATGGAAGATGATGTAATATAATGATGAACTAAAACCTTAGGAAAGGTTTGGTTAGGAAACTGAATTTCGGAGTAACTAAAAAAGTTTCTATTTTTAAATTTCTGGGAAGAATTGGTTAGGAATTAAAAGAAATGGTTAACATAAAAAATGTAGATTTATGTCTCGGGGATTGTTATCCACTGGAATCACTTAATTTAGAGTCCATATGAGGCAGATATTGCCCGATTTGTAAGTAGTGGTCAGAAAATGGTTAACCAGGGAAGAATCTATTAAGTATGCTTCTGTGTTTGAATTTCTAGGATAAATCTGTAGGGAATTAAAAGAAATTCTTAACATGGTAAATATAGATATATGTCTCAAAAAATTTTAGCCACTGGAATCATTCAAATTGGAATCAATATGAGGACGATATGGTCAAATTAGTAAGCAGAGGTCATAAACTAGCTAACCAGTGAAGAATCTGTTAAGTTTTTTTTTTGTGTTTGAATTTTTGGGCTAGCTATGTAGGGAATTAAAAGAAATTTTCAACATAATAAATGTAGATATATGTATCATAGATCTATTTGCTTTGAAATCACTTAATTTAGACTCCATATGAGGGAGATATGGCTATTTAATGAGTAAATATTAGAATCAGTCTAGAATCCAAGGTGATAAATATAAGCGTTCTTGTTTTCGATTTTTGGAGAATAATTCGTAAGAAATATGAAGAAAGGATAAACATGAAAGTTGTATATAAGTGTCTTAGGTTTTTATATGCTTTGAAATCACTTCATTTGGAGTTCGTATGAGGGAGATATGGTCAGATTAGTCAGTAGAGGTCTGAAACTACCCGAGAAGAAATAATATTAAATTTTAAGGAGTAGTAACACCATGATTACTTAATATTTCACTAAAATGTTTAACATAAAATTTTTATAGGATTATCTTATCTTTCAATTGACACCAAAATCATCTCAATTGAATTTAAAATGAGGGTGTTATACTCTGTTTAGTGAGAGAGGAAAATAATAAAGAAGAAGAATCTTATAAATGAAAATAATAAATTACTAGTGTATGCCATAGCCATTGCCATTATATGAACTCCTTACCATCTTAAGTGTGTAATTTTGACATAGAAATATTTTATAAAGTGATATTTGAAACGATTATGTTCATGGCATGATTACCAATGATTTTGGGTAATGATTATATTTTGATGAAAAATTATGGTATGTGAGTATAATGAACATACTTGTTATTGAAATAATATTTTTGGCTATTAATGTGAAAAAAGAAAAGAGAAGAAAAGAAACGAGCATGGTCACATGACAGCCTGTGTGGTGCACCAGTAGAGAACGCCCTACCAACGACTATGATTATGTTAATGACAAAAGAAAGTGTACCATGCCAGATGAAGCGAGAAAAGTTCGTACCGAAGAGTAGAAAGTACTCACCCTGATCAGGATAGCTTGATATGAAAATAAATTGATAGACATCATATGATATTTTGAAAATAGTTATTCATGCCATACATATCATAATTGTACAATTTTTATGTGCATGAATAAAGTACATTCATGTGACCTAAAGATATTTGTTGTAGTTTATACAAATTAATATGATATGATGAGCTATATTGATGATAATTATGATTTATTGTTGAATCTACTGGAATTTAATTCTTACTATATTTTCATATCATGTTCAGAAAACTAGTTATGAAGATTTTTTCATGGCTCTAACTTTTAGTGCACGTTGGATCGAGTTATTCTATGTTGGGTGATCCTAAGGTGTTTGTGTTCGAGTTGGCTAAGATCCCGGTGAAGGTGCAACCACCCGCACCCGTATCTCCGAAATTGGTCAACATGAATGAATAAGATGTAGATATTTATGTGTTTATATTTTGTACGTACGTTTTGATTAATGATGTGTATGTGAACTTAGAATTGTAGACCTTAAACCTTGATTATGCTTGGTTAAATTAATTGAATGTTATTTTGAGTTAAGTAATTATAAGTAAAGAGGTAATGACTTCATGGGATTTTAATATATATATATATATATATATATATATGTGTGTGTGTGTGTGTGTGTGTGTGTGTGTGTGTGTGTGTGTGTGTGTGTGTAGAAAAATGGAGTTGTTACACATAGGGCTAAAATCGTAAAGGTATGGCAACGTTGTGGAGGAGGGTAAGGCCAATTTCAACAATATGATGGTGTTTTCGTTCAGCGGAGCCTACTTGTTTTGGTGTTTATGGAGGAGAGGTTAAATGTTGAATACTAAGGTTGGTTAAAATCAAAGAAAGGGCTTTATACTCACCACCACTGTTCGTGTATATGGTCTTGATTTGGGTTTGAAACAAGTTTGGTAAATTTTGCAAACACATTAAACACATCAGATTTAAGTTTAAGAGGATATAGCGAGGTATATTTGGTGAAGTAGTCAACAAAAATGACATAATATTTGTAGTTTTCAAATGAAGTAATTGGAGCAGGACTCTAAATATTTAAGTAAACAACTTGAAAATGGTTTATTACAATAAAGAGAGGAATTTTTAAATGACAACTTATGACTTTTGTTACAAAGACAAGAGTCACATATTTTATTTTGACAAGAATCTAAGACAGGAATTTTATTGATAGTTAGAATTTTCTTCTAGATAAGAGGAGAGGGATGGCCAAGACATTGGTGCCATAGTTAGGAGGATAAGGCAACTAAAGTGGAAGGAGGTTGGTTGCTTGCTTGGATTGATGTAAGTGGCCACTCATACAAGTTGTGTCTACTCTGGCCTTTCACCAAGGATGCCCCGTAGTTAGATCCTTCACAAGAAAATAATGAGGAAAAAATTCAATAGAGGTATTATTTTGTTTGCAAAATTGAGAGACATAGAGTAAATTATTTTTTATCATAGGTGCACAAAAAACATTGTCAAGTGTAAACGATGCATTAGAAGAATTAACTGAAGAGTATCCAATATGAGAGATAGAGATACCATTGCCATTACCAACTATAATATCCTCATTTCCAGCATAGTCTGAGTGCATAGAAAGGTTTTGGAGATTGGAAGTTATGTGGTGTGTAGCACCAGAGTCAAGTATCCAACTTGTGTTTTGGTTATTGGACTTTCCTTCAGCAAGGTTAGCTAGTGGCTATGTAAGGTGAGAGAATGGCTTCCCACGGGGGCAACAAGTTCTGGCACTATGTCCTGATTTGTCACATAATTGGCACACAATGTGGGGCTGACTTTGATTACCAGGAGTTGGTATTCCAAGATGGTGAGTATGATTGTGAATTTAAAAAGTTCATACCTCGCCAGTAGTTATTTTCAAACTATGTGTGGACATATTGTAACCACCACAACCTCTTGGGTTGAAGCATTTTTTAGAGAACTGCACAGTTACCTGTACTTCATCCTCTGTTGTTTCTCCATGATTCCAAATTAATTCTTCGTCAAGTAATTTATTATAGAGGTCTTCAAATGAGATGGGAGTATCATGGACACGTATTGCAGCGGTCAGTTATTTAAACTCATCACCCAGTCCGTTCAAGGTGTAGGACATAATTTGAGCATCATTTAGAGGATGCCCAATGAGAGCTAAATCCTCAACAAGGATTTTTACCCTGCTCATATACGTTGTCATTGACTTTCCTTCCTTTTTATTAGTCATGAGAGAAGACATAATAGACAGCATTCGGGTGTTAGAATGGTTAGCAAACCTTACTTCTAGCTTGTTCCAGGCGTCAGCAGCAGTTGTGTAACTGTTTATGGTTGGGCTTATTGTTTTATTGATAGTGGCCTGAATGGCAAGTAAAACAAGACAATCCTGACGAGTCCAGAATTGATAATTAGGATCCATTGGCTGTGGGCATGGATGTCTTCCATCAATGAAGCGGAGAAGATCATAGCCAAATAACAGGTTGGTCATTTGTGATTTCCATGAAGTGTAATTGCTGTTGTTCTTTACTAATTTGAATGGAATATGAGATGAAGCATTAAGAGATATCAGATTTCTATTTGTAGGAAGAAAGTTACCTTGAGCTGTATTTGTAGTTGTTGTCACGGTCATAGTGTTTCCAGCAGCTATTATTGGTGTGTTTTCCATTGGGTGTGAGAGTTTTGGGTAAAAGAGATTGATGGATCGAACTTTGTTCAAAGACAGAGGGTTCTGATATCATAAAGCAATATAAGAAATATAATATGTATTCTAGATATATTTACAGCAAGTACATAGCAGTATATTTATACAGTTACTAGACCAACCTATATTAATGAGATACAGTCAGCAAAGATACAGCAATCAGTGACCAAATATAATCAGCAAGGATGGTGGAAAACATAATGGTAAATATGACTGAGAATCACAAATTGAACTAGTTAAGATGTGGCAGAGATATGGGGTGATTTTGTGGAGATTGCTGATGCGCTATCAAATACCAATGAGGGATGAATTGAATAGACGAGGCATTCCAGTGCATATATATGTTTCGTGTGGTGAAGAAAGAGAAACGATTGATAATCTTTTCTTGAGCTGTGAGTTTGCTCAAGCTGTTTGGTTTGGTTCTCAACTAACTTTAAGAATAGAGAACATAAGACCTCTTAATATTGTTGAGTGGATTAAGACTTTGTTGGGAAATCTAGAGTACAATATGCACAACTCAAAATCTACTCTGCTCCTTCAGATCATTCTGTGTTCAATTTGGATGATTTGGTTTGCCAAGAATCAGGAAGCTTTTGCTAGTTAGGAATGGAAGCCAACTCAGGTTGTTAGATGGTTAAGAGGCATATTGAATATGGCGGATTGGAACCATAGCACCATTTTCATTGTAGTACTGGACTTTTACTTGCATCTTATCATCTGCTTTCAGCCAAGCGCAGGTGCCTCTCTCTGTTTATGTGTCACTCCAGCAACACTTCCCACAATGCGTCATACTAGCAATGCTTTTCTTTGGCTGTGTGTCACTACGACCGCTCTTTCTGCTGTGCTTTAAACTAGCACTTCTCTCTTTTTTGACCTCCAGAGTCATGTTTCGTGCCGGCGTGTGGTAACTTTTTGTTTGTTTCAGCTTCTTTCATACCTATGTTCTTTATTTTAGGCTAACTCTTGCTTTTTGTCCAAAAAGTCAACATTATACTTAAAAAATTGTTATAAACTTATAAAGGGAGAATTAATTAGTTTCTAATATTAGCTAGTTTCTATTATTGAATTTTTTTAATTGAGTGTGATTTTTTTTTCTTTAATTGGGTTTAATTTGTAACGTCGAAGCTTGAATAACTCAACGTGCAATGAAAGGTAGTGAAGTCACAGTGTATCCTGTTATGAATACGTAAAAAATAGAAAAACAGAAGAAACTTTAAAATTTGTTGAAAATATTTATTCAATTCTTCATATTTATTTATTTTAAAGGTGCGTTTCGGAATGCTATGCGTTTTCAAAAGCTGCTGTGTTATGGGCGCTGTTAAAGAAATTGCAGTTTAAAACTGCGAAAAGATAACGCTCGGTAATACCCTTAACAAAAATTTTGTTTTAAAAGCAGAACTGATTAATATAATGTTTGGCAATAATTTTTTAAATAAAATAACAATCATGGGTAGGTGCTTGAAGGAATTTTATTTTGCTATATTAAAAAAAATCAAAGAAGAGAAAATAAATCATATAACCATCTAAACAAATTTTATAAGTTATATCAAACTATTAAAACATAAACTAATTGAAGGATGAATTCAAACAAATAACATAAAGATGAAATTTAACAACTCATCAAGCTAGTAACAAAATAATTAAAAATGAATTCCATATATATTATTTGTTTGACTTGTTATTGTCTGTTATAGAAATAGTTCTTTAAATATCATTTAATCACTGTTATCTTCAACCTCTTTAAATTTAAAATCTTGACGGTGATATTTTTTGTCTTTTGTATAAGCCTAAATAATTAGTTAAACAATGACTAGAATTATAATAAGGATGTATTTTAAAATTTAATTTGATAAATAACTACAATTGAAAAATAAAAAGATATACATAAGGCTTATATAAAAAAAATCTAGATAGGATTATAATTACAATATATTTAGAATTTAATTAAATTAGAAAGGTCCTAACCTTTTGATCTTTTAAAATTTTTAATAATTAAAGATGCTTTTAAAAGTGTCTCCCATTGCTTCTTAAAAGCAGATGTGGCTTTTTAAAATACTAGAAGCACCATAAAAAAAATTTAACCAAACTGTTGTAAATAAAATTTTATATAAGGAGAATATAGAATGTAAAGACACTTTGAGAGAAATAACACAAAGAAAAAATGTCCTTCATATTTTATTTATTCATAGGAGCCTCTATTTATAGGCATACAATCATAAAAGAAAATAACTCAAAAGTTAAAGAGTATAAATAAGATTCAATAGTTTTAAGAGTTGGGAAAATAAAAGGACACTCATAATAATAATAGATTTAATAATATTCATTATTTTAAGAGTTGAGAAATCAAATGGGTATCCACAATAATAGATGATTTCATAACACTCCCCCTTGGATGCTTTTTACAGGAATATGCCTCATTAAAACTTTACTAGAGAAAAACTCAGTGGGAAAAAACCCTAGTGAAGGAAAAAGAGTACATTATTCCTTGTATATTCCCCATGTTCTCAGTATCATTGAATATCTCTGAGTCAATACATCCCAATTTTATATACTAGTCTTTCAAATGCTGAAGTAGGTAAGACTTTGGTAAATAAATATGTCAAATTACCACTTTAATGAATTTGTACATCAATATCACTTTTCTTTTAAAGTTTATGAAGAAAACGAACTTCGGTGAGATATGTTTTGTTTTATCTCTTTTAATATATCCTCCTTCAACTGAGCTATATATGCAATATTATCTTTATATAGTATAGTTAGAGCTCTCTTTCCAAAAGATAGTCCACATATCTCTCAAATTTGTTGAGTCATAGATCTCAACAAAATACATTCATAATTTGCTTCATGAACTGCTATAATTTCTACATAATTTGAAGAAGTAACAACAAATGTTTGTTTTATAGAACGCCATGATACACCTGTATCACCACATATAAATAAATATCATGTTTAAAATTGGGCCTTATGTGGATCAGATAAACATCCAGCATTTGCATAACCAATGAGTTATGGTCTAGATCCATTTGCATATAGCAATCCCATATCAATAGTATCTCAGAGATATCAAAAGACATGTTTAATTCTATTCCAATGTTTTCGCATTGGACAAGAGTTAAATCTAGTTAACAGCTTAATAGTAAAAGTTATATCAAGCATTGTATTATTGACAAGATACATCAGTGCACTAATTGCACTAAGATATGGTACTTCAGGACCAAGAACTTCTTTATTATCATATTGAGGTTGAAAAACATATTGTTTCACATCAAGTGAGCAAACAACCATTGTGATACTTAATGGATGTGTTTTGTCCATCTAAAATTCTTTTAAGACTTTTTTTGTATAAGTTGATTGATAAATAAAAATTTTATTTCTCAAATGCTCAAATTATAAGTCAAGACAAAATTTTGTTTTGCCAAGATCTTTCATTTCAAACTCCTTTTTCAAACACTCTACTGTCTTTATAATCTTTTCAGGAGTTTCAATAATATTTAAATCATCAACATACATGATAATAATAGCAAATCCTAAATTTGCTTTCTTTATAAAAACACATAGACATATATGATCATTCTTATAACCATGATTTAACAAATATTCACTGAGATGATTATATCACATTCGTCCAGACTATTTTAATTCATATAGAGATCTTTGTAATTAAATTGAATAAATTTCCCAGGATTTTTGAATTATATGCTTCAAGCATCTTAAATTCTTCTGAAATTTTCATATATATGTCACTATCAAGTGAGCCATATAAATAGGCTGTAACAATATCCATAATACACATATTAAGTTTTTCATATACTGCCAGACTAATGAAATACCGAAATATAATTGCATCTACCACATGAGAATATGTGAAATTATAATGAATTTTAGGTCTATGAAAAACCTTATGCAACAAGTCATGCTATGTACCTCACAATTTCATTTTTTTCATTTCTTTTACGTACAAATACCCATTTATACCCAACAAGTATTACACATTCAGTGTTTGTATATATCCAAATACCTCACAGTTTTTTAAGTGAATTCAATTTTGCTTGAATTGCGTCTTTTCATTTTGGCCAATTACATCTATGTCGACACTTATCGACAAATGTAGGTTCATAATCATCATTATCATTCAAAATATTAAGCGCTACTATATACACAAAAATGTTGTCGACAACTGTTTCTTTTCGATTCAATCGTTTCCCCGTATATACATAATTTATTGAGATCTCTTTATTTTCATCAATTTTAGGTACATGAACTTCTTCTGGAAATACTTTGTTTGTTATGTCTTTAGTCTCTTCAAGAGCATCTATTTTTGATATTGAATAATTATTTCTTTCTTTTTATGGGGATTTTTATTTTTTAAACCGATTAGTCTATCACGTTTCTAACGTGCTTTAGACTTGCTAGTGATTTCATTAACGGATTGTCCTTCAGGGACATCAATTCGTACATAAGTATTTACAGCTGATATATGTGACATGGTCACTATCTTTAGGTCAGTAAATACATTTGGCAGTTGATTTGCTATTCTATGTAAGTGAATTATCTTTTGAACTTCAAGTTCATATTATTTTGTGTGAGGTTCAAGATATAACAAAGCATTCCATGTAATTTCTTTAACCAGTTGTTTTTCATTTTCTCCCTCTAATGTTGGGAAGACTAGTTCATCAAAATGACAATCGGCAAAACGTGCCGTAAATATATCTCCTATCATTGGCTCAAGATATCTTATAATAGAAAGGAGAATCATATCCAACATATATTCCTAATCTCCTTTGAAGACTCATCTTAATGCGTTATGGTAAGGCTATTAAAACATATACCGCACACCCAAAAATTTTGATATGGAAAATATTTAACTCATGACTAAAAGCCAATTATAAAAGAAAATATTTATGATAACTTGTTATTCTAATGCGTACTATTGCTACTATATATAAAATTGTATGTCCTCAAATAGAGATTGAGAGCTTTGTTCGCATAAGCAAGAGTCTAGCCATTAATTAAAGTTACTTAATAAATAATTTAGCTAAACCATTTTGTGTATGAACATGAGCTACATGATATTCTACATTTATGCTAATCGACATACAATAGTCATTGAAAGCTTGTGAAGAAAATTCACTAGCATTATCAAGGTGAATGAATTTAATTGTATAATCTGTAAATTGTGCTCTTAATCGAATTATTTGAGTAAGTAATCTTACAAACACCAGATTACAAGTTGATAGCAAACACACATGAGACCATATACTAGATGTGTCTATTAATACCATATCTAAATGGCCCACATTTAGGATAAATAGGTCCACATATATCACCATGTATACTTTTCAGAAATGTTGGAGATTCAGTTCCAACTTTAGCTAGTGATAGCTTAATAACCAATTTGCCTTGAGAACAAACAACACATGACAATTCTTTAAATTGAAAAATCTTCAGGTTTTTCAATAGGTGCCCATGTGAATATTCAATAATTTTTCGTATTATTATTGATCCAAGATGTCTTAACTAATCATGTAAAATAGTGATCAATAAACTTCTGGTTTATTGTAGTATGTTCGCAAATACTTCTTTTTGTATATAAGAATTAACTCAAGCAATTTGCAAATTGTTAACAGTGCATTAAAAGAATCATTTTTCAAGTAACTAGGCACATTATAAAATGGATGGTATAAGATTGCACTATATTGATGCAAGTGATAAATAACCATAACATAAGCTCTAGTTAATTTAGAAAAAGATAAAGTGAATGTCAATAAGAGTTTCACATTTCACAAATTATTTAGTAAAGTAGGCAATTAATTAGCCTCCTATACGATATCCCACATACCAAGTTCAAGAATGCCTACAACCGCATACAGTATAATTGTATACTCATACATAGAATTCAATTAAATAAAACATATAGATAGATATCAACTAGAAGTCATGCTCAATTTATAGTCTATATTACAGAAGATTCTTCAACTATATTGTAGAAAACTGTAGTTCAGTTTTCAACAGGATATAAATTCTAAAAACAGAATACTCATAAATGTATAATTCACAAAATTAAATTTCTAATGGTTATAGTTCTCATTCAAGCCAACCCATAAGAGAATTATTGGTCTTCCAAAAACCTTTTATGATACTTCTACAAAATTTCTGATTATCTTGGGCCGGATGAAAACATGATAAATCATTATGAATAAAAATCCATCTCTAGTATTTCTAAGAATAATTACATTAAAACAACTTTCAAGGCATTCATGTAGATAGAGGATTAAATAGAAACGTAATTAACAATCCTTATTAACATGAGGCGATTCAAAAGTAATAATTCTCATTTTGTTATGTAGCACCATCAAGCATGAACAATTTACTAGTATCTACAAGTGTTTCAGCGCTGATTACAAATTTAGGAACTATAATATATCTGAAAAACTATCCCAACATGGGTAACGCAATTATGCTAAATTAATTGTAAGGACTAACCACAGAAAAATTTATCTTAGCATATATGGATAACCCCGTGAAATATTATTTTTCTTTTTAAATTTCTTTTGTGAATAAAACTTTTCATGAAATAGCCATACTGAATTATATGAATCATAATAGAAATCTACAGCACCAAATTCATTTTTAACATAAGCAAGTGAAATGTCAAATAAGAACAAAATCACATACCTTTCGAAAATGCATAATAATGAAAATTCCTCTCAAACAAAATTATCCCACAAACTCAAATATATATTACCAACTCTATTTTTCTTCTAAATGAAGACATGAAAAAAATATTTGAATCACCTTGAAATTGTAGTTCCAGTAACTTTAAATACTCTAATAGTATTGGGGACACAATAAGATCTCTTCTTTGTGATTTGAAAATGAATAGCCAATAGCAAACTCGTGCTGATAACGTGTTGTAAATAAAATTTTATATAAGGAGAATATAGAATGTAAAGACACTTAGAGAGAAATAACACATAGAAAAAAAATATCCTTCATATTCTATTGATTCATAGGAGCCTTTATTTATATGCATACAATCATAAAGGAAGATAACTCAAAAATCAAAGAGCATAAATAAGATTCAATGACTTTAGGAGTTGAAAAAATAAAAAGAAACTCATAATAATAATGGATTTAATAATATTCATTATTTTGAGAGTTGAGAAACCAAATGGGCATCCACAATAATAGATGATTTCATAATACAAATAGAAATTTATAGTTTTTGCTGATAGAAGAAGCACAAGCCACAACATTTCCAAGCAACCTAACTCTTTCCCAAACCTAGATTATCTATGAGTTATAAGTTTATCACAAACATTCATTTTTTATTTATTAGATAACTCTTTAAGAAATATTTAAGTTTAACACAAATATTGATATTTGATTGAAGATATATATAATCAATATTATGTCAACAAAATTCTACATTAAATTATAAATATGTGTATTTATTTTATGGTTTTAGATGAGCAACAAATAAATTCTAAGTACACAAATATTAATTATTTAATTAAAAAATTTTATTTTTTAATATTTTAAAATCTAACAAGGAAAACATGATAATTACTTATAATTTAACAATTCACTTAATAAAAATTATATTATTTAATCATGCAAATATATTCCTACTGTGTGTCGATTAATCTCTACCCTTATCTTATGCTATGGATTGACGTTGCATGTCCTTTTATTATTTTTGTTTTTATTAATTTTAAAATTAAAAGTAATGAAAAGTTTTTAAAATTTAAGATAACTTTTCATTATTATTATTTTTTTAAAAAATAATATGTAGTTTTTAAAAATTGCTAATAATAAGTAGTTTTTAAACTTCAAATAACTAAACACTAACTTCAAAAAAGTATTCATTAACTACAATTATCTATTTATTTATTCTAAAAATTTCTAATTTTAAAATTTTAACTATTTACTCATAAGTACACATAAAATGAAATAAAAATAATTATCACAGTTTCAAATAGTATTTAAGTAATCACCTACATATGCTGTGAGCTATGAGGCTCTATGCACAGTATACAGTATAAGCTAATATTGTCAATTCTCATGCGATGTTTTGTAAAAGCTTATATGATTCTTAATTTTTTTAGGTTATCACCATGTAACACTATATAGCCAAAGGAAGAATAAACTTTGATAAGGTCTTTTTTAATAATTTTTTTGATTCACATTTGTCAATATATTGTCATACTATATATATATTATTATTTTTATTTTATTAGCAAATACATAATAATAATATTACGTTATATTATCCTATATATTATATATTGGTGAAGCAAACATATGATAGTATAAAATTTTATAGGGTTGATAGCTTATATATACTTATAACATCCTTAATTTCATTTTTTTATTAATAAAAGTACATAAATATTTAATTAAAAAAATAAAATTTATTAAACAATATTTAGATATCTAAGGAAATATAAATCTTAGAAATTTTTCACCTTATGTGTATGCAAACTCCTAGAGAAAAGTTTGAGGGCAATGGAGGATGAGAAACAAAGACAGAACTTTTGAAAAAAGAAGAACGAGTCACAAAACTCTAACAGAAATGTCAAAGAAAAATGATAGGGTACTAGCAAGAGGCCAATGATTACAAGTCCTCAACCCTTCCAACAAAACTTTTCCATAGTTAAGTGTATTAAGTGTAGACGTATGCATGGCAACCAGCCATGCTACATGGGACCAGATATTTGTTTCAAATGCGGACAGAAGGGTCATTTTACAAAGAACTGCCAACAGAATGTGGAGAAGCAGCTGGAATAGAAGCCTCAAATGAAAAGAAGGGTTTTCATCCTAAGTGGCCAAGAGGTAACTCAATCCTTTGAAATGATTCAAGGTACATGCTACATTTATATATTTTCTCTTGTAGTGTTGTTTGACTGGTGCTAGTCATTCATTTATATTGAAAAAATGTATTAGGGAGTTTTAGTATCCTATTTCTAAATCCCCTATGAACTATCTGTAGTAACTCCTACATAGGAAAGAATCTTAACTTCCTCTATATGTAAAGACTATTAGGTCACCATCCATGAGAAATTTTTTTTCTGTAGACCTCATTTGTCTACCTTTAAGAGGTATTGATGTCATTCTAGGGTTAGACTGGATGTCTAAAAATTGGGTCTTACTAAATTGTTGCACTAAGACCGTTGGATTTCTACCTCCGACTCCACAAGAGGAGATGCAGTTATTAATGCTAAATGTTAATCGGGAGTTGAAGAGTGGAGTACTTGGTTATATTCTCCTATGTTTATCAAAGCTATAATTCGAACCGAAACTTAATGAAATTCTAATAACTAATTAGTTTCCTGAAATATTTCCAACAGATATTCTAGGCTTACTTTCCGAGAGAGATAGAGTTCTCTATTTATCTTCTACCCGGGATAGGGCCTATATCTATTGCACCTTATAAAATTGCCTCAAAGGAACTACAGGAACTTAAAAAACAATTAGAGGAATTGTTAGACAAGAAATTCATTAGACCAAGTGTATCACCTTGAGTAGTTCCTTTATTGTTTGTTAAGAAGAAAGATGGGAGCCTCAGACTATGCATAGATTACATACAACTGAATAAGGTGACTGTCAAAAATAAGTACCCTCTCCCTAGGATAGATGATTTATTAGATCAACTGAAAGGAGTCTCCATCTTTTCTAAAATTGACTTGAGATCAGGATACCATCATATTAGGATCAAAGAGGAGGATGTACCAAAAATAGCCTTTAGGACTAGGTATGGGCACTATGAGTTTCTCATAATATCCTTCGGGTTGACAAATGCACCTGCAATTTTTATAAATTACATGAATCACATTTTTTGACCCTACCTAGATCAATTTGTGGTAGTGTTCATTGATGATATCTTAATATAATCTAAGAGTGAGAAAGAACATGAACAACATCTCCGAATCATGCTACAAGTGCTGAAAGAAAAAAAAATTGTATGCCAAATTGGAGAAGTGAGAATTCTGGTTGACAGAGATGAAGTTTCTTAGACATGTCATCTCTAATAGAGGGGTAGCCGTAGACTCTAGTAAGACGGAAGCAGTGATTCAGTGGGAAAGACCAAAGATGATTACAGAAGTCAGAAGTTTCTTGGGTTTGGCAAGATACTATAGGAGGTTTATACAAAACTTCTCTCGTATAGCCTTGCCATTGACTAAATTGACCAGGATGAGAAATCATTTCAAATGGACTGATCAATGTGAAGTTAGTTTTCTAGAGTTTAAGATAAGATTGACCACTCCTCATGTTTTAATTATTCCAAACCCCATAGGGCATTTTGAAATGTATAGTGACGCTTCAAAGAAAGAGCTAAGGTGTGTGCTAATGCAAGACAAGAAAGTAGTTGCTTACACCTCTAGGCAATTAAGACCCCATAAAGAAAATTATCTAACCCATGATCTTGAATTGACAGCGGTGGTATTTGCCTTAAAGATTTGGCGACACTATTTTTACAGGACAACATTTGAAGTATATTGTGATCATAAGAGTCTTAAGTACCTTTTTTATCAGAAGGAGTTAAATATGAGGCAATGAAGATAGGTAGAATTTTTCAATAACTACAAGTTTGAGATAAAGTATCATCTAGGAAAGGCGAATGTTGTAGCTAATGTCTTGAGTCGAAAATCTCTCCACATGGGTCAAATGATGGTGTATGAGATGTAGATGCTAGAGGAGTTTCAAAATTTGAAACTAGTCACTACTCTTACACCAAAGAAGCTAATTATCCATGGGTTTAGTATAGTGTGTGATCTTAGATCTAAGATTAAAGAGGCTCTAGCTCACGACCAATACTTACAGGATCACAAAGAACAAGATGATTTTTCTGTCTTGGAATATGGATTAATCATATATTAATGAAGGGTTTGTGTCCCTCAAGAACAAGAGTTGAGGACTAAGACCCTACAACAGGCACATCAGAATAAGTACACAGTCCATCATGGATTCACTAAAATGTATTAAGACTTAAAGAAGATGTACTGGTGGTTAGGGATGAAAAAGGACATTGTTGAATTTGTGGCGAAATGTTCAATTTGTTAGAAGGTGAATGTAGAGCATCAAAAACTAACGAGATTTCTACAACCTCTTGAGATCCTAAATGAAAATAGAACAGTATTTTGATGGATTTTGTGGTGGGCTTACCTAAGACTTTAGTTGGACTTGACTTAATTTAGGTAATAGTTGATAGCTTAACCAAATCTTTTCACTTTCTGTCCATAAAAATTAATTATTCACTGGACAAATTGGCTCAATTGTACGTGTAAGAAATAGTTAGACTACATGGAATTCCCTTAAATATCATTTATAATAGATATCCGAGGTTCACGTCAAGATTTTGGAAGGCATTATAGGAAGCTTTTGGAACCTAATTTCAGTTCAGTACTACCTACCATCCTCAAACTGACGGGCAAACAGAACGAACCATTCAAACCCTAGAAGATATGTTGAGGGCCTGTGTGATAGAGCAAGGTAAAAGATGGGATAAGTACCTACCTTTAATAGAATTTACTTATAATAATAGCTATCATTCCGTATTAAGATGGCCCCCTACGAAACTTTATATAGTAGGAAGTGCCGATCTCCACTATGTTAGTTTGAGGTAGGAAAAAAGAACTTGTTAGGTCCTTATCTAGTTCAATAAACCACTGAACAAATTAAGATGATACGAGATAAAATACTCACAATTTAGAGTCGAAAAAAGAGTTATTATGATAAGAGACATAGACATCTGAAGTTTGAGAAAGGAGACCATGTATTTCTGAAACTTTTCCCAACTACTGGAGTTGGTAGCTTTCTCAAAACCAAAAACCTAAATCTGCGATTTTTGGGACCCTACCAAATTCTGAATGGGGACGTCAACTTATCAAGTTACCTTCCCACCTAATTTGTCCAACCTGCATAATGTTTTCCATGTATCACAGCTCTGGAAGTATCTTCCAAACTCATCACATGTTATACAGGATGAACCAATCTAAATAAAGGAGAACATGACATACCAGCTAGTATCGACATCCATATTAGATACTAATGTGAAACAATTGAGGAATAAGACCATTCCCCTGGTTAAGGTGTTATGGGAAGATTTGACTTCGGAAGAAGTAACTTGGGAGCTGGAAGAAGTCATGAGGAATAAATATCCGTAATGTTCTTATTAGGTAATTTCTAAAATTTTGAGGACAAAATTTCTTTTAGAGGAAGAGAAATGTAACATCTCTAATTTTGTTTCTTTTATTAATAAAGACACATAAATATTTAATTAAGTAAATAAAATTTATTAGAAAATATTTAGATATTTAAGAAAATATAAGTCTTAGAAATTCTTCACCTTATGTGTATGCATAGAAAATATTTCTAACATTAAGGGAATAAGTAAAGAAAGAAAATCTAATAGGAAAAATTAGAAATAACATACTCAAGAGAGGCAAAATTCTTAGGTAAGGAAGATAAATTTTTGATAAGTAAGTAAAGGTCTTAAAATTTTAAGAAGATTTGATTAGGGTAATTTTTTCTAATTCAAGAGTTAGAGTTCTTAAATTTAATATCTCCATCCATACATTGGATGGACACTTCATATAGAGTTTTTCCACTTCACATGAGTTTCTAACAAGTCAATTGCATAGATCAAGCAAGAAATAAAACATAGATTTAGACTAAGATATAAAAGTTGAACTGATAACTCAAAAATTATGAAAATGTGACCAAACCCTCCATGAAAGGTAGAATTTCAGCCAAAGCAAAGAAAATGGGTAAGAATGAGCCTAAATCTAAGAAGGAAAAATAAGAATCATATGAGAAAATAGTAATGTAATAATAATTAAGATTAGGTCACATGGAATTAGGACAAAACAACTATATCCTACATTTATAATTTCAACAAGTAGGTAATAATATATGGCATTAGGACAAAACATCTATATCTTACATTCATAATTTCAACAGGTGGGTAATAATACATAGCATTATGACAAAATATCATTTTTCCACATAAATAATTTCAGTAAAGTAAGGGAGACTCAAGGACTGAAAATTTTCTACCTAGAAAGCCAAACCTATCATACTTGAGTGAGACAAAAAAAAAAGAAATGAATTCTTAAATCAAATGGACCTTATCCCTTATCTTAAGAACATTTTATCATAATTTTTAAAATATAAATCTCCTTTTGCTATGTATATCTTGACTAAGGGAGAGGAAGACAAGAACATGAGTTGTCTTTCCTTAAAAAAAATAACAAAGTACATTCTAATTGTGATAAGGTAGACTCATAATTATGAAAGGTGAACCACTTGATAGTTTATATAAGCAAAACCCACCCTTATAACATTATAATTTCATCCAAGTGAGGGAGAGGAAAAAACATAAGCAAGGTAGAGTAAGGAAAGGTGAGAAAGAGAGGAGAAGAGAGGAAAGAAGAGGAATGAGAAGTCTAGAGGACTAAGTATTCAAAGTAAGTTAGTTTAATATCCACTTGAATCCATTTTTCTCTTCATCCTTGAGGTTCAAAACTCACCCTCCTTCTCTTATTTAAACTGCTAGAAAAGTTAAGTGAAGGAAGGAATCTTGCTACTTCATTTAAGAGGAAACAAGAAAAATAATTCACTAAATGAGTTAGGAAAATCTTTAGGTAGGTTTAACAATATCTCTTTTTGGAAAAAAAAAACTTTCAAATTTGTAACATTTATATGAGATTTTGATCTTAGAACTTTAATGAAATTTACAATATTTGCTACTTTGATGATTGGTCATGAATATTGCTATATCATGTTACATGTTATCTTGCATATGATGAATATTTTGAATATTTCAGTTGGTGTGGAAAGTTTTGCATAGGTATGGTTATGGGTGACAAAATTTTAGGATTTTTATACTGCTATTTTGTATATTTAAATGTGGTAAAAAAATTGATGGAATATGATTATATATAAATTAGGAATAAAATGGAAGAGGACGTAATGAAATGATGAACTAAAACCTTAGGAAATGTTTGATTAGGAAATTGAATTTCGGAGTAATTAAGGAAGCTTCTGTTTTAAAAATTCTGGGAAGAATCAGTTAGGAATTAAAAGAAATAATTATTATAAAAAATGTAAATATATGTCTCATGAATTTTTAACCACTGTAATCATTTAATTTGAAGTCCATATGAGGGAGATATTGTCCGATTAGTAAGTAGTGGTCAGAAAATGGTTAATCAGGGAAGAATCTGTTAGTTAAGCTTCTGTATTTGAATTTTTGAGAAAAATATATAGGAAAATAAAATAAATAGTTAACATAAAATATATATATATATATATATATATATATATATATATATATATATATATATATATATATATATATATATATATATATGTCTCAAGAATTTTTATCCATTGGAATCATTAAATTTGGAATCCATATTAGGAAGATATGGTCAAATTAGTAAGCAGTGGTCAAAAACTAGCTAACCAGGGAAGAATCTGTTAAGTATGTTTTTGTGTTTCAATTACTGGTCAAAATATGTAGGGAATTAAAAGAAATTATTAACATAATAAATATAGATATATACATCATAGATCTATAGGCTCTGAAATCAATTACTTTGGAGTCTATATGAGGGAGATATGGCTAATTAATGAGTACATGTTAGAATGAGTTTAGAATTCAGGGTGGTAAATGTAAGCATTTTTCTTTTTGATTTTCTGAGAATAATTAGTAAGGAATATGAAGAAATAATAAACATAAAAGTTGTATATAAGTGTTTTATATTTTTATAGGTTTTGGAATAATCTCAATTGGAGTTCGTATGAGGGAGATATGGTCAGATTAGTAAGTAGATGTTTGAACCTACTTGAGAAGAAATAACATTGAATTTAAGGGAGTATTAACACTATGATTACTTAAAATTTTACTAAAAGGTTCAGCATAATGGTTTTATAGGATTGTCTTATCTTTCAATTGACACCAAAATTACCTCAATCAGATTTAAAATGAGGGTGTTATGCCCTGTTTAGTGAAAGAGAAAAATAATATTTAAAAAAAGAAGAAGAATCTTATAAATGAAAATAATAAATGACTAGTGTATGCCATAGTCATTGCCATTGAACTCTTTACCATTTTAAGTGTGTAATTTTGACATAAAAATATTTTATAAAGTGATATTTAAAAATAATTATGTTCATAGCAAGATTGTATTTTACTAATGATTTTTGGTAATAATTATGCTTTGATAATAAATTATGGCATGTGAGTATAATGAACATACTTGTTATTAAAATCATATTTTTGGCTATTAACGTGAAAAAAGAAAAGGAAAAAAAAAGAGACGAGCATGGTCACATGGCGGTCCGTGTGGTGCACTAGTAAAGGACGCCCTACTAAAGGTTATGATTATATTAATGAGAAAAGAAAAAGAAAGTGTGCCATGTCGAACGAAACGAGAAAAGTCCGTATCAAATAGTAAAAAGTACTCACCCTAACTGGGGTAACTTGATATAAAAATAAGTTGATAGCCATCATATGATATTTTGAAAATAGTTATCCATAACATACATATAATTATTGTACGATTTTCATGTGCATAGATAAAGTACATTATGTGGCATAAGATATTTACTGTAACTTATACAGATGAACATGACGTGACGAGTATTATTGATGATTATGATTTATTGTTGAACCTAGTGGGATTTAATTCTCACTATATTTCTATATCATGTTCAGAAAACTAGTTATGCAGATTTTTCTTTGACTCTGACTCTTAGTGTATGTTAGATCGAATTACTTTATGTTGGGCAAATCCCATAAATTAATAAGGTATTTGTAGTCGAATTGATTAAGATGCTGGTAAAATTACAACCACCCGCACTTGTATCTTTAGAATTAGTTAACATAGATGAATAAGATGTAGATATTTATGTGTTTAATTTTTGTACGGATATTTTGATTAATGATGTGTATGTGAACTAAAAATTGTATCAGTGTTAATAATAGACCTTAAACCTTGATTATGTTTGGTTAAATTAATTGAATGTTATTATGAATTAAGTAATTAGAAGTAAAGAAGTAATAATTTTATCGGACTTTACAAATATGTATATTAAAAAAAACAGAGTTATTACAATACTTCCAAGTACTGCTAGTAGGATTTGTCTAATGGTGCAAACAAAATAAGACCCAAATAATTAGCCATGATCAATTTTCTTTAACTAACTACCTTTAACTTCAAATTATGCAAATTATAGATATCAATATTTGTATAGATATTACCTTAGTCAGTCACTCTTTAATGTTATATCATTATTAACAAGTTCTCCCGTCAAAATTGATAAACTCAAAAGTAGTATTTAAATTTTTTCATATAATTTAATAATAGGATGGGGCTATTAATTAGAACTTTCAATGATCTATTTATACTCCTTTCTAACTAATTTTAATTATTATTTTCAAAATTATACTTAATTAATTTATTTTTTAAAACCTCCTCACAAAAAAAGTTTAATTTATACTGGAACAATCTTTTCACATTTTTTTTTATATATACAACCTATTCACACTACTACTCTACCTTTTAAGTTTTTCATTTTTGGGGATAAATTTTTCATCTCCCTACACTTTTATTCTTCTCATATGCTTTTTAATTCAATTGTTTTTTTTCATGCAATATAAAATAAATATTAAATTTAGAATTAATTGTCTATTTTCATTTTAATTAATACTAATTTTTTTGCTCATTTATTCTATAATTAATTTTAATTTATCATTTTGAATCAAACACTTTATTTTTTAAAATATCCTATTTAATTTCTTAAAATTATTTTTAATAAAAAAATTTAACTTTATATTAATTAACATGATAACCTTTAATATAATTTCATAAATAAGAAATTAACTATTACATCTTAATTTTTAAAACTTTATGCTTGTAATTTATGGCATAATTTATTTAAAAATGATATAAAATATTAATATTCCATCTTATATAAAAAAATAATAATTTTGATACTAAAATGTTATATAATAAAAATTTTAATTGAATATTTTTGGGGGCTATGAAAATTTTATGGTAATGATTTTCATATTTTGTATATTTGTATGTATTTGATTTTGAACGGTCTTTGAGAAGCAAATATTTTAAAAGACAAAGAATTATTTTAGTGTTTTATGTTTATAATTAAATTTGATTTAATTTTAAAATTTGTTTTAATTCGAATGCATTTATAATGTTTTATAAAAATATTTTTTTATGGTCCCCATGATTAACTCCTTAAAAATTTATTAACTTAAATACACATGGCATTTAATCTCCTGAACAGTTTATCTAAATAATTGATTTAGCTAAAAAATTGTTTTTATTATCCTAAAATGATGATGTTTGGTTAATTGATGTAAATTAATTCATCCAAAATTCACCACTAAAAATAAAATAATTAGCCGTAGGGATGTACATAGGTTCGGTTCGGTTCGGTTTTAGACCTCAACCAAACCGTACCAACTATAAAAAAAATAAAAAAATTAGACCTATTCGGTTCAATTGATTCGGTTTTTTTTTTTAAAAATAATTTTGCCAAATTTTTTTAATTTTTGGCCCATTTAAATTTTTTTGAGCCTATTTTTTTTTTAATTTTTGAACTTATTTTGAATTTTTTGAGCCCATTTCAAAAACTTTTAAAAACATTATGTAAAACATAATAAAAAATAAATTTAATAATATAAATTAAATATATTAAAAATAATTTGGTTTGGTTCAGTTTAGTTCGGTTGGACCATCTCAACCAAATCAAACCGAACCGAACCAAACCGGTCAGTTTTTCAAAAAACAAAAATCGAACTAAACCGATTTTAATCGGTTTTGTTTGATTTTTGGTTGGTTCGGTTCGGTTTTTTTGATTTAGTTCGGTCCAGTTCGATTTTTGTTCACCCCTAATTAACCGCTCTCACTTCGAAGCGATAAATTTTTTTTTAACTGAATAAATTATTTAGACATATCACTTAACAAGTTAAATATTAGATGGGTCTAGATCAGTATTCTTTGTTTATTTTTTGTTACAAAATTAATCCTAATGAATTATAGAAGATATTTACGAACATTAAAAATGTATTCGAATAAAAATAATTTTAAAGATTAAATTAAATTATACTATAAATTGAAAAAATTAAAATAAAACTTTTCTTTATTTTAAATTATATGAATCAACCTCATACCATCAATTACAATGTTTATTAATTTTTTTCTTAGAGAGAAAAAAAAAAGAATGCTTATTATTTAACAGTTTAGTATCAAAATAGTTATTATTTTTTGCGCCCAAATTTTATAACACATTCAATCATATTATTTTATATTTTGTATAAATTATACATAAATTACAAAGGTATCTTGACGTAATTTAACAGGTTAAAATTAATTTTTTACAAATAAAATTATATTAATGTTTACTGTGTTTATTAATATCGAGTTAATTTTTTTTATATATAAAAACAATTATTTAAATGTTTAACAGATAAAAATAACAAATTTGTATTAATTAATTATGTAAAATTTTTAACATTATATGACTGTAAATAGATACTTTAATTATAAAATTATGAAGTATTTATGTTATATAAAAAGTAAATTAAATTAAAATTACAGTGAAAAATATTAATAAGAGTATAAGGAGAGAAAAAAAATTATTGATAGAAACAAGAATTTTGAAAAAAAAAATTGATACAGGCTAAGTAAAGTGTGAATAAAAAATTTAAATATAAATTAATTAAATTGTTTATATTATATAAAAAAATTTAAATACAGGTAATTTTGATAATAGTGATTTAAAAAACGAGTGTGAAATATTAGGGGTTTGTTTGGTTGGAGGATTTTAAATTTTTATTTTCACGTAAATTAGAAAATGGCTATAAAATTATAGTTAATTAATATTTTTATTTTTATTTTTAAAAAATATTTTTAAATTTTTAAAAATTTTTAAATATCAAAAAAATATTTTAGAATTTTCTACGGTAATATTTTTACAATTAATTTAAACTTATTATAACGTAATTAAGAATATTTCATTATTCATATAATTAAAAAATAATATAAATATAAATATAAATAAAAGATATTTTTAAAAATAAAAAATGTTTTCTAAAAATTAAAAAAAATTCATAAATCAAAACATATCCTATACAAAAATTTTATTTAAAGATATATTTTGAGGAATGAACGGGGAGATAAAGGACATTTTACAGTTACCGGCAAACAGTGGATATTAGATAACATAAAGGAGCAAGGAAACGGCCATTTTAAGCTCCACGGAAGTCATGCTTCTCGTATCGTCTGCACCTTCTGTCCTACCGAAGCCATCTTTCCCCAGTAAGTCTCACTTTCATCTGACACGCCACAGATGGGATTCACATTCACTTGGGGTGGAATTTTGCCGACTTTTATTCATGGGTATTCTTGTTGCTCTAACTTTCCACTTCCTCTATGAAATTAGAGTGAGGGTATTCTTGTTATAATCTTAGTTTAACCATGAGAAATTCGATGGTTCTGTTTGGTGATTAAGATTTAAGATGTTGGTAAAGTTCTGTTTGTTGTGAGCAAATTTTTGGGCCGTATATTAGTTGCTGATAGTGAATGTAGTGTTAGAATCTGCAATTTTTAACAATGTTGACGCATCATTTGCTCGCTTTCATCATATTTCACCATTCTGGCTTAGAATTTTCTATCGATATGGCTGTTATATTGTTCTGAATGAATGCTTTGCCTGTAAACTTAGGCATAGATACTGAACAGTGCAATTTTCTTTTCCCATAAAGTAAAAGTATCTTCAGGCCAGTTTATGCGTCAACGGAAACTAAGTCTTTCCATAGGCAATCTAATAAGAAAGTTGAATAGCCACAATTGTTTTTTGGGTTCATTTGAATAGCCACAATTTAGCTTTTGATTGAGATTCGAATTTGGATCCTCAAGGAGACTAGTCCAGAACCACTGAGCCAATTGGCTCATGATGGACAATGTATTTTTATTTATGTATTAATTTTAGGCAACACACTTCTTTTCATATTGCATGAGTTTTTCTTCTCAGCTGCCAAAGTAAGGAGCAAAATTAATATGAATAAACTTGATTCTTTAAGCTAGTTGGAGCTGGCTCTTTTTCTGTAAAATCACTGAATTTATTTGGTAACAAATTAAAGAAGGGATTCGTCGTGGGCACTTCTTATCTATAGCTTTTAATTTTCTGGCAGCAACTTTTCATTGTTCCATCCAAAGGACTCTCTTTTCTCAAAGGAAACAATTAACTCATGGCTGCACAAATCAGAAATCAAAAGATTACCAGTAAGAGTGACTAGTTAATTGAAAACTTTATGCAAAATTTCTTGAAAGGACTGTATAGATTCTTAAGTTGCTTCACTTGCTTGTGATTAATGTTAACTGTATGGATAGTGTGCAGGGTAATTGCATATTACATTCTAAGGAAGTACTTAGACGGAAACTCATCCTTTCTGTTTTAGTCTCATTTGGTGTTTTCCCAACTTTATCTTCTTATGGGAAGACAAAGAGCAAGAATCCATATGATGAAAAACGCTTGTTAGAACAAAATAGGCGGATACAGAAAGAAAATAATGCACCTGAGGACTTCCCAAATTTTGTAAGAGAAGGTAAAAGTTGTTGTAATTCCATCTCTGTTAAGATATGATATATCTATATTCTTTCTACTCAAAAGTATATAATCTAGTATGTGTCATTCTTACATGATTATGTTACTTTCTAAGTTCAACAGGGTTTCTCTACTATTTTGCACCCTGTAATCTATGTGGTCAGTTTTGTGTTAATCTAATGAAATTCAGTGTGAAATGTTTGTCTCTGAGCTGACACAGTGCAAAATCAGGAGCTTGGTCTGAAATTTGTTCACCATAAAGCTCTCAAATATGTAGTAATATTTGATGTTGATTTAATTGATATATGTTTCAGGTTTTGAAGTTAAAGTAGTAGCATCAGATAGCTATGTAAAGCGTGACTCAGGGCTCATATACCGAGATTTTGAAGTTGGGAAAGGTGATTGCCCAAAGGATGGTCAGCAGGTTTTTCTTCCATTTTCTTTCAATTCTATTGCTTCTTTTAAGTTAAAGTTTTTCTTTCTTTCTAATAAAATATCTTATACTATCAAAATTTTCAAGTCAAATAAATCAAAAGTTTTGGTAGAAGCACTCTCCAAAAGATTAGGCAGTGAGCACCAAGATGACAAATGGGTAATCCTCTACATATGATTTGAAAAAAAGAAAAAAGCGTGGTTTATTTTTTACATTAAAATGCTTGCTTAATGTTGTGGAAAACTTTGAGGCAATTGTTTGTGCTGCGTCACCATTATATACTATTTAAAAAATTTGTATCAAGAAGAATCTTTAGTTTGCTGAGATGGAGAGAAGATGGAAAATGATGATTGATTACCATGATGACCTTCTTTTTGGATGGGTGTCACTTTACTTGCCACATGCATGGAAAGCACCTTCTTCAGGAGTTGTTTATTGAATAAATGCTTGGATTAAAAGGAAAATACAAAAAGAATATTGGATTGAAGTTAGTAGCTCCTCATTTTGTTCAAATGTGTGAATTATAATGTTTATCTTTGTATGGACCAATGCTGTTCTGCTAGCTTTCACCTTTATTGACAAAAAAGTGAATTCTTCATCATCTTGTGTACAAGACCACCGTTAAGGCAGTCATCCTAAATTTTCTCTTTAGCAAGGGCTTCAAGAATTTTTATTTTTTATTTTTTAAAAATAAGGAAAGCAACTTCTTGATGCTGCAAAGTTATTCTTTAGCAGCTGTTATTAGCTTGTGTTATTATTGTTTCTTTTTATCTATGAAGCATAGACATTTCAAAAATCAAGCCACGTCCTTGCCACACTCATGTTAGGCAAGATACAACACTTCAAATAGTATCCAAACACTTTAAATTTTGTTGTGTTTCCATGTGTGAATGCTTTTTAGTTTTAATAGAATGCTCCTTTGTTCAACTTCCTTAATGGATCTTTTCATGAAAATGTTGTCCATCTGCATTCCCCCATTAAATTTAATTTATTATGTTTTTTAAGATTGTTTTATCATCTTTGTAAGGGACAGAGACATTATTTTCCAACTACATAAGATGATTAATTGATAGAGTGTACAATATTAGCTTTGAAGCTTTGTCCAATATCGGTTTCAGCAGTACAAAGTTGCAACTACTAGGCTGTAGGAGTATAAAACATCTGAATAAATATCATGCTTACCAGAGAGATTAGGAATAATAATCATTATATATAAGGAAACAAAAAAATTTTTTTTTTAACCTGACTTTCAAAATTTAAAACCTTTGCAGGTCACTTTTCACTATATTGGATATAATGAATCTGGTCGCCGTATTGACAGCACTTACTTACAGAATTCTCCAGCCCGAATCCGAATGGGTACGAAGGCATTGGTTCCAGGTCAGAATTTTAGGATTTAATACCATTAGTTCCTTGCAAATTAACTGTATGATGAAGTAAATTCATCCTTTACCCACTCTCTGTTATTCCCAAAAAAGCCAAAAAGAAGGGGGAAAAAGTGAAAATGATAGTGCAATAAATACATTGACTAATGCAGGATTTGAGGAAGGTATTCGAGACATGAGACCAGGTGGGAAGAGAAGAATCATTATCCCCCCTGAACTTGGACCTCCAGTTAGCTCCTATATCTCTTATATTCTTCTATCACCTTTTAACTTATTGCTGGACTCTTTCTTTTTTCTTTAGTGATGACTGCTTAGAGCATGAATGTGTAGAATAATTTGAGAGAATTTTTTTCTGTGTTTCACACAAAATTATTATGAGTTACAACAGTGAAGGCGCATAATTTAACTCTGATACTTGGATCTAGCTAGGGGAGGGGGAAAAAAAGGAAGAAAAGAAGACATAATTTCAACTTTTGGAAACTCCTATAGTGTCTTTGGTCTAGAAATATAGACCTAAGTTGAAGGACTTATATTTATGTTCAAAAGCATAGGGCTTGTTTGGAAGTGTTTTCAAATGTTTTTGTTTTACTGTTTTTTAAAAACAATGCTAAAAATTGTTTTTTTAAAACAAAAACATAAAAATTTGTTTGAATGTAAATTTTGAAAATAATGTTTGAGAACATAATGGTGTGATTTATGTTATGGCTGGAGATTAATTAAAAATTGTTTTTTTAAAACGAAAACATAAAAATTTGTTTGAATGTAAATTTTGAAAATAATGTTTGAGAACATAATGGTGTGATTTATGTTATGGCTGGAGATTAATTTTGATAAATTATTTATAATTTTGTATAGTTCTCCTTATTTTTAAAAAAAATTGAAGTGTTTCCCGAAAATTATTTTTTAGTTACACTTTTACAAAACAGTTTTTAAAAACAATTTATAAAAACGTGACAAATATTTTTTGTTTTTGTTTTCATAGAACCAAAAAACAAGGAAACAACCAAATTGTGTTTCCCGAAAACTATTTTTTTAGTTACACTTTTTCAAAACAGTTTTTAAAAGCAATTTATAAAAACGTGACAAATACTTTTGTTTTTGTTTTCGTAGAACCAAAAAACAAAAAAACTATTTTGAAAACAATTTCCAAACAAGCCCATAACTTTTCTAGTTTTTGCCACTAATTATGGCTTCATCAATTGACATCTCACTTTTTTGTTCTGTTGTTGGAGACAAATATAATATATATAAGTTTCTGAATACATTCTCTAGATAACTCTTCTGTGCTACTTTCTTAGAATTAGAATAGAGTAAATTAACAAACTGGTACCTTGATTTATATCCACTTAGCTTTAGTTTTTGAAAATATCAAAGGACTAGGAAAATAAATAATGTGTATTAAGTTAATAACTTCAGGAACTAATTTATGCACTCAAGAAAAATCAAGAACTAAAACTAAATTGGTCTATAAATTCAGAGATCAAATTGTTAGTTTACTCTATTAAAATACTTTACGTATGCACAATTCAAAAGGAGGGAACAAGATCTAATTCATGTTATGATCACTCAAGATCATGTCTTTTAAAAGGGTGTAATTTTGATCTTCTACAGCTTCAATTGCACAGGCCAATAATTTTTTTTAATAATATATATTTATTCTGGAATCTGGAGCAGAAATTTAGAAAGAATAGTGAATTCTGATACTTGTGTCCAGCTTACTTCTTGGTGATCAGAACTTATGTTGTCCCAATCAATAACCTTTTTGAACCTATCACTAGGCAGATTGAAACTCATCGTTTCTGGCAGTGGAATGCTGTATTATAATATTGTTTTTGCCTATATCACTGGAAAATTTAGGCTGAAGCTCCTAATCTTTTGCTGAATTACTGTTAGAGTGTAGCACCTACTACTAATGGTTCATGATCTTACTAATCACTTCACTTTAAAGAAAAACATGATCTAATCTCTCCTCAGTAGTATGGCTTGTGTTGTGTTCTGCAGGTAGGACCTTCAACGTTTTTCAGCTCGAAACAGTTTGAGGTTTTTGACGTTGAATTACTAAGCATACAAAACTGTCAAAGAAGGACTATAGCCTTTTACTCTGATGTTGTATGCAATTGAAACAAGGCTGCCGTTTGAGCTGTTAAAAACCTTCATTGAAATGGTTTTGGATGAAGAACTTGCAGAAGTGTGAACGAACTGGGTTTCATACACTTTGTGTCTGAAACATAACCACTGAAACACAGATTATACCTAGCGACTCTAGTATTATGTCAGTATGTTGGAATAGTAGCCTCACAACCTATGGCTGCTTTTTGAGGTAATCATCATTCATCATTGAAAATGTAGCTTTATTTTTGTGTTGTAACCCTATCAACCATTAAGAAAGGACCAGTATTATAAGTGAAATGTCTCAAAGAATTCTTCAGAATTAGGTCCTCTTGCCTTCACTCCATTAATGGGATCTAAAATGAAAGGGCTGACTAATTATGTCTATGTAGCAGGGATAAGGATACAAGAAACAAGTTTGAAATTTAGAATTTGGTATGTGTTTGGTACACCTGTATCTTGGTCTTATTATCCCATAACATGGTTATCTTGAATGCCTGAATTTGATGCTTACATTTGGTAGGTTATTATGTGTTTACATGGTGGCATCTGAGATATCACCTTGGTATCACATCCCACAATAAATGGTGGTATGTGATGAAACTCAAGAGAGGCTGTATAAATTTTTTTTTTTCAGAGCAACATTTAGTAGGCTTAGTGGTATTTCCGGTATCATCATGAACCATCCATATATGGCTGTTGTAAACCTGATCATAGCAGGGACTTTTATTTTGGAACATAAGGTAACAGTTGAAGATGTTGTTATTACTCTAAGTTGGTTAACTTTCGGAAGTGGTGGGTTATTGCTTGGAGTTTACTCGCAGAATGAATTGCAAGTGCATGCTCAGATAATTGATTATTAGATGTAAAGAAATAAAAAAATTTACACAATTTATCTCGTCACAATATTTATAAATAATAAATTACAGCAAAAAATTTATATTAAAGATAAGTATTAAAGGTTAATTCAGTGAAAGAAATAACAAATTATTTACTAGTGACTCTTGACGCAAACATCACAAAAAAGGGGTAAAATTAAGGCTGTATGGTAAAGTTGATTTTTGTTTTTATTTTTATTTAAAATAAAAAAGGGTTATTAAATTTTGTTTTGTGATTGTTTTCTACTATTATTTTTAAGAAATGTTCTGTAAATTTTCAAAAATTTTCAAAACAATAAATTGATGCTTTTAAAATTTTTGTTACTGTAGCATTTTATTTTTGCAATTAATCCAATTTCATTATAATGTGCATGAACATTGTTTAGCAGTTCAAAATTGTGAAAATAAAAATAAAGTAAAATGAAATCTAAATGTATTTTCAGAAATATAAAAATAAAAAATAAAAGTTGTTTTTCAGAAATATAAAAAATTATTTTCTCAAACAAAGATATTCATTTACCACTTACAAAATTTTTTTGACAAAAAGATACATTTTACTCTTCCAACTTTGGCATGAGAACAATGTTAATACATTAACTTTAAAATATAAGAACTGACCACATGCTGCTGTGGTGATACCGTGATAGATACAAGATGATCCACCCACGTAGAGCCTCAAAAAACATAGGATAATACTTAAATGATAACGCATGAAGCTTCCACTTCTGGCGCCCTAGAATAAATAACATTCTCTTGTGCACTAGGGTCGGCATGATACTGTCCATAAATTGCATAAACCACAACCGTAACAGCACTTAGAAAGACAAATCTCACCCATGCTTCATGATGTAACTGTGAACAGAACCAGTTGTTATCACTTACCAAGTCTAAAATACAAAATCATCAACTTTAACCTTTTCGTAAGTAAGATTTCAGCAAAATTTCAAAAAGGAAGAGATCATAAGCATAACTGGGCAAATAAGAACATGTTGAAGAAGATGCTAATAGTTGGCACAAAGGGAACCCCAGGGCAAGAAAACCCTAATGCATCTGAATAAACCTGAGATGAAAAAATGACGTCGCAGAACTAATTAGAGAAATTTACATTTAAATGCAATAAGAACTTAGGTTTCACATATTTTAGTAAATGATGGCAACGACGAAGACTAACAGCATTCCTGCTCTTAAAGACTGTTTTCCTTTGTAATATGATGTAGGGCAAGAGATCAACAAACCATATCAAGTTACTGTTTGTCTTCTACTATTGACAAGATGCAACTTCAATAGTAAAAACTAGAATGTTTAGCTAGATCTCCACGCCACTCCCACCCAAAAATTATATTAATTAGATACCATAATTGTTGGCAAAATAGATGCTACACCAATTGAGACTCCAACTTAAACCCAATCATCATTGTCTAGGATACTGACACAACCACTAAATGAATCAATTTCAAGTCCATTCTAGCTCTCTCTCTCTGTGTTTATAAGTGGGTGCGTGCACTAGTGCTCATGCACTCTAGGCCCTATGGGCATCAGAGGCACAGATAAGTCTCAATTCTAAAACCATAAACTATCACCATCCTGAGATTTTGGTTGTTATTTTATACCTAGTCTAATATCCCAAAAGGGAAATTATTTTCATATTCATAATACAACTATAGAGCTGTAGTATATTCAACTTAGTGTATGATCTAAAGCATTTTGATATGACCCAGGCAATAAGCAACCAATTAAATGTGGTATTCCATAATACAAAAGTCACCTAGCGGAAATAAAGAGCAGAAGAAGCAGCTATTGCCATAACTATAGCTAGAATCAGAAAAACAACAGAAGCATCATAGTGAAATATGACCCCAGAACCAAATCCACAAAGGGCAACAACAATGAGGCAAATGACACCTTCCCGCCTAGCTGAAGATGATACTTGACTAGCCATCTTATCCTTCCAGCGAAGTGCTATTACACCTGCTGAGACGACTGAATAACCAGTCTAAAATAAGTGAATACATTGTGAGATACATTTACAAATGATATTTATAAACACTAGCCTAATATAAAGTATATCTTTGTATAGGCAAAACACATGGTATTATATCCTACAATTGTTATACGCAACAGCCCATATAACTGAATATGAATTAATTTTGGATTTATATTCAATTTCGGATTTATATCCCAATATATAGAGACACACACAATCATTTAGATATCCACCCACATTTCCCAAGTCATAGACACTGGCATGAGAAGATAGATAAATTTGTTGACGGCCAAGACCACCAATGAGACATGGAATCTTACCAATGTACCAACAGAAAGAATGTTTGAGAGCGCATGCACATTCAATAGCCCAGCTAAAACACTGGCAACGATATCAACCCACACCTGAGAATGAATAGGAGTGTGGCATTTCAAGTCCACTCTAGCAAATATTGAAGGTAGTAAACCATCCCTGCCAAGCCCAAGATATAACTGAGACTGCTCATGAGAGACATACCATCATTTATATTAGCAAATGCTACAACATGAATAAGGCACATAAATCAGCTGTCATAATTTTGAAGTGATTCACCTTAACATAAAGACCAACTAGGAGTGTTGTTGTAAGTCCAGCAACAGCACCTATGCTGATCAGAACAGAAACAAATTTTAATCCCGTAGATGTGAAAGCTTCAGTCAAAGGAGCATCTTCCCCAAGAAACTTGTAAGGAACCATTCCAGTAATCACTAAGCAAACTCCAATGTACAAAGCAATACATACTACAAGGCTTCCAATGATGCCTATTGGTAAATCCCGCTAAAATATCAGAGATAAGAAAGATGAAAGTAAGTAAACGGTTAAAAAGGGTGAACTATTTAACTGGCAAAGGATAATGTATGCATCAGATGACACAGATGGCATCCAGCTTATTCAGGAAGAATAGAAGCAATCTCAACATAACATACCTGTGGTCTTTTAGATTCTTCAGCAGAATTAGCAACTGCATCAAATCCAACATATGCAAAGAAGACAACAGTAGCTACAGTAAATATGCTTTTTATACCATTTGGAGCAAAGGGGGACCAATTGGAAACATCAACCTCAAATGCTCCAGCAAAAATGACAACAATAACGATGATTATCGGCAACCAACAGTATAATAACTATTAAATTTGTTCTCATTAATCCCGGTATTAATGCAATGCTTATTATGTAGAGATGAAAAGGAACCTTTGTCACAGTCATAAACGAATTTACAGCTGAGGATTCTCCAACGCCCCAGCAAAGAATTAAAGTAAGAAGTACTAGGAGAACTAGAGCCAAGAGGTTGATGGATAGAATTCCTCCTATGTCTTCACCATGCCCAATCCATTTTGGAATGTTATCTTTGAAAATAGGAAAGAGCTCTAGAAGTGTTGCTACATAATTTGCTAAGCTTCTTGCTATGCTAGCTGCCCCAATATGATAGTCAAGCATTAATTGTGCAAAAACAAGAAAAGCAGTGAGTTCATTAAAAGCTGTGTATGCATATAGGTATGCTCCTCCAACAACAGCAGGAAAACGAGAAGCTAGCTCAGCATAACAGAGTGCATTTATAACACATGATGCTCCAGCAAGTATAAAACTTAATTGTTACCCCTGCATTAAAGCCACACAAAAAAAACATGAATAAGCCACCACATTCAGAACAGTAAGTGCACAATGAGGATTGCATGTCTTGAATAACTCTTTAATGCAGCTTTATAAATTCAAAATGAAGATTTATTGTTTTAACTTAACAAGTAATGATAGTATTCCGTAGTTCAATGCGGCATTTAGCAATTAAGCTTGACCTCAGCAGTGGTCTTAAAAAGAGAGGATGAAGTGAAAAAGTATGAAACCTGAAGAAACCATGCAATTTCTTCACTACCCAAGTTATATTTAAGAATCTCCTATATCTTGCCATGTTTCTTACCGAAGGACAAAAATAGTCGTTTGGGATGGAGAAAGGTCTAACAAAATAAGCCACATTGCACTAGATGTACATATTTATAGCAGAAGGAATACAGTAGGTAATCCTTAGGTGGATCCATGTATCATTCATTGTAGATCCACATTATAAATATAGCTTTTATCTTTGAAGTTATGTATCAATTACTAGAAGAACGCTCAAATTTGTGTAGTCAAAAGGTGGAATATAGGAAGAAGTGTTCATATGAATAGGGAAAAAGATGTTTTAATTTGTACTTGTTGTGCACAATACAAACTAGAGGATGTGAAAAATGAAAATATTTAAACTTACCTAGTTTGTAGTCTTGATGCAGCATTGTCATCCCTATTTCGGGATTAAAAAATAAAATATTGGCTTAACTATTTTTGAGAAACATCTTTAGTCTTTTTATAATTTAAAGTATGAATTTGATCCATCAAGTTTTACTAAATATGTCAAAGTGATCCTTCCATTAAATTGACTATCTATTCTACTGTTAACTGTTACGTGTAACATCTCTAATTTTCATTTATCATCGAGACATGTAAAATTTCTTAAAATTAAGAGGAAAAAAGAATAAAGATAAATGTTCAATAGTAGTTATGCCTTATAAATTCTTAATCTTATGTGTAGGCATAGGGAGAACTTTTATGACATTAGGGGAAAAATTAAGAGATCCAAGACATTAGAAAAATAATATCCTAAGAGTGGCGAAATTCTTAGGCAAGGAAGGGCCAAACCCCCTAAACCATTGGACCTCCACCTAGGACACTTCAATTAGAATCTTTTCACCTAAATGAGTTATTGGCAAATCACATGGATAACCCAATAAAGAGTCATGACATGGGCTTAGACTAGGATGAAGAGGATGGGCCAATAACCCAAACCATGTAAAGGTGAGCCAAGACCTCCACTCTTGGGTGGAGATTTTGGCCCAAGCAAGAAAGGAAGGAGAGGGAAACCAAGCCCAAGGGAGAAAATGGAGCCCAAATCCAAGAGAAAAAAGGAGAGTCACATGATGTAATAGTAGTAGAATAGTAACAATGATTATCCATCATGAGATGTACAATAAGCAAGATTTAGTGAGTCCTACAAGTTAAGAAAAATTTATTGCAAGAGTATTCCATAAGCAAGCAAAATTATCACATGGATTTTAGGCAAAACCTCCACCCTCCAAGTGTGCATTTCGGCCAAGCTAGGTAGAAAACACAAGCTGAAAATTCTGATCATAAATAGTGCTATAATCATGCTCCATTGAGTGAGCCAAAAGAAAGGGAATTTAATCACAAGGCTTAAGGGGATTGTGCCACTTTTTTTAAGCCAATTAAATCACAAAATTTCAAGTATTTTTATCCTTATTTGACATATCCATTTCAGTTGAAACAAGAAAAACATTAAAGGAAAAGTCGTGATGATGAGCTAAGAAGTTTCTCCACATGCAAAGAAAGGTGATGTCATGCTTGAGAAACCTTTGACCATGAAACAAATGAAACAAGGGCCACTCTCTCAAGAAGCATTTCAGCCAAGTGACAGAGCAAAAGCAAAGAGAGAAAGAAGAAGAAAGTGTAAGGGAGCTTAGCCACAAGGTAAGGAAATGCTCTCCCACTCTAACCCTTTTCTCTCTCACCATCTTAAGCACCTAAAACTCACTCTTTTCCCTGGAAAATTGTTGCTGGAACAGCAAGGAGAAGGAAGTGTGTCACTATCCTAAAGAAAGAAAGAAGAGAAGATAGGGTAAACAAGTTAGGGAGAGCTATAGGTAGGTTTAACAATATTTCTTTTTGAAAGAAGTTTTGAAACTTTTGTAACATTATTTGAGACTTTGTTTTTAGGACTTTGAAGATATTTGTAATAATTTGCTGTTTTAATGTTGGCCATGAATGTTGCTATATCATATTCCATGTTGATATTGCATGTGATGGATGTTTGAATGTTTAAATTGGCATGAAGTTTTCTGCATGGTCTTGACTACGCGAGATTCTAGAGCTTTGTGCTTTTAATTTTTATGAGTATTTAAATGTGGTAAAATGGATGGAAGAAGGCTACGTTAATGAATTAAATGTGGCCTTAAAAATTTAGAAGAAGATCATAGCTAGTTTGGTTAAAAAGCATTCTAAATTGTTGTTTGATGGATTCTGTTTTCTTGAAGAAGTAGATGATGGAATATATTATAACAAGCAAGAGTTATAGTTAGGACACTAAAATTTATTAGAATGATATAAAAATGAGATAGGCAAAGATTTAATGTGATGGTTATACATAAAATTGTAATGAGTTGTTAATAAAGCAAAGATGACTAGTCTGGCTGGGACAATAAAGAAAAGCCTTCGATTTTTGAATTTCTGAGAAGAATCTGTTAGGAATTAAAAAAAATTGTTAACATGAAAAATATAAATATATTTTTTATGGATTTTTAAATACTAGAATCATATAATTTGGAGTTTATATGAGGTAGATAGGGCCCGATAAGTAAGCAAAGGTCAGAACTCACCTGAGGTAAAATAACAGCGAATTTGAAGGCTTAATAACACCTAGATTTCGTAGTTTTTAGCAAAATGCTTAACATAAAAGTTTTAGATATCTATCTTAACTTCTATAGACTCTGGACTCATAAAAATTAGAGTCCAAATAAGAGAGATAAGGTCTAAACAATAAGCAAAGGTCTGAGTCTCGAAATTCAAAACGTCTTTTGGGCCTTAGAACTTAAGGGCTCGTTTGGCACATGTGATAGTGAAGATAGGATAGGATAACATATCCTATCCTATTTCTAATTTTCGTTTGGAGACTGACAGGATAGCATATTGATATCATATCTCTTATCCTATCCTGTTGCTTCAGTTGAAATTCATATCCTGTGGGTAATGCTGGGTTGGGAACCGGATAAGCCTGTGCGCCATCATCTCCCTCACCCCCAGGGCACACGCCATCATCTTCCTCAAACCCCCCCCCTCGGCATGCCATCGTCTCTCTCAAAGCCCCCCTCGACGCCATCATCTCTCTCAACCCCCCAGCGCCATCATCTCCTCCACTAACCAGTAAGAAAAGCTGCTTATATCAGAAGAAAATTGTTGTGAGAAACTTCACTCTATCTGCGATGAAATCCCTCATCAACTCCTCCTCAGTGGCCATTGTTGAGAAGCTTTGGTCCTCTTCTCCCAGACCCTCCATTCATGCCTTTGATAGACTTGAATTTTGTTTCTCCCTTCGCTGTCAGAATGTTAAATCCGGCAATTTTCCCTTCCTAAAACTGGTACAAAATAAAGGCGTTTCCCCTGTTCATGCTCTACCTTTCAAAACCCAGGTCTCTTTCTTTCTTTCTTTCCCACTTTTTTCTTTATTTTTCAAATGATGGGTGTTTGGGATATCTTGTTTGGGAAATGCTAGAAAAGGATTGAAATTATGGTTGTTTTAAGATTGCTTTCTTGTGGGGAGATTCTTACCTGGATTCCCAAGGTGTCATTTTCTTTTTGCTTTTCTTTTCTGCGATTTCGTGAGGAGCAATCAAATTGTGTGAAGTTTTGGGTAGTGTCTTTTCAACTCTACATTTCTAATTTTTTCCATCAGTTGGGTTGGCACCATCAATTATGCCAAATGATGAAGAATCCACTGCAGGTGAAGAAGTTGAGGAAAGAATCAGCATGGACAATTCAGCTGGAGCTTTGGAAACTAAGGATCAGAACAAGCCAGAGGTAAAAACTTGATGAGTTTGAAGCTCCCTTTTTCCCCTTGTTCACAGCTACATTCGGCAAAGACATTCCTGATTCTGTTCTCTTGAGAGCACGAGTTGGTTTAGTTTTAGGCTAGGAGTTTCCATTCCACTGAGTGGATAACTCATTAGATAATAAAAAGGAGTAATTTTTATTGTTAAATTTATTTTATTTGTATGATCTTTCTTGATTTTCAATGAAGTGAGCTTGGTCCATGTCTATGGTGCATCAGCTTGTTTTCTAAATATAGAACCAGTACATCTGAAGACCACTAATAGGATGAAGGAAAATTTTAAAAACAAAGAATCACTCTAATTTGGTTGTTCATAATATAAAGTTAAGTTCTCTAACAATGGGCTAAGCTACTATTATTACAGATGCAACTTTTGGCCATTGAAAAACATAATCCATAACAGCCTCTTATTCAAAGTCATTAGTTTCCTATGTTACCATTGTTGGAAGGATATTTCTCTGTAGAAGAGGAATTTCTTTTAACTCTCTTATTTCCTCAATTGCTTTGCTTGTTTGGCTATCTTGACTTGTTTCCAATCAAGTAAAAGGGTATATAGGCAGATTAGATGACCCTTTAGCATCTAGTTATATAAACCACTAATTAATACTTCATATATGAATCACACTAATTGAATATATCCACAAGCTTTGAACTTGAATATAAGAAAAATATTAAATCACTAGCTAGCTCCAACAACCAGACAGTTCCCTACTATATAAACACAATACTCCTTGTCTATTGATCTCTAGCATCTTATGCTCATATTGCTATAAAAAAAAATTTTCCAAATTTCATCAGGGATGAGCAGTTTTTTTTTTGCAATTCTGAATTTCTAAATCGGATGCAGCTGCTACATTGTTGATATCTCTTTTTCTATTCTTTGTATGTACCGAGATAAGGTACAAGAATCTAATGATGGCACACCCTCAGGGATAAGTGAAACACCTCATAACGAGGCAGAGCCCTTTGACATTGAACATGAAAAGAAGCTTCAGTTGGCTCCAATAATGGAAGAGATATCAGACTCTCAACCAATTGACAGTAATGATGTCTTGCAAAATGACATGTAATGGGGCTGTGAAAGTTAAGAAGGTTTCTAACAAAACATAGGATTGTTTTGATTTCAACTTTACAGAATCACTGGAAGAAGTTTCAATCAAACACATCATGAGTTGTGTGATTGTTCTGATCCATCTGCCCAAATTTTTATTGGCCTGGGAAAGATGGAAAGGAGGCATTGATGATAAGAAAGGATAATTGTATATATTTATTTTTATTTTAGAATTTATACCAATGTATAAAATAATCAAAAAAATTGTATTAAAATTGATTTTAAATAAATATATATGCAATTTTATTATAAGGATAATTTTTTCATTTTATATTATTCCTATCCTATCCTATCATTATCTAATTTACTCCAAAAGAACTCGTTTGGTGGTCAGAATAGGATAGGATATCAGATAGGATATGAGCCTGATAAGCTCTTATCTTGTCCTGTATTTGATGTACAACAGGATAGGCATTATGTTATCTTATCCTGTGTTTGAAGTAAATCAGATAAGGGTAGGATATGATAGGAATGAAATAAAATTACAAAATTATCCTTATAATAAAATTACATATATATTTATTTAAAATTAATTTTAATACAATTAACAAAAAAAAAATAAACAGCTTAATTGAGGCCATGAAGCCAAGAATGGCATGCTCTTTCACCTTCTCATTGACCACAGAAATGCTGCCTATCAATTTCTCTGTCAGTCTGACTCTCTTGTCAAAAGAAATGACCTTTGCAGATGCATTAGCAGTTAACTGATGCTTTTCATCAAATGCTTTTCATCAAATGCTTTAGCTTTATTAAAGGCATCTTGTCTTATTGCTGAACCTTTTGCCAGCATACTAGTAACTACATCTTGTGCTCTACTAATATAAATTCTTCCATTGGCAGTGGGGCTATCTTTTTCCTGCCAAAGAGATGATGTAAATCAGACCATACACTTAATCAACTGAATAAGATGCAGAAAGTACTAATAATACTTGCCTGGCTATCAAATAAATTGAAGGTGCTGCTGAAGATTATAAGTATGTGAATTGTGATACAAAACTAACAATACGAGACACCCTAATAGTAAGATGGTTACTGATATAAAGGTGGAACTGTCTTCTCAAACAGTCAGATGTCTAATTCGCAATGTTGAAGTAATATGATACATTAATCTGATGAATAGAAAAGGTCACTTGCATACTAATACTATGTTTTTACATCCTTTAACTCAATTTCAAAAACAGCTCGTCGGGAAAAAAAAAATATCATGTAACATTTCTAAATTTGGATTCTGGTTTTTATACCTCAATATTTGGTGTAACATTTTCAGAAGGAGCAACATTTGTAGCAATTTCCACCGTCCTTACTTCCTGCATTAATTGCACATGATCAGTTAAGAATTTTCGCATCAAAACATATACATATGACAAAGATTTGTCAATATATTTACCTGCATCTCACGTTTTGATACATAGTTCTTAGCTAGCGTTATACTCACAATTTGGTCTATTATTGTTGCTCCCTGCCAAAAAGACAACAAAAGTTTCACGTTCACAAGCCATGATGTGCAAAAGCTTATGTAACATGAATGGACTCCCCACCCAATAATAAACCAACACTTGAAGGAAATGATACTTTAATAATGTCAAAACATCAGGCATTGCAGTTCTTTATGCCAGAAAACCACAACAACAACAACAACTGAGCATTTTCTCACTAGGTGGGGTCGGCTACATGGATCAAACGGCACCATAGTGGCCTATCATGGATGAGATCAATAGATAAGTTATTAACTATTAAATCATTTTTAATAGTTTCACTTATTGTTTTCTTTGGCCTCCCTCTACCTCTAATTATTGGACTATTTTCCATCCGATCAACTCTTCTCACTAGGGCTTCTGCAGGTCTTCTCTACACATGGCCAAACCACCTTAAGCGGGATTTAACCATCTTCTTCACAATAGGTGCTATCCCAACTTTCTCTCTAATGCACTCATTTTTAATCATATCTCTTCTGGTGTGTCCACACATCCAACGCAACATTCTCATCTCTGCAACGTTGAGTTTATCTTCATGTTGTCTTTTAACTGCCCAACATTCCGTACTATACAATATAGCAGGTCTTATAGCCGTACGGTAGAATTTTTCTTTAACTTTGAGCGGCACTTTTTTATCACAAATGACACTCGAAACTTTTCTCTATTTCATCCATCCAGCTTGAATCCTGTAGTTTACGTCCTCCTTTACTTCACCGTCATTTTGTATAATGGACCCAAGATATTTAAAACTTGTAACTTGTTTTAATATATAATCTCCAAGTTTCACGTCTACATTTGTATTTGTTCGTCTCTTACTAAAAATACATTCCATATATTCTGTTTTATTTCTACTTATCCGGAAACCATGTGTTTCTAAAATTTGTCTCCATGACTCTAACTTCATATTTATTTCCTCTTTCGATTCACCAATTAAGACTATATCATCTGCAAAAATCATGCATTGAGACCCCAACTCTTGTATATGTTCAGTAATTGCGTTCAAAATCAAGTTAAAAAGATACGGACTCAGAGAAGACCCTTGATATAGTCCAATAGTTGTGGAAAAATCTTTTGTATCCCCATTTTGTATTCTCACGCAAGTCGTTATCCCGTCGTACATGTCTTTGATTGCTCGAATGTACACAATACGTACTCCTTTCTTTTCTAAAGCCTTCCATCCTTTAAAAAATAAAATGTAGCAAGAAACTTATATACTAAATGTAATAGCAGACTTTTCTTTCTTTTCTCTTTCTTATGCAAAAGAAGGAAGGAAGGTTCTCTGCCTAGCATTCTTTATAGAGTTCAAGTACATAGTTCATAAGGAGTCACTTTCCTTCATTTTCTTTTAGGTTGGATGTATAAATGAAATGGATCTCTTTACGAAACCTAGTTACCTCGTCCAAATAAGTCTTGTGATCAATATGTCCTCAATATTCAACTAGAAATAAAACTAGAATGGTAGGCATTGCTATTTAAATGGGAATACCAAGCATATGACTTGATGAGCATTAGAAAATTTCCTATCAGCCAATAACTATAGATGATATGCATTTATGCATGAAGGGAGACTAGCACATCAAGAACCCAGAGTCTGGATGTGGAAAACCTCCTTTCCCATGCAGAGGGCCATGGAAGTGGCAATGGTTCTTTGGGACCAGAACCAAGTAGCAGATGGGTCAAACGACTTAAGTTATGTACATCATCAGATTCTGCTCTTGGTACTGAGAGTGAAAAAATTGGAGAAACTTCCTCTCATAAGAAAGTAAAAAAGATTTTCAGCAAAATTATGAAAGGTAGCAAAACTAGTTTAGAACCCAAAAAACAGCAGAAGGTACCTGATCTAATTGCAACAGTATCAACAAATGGCAAGTCCTCTTTTCTCAAAGCAAAGCAAACTGCAGAAGCTGCACTTTCACATCCCTGGATTAAGAGATGGAGTCATAATCATGCTGCATCTTCCCTTAAAAAGCATGAATTGGTGGAGCTTCATGAGCCACAATCTTCGGACACTCTGATTGAAGGGGTTCAAAAGAGACAGTTTCCGAGCGTTGCTGCCATGGCACTGATGGGAAAAGCAATGAGTAATATGCAACCATGTGAGTTTGTGAAAAGGGGACCCCTGGTAGTTTGGAATAATAAGGGATTATGAAAGTGTTGGCTATCCGTAATTCAAATTCAGCATGAAGCTATGCTGGGAGTCCGCGTTATAAGTTATAATGTGAAGAGTATACTTAGGAATCCATTGAATTGATTAAGAGATGTTTCTTATTTCACTATCTTTTTCCCCTCAGAGATTTGGAGTAATTGAAGTGAAATATAAACAGCGGATGCATCAAAGGATAGTATGTGTGTGAGTGTGCATTTTCTGTATATACATATGCATTTAACTATTTCCTTGAGCAATCGATGCTTACTTGGGAATGACGAAAGAGAAGGGCGGAGGAGCGTTCTCGAGATGAAGAAGGACAGCGTTCTCGACGGCGAGGAGGAGGCGCGTTCTAGGCAATTTTGAGTTCTTGGGTTCAAGAGGATGAGAGTATTTTCTGGGCGATTTTCGGTTCTTAGGGTGAGAGAAGAGCTCAAGGGTGAAGAGGAGATAGCGTCTTCTGGGCAATTTCGAGTTCTCGGGGTGAGGAAGGAGCTCACAGGTGAAGGGAGTAGCTCGCGAGGGTGAAGAGGATGGAGAGCTGAGGGACAATACACGGTATGTGGTTTTTTGAGGGAAGGTGACACGGGAGAGCGCTATCCAGTCCCTAAACCAAAGAAACCCACAGGATACACTTTTGAACTAGAGAGTCAGGATAGGATAGCAATCTGATTGAGCCACCAAACATAGAATAGCAATAAGATAGGATAAGTTATCCTATCCTATCACCCTTATCCTATGCTCCAAACAGGCCCTAAATGGATAGAAATTTCTAATAAAAGGAGTACTAAGACTTTGAGGAATTAATAGGTAAGAAGTATATGAAGCCACAAATAAGATTTTAGTAAAAAGGGTTTCAAAAGAAATTTTTCTAATAAGAATTTAAAGGCACATGTTGAAGGACAAATCACGTAGGATCTAATTTGAGGATAAAATGGATTAGAAGCCAAAGATAGAAGACAATAAAGAACAAAAAAAAAATTAAGAAAGAAGAAGAAGCTTTATAAGTTAAGATGAATGAGGATTGGATAAGTTTTAAATTCTAGCTATTGTCATTACATGAATTTTTTACCATCCTAAATGTGTGATTTTGACATAAAAATATTTCATAAAATGATATTAGAGAATAATTTTTTAAAAAAAGTGCAATTCATGGCATAAATGATATTTGAAATAACTATGTTTTGATGAATTATGGCATGTGGGCATATTGGACATATTTTGTTAAAAAAAATCATATCTTGGTTATTAATGTGAAAAGGAAAAAGACAAAGAACACAGTCACATGGAGATCCGTGTGGTGAACTAATAGGAGACGCTCTACTCACGGCTATGACAATGATAATAATGAAAAAAGGAAAGAGAATTTGTGCCATATCGAAAGGGACAAGAGAAGAGCCCGTACCGAAAGAGTAAAGAGTAATCGCCTTGACCAGGGATAGCCTGACATGATGTGAATTTTAATAGCCATCATATGATAAACTTATGACTTATGACATGCCACACCTTTATATAGTTGATTTTGCCCTTGATATTTGAAATGATTATACATGTCCATGGTATTCTGATGAAAATATATTTATGCCATACATGATATTACTGCATGATTTTTATGTGCATAAATAAAATGCATTCATGTGACCTAATAAAATTTTACTGTAATTTATACAATTGAACATAACATGATGACTAATACTATTAAAGCATATAATTTATTGTTGAACCAACTATAATATAATTCTCACTATAATTTCATGTTATGTTCAAATAATTAAATATGCAGATATTCTCTATGACTTGTTTTTGCTGTGCGATAGATCGAATTGTCCTCTTTTGGACAAATGCCGATTATATGTGATGTATTTATTGTAAATGTGATTGAGATTCCGATGGAGATGCTGCCATCTGCACTTGTGTCTTCGAAAGTAGTCAACGTGGATAAATAGGATGTAGACATATCCATATATTTGACTTTTCTACGGGTACTTTTGACTAATCTCCACCCGGATGCTAGTTGTATTTTTGACATAGTATTTGAGTGTCTTTCCTGCTTTTGACATGTTTTAGGTAACACCTAGATAATGATGATGTGTATACAAACTTATAATAACATCAATGTTAATGGTAGACTTTAAACCTTATCTATCTTTGGTCAAATTAATTGAACATTGTGAATTAAATAGTTAGAAGTAAAGAGATAATGACTTCATGAATTTGGTATATTGATATACAAAAAAAAAAGGAGTCGTTACATTATGTATATGCCATGTAAGCATCACTAAATGACATTGATCATGTCCACTCACTCAATGTGTCTATCATGTTACATCAGCCACTAAATGACACCTATAGACAAGCCTCACTAAATGGCTCTTTCATCTTACCGTGTCTCTACTAAAAAGCACATCTATCACTAAACCAGTGCAATCTACATCACATAGAGCACCATTTAGTGTCACATGAGAAATAGTGCCATTGTTTAGTGTCCCTCAAGTGGATACGACAAGTGTGTGTTATTTAATTATGCATATATTGACGCATTTGGTAAACCTTGAAAGACCAAATTCATATGTCAAATTGCAAGAGAAATAAAAGCGCAATAGACACATTCTAAAAATATGAGAACTAAGTTGACACATTCTTGAAAACGTGAGGACCAAAAGCGCAATTGAATCTAAAATATTTTACAAAGATGCAATGCAAATGGTAATCACTCCATTTTCATCCCAACCTTTATATTCTTTTACCGAGGAAGCACAAAATGATTTTGCCTCGTCATTTTCAACCCTCCAAGATTTTCATCCCTACCGACCGCAATTAAAATGTCTTTAAGTGTCAGAATTTAGAAGTTAGAGAACACTTAATTATTAGAACTTCTTTGTACTCTTTCAATTTTTTTTTTCTGGAACTCGATTCCTCAGCAATAATTAAAATGAAGTACTTAACCAACCAACAAGAAAACTCCAAAATTTTCAACAAAGAAAAATAAATATCGAATGCTTAGCATAATGCAATGTTCACAACCACCACTTTAGGAAATAGGTAACCAGAATCACCTTCAGCTACAGTAAACCCAATCCGCATCAGAAAATTTAAAATCACAGAAAATTGGGTCGAATTCTTAAAAGAAAAAAAAAAGCCAACACCCAATTCAGAGTAAAATGAGCAAAATTGGAACACATACCGGGTCCGGTATCGCGAGCGACGGTGCCGGTGACGACGAAAATGCCAGCACCGATGGAGGCACCAATTCCAATAAGAACGATGTCAAGCAGGCCGAGCCACTGGGAAAGGCCCCGGCTGGAATTATCGCGGGCTGCTTTCTCGGCCGGCGTGATCAATCGTTTGGATCTGAGCGCAGAAGACCAGAAACGAGAGCAACACGAAGATGAGGCAGGAGAAGGAAAAGAAAAGTCTCTGCTGGTGTCGTGGCCTCCCATGACGGATAAGTATGACAGGGAAAGAGGAGCTGAGGGAGTGTGAGGGAACGAAGAAAAAGGCTGAAACTTTCAGATTCCATGTGTCTGAAAATGTTAAATCTGCCGCCATGTAGCTAACACGTGGAATCCCCAGGAAACCAAATCTATGGGAATCGCTAATGAGCAGATGCATGTTGATGCTTTTAATTCAATGTCAAGTTAAGTTGGTGAGTTCTTTTGGGTTTTCATATTCTCTTTCCTTAACAATATTTTTTCTAAAAAAAATTTAAGAAACCATTTTGTGTTTGATTAACTCAAAATATTTTCTCAAAAGGATTCAATATTTTAAATTTCAGTTTCATTTTAAAAAAAAAATTAGAATATAATTTTAAAAATATTTACTAATTCAATGTTAATATTGTCAACTCCTACTATTCTTTCAATTTTATTTGTCACAGTAGACATTATCAATAAGAATAAAATGAGTAAATTATTCTTTTAATTATTGTATTCATTTTATTATTATATAATTATTTTAATTATAAAATTATGAACATTTATTTTAAAATTAAAAAATAGAGTAAAATATTATCTTATTTTTTATTAATATTTTTATTATATGATCATATTTTTTATTAAAAAAATATATCTAAATTTATTTTAAAAATAAAAATGTATTAATGACTTGACATGTAATGTGCACGTAATTTATTTATTTATGTATTTTATATTTATTTAAAAATTAACACTCGGTATTAATAATTTGAAGTATCATAACATGGATGTTTGTGTAGTATTGTGTTTGTCTTGCGGCTTAGTGGAGGAAGAACTGCTACATACCAAACAAGAAAAACGGCATATTATGGTAATTTTTACATGTGGTTTTAATAATTTGTTGCTAAACAAAAACTTAACGACAATTTTATAACCACCATGAATACATAGAACATTGCAACAATTTTAAAAAATCGCTTCTACATTGCAACGATATTCACTAACTGCTATAGCTTTGCAGCGATTTTTAAAAATAGCTACAATTTTGAAGCTTCAAAGTTGTGAAATCTGATTCCCTAATCCTCAATTCTATTGATAGCTCAATTTTGAGAAATTGCCCTCTTCGTGCGAAGAAGCTTTCTTCGTCGTCAAAGACGTCCTCCACCATTGTAGCTACCACCCAGCTACTTGTCGCCATTGTACCAGTCTTCTGAGCCTTTGCCTCTGTTGAAGTACGTCTTAGCCCTTAAGCATCGGTAGATTCCTAGGGTTTTTTTTGGAATCCGATTTGAAAACAATCAAACTTTTGGTATTTTTCTCTAGTTGGTTCTTTTTTGTTGGGGTGTTTCTTGTTCCTTTTACTTCGTTTTTGCATTGCTTTTGATGGATACTATGTATGTCCATTTGATTCTTGGTGGGTTGTACACAAGCTGTGGCCCATTTGTTGTCCACTATCTTTTTGGACTTTTTTGTGTGGCTCTACTTCTGATTTCTGACATAGCACTTTCTGAATTTTGGAAGTTGGTTTTATTAACTTATTTATTGTGATGAATCTGATGAAATGTTGCTCTATAAGATGCTGGGGGTTTAGTGGATTACTAAATTTTTAGTTATCCTTTATACTCATTTTAAAGGAATGTATATAAATAATTTTGGTCAAATGTAATTTTAAGTTGCCTATACTATGCTACCAAAGAATGCTACTACTGTAGTTTTGGAAACCATATTCCTCGTTTTTTTAATTGTTTGTATTAGTTGTTATTCTAGTGCTACCAAAGAATGCACAACTAAAAAAAAAAAGAGCAATTGGAGGCTTTATGTTGTTATATATATTATAAAGATAGAAGAATTAACATGTAACTCTTAACAATGTGGCTATTTCTTATTGGGTTAACATGCTAAAACAACTAGATCCATATAAATGCTTGCATGATGAAGTATATACCTTAATTATTTTGTGAAAAGAAAATTTAAAAAATGAGAAATATGATTGTAGTTTTAGATTGTTTCTCTTTAAAATATAATTTCAATCATTTATATAATAAATACTATCATATCATTATTACATAATAATTTCAATGTAGAAGATTCTAAAAGCCTTAGAAAAAATGGAGTCCAGGGAAAAACTTTACTAGGGACATTTCATTTTGACAAGCTAAGACCACCTAAGCAAAGCTTAGACCAACTTAACTCATTCTTTCAACCGTCAAGGTTTAACCGTGCCATCTTAGTCAAATTTCCCTTTCTATGTAGTTTTTATTATTATTTTGGTTGTATAAGTAGGTCATACACATATCCATTGCTCCTTAACCTTAGCATATATAGATACAGAGAATAGAGAAGGAAAGTGATAGGACCCTCCAGCAAATCCTATATCTAGAAAAATCTAACAATAGAATATCACAAAAATAAGGAGCATAATGTACCTCAGTGATAGCTTTCCAATGATCTTCTTGCGCATACTCTCGGTCTAATGCAAAAATGTATAAAGAAATCAAAGTAACGAACAAAAATAGATCTTGAAACATTCTTAAGGCTGCCAGTATGCCTCCTTTTTTCTCCCTTAGTCCCTTCCTACCTCTTTTCTCTCGCCATCCTCATTTTCTCCTTTTCCCTTAACAAAATTTAAAGTCATAACTGTTTCTTCCTTGTGGCCATTCTCCTATGGACACTTGTCCCCTTTTGTGTTTTTATATGTTCCACATGTTTCCAATTCTTTTAACTCTCCTATAGCTCCCTTCTTATTTTCCTTCTCTGATAAACCCATTTTATGGGAGGTCTAACAATACCCCTCCAAGGAGTGACACCTTATCCTTAAGGTGAAAATGAGGAAAGGCATTATTTATTAAGTCATAGTGTTCCCAGGTATTTTCAAAGGCTGGTAAGTCTTGCCACTGAATTAAGACTTTTGTGGTTCCATCCACTCTAGTTTGTACATCTATCACCTTCTCAGGATGTACTTGTAACTCTAACTCTTGAGTTAGGCAAGGGGGAAACTTTTTACTTCAGTGCTGAGGAAATTCTTGAGCTGTGAAACATGGAACACTGTGTGAATGCGTGCATTAGATGGAAGGTCTAATCAATAGGCCACTGACCCTATTCTTTCCAATAACTAGTATGGTCTGTAAAATCTAAAACTCAACTTCTCGTTGAAGCGCTTGGCCAGGAAGTGTAGGCAATATGGTTGTAGTTTGAGAAAAATCCATTCTCCCACTATAAATTCTACTTCCCTCCTTTTGGCGTTAGCAAACTTGACCATTCACTGTTGGGGTTTGGCTAAATTCTCTTTTAGGTGATTGAGAATAATGTCTCTATTTGGGAGATGTTCATTGACCTCTTCCACACAGGATGGAACTTCTATATGTCTGAGTAGTAGAGGGGGGTCTCTTCCATATAAGGCTTGAAAGGGAGTCATTCCTAGTGAGCTATGGTAGGTTGTATTGAACCAGAACTCTGCCAAGGGAAGCCATTTCGGGCACTATTTGGGGTGATGTCCAGTGAGGCAACGAAGATAAGTCTCAAGGCATTGGTTAACTACTTCCGTTTGTTCGTCAGTTTGTGGGTGGTATGCATAGCTTAGTTTGAGAGTAGTTCCAGAGAGCTTAAACAATTTTGACAAAAAATTGCTAACAAATACTTTTTCCCTATCTGAGACTATAGATTTTAGGTACCCATCCAAATGCACCACTTCCTTGATAAAAATTTCAACAATTTGTTTAGCATTGAAAGGGTGTCTGAGCACTATGAAATGGCTGAATTTTGTTAATATGTCAATAACCACAAAGATGCAGTCCAGTCCTTGAGCCTTGGGCAACCCAATGACAAAATCCATAGAGATGTCTTCCCAGACTTGTGAGGGAATAGGGAGAGGCTGCAACAGACCAGCAGGATACATTGCTTGATATTTGTTTCTTTGGCATATTTCACAGGAAGCCACAAAGTTTATAATATCCCTCTTTAACCCTTCCTAGAAAAATATACTGGACACCCTCTTGTAAGTGCGAAAAAATCTTGAATGCCCTCCCAAAGGTAATGCATGAAATTCTTGCAAAATTTTTGGGATGAGATGTGAAGATTGACTGAGGACTAGCCTGCCTTTGTATAACAGTCTCCCATGGATTGGATTGTAATTAGAACAGCTTGCTGAGTCCACCAATAGTTTCTGAACTATGATCCTCAATTTCTCATCTCGACTTATTTCCTCCTTTATGGTGTCAAAATAAACCGTGTGGGCCTAGGAGACAACCTAGTTGTCCAACTGAACATCCTCCTTTTTGGATAGGGCATCAACTGCCTTATTTTCACATCTAGGCTTATACTGTATTTTGAAGTCAAATCCTAATAACTTAATCACCCATTTCTATTGAATCTTACCCTAAATTTTTTTGAACCATAAGGAATTTCATACTTCTTTGGTCTGTTCTAATGATGAAATGTCTACCCATTAGGTAGTGACGTCATTTCTTCACTGTTGCCACAATTGCCATCAACTCTTGTTCATATATTGACTTAGTTTGGACTCGCAAGGACATGGCTTTACTAAAGTAAGCTAGGGTCCTTCCTTCTTGCATCAAAACTGCCCTAAACCTGAATTAGAGCCATCAGTCTCCACAACAAAACTTTTTTGAAAGTTGAGCAATGCAAGGATAGGTAAGGTTGTCATCGCTTCCTTTAATTTTGCAAAGGCTGCTATGGCTTTTTCTCCACAACTGAATGAATCTTTCTTGAGCAACCTAGTAAGGGGCTCGACTAACTTCCCATAATGCTTCGCGAACCTCCTATAATATTTAGTGAGTCCAAAGAAACCTCTAAGAGCTTTTAGTGACTGAGGTTGAGGCTAATCCATTATGTGGATTATTTTGCCAGGGTTAGCGGCTACTCCTTGTGAAGAAATAATGTGCCCTAGATAATCAATCTCGCTTCTACCAAATAAGCATTTTTTACCATTTACATACAGCTGGTTGTTGTGAAGTATAGTGAAAGCTTATGGCAGATGAATATAATGGGAGGCCCAATCCTGGTTGTAAACTAATATGTCATCAAAAAACACCAAAATAAATTTTCGCAAGTGGGGTCTAAACAAGTTGTTCATTAAAGACTGAAATGTTGAGGGTGCATTTAATAATCCAAACGGCATGACATAGAATTCGTAGTCGCCCTCATGTGTTTGGAATGCAATTTTCTCAGTGTCTTTATCCCTTACCCAAATTTGATGATATCCAGATTTTAAATCCAGTTTAGAGAATACCCTAGCAGTCCCAAGTTCATCCATCAATTCATCGATGGCTAGAATAAGGAATTTATCTAGAATGGTGATGTCGTTAAGAGCATGATAATCGATGCAAAAATTCCACCCTCCACCTTTCTTTTTCGCTAGCAGAACTGGGTTGGAGAAAGGGCTGACACTAGGTTTAATGATCCTCATGGCTAGCATTTCCTAAATAATTCTTTCTATTTTTGTTTTTTAATAGTGGGGGTAGTGGTATGGTCGGATATTTGGGAGTTCAGCTATCTATTTCAACCAAATGGCATAATCCTGAATGCTTCTTAGGGGCAAGTTCTAGGGTGCTTTGAAGAAGGATGAGAACTCAGATAATATCTCTTGTAATTCAGAGTTAGGTGGGTCAGTTTGTTGGTAGGTTGTTATGGTCCTAAACTCCATCCATTACCTCTCCCCACTGGCTTGTACTGACTTCAACATAGATTTCAGAGATACCATTAACTTGGTTAGAGAAGGATCACCTTGCAAACTTACATTTCTCCTTTTCCACATAAAAGACATCTTCAATGTGCATCAATTTTTGCACACATTACCCAATGGACTTAGCCATTCCACTCCTAATATTAATTCTATGCTTCTCAATTCGAATGGGAGGAATTTTTGGACATTGATTAGACCCGGTAATTCCACTTTCACTTTCTTGCACACTCTAGCCCCTTTCACTCAATAGCCATTTCCAATAATCACCCCTAAGGTGGGAGTAGGCATCACAGGTAGTTGTAATTCTGCTACAACATCCTTGGAGATAAAGTTATAGGTCTCCCCATTGTCTATGAGCACTATAACTTCATGGGACTCGATGATTCCAAGCATCTTCATCGTTTTGGGACCATCGATGCCCATTATGGAGTTGATCAAAACTTTAATTTGGTTGGTGTCAATTGCCATCTCAGGCTTTTCGATTCCCTTTTTCTTCTCTTCGTCACTGCCGCTCTCTTCCTTCTCCACTAATAATACTTACAATTGCCAGTTCTTGCATCTATCGGTGGGGCTATATTTTTTGTTGCATTTGAAACAAATCCCTCTGTCTTTTTTGGCTTGGTATTCTGCATCTATTAATCTTTGGTACCCACCCTCGCGATGGATTTTGTTCTCAGGTTGGGTTTTCCCTATTTTGGATGTTTCTCTGTTGTTCTCAAAGCTTCACATGAAATTGGATGTCATAAGAGCAGGGTTAGTAGTACTGCGAGCAACACTTTGGCCCCTAGAAGCTCTAGTATAGCTTATAGGTTTGGTCCCCAAAAGATTAGATGGGCTGGGCCTAATTGGATTGTGCCCAACAGAGCCCAAAATTCCCTTACTTTGTTCTAACACTTGGTTCCTCTCTTCCACGTGTTAAGCCATATACATTTCTTGCGATAGGTTGTTTAGCCCCATCATCCTGAATTCTGCTTTTATTTCTTCGTTTAAGCCATTAATGAAAGCCCATTTAAGAAGGTTGTAAGATAAATCAAGTAAGGGTGCCAAGAGAGCTTTGAAGCGTTCTCTATATTCTTCCACCCTAGACCACTATCGGAGGGCTAATAATTATTCATGAGCAAAACCTCCTTAGGTAAATGGGAATTGGTTTAGCAATTCCATCTTGAACACTGCCCAATTCATCATTGGAAACCTGATCTCCATCCATCGGATCTAGTTTAGTGCTCGCCCTTCCATGCAGACCGTACCTAAAGCTACTTTATCTTCCTCTGCTATGTTGTTAACAGTAAAGTACTGTTCTACTAGAAAAAACCACCCACTAGGATCATTACCAAAGAACACTAGAAGCTTCAACCTTTGCAGCACAGTATCTCACATCCTGTCACGATTTACTTCCCTTAAATTGCCTGTATCACTTCCACTTTTGTCCCTTCGATGTTGCGCCCCCTATTCAGGAGAAGGGTTTATTGGAGATTTCCCTCTCTGCTATCTTCGAGCCATGGTTTCCTGCATTTTTATGAGTACTCTCACCATTTCCTTTATATTGTTCTCTATACCTCTCATCTTTTCCTTTAATTCCCCTACATCTCGTTCTACCTTTTCCATTCTTGAATCCATTCTCGTATGCACCATTCACTGGATCGTATTCTCTGATACCAATTTGATAGGACCCTCAAGCAAATCATATATCTAGAAAAATCTAACAGCAAAATATCACAGAGATAAGGAGCAAAATGTACCTCGATGATAGCTTTCCAGTGATCTTCTATGCCTTCTCTCCTTAGTCTAATGCAAAAATGTGTAAAGAAATCAAACTAATGAACAAAGATAGATCCTGGCACATTCTCAAGGCTGCTAGTATGCCTCCCCTTTTCTCCCTTAATAAACAAACTCTGCAGTCATAACCGTTTCTTCTTTGCGGCCATTCTCTTGTGGACACCTATCCCCTTTTGCATTTTCATATTTTCCACATGTTTTCAATTCTTTTAACTCTCCTATAACTCCCTTCTTATTTTTTCTTCTCCAATAAACCCTATTTATGGGAGGTCTAACAAAACGTATCAGCAAATTAAAGGTAGAGACGAGGATGGAGATAAGATCAATAGTATTGATTTTGTTAGTAGATTTTTGGTTTATGAAAAAAATTTAACAACATGTTGCCTCCAATTACTCCATTACTTTTTAGTTGTGCATCTTCATTTTTTAATAAAGGAATGCACTAGAATCTATAAGGCACGAACACGGACACGGATACAAATACATGACACATAAATTTCAAAAAAAAAAATATAGGGCTCGACATGTGAATTAAAAAAAACAAAGGTTATGTATATATATATATATATATATATATATATATATATATATATATATATATATATATATATATAATACAATAAAAAATTCATTATTCTTCTTCAATATATTTTTCATCACCACCATTGTTTTCATCTCCTTCATCTGTGAAAAGAACTCTTTTTAATTCTTATTCATCCAATGATAGATTTGTAATTGATAAAACTCTAACATCTTCTAACACATCATCAAAACAATCTCCTCCAATATCCCACATCTTGGTATCACCTTGCATATATCGTGGGCTCCTCCTTAACAAAAGTCGAAGATTGTTATGGACAAACACTAAATTTTAGGTACATTTTTTATGTCAATTTGTTCCTTCTAAATGAATGAATAAATAAATATGTGCTCCAATTTCTTTCACAACAAGAGGAGGAAGATGGTTATCCAACAAGTTTAAAAGCAAGGCTTTGGAGAAGTAGAGTGGAGTGATAATGAATTACCCATCAATAATGTAACTCCATGTCTCTTCTTTGAGCAATAGAGTATAATTTAGTAAAATATTCTAAATAAGTATAGAATTTCACATATTTCACAAAAAAATATTTTTCTTTTTTTTTGGGTACATAAACATAAACCTTTTTCTAGTCATCGGGATCTTGAAAAATTCTCTTCATGCATTTCATTCTTTCTCTTGTTATCTCTCTATCTTTGTGTGAAGGGACTCTATTAGGAGCCTTATTCAATTAAGATTAATTATAGTACCTATAAAGAGAATTGAAACAATATATTACTATCATTAATATAATGAAGTTAAAAAACACAACTTAGCAAAAAATAAGAATAAAAATACCTAGGGTTCAAAGAATGTACTAGGCAATGAAGATGTGTGTTGCTTTTAGTCAATTTTTGCACCAATATATTATACACCACATTAAAGAATGTCGAATCCTCATAATTAAGTTTTCCTTCATGAAAAAATATTGCCTTCTTTATTTGTTCAATCATACTATCTCACCCTTCATATATTTTGTGAATACCAAGCTTATTAGTATATGCCATTCTCAACATATCATAAATAGGATATGTGAAAGAAAGAATAAAATTAATTTTGTTCCACCACACTTCATTGAAAAATTTCTCCTTCATAAATAGAGCTTTTCCCATATCATCATTCCTACAAAGATTCCATTTGTTACTAATCATCATTGTTTGCAAACCATATTTTACTAGTTTAAATATCTTCAACATAATAATAATTGAAGTCAATTTAGCATCAACAATGGCAAGCAAATTCAAATAAACAAACTCATTAAAGATAACCTCATATTGTGATTCATGATAAAATTCTTTATCATTGTAGCATCATTGGCTATTTCCCTTATCCATCTAAGCTCATTAAAATAAATTTCATTATCCTTCTTATTTTTTACATTGTAAATTCCTTTCAAAGTTAAATTTAATGTATGGACAACACAAAGAGTCCAAAAGATATGATGATACTTCATTTCTATAAGAATCTATGTAGCTTTACAAACCAGAGCATTGTCAGTGATGGCTTGAATCATATTCTCTACTCCACTTCTCTAATTACGTTAAGAATGGCATCTGCTATAAACTCTTTGTCTTTGTATTCACTTTCACAATTAATGACTTTTAAGAATAGAGAATCACTTTCTGTTACCACTATAAAATTAATAAGAGACCATCTTTGTAGATCTAACTATCCATCATAAACAATGGTGACGCCCATTTCTTTCAAATTTATTTTTATAGGTTGTAATATCCTCTCAATATTTGCCTTCTCTTGTTGTAACAAAAAAGTTCACAAGAAGTTATAGCATAGAGGTATGAAATCGGAAAAATTATGGTCATAAGTATAAGTGAAGGAACTCTCATAATAAGGATTTCTAGCAAGATGGAATAGGAGGCACCCTGAATATAACATCTTGGTAATATGGGCTCTTAATTCATCTTTTTCAAAGTTATGGTATGCTTTCTCAATAAGGCTTTCTTCTACACCCTTTCTTCTTTTAGTTCAGACTCCTACACTCCTAACTCTAAATGAATTGAATGAAAAATTGGAGCTACTAGATAAACCAATCCTTGATGCATGAGTAAATGGTGGCAATGAAACTTGCTTTGGCGTGGATGCTAGTTTTCTTTCACATGTATCATATTCTAATTTTTTAATGTTAAGAAGATCTTTTTTATAATTTTTATTGCATGGCCCATAACAAGCCCTCGTAACTTTAATAAGTGAGCCTTAACTCTATAATAAGTTCCTTTATAATTATTTCCATAGTAGTTGCATGTAAAAAGAATATTTTCTTCACCCTTTGTTTCCTTTTCTCCATTTGTAACAAACCTCCACAAAGGTTTGTAGTCATTTCTTCGCACATTATATTTACCACTATTTACATTAATAAAACTTTTATGCATCCTAAATAAAATAAAATAAAATAAAAAGATAATTAGAAATCATATCACATACAGACATACATAATTTCTCTCTTATTTGTAACATAATCATATATCACAAAATTTCCAGCTTAATCCTTCAAGTACTTAAAATCACCTTAGATTCACATCCTTCAATCTTTAACAAATTAGTTGCATGTTAATCTATGAAGTACGGAATATTGTGTTTGCTATTTCCCACTAGCCCATCATAGAAGCAATTGGCAATGGAACCCATACCCAAAACATACGCAATTAATCACAGAAACAGAAGCAATTGGCATCCATAAGACAAAAGGAATTAATCACAGAAGCCATAAGAAAATGCATAAAGCAATTAATCACAAGTAAAAATTCATAAAGCATATAAGGTTGAAAAAAAGAAGCAGTAAGTGAATGGAGACCTACATTATTTCATAAAGCAAGTAAGACCAAAATAGAGCATCATTTCGACGCAAGGAAAAAAAAAGTAACAAGTGAATGGAGACTAGCATGAGAGATTGAAGTCATGAGAAACAAAGCATTAGAGATTTAGAATGAAAAAAATGAAACAACACCTTCACCTAAAATGAAACAAAGCATGATGAGAAGATACTTGGATGGGAGCTTTGATGGAGTCACGAAGGATGGATTTCACTTAGCTATTTTGCATGATAGGTGATAGGGATAAAAGGCCGACGATTGGAGAATGGCTACCAGTGGTTGGAGACTCGTGGAGGAGGATGGTGCTTGACATGAGAGAAGAGCCAGAGAGAAGAGAAGAGACGTATCTCGATAGAGGAGAAGAGACACAAGCCAATCTGACTTTAGCGCTCAAAAGGAAATGATGGACATTTTATTTCCAAAAAACACATCGGACACATTCAAAAACATGTCAAATACGTGTCCTTTTTTATTGATTTGGACACTGGATGAACATGTGTATGAGACGTGTCCGTATCCCTAGAGTTTTCAGTACGTTGACACACCCCCTGAACGAAGTGTCCATGCTTTATAGACTAGAATAATGGTTTCAATCTCTAGATGCTTTGTATTGGTTTAATTATGACAGTAGTTCCTACTATTTACTAGTCCTTCTGTACCTGCACATTTATGGCTCTAAGACATATTTCCTTTAGAAAGGCTTTTAGGAATTTTGTACATGACTATAAGAGGTATATTGTTATGTTGCTTACTTCTGTTCAGTGGTAGTTCACTGTTTATCTTCCTAATGATTTCTACTGTTTCTTAGGGATTTAGTGCTAAAAAAAAATTAGAGATGCAGTTGCCTTTGAAGTTTGAAAAATATTAGTTAAAAAAAGAACATAGTTGATGTAAAATTATGAATTTGTAGTGTCTTCATAAAAAGAATTAGGGTCCGAGGGCGAGAAAGGTTTCTCATATTTGTGGTAGAAATGATAGTTCTATTCTGAATTTTACCTTTAATGATTTTGGTTTCAGTTTTACCAAAAAATTAGGGTGCGTTTGGTTTGCGAAAATGTTTTCTATTTTCATTTCCTTAAAACAGTTTTCATTTTCTAGTTTTTATATTTTTGAAAATACGTTTGGTTTGTGTTTTCATTTTCACTATTTTTTAATTATATTGTTGTAATTTTATTTTTATTACTTTATAATTATATAAATAGTAAAACATTGTGTATATAATTCAAAATAATTGTGAAAATTCCATCGTTGCAATGCACTACAAAACTGAAAATTCTGAAAACGTCTTTTTGGAATTTTCAGAATTTTCAAAAATTCAGGAAACATTTCCTGAAAATGAAAACAAAAACAGTAAACAAACGCATTTCATGTCTATTTTCAGTTTTCAGTAAAAATGAAAAATGGAAACAAGTAAATCAAATAGACCCTTACCTTTTATGCATACCAAAGTTTGGTGCATTACTAATTCTATGTTTGTGGTTAATGCAACAATAAGAGTGGCTGATGGCTCTTAACCAATGGGAGTCATTCATGGTTCATAACATTAATCTCTTGTAAAGATAAGTTACAAACAAAATAATTTATTGTTCTATTAGCAATTTTCTTATATGCTTCTTTACATTAATTTATTTTTTAATTCACTTAAGTCTTACTATTTTTTATGTCTTAGGTATCTTTGGATCTTCTTTTGGGAGCAAAGATTTTTTCTAAAAATTTCATGTTTATAATTTGTCGTGTACCATGCTCTTCCATCACTTGAGATAAGTTTACAAACAATTAGGTATTAGAACATATATAGCGATATAAAATTACTCAAAACAAATAAAAATGGTAAATCTAACCTGTTGCAACAATTTGAACTTTCATATTAATACCTCAAGGTAATTTGTATAATTATATTAGTGGGTTTCTCTTTAGAAAATGATTTTTTAAATTTAATATACTTTAACACGTAAACTACTTTACTTCTGCATTAACTAGCCTCTCAAATTCGTATATAAAATGTTTCTTTTCCAATAACAAGTGCATGAAATGAATTAGGCAAACTTGCATATTTTATGCTTCCCTCATCGACTTCATGAAATTATTATGATACCCTCCCACTAGATGTTCAAATTAGATGCATTAACTAGTAAGTAGAATTATTGTATGCTTGAACAAGTGAGTAGAATTTGTGATACCCTCTTTGAGATCTGACATTTTTTCAATGAGAATATTTTTTTTTCAATAATGGATAAGTCTTGGATCTCTCACCCTCAGAATACCCATGAATATTTAGAGGGATGTGAAAGATTCTTGGATTTTCCATTTGTAAATTAGTCTTCTGAGGGTAGGATAATAATCTATGCCCCACATGCAAATTTAAGAAATGGCATAGTAGAGAAGATATTTGTGATTACTTGATTGTTAAACTATTTCCACCAAAATATACTCTTTAGGTTCTTCATAGGGAGACATGGTCAATAGAAACTCCTCATACAAAACATATAGTTGAGGATAGGTTTTGAAATAACCATATGATACAAGACATACTATCCTAACAATGATAGGGTTGATGGAGTTGAAGGAATGGTTCTCCCTTTAAATTGAATAATGAGTAACGATATAAAGGAGTTCTATGAGTTAATTGAAGATAAACCACAAAATTTGTATAAAAGGTGTAACAAGTATTCAAAATTGTCTTTCTTGATCAAGTTGTATCACTTAAAGTGTTTGTGTAAAATAAATGACAATGCTATGTTAATGATACTAGAGTTTATGATAAATGCATTTGAAAATAAAAAAAATCCCATCTTCTTTCTACAAAGCCAAGAAAACCATAAACAAACTCAGGCTTAATTACACCAAAATTCATGCATGTCTAAATGACTGCATGTTGTATTAAAGAGAGAATGCAAATAGAGAAACATGTACAAGATGTAATACACCTAGTTTGAATAACCTAGAATAAGGAAAATGCAACTAGTGTGTCTAGTGAAAGTAAAAAGAAAAAGAAGTAGGCTACTAAAATTTTGCAATACTTTATATTGAAATCATGACTGCAAAGGTTGTTTATATCTTTTATGACTATTAAGCATATAAGATGGCATGTTGTGAAAAGGAATAACAATGGTATGTTAAGGCATCCAAGGGTGGTTTTACGGAGTATGTTCCATCAAATAATGTCCATACTGAGGGTGAGGTTTGGGATACTCAAGCACATGGAAAGTTAATATCATGGGTAAGTGTATCAAATTCAATGTGTTTTGATTGATTTTAATATGTTGTACTATATTATATAAAGATGAATTTTTTATTGTTAATATATGTAGACGACAAAGAAAGTGAACATTGTAACAACTCTATTTTTTTTAATATAAATATTTGTAAAGTCCTATAAAGTCATTACTTCTAATTACTTAACTTATAATAACATTCAATTAATTTAAACAAGCATAATCAAGGTTTAAGATCTATCATTAACACTAATACAATTCTGAGTTCACATACACAACACTAATTAAAACATCCGTACAAAAATCAAACACATAAATATATACATTTTATTCATTCATGTTGACCAATTTCGGATATACTGGTACGAGTGGTTGTACCTTCACCAGAATCTTGGTCAACTTGACCACAAACACTTTATTAATTTATGGGATCTGCCCAACATAGAGTAACTCGATCCAATGTACACTAAGAGTTAGAGCCATAGAAAAATCTGCATAACTAATTTTCTGAACATAATATGAAAATATAGTAAGAATTAAATCCCAGTAGATTCAACAATAAATCATAATCATAATCATAATCAATAATACTCGTCACATCATGTTTATCTGTATAAGTTATAATAAATATCTTAGGTCACATGAATGTACTTTATCTATGCACATGAAAATTGTGCAGTAATGATATGTAGGTCATGGATAATTATTTTCAAAATATCATATGATTTTATCAACTTATTTTCATATCAAGTTACCCCGGTCAGGGTGAGTACTTTTTACTCTCCAGTACGAGCTTTTCTCGCTCCGTCCGACATGGCACATTTTTTCTTTCTTTTTTCATTAATATAATCATAGCCGTTAGTAAGGCATCCCCTACTGGTGCACCACACTGACTGCCATGTGACCCTGCTCATCTATTTTTTTTTCCACATTAATAGCCAAAAAATATGATTTCAATAACAAGTATGTTCATTATACTCACATACCATAATTTATCATCAAAGCATAATCACTACCAAAAATCATTGGTAAAATGCAATCATGATCATAACTATTTTTGAATATCACTTTATAAATATATTTCCATGTCAAAATTACACACTTAAGATGGAAAGGAATTCATGCAATGGTAATGGTTAGAGCATACACTAGTTATTTATTATTTTCATTTATAAGATTCTTCTTTTTTAAATATTATTTTCATCTTTTTATTTTCTTTATGCTTGGCCTCTAATTACTTTTCTCCTACTTATATCATTTCCAACACATGTTCTCACAAATTTTATAGGGCATTCTTTTTCAATTTGATATATATTATTACTCTATAGTTAATGAGGTTCATTTATGGTAGAAAAATGTTAAAAATAAGCTAGACCAGCTCCCAACACGATCTGATCATATTTCAGGACATGACCATACTTAAAAAATACTTTAAACATACTCAAAAATAGGCCTGAACACGGCCTACCCGTGTTGAAGCAACCCAGAGCATGGCCTGACCGTGTAATGTGCCATTTCCTAACTTATTTAACTATATCTCCCTCATACAAACTCCAATTGAGATAATTATAAAGCCTTTAAAAAGCTAAGACACTTATCTACAACTTTCATGTTTATCGTTTCTTCATATTTTTTGCGAATTATTCCCAGAAAATCGAAAACAAAGACGCTTACATTTACCACCCTAGATTCTAGACTAATTCTGACCTTTGCTGATTTATCAGCCATATCTCCCTCATATAGACTCCAAATTAAATGATTTCAGTGGCTAAAAATCCATGAGACATGTATCTACATTTTTTATGTTAACTATTTCTTTCAATTCCCTGTATATTGTGTCCAGAAATTCAAATACAGAAGCTTACCTAACATATTCTTCTCTGGTTAACTAGTTTCTAACCTCTGCTTACTAATCTGACCATATCTCCTTCATATGGATTCCAATTTGATTTATTCCAATGGAAAACAATTCGTGAGACATATATCTTATATTTTTTATATTAATTATTTCTTTTAATTCCTAACCGATTCTTCCTAAAATTTCAAAAATAGAAGCTTCCTTAGTTATTCTAAAATTCAGTTTTCTAACCAAACCTTTCCTAAGGTTTTAATTCATCATTTTATTACATCCTTTTTCATTTTCTTCTCAATTTACATCTAATCATATTCCATCAATTTTTCACCACATTCAAATATACAAAATAGTAGTATAAAAATCCTAACATTTTGCCACCTATAGCCATATCTATGCAGAACTTTTCACACCAACCGAAATATTCGAAACATCCATCATATGCAAGATAACATGTAACATGATATAGCAATATCCATGACCAATCATCAAAGTAGCGAATATTTCAAATTTCATCAAAGTTATAAGATCAAAATCCCATATAAATGTTACAAATTTCAAAAAATTTCTTCAAAAAGAGATATTTTTAAACCTATCTAAAGATCTCCCTATCTCACTTAGTGAATTCTTTTTCTTGTTTTCTCTTGAAGGAAGTAGTAAGATTCTCCTTTCTCTTAACTTTTCTAGTAGCTTAAATAAAAGAAGGAGGGTGAGTTTTGAACCCTAAGAATGAAGAGAAAAGATGAATTCAAGTGGAGATTAAGCTAACTTACCTTGAGTACTTAGTCCTCTAGACTTCTCCTTCTTCTTCTTTCCTTTCTTCTTATCTCTTTCTCCCCTTTCCTCACTTTACCTTACTTTTATTTTTCCTCTCCCTCACTTGGACGAAATTATAATGTTATAAGGGTGAGTTTTGCTTAAATAAACTATCAAGTTGTTCACCTCTCATAATCATGGGTCTACCTTATCACAAATAAGATGCACTTAGTTATTTTTTGAGGAAAGACAACTTATGTTCTTGTCTTTCTCTCCCTTAGTCAAGATATACATAGCAAAAGGAGATTTTTATTTTAAAAATCATGATAAAATGTTCTTAAGACAAGGGACAAGGTCTCTTTGATTTATGAATTCTTTTTCTTTTTCTTTTGTCTCACTTAAGTATGATAAGTTTGGCTTTCTAGGTGGAAAATTTTCAGCCCTTGAGTCTCCCTTACTTGGCTAAAATTATTTGTGTAGGATAATGATATTTTTTCATAAAGTCATGTATTATTACCTACTTGTTGAAATTATGAATGTAGAATATAGATGTTTTATCCTAATGCCATGTATTATTACCAACTTGCAGAAATTATGAATGTAGGATATAGATATTTTGTCCTAATGCCATGTGATCTAATCTTGATAATTATTAAACTACTATTTTCTCACATGATTCTTATTTTTCCTTCTTGGATTTGGGCTCATTCTTACCCATTTCTTTTGCTTTGGCTGAAATTCTACCTTTTATGGAGGGCTTGGTCACATTTTCATGGTTTGTGGGCTATCGGTCCAACTTCTATAACCTAGTCCAAGTCTATGTTTTAATTCTTACTTGGGCTATCCTATTGGCTTGCTAGAAACTCATGTGAAGTGAAAAAAAACTCTATATGAAGTGTCCATAGGTGAAAGCTCAATGTATAGATAGAGATGTTAAACTTAGGAACTTTAACTCTTGAATTAGGAAAAATTACCCTAATCCAATCGTCTTGAAATTTCAAGACCTTTATTTACTTCCTAAAAATTTATTTTCCTTACTCAAGAATTTCGCCTCTCTTTAATATGTTATTTTTAATTTTTCTTATTAGGTTTTTTCTCTTTACTTATTCCCTTAATGTTATAAACATTTTTTATGCATACACATAAGGTGAAGAATTTCTAAAGTTTATATTTCTTTAGATATCTAAAAATTGTCTAATAAATTTTATTTCTTTAATTAAATATTTATATACTTTTATTAATAAAAAAAATGAAATTAGAGATGTTACAAACATGACATTACATGATGTGTGGATGATGCCCGAAGTACATAGGCTGGTTGTAGAGTGGAACCAAGAGGGGCAACCAATAAGGGACACAGGAGGGCTCTTAGGTGGAGCTTGGGGAGATTTGTTAGAGATCACACCCTATTTCCTATCAACTACAGAAACTAGTGTAAGATTTATATGTTCTTTAAGAATGAGGTGTACACAACCTACATTCTGATAAAAGTTTATAACTTGCAAATTATTTTTGTGTCAAATTATCTCTATATTAAAGTAATATTTTATTTTTAAGTCCAATTTGTTGTTAGAGATGATGTGCAAATAAATACATCCTCTAGTTGATTGGAGTGAAGTGAAAGAATAGAAGGATTGCCCTATTTCAAAGATTTTATGACCCATCTTGGACTAGGGACCGACCAAAATATTGTCCAACCCCCTTCAATATTCCTAGGAACCTATGGGCATCCTTTATTGACTGTCAATTGAACCCTGGGACGCAGGTTATATTTTTGCATCATTGTTTATTAATTCTTGGATTTTTTTAATGAAGTTATTGTGACTCCCAATAATTTTATTTGATTTTTATAAATGGCCAGGATACATGTAAACACAATAAAGAAAATAAGAAGAAGCAACTAATTCTACACCCAGGTGGCTCTAAGATTTGAGTCTCGCAAAAGAGCTGAAATGGTATGACCATTTTAGTAAATTATGATATTTTATGACCACTTTATTTTTCTACATTGATTAGGTTATAAGATATAATTGCAACTGAATTGGGCTTCTTACAAATACAAGAGGCTGTAAAAGGGAGCTCTGTTAGCAGAGGAGAATTGTGGACAAGGACTCACACAAGAATAATGGGTCCTTTGTCAATAAGGTTGCTCGAGGTATAGGTGTAAGTATTGAAATTCTTAAGTAATATTACTTATATGGTGGATAATATATGTTGATTTATATGCAGGACAAAATTGCTGAATTTGAAGATGACACCTCTTCCTCACAAGCTATTTCTACTTAGGATTCACTTGCATAGGCGTTCGGAGTGGAGCACTCAGACAAAAGTCAGAGGTTTGGGATTGGGTCCTTTCTTGTCCTAAGTCTTTAGACCTCCACCCCACAACTTGTCTAGGTCGTTAGAATCAGCATTGTAAGAAGTTGTTCAGTGGCAAACAAGAACTGTTCAATTAGAAGGACAAGTCCAACAAATGCAAACAACCATGCTCTACATACTACAGAATTGTTAGGTACAATTGCCACTAGAGATTACTTAAATGTTTAGTGCTCCAACGGTAATTTTATCTATATATATAGTTTTTTTCCATTTTAACTAGAATATGCCTATGTTGCATTTCTTGGTCGATTTTATTTCATGCTATGGGTACCCTTTTTGGGATCATTTTGCATTTTTTGTGCTAATGGAGTTTTGCATTTCTTGATCATTTGTGCTGGATATTTGTGTTGGGTGTGCTGGATATATTTATGTTGAAAAGAATTCTCATAGCTTTAGTCTTTTTTTGGATATTTGTGTGTGTTTCTTCTTTTCCTATTAATTACATGTCATTTGAAGTATGCAAGAAACTTCATATATGGTAGATGATTGGGAAAGTGCTGATAATAGATTGTGTTGATTTCTTCTGATTGCTTTGCAATAGCAGGCCTTGGTGTCATTGATATGATTGGCTGGAGTTAGTTTGCTTTGAAATGTCAATTATTGTCTCTGATATTGTATAAACTACCATACATTAAGGAGACGGGATTCCCTCATATTAACACTAGACAGAGAGAAAAGAGAACTCTGATATTATCCAACTAACCTTTCATCTCCTATCTCTATCCAAATCACTTTTTATTATTTTTCACGTCCCTATATGTTCCCCTGCTCAACCCCTTTTTCTTTTTGTTTATTTCCTGGAACTATACACACACACACACCACCTTTTTTGTTTATTTCCTGGGACAACATATAGCTACTCAGATTGTGGCTTGTTTGACAGTGCGCAAAGTACACCGTAATTGTTTTGTTACTTTTTATTATAGAGAAGTAACAAGCTGAAGATAGACACTACAAGAAAAAAGGCCTTTTGTGACGACTAAAGTGGTAACAGAAACCTTAAAATTCATCACTCCTTGGCCGCTAAAAGTGTTGTCGCTAAAGGTTTTTTGTGACTATTTTTGAAGTTGTCACTAAAGCTACACTTTCAGTGACAACTAAAATAGTCACTGAAACATAGAAAACTTGTCACTAAAAAGCAAAAGTCGTCACAAAAAGATTACAAAGTGGGATTATGAAGGTCTTTTGTGACAACTTTGGTCGTCACTAAATGTATCTTTAGTGACGACTTTTGTGGTCGTCACTAAAGGTTTCGTGAATATGATCCTTTAGTGACGATATAAGTCGTCACTGAAAAGGGGTTTTAGTGACGATTTATAAAAATCGTTACTGAAAACCTTGAACATAATGAGTTTTAGTGACGATAAAAGTCGTCACTAAAAATTTTAGTGACGATTTTTAAAAATCGCCACTGAAAGTCTTGAATGTAATGAGTTTTAGTGACGATTTATATCGTCACTAAACATGTTTTTAGTGACCACTTACATAAATTATCACTGAAAGTATGTTTTTAGTGACAATAAAAGTCGTCACTGAAAGTGTTTGAACTATATATAACACATATTCTTTATTTTTAGTGACAATAAAAGTTGTCACTAAACGTATTTTCAGTGGCAACTAACATTAGTTGTCACTAAAAGTTTTATGTAAATAGGGATTCAGTGACAAAAATAATTGTCACTAAATCTTTTGTATTATTATTTTTTAACCATTTGATTTTCTTTAAAAATAAAACCTACACTATGATATCAATCGGAATAAAAAGTTTTAATAAAACGATATATATTAAAATAATTTTGGCTACAACAAAAATTTGTTGATAAGTAACAACCATATGTCTGTTAACAGAAAATTAAAATACAAATAATAAAATATTGACAAAATAAAAAGCATCAAGTCTATGGTTCTCTTGAAGTTGTTGGTGTTGCATTCGTTGTAGAATTTGGTATAGCACTCCCCATTGGCAGAATTGAAATTTGTCCTTATTTACAATATATGAAAACAAATTAATAATCAGCAAGTAATACAAAGTACAAGCTAATTAAACAATAACAATTATTATATATACTTGTAAATAATTTCTAACTATAAAGGAGAGCAAAACACGAGATATGTTATGCATGGTCAACAGGGACCTTTAATCATTATTTTATATGTATGACAAGTAAGTTGCAACCCTTTAGCAAGCAAACAAGAAAAAAAGACTCCAAGCAGCATTCAGTTTTCCAACATTGCACATTCCATCAAGAAAAATATTGTAAATCACAATATCAAGATCCAAATTCATCTTCTCCATTGCCCCAAACAATGATATTGCCTCATAATGAAGTCTGCACTTGATTAGTCCATCTAATATAATGGCACAAGTCTGGAGACTGGGATCTTGGCCATATGTATGCATATTTAAAACAGTTTTTTAGCAGCTAGTGGTTTACCGACTTGGCAAAACCCACCTATAAGAGGGGTCCATGTAATAACATTTGGAATGAATCCTTTATTAACCATTTCATACAAGAGATACATTGCCTTGCTGATGTTTTTGATCTTACACCATCCATGGATCAATGAGTTATAAATTACAATGTTTGGTAAACAGCCCCTGTCAGACATCAATTTAAATACTTTCATGGCCTCATTCATTTGCTTTTGAATGCAATATCCACCAGTCAAAGCATTATAGGTAACAACACCAGTCAAAGCATTAAAGCTAATATGTTATGCATGGTCAGACCTTTGAAGAATAAAGTGAAAACCCTAGATAGAACTAAGTATAGTGGTGGCCTAAGAAAAAAAACGAAGAGAGAAAATAAGAAACAGTAATTCAATAGACCCAGTTGAGTACATAATTAGCAAAATGTCAATAACAATAGAAATACTAGAACTAATCAAACAGAAAATAGTAACAGCAAATCCAGTGAAACACAAAACTTGAAAACAAAGTAAGACAATCATACTAGACTCACAGTAATTCAACTAGTAATTGCAGTATACAAAAGTAATCTAGATTGATGAACTATATGGGAGAGCTTAAAACAATTATGGATATTGTTAATTATGAACACTTTTACAACTTGATCTAGCAAAGTAGTAAGTCAACCACTGTGGTTGTAATTAATACCAAACATGCTTTTACATGCTTCAAGATTCAGAAAACAGACAATGAGAAACACATTGGAATTCTTAAATCTAAACTTGATAAAAATATATATGTCATGATTAATGCTAACACTCAGAACCATATATGATTTACAATCACACCCAAAATGACAATATTAGTACAAGTGGAGTTTCTATGACAAATAACTTGTTTCAGAAAACATATATCCACAAAAGCATGCCTTATCAAAAAATCTAATATAAGCAACTAAATTTGTCAACCATGATATTGAAATACATGACAACCTATATAACCATAAACATTCCATAAATATAATATCAGTGATAGTGGCCTAATCCTCTCTAAACCAAGCTTCTAGTAAATGACAGTATCCTATCAACAAATGATTTTATCCATTTTATAGCTACCTGTTGGATAGATGTGATTAAAGAGGCCATTTGTGCTTGTAGCCTTTCTTCAATTTGTATTTGTAGCCTTTGTTCAAACTGTGTTTGCAACTGTGCTTGTAGTTGTGCATCCATCATTTCTTCTCGTAATTTTGTCTCTTCATGCATCTCCTCACGTAGTTCTGCAACAATCTCTTCACGTATTTTTTTTTTGCTCTTGAAGATGCTCAAAAGTGATTTGGCCAGAAGCTCTTTTGGAAGGAGGTCTAACTCCATGTCCTTTGCCATGAACATACCCCATCTTTTGACCAAGAACTTGTGTCAATATTGCTTCATTACTCAAACCAGGAGCATTTTCTTCAGATTGCTTGGTTACAATATCTTTCAGTTGGCCTTATATTTAAATCAAATATGCATTTAGAATAAGAACAATATAAATTATAAATTATAAAAATTAATAAAATAAATTTATACATGAACTTCTTGGGACTTTGCATCCGACCACATAACTTCTCCATCTTTAGTTCTTCGAGTATGTTGTATCTCCCATATCTTGTCAAGTGGTGCTTTTTCTCCAGTTTTAGGATTTCTCTACAACAAAATTGCACGATTACTTAACAATAGAATGAAAACATGCATATCAAAATATCTTTGACAATAAAGCATTTTAAAATGTCACCATTAATTCCTCAACTTCGGCGAACGATCGCGATCCACACGTATGTTTTATTGTTAGTTTGGCCCTATTCTATGCGTTTGTTGAACTTCTATCCTATAATAAACTCCACAGCCATTGTTTTTAACATATGTTGTATTAGAATGCTATATAAGAAAGCTATAACTTAATACCTTAAAGTCAGCTGAGCCAAAATAACTGACCAAGTGCTTCCATTCATCATCATTAACTACAGGAGGTGTATATGTCAATCTTTCTTCATCAGTATCGTACACAGAGTAAAAATTGTGCAGGCAACTCCTCCAATTTTTGTACGACCTTTGTGTGGCATTGATGAATGCATCAAATCGTCGCTCCATGTTTGCACCAACCTCAAACTTTTCCTACAATAATAAACCCAAAAGTGTTAAATTCAAAAAGTTAATATAGATATAATATAATTATGCTAGCTATTACCTTTACTTTCAACAAAATCTGTTCTCCACATTGTTCCCAAATTTTAGTCCAGACCCTCTCCTTCAAGGGACAGGTGCATCGTGTGATGTGTCCAATGTAATTAGTGAGCTCTCTCGACCCATCTCCCACAGCTCGAAGAATATCATTAGGAATTTCAATTTGGATTTTTTGTCCATGTTTGGTCTTTGAATCTACTGTAATACATTTGTATGATCCTCTTACATTCTTAGCTACACTACAAGAAGCTGTGATTCACATAACAATAAGGTATCAATCACAAAATAGTAAATCTTAATTAACAAGTGTAAAATATTTCATTTGATTACCTGCACTACTAATTGGATGCCTTAAAGTTGGTGTGGCAGGTTGTGCTTGGCTCTCCTCATGGTGTGACTGCATACATAACTGTGGAGTCCCTACATTAGTCATAGCCTGGTTAGCACCTTTAGACCCACGTCCACCTCGTCTGCCTCTTCCTCTTCCTACCATCTTTAAAGTAACCTATTGCAAATTATAGACAATATTGGCAATTCAATAAATTCAATGAGAAAATGAAAGTCTAATACAAATAAAATGTGCAATGAAACATATTACTTTCAATAATGATGCCAATCTAGAAAAAAAACCACAAGTACAGTTCAAGTGTCAATTAAGTGTATATTACAACAACAATGTGCTAAATTATGTTTTATGGCATTTTACATAGAGCCTTCTGATAAGAATTCTCCTTCATCACTTTCCTCATCTGTTGTTTCATCTTCTTCATCATCATTAATGAAATCAACTTCCCTGACACTTCTTTCTTCACTCTGATTATTAACACTTTGAGGTTGAACATCATCCCTACATAATATCACTTCAACATCATCTTGATCCTCACTATGAATGAACTCATTATGTTCAACCTCTTCTTGTTGGTATGCATCTTCAGCAGATAATGATTCATTCTCATCTTCATAAGGCATGCTAAAAAGGTCACGAGGTGATATTTTCACAACAACAAGCCAATCTCTTTCAACGAGATCATCCAAATAAAACACTTGTTCTGCCTGTGATGCCATAACAAATGGTTCATATGTCCTTAATGAAAAACGGGTATTCACGCTTGTATATCCATATTTTTCAACTTTATATCCTCTTCCCAAATGAGTAACATCCCACTAGTGACACTTAAAGAGGTATATTTTCCTATCCCCCATATATAATAACTCATAAATATCTTCAAGGATACCATAATATTCCTTCTCAGGATCTGAATCATTTCCTTTTACAAGAACTCCACTATTTTGAGTTTTCCTTTGGGATGCACGGCATTTTGTATGAAATCTAAATCCATTGACCAAAATTGTTGTATATCTATATACAACTCTTTATGGACCAATGGCTAAACTAATCAACTCATTGTCTCCTTGAAAATGTGAATCTGACTTCATAACGTATTAGAAATCAAACAAGATTGAGAGGTTATAATTCAAGGCTAATAATATAATACATTGATTGACTCATGGCGAGACACTTACTCGACGATTGAACCATTTGGAAAACTCTTTCATGTTCCCTAAATCAACATTTGATGCTTGGGTTTGTGTTTGAAGCTCATTTTTATACTCTCTACAAATTATTTCATTTCATATATTAAAATTTAATCAAATAACATTTTAATTGCTAACAAGTTATAGTTGACTCACTCTATGAATGGCTAAACCTTCTCACAATTTTGTAGCACATATAGACAAGCTTCATCAAATTCTTTGTTGGGTAGGAGAAGCGATTTAGCTGCACCTCTTGGCTGTCCACTTTGACTAAATATTGACATCTCACAAACTGTCATATTCCCATCATCATTCCTTGGGATTCTATTGAACTTTGTTGGAATGTCACTCAAATATATTGAGCAAAAGGTGATACTTTCATATGCTAAATACCCCTCAGCGATTGAGCCTTCAGGACGAGCTTTGTTACGAACATATGATTTTAGTGTGCATAAATACCTGCAAAAGTGAGTTAAAGTTAATAGGTATCTAATATCAAGCATAACTCGAGTTTAAGTCTAAGTCAGATAGTGTTACCTTTCAATTGGTACATCCATCGATACTGAACAGGCCCAGCAATCTTTACCTCTCTTGCCAAGTGAACTGGTAAGTGAACCATGACATCAAAAAAAGTTAGAGGAAAAACAGTTTCCAATTTACATAATGTAATGGAAATTTGTTGTTCAATGGAATCCAAGTTTTCCATACTTAAACACTTCGAGCACAAAATCTTGAAAAATTGTGACAATTCTATTATGGGTTCACTTACCTCCTTAGGCACCAAGCCACGTATTGCAATTGAAAATAATTTTTGCAACAATATGTGATGGTCGTGACACTTTAATCCAAAAATCTTTTTTTCTACTACATTGACACATCTTGAAATATTTGAAGAAAATGCATCAGGAACCTTTAATTGAGCCAAAAAATACACACTTTCAACTTTTCTTGTGATGATAGCACATAACATGCTGCTGGTAGCAAGATGTTGTTCCCATCATCAATAGGATGCAAACTTGGTATGATCCCCAAGTCCATTAAATCATATTGACTCTTTATTGTGTCTTTTGTCTTTCCAGCCATATCCATCACCGTGGACACTATGTTGTCAGATATGTTTCTCTCAATGTGCATGACATCCAAATTATGACGTAGCAAAAGTGTTTTCAAATAGGGTAATTTGAAGAAAATTCTCTTCTTCTTCCAATTATAAGCAATGCTAGATTTGTCACGCATTTGCTTGTTGCCTTTTCCAAATGTCACACTCGGTAGAAGTTGTAGTTGTTCAAACACTTCTTCATCAGTCAAATATGTAGGAGCAACATTATTTTTCACTTTATCATCAAATGCTCTCTTATTCCGACGCCATGGATGATTAACTGGTAAGAAGCGACGATGTCCCATATAACATAATTTACTTCTTAGCGATATCGAGTGGGTATGTTTATGGCAACAAGCACATGCCAATTTTCCCTTTGTTGACCACCCTGAAAGATTACCATATGTCTCAACCCCTAAATTCCACAATTCGTTCAATTCCTCAATCATTGGTTCCAAATATACATCAATCTCATCTCCTAGAGACTTAGGGCCTGGGATAAGAAGTGTCATCACGAAGTACGGTTGTTTCATACATTTCCAAAGGGGCAAGTTATATGGTACAAGAACAATTGGCCAAATACTATAGTTAGTACTCATGTTTCCATATGGCTGAAAGCCATCACTAGCTAAACCCATTCTAACATTTCTAGGGTCTGCTGAGAAACTAAGGTGTTGCTCATCAAATGACTTCCATGCGATGGAGTCAACAGGGTGCCTTAATACACTATCATCAACACGTTTCTCCTAATGCCACCTCATGTCTTTGGCAGTGTGTTTTGCCATATACAGTCTTTGCAACCTAGACTTTATTGGAAAATATCTCAACACTTTGTGTGCTTCTCTTTTGCCTTTGGGTCCACTTGATTTTCATTTAGATAATTTACATTTAGGACATGATTGTGCATTAGCATGTTCTTTTCTATATAGAATGCAGTCATTTTTACATGCATCAATTTTTGTGTAGTCTAACCCTAAGTCTTGAACAAGCTTCTTGGCTTCATAGTAAGAATTGGGTACTTGGGCCCCCTCTGGTAACACTTCCTTAAATAAGTCCAACAACATATCCACAGACTTATTGCTCTAATGATTAAGGCACTTTAAATTAAGTAGCTTAACGATGAATGACAACTTTGACACCTTGTCACAATTTGGATGTAGATTTGTTTCGGCTTTTTTCAATAATTGGTAAAACTTCTTTGCATGCACATTTGGCTCTTCACCATTTTCTATATTAGTATTCAGCTCCTCTATATTCACAACTCCGCATGCATCATGTATCATTCCAGCCATGTCATCCTCCTCAACAGTATTACTTTCATCAGAGGGATTTGAAGCCATCCCCACAACTTCTCCATGAAGATCCCAAACTTTGTAAGACTCCAAAAATCTATTTTTCAACAAATCAAATCGTATTTCATGTCTCACCTTGAAAACCACGTTTCTACATTTTTTACATGGACACCTAATTCTGCTTCCTACCCTTATTTCACTATATACCCAATCAAGAAAATGATCCATCCCTTGTATGTATCTTGGATCGGCTCTATTCTTTACATCTAACTAACTTTTGTCCATAATATTCCCTATAAAATTTGTTGGAGTGGAAATTAGCAATTGAAAAAGATAAAGAAACATATTTAGACGAGATAAAGTGTATGTGTATTAGTAGAATGGAATAGAATCATGTTGACAAAGGTAGTACAATTGAGATCCTAGTGGCATAACGTGAAAATGATATCTAATAAGATAGTTTATCGAGTGCTAACTAGAAAATGATGGTTTATCTATCATGTCCAAGTAAAATTTTTAGCTAGCTTTATGTTCAAAAAAGAATTTCTGCTTATTAGCACCTAAAAGAAAAGGAGAAAAAAAAGAAAGGTCCACTTAGCTATGGTTTCAAAACAGTTAAAACTGATTAAAGATCAACTTAAATTGATGAAAATCAAACAATTTCTTGCCATATTTTTCTCAGTCCACTTCCGTATATGTATTCTCTTAATTTATTTTTTTACAATTAACCTAATCAACAAAATGATAAGGGAAAGTGATATTACATAAGTATAATCATGGTTTTGAAAAATAGATTGAATCGGTCAATTTTATTGAAAAATTGATAAATTTATTTGATCACCAATCTAATTACAAAGAAAAAAAATTAGAAATCTTCAAAACAGTTAACGCTGATCAAAGATCAACTTATATTGATGAAAAAGAAAAACAATTTTTTTAGTATATTTTTCTCAATGAATTTCTGTGTGTGTGTGTAAAAAAAATGATGCTATATGAGTATAATTGCTTTAAAATATGGGGACAATCATGATGAATAATGAAGAGGCCCCCCATTAGAGACAACCAATATGAATGTAGGAATGTCATTTAGAAAAGCAAGCAAAGGGAGAGAGGGATGCCTACCCACAAATTCACTAAAAAAATTGAGTATGGGGTTTATGAACAGCTTCATATTATGGGGGACATTAAACATAATTGGAGTTGGGAAAGTGAAGAAGGCACAATAGCATGGCCTTTTTTTCCCCAATGCATGTGCCACAGGAGTAGAAACCTGTAACCTAGGTCTTGGCCATTGTTGGCACAATGCACATGCTTTCCATCCTTGCCCACATGCTCATACAACACCCCATGTGTAGCAAAATTAAAAGGGTTTGGAGTTGCAGCTTGCACTCCATCACTTGTATGCTACACTTCTTCCTTTCTTTGTTTTTGTGTCATGAGAAAAATCTTAATTGAATGTTTATTTCACTTTTTCTTTTAAAAGAAATAAAAAAATTAAAAGATAAAAATTGAATTGATAATACATATATTGAGTCGACTAAATTTAATGAATCCTATTGTCTTCTAAACTCCCTAGCACTTGGAGAAAGATTGCACAAAAATTTAAAATTATGACAAACCATTAATGAACAAGTCACACCTGAGCCATGTTATCATAAACAATCAAGGGTAATATTGTGCAGAGTTCAAACAAATTATATAAGTGGTTAATAACTAAATTCAGTTATCTCTTGATAGAACAAAAAAAGACCAATAGTAATTTATAATTTTACCTCACATTGTTAGTCTGTAACTTTTGCTTCTATTATGATATCATTCTATTTATACAATTTTTCTCTTTATTATATAATAACATCAACTATGAATTTAGTATTAATTTGACTTTCAAAGTTTATAAAAAAACTATTGTTTCGATGGTAACCAAAATTTTCTTATAAATTGACCAAACATCCACTCTTTAGAATTCAAAAATATTTAAAGTGATCCAATTTATTTTTACCCATTAAATAAACTCAGCTTATTTCACTTTGTAGCCACTAATAAAGGTACAATGGGAGTATTATGAAGTTCCTTTCTTTACGAGGGGGTTGATGCCCTATATTGGATCACTTGATTTATTTGTCTTTGGTATACTTATGAACTTTTCAAGCTATAGGTAAAGGATTTTTCTTGTATAGCCTTAACCTACCACATCACAACAGAGTGAGATTCAGTAATAAAAAAAGTATCTTTAATATTGGTGGAATTCCCTATAACACCTGACTCACTAGCGTCATTTTGTTCATATATTAAAATTGTAGAAGGTTCCTTATTATCTATAAATTTTTGTAAAATGTCTAATTAGCCCATAATTTAACCTATTCACTTATATCGTTTGTTATCTTTCTTGGATAAGCATAAAAGTGCTTCAGGCTATCCCAAGCATTTTAAAAATTCAATTCCATATATGCAACTACCTAGGCATGCTATGCATTACTTACAACATAAAGGATCTCATGCCATAAAGAAAAGGGGTACAGTCCATAACTTATATTACATCACATTATCAACTGTCTAACAGGAATTAGCACTCATCTAAGCCATCCCACATATATTACACAACTAAGGAAAATACAATCCATAATCAGATTATTCAAACTTGAGACCCCTGTTGCTCACCTCTTGCTGGAGTACCTAGAATGTGATTATATGGACATAAAAAGTGAGATGATAATCTCAATAGCTAGCAAATTTTTCAGAAAAATAGTTCACATTCCATTCCTTAAAACATCTCAATTTATTTCACTGAAACATAAGCACTGACCATACATTCATCATACGGCATCTTGGTCACACTAGGGACCCATAACATCATGATCTACTTACCCAGTGCAGTCAATACAGCCATACCTGCAAAGGGCTATGCATCTCCTATTATTGGCCAATCGTGAGGGAAATGGGGTTTACTTGGCACCCTTTTGTGCACCCCCTTAATTTCCGAGAATGCATACATAACATATCTTTAGACCATCATTCATCATAGCATAAAAGTCAGGCAATCAGTGAAAATTCATAATTTTAAGTTCATAAGCATAAAGAGGTGTTTTAAGGAAGAGCTAGCTACATCAAGTTTTTTTAAAAAATAGTACATATTCCATTCTTTAAAACATCTCAAATTATTTCACTAAAACATAAGCACTAACCATACATTCATCATACGGCATCTTGGTCCCATAACATCATGGTCTACTTACCCAGTGCAGTCAATACAGCCATACCTGCAAAGGGCTATGCATCTCCTATTATTGGCCAATCGTGAGGGAAATGGGGTTTACTCGGCACTCTTTTGTGCACCCCCTAATTCCCGAGAATACATGATGAGTGAGTTTTATACCCATAAATTAAATATTTTCATATTATCTTTTGCCATAATTAAGCATAAATCTTCCTTACTTGTCTTTAGTTTTGTGTCTTTCTTACAGATAGAGAGAAGAGTAGAAAATGGACTTAATTGGAGGAATCAGAGCTAAATTGTGGTTTTTTGGGAATGATGTCTATAAATCAAGCAAATAAAACAAATTCATTAAGGATGGCTGAGTAAGGAGCATTATCATATTGTCTCTTGAGACGCATCCTAATGGATATATGCACAAATTTATTCTTGATTTATGATCACATTTTCAAAAGAACTAAAACATAAAGATTCATGGCAAAGCACCCAATGTTGAGAATATGTTTATCCAATATGCATGCAATTTGGTAGGTGTGTAGCTGACACAATTGGGTATAACTTTCATGTTCAAGTGGTCAAAAAATTCGGACATTAAAAGGGCCAAAAGTGGGCTAGAAAAGAATCTGACTACTGCTGCAGTCCAGCCCGACTTTGCTCTAGTATTTTGACCATAAGTCACACATTACGTATCAAATTTGTCCACAATTTGTCTTGACGGAAAGCTAATGAAATTTTCTACAACTTTTGTGTTGATGAAGTCAGTAAATTCGGCAGATTTCAAGACGATATTCAAGGATCAATTTCGGTGCACATAATGGAATCTAAATTGTCAACTTTGTACAACTTCCTGCCTAACAATTTTGACAATTACCACACATACCACACCTAATTGTATCTATAAATAGAGGGTTTGAAGGGTGAGTTGGGGAGTTTTTTGGAGAGCTTTGGAGAAAGCTTGGGAAAGTTTTGTTGGAATTCTACGAACTTGTAATGTTATTCTCACTTTAGACATCTTGTATTTTTCATTTTCTTTCGTAATATTATCATGTTTCTTCATCTTTCATTTCACTTTCTTACCTTGATTATGGAGAACTAATCTCTTAATGCTAAGGTGAAAGGGTGAAACTCTTGGTATGAGAATAATAATTTATCTAACTCTTAATCTTAATGTTTATCTTTGATATTGTATTTACCTTCCTATTTCTTTTCTCATAATTATTTCTTAATGGCTGGTTTTATCATACCGCCGATTTCTTGTTATGTTATTGGTTGGTTTTATTAGACCGCCTATCTTTTATTATTTTCATGGTTGGCTTTGCCACCTACTTTATTTTATTTTACTATTGGTTGGCTTTGCCACCTATTCTATTTCATTTTATTTTGTTATGTTAATTAATTTTCTACCTTTCATTTTTTGCATAAGTTAATCTTGTAAAATGTGAATTTTGATATATTGTAGACAATATAATGATTGGCACAATTTATGCTTGAATCCATTTACAAGTTATCTTTTGCATCTTTGTATTTTTAATCTTGTAAAGTGTGAACCTTGATACATTGTAGACAATATGGTGATTGGCACAATGTACGCTTGAATCCATTTTACAAGAATGTCTTAATTATTAGAAAGGAGATAAATATAAGTCATGTATAAACAAAGTTGAGCTTAAATTAACATATCATCCGATTAGAACTTTATTCGTGTAAAGATTCTAATTGAGTACTAAAAGAGTTAAATATATTTTTATTCGATATACCAAGAGTGGATCTCCTAACCTTATCATGCTTCTTTACCTTGAATACATCTTCATTTAATTTCAGTATATTAGTTCTTTGCATATTTTGTTCAATATTCCTCTCACAAAACAAGACATCGGGAACTAGGTTAAAAGTATTTATTTCGGATCTATATTAGAATTTTCTCTCAATTGGCAATCTCTGTGGGATCGACCTTACATACCACTAAATCTATACTCTAATAGATTCGCGCACTTGCGAGTTTTAATTAAAACAACAACAAGTTTTTGGCACCGTTGCCGGGGATTGCGACAGAAAAGCTATTTGGATCCAGGTAAGTACTTTTCTTCCACTAGTTATAGTTAGAACATTTGTTTATTCTGTGTATAGAAATTTTTCTTTAGAATTGTTTCTTGAAAATTGGTGTAGTAATTTGGGTGTATAAAATTGGTTGATTCTGTCAACAAGGCTAAAAGCGCCTAAGGAGTATGGGTTTTAAGAGAAACCATTGTGATTCCTCCATATTTTCCTGGGAGTCTACTGATTAAATACTAACCATTATTACTAACACTTTGAAAAAAAAGGAGTTTGTATAATTTTGTGATTTTTATTTTGTGGTATTTGCATTTTGTAGCCGTTGTGTAGTTAGATACTTTTTCATAATTAGGAAGCAATTTGTTTAGTTTATGCGTGCTTGGAAACATGATAAAGATAAGCGGTTGGTTAGGAAAAGTTTAGGGTCAACCATTGAGTGTACAATAGAGACATTAGATTCTGCTGGATCAGCATTAAAAATGGAAGAACAAGTTGTGCATAATAAAACTCTTATGGAGTACTTCTCACCTGTCATAGCCAATACTCCAGCTTGCATAGTTTTACCACAAACTACTGCAACTCATTTTGAACTCAAACCGGCCATACTCCAACTTTTACCATCATTTTATGGTATGGAAAGAGAAGATCCATACATGCACATTAAAGAGTTTCTTGAAATTTGCTCGACCTTTCGCTTCCAGAATTTCAATGATGAATCAATCAGGCTTAGAATGTTTCCATTTTCATTGAAAGATAAAGCTAAAGCTTGGTTGAACTCCCTTCCTACAGGAACTATAACTAGTTGGAACCAATTAGTAAATAAGTTTCTGGCAAAATTTTTCTGTATGTCTAAAACTGATGCCCTTCGAGAGAAATTTCTGATTTTTGTCAAAAAGAGGGTGAACAATTTTTTGAATGTTGGGAAAGATTTAATGATCTTCTTCTGAAATGTCCTCATCATGGTTTTGAAACTTGGAGATTAGTGAAATATTTCTATGATAGCTTAACTTCATCAAACTGTCAAATGATCCAAAGCATGCATGGTGGGAGATTTTTACAATTGAATGAGGGGGAAGCTTGGGAATCCTTAGGATCTTTATCTGAAAATTCTCAGCATTGGAACTGCATAGATCCCAGGGATAAAAAGTCTCAAACACAAAAGGGAGGACTTTATGAAGTGAGTGATGATACAAATGTGAGAATTGCCTTAGCTAGCCTGACTAGAAAGGTAGAAGCTTTAACTTTAAGCCACACTTTAAACCCTTCTACCAATACTAGGATAGAGGCATGTGCCTTATGTTCTAGTACATCTCACATTGCACAATCTTGTCCATCTATACCAGCTTACCAAGAGGCATTCTCTGAGCAAGCTAATTCTCTTCAAACTTATGGGAAGTCATCAGATAGCCCATTTGCACCCACATATAATCCAAACTAGAGGAATCATCCAAATTTCTCATGGAGGCAAAATTAACCTGCAATGAATCAAAGTGGGCAACAATTTGCCCCTTCTAATTCATACCCTTAAGTTCCTCAACATGCTCCTCCTTTCGGGGTATCTCAACAAAGAAAACCTTCTTTGGAAGATACTCTACATCAATTCATGCAATCAACCCAACAAGTTTTACAATCTCACACTCAGTCCATTTCAAAGATTGAAACACAATTGGGTAAATTAGCCAGTGCTGTAGGAGAGAGAGAAAAAGGAAAATTCCCTAGTCAACCTATTCCTAATCCTAAGGGTCAATATGAAGTAGGATCATCAGCAAATCCTAAGGAAGAAGTAAAGTCTGTGAAAACCCTTAGATCTGGAAAAGTCATTGATAATCATGTTCATATGCCAGAAAATGAGAAACAGAGTCAACATGAATCCCAAACTAATGACTCAAGTGAAAAGAAAAGTGAACATATTTCTTATGCCCCCAAAGCTCCTTTCCCACAAAGACTTGCATCTGTCAAGAAAGATACTCAGTATAGTGACATTTTAGAGGTGTTTAAGCAAGTAAGCATTAACATCCCTTTTTTGGACGCTATCAAACAAGTACCCGCTTACTCAAAATTTCTGAAAGATCTTTGTACGGTGAAAAGGAAAACTAATGTTCCAAAAAAGGCATTTTTGACTGAACAAGTGAGTTCTATAATTCAGTAAAATACTCCTGTCAAGTACAAAGATCCAAGTTGTCCTACAATTTCTTGTATTATAGGTGACCATGTGATTAACAGAGCCTTACTTGATCTAGGAGCAAGTGTGAATCTGCTGTCGTACTCTGTGTATGAGAAACTTGGGTTAGGAAAGTTGAAACCTACATCAGTGACCCTTCAGTTAGCTAATAGGTCCACCAAAATCCCTAGAGGTGTTATAGAAGATGTGCTCATTAAGGTTGATAAATTCTACTTTCCAGTAGATTTCATTGTTTTTGACACTGAACCTGTTGAGAATATAGAGACACAAATTCCAGTCATTTTGGGTAGACCATTTCTGGCAACATCCAATGCAATTATTAATTGTCGAAATGGAATTTTGAATTTATCTTTTGGAAATATGACTGTGGAATTAAATGTTTTTAATGTCTCTCATCAACCTGTGGACATGGATGATGTGTGTGAGGTCAGCATGATTGAGAGTATAATCTATGACTCATTTGTAAGTTCTTGTGATGATGACCCTTTGGAAAAATGTTTGGCCCACTTTAACATGGATTTGGATGAGGACTGTTTGATCAGTGAAGTAAATTCCCTGTTAGAGACCACTCCATTAATGGATACCAATAAATGGAAAGGTAAAACAGAGATACTTACACCTTCTAAGTCTATTTTATTTCCATCCATAGAGAAACCTCCCCAGGTAGAGTTAAAACCTTTACCAGATTCTCTGAAATATGTGTTTCTAGGACCTTCTGAGACCTTGCCTGTCATCGTAGCATCTAATTTAGATAAAGAAAAGGAAGTTGAACTCATAAAAGTCCTCAATGAACATAGTGAAGCCATAGGTTGGACAATAGCAGACATTAAAGGTATTAGTCCATCAATTTACATGCACAGGATACACTTGGAGGACAATGCCAAAATCTCAAGAGATCCACAAAGACGTCTGAATCAAAACATGAAAGAAGTTGTGAGAGTCGAAGTGATTAAACTTCTTGACGTGGGTGTCATTTACCCAATTTCTGATAGTGCATGGGTTAGTCCTGTTCAGGTAGTTCCTAAGAAATCTGGCATTACTGTAGTCAAGAATGAGAATAATGAATTGATTCCCACTAGAGTACAAACTGGGTGGCGTGTTTGCATTGACTACCGTAAGTTGAATGCTGTTACAAGGAAAGAACATTTTCCACTTCCTTTTATAGATCAAATGCTAGAAAGGTTAGCTGGACATGCATATTACTGCTTTCTTGATGGATATTCTGGTTATAACCAAATTCCTATTGCACCTGAGGATCAAGAGAAAACTACATTCACTTGTCCTTTCAGAACCTTTGCCTATCGTCGAATGCCATTTGGATTGTGCAATGCACCTGCTACATTTCAGCGTTGCATGATAAGTATATTTTCTGACATGGTAGAGCGATTTCTGGAAGTATTCATGGATAATTTTTCTGTGCATGGGTCTAGTTTTGAGGAATGTCTACACCATTTAAGATTAGTCTTATTTAGGTGTAAAGAAAAGAACCTTGTTTTGAACTGGAAAAAATGCCATTTTATGGTTAAAAAGGGAATTGTTTTGGGACATGTTGTGTCACATCAAGGTATTGAGGTAGATAGAGCCAAAATTGAACTGATTTCCAGTCTTCCATCTCCTCAGATAGTAAAAGAGGTACGTTCTTTTTTAGGCCATGCAGGGTTTTATCCCAGATTCATCAAAGATTTTAGCAAAATCTCTAGGCCTTTGTGTAGTTTACTTACCAAAGATGCCTCTTTTATCTTTGATGAAGAGTGCTGTCAAGATTTTGAAAAGCTCAAATTCTTACTCACCTCTGCACCTATCATTAGACCACCTGATTGGAATCTTCCCTTTGAAATCATGTGTGATGCTTATGATTATGCAATTGGAGCTGTTTTGGGGCAGCGTCTTGATAAGTTTCCATATGTGATATACTATGCTAGTAAAACTCTTAATGATGCTCAATTGAATTATTCTACAACAGAAAAAGAGTTACTAGATGTGGTATTTGCTTTAGACAAGTTTAGATCTTATTTATTAGGATCTAAGATTATAATTTTTACAGATCATGCTGCACTTAAGTATCTTTTTTCTAAGAAAGATGCTAAAGCCCGATTGATAAGATGGATACTGCTGTTACAAGAATTTGATTTAGAAATTCGGGATAAGAAAGGATCTGAAAATGTTGTGGCTGATCACTTGTCTAGGCTGATAGTTGAATCGGGTGAAAATAACTTTCTTATCAAAGACTCATTTCCAGATGAGCAACTCATGTCCGTTTCTCAGCTACCTTGGTTTGCTGACATTACTAATTACCTTGTCACAGGTCAAATACCTACACATTGGAGTAAGCAAGATCGGATTAAATTTTTATCTGAAGTAAAAAAATTCTTTTGGGAAGATCCATACTTGTTTAAGTATTGTCCTGATCAAATCATTAGGAGATGTGTTCCAGAGAGTGAGCAATCTAGTGTTATTCATTTTTGTCATGATCATGCTTGTGGAGGTCATTTTAGTGCTAAAAAAAATGCTACAAAGGTTTTGCAATGTGGCTTTTATTGGCCATCACTGTTCAAAGATTGCCATTTGTACTGTAGTTCTTGTGAGCGTTGCCAAAAATTGGGTAGTATCTCACGCAGGAACATGATGCCTCTGACTCCCATTCTTATTGTTGAGATATTCGATGTCTGGGGAGTTGATTTCATGGGTCCTTTTCCTAATTCTTTTGGCAATTTATACATCCTTGTTGCTGTGGATTATGTGTCAAAATGGGTCGAGGCTGTTACATGTAAAACAAATGATCACAAGATTGTGGTGAAATTCTTAAAAGAAAACATTTTCTCAAGGTTTGGCACACCACGAGCAATCATTAGTGATGGGGGGAAACATTTTTGTAATAGGCATTTTGAGCATTTGATGAAGAAATATGGCATCACGCACAAAGTGGCAACCCTATACCACCCACAAACTAGTGGGCAAGTTAAGATTTCAAATAGGGAAATTAAAAACATTTTGGAAAAAACGATTAACCCAAATAGGAAAGATTGGTCTTTGAAACTTTCTGATGCTTTATGGGCTTATCGTACTGCTTTTAAAACCCCTATTGGAATGTCTCCTTACCGGCTTGTGTATGGCAAGGCCTGTCATTTACCTGTTGAAATAGAGCATAAAGCTTATTGGGCCATCAAACAGTTTAACTTTGCTCTTGACAAAGCAGGTTCTCACAGGAAGCTTCAACTCAATGAATTGGAAGAAATACGGAATGATGCATATGAAAGTGCAAAGTTGTATAAGGATCGAATGAAAGTTTTTCATGACAAACATATTTTAAGAAAATCATTTAATGTAGGTCAAAAGGTCCTTCTATATAACTCTCGTTTGCACTTATTTCCAGGGAAACTATGTTCTCGGTGGACAGGCCCATTCATTGTTCGTACTGTTTATCCACATGGTGCAGTAGAGATCGAAAATCCCAAGAACGGTGATGTGTTTAAAGTAAATGGTCAAAGATTGAAAGCATTTTTTGAATTACATAACCCAGAGATAGAGGAGACACATTTGCGTGATCCTGTCTACCAGGATTGATTCGCCTCTGTTATTAAAGGTTGTCGTGCACGCTATCTAAGTAAAATCTTTCTTTATTTAACTTGCATTAATTGGTTTTCTCACTGTAATCTTCTTTTGAATTTTTATTGTTTCCTTGCTCTTGTTGTTTTTTTTCCTCTCTTTCACAAAAAAAAACTAAATAATTTTGAGTCGATAATGGAGGACGTTCTCGTACAATTGAAAAATTTACAAAGCACGGGTTGAAAGATTGAGGTTAATGATGATCATGGGAATACCTGCTGATATTCGTTGGCTAATTGAAGCTAAGGTACGGTTATCAGGTGAATCTGCAAATGATTTCATCTCTTACATGCCTGGTTTAGGAAAAAGTAGTTTTGCTAAAAAGCGCAGAGCTAAACGAATGGGTGTTTGTTACAAATGTGGACGTGAAACTTGTAACAAACATTGCCGTTCTTTGGGTTGGGTGTCTGTAAATCGGGAAGACAAAATTAAGTTCATTAAGGATGGCTTGAGTAAGGAGTCATTGGATGATGACTTTCATCCAACGTCTCTTGAGACACATCCTAGTGGATCTGTGCATATTGGTATTGTCGGTTTATGGCCCCATTTCAAAAAAGAACATAAATGGTATAGTCTTGGGAATCTGACGTTAAAAGACCCTGTTTGCCAATTTATAAGAAAATTGGATGGGAAGCATATCCTCGACCTATAGAGGGCGTTTAAGCCGTTACTGGACGTAAAACCAGAGGAACATGTGAGCCACAATCACAACTACTGTACATATGCATGCGTGCTGTCATTTTTGAATTTTTCACCTTTAATTTAGCTGACATTTTTTGGCCTACTCTTATAGCTATGGAAATTATGCCCCCGGCCTATGCACATAGCTATTACAAGTATGCCCTTATTTGAGTCTTATAAATGCGCACCTCATTATCTTTATCTTCATAATCAAAGTCAAGGTGAGTGCAGATATGGAAGGAATCGTAGTTCGTCAATTTCGTAATATTTGTGTCTTTTGTGGTTCTAGTCCTGGAAAAAATGGAGAGTATGTAAAAGCAGCACAAACTTTGGGTATGGTACTAGCCAAGAGAAAGATTCATTTAGTGTATGGTGGAAGTTGTCGAGGGTTAATGGGGAGTGTGTCTGGATCTGCATATCTAGGAAGATGCCAAGTTCTTGGTATTATTCCTACAGCTCTAGCTACATCAAACATAGTAGGAAAAACAATTGGGGAAGAATGTAGGGTATCCTCCATGCATGAACAAATTGCTAAAATGATGTGCAACGCTGACGCCTTCATTGCCTTACCTGGAGGTTTTGGTACTCTAGAGGAAATTTTTCAAGTCGTCTCTTGGGCACAACTGAACATGCACCATAAACCCATAGGTTTGTTGAATGTTAACAATTTCTTTGATAGTTTGTTGTCTTTTCTTGATCATGCTGTAGAACAAAAGTTTATCTCGCACTCAGCACGTCGGATTCTCATCTCGACCTCAAATGCTGACGAGCTGATTGATGCGTTACAAGCATTTGTTCATGTACCTAATCTAGTTATAGCTCAAATAGATTGGACAACAGAACACCGCAGAAAACACAAACTGGACTTAGATCTTCATTTGTAATACCTTTTATTTGCTTGAATAAATTTTTATTTTTCTGTTTAGTTTGTTACAGGTTCATCTTTTCTTAAATCTCCTTCCAGGTAACATCTCTTTTAATCTTTATTGTTTATTTTGTGTTTCTTCATCTTTAAAAATAAAATAAAATTTGAGTGATGTTTTGGGATTAGGCAAAGCTAGCACCAATGATGAAAATGGTTTAAAATGCTTGTAACCTTTGAAAAATTGATGAGTTCTGAGTATTATGTGTGAACTTGAACTCTAATGTAACTTGTGTTTTATTTGAGAATCCTAATATCTTGTGCACTTAATCTGTTACATTTGACTGATTGTTTATTCAAAAAAGATTTATGTGATTCAGATATGTTAATTGATCTCATAAGACTTTAGAACTTATTTGATTGTCACTTGAGGCGAAATCCTAGACTACTCTCCATTTGAGAAATGAATTAGGCATTGTTGGAATCGTTTGAGCCTTTCAAACCAACCTATACATTTTGTTATCCGTAGCAACCTATTTTGTGCCTATATTTATCCTTTCTTGAACACCTATATTTTTATCTAGCCTTTAAATAAAAATATGTCTAACTCTTACCTTTCACTCACAGGAATGATCATTTGAAAAGTTATGATTCAATGGTGGATGGTAGAAGTTTAAAAAAAAAAAAGAAAAAAAAGAAAAAGAAAGAAAGTTAATACTCCCTAAATAAATAAGTTTGGGGGTGTTTATATTCAAAAAAAAAGTATGAGCAAATAAATGTAAGGATGATGAAAAGGTTGGAGATAGAATTCACAGTATAATATCAAAAGTATTTGGGAGGCTTTAAATGATCATGTACGTTGAAGAGTGAATTGAGCTTTCATTCATATCATTTTATCCACCTTTAACCTGTGCCATACATTACAAGCCTAATGAAAGTCCTAATGATCTTAAATGTTATGAGTAGTCTACATTAATGGAGAGTGACATGAAAAATAAGCTTATGGAGTCTCAAATGCATATATCTAGAGATCTGTTTTAAGTATTTGATTACATAAATTTATTTGAATGCGAAAAGTATAATGTCATACGATTACTACACACACACACACACACATGGGATTCAAGATTAAACCATATGTTGCATTTGAATAAAAGTTCTACATAACCTTGGGATTCTGATATTTTTCTTGGTTGCACATTTTAGATCCTTGAGGAATGCTTAGTAAATCAAAAACAATTCATCACTCACTCATCATTTGAATTTTGAAGTTTGTGTGTTTTGCTTGAGGACAAGCAAAAAATTAAGTCTGGGGGTATTTGATGAGTGAGTTTTATACTCATAAATTAAATATTTTCATATTATCTTTTGCCATAATTAAGCATAAATCTTCCTTGCTTGTCTTTAGTTTTGTGTCTTTCTTACAGATGGAGAGAAAAGTAGAAAATGGACTTAATTGAAGGAATCAGAGCTAAATTGTGGTTTTTTGGAAATGATGTCTATAAATCAAGCAAATAAAACAAATTCATTAAGGATGGCTGAGTAAGGAGCATTATCATATTGTCTCTTGAGACGCATCCTAATGGATATATGCACAAATTTATTCTTGATTTATGATCACATTTCCAAAAGAACTAAAACATAAAGATTCATGGCAAAGCACCCAATGTTGAGAATATGTTTGCTGTTTGCAGTCCAGCCCAACCTTTCTGTAATACTTGAGACATCTCTCCGAAAATACATATCCAATATGCATGCAATTTGGTAGGTGTGTAGATGACACAATTGGGTACAACTTTCATGTTCAAGTGGTCAGAAAATTCGGACATTAAAAGGGCCAAAAGTGGGCTAGAAAAGAATCTGACTACTGCTGCAGTCCAGCCCGAATTTGCTCTAGTATTTTGACCATAAGTCACACATTACGTATCAAATTTGTCCATAATTTGTCTTGACGGAAAGCTAATGAAATTTTCTACAACTTTCGTGTTGATGAAGTCAGCAAATTCGGCGGATTTCAAGACGATATTCAAGGATCAATTTCGGTGCACATGATGGAATCCAAATTGTCAACTTTGTACAACTTCCTGCCTAACAATTTTGACAATTACCACACATACCACACCTAATTGTATCTATAAATAGAGGGCTTGAGGGGTGAGTTGGGGAGTTTTTTGGAGAGTTTTGGAGAAAGCTTGGGAAAGTTTTGTTGGAATTCTACGAACTTGTAATGTTATTCTCACTTTAGACATCTTGTATTTTTCATTTTATTTCGTAATATTATCATGTTTCTTCATCTTTCATTTCACTTTCTTGCCTTGATTATGGAGAACTAATCTCCTAATGTTAAGGTGAAAGGGTGAAACTCTTGGTATGAGAATAATAATTTATCTAACTCTTAATCTTAATGTTTATCTTTGATATTGTATTTACCTTCCTATTTCTTTTCTCATAATTATTTCTTAATGGCTGGTTTTATCATACTGTCGATTTCTTGTTATGTTATTGACTGGTTTTATTAGACCGCCTATCTCTTATTATTTTCATGGTTGGCTTTGCCACTTACTTTATTTTATTTTACTATTGGTTAGCTTTGCCACCTATTCTATTTCATTTTATTTTGTTATGTTAATTAATTTTCTACCTTTCATTTTTTGCATAAGTTAATCTTGTAAAATGTGAATTTTGATATATTGTAGACAATATAATGATTGGCACAATTTATGCTTGAATCCATTTACAAGTTATCTTTTGCATCTTTGTATTTTTAATCTTGTAAAGTGTGAACTTTGATACATTGTAGACAATATGGTGATTGGCACAATGTACGCTTGAATCCATTTTACAAGAATGTCTTAATTATTAGAAAGGAGGTAAATATAAGTCATGTATAAACAAAGTTGAGCTTAAATTAACATATCATCCGATTAGAACTTTATTCGTGTAAAGATTCTAATTGAGTACTAAAAGAGTTAAATATATTTTTATTCGATATACCAAGAGTGGATCTCCTAACCTTAGCATGCTTCTTTACCTTGAATACATCTTCATTTAATTTCAGTATATTAGTTCTTTGCATATTTTGTTCAATATTCCTCTCACAAAACAAGACATCGGGAACTAGGTTAGAAGTATTTATTTCGGATCTATATTAGAATTTTCTCTCAATTGGCAATCTCTGTGGGATCGACCTTGCATACCACTAAATCTATACTCCAATAGATTCGTGCACTTGCGAGTTTTAATTAAAACAACAACAATGCATACATAACATATCTTTAAACTATCATTCATCATAGCATAAAAGTCAGGCAATCAGTGAAAATTCATAATTTCAAGTTCATAAGCATAAAGAGGTGTTTTAAGGAAGAGCTAGCTACTTCAATTTCAGTACAATAACTTCCTTTCCAGGCTGCCAAGGTTACTACCAGCAACTCAAACTAAGACATATAAGAGTTCTTGGTTAATGCATGCATATTAGTACCTAAAGTGTTAAATCTCTAGTTTAAAAACTTCTGCTCCTCAAAACAAGACTATGATTTTGTTGAGATTTGGGGTTATTATTAAATATAACAAAAGTCGTATAAAACTTCTAAACTTTTGTATGGAGGTACCTTTACATGTGTATTTTATTTCGTGATTCTGTCAGCCATTAACTCTTCCATTCAACCCCAAAAACTTCCTCCATAACTAGAACAGTGCAAATTAGTTTCAGTTCCATTTCTATTCTGTTTTGCATTCATTTGGGTTAGTGAAACTTCTTCAAAATTCATGATATTTTATATGAAGCATCATAGATATGTTATATAATCACCATAAAAATTTTAAGTAAAAAATAATTCATTTGTCACCTCGAATAACCCAAGATTTAAGGTTGTCTCTTGTTATGGTCTGTTCTGACTCATTTCCTGCCCTACCAAATTTCTACATTTTATTACATGCCTTAACCTGCCCAGAATTTTCTAAAATTTGTTGAGATGGTTATTTAGGATCCCTGTAATATGTCATAAAATTTTCATACAAAAATTCAACATCTAACAACTTCAATAGTTTGTATTTCCATCAACAGTCTAAGCTGTCCAGCAAATTGTCCTCAACACTGATTTAATTGCAAAAGACCTAGTTTTAGATTCTCAAAAATCACAAAACTTTCCAGAATCGATCATGAACATCTTAACACACTTCTCACTAAAAATTATATAATTTAAAGGCCATTTACAAAATTTACTAAGCCAATATTTTTGGGTACAAAAAGGTTTGTATTTTCTCAACCTAACTCTTCTATGCTCTATGACCTTTGCTCACTAATCAGACCCTAACTCACTCATATGTACTCGAAAGTTTGTGATTCCAATGACTATGTGACCATGAGAACTGTTTCTACAAATTTTATGTTAACGACAACTTCATATTCCTTATGGATTACTCCCAAATATTCGAAAATAGAAGCTATTCTTCACCAGCCTGGATTCCAAACCCGATTCTGATCTCTCATCACTCCATGGACTATAACTCTCTCATTTTAAGTCCAATTGATGTGATTCCAAATGCTATGAAAAGCTAAGACATAGGACTACAACTTATATGTTGAAATTTTTTTCATATTTTAGACAGAAAGTTGTTCATACAGGGCCGAAATGTAACCTAATAAACTCAAAATCGGATTTTTATAAGAAGCCAGACTTACCTTATGTAAATATACTCCTATGGCTCTCAATTTGTAGCTTCCTTCTCCTCTTGGTTTCCTTTGCAACTCAGCCACATTTTTTGCACCAAATATGGGGTGATCAAGGCTTCAAACCTCAGCACTCACTCTCACTCTCACTGCCTTATGGTGAGAGAAGGAAACTCTCCATTCTTTTCTCTGGTTTTTCCACTCTCTTCCTCCTCCCTCAACCTCCTTCTTCTTCCTGGCTACCCTCTCCCTCTTCCTTCCTCTTGCCTCTTGAGTTTTTGGTTACTTCCCTCTCTCATATTTCCTTCTGGCGTGAGGCAAGGGTAGGTGTTTTTGCTGCTACCAAAGATGCAAGCTGCTGAGCACTAAAGGTTGCTGGAGTTCTTGAACTTTGTAGGGCAGGGGAGTAGGTTTTGCTGCTGCTCTCCACGTGGGTTTGTGCATGTGTAGCTCTAGTATATTATGCTTAAAGGTTGGGTGATTGTTTTACACGTAAGAGGGACCTAGGCTACCAAGAAAAAAATTGCTGCAAGATGCTCTGTTTTCCTGGTGTGAAGCTGCTGCAGGTGTGTGAGTTTCTGCCACATGTGGGGCAAGGTTTTCTGCTGGGTTTTGGTGCAAATGTGGCGTGCATTATGCTGGGCAAGATGGCTTGTTTTCCTGCTGCCATGTGGGTGTGTTTTTCTACTTGGTTTATAGAGCACGTGTGGGACATTTTTCTGCGTGGTTTAGGAGCAAGGGGTGGTGTGTTTTCCTATTGCCATGTGGGATTTTTTTTGCTTGGTTTAGGAGCATATGTATCGTGAGGATGCTGCCATGTGGGTGTATTTTTGCTGCTTGGTTTAGGAGAAAGCATGGGATGTTTTTATGCTGAATGTGGAGCAAGGTTGGGTGCATGTTTTAGCTTATATTTCCTACGTGCATGTGTTTTTTTTTTTAACCTACCAAAGTTGCTTCTGTATTGATTCACATCCTCACTTGCATGCATGGGTAAATATATGTATCTTATGATATGCATGGTGTAAATGAGGCAAGGGTATATATATATACATAAAGCTTCTCCTTTGCATGTGTAAATATATATAATATTTTGTATGGTGGGGGTGAGAGAAATATGCATATATATTTATATAGCATCACATAATACTTCTTCCTTCCTTATTATGTTTCTAATCCTAAATTAGTAGCATCCTAAGGAGTGTATCATGTTCCTCTAATTTATGCTCCAAAAATATTTTATTTATATTACTTCTAACCATGAAATAGTACCACATTTTTTGTAAAGTCTTTGTTGTCATCAACTACACATTTTAATTCTTGTTCCTATATATCTTAATTTATCACTAATCCTAGGCTAGTAATGTCTAAAAAAATGTATTTGTGTCTTCTCTCCATCCATTATGATCCTAAAAATTTTATTTATGTGATTCAACATTAACTATGTTACCTATTTTATGCTTGCCTTATAATCACATAACTAAGCATCTTAATCACTTGTCATATGTATTTTTTACTCATCCTTAAATTTATCTAACTTTATTAAAGGCTTAGGATGTTACATTCCCTGAATCATACAACTATCAATTGGCAAGTTTATGTAAGCATATTCGATATCAAACATGTCATTTTTATGATTAGTCTACCTAACAGTTTTCAATCTATGGAATGAATATCAAGATGGATTTTCATTAAAAAAATCCCAGTAGAATGGTGTTATATCTTGTTATCAATATTACCTATCTATTTTTTTTACCCCCACAAAATCATCTCATTAATATTATAAAACACCACCCCACAATATAGTCTAGAATTAATATGCACTTGATAGCTCATCCACTACGCTTGACAGCACAATGTATGTTCAACCCAAAACCAAACCTCAATCAAATAGGCACAAGCAAACCAAAAACTAATCAACCCAAAATGACGGAACACCACAAAGTAGAAGAAAGGAAGAAAGCTGGAGAGATATATCATGCCCTAGCATTCACTATAGCCTCCCAAAATATGCTCAAATGCAGAACAAGAAAATCAAAAACACCAATCCCAACTGAGATTTCAAAACCCCCAAACTGATTAAATAGAAGGTAAAAAATGAAGGAGCATTGCACGCACTACCTTGGACTTGAAATCTCCAGCAATGTCCCCCACTAAACTGCAGATCCGAGCTCCTTTCACCCGCGAAGCTGCTGCTTTAAGCACTTGTAACTGGGAACCGAAAATGGCTTTGTGAGTGGAGAGTTGAGCGCAAGAAAGTAAAGGATTCACGATTAACTTGAGAAAGCAGAAGGAAGGTGCTATGTTTTTCGTTTGAGCGGGACTCAGTTTTCCTAAAATATGCTCAGTGTATTTTATTTTTTAGTAACTAGTGTGAGAAATGGAAAGCAGAAGGCGCTCGGTTTTTATTTTTGGGATAAGGAGCCATTGGGTCAAATCTTCTTAGACTTGACGTCTCCAGATAGCATGATGTATTTTTAAGTAGATGTAAGTTATAAAATTAGAAGAAATTTAGGTACAGATATTACGTGATATTTAGAAGAAATTTTTAAGTAGATATTAGGTCCAGATAGCCGTTGGGTCAAAACATAGTATACAATTAAATATATGATCATATATTACGTGATTACTTGCATGATCATATATATATTTTGATGCACTTAGTTTAAAAATAACAAAAAAAGAAGAGAAATTAAATAAAAAAATGTAGTACCATATCAAATCATGAATTTTGTCTAGATACATTCCCAATTTATTTTTTTGTTTGCGACTAAAAAAATATATTAGTGTATCTAATCATGAGCTTTGTATACATTCTCTAATTTGTTTTTCTTTTTGGGAATTCCACTTCTTGAAGAACATTCCTTGGAAAAATGAAAATATAAATATAAAAACTTTCACTTGCGTATACAAAACATATAACAAATTATCATTTGTTTTTTCTTTAATTTTTATTAAAATAAAAATAAAAAGGTTCAAATTTACACTCTATTTCATTGATTTTATTTTTTTCATTTAAAAAGATTTTGTTTCCTTATATAGTAGTTAAGATATCTTTGAACTAAACTCCAAACTAAATCCCATAATATATTAAATATAAATTTTTTTATATTGATTTTATATATTTAAAATTTATTTTTAAAAATACATTTTAAGGGAATCAATTCTATGTTGACAAGAATTAATCTCATTTTGTCACCACTTTTAATATTTAGAAAGATTTCAAATGCAATTATTTCCGCGCGCAATATTATTTAAAGGACAGCTGCATTCTATTTTATTTTTTTTCAATAGATTATTTTATTTTTCTTACAATTTATTCCCATATTTTATTTTTTTTAAATAAATTATCTAAAAAATTATTATCTCCTAAAAACTATTCCCACTTTTGATTTTTTGACAAATTTTTAAAGTTTTTCAACAAAAATTTTAAGATAAAATTATTTTAAACTAATTATATTTTTAAATGTTATTATGACTTGGGATAAGCTCTTGCGCACAATGGCTTTTCCTAAAACTGACATTCCATGATCTATAAAAGTAAAATGGATATTTATGGCCTTTGATCATCGATTAATAATATTGCTTTTATCTAGCATTCAGTTGGGAGAGTGATAATTTATTATAATTTACTGATTGAAAATAAAGATCATGCTAAACAGGTTATTATTCATATTTTTTATTATGTTCTTTTGACTTAGCTAATAGATAGAATAATAATTTGCATCCCTGTACTCATCTTGGTAACTTGTGATTGACAACTTCTTTGATGAAAACTTTAATTCTTCCTAATTTTATTGGCTTATAATTCTTTTCTCCATTATCTGGGCTTTTAATGAAATTAGTGATGACAAATTATTTTATTAAAAATTATTTCTATTTTTTTTTGCTGCATTTCTATTTTATTTTTCCAACAAATTATTCCCATATTTTATTTTTAAAAATAAATTATCTAAAAAATTATTATCTCCTTAAAACTATTCCCACTTTTGATTTTTTGACATAATTTTAAAATTTTTCAACAAAAATTTAAAGACAAAATTATTTTAAACTAATTATATTCTTAAATTTTATTTTTTCTTCAATTTTTAAAAGATAAAATAATTTAAAATAATTTATTTAAAATTTTAAAACTTTAAAAATATGATAGAAAATAATTTTGAAAGAAAAAAAATTTCCTCCTAAAATCAGAGCATAATCTATGGTTTGGTATATTTTCAGCTTTTAGTGACGACCAAGTCGTCACTAAAAGGTTGAAGCAGAAAAAATTTATTTTTCAATTTTCAGTGATGACTAAGTTGTCATTGAATGTAATCTTTTAGTGACGATATCAAAAATTTGTCATAAAAACTTATAAACTGACAATTTGTGACAATTTTTTTGTGACGACTTATAAAGTGGTCACTGAAAGGTTGTGTTTTTGTGACAACTTTTAAAAGTCGTCACTCAAAGTATAACTTTCAGTGACAACCCTTCTAAGTTGTCACTCAAAGTATAACTTTCAATGACAACCCTTCTAAATTGTCACTAAAAGTCTTTTTCAGCGACAACGTTTTTAGTTGTCACAGAAAAATGGTCACAAATTGTCAGTTTTCTTGTAGTGAGAGTTGCAATCTTATTGATTTGCCAATGAATGCACACACACACACATATATATATATATACACACACATGTATATATATATATATATACATATATACATATATATATATATATATATGTATATACATATGTATATACATATATATATGTATATATATATGTATATGTATATACATATCTATATATACATATGTATATACATATACATATCTATATATACATATGTATATACATATATATATACATATACATGTATATGTATATATATATATATATATATGTATACATATATATATATATATATATATATATATATATATATATATATATATATATATATATATATATATATATATATATATATATATATATATATATATATATATATATATATATGTATAATATGATGATTTCATTCAAGATTGTCAGGGAATTAATGTTTAGGCAATTAATAGATAATGTTGGTAGCAATCACAAATTAAATTATGTGCAAATTCATTGTCTCTTGTATGTTTTAAGTGGTTGGTTTAGGTTATTAAATTATTCAGAGTGAACTCTAAAAGGAAAATAATTACCGACTCCAAGGAGATGGAATAGGAACAAAGCAATATTAATATTTACACCAATAATGATGGTTTTACAATTGCTAAAGCCTATTTTTGAATTTTTTTATGATGGTTTATGTGTATTACTAAACACCTCTTAATGTTATATTTCAGCCACCTGATCAAACAAGTGGTATCCTTTTGCTTGGAGTAAGATCTTTGGCTGCCAATACTCATCATGAAGATCAACAATAATGATATCATGTGATCCATGATTTTACAAATAATTACAAAAAAATTGACTTATAGTAATAACTAAAGTCGTCATTGAAAGTGTAAAAGTGATAACAGAAAACATTATATAACAATTTCTAATCGTTACGATGTTGTTGCCTATACAAACGTTGCCAAAATGATTTTGTGATGACTTTTTAAGTCATCACTAAATGTTAGACATTTCGCAACAACAAAAGTCGTCATGAAAAATCATTTATGTTGTCATTAAAATTAACAAGTTGTTACTAAATATTTAACTTTTAGTAATAACTAAAAAAAATCGTCACTAAAAAGTACATTCATCAACTACTATAGTCGTCACTTAATCTTGACATTCAATGACGATCATTCACAATTGTTGCTGAAAATTTTATTTAATGACAATATTTGACATCACTGAATGTCTTTTTAAGTAATGACTTTATTTAATCATCACTTAATGTCTTTTTCAATAATCACTTTATTTAATCGTCATTAAATGTTAAGATTCAACGACGATTGTGTTTGTTACTAAATCTCTTATAATGGGCATTCAGTGACAATTTAGAGTTGCCATTGGATCTAGTTTATGTTTTTTTAATATCAACCTTGCCATAATAAATGCATTTTTCTTTTGCACTATAATGAAAAGTAAAACCAAAGAAATTCATAAAATTATATATATTAACATAATTTTAAATATAACAAACATTTGATTCATATAATGTCATTTTGCAGAAAATCCTAAAATTCATACGAGATAATCAATGACTAATAATTAACTGAACGAATCTTTTGAAGATGTTGGTGTAAAATTAGTTGTAATGTTTGGTGCAACACTACCGGTGAAGCCTATCAGAATTTATCCATGTTGATACACAATTGAATCATTGCCTAATATATCACAATACAAAGCAGAGGTCAAGTACAATAAATATTTCCAAACTGTTGGAAAAACTATAATGAAGACATAATGTATATGACGGTAGCCAGCAAACATCCTGATCAATATTTAGATTCTATAAAAAAAATCATAAAATACCAGAAATCAAATGTAATGGAACACTCGAAGGATAGGATTTTTTACACATATTCAACCTCTTTTCCATATCTCTCTTTTTTCTCCATCCATTGATTAAAGCCCACATCACAATTATGAAGCTTTTAATCCTAAAGTACATTAAGTTTAATTAGACGTAAAACCCAAAATGTGGCGCCCTCTTTCTTTCTCAGTAAACTAGTATCAATGCAACAATAAACGAAAGCCATAGAAAATTTCTCCAAAAATCCTCCCAAAGTACAGTGAAATAATGAATGGGGAGCAGCACAAATGAAAATACGATAAAAAAAACCACGTCAATGTGATGAAACAGTAAGAAAAAAAATGCTAGTTATGTGAAGTGATTTACTCCTTGGCAAACCCAAAAATATTATCTCAAAACACAATTGCACATTCACACTTTAGACTTACTTTTTACCCAGTGCGAAGACTGACTTTTAATCAAGCCATCCAATTCAGCATGTATTATTTGAAGACAACATAGATAAGTTTTAGTTTATTATTTCAATACCATATAGGTTTAAATTCAAGAGAAGATTCTAGGAAAACTTTAAAGGAACAGAGGTGTTGTTTTACAGTCAAATTTAAGTATTGGATATCAGAAACTGAAAGCTCTTCCCACTATTCATCGACCTAAATATTTGTTGACGTCACAATTACACATTGTTGAATGCAAAAAAGTGTCTAATCTCATGTGTCCTCAAAATTTCAAACAAATGCATCAAGCAAACATACAGAGGATTTAGTAATGTTAAAGCTAATGAAATTGTAATTTATTAATATGTTTGAGTATTCTATGTATTTATCAAAGAAGACTACAATTCAAAGGTATGAAATTGGCATTATGAATGAAAAAAAAAGGTTCATAACCTAGCTTACAAGAGTTTATCCATTTCCATAATTTCCACTAAATGTTCTTTTATTGATGTTCATCATAGCAGAAGTGTAGCTCATAAATAGACCAATACAACATATAGCAAGCAAATCTACATTTTTTTAAAGAGTACTAGGGAATTACCTGTTGGAGAATGTAATTGGAGAAACCATATGCTCAAATGCTGATTACATGATTACTTGTAATCTCATTTCCTCACATACTTATGCCTCTTGGATCTTCATCTCTTCACATACTTCTATCTCTCGAACCCTTATATCTTCATGTACTTTTGCCTCTCGAACCTTCATCTCTTCATGTACCCTTGCAACAACATTTTCATGTATTTTTTTTTTTGCTCTTGAAGTTGTTGGGGAGTTATCTGTTTTGTGGGCCTTTAAGAGAAAGGTCTAGTTCCATATCCTTTACCGTCAAAGTATCCCGTCCTATGCTCAAGTACTTACGTCAAGATTTGATCATTGCTTAGACGAGGACCGCGTTCCTACTATTGCTTGGATACAATCTTTTGTAGTTGGCTCTACATTCAAATCAAACAAAGACTTAAAATAACATCAGCAATATAAATTAGAATATGTAAAATATAATGAAACTAAATTATATATGAACTTTTTAAGAATTTGCATCCGACTATATAACTTCCCCTTATTTAGTCTTATAGGTATGTTGCAGCTTCCATATTTGATTAATTGGTGCATTCTTCCTAATTTCAAGATTTCTCTACAATAAAATATTATTGTCATTGAACATTAGATAAATTATGCACATAATTTTCAGTAAGAGAGTAGGTTATGAATAAATCTCATTGTCAATTCTTCAACTTCTACAAAGGATCAAGAACTACCCATGTGTTTTGTTGTTTGCTTAGCTTTATCCTATGCATTTGTTGAACTTTTACCTTGCATTTAACTCTATAATTAATTTCATTACACATATCGTAACTTAGTGATATTTAAACATGCTATTATAAAATATCTTACAATCATCTGAGCAAAAAAAAGAAGCAACTAGATGCCTCCAATCATCGTCATTAATTGTGGGAGGTGGATGTGTTAATCTTTCTTTATCAATTCTATATATGGGGTAGTGGCTCCTCCAAGTTCTATACAATCTTTGCGTAGTGGCATTGATGAATGCATTAAATTGCCACTAGAGTGTTCTATAAAATCTTTGTTGTTGTTGTTGTATTGCCTTCACTTTAAGCAATATCTGTTTTTCACATTGTTCCCAAATTTTGGGCCATTCCTTCTCTTTTAAGGGACAAGTGCATTGTGCAATGTACCCAATATAGTTGACAAAATCTCTCGATCCTTCTCCCATGGCTTGAAGAATATTGTCAGGGATCTTAATTTGGATTTTTTGTCTAACCTTTGTCTTTTTGTCCACCGTAATATAATTATACAATTCTCTAACCTTTCTAGATATACTGCAAGAAATTGTTATAGAACACATTATGGTATTATTCACATAATACTTAATCTTAACCAACACGTGTCAATTATTTTATTTGCACACTTGCACTATTAATTAGACACCTAGACGTTGGTGTGATGTGTTGTGCCTGGGTCTGTTCATCATGTGACTATATATATAGCTGTGGAGTTTCTTCATTAGTACTGCCTTGAGTAACACCTTTAGACTTAACCATCTCGTCCACCTCTTCTTCTTCCTACCATCTTTAAAGTAATCTGTTGCAAATGAATAGATCATATTGTCAATTTAATACCTTAAACCAAAAAATGCAAATGAATAGAAAGAATTGAATTAAATTACATTGTTCCTTCTTTCAATTAATTGTTAGCGAGGAGTTATTGACACAAAGAAAATATGGAACATTAACGTTGTCCTAAAGGCTATGTTTGGATGGAGGAGAATGGAGAGGAAGGGAGGGAAGGGAAGGAGGAGTTATATACTCTGCATTCTAATAATTGACCTAATCCCAAACCATTCATACTTTGCATTGGGGAACATACTGTTTTGGTTACATTGACGGTAAGCTTCTAATGCTGCCAAATAATATAACATTTATGACCTTTACAAACCTCATTAAATGCAAGATATCACTTTATTTTATTATTTGATCAAACATTAAATGCAAGATATAATTTAGTTCTCAACAGTTTGAGATATGATAGTTTATCTTGTAACACATCCTCTTTTATGTATTTGACAACATTAGAAGTTTGAAACTTCAAAACATAAAAAGATATTCAGAGTTAGTCACAACCCTTATACTGAATGCTGAATTTTAAATATCATATTGCCCAATAGTTTAATATAATTGAGCACCTATCTTCTCGCTCTACCTACTCAGCATCAGCAATAGTACATCTTCAATGATATAGTTTCAAGGGCAAAGACAAGAGGGATCAAATTTCATAATTGAATAGAAATGGAATTATAGCTACAAGTCATTCTGGCACTAGAGGTTGGTTGGCGTTTCTTGTAGAGTATTCCACTAGCTGGTGCTGATATGTACCTTCCCTTTGCACCTAAGTAGCAAGGCTTATCCCTTTTTCAAGATCTCCGAGTCTGTCTCAAGGTATAGCCATCTTTCAACCTAGGACCCACCCAGGGTAGATGAGGTGCAGTACTTGTACACTATTGATCATTGATAAATACTTAAGCTTAGAGGGTGGCCCTCCATTCTAACTTAGTGATCAAATTATAGCATAGAAAGAAGTAAAAGGCATGGCAGTGAACACTATACTTAAGCATAGATATGAATGCTTTGACTATCCTATCCTTTCAAAGTGCTCCTGATCTAATGTTGTTATGCCTAATCCTATTTCATTCTGATTATTTTGCATGATCAACTCTCTTTCACTCTCATACATATATTTATATATATTCTAATTCTTAGTTATTAAGGCTTGAGCTAAAAAATTTTCCATTGGGGCGGGCTGTTGAAGTAGCTCTACAGTGACAGTACTTAAGCTATTAGCTAAAAAAGGAAAAAAAGAGAGAAAAAAGGAACAAGATATACTTATATATAAACTACTATATGATGGAAACCATTTAAATTTCATAATTAGTTAACTGTATTCCCTAGAAAACATTTTCTTCTCATTCTTTTTTACCCCATTTACATAAAGTTGTGATGGTACAGTAGTTGTGCCTTTTGAAGGTTCTTGAAACATTCTCATTTAATCTATTGGTAACATGGGCTGCATAGTTTTTAGGACCAAAATACAGAGAGAGAGAAGAGGGAAAGGAGGATAGGAGTAAATATACTAATATTTATCACACAATGATGGATGCAAGGTTTTTCTAGACAGACAAGTGCCCACATAATATGTTTTATTTGCTGATTACACAGTCATGATTTTATTATCATTTTTACAGCATTACTTATGAATTAAATATAAATATGATTTTGCACAGAGATAATTTGAAATGCGGGTCCCATATGGATGTACCTTTGAATTGCAATTTTCAATGTAGAAAGTTTTAAAATAAAGAGTACATCCATATGTTGACCGAAGAGGTCATAGGAGGTATTATCTACTCACTGAGTTGTAAAACTCACTACACGTGGTTGATATATTTTTCAGATAAAGACCTAGAGTTTGGTCCTGCGGCTTCTTGATTGACTAGATGTCATACTTTCTTGGTGAGCGTAAATTGTTTATGAGCTCTCAGTGTTTAAATTGTAATATAATTGTACTCTAGAGTTGCTCTGAACGCCACAGGCATGATCTTTGCTTCCGTTGTAATATTGTTAAGTGTAGCATTGGCATGTATAATTAGTTATATTGGAAACTTGCAAACGTATGATATTATCTTGTTATGTCATAATATAAAGTTGATTGCAAATAGATAAAGATAAAGTTATCAGACAGTAGTGTTATCGAACAATAGTGTTATTTGCGTTCCTCAAATTACGGGCGTGACACTTAAGAGTAAACTTTCTCTTGCACAAAGTGAAGATCTAATCCATTGTGTTTGGTCTTAGCATGCAAGATAGGATTTGCTATCAACATAACGATACTAAGCTTGTCACAATAGATGATGAATTTGGCTACTAGAGGCCATATGTTGCTCTCTGAGTAAGGACGTAAGCCACAACACTTATGCCATAGTGTGAGAACTAGACTCCTATAGTTAACCTCAATGTTGTATCATGAGACTGTTGCCTAATTTTTAAAGGACCAAGACACTAAATTATTAGCTCCCAAGAAAATGGCTAAAGAAAAGGTGGATCTGCGATCATCCATGTTACTCCCCTATCCTCATCACAAAAGCCAATTAAGTTCAATTTTGATGATTTTCATAGTCCCCAAAATATAGTGCAGAATATGCTTAACTGTTGTCCAATGAGTTTCTAGAGAATTTTCCATAAATTGGCACACTTTGTTCACATAATAAGCTAATTCTGGTCTAGTGCTAGTAAGATACTGTAGTCCTCAAACAATTGACTTATATAAATTCTTTAGACTAGAAACCATAGGAGTGTGATACCCTTTACAAGTTTCCATATTAGCTTTCTTCAATAACTCATCGCCATACTTTACTTGATACAAATGCAGAGAGCCATTACTTAAGTTCTTTAAATTCTTGACTTCAATTCCTAAGAAAAAAATGCAAGGGGCCCTAGCCTTTGAGATATCACCTTAAGAGAAGAACATGTGACTATAGTATCATCAACAAATACTAGAAGGTAGGTGGTGTGTTGAGGAGCAACTTGAATAAGTAGTAAATGATCACACTTACTGTAACAACTCCATTTAAGTATCAATTTTTTTTAAATACCATGAAGTTATTACCTCGTTACAACTTAACTCAAAATAACATTTATTTAATTTATACAATACAGAGTTTACATACATGTCATTAATCAAAACATACGTACAACATATCAAACACATAAAAATTTACATCTTATTTATTATGGTTGACCAATTCCGGAGATACAAGTGCGGGTGGTTGCACCTTCACCGGGATCTAAGCCAACTTGACCACAAACATTTTATTTTCTTCTGGGATCTGCCCAACATAAAGTACTCGATCTAATGTGCACTAAAAGGCAGAGCCATAGAAAAATCTGCATAACTAATTTTCTGAACATGATGTGAAAATATAGTGAGAATTAAATCCCAGTAAGTTCAATAATAAATAATCATCAATATAGCTCATCACGTCATGTTTAGCTGTATAAACTACATCAAATATCTTTGGTCACATGAATGCACTATATTTATGCACATGAGAATCGTATAATAACGACATGTATGACAGTATTAACTATTTTCAGAATATCATATGATGACTATCAATTTATTCTCATATCAAGCTACTCCGGTCAGGGTGAGTATTATCTACTCTCTGGTACGGGCTTTTCTCAATCCGTCCGACATGGCTCACTTTCTCTTTCTTTTCTCATTAACATGATCATAACCGTTGGTAGGGCGTCCTCTACTGGTGTACCACACAGATTGCCATATGACCGTGCTCATTTCTTTTCTTTTTACAATGATAGCCAAAAATATGCTTTCAATAACAAATATGTTCATCAAAATATAACTATTACCAAATATCATTGGTAATCATTCCATGAACATAACCATTTCAAATATCACTTTATAAAATATTTTCATGTCAAAATTTCACACTTAAAATGGTAAGAAGTTCATACAATGGCAATGGCTATAGCATATACCAGTCATTTATTATTTTCATTTATAACTCAAATGTAGGTGATCTTGGTGTCAATTTCAAGATAAAACAATTATCTAAAACTATTATGTTGAACAATTTAGCGAAATATTAGAAAATCAAGGTGATATTACTCCCTCAATGTACGAGTTATTTCTTCTCGGATAGGTTCTGACCTCTGCCTACTAATCGATACATATCTCCCTCATAAAAATTCCAAATTAAGTTATTCCAGTGGCTAAAAATCCATGACACATATAGTTATAATTCTTATGTTAACCATTCATTTTAATTCCCTACAGAATGTTTCCATAAATTAAAATACATAAGCTATTCTAACATATTCCTCCCTGATTAACCATTTTCTGACCTTTGCTTACAAATCGGACCATGTCTACCTCATATGAATTCTAAATTGAATGATTCCAGTGGCTAAAAATCCTTAGACATAGATATACATTTGTTATGTTAACCATTTATTTAGATTCCCTATATAATGTTTCCAGAAATTAAAACACTGAAGCTATCCTAATATATTCTTCCCTGATTAACCAGTTTCTAACCTTTTCTTATTAATCAGACCATATCTATGTCATATAGACTCTAAATGGAGTGCTTTCAGTGGCTAAAAATCCGTGAGACATAGATATACATTTTTCATGTTAACTATTTCTTTAAATTCCTTACTGATTCTTTCCAGAAATTTAAAAACAGAAGCTAAAAATTTTGCCACCCATAGCCATACCTATGCAGAACTATCTACACCAGCCTAAGTATTCAAACATACATAATATGTAACATGATATAGCAACATCCATGACCAATCATCAAAGTTCTAAGATCAAAATCTCATATAAATATTATAAGTTTCAAAAGTTTTCTTCAAAAAGAAATATTGTTAAACTTACCTAGAGCACTTAGTCCTCTAAACTTCTCCTTCCTCTTTCTTCCTTTCTTCCTCTCCTTTCCTCACTCTACCTTGCTTCTATTTTTTCTCTCTCTCACTTGGATGAAAATTCTAATGTTGTAAGGGTGGGTTTTGCTTAAATAGACCATCAAATAATTCACCTTTCATGATCATGGGTCTACCTTATCACAATTAGGATATACTTGGTTGAATTTTTGGAAAACAAACAACTTATGTTCTTGTCTTCCTCTTCCTTAGTCAAGATATGCATAGCAAAAGGAGATTTGTATTTTGAAAATTATGATAATATGTTTCTAAGATAAGGGACAAGGTCCCTTTGATTTAGGGATTCATTTCTTTTTTTTTTGTCTTAATTAAGTATGGTAGGTTTGCCTTTTTAGGTGGCAAAGTTCTAGCCCTTGAATCTCCATTATTTGGTTGAAATTATTTGTGTGGAATAGGAATGTTTAACCTAATGCCATCTATTATCATACCACTTGCTAAAATTATGAGTGTAGGATATAGATGTTTTGTCCTAAAGCCTTGTATTAACATACCACTTGCAAAAATTATGAATGTAGGATATTACAACACTTGCTAAATTTTTGTCTTAATACCATGTCACCTAATCTTGATTACACCATTATTTCATCACTTTATTTTTATTTTTTCTCTTGGGTTTGGGCTCATTTTTACCCATTTTCTTTACTTTGGTTAAAATTCTACCTTTCATAATGGGCTTGGTCACATTTTCATGATTTGTGGGCTACCGGTCCAATTTCTATATCCTAGTCCAAGTCTATGTTTTATTTCTTGATTGGGCTATCCTATTGGCTTGTTAAAAATTTATGTGAAGTAGAAAAACTCTATATGAAGTATCCATAGGTGAAAGCCCAATTTATGGGTGGAGATACTAAACTTAGTAACTTTTGCTCTTAAATTAAGAAAAATTACCCTAATCCGATCTTCTTGAAATTTTAAGACCTTTACTTACTTCACAAAAATTTATCTTCCTTACCTAAGAATTTCAACTTTCTTTAGCATGTTTATTTCTAATATTTCCTCTTAGGTTTTCTTTCTTTACCTATTCCATTAATAATAGAACATTTCTATACATACACGTAAGGTGAAGAATTTCTAAGGATTATATTTCCTTAGATATCTAAAAATTGTCTAATAAATTTTATTTCCTTAATTAAATATTTATGTACCTTTATCAATAAAAGAAATGAAATTATGGATGTTACTTTGAATAATTTTGTACTTTTATTAATACATGAAACAAAATTAGGGATGTTACACTTACTGGCAAAGAAACCAAGTTTGAAGAAGGTGGAGGTTCGCTTCTCCAACCCAGCCTGAGGGGATTGTTTAAAGTCATATAAGGACTTTTGAAGTTGCCATACAAGTTGGAGGTTAGCAGTATTTTCATAGCTAGGAGGTTGCTTCATAAAGACTTCTTCCTCAATAGTATCATTCAAAAAAGCATTATCTATATCTATTTGATACAATTTCTAACCTTTTTTCAAAGCCAAGATTAAGATAGTCTAAATGTTTATCGATTTTACAACTAGACTAAAAGTTTCTTTATAGTCAAACCCTTCTCTCTAGTTAAATCATTTGGCAACCAATTGTGACTTATACTTATGAATTGAGCCATTAACATACTTCTTTATCTAAAACATCCACTTACAACCAATTGCTTGTCTATGAGAAGGTAAAGGAACAAGTTTCCAGGTATTGTTTCTGATCAACACATTGTATTAAGCATCCACAACACTCTTCCATTTTAGATTAAGCAATGCTACTTTTACTCACTGAGGTTCACTGTTTGCAAGGGATGCTTTAGGTTTAAAGGTGCCAGCCATCGCTCTAGTAACCATTTTATGAGTTAGAACTAGAAAACTAGAATGAGTATAAATACATTCTAGAGTTACTTATCCACTAATGGCAAGAGAGTCATGAGGTGACGGCATAGTATTTGGAGGACTAGCATCATTAGCTATAGAAGGACTAGCATTTGTATAGGCAGCATCAACATCATTATCAACAATAATAAAATTCATATTTACATGAGATAATGGAACTAATGAGGAAGTAGTCAAAAGAGGTGTAACTAAAAAAGCAAACACAAAAGGAGGTGTTTAGGAAGAAGTAGGAAATCATGTAGAATAAGGAAAGGATTTCTCATGAAAAATCACATTTCTTGATAAATAAATATTACCCTTATAGTCAAGAAATTTTTAACCTTTATGACAGTCACTATAACCAAGAAAAAGACAAAAGGCAGACTTGAAATTGAGTTTGTGTGTCTTATAGGGGCGAAGATAAGGAAAACACTCACACATAAAAGTTTTAAGAAAAGAATAATCAGGCTTTGTATGAAAAATAGCCTAAAAAAGAGTTTTGTTTTGCAGAATAGGTGTAGAAACTTGATTGATAAGAACAACAACAGTTTGAAAAACCTCTACGTGGAATTTTAGAGGTAGTGGCATTTGATAAAAGAGTTAAACCAATCTTAGTGATGTATTAATTTTTTCTTTTGACTTTGCCATTTTGTTGAGGGGTATAAGGGCAACTAACCTTATTGAGAATTCTTTGAGAGTATAGATTTTTGGAAAGCAGTTAGCACTCATCTCCCCAATATGATTGAATAGCTTTGTTTAGTATCAAATTGTAACTTAACTTGTTGTTTGAATTGCAAAAAATTGTGATAAATATCAAATTTATGTTTTAAGAGATAAAGCCAAGTGTATTTGGTGGCAGCATCAAAAAATGGACAAAATATATGTGCCTTTTAGAAGAAAAGACATGGGATAGACCCCATAAATCTGTATGGATCAATTGAAAAGGATGGGATTATGTAGCAAAAGATAAAGAGAAAGGCATTCTACGCCATTTTTTTAAATAACAAGACTTACATGAGTTAAATTCAGTTTTATTATCAAAGGAAGATTACAAGCTTTCATGACAGAATTAACAATTTTACAAGGGGATGGCAAAGCCTATTGTGCTACACTGTAAAACCAAAAATTTGCTTATTGCATAGCACATGAGAGTAGATATTAAAACTTAAGAGTAGACACTATTATCTTTACAAAACTCATTTTCTTATTGCATAGCACATGAGAGTAGATATTAACAATTTTTTAGTAAATAATGGTACTTAGAGAAGATTAAACAAAGATAATACTACGGAGGGACTAAAAGAAGAAGAAACAGAAGAGTGGCCAATATGCCAAATAAGAAGACCTTTACCATTGCCTACATGTAATTGTGCTAGACCATGAAACTCAGTCTTATGCTTGAGGTTAGATTCATCTGAAATGACATGATTAGAAGCTCCAAAATTGGATACCATGCTAAGTCAAATAAAGTTTTAGGGGTAGCCACTATTACAGACATTTGCTGATTGTGTTTAAAATTTCCTAAAGTAGCAACATTATTGCTTGTTAAGGCTTGAAAAGATGGATCATATTGATGATAGCATGCTAAAGCTTGACGGCTATTCGTGCCACATACTTGACAGATTAATGAAGATTTTCCATATTGAAAATTCCCATTAAATCTATCTCTACTTCTTCCTTAAAAATTATGAAAACAATTATTGATATTTCCTCTACCTTAAAAGTTTTGAAATTTACCAAAATTCTAATTTATTGATGAGAAGTCAGCAAGATTTGTTTTAGCAACATTAACTAACAAAGATTCAATAGCTTCAACAAATTGTTTATATCTACTCTTATGTGCTATGCAATAAGAAAATGAGTTTTTAATAGCAACTTTTTGGTTTTAACCATAAAAGTCACCATTAAAAACAGTTTACAGTGGTAACCACTTATGTTGTCACTTAAAAATTCTAAGATATATATTGTCAAATATTTTCAAAAGTCTTCTACTAACGAAAAGTCTTTTATGAAAACTATTGAATTGCCACCCTAAAAGTTGAGATTCAATGGTCACTTTGTAAAGTGATCAAAAGCAATGAAAAAAAATGCACAAACACCTGGATGAAAATTTTCATTTACCCCAATTCTCACATTTCCTCTTTTGAGTCTTCCCTTTTTATTTCGAATTCAGAGCTTATAATATCAGCACTACAAACTGCAAAAGTCCTCCTTATTTTGTGCCCTTAGTTTGGTGGAGCTGTGAGATTCCCCTTACCTTTGTCGTGCAAATTGCTCCCCCAAGCAACTCTGCCACCATAATTGCTACCAACCATGACACCGCACAGGTAATTCTCTTTCTTGATATCTCTCCTTTTTTGTCTCAACTAGGATTGAAGATTTTGCATTAGACATTTCGAAGCTTCATATACATATAAAGCCCTATCTAAGTGAAGTTTTCAAGGATCCTACTAAGAGGAGGTCAGCTGCATATGATTAAATTTTCTTTATAATTCAATAGATTTACCTTATTCTATCGATTGTATTTATGGTTAATTAGGTCATGCATAGACCATATCAAGATATTGTGTGGCTTCAACAGAACTTTGACATTTATATTTGTAATTTATTTAACACTGTCCAGGTTTGCTTCAAAAGCTCTAAATGTTCAATTTTGAGATGTATTCCTAGAATAATTATCAATTTATAATTATTTATATGGTTGTAGTGATAATGTTTCAAGTATCAAGGTATTTCTTTGATTAGTTGATAATGGCTCTACTTGTTTATTGGGCCTACCATTGCTAATATAGATGAATTTTATTGACTATGTTTTCATTATTATTGCAGATAACATGGCTAGCTTTCTCAACAAATTATCTTGACTTTATCTATGTATAAGGGGTTGATTATGAGGTAATACTCTTTTACAGTTAATGATGCTAAATTGTAGGTTTATTAAAAAAAATTATCAAGTAATCATATCCATTTAACTGTTAAAATTTTTAAGACGTCTAATTTTGAGTCTAACACCAAAGTTGTGAGGAGATACTTATTTGTCATCATAGTAGTCAAAATCGTGCGATTCAAGATTCAAATCACATAATTCAATCCGATACAGATCTCCAGCGATTCTACTTGCTAGGTGAATTGAAGGCTGGCATGAATCGCAGCGTGAATAGCCAAAATCATGCAATTTATGCTAGAAATCGTGAATCGCATGATTCTGGCAATTTTGGAACTTGTTCATGGATAGGTTGTCTTCTTTGCCTCTTTGCTTGTTAATCACATTACAGTTGTCCATGGCTATGTTGTCTTCATTGCATATTGATAATGTCGTAGTATTCTATTTTAGTTAGCTTCATCTAATGTTGCATGAGCAAAGCTGTGTTGTCTTCACTTTCTCATGGCCGATTTGTTAGCTTCACCTCTTCTGAGTCATATTGCAGCTTTGCTCATGGCTGGTTGTTTTCTTCATATTAGAGTTTGTTTTATTAAGTCTATTTTCTACATTTTTTATTTTAAATAACAATAATGAGATAAAACACAGCGTTTTACGGTTCTGTCTCATTCCATCTTATTAATACTCTTAAATAGTCAAATTTATTATAAATCTTTAGTAAAAATAGAAATGATGGTTGTATCCAATTAAAAAGGGGAATGGGAATGCTTCTAAATCATAAACAACCCAAGTAATGTCATAGTAGAAAACTAGTTAAGTCTTCAAAGTTTAAGCATAGAAAAACTTCTATTCTTGGATCCTATTATTACATTTTTAAGACTTAATTAATTTTTAAAATTATTACAGTTAATATATTATTTTGAGTATTTTATTTATGTTATTTGTTTATATATATTTTAAATTAATTTTTAATGTGTTTCTGGAACTTACGTTTCACGATTTATGATTCAAAAATATGTTATTCGATTCACAATTTGAATTACGATTTGATAACTATGTTTGTCATTGTTGATTAATCATTAACATACCTCTGTGAGCCCTTCTTTTTGAATATCCTCTGTTGTATGTTATCTGAATTTTCAACAAGCAGGAATGCTCTGTTAATGTGGTTATTTTGTGATAATGATGCAATTTCTTGGAGTATCTAGCTCATGCAATGTGAAAAAAATCTAGGGCTCAAGAAAACCATATGACTAAGATGACTTAATGACTTGTATTTAAATTTCATTTATCTATAGTTCAAGGCTTAATTCCACACTTATTTATTTTAATTCCCTATCTTTCTATAGAATGTATGTGGAGCGAATGGTTGGTCACCATTGTGTATTTTCATATTATTGAAAGTTTGATCTTAAGCCAAGCATTTAAAATTTCTTTCACTTGTTCTTGCTAGATTATGGTTTCTTCTCTTTTGAGTGAAGTTTCTAGGTTTCAAAACTTCCATTCCTTGTTGTTGATTTGAATCTGTAAATCTACCCTCTACCTTAAAAACTATATAATTCATGTTAGCACTCATGAATGCGGTTAAACAAGTTATTACTGCCAGTTCTTCCCTTTGTAAATCTTTTTGTTCATTTTACTATGCATTTTATGAGGATCAATTTACTAGTTTTGATAGTTTTCCTTCCATTTTTTTGTCTTCAACTCTTCATTTTGCATATTCACTGGAGAACTTAAATTGGTTATTAATTTAGTTGATTGTGTGGTCAATGTTATGAAGATCATATTATTGTTTTGTCACTAGAAACAAGATAATACTCTTCATTTAAGCTTGGTGATTAATTTGCTTTTTATTTCCTAATGATAATTAGAATGGTGTGGGTTGGTTTTTGAATTACTCTTTGTAGTGGTCACTTTATATTTCTACAGTCTAAGTATATATTTTTAGTATTTTATAGGTATTGGAGTACTGGGTAGGCAGATGTATGCTATAGATTTTGTATGTGTTCGTTTTAATTAGAGTTATTGTGCTTTCTCCTAGTACATCCTACTTTTCCTGAGTTTATTTAGTCATTGACACCTTAAACAACTATGTATAAGTTACCAACTTATAAAAGTAATTACATGACATTGATAATACATGTTGAGTTGGTAAGTTCAAGATAGGTAATGCCAAATTTATTATATTTTGTAGTTGTAGCCACAATTAAATGCTATAATATTAACTATCTTAATTAAGTTATTAATTTAGTGCTAGTATTTGGATTGCTAGGAAATGTTGCGAGAGTATAGCTAACTTGGCAAGTTAGCATAGAATTAGGAGCAGCTATATTAGTATTATGACACATAGACCTTATTTGGTTTCTAAATCATGGTCTACTTTCTGCAATATTGGCTTTCCCTAAATATAGAGGGAGAGAAAGGGGCTTGTTCTTATTCTGAACATAGCATGCTATATACTCCTTGCTTGTGGTGTAGTTTATGTTATTTGGGTAAAATAATTGAATACAGAAAACCATTTAGTCAATAGTGTATGCATGACTTTTGCTTCTATATTTATGCAACACTCTTTGTTGGTTAACTACCTATAAAAACATGTATGGTTTATATTATACAAAATAGTTTGATGTTTATATTTTCTTTTATTGAAAAATCATATTTATTTTACACTTTTTTAATTGACTTGGCAAAACTTGGTTAGTCCATGTTATATTAGCAAATTAAAGACAAATTATAACAACTCCTTTTTTTAAAATATATATTTGTAAAGTCCGATGAAATCATTACCTCTTTACTTCTAACTACTTAACTCATAATAACATTCAATTAATTTAATTAAGCATAATTAAGGTTTAAGGTCTACTATTAATAGTTATACAATTATGAGTTTACATACACACCATTAATCAAAACGTTTATACAAAAGTCACACACACACACACACACACACACATATGTTATTCATCCATGTTGATCAATTTCGGAGATACGGGTGTAAAATCCGATGAAGTCATTACCTCTTTATTTCTAACTACTTAACTCATAATAACATTCAATTAATTTAACTAAGCATAATTAAGGTTTAATGTCTACTATTAATACTTACACAATTCTGAGTTTACATACACACCATTAATCAAAACATCCGTACAAAAGTCAAACACATATATATCTATATCTTATTCATCCATGTTGATCAATTTCGGAGATACGGGTATGGGTGGTTGCACCTTCATCAGAATCTTAGCCAACTCGACCACAAACACCTTATTAATTATTGGGATCTACCCAAAAAAGAGTAACTCAATCCAACGGGCACTAAAAGTCAGAGCCATAGAGAAAATTTGCATATCTAGTTTTTTTAACATGATATGGAAATATAAATTAAATCCTAGTAAGTTCAACAATAAATCATAATCATCATAAATATTACTTATCATACCATGTTCATCTGTATAAGTTACAGCAAATGTCTTAGGTCACATGAATGCACTTTATCTATGCACATGAAAATTGTGCAGTAATGACATATATAACATAAATAACTATTTTCAGAATATCATATGATGACTATCAACTTATTTTCATATCAAGCTACTCCGGTTAGGACGAGTACTTTCTACTCTCCAATACGGACTTTTCTCGCTTCGTCTGACATGACACAAATTTTCTTTCTTTTTTCTTTAGCATAATCATAGCTATGAGTAGGGCATCCCCTATTGGTGCACCAAACGGACCGCTATGTGATCGTGCTCATCTCTTTTCTTTTCTTTTCACATTAATAGCCAAAAATATGATTTCAATAACAAGTATGTTCATTATACTCACATGCCATAATTTATCATCAAAGTATAATCATTAACAAAAATCATTGGTAAAATGCAATCTGCCATGAATATAATCATTTTCAAATATCACTTCATAAAAAATTTTCATGTCAAAATTACACACTTAAGATAGTAAGGAGTTCATGCAATGGCAATGGCTATGGCTACACTAGTAATTTATTATTTTCATTTATAAGATTCTTCTTCTTTCTTAAATATTATTTTCATCTCTCGTTAATCTGAGCATAACTCTCTCATTTTAACTTCGATTGAGGTAATATTAGTGTCCATTTATAGATAAGACAATCCTATAAAACTCTTATGTTAAACATTTTAGTGAAATCTTAAGAAATCTTGGTGTTATTATTCCCTTAAATTCAATATTATTTCTTTCCGGGTAGGTTCTAACCTCTACTTACTAATCTAACCATATCTCCCTCCTATGGACTCTAAATTGAGTGATTCCAATGGCTACAAATTCGTGAGTCATATATCTATATTTTTCATGTTACACATTTCTTTTAATTCCCTACAAATATGTTCCAGAAATTCAAATACAAAAGCTAACCTAATAGATTCTTCCCTGGTTAACTAGTTTCTGACTACTTCTTACTAATCTAACCATATCTCCCTTATATGGATTCCAAATTGAATGATTCCAGTTGCAAAAAACTTTGTGAGACATATATCTATATTTTTAAATTTAACCATTTCTTTTAATTCCCTACAAATGTTTTCCAAAAATTCAAACACAAAGGCTTACCTAACAGATTCTTCCCATGTTAACTATTTTCTGACCACTACTTACTAATCTGACCATATCTCCCTCATTTGAATACCAAATTAAGTGTTTTTAGTAGCTACAACTCTGTGAGACATATATCTACATTTTTCATGTTTACTAGTGCTTTTAATTCCTAACTGATTCTTCCCAAAATTTCAAAAATAGAAGTTTTCCATGTTACTCTGAAATCTAGTTTTCTAACTAAATCCTTCCTAAGGTTTTAGTTTATCCTTTTTATTACGTCCTCTTCCATTTTTTTTCCTAATTTACATCTAACCATAAGATTACTCATTTCAGTATTCTAATTAGATTCCTTACACTTAATTTAACATATTCCATCATCTACTTCTCAAGAAAACAGAAATCAAATCATGTATTATTAAGGGTGTTTCTTAACAGAAATTTCTCATGGTCTTCTTCTAAGTGCTTAAGGCCATACTCATTTTATCAATATAATAAAATTCCATTCATTTTTTACCGCATTCAAATATACATAACAGCAGCATAAAAGCCCTAAAATTTTGCCACCCATAGCCATTTCTATGCAGAACTTTTCACACCAACTAAAATATTTGAAACATCCATCACATACAAGATCAACATGTAACATGATATAGTAACATCCATGTCCAATCATCAAAGCAGTAAATATTGTAAATTTCATCAAAGTTCTAAGATCAAAATTCCATATAAATGTTACAAATTTCAAAGTTTTTTTTCAAAAAGAGATACTGTTAAACCTACCTAAAGATCTCCCTAGCTCACTTAGTGAATTCTTTTTCTTGTTTTCTCTTTAAGGAAGTGGCAAGATTCCTCCATTTCCTTAGCTTTTCTAGCAGCTTGAATAAGAGAGGAGGGTGAGTTTTGAACCCCAAAGATGAAGAGAAAAGATGGATTCAAGTGTAGATTAAGCTAACTTACCTTGAGTACTAGTCCTCTAGAATTCTTCTTCCTTCCTTCCTTCCTTTCTTCTCCTCTCTTTTTCTCCTTTCCTCACTCTACCTTGCTTCTATTTTTCCTTCTTCCTCACTTGGATGAAATTATAATGTTATAAGGGTGGATTTTACTTAAATAAGCTATCAAGTGGTTCACTTGTCATAATCATGGGTCTACTTTATCACAATTAGGATGCACTTGGTTGCTTTTTGGGAAAGACAACTTGTGTTCTTGTCTTCCTCTCCCTTAGTCAAGATATACATAGCAAAAGGAGATTTGTATTTGAAAATCATGATAAAATGTTCTTAAGACAAGGGACAAGGTCCCTTTGATTTAAGGATTCATTTCCTTTTTCTTTTGTCTCACTCAAGTATGATAGGTTAGCCTTTCTATATGGCAAATTTAAGCTCTTGAGTGTCCCTTGATTGGCTTAAATTATTTGTGTAGGATAAGGATGCTTTGTTCTAATGCCATGTATTATTACCTACTATATCATCACATGGCTTGCTAAATTTATGAGTGTAGGATATAGATGTTTTGTGTAATAACTCCATTTTTTTAAATATATATATTAGTAAAGTCCCATAAAGTCATTACTTCTTTACTTCTAATTACTTAACTCATAATAACATTTAATTAATTTAACCAAGCATAATCAAGTTTGAAGGTCTACTATTAATATTGATATAACTCTGAGTTCATATATACATCATTAATCAAAATGTTCGTAAAAAAATCAAACACATAAATATCTATATCTTATTTATCCATGTTGACCAATTCCGGAGATACGGTTATGGGTTGTTGGACCTTCACCGAAATTTTAGTCAACTCAACCACAAACACTTTGTTAATTTCTAGGATCTGTCCAACATAGAGTGACTAGATCTAACGTGTACTAAAAGCCAAAGCCATAGAAAATCAGTATTACTAGTTTTCTGAACATGATATGGAAATATAGTGAGAATTAAATTCCAGTAGATTCAATACTAAATCGTCATCATCATCAATATTGCTCATCACGTCATGTTCATCTATATAAGCTACAGCAAATACCTTAGGTCACATAAATACACTTTATCTATACACATAAAAATCGTACAGTAATGACATGTATGGCATGAATAATTATTTTCAGAATATCATATGATGGCTATCAACTTATTTTTATAACAAGTTATCCCAATCAGGGTGAGTACTTTCTACTCTTCTGTACAAGTTTTTCTCGCTCCATTCGATATGGCACACTTTTTCTTTCTTTTCTCATTAGCATAATCATAGCCGTGAGTAGGGAGTCCCTTACTGGTGGACCACACGAACTGCCATGTAATTGTGCTCGTCTCTTTTTCTTTCTTTTCTTTTCACATTAATAGCCAAAAATATGATTTCAATAATTAGTATGTTCATTATACTCACATGCCATAATTTATCATCAAAGCATAATCATTATAAAAAATCATTGGTAAAATGCAATCTTGCCATGAAGATAATCATTTTTAATTACCACTTTATAAAATATTTCCATATCAAAATTATACACTTAAGATGGTAAGGAGTTCATGCAATGACAATGGCTAGGGCATACACTAGTCATTTATTATTTTTATTTATAAGATTCTTCTTCTTTCTTAAATATTATTTTCCACTCTCACTAATCAGAGCATAACTCCCTCATTTTAAATCTAATTGAGATAATCTTAGTGTCAATTTAAAGATGGATTCAAGTGTAGATTAAGCTAACTTACCTTGAGTACTAGTCCTCTAGAATTCTTCTTCCTTCCTTCCTTCCTTTCTTCTCCTCTCTTTTTCTCCTTTCCTCACTCTACCTTGCTTCTATTTTTCCTTCTTCCTCACTTGGATGAAATTATAATGTTATAAGGGTGGATTTTACTTAAATAAGCTATCAAGTGGTTCACTTGTCATAATCATGGGTCTACTTTATCACAATTAGGATGCACTTGGTTGCTTTTTGGGAAAGACAACTTGTGTTCTTGTCTTCCTCTCCCTTAGTCAAGATATACATAGCAAAAGGAGATTTGTATTTGAAAATCATGATAAAATGTTCTTAAGACAAGGGACAAGGTCCCTTTGATTTAAGGATTCATTTCCTTTTTCTTTTGTCTCACTCAAGTATGATAGGTTAGCCTTTCTATATGGCAAATTTAAGCTCTTGAGTGTCCCTTGATTGGCTTAAATTATTTGTGTAGGATAAGGATGCTTTGTTCTAATGCCATGTATTATTACCTACTATATCATCACATGGCTTGCTAAATTTATGAGTGTAGGATATAGATGTTTTGTGTAATAACTCCATTTTTTTAAATATATATATTAGTAAAGTCCCATAAAGTCATTACTTCTTTACTTCTAATTACTTAACTCATAATAACATTTAATTAATTTAACCAAGCATAATCAAGTTTGAAGGTCTACTATTAATATTGATATAACTCTGAGTTCATATATACATCATTAATCAAAATGTTCGTAAAAAAATCAAACACATAAATATCTATATCTTATTTATCCATGTTGACCAATTCCGGAGATACGGTTATGGGTTGTTGGACCTTCACCGAAATTTTAGTCAACTCAACCACAAACACTTTGTTAATTTCTAGGATCTGCCCAACATAGAGTGACTAGATCTAACGTGTACTAAAAGCCAAAGCCATAGAAAATCAGTATTACTAGTTTTCTGAACATGATATGGAAATATAGTGAGAATTAAATTCCAGTAGATTCAATACTAAATCGTCATCATCATCAATATTGCTCATCACGTCATGTTCATCTATATAAGCTACAGCAAATACCTTAGGTCACATAAATACACTTTATCTATACACATAAAAATCGTACAGTAATGACATGTATGGCATGAATAATTATTTTCAGAATATCATATGATGGCTATCAACTTATTTTTATAACAAGTTATCCCAATCAGGGTGAGTACTTTCTACTCTTCTGTACAAGTTTTTCTCGCTCCATTCGATATGGCACACTTTTTCTTTCTTTTCTCATTAGCATAATCATAGCCGTGAGTAGGGAGTCCCTTACTGGTGGACCACACGAACTGCCATGTAATTGTGCTCGTCTCTTTTTCTTTCTTTTCTTTTCACATTAATAGCCAAAAATATGATTTCAATAATTAGTATGTTCATTATACTCACATGCCATAATTTATCATCAAAGCATAATCATTATAAAAAATCATTGGTAAAATGCAATCTTGCCATGAAGATAATCATTTTTAATTACCACTTTATAAAATATTTCCATATCAAAATTATACACTTAAGATGGTAAGGAGTTCATGCAATGACAATGGCTAGGGCATACACTAGTCATTTATTATTTTTATTTATAAGATTCTTCTTCTTTCTTAAATATTATTTTCCACTCTCACTAATCAGAGCATAACTCCCTCATTTTAAATCTAATTGAGATAATCTTAGTGTCAATTTAAAGATAAGACAATCCTCTAAAACCCTTATGTTGATCATTTTAGTGAAATTTTAAGTAATCGTGGTGTTATTACTCCATCAAATTCAATGTTATTTCTTCTGGGGTAGGTTTTGACCTCTACATATTAATTTAACCATATCTCTATCATATGAATTCTAAATTGAATGATTTCAGTAAAATTAGTGATACATATATATATATATATATATATATATATATATATATATATATATATATATATATATATATATATATATATATATATATATATATATATGTACATATATGTACATATATGTATAATTCCCTACATATTTTGTTTAATTCCCTACATATTTTATCCAGAAATTCAAACACAGAAGCTTACCTAACATAATTTCCCTGGTTAACTAGTTTATGACCTCTACTTACTAATCTAAACATATGTCCCTCATATTAATTCCAATTTGAATGATTCTAGTGGCAACAAATTCGTGAGACATATATTTATATTTTTAATCTTAAGATTTTCTTTTAATTTCCTATAGATTGTTCCCAGAAATTCAAACACAAAAGCTAACATAACAGATTCTTCCCTGGTTAACTAGTTTCTGACTACTACTTACTAATCGAATCATATCTCCCTCATCTGAACTCCAAATTAAGTGATTCCAATTGCTAAAACTCCATGAGACATATGTCTACATTTTACATGTTAACCATTACCTTTAATTCCTAATTGATTCTTCCCAAAATTTTAAAAACAAACGCTTCCCTGATTACTGCAAAATCCAGGTTTCTTAGCCTAGCCTTTCCTAAAATTCTAGTTCATCCTTTTATTAAGTCCTCTTCCATTTTTCTTCCAAATTTCTACCTAACCATAGCATTACTCATCTCAAAATTTAATTATATTTCTTACTTAATTTAGCATATTCTATCATCCACATCAAAAGAAAAACAGAATCAAATCATGCATCACTAAGGGTGTTTCTCAACAGAAATTTCTCATTGTCTTTTAGTAGGTGTTTAAGGCCATATTTATTTTATCAATCTAACTATATCCCATCAAATTTTCACTACATTTAAATATACATAACAGCAGTGCAAAACTCTAAAATTTTACCACCCATAGCCATACCTATGCAGAACCTTCCACACCAACCTAAGTGTTCAAACATATATCACATGCAAGATCAACAGGTAACATGATATATCAACATTCATGGCTAATCATCAAAGTAGTAAATATCGTAAATTTTATCAAAATTCTAGGATCAAAATCCCATATAAATGTTATAAATTTTAAAGTTTTTCTTCAAAAAGAGATATTGTTAAACCTACCTAAAGATCTCCCTAGCTCAGTGAATTTTTTTTCTTGTTTCTTCTTGAAGGAAGTGGTAAGATTCCTCCTTTCCCTTAGATTTTCCAGCAGCTTAAATAAGAGAATGAGGGTGAGTTTTGAACCCCAAGGATGAACAGAAAAAATGGATTCAAGTAGAGATTAAGCTAACTTACCTTAAGTACTTAGTCCTTTAGACTTCTCTTTCTTTTTCTTTCCTTTTTTCTCCTCTTTTTCTCTCATTTCCTCACTCTACCTTGCTTCTATTTTTTTTCTCTCTCACTTGGACGAAATTATAATGTTATAAGGGTGAGTTGTGCTTAAATAAACTATCAAGTAGTTCACCTATCATAATTATAGGTCTACCTTATCACAATTAGGATGCACTTGATTCTTTTTTAGAGAAAGACAACTTATATTTTTGTCTTCCTCTCCCTTAGTCAAGATATGCATAGCAAAAGGATATTTTTATTTGAAAATCATGATAAAATATTCTTAAGACAAGGGAAAAGGTCCCTTTGATTTAAGAATTCATTTTTTTCTTTTATCTCACTCAAGTATGATAGGTTTGCCTTTCTATATGACAAATTTTTAGCCCTTGAGTCTCCCTTGCTTGGCTGAAATTATTTGTGTAGGATAGGGATGTTTTATCATAATGCCATGTATTATTACTTACTTACTGAAATTATGAATATAGGATATAGATGTTTTTTCCTAATGCTATGTATTATTACCTACTTCCTGAAATTATGAATGTAAAATATAGATGTTTTGTCTAAATGTCTTGTGACCTAATCTTGATTATTATTACACTACTATTTCCTCACATAGTTCTTATTTTACCCTCTTGGATTTGGCCTCATTCTTGTCCATTTCCTTTGCTTTGACTGAAATTCTACCTTTTATGGAAGGCTTGGTCACATTTTCATGATTTTTGGACTATCGGTCCAACTTTTATATCCTAGTCCAAATTTATGTTATATCTCTTTCTTGAACTATCAAATTGACTTGCTAGAAACTCATGTGAAGTGGAAAAATGAACTCTATGAAGTGTCCGTAGGTGAAGGCTCAATGTATGCATAGAGATGTTAAACTTAGTAACTCTAACTTTTGAATTAGAAAAAATTACCCTAATCCAATCTTCTTGAAATTTTAAGACTTTTACTTACTTCCCAAAAATTTATCTTCTTTACCCAAAAATTTTTCCTCTCTTTAGGATATTATTTCTAATATTAGGTTTTCTCTCTTTAATTATTCCTTTAATGTTAGAAATATTTTCTATGCATACACCTAAGGTGAAGAATTTCTAAGACTTATATTTTTTCTTAGATAACGAAAAATTATTTAATAAGTTTTATTTTCTTAATTAAATATTTATGTACTTTTATTAATAAAAAATGAAATTAGAGATGTTATATTTTGTCATAATGCCATATATTATTACCTACTATTTCATCACTAAGGGTAGGATATATATATATATTTTCCTAATGCATGCCATGTGACCTAATCTTAATTATTATTACACTATTATTTCATCACATAGTTCTTATTTTTTCCTCTTGGATTTGGGTTCATTCTTGCCCATTTTCTTTGTTTTGGCTGAAATTCTACTTCTCATGGAGGGCTTAGTCAAATTTTCATGATTTTTGGACTATCAGTCCAACTTCTATATCCTAACTAGTCCAAGTCTATGTTATATCTCTTGCTCGGGCTATCCAATTAGCTTGTTAGAAACTCATGTGAAGTGAAAAAATTCTATGTAGTGTCCATAGGTGAAGGCCCAATGTATGGGTAGAGATGTTAAACTTAAGAACTCTAACTCTTGAATTAAGAAAAATTACCCTAATTCAATCTTCTTTAAATTTTAAGACCTTTACTTCCAAAAATTTATCTTCCTTACCCAAGAATTTTGCCTCTCTTTAGTATGTTATTTCTATTTTTTTTCTATTAAGTTTTCTCTCTTTACATATTCCCTTAGTGTTAGAAACATTTTTTATGTATACACATAAGGTGAAAAATTTCTAAGACTTATATTTTCTTAGATATCTAAAAATTGTTTAATAAGTTTTATTTCCTTAATTAAATATTTATGTACCTTTATTAATAAAAAAAAATGAAATTAGGGATGTTACACAAACTATGTAATTAAAAGTATGACATCAAGTTTTGTTTGTATTTATTTTATGAAACCTTACATATTGAATGATTTTAACTTGAATATTTTGTTATATTGCCCATCAAAAATGATATTTTATTTTAGTTCTCATATATAATATTCTTCTTTGAACAGAGTTAAAATTATTTCTAATTAAAAATTTCTTACTTTATACTTGTTTCTATGATCTTAATTACTCACTAGTTGTTCTCTACTTGGGGACATTAGTGAAAGCTGATGTCTTTTCCTTGCTTACATTGCTATGCTAGAGAAGAAGTGGTAGTTCTGCGACAAGACATATATGACAGGACACCAATATTGACATAGGGAAAGGGTCGTGCAACTTGCTTGGTGATTCTGTCCATGCAAGGCAATCAAATATGGGCCAAGGAGGATGCATGGCTATCGATTACTTTTTCAATTAGCTTAAGCAGTTTCCTAAATATTTAAACCTAATAAACATAAGTTTTGCTATTGCAAATTTTGACTAAGTTCCGAATACCACATCCTGGAAGAGTTGACCAAGTTTTGAGTACTTACTATAATGCAAAAATGATCCTACTTTTGCAACTCCAAACTTGAAGGGCGACCACTATGTTACAGACTCTCAAACAAACTATGTCAGTCTAATACATTAATTTTATACTTTCTTTTGAACAACGGTAGTTGATTTTGTTTCTGATAAGGACTCTCATAGGTATTTGAATATTTATGAAGGCCAATGGCCAGTTACACAGATAGTTTAAAGATGATGCACTTGAACGTGCTATTAATGGAGAATATGTCTATGGCCCAATATACACAAATATCACCCTTTAAATTTTTCATTTTTCAATTTATCCTCGTATCTTAGGTTATACTTTCAATTTTATAAGACAAGTGAGAATCCTTATTACCGATAAGATCATATTATTGTTGTGTCACTAGAAGCTAAATAATATTGTATAAATTATAATATTGGTTATACCTTGATTAAGGGTACTTTGGTTTTAATACAAGAATTTATGCATTTTCAAGTGCTCTTTTTCTAATATGGAATTACAATAAATATTGTTTGACGTGCATGCACTTGCTCTACAATATGACAAAAAAGCAATAATGGCATTATACATAAGACTTAACCAAAGCTGTCAACCTAATTTTGTTGCAAAAATTATTGTGTATTTTGAAATGTAATTAGTTATTTGTGTTTGAACTAATTGTAGTTTAATATAAGTATAAATAATAAAACTTTTTATTATTATGATTTTAGCAAGATAAATAATTTATCAATTATATTTTTTATTTTTTTTATTATTCACTACTAAAAAAAGACAATTTAGAGACAAAAATTAGAGATAAAAATTACTAACAGAAACTAAAATAGAGACAGATTTTAAAATTTAGCGATAGATGGTGGATTTTGAAGAATAGAGACAGAATTTAGAGACGGAATTTTTTTGTCTCTACTTACTTTTAGAGATGGAATTATTGATGTCTCTACAATTCCGTCTCTATTTTTTGTGAACAGTTTTTAAAAAATTATTAGAGACGGATTTAGAAAAGAAATTTTTTTATGTCTAATTAACTTTCTCTAATTTTAGAAATAGTATGTTTAGAGAATGAATTAAAGACGAAAAATTAGATTACAAAATTTGTCTCTATTTTTCAAAATAATAAAACATAAAAATTGTGTATCTAAATTTTCTATCTCTAAGTTCATATCTAATTTTTGAAATAATATTTAAATTAATTTTCGAGATAAAATCTAGAGATAAAATTTTTGTTGGCTCCAAAATTTTTGTCTCTAATTTTGTATTTATCTTTTTAGAAAATTTATTGTCACTAATTCTGTTTATATTTTTTGAAACAATATTCAAATTATTCATAGAGATGGAAAAATTTCATTTTTAAATTTTTTATCTGTAATTCTGTCGCTATTCTTTGAAATGTAAATTAAATCATTGTTAGAGAATGAATTTAAGTCCCGCTTAATTTATAGAAATAAGTTGATGGAATGGAAATCCAGATTCCCTTATATTAATTTATTGTGTTTAGTTGATATATTTGACTCTAATTTTTATTCCCACAATGTACAGATTCTCTTCTATATAAGAGATGATTTTATCTTGAAAAATTTATAAAAAAAGAAAAAGTGAAATGAAATAAAAAAAGAGTAAAATACCTTTTACCATCAGTCTTTCAAAATTTTCATATTTACTTTCATTTTACATTTTTCAGAATTGATAAATAAATATATTTTATTAATATTATGATAAATGAATTTATAATTTTAAAAAGCAATAAATATTTATGAAGAACAAAGGCATGTCTTTCTAATAAATATATGTACGCTTAATTTTGGATATAATATAATTTTAGTCACAATGGTTATGTTGTATATAGTATGTTCATATGTGTGTGTGTGTGTGTAGGTGTTTATTATTCATAAATTAAAAATATGAGGTTAAAAGAGGAAAATGAAATTTTCTATGAAATATAAGTGTGATTTAAATCATATTTTTTTATATTTTATGTCATAGAATACTATTGAGAAATTATAGAAATACTATTTTATCTCTAATTACCCTAGGAGAAGATATTTTTACCTAAGGAAAAAAAAGCTCACGCCAAAATTTCCTTCGGTACAATTTTTATAGAGAAAATAAATTTAAAAATATAATACTTTTTTTTGAAAATTTGGTTTCTTTTCTTTTTAAATTTATTGTAATAAATTTTTAAATTTTAATATTTTCAACAAATTATTTTAAAAATTATTTTCTCTCTATAAATTAAAAAGAAAATAAACTTTAAAAATATAACTTTTTTTTGAAAATCTAAAATTTTATTTTAAATATTTTAAAAATTATTAAAAAATATATTTCTGTTTAAAAACTTAAAGAGAAATGAAAATTTTAAAAAATTTCAACAAAAAATTATTTTCAATTTTTTTATACTTTATTTTCCTTTTACTCTTTTAAAGGAAAAAAATTTTTAAATAATTTTTTGATAAAATTAAATTTTAAAAATATATTAAAAATAAATTTTAAAATAAATAAGTGAAAAGGCTTCAAAACCAGCCAAAAGGCTACGTTTTGAAGCACAAGCCTGTATCCTTGCAAAGAACTCAGTCTGTGAACCATAAAAAAAAACTTCAAGTAGATATATCAGATAGCAATATATTTTTAAATTTATATTTAAAATGATAATAAATTTAAAATTTTAAAATACTCGAACTTAAACTTATTTATTTAAAATTTTTTAAATAGAAATCTTTTTTCACATTGAGATTGTTTACACAAAATTTATTCATACAATATCAAAATAAAACTTAAAAAGTCAAAGCACTCAAAAGGCGAGGTTTCTGCTTTGGTTGACTTACATGATGCTACACCTAAAATTGCTCTGTACAAGAAGTCTTGTGCCTACTCAAGTGCCTTGGAATAAAATAGATTGCACAATCAAACGACCCCCTTGACCTATTGTCAGTATTGTATAGCACTATGATCAATTTTACTTATTTTCACAACAAAGTAAAATAAATATTTTACAATAAAAATTATGAAAAATTAATGGCATAATCAAGTAGACCCCTTTAACCTTAGGGCTTGCTCGGGTGAATAAATTTTACATTTTTTTACTAGGTTTTTTTTTTGGATTGATTTTTTTGACTAGGTGAATGAATGTTACTCTTTTTTGGACAATAGGCTAAAGCACAATCACTAAACAGGACGTAAAGTCCAAACATTGGAAGACATGGGACCAGTCTAAAAAAAAGACATGGGAGACTTGTTATGCAGTATAACATACGCAAGTCTTGTAACTAGGGGGATAAATCCAGATAAGGGTGGGATAAAACAAAGCAACACTCTCTATGAAAAAATTTGAAAAAAATCTATACGGATTCTGTCCATCGATCTAGCTTAAGGTTCGGAGTTTTCTGCAATTTTCACGGCCTCTTTTCTCAGCATCATCTTGAGACTACTCAGTGGATGGGAAACCCTATTTCTTTGTAGTTTCCTTCGTGCGAAGATCTCGGCTACTATATGAGCTATTGTGTTCCTTTCTCGATTAACCTATTCAACTCTGATAATCCTACCATTAGAGGAAACCTCTTTAATCATGTCGCGGATGTGGTTAATCTTCTAAATATGTCTTTTCTGATTACACACCTCCACTAGTTCTTTGCAGTCCATCTCAATAATTACTTGATTTAATTGCATGTTGCTAATTAAGATCAAGGCTTCTTCTATTGCTCTACATTCTGCTTTCAATGCTGAGTGAACTGAGTTCTGTTTGACAGAGCCCGTGAGAAGAATCCCTTTGTCTCTAACAACTATTGCTAGGTAACACTCTGAAGTCCTCTTTGAGAAAAGCTGCATCTGTGTTTATCTTTATTCATCCCTTTGGTGGGGGTTTCCATTTTGATGATCGGTTTGAGCTCTCTTCCCTGTTTTAGGCCTCTTTGTTCTCTTTTCTGGTCTATAGAGATTGCTGTACCATGTTCTCCACTCTAGTTTTTGCTTAAGTTATTTTCCATGGCCCTTCGATGTTATCAGTTTGATGAATTTCTTCTTGGTATTTGTTGTCTATTTTTAGTGTTGAATTTATGTGGGTTTTGACTTTGTATAGTTTTTTGTGTGTATTTGAAGCTGCTTCTGAGTTTCCTGACCGAAGATGGGGTATAAATGTTTCCTGTCCTCATGGGTTATGTTGATTTTTCCTTTTTGGTTTTGGGATTTTGGAAATGGTCGATGGGGGCACAGGTAAATTTTCCTGGCTGATTTTGGAAATGGTTTTTATTCCCTTGTTGAAGTGCTCTTATTTGTTGATATATTAAAGTGATTTGTGGGCATAGTGTTATACCTATAAAACAAAAAAAGCATAGGACCTTATTGTACTCTATCAGTGGGGGGGAGCTGTGGTTTGGTCTGATTGCATATTTAGCTGAAGACCAAAAAGACAAAGCAAAGTGTTCTAAAATTGGATTATGTTGGTACTCAATAGTTAATTTATATTTTGGACATAGCATTATAATGAAAAATAAGGCTTCACAAAAACTTGAGGGGAATAGGAAAACAACCAACTCAAAACCAACCAAAAAAGTATGGTCATAAAAATGAGTTCTCATAGATAACCAATTAGGCAATTACCAATTACCCTTTTGTAACATTATTCACTTGAACTAGCAAGTTAATTGCCCAACACTAGGGGGTTACCCATATTAAATACGCTTTATTAGCTTCTTAGGCCCAAACCCAAAACCAAATAAAATATTTTTTGTTTGACATATTTAATTTCTTGGTGAGAAAATATAGTTAATCAACAGTGATATCACACTATCTCACAGTTAGTAACATTCATGATGGCTAGAGTTTAAGGTGAACATAGTTCACACTCCCCCTTTTTTCCTTCCAAATGAGCTCATAAATTTTGAAATTAATACATTTTAATCAGCTGGGGGTTGCTTGTAACATCCCGTAATTTTTTAGATATTTTCCTTACAAATTTTTCACCTTACATTGCTCATCATTCTAGCCATGCGTTCATGCATGAAAACTACCCTATATTCTTCCCCAATTGTCTTCCCTATGTTGCTAGATGTAGCTAGAGCTGTAGGAATAATACCTAGAACTTGGCATCCCCCTGCATGTGTAGCTATAGCCATACACCCCATTAACCCACAGTTACCTCCACCATACACTAAATGAATTTTTCTCCTAGCCAGCACCATACCCAGATTTTGTGCTGCTTTAACATACTCCTCATCTTTTCCAGGACTGAAACCACAAAAGACACAGATATTTCAGAACTGACGAAATGCGGTTCCCTCTATAATTTCTATCACCTTAACTTTGAGAATAGACAAAGATACTAATGTAAGTATTTATAAAACTCAGAGAAGGGCATATTTATAATAGCTATGCAAATAGGCTGGGTATTATTAGAAAAACTATGTGAGTGATTGGTGGATATCAGCTAAATTAAAGGTAAATAAAAAAAAATTCAAAAATGACGGCAAGCATGTACAGTAGTATGATTGTGACCCATATTAAGCACATAAAGAGTATAAGATAAGATATCACCAGAAATCTGTCTTTATCTTGTTGTCTTTGATGAAGCATTGATGTTTTGATTCTTGTAGAAAAGTTGTAGGTGATAGCCGTCATTGAAAAAAAAATGCAATCAAATGATTTATTTTGTATTCTCAATGTTTTTGCCAGTCGACTATCAGTATTATTAAGTCGACTAGTTATTTTGAGAAATTTTAATTTGGACTAATTTTTTTTTTACAGTTGATTGATTACATCTATTTTGAAGCAATCAACTGCATCCTACCAGTTAACTATATATTCTTTGATTTTTATAGACTTTTATAAGCTCAGAAATGTTTCTTTTCCATGTGATATCTTTCCACCGAATACCAATAGATTTAAAGTAGATTCTGACACATATATTCAAAATTTGCGGCCACCGATTTTTGCTGAAATCATAGATAGATTTTGATTACAGATTTTCAAGAATTACAGCCACCAATTTTAATATTTTTCAATGCTTTGTCGAAATTTTTGACTTTCGCTTTTGGCACCATTCTCTATTATGCTTTTCGTCTGTTTCACTCATTAACGGTTGGCATTAAATGCAAGGTTATTTTCCCTCATTGCAATGAAAGATAATTTCTTTTCTTTGAAACTTGGTTATTATGGTGTCTAAGTTGTTAGTAGGTTAAAGTAATGAAAAGTTTGAAAAGAATGGACGGATGATGGTCTTATGGTGTTTTGACGAATGTAATCAAGAGAATTAGTGGTGTTGAAGTTCTCGAGGAATAAAATATAGGAAGTAGGATTTAAGTTAGTCTTTGAACTCTTAATTTGGAAATATAGAGAATATTCTAAGAACCATGTCCGAAAATAATGTAGGTTATCAAGATATTTGTGTTAAAGGATTATATCATGCTAAATTGAGTCTAGTATCTAGGATGTGAATTATGTTGGAATTGAGAATTCATGTATGAGTAATTGTTAGGAAAAAAAAACACAAATCTTCTTGAAATGATTGGGTGAATTAAATGGGATTGGCATAAGTTAGAATGAGGTGCTTTTGGATATGATAGAAGAAATAATTGAAATTTTTGACAATAAGTTTAATGGTGTTAATAAGCTTGTATAGAATTACTGTGATGAGGTAAGTTGGAATTATTAGACATGTGTCAATGGTACATAAACGTTATTAAAGGTTTGAAGGATTTATTGCTACGTATGTTTAACATATTGATTAAAGGATTTGAGGATAAAAATAGATGATAGATTAAGATGATGATATTCAGGGGATGATATTGATATATGAAAAAAAAAATTTGACTTGATAGAAGTTTGGAATAAGAAAAGATAGTTACACAATATGAAGGTGTATATGTTCCTTTATATGTGTGTTTTCTAATATCGACCCATAGATATATCCATGCGGGCTAGAGGATATCCATTGAAGAACTTATGAGTGAAAGAAATCCTTATGGTTAAGTTATATGGAAAAATCACTCAAGTGAATAGACATATTAAAAAGTAAAGATGTCATACAGAAAAGATATCTTTAATTATTTAGGTAATAAGCTTGGTAACTCTGAATAATACCTTAATTTCATTCCCTACATGTGGTAGGATGGATTGAAATTCGGGGACCGAATTTCTTAAGGGGGGAAGAATGTAACATCCCGTAATTTTTTAGATATTTACCTTACAAATTCTTCACCTTACATATATGCATAGAAATGTTCTAATATTAATGGAATAGGTAAAGAAAGAAAACCTAAGAGGAAATATTAGAAATAAACATGTTAAAGAAAGGTAAAATTCTTAGGTAAAGAAAGATAAATTTTTGTGAAGTAAGTAAAGGTCTTAAAATTTCAAGAAGATCGGATTATGGTAATTTTTCTTAATTTAAGAGCAAAAGTTACTAAGTTTAGTATCTCCACCCGTAATTGGGCTTTAACCTATAGACACTTCATATAGAGTTTTTCTACTTCACATGAATTTTTAGCAAGCCAATAGAATAGCCCAAGGAAGAAATAAAACATAGACTTGGACTAGGATATAGAAGTTGGACCGGTAGCCCCAAAATCATGAAAATGTGACCAAACCCATTATGAAAGGTAGAATTTTAACCAAAGTAAGGAAAATGGGTAAGAATGAGCCCAAACCCAAGAGGAAAAATAAAAATAAAAATAAAATTAAAGTGATGAAATATTGGTGTAATCAAGATTAAGTGACATGGCATTAAGACAAAAATTTAGCAAGTGGTGTGATTCTACATTCATCATTTTGGCAAGTGGCATAATAATACAAGGCTTTAGGACAAAAACATCTATATCCTACATTCATAACTTTAGCAAGTGGGTAATAATACATAGCATTATGACAAAATATCATTATCCTACACAAATAATTTTAGTTAAGTAAGGAAAATTCAAGAGCTAGAAATTTGCCACTTAAAAAGGCAAATCTATCATACTTGATTAAGACAAAAGAAAAAGGAAATGAATCCCTAAATCAAAGGGATCTTGCCCCATATCTTGAGAACATATCATCATAATTTTCAAAATACAAATCTCCTTTTTCTATGCATATCTTGACTAAGGAAGAGGAAGACAAGAACATAAGTTGTTTGTTTTCCAAAAATTCAACAAAGTGTATCCTAATTGTGATAAGGTAGACCCATGATCATGAAAGGTGAATTATTTGGTGGTCTATATAAGAAAACCCACCCTTACAACATTAGAATTTCGTCCAAGTGAGGGAGAGCAAAAATAGAAGCAAGGTAGTGTGAGGAAAGGAGAGGAAGAAAGGAAGAAAGAGGAAGGAGAAGTCTAGGGGACTAAGTGCTCCAGGTAAGTTTAACAATATTTCTTTTTGAAGAAAACCTTTGAAACTCATAATATTTATATGAGATTTTGATCTTAGAACTTTGATGATTGGTCATGGATGTTGCTATATCATGTTACATATTGATCTTGCATGTGATGTATGTTTAAATACTTAGGTTGGTGTAGATAGTTCTGTATGGGTATGACTATGGTTGACAGAATTTTAAGTTTCGGTATTTTAATTTCTGGGAACAATCTATAAGGAATTAAAATAAATGGTTACCATAAGAATTAAAGATATATGTGTCATGGATTTTCACCCACTAGAATCATTCTATTTGGAGTCCATATGAAATAGCTATGGTCTGATTAGTAGTCAAAGGTCAGAAAATGAATCATCAGGGAAGAATATGTTAGGATAGCTTCGGTAATTTAATTTCTGGGAATTATTGGTAGAGAATTAAAATAAATGGTTAACATAAGAATTAAAGATATGTGTGTCATGGATTTTTAGCCACTGGAATCATTCAATTTGGAGTCCACATGTGGTAGATATGGTCCAATTATTAAGCCAAGGTCAGAAAATGGTTCATCAGGGAAGATTATGTTAGGACAGCTTTTGTATTTTAATTTCTGGAAATTATCTGTATGGAATTAAAATAAATAGTTAACATGAACATTATATATCTATGTCTCATGGAAATATACCCACTGTAATTATGCAATTTGGAGTTCATATGAGGTAGATATGATCCGATTAGTAAGCAGAGGTCAGAAAATGTTTATTCAGGGAAGAGTATGTTATTAATGTTTTAGTTTTTGAATTTCTGAGAATATTCTGTAGGGAATTAAAATAGCGCGCCAACATAACAATTATAGATATATGGCTCATGGATATTTACCAACTAGAATAACTCAATTTGGAGTTCCAATTTGGGAGATATGGTCTAATTAGTCAGTAAAGGTCAGAAGCTATCCAAGAGGAACTATCCTGTACTTTGAGGGAGTAATATCACCTTCATTTCTTAATTTTTTGCTACAATGTTCAACATAATAGTTTTAGATAATTGTTTTATTTTGAAATGGACACCAAGATCACCTACATCAGAGTTAAATTGAGGGAGTTATGCTCTGATTAGTAAGAGAAGGTTAGATAGGATGAAAACCTGCATCAAGAAAATAAAGAAATAAAATTAGTATTTAAAAAAGAAGATGAATCTTAATAAATGACTAGTATAGCCATAACCATTGCCATTGTATGAACTTCTTACCATCTTAAGTGTGAAATTTTGACATGGAAATATTTTATAAAGTGATATTTGAAATGGTTATGTTCATGGCATGATTACCAATTATTTATGGTAATAGTTATATTTTGATGAACATACTTGTTATTGAAAGCATATTTTCGGCTATTAATATGAAAAGAAAAGAAATGAGCACGGTCACATGGCAATCCGTGTGGTGCACCAGTAGGGGACGCCCTACCAACGGTTATGATCATGATAATGAGAAAAGAAAGAGAAAGTGGGCCATGTCGGACGGAGCGAGAAAAGCCCGTACCGGAGAGTAGAGGATACTCACCCTGACCGAGGTAGCTTAAAATGAGAATAAGTTGATGGCCATCATATGATATTTTGAAAATAGTTAATCATATCATACATATCATTACAGTATGATTCTTATGTGCATAGATATAATGCATTCATGTGACCAAAGATATTTTCTGTAGTTTATACAGCTGAACATGATGTGATGAGCTTTACTGATGATAATTTATTGTTGAACTTACTGGGATTTAATTCTCACTATATTTCCATATCATGTTCAGAAAATTATTTATGCAGCTTTTGTTTCTAAGGCTCTGGCTTTTAGTGCACATTGGATCGAGTTACTTTATGTTGGGCAGATTTCAGAATCAAATAAGATGTTTGTGGTCGAGTTGGCTCAGATCCCGGTGAAGGTGCAACCACCCGCACCTGTATCTCTGGAATTGGTCAACCAAAATAAACAAGATGTAAATATCTATGTGTTTGATATGTTATACGTCTGTTTTGATTAATGACATGTATGTGAACTCAATATTGTATAATAATAAAGGAAAAAAAAAGAGGTTGTTACATTGCTTAAGTAAAAAAATTCCATTTGTGTATTTGAGGCGGCTTCTGAGTTTCTTTACTGAAGATGGGGTATAAATGTTTTCTGTCCTCACGGGTTATGTTGATTTTTTATTTTTGGTTTTGGGATTTTGGAAATGGTCGATGGGGGCACGAGTAAATTTTCCTGGCTAATTTTGGAAATGGTTTTTATTCCCTTGTTGAAGTGAGATTCACTAGCTGGAATTTTTTATTTGCGTTTGTTTCGTCTTATCATTAGCTTTTTATCTATTTAGTATCGCTTAAGAACTTACATCTGTCAGGGTATAGTGAATTAGTGAGATTATGAACTTGGGAGTTACTAAACCCATTGAGGGATATGATGTTTTGCATTGAGAATTAGTAGTTAGGGATGTTCCATGCAGAGATGTATTACAGATTGAACTGAAGCTGTATAAGAGATCTTTTTTTCTTTTTTCTTGTTATGTATTGAGGAGGGTCTTCTGGTGTATAATGGATGTTTAATGCCTAGCTATCTAGTATATTTTGGTTGCTTAAATGCTTACTGATTCTCCTTTGCTTGTTTTTGGTTGCTTAAATGAGATACAAGTACATTAATTTCTTCCTCTTCTTTTCTTTCTGCGTTTTTCTTTTTCTTTTTCTTTTTGATTTCTTTAATGCTTACTGATTTAGCTGGTTTAGATATATCATATATGTTTTTATTAAATCTTGTTGCCATTAGTTGATTTTATTTTGATGAGATAAATAGTTTGTAGCATAACATTTCATTGGAAGAATACAAACCTCTTCTGCCTTTGTAGTCTTTCCACAGTGCTGCTCTTCTTGGACTCAAGGTTTGCCACGGTTAAATCCAATCAATCCTATGGAATTATGATAAAATTATAGGATTTCCAGCACTATAGGAAAAAGGTGTAGTCACATGTCCCCTTCTCAACAACCTTTCCCTCATCAGTAGATAGAGTTGATTTCTTATCCTTAGTCAACCTAAGGCTTTTCTTCTCTCTATATTTAGTTACCATACATATAGACACACACAATCTTGTGTGTTTTTGGGGTACTTACTGCAAGTTTGTTTATCATAATGCTTGATTCCCTGTGATTTTCTCAGTATTTTAGATAACATAGGACTTGGAGAAATGTGATTTTCTGCTTTGATATATTGGGCCTTTTAGAAATCCCTTGACGCTGCTTGTATTTACTGTTATAAATCCAATATAAATTACAATTTTTTTTTTGGGTACAATAAATTACAATTTGTTAAAATGCATGGTAATCACATCCAACTTCACTTGTGGGTTGACTTGGATGGCATTGCACAAATGGAAGATATCAAAGTTGCACTGGGACGACTTACGTATGTCTACCACTTTCGACGCTTTTCACAACGTAGTGAAATGTGCAGTACCAAGTTGACAAGTATAAAGAGTTCAACCGATAAACGTCAATTATAGTATACACTAGGATCCCACCCACCAAAATTACACAAATGCTCCCCACTATTTTAAAAAAAAGTGTACTTTTAAATTATTAGTTTTATTTTCTTAATATAAATAATTTTTTGTAATAAAAAATTACGTGGAAAATGTAGAACTATTTGTACATAACATAACTCAAAAAATTTATAATTTCAAAGCATAAATTTCCAAATATTATTATGTCAAATATAACATAACAGAGATGGATAATATGTAAATCAATAGGATGAAAATAAAGAGGAACGTGAGCAATACATATAGAACTATTTTAAATTAAATGATCCATTAAATGTTTGTAGATATAGTTAGAACCACATCAATCTATAGTTACAATTCTAATTAATATCTAGAGAAAATAAAATGAGCCCATTTAACTTCAACTGTACTAACACATTACCCATTTTAACATGTGATGGTTAACATTACTGAAAAATGTCAGTTGATCCTAAGGCAGTGTCATTTGTTAATGGCAATAACGTATTTCTAAATAATTAAATCATTATTGAAAGTTTATAAATATAAAAAATGAATTAAATCAAACTAAATAGTTTATTTTTTATTAAAAAAAAAGTTGAGCACATTTACCAATTTGATTCTCTTTTGAATATCATCACCTATTTTAATTTACAAATTTAAAGTGAGAAGAAAAAGTTTATAAATAATTTTATTATTTAGTTAATTTTTATAATTTTAATTAATTTTTAAATAATTTTCTATTTTATAAATTTAGAATTAGATCTTTATAATTTTTTTCAACTAAGTCCTTATTGTATAGTTAAGTCATCTTTAATTATTGAGAATCATACAATCAAATATATTGATAATAGACTAATAATTAAGTAATTAAATTTATTATAATTTTTAAAAAACTCAATTATACATTATGTGAAATTTAAATTTTATTTAAGAGAAAAAAATCTGTAAGTATTAAACTTTCAATTACTCAGTTATTTAATTTTTTTTTTCACCTTTACATGTCTCTGCCTTAGCTCTCCTTTTTAAGTAATAGCTCCACCCTTCCTCCTTCTTCTTTCTCATTTCTCCTTTCTCTCCTTCCTCTTCAAGTGCACTCAATTTTGATACGTTATAATTGATGTCTATATAATTATTTTATTTGAAATTTGACTAAAAATGCTTTAGAAACTAATTATGTTTCAACACAGTTATGGTCATCAGTGAATTTATATATTTATATAAATGAATCTCTTCTAAAATCCAAAATTAATCAACAAAACTTGTAAGTCAAGTAAGGAAGAGGGAACACCACGGGAAGACTTTACAAGAACTACCCAACAATCATTTCGTTATTGAAACTTCAATGAAATATACATTTACTATTTTAATACTTAATTTTAATTTGATTAAAAATATAAAACAACATGTATAAAATTCTTAAATCACTTAGTTCCAAAAAAACCTTTGATGCAATGTCAAAGGAGTTTTTTTTTTTTGTGCCAAACTTGTTAGGGAGGAAGAGTAGGAAAAGAGAAAGCAGTAGTTGTTGAGTTTGTAGAGTTTTAAAGAAAATGAATTACTGTGTTGGTATTGCTTCAATATGTTATTATAATTAGTGTATATTAAATTGAGATGTTTGTTTTTTTTTCATGTATACTTAAAAATAGAATGGAAGTTCCTGAACATTATAAGTAGATAGATAATAGGGTGGGTCCTGATAAGAGAACAGTTACAGATGAATTATGGTAGGAGTTATTGAGTTTATAAAGTTTACTTATAGTCAGGATCATTTTAAAAGAGTAAGAAAGTTGAGGTGTCTTTGTAGAAAATGCAAGTGTCAGAAGTATTTTCAGTTGATGAAGTGAAAATACACCTTTTTATGAAGGGTTTATGAGTAATTACTATTATTGGACCAACCATGATGAATCAAGACTTCTCTTTCCACCAATGGTTTCAAGAAACTAATATTATGGAAGTAGTAATTTTCGGGCATGCTTTGATGATCAAGAACAAATGGTAATGGATGTTGTTGGACCATCCATTAGTAATTATATAAAGAAACAAGGTTTTGGTTATTGCGAATAGAGGGACAAAGATCCTAACCCAAAAGGCAAAAAAAATTTCATATGTTAGCAGCTGCGCATGCTCCTTTGTATGATGGTTGTGAAAACTATTCTAAAATGTCAACTGCAGTGGAAACTTTAGGTATCAAGTCGGATTTAAACATATCTGAGAATTATTTCAATCGGTGGGTAAATTTATGGAAAATGCATTGCTAAATGAAAATTGTATGCCTAAAAACCTTTACCGTGTAAAGAAATTAGTGGAGCAATTAGAATTAGGTTGTATAAAAATTAACTGTTGTCAAAACGGATGCATAATTTATCATAATCCTCTTGATAAGGAGTTTCGTTATTGTAAATTTTATGGTGAAGAGTGTTACAAAAGAGTCATAAGAAATGGCAAGGTAAGAGAGCTTCCACTGAAAAAAATATAGTATTTTCCACTTATTCCAAGGCTGCAAATACTTTATTCCTCAATACAAACTGCAAGTCAAATAAGATGGCATCAGGAGACTATGAGGGTGACAATCTCTTTGTCTCATCCATCTGATGGTGAGACTCGGAAAATATTCAATGAAAAATATCCTGAATTTGCAATGAACTCTCAAAATGTGAGGTTAGGTTTGTGTGCTGATGGATTTGCTTCTTTTGATAAAACAAGTCAGACTTATTCATGTTGGCCAGTTATTGTTACCCCTTACAATCTTCCCCCTTGGATGTGTATGAAAAAGAGTTTTCTTTCTTAACCATTACAATTCCTGGTCCTTTTAATCAAAAGAATAGAATTGATATGTATTTGCAGCCATTTATAGATGAACTCAAACTTTTATGGAACACTGGTGTCATGACTTATGATGTTTCACTAAAGCAAAACTTTATTATGAAAGCTTGCTTGTTGTAGACCATTAACGACTTTCCTGCATATGGGATGGTTTCAGGTATGGAGTGTTCAAAGGCATTCACCCTTTGACATAGTCGAAAGACGTCTTTCTTTGATTTTCATCGACAATTCTTGCCACTTGATCATTATTACAGAAGGAATAAAAATACTTTTTGAAAGAGACATAACGAGACATCTTTACCTCCGCCTTGGTTAACAGGTGAAGAAGTGTTGGAAAGGGTAAGACATATGCCTAGCATACCTAAAGAGACATATGAAAATATCCTAGGGTAAGGAGTTATTCACAACTGGACCAACCAATCTATATTCTGGGAGCTACCATATTGGAAAACAAATCTTCTTCCACACAATCTAGATGTTATGCATTGTAACAACTTCATTTTTTTTACATATATACATATTTTTAAAATCCTATAAAGTCATTACCTCTTTACTTATAATTACTTAACTCAAAATAGCATTCAATTAATTTAACTAAGCATAATCAAGGTTTAAGGTCTACCATTAACACTGATACAATTATGAGTTCACATACACATCATTAATCAAAACGTATGTACAAAAATTAAACACATAAATATCTACATCTTATTCATTCATGTTGATCAATTCCGAAAATACAGGTGCGAATAGTTGCACCTTCACTGGGATTTTAGTCAACTCGACCACAAACATCTTATTAATTTCTGGGATTTGCCGAACATAGAGTAACTCGATCCAACATGCACTAAAAGCCAGAGCCATAGAAAAATCTGTATAATTAATTTTCTGAACTTGATATGAAAATATAGTGAGAATTAAATCCCAGTAGGTTCAACAATAAATCATAATTATCATCAATATAGATCATCATGTCATGTTCATATGTATAAACTACCGCAAATATATTTAGGTCACATGAATGCACTTTATCCATGTACATAAAAATCGTACAATCATGACATGTATGGCATGAATAACTATTTTTAGAATATCATATGATGACTATCAACTTATTTTTATATCAAGTTACTCCGATTAGGGTGAGTACTTTATACTCTCCGATATAGGCTTTTCTTACTCCGTTCGACATGGCACGCTTTCTCTTTATTTTCTCATTAATATAATCATAGCCATGAGTAGGGCGTCCCTTATTGGTGCACCACACAGACCGTCATATAACCGTGCTCGTCTCTTTTATTTGCTTTTCATGTTAATAGCCAAAAATACGATTTCAATAACGAGTATGTTCATTATATGTCACAATTTATCATCAAAGCATAATCATTATAAAAAATCATTAGTAAAATATAATCTTGCCATGAACATAATCATTATTAAATATCACTTTATAAAATATTTTCATGTCAAAATTACACTCTTAAGATGGTAAGGAGTTCATGCAATGGCAATGGCTATGGTATATACTAGTCATTTATTAGTTTCATTTATAAGACTCTTCTTCTTTTTTAAATATTATTTTTCTCTCTCACTAAACAGAGTATAACACCCTTATTTTAAATCTGATTGAGGTGATCGTAGTGTCAATTGAAAGATAAGACAATCTTATAAAACCTTTATGTTGAACATTTTAGTGAAATCTTAAGTAATCGTGGTGTTACTACTCCTTCAAATTCAATATTATTTCTTCTCAGGTAGGTTCAGACCTCTACTTATTAATCTGACCATATCTCTCTCATAAAAACTCCAATTGAGGTGATTCCAAATCCTATAAAATTATATAAAACTTTTATGTTTATCATTTCTTCATATTCCTTACTAAGTATTCATAGAAAATCAAAAACAAAAATGCTTACATTTACCACCCTGGATTCTAGACTGATTCTGGTATCTACTCATTAATCTGCCACATCTCCCTCATATGGACTCCAAATTAAGTGATTTTAGAGCCTATAGATCCATGATACATATATCTATATTTATTATGTTAATAATTTCCTTTAATTACCTATATATTTTGTTGAGAAATTAAAATACAGAAGCATACTTAACATATTCTTCCCTAGTTAGCTAGTTTCTGACCTCTACTTACTAATCTGACCATATCTCCCTCATATTGTTTCCAATTTGAATGATTCTAGTGGCTAAAAATTTGTGAGAGATATATCTACATTTATCATGTTTAGCATTTCTTTTAATTCCCTACAAATTTATCTCAGAAATTTAAAAACAGAAGCATACCTCACAGATTCTTCCTTGGTTAACCATTTTCTGACTTTTGCTTACTAATCAGACAATATCCCCCTTATCTAGACTCTAAATTAAGTGATTCCAGTGGCTAAAATTTCATGAGACGTAAATCTATATTTTTCATGTTAATCATTTCTTTTAATTCCTAACCAATTCTTCCCAGAATTTCAAAAACAGAAGCTTCCCTGGTTACTCCGAAATCTAGTTTCCTAACCAAACCATTCATAAGGTTTTAATTCATCATTATTTTATGTCCTCTTCCATTTTCTTCCTAATTTACATCTAATCATATTCCATCAATTTTTCACCACATTCAAATATACAAAATAATAGCATAAAAATCCTAAAATTTTTCCACCCATAGCTATATCTATGTAGAACTTTCCATACCAACCTAAGTATTCAAAACATCCATCACATGCAAGATCAATATGTAACATGATATAGCAACACCCATGGCCAATCATCAAAGTAGCAAATATTGTAAATTTCATCAAAGTTATAAGATCAAAATCCTATATAAATGTTACAAATTTCAAGGCTTTTCTTCAAAAAGAGATATTATTAAACCTACCTAAAGATCTCCCTAAATCACTTAGTGAATTCTTTTTCTTGTTTTCTCTTGAAGGCAGTAGCAAGATTCCTCCCTTCTCTTAGATTTTCTAGTAGCTTAAATAATAGAAGGAGGATGAGTTTTGAACCCCAAAGATGAAGAGAAAATATGGATTCAAGTGGAGATTAAGCTAACTTACCTTGATTACTTAGTCTTCTAGACTTCTCTTTCTTATTCCTTCCTTTCTTCTCCTATCTTTCTCTCATTTCCTCACTCTACCTTGCTTCTATTTTTTCTCTCCCTCACTTGGACAAAATTATAATGCTATAAGGGTGGGTTTTGCTTAAATAAACTATCAAGTTGTTCACCTCTCATAATCATAGGTCTACCTTATCACAATTAGGATGCACTTGGTTGTTTTCTGGGGAAAGACAATTCATGTTCTTGTCTTCTTCTCCCTTAGTCAAGATATGCATAGTAAAAGGAGATTTGTATTTTGAAAATCATTATGAAATGTTCTTAAGACAAGGGACAAGGTCCCTTTGATTTAGAAATTCATTTCCTTTTTCTTTTGTCTCACTTAAGCATGATAGGTTTACCTTTCTAGGTGGCAAATTTCCAACCCTTGAGTCTCCCTTGCTTGGTTGAAATTATTTGTGTAGGATAAGGATGTTTTGTCATAATACAATGTATTATTACCTACTTGTTGAAATTATGAATGCAGAATATAGATGTTTTGTCCTAATGCCATGTATTATAACCAACTTGTTGAAATTATGAATGTAGGATATAGATGTTTTGTCTTAATGCCATGTGACCTAATCTTGATTATTATTACACTACTATTTCTTCATATGATTCTTTAATGCCATGTGACCTAATCTTGATTATTATTACACTACTATTTCTTCATATGATTCTTATTTTTTCTTCTTAAATTTGGGCTGATCTTACCCATTTCCTTTGCTTTGGTTGAAATTCTATCTTTCATGGAGGGTTTTGTCACATTTTCATAGTTTGTGGGCTATCGGTCCAACTTCTATATCCTAGTCCAAGTGTATGTTTTATTTTTTGCTTAGGCTATCCTATTGGCTTGCTATAAACTCATATGAAGTGAAAAAACTCTATATGAAGTGTCCATAGGTGAAAGCCCAATGTATGGGTGGAGATGTTAACTTAGGAATTCTAGCTCTTGAATTATGAAAAATTACCCTAATCCAATATTCTTGAAATTTTAAGACCTTTACTTACTTCTCAAAAATTTATCTTCCTTACCCGAGAATTTCGCCTCTCTTTAATATGTTATTTCAAATTTTTCCTATTAGATTTTCTCTCTTTAATTGTTTCCTTAATGTTAGAAACATTTTCTATGCATACACATAAAGTGAAGAATTTCTAAGGATTATATTTCCTTAAATATCTAAAAATTGTCTAATAAATTTTATTTCATTAACTAAATATTTATGTACCTTTATTAATAAAAGAAACGAAATTAGGGATATTACATGCATCTTGAGAGAAATGTCTTCTTGAATATTTTATACACAGTTATGGAGACTAAAGGTAAGACAAAAGACAATTTTAATGCAAGACTCAACTTGGCAGAGATTTATAGAAGGAATGAATTAGAGCTGCAGGATGGTAGAGATGGCAAAATAATTAAACCCAAATCAAAATACACATTAAATAGGTCAAAAAATTGAAACTTCCAGATGGATATGCCTCTACATTATCAAGGTGTGTTGGCATGAGAGAGGCAAAGTTGTTTGGTATGAAAAGTCATGATTGCCATGTGTTCATGCAACACTTGCTTCCAATTGCATTTAAAGTATTACCAAAGTCTATTTGGAATACACTCACAGAATTCAGTAAGTTCTTTTGAGAATTGACTTCGCCATTGTTGCGAGAAGATACTTTACATGTGATAAAGCAAAACATTTCAATCATTCTTTACAAACTAGAACAAATTTTTCCTCCAATTTTTTTTGACTCAATGGAACACCTTCCAATTTATTTGCCATACAAAGCAAGGGTTAGAGGTCCAGTGCAATATCAATGGATGTATCCATTTGAAAGGTAGAGACATGTATCCTTTTTATTTTCTTATAAATTGTGGAATTTTATTCATAGTACTAAATGTGTCAATTAAGTGTATTAGGTTTATTCGCACACTAAAAGACAAGGTGAAGAACACATATATAGTTGAAGGTTCTATTTGTGAAGCTTATCTGGTGGAGGAGATCTTTACATTTGCATCCTACTATTATCCACCTGATGTTCCATGTAGAAGGACTCAAGTACCACAAAATGATGATGGAGGTGAAGGTTGTCCAATTAGACCACCGCTATCTCTTTAATTATCTTGGCATTCCAACCAAAAGATGCATATCCTTCATGTTGGAACAAAGGGACTTGCAAACCGTACATTTATATATTCTTCGAAATTGTCCTAAAGTGGAGCCATTTTTAATGTAAGTGTATAAAATGCTCATTTAAGTGTTATATAAATATATATATCACTATAAATTACTCTAACATGTTTTCTTAATGTAGCACATATACTAATATGCTACAAGAATATAGGATGAGTGACTCAAAAGTGGACAGACAAATCTCCACAATGTTTCCTATATGGTTTAAAGAATATGTATGTTGCACATATTCTCCTTAATTTCCTAGTCTCTAACATTTTGTTTCTTATGTGAGATTGAATTAAATGTTTGAAGACTAGGTGTTAAATAATAATGTCGAAGATGCCCTTCTAAAGAGTTTCGCATGGGGTCCTGAAGGAAAGGCCAACAAATGGCCATCATTTTATGTAAATGGTTATAAATTTAATACAAAAGATCATGGCCAAGGTATGGGTACAACAAATTTTGGTGTATGTTGTCAAGGTGGTACGAATGAAACAACAGAAAATGATTATTATGGAGTTTTAACAGATATTATTAAAGTACACTATACAGGATGACATATAAAGATGTTAGTTCTATTGAAATATGATTGGTTTAATCCCACCTTAAATCATAGAACAAAGGTAGATAACTATGGGATTGTTAAGGTTAAAACATCCAGGAGATATAAAAATTATGATTCCTTTAGATTTGCACAACAAGCAATGGAAGTATATTATACACAATATCCTAAAAGGTAACCTGATTAATTAGTAGTGATCAAAACTAAGGCACAAACCACAATACACATTGCAGTAGAAACTAAAATGCCTGAAAGTGATGCTCCATACCAAGAAGAGTCATTAATGCGATCGCTTATAATAGTTACAAATGACAATCTCGAGCAGAGTCTTGTTGATATTGTGGCATTGTAGATGAAGTATATGGTCCTTCTTTGAACCTACATGAAGTTGATACATATATAGATATTTAAATAGAATAAGTGGATGAAGAAAATACAGAGGAAGAAGGAGAATGGGAAGAAGAAGAAGAAGAAGAAGAGGAAGAAAATGATAATGATGATGTTTAGGTATCGTTAGCTTTCTTCACTTTACTAAGTGTATTATGTAGATCATATATTATGTATTTTTGAAGTAGGTTATAAATCTATGGTAGTATGATTATGAATGTCTCTATCATTGTCTTCTGTAATTATTTGTATTTTTTATTATGAAATTGTAATCAAACTTAATAAAAATACGTCATTATCTTTTTGTCTACAGATGATAGGTAGAGGTAGAGGGAAGGGAAGGGCTATCTCTCAACCATATACACAGCCACACACATCATATGTAGCTAACATAGCTTAGCTTCATTAGATCCACACTGGAAATAGACCTGTGTCATCTCCTTATTCCCAGACTTATCATACTTCTACCTTATCTTCCCATTCACATGTAGGGCATTCAAGTGCCTCATCTCCTCATCTTTGAGTATAGTTTTCCTTACCCCACCTTCACATACCATGTGTGCCCCGTCCCCTAGTTCATCCACATGTCCAAATGTTAAGGCAGCTTCTTTGACATCACAGAATATTCAGTGGGGGAAAAAAGGACATAGATGGTCAAATTTGGATTAGATTAGCATTTAGGAACATGTAAGTAATATGTGTATTTTTTTTAATTATCATTATATTTAACCTGATATCTATACTTTCAGCTTTTATCCTGACTTCCCAACAAGAGGTGTCATCACAACAATTTTCAAGAAAAAATTTGAAGGTGCTTGGTCTAATTGGGAAAAGGTAGACAACAATACCATTAAAATGTGGTTCAATTAGTTCAAGGTAATATGTAACACCCCCTATCATATTTATTGATATGTTTTTAAAAATGTGTTAATGTTATGTTAATTTGTTTACTTTCTTTGTTTAGGCAAATTTTAAGTGGTTGGACAATGATGAGCATAACATTAAAAGGTCTTTCGATAGTAGGGGATCAATAGTCCTAAAAAATGCATTGTTTAAGGTGCGTAGTGGTGAGGACAAGGGTGATTGGATTCCCCTAAAGATGCTACAATAGTTAAGGTCTGAATGGGACAGTGAAGGCTGGCAAGATAAAGTCAAAAAAATTAACAAAATAGGATTCTCAAAGAAGGACTTAATGTACATAGTGAAGGGTCTATATCTGCACGAAAGCGTGCCAAAAGAATGGTGAGTAATTTGTATCAAACCCACAGTGATTAAGTTTTTACTCCAATATTACTTAACTTTTTATTATTTTAGAGGGTGCAAATGAACAAAGAATCGACATGTTTTGAGTTGTATGAGTGGCTCCACCAGCCTAAAAGGAAGCCATCGAAATGGTTCAACAAGTAGTAAGGAAGGATTGCTGTATGTAGTCACTACTATTTTATTTTCATCTCTTTACAAATATTTAATTTGTTTAAAAATTCTATTTTTTTAGGAAATGTATCAAACAAAAATAGCTAAGAGGCAATTTGAATCTCAGAGCAATGAGGGTTCTAGCCAACATTCCACCCAATATTCTGACAATGTTGTTTATTTGGATGTGGTTAGAGGCATGAATAATAAAGGACAAATATATGAGCTGGGATCTCAAGCACATAATGTATTAGTAGTAGGTTCCTCTTGTAAGTCTTTCGCTTCTGATGGAGTCTAAGAAGAATAAGATATTGCTATGAATGCAAAAATTGAGACTTTATCTTCTCGACTCCAACAGAGTAAAGATAAGAATTTGATGTTAAAGCAAAAGGTTGAGGAATAGGATCAAATGTTTCAGCGCCTTATGATAGATAGTAAAATAAGAATGTCGTCACCTGCACCTAGAGAAGAAGAGAATAATAACAAGGAACAAAATAGTGATGCTGCTGATGGATCATAATATTAAGATGATAGTTTATATTATTTATGCATGACTTTGTGTTACATATTATTATAATTAATACATTTTCGGTGCAAAAGTGTTTGATTCTTGATATTTTTATGTCATACAATCACTTGATAATTACTAGTTTAGGATGATTAAAAAAATAAGTGATTATGTCTCTGGCTTTAGAGACAAAAATTTTTCCATCTCTGACTCAGGGTGTCACTTCGTTTGAGTCAAAGACATAATATTTTATGTCTCTAACTTCAGAGACGAAATATTCTATCTCTGAATTTAGAGATGGAAACCATGACCAAACTTAGAGATGGAAATTTTAAATTTAGAGATGAAAATATTCCGTCTCTAAATAGCTAGCGACGATAAAATTAGAGAAAAAATAATAATTTCTTCTCTGATTTCGTCTCTAACGCTGTTAGAGACAAAAATTTCCCTATTTAGAGACGGAAAAATTCCGTCTCTAAATATTTTTTTTCTAGTAGTGATTATGTTTTTAACTATATATACAAATTTTAATAATAATGAAAAGAAAAAAATTACACAATCTATTTTTGGTGGAAACTATTTAAAGTTGCTATATAAAGTAGTTGAATATCAACGGTGTCATACTTTAGAGTATTAGTGGCGACTTGTGTGTAGGTCATAACTCAAAGTTCACTTTTAATGGTGACCATGGAAAGTCGTCATTAAATTAAAAGTGATTAAATATCAACAGTGACAATTTAGAGTTTCGATGGAAAATTTTGTTTAAGTTGTCACTAAAAGGAAATTCAGTAGCAACTAGTCATTCTATGGCAACTATTATGCTTTCAGTGGCGACTTTACAACTTAAAACCTTCACTAACAAATGTATAAGCAACGACACGAGGGTAAATAAAGTTGCCACCTTGTAGTGCTAACAACAAAGATTCAACGTCACCAATACTGTAAGGATGCAATCTTGAAAGTTACAAAAGTCACAAAGGGTAAATATTCTTTTGGTAAATCCTCTAAAATCACATCAATGAGATCACTTTCAGTTATAGGACAACCAATACTAACTAATGAATCTATAGGATTCTTTATCTTAAAAAGTTAATCACTTACAATTAAAGCACCTTGCTTGATATTTCTTAGCCGTATCTTGTATTAATTAGCTTTTGTTCAAGTTTGAGCCAACTTCATACTTGATGAGAACTCTCACCAACAACCTTCATGAGCATTGTTTCTGTCATAGAAGACAAAAACCAGGATAGAAAGATTTAGTCCTAACTATCCCAATCAATGTAATCTTTACTATAATTTTCATCTAGTGCATCATGTTCTGAACAAAACTTTATTGGAATTGGGCCAACTGGATACAAAATTTTTTGCAATTGGGGACTTCTAATTGTGGCATGATGTGTGGCTTCCAAAGATGATAGTTCTTCTCATCCAATTTCACCGAGAGTGAATGTGAAAAGGACCAATAATCAGTTTTAGAAGAAGACGAAAAAATGTTAGTGTGGATCCCTCCAAAAAAGAGAGCCCACCACTATTGATTAATAATAATAAAAATGAGAATCCATCGAATTGCAAGTTGTAATTCCTCCACCAAAAGTGCTATTGTAAGTTGAAAATTGTAAGTTGCAATTTCTAGCTGATTGCATCATTTCTTTGCCTATAAATAGGCAGGAGATGAACAGAGCATAACACACCAAGAAACAAAGAGATAATAAGCCTAAGAATTTGGAGGAGGGAATTCTCTAAAGAGAGACAAATAGGGGAGAGTTTGGTCTGATATTTAGGAAATAGTTCTTAAATAGTGAAGACATATTCTTGGGGTATTGTGGAAAACATTTTGTGTGCCACTATTTTAGTTAGATATCAATTGTAGCTTCTAGATTTATTTTGGAAAAGACTCTCTTTGTACTTACTATTTTTATAATGGAAGATTTATTCGAATTTAATCATGTGGACGTAGCCCAAAAAACAAGGGTAAACCACGTTAAATTACTAATGTCATTTTTGTTGATTATTCTACAATTATTCTTGCTAGTAATATCTGCTGCGTCCAACAAGTGGTATCAAAGTCGTGGTGGTTATTGCTTTAAAATTATTAGTATGCTTTATAGTTGCAATATTGATTGATCTTTGATAATGATTGTCGTGATCTACCAAAAATATTACCGAACCCCTATAAAGAATGCAATATAGGGTAACTCCAGATCATCTCTCAAGGAATGCTAAGGTTAAATGATAGTTTTAAGATCTCAAAAAGGGGGGTTTGGATTTTAACACAATCAAATTAGAACACAAGTGGAAAATTAGACAAAGATTATATTATCAAAAATGCAACCTCACTAGACATTCTTCAAGAATTAGTTTAGTTTATCCTAGACTAAATGTGATTAATCAAGTCGTTGGTTGATTTTAATTATAACTGAAATCTCTGCATCATAACCATATTCTCCTATAGAATAATCATTCAAAAATTGATCAACAACATATATTACAAATCCATGCAATTACATACAACTTGTAATATGTTATTTATCTAAAAATCGAATATCAACCAATGTATTTCCTTTGTTTCATGCAATAGAATAAAGATTCATCAATCAAGATTCTATCTCATACATCAAACTTAAATGGATAACAGAAATCTCTATATATTCATACAAGATTCAAAATACTCCAGAAAACAAAGAAGATGACATAAACTCAATTACAATATAAATGGAGTCTCAAAACCTAACCGAATTCAAGAAGGAGTCTAGCTGGTTACAAGGGTCTCTACTCTTCCATGGATGTCCAAGATCAGCTCCAAAGGTTGAAGATGAAGTTAGAAATGTATGAGAGAGTGAGCGATAGTCAGAATGGGGAATTCTTTCAATTTAGACAAAAGGGGAGGAATCATAATCATCAAAACCGTCCAAGACCACTTTTGTCAAGTCTACTTTCGGCTGCATGTTTCCCTCCAACATTGTACCACTAATTACGGGTCCAAGATTCTTTTGGCTGGCAAACTTGTCTTCATATGGATTGTTCCTTTATGTCTTACGGTTCCAATGGCACCAAAATCATGCCAAACAGACAACTCTATCTCACTCTATGATCATTTAATCACCCAAAGGTCAGATTCCATTTTTGCTGTCCTTGTCTTGGACTCTTAGTCTAATTTGGCCCACTGGACCTCTGAACTGGATCTTGGGCTCTTCATGAAAGTTATAGAAATTTGTCTTATCTTTCCTACAAGACCAAAATCATAATTTTTAGTGGTATCAAACTCCATATATAACAAAAATACAGAGACAGGTTCAAAAAGACGGAAATGCTGAAAAAAATCCCAAAGACTAAAATAGAACTCAAATCATAAAACATAGCTTAAGTGATAGAAATAAGTGTAGGAGAGGATGAAAACACTATATATGATGATCAAATAATATATAAAAATGATGTTTATCAAATTCCCCCACACTTTTCCTTTGCACGTCTCGGGCAAACTAGAATTCAAACTAGGAAATAAAGGAAACAATCAAGGATTTACATTCCAACAACTTTCAAGAATGCAAAAGTTAAGTGAGCAAGAAGAACGATAAACACTTTAAGGAATCAAGACATTCATGAATTTATTTCTTACACTTCCAACTAAAAATCATGGAGATTTCAATTGAATTATGTGAACTAAGAATGATAGATTCTCACATGATACACTCTCAATTCTCAAGTGTTTAAAAAAAAAGTTTGTGTTTTCACTCAATACAGCTCATGACAATTTGCACTACCATGGGCTTGCTTCTGTTCTAATCTCCACTAATTTTAGACAGATGCATGCACAAATCAAAAGGACTTTATTTAAAGTTGTAATGGGGCTAAGGAAAAGGAAGGGATGAAAAAGATAACATGGGTATGGAAAATTAAAACTAAAGAGAGCATGAGAACATTGGGAGTTAAAATGAGCAATATGCACCAAAAAATTTCATCCAAAAGTTCTATACATCTTTGTTTCTTTTCTTTTCTCTTTTTTTTTCATTTTTTCTCATTCATTTTTTTAATAAACTCTAAAATTCACATAGCCAATTGATTTCAAATTGCACAAATTCTTCTCCCCCACACTTGAATTTGTCCATCTCAGACAAAGAACAACTCATCAAATGATCAACCAATGCTCTCCTACTCCCTAAGGTAAGGTAGAATCATGCTTTCATGCTTAAGGTTTGTAATGAGCGAATTGGAAATATTAGGTTCAAAAGGAAAATGTATTAGGTAGGCTATTTGGTTAACTAGCTAAATGTAAGAAAAGAGAGCCTTCATTACATTCATGCATGCATATGAGAATGTAGTCTAAAAAAGAAGCAAAGCTAGTTCTAGAGTGTCAAACTTTATGAGTGTAATCCACACAAGAAAAGAATAGAGAATGACAATTGGCCCAAATGCTGACTAGGTATGCACTAACATGCTTAATCCATTTATTCAATGTCTATCACCAAACTAGCTAGCTAAGAGATGCAAGAAACGCATTCAGTCATGCTTTAAACCTCAAATTTTGAAGTGCTTCAAGCTCACAACCTTTACAAATATCAAAGCTATTGAGAATGCAAATAAAAAATTGCAATATGAAAATAAACTTAGCATAAGAAATTTTTTTTTTATTAAAACAAAACAAGAATAAGTGGAAAATATTCAAGTGTAGGCATAAGTATAATGAACTCCCTCAAGTTAGGTAAACAGCATAAGCCAAAACCAACTCTTCAACCAAATTCTCTTTAGCTCCCTCATGAAATTGTTTGAGTCGATGTCCGTTGACTTTGAAAGTCCTCCCCGTAGTCACATCTTGAATTTCAACTGCACCATAAGAGAAAATATTAATGACTAAAAATGGACCCTCCCATCAATATCTCAATTTTCCTGGCATAAACTTAAGGCGAGAGTTTTATAAGAACACTTTCTCCCCCTCTTTGAATTCCTTTCTAAGGATTTGCTTGTCATGAAAAGAATTAGTCTTCTCTTTGTATATTCGGGAATTCTCATAAGCCTCTAATCGGAGTTCTTCTAGTTCTTGAAGTTGCAATTTCCTTCCGACTCCGGATTGGTCTATCTCTAAGTTACAAGCCTTTACTGCCCAATAAGCCCGATGCTCTAGCTCCACTGGAAGATGACAAGCCTTACTAAAGACAAGCCTATAGGGTGACATACCTATAGGTGTCTTATAGGCAGTCCTATAAGCCCATAAAGCATCATCTAGCCGCTTACTCCAATCTTTTCTGTCTGGTCTCACTGTTTTCTCCAAAATTTGTTTAATCTCACGATTGGAGACCTCAGCTTGGCCATTTATTTGAGGATGATAAGGGGTTGAGACTTTATGAAAGACACCATATTTACTTAACAAGGTTTTCATGTTTCTATTGCAAAAGTGAGATCCTTGATCACTAATGATTGCTCTGGGTATGCCAAACCTGCAAAAGATGTTTGATCTAACAAAATTTATAACAACATGAGAATCATCAGTTCTTGTGGGAATGGCCTCCACCCATTTGGAAACATAATCAACAGCCAATAAAATATAAACAAAGCCAAATGAGACAGGGAATGGACCCATGAAGTCAATACCGTAAACATCAAAGATTTCACAAAACAATAAAGGTTGTTGGGGCATTTCGTTCCTACAAGTTATATTTCCTACTCGTTGACATTGTTCACAAGATTTACAAAATATATAGGCATCATGAAATAAGGTAGGCCAATACAAACCAGAATCTAATACCTTCCTTGCAATTCTCTGAGGACCAAAATGACCTCCACAAGCATAGGAATGACAAAAGGAAAGTACAGAATGAAACTCATAATTAGGTACACATCTTCTAATTATTTGGTCACTACAAAACCTCCATAAATAAGGATCATCCCACACATAGTATTTAGCTTCACTCTTGAATTTATGCATCTGTGCGCGTGTAGGATTTAAGGGCAACACATGTGCAACCAAATAATTTACAATGTCAGCATACCATGGAAACTCACCACGCAGCTGTAAAAGCTGCTCATCTGGGAATGAATCTTGAATGGGAAGAGAATCAGATGCTCTCTCTATTTTGCTCAAGTGGTTAGCAACCACATTTTCTGTTCTACTCCTGTCTCGAATCTCTAGGTCAAATTCTTGAAGAAGGAGCATCCATCTAATTAACCACGGTTTGGCATCGGGTTTCTTTAAGAGAAACTTGAGAGCTGCATGATCAGAGAAAATTACCACATGAGAACAAAGCAAGTATGATCTAAATTTATCTAATGCAAAAACAATTGCTAAAATCTCTTTTTCTGTTGTGGTATAATTTGCTTAGGCAGAATTAAGTGTCCTCGAGGAATAATAAATGACATATGGAGCTTTATCAACTCTTTGGGCAAGGACTTCTCTCACGGCATAGTTAGATGCGTCACACATCAGTTCAAATGGAAGCGTCCAGTCAGGTGATTGGATGATGGGAGTTGAAGTGAAAGCCTTCTTAATATGGTTAAATGCATCCTTACATAATGGGTTGAAAATGAAGTCCACATCCTTTTGTAGCAAGTTGGATAACGGAAGGGCAATTTTGCTGAAGTTACGAATGAAGCGCTGGTAGAATCCTGCATGGCCAAGAAAGGAACGAACTTCCCGCACACTTGCAGGGTAAGGTAAAGTAGTAATAACATCAATCTTAGCAGGATCTACCTCTATGCCCTTTTTAGAAATTATATGCCCTAAAACTATACCTTGTTCTACCATGAAATGACATTTTTCAAAATTTAAAACAAGATTAGTTGTAGTGCACCGATGTAATACCTTAGATAGACTATCTAAGCATTCATCAAAGGAAGAACCATATATGGTGAAATCATCCATGAATACCTCCATACATTTCTCTAAAAAATCAGAAAAGATACTTACCATGCAACGTTGGAATGTACCTGGAGCATTATAAAGACCGAATGGCATTCTCCTGTATGCAAAAGTGCCAAATGGGCATGTGAATGTGGTCTTCTCCTGGTCTTCTAGGGCTATATGTATTTGAAAGTAACCAGTATATCCATCTAGAAAACAATAGTGTGATTTTCCTACTAGACACTCTAACATCTGATCAATAAAGGGAAGAGGGTAATGGTCTTTACGGGTGGCTTGATTAAGCTTTCTATAGTCAATACACACCCTCCAATTATTCTGAACTCGAGTGGGAATAAGTTCATTATGCTGGTTGGCTACCATTGTCACTCTTGATTTCTTTGGGACAACTTGCACTGGACTTACCCATTTGCTTTCTGAAATTGGATAGATTATACCAGCTTGTAGAAGCTTTGTTACTTCCTTTTTAACCACATCTAGAATCAATGGGTTCAGTCGCCTTTGTGGCTGCCATACTGGTTTAACATCCTCCTCAATTAAAATCCTATGCATGCAAGTGGAAGGGCTAATGCCAGGTATATCTGCAAGTGTCCACCCAATTGCCCTCTTGTGCTGTTTCAAAATGTTCAAAATTTTTTTTTCTTGATCAAGTTGAAGGTTCTTAGCTATAATGACTAGCAGCTGCTCATTCTCTTCTAAAAATGCATATTTAAGATGCTCAGGAAGAGGCTTAAGCTCTAGTATGGGCGGTTGCACTATGGAAGGGAGTAACTTTACTGCTGGTGCATCTGCTGCATAAACTCCTGCATATTCAACATTTTCTAATAATGCCATAGAACCATCAAGTACTCTGGAACCATCCACTTCTGTAGAATCTGTGACAAAATCATCATTCTCTAAGAATGCATTGATTTCAGAACAAGCAGAACAAACAACAACATCAACACAATTACAGCATACGGAATCATTAAATAGAAGCACATCAGAAAATTCAGAGGAGAAACTGTCGTAGACCTCATCGACCAATTCATCAAGAATATCAATGCAGAAAAGAGAATGATCTTCCATGGGGAGTCTTATTGCATCAAAGATCTTAAACTGCACAACATTATCGCCAAACTCCATGGAGAGGGTTCCTGCATGCACATCTATCTTGGTCTTGGCAGTCTTGAGAAAAGGTCTCTCAAGAATGATTGGAGTTTTATTGAATGATGACTCTCCTTCCATATCTAGAATGTAAAAATCTGCAGGAAAGACCAATTCATTAACTTGGACCAGTACATCCTCAATTACTCCAGTAGGGTAAGCATTGCTTCTGTTGGCCAGTTGAATCACTACTCCTATTTGTTGTAACGGGCCAATTCCAAGTGACCGAAATACTGATTGGGGCATGACATTAATTGAAGCCCCAAGGTCCAGCATAGCATCTTCAAAATTACAGTTTCCAATGACACAAGGTATAGTAAACGTTCTAGGATCTTTGCACTTCTGAGGCATAGGTTGAATGAGGGCAGAAACATTTTGGCCCATACTAACTCTTTCATTTCCCTTTAGCTTCCTCTTATGAGTACACAACTCTTTTAGAAACTTTGCATATTTTGGAATCTGCTTGATTGCCTCTAGCAGTGGAATGTTTATTTCCACTCTTCTAAATGTCTCCAGAAGTTCTCTTTCCTTCTTTGCCTCATCCAATTTTTTGGATTGCACTGCTCTCTGAGGGAAAGGCAGAGGTATAACATGGTTATTCTGTTGCTGCAATGTTATCTCTGAGGTAGAACTTTGGCCAGAACTGCTAGGTTCAGAGACTGATTTTTTTGGTGTAGTATATTTACTCTGATTGCTGTTAGAAGGTGGAACTGCTGCATCTGGAATTTTTTTGCCACCTCTGAGCATAATGGCACTCACGTTCCCTTTTGGATTGGGTATGGTCTATGAGGGAAGCTAGCCAGAACCTTGTGCTTGCAGCTGACTCATTGATGATGCTAATTGTCCAATTTGAGTTTCTAGGTTCTGGATGGTAGATTCTGTCCTTTGCTGGAACTGAATGCTACTTGTTGCCATTTGCTTGACCAAATCTTCTAATGACGGCTGAGATGAAGTGGCTTCTGGACTTTGTTGTTGCTGAACAGAAGGTTGTTGGTACTGTGGTTTATTCGGATGTTGGTAAACTGGTATATTTGGCTGCAATTTTGTGGAAACTGTTGCCTTACTGGTTGCTGATATTGCTGCTGCTGCTGTTGGTTTTGCTGCTATGTGGAATTACCCCATTTAAAATTTGGATGGTCTCTCCAACTAGGGTTATATGTACTGGAGAAATGGTCATGCCTTGGCTACTGATTGGATTGGTAGTATTGGGTCCTGTTGGGAAACACATTAGCTGCTGCTTGGTTGGAAAGTACAAAAACATCTTCTTGAAGGGTAGGGCACACTTCAGTGGAATGGGAGGAACAAGCACAAATGCCACAAACTCGAACTGGTTGTTCTGGTTGTGCAGCTGGTCGTTGATGTTGACCCATTGCTAATTGCCTAACAAGGGAAGTCAACTTATCTAATCTGTGCTCCACACGATGCTGATCTGCATATGATACTTGGGCTTCATTGACTCCTCCTCTGGTAGGTGGCATTCTGGTACCAAACTGTTGAGAGTTGACAGCCATGTTAGCTATGAGTTCCCTAGCTGCAGCAGGGGTTTTATTCACCAATGCTCCTCCACTGGCTGCATCTATCATATTTTTGTCCATAGGAAACAACCCCTCATAGAAATATTGAATGAGTAATTGATCACTGATCTGGTGATGCGGACAGCTAGCACATAGTTTTTTAAATCGCTCCTAGTACTCATATAGTGTCTCTCCTGCCAATTGTCTAATGCCATAAATCTCCTTCCGAATGGATGCAGTTCTAGAGGCAGGGAAAAATTTCTCCAAGAATATATGTTTCATATCACTCCAGCAAGTGATAGAACCTGATGGAAGGTAGTATAACCAGTCCTTGGCCACATCTGCTAATGAAAATGGAAATGCCCTAAGCTTAATGTGCTCTTCGGAGATGCCTTGCGGTTTCATGGTAGAGCACACCACATGGAACTCTTTCAAATGCCTATGAGGGTCCTCACCTGCAAGACTATGAAATCTCGGCAACAAGTGAATTAATCCAGATTTAAGTTCCAAGTCAGCATCTAACTCAGGATACTGAATGCATAAAGGCTGGTATGTCACATCTAGTGCAGCAAGTTCCTTAAGGGTTCTATTGTTATTGTTAGCTATATCAACAGTAGGATTAACAAGACTATTAACAGATATATCAGACAATCTTCTCCTAGACCTCTACAAGGTATGAAAAGTCCTATCAATTTCATGATCAAGCTCACACAGTTCACCACAAGAGGACCTAGTCATGCACTAAACAAGATGCAATATACCAAAACACACCAAATATAGAAACACACTAAAACACAAGAACACAACAAAACATAACTAGTTAAGGTGGGATCAACACAGGATGAAAATTAGGTTAAAATGCAACCCAAAAATGAAATGATAAATACTAAAAAAATTCAAAAACAGGTATAAACGTTTGAATTTGGCCAAGATAGGATGGTGCTAATGGCAAGCCATGAGTTATGTGTAAAACACCATTTGAAATCAATCCACAAAATTTCAAATCAATCAGAGATAAAAAATTTTGGGAACAGTAAATTCAGCAAACAACTATTTAGGCCAATTTTAGGGAAGAAAGAAAAAAAACAATAATTAAAAATAAAGAGAAATAGGAAAACAAATACATATAAGTGATAACGATTTATACAAAAGACTTGAAATTATTAAATAAAATTCACACTCCCCGGCAACGACGCCAAATTTTTGATAATGATTGTCGTGATCTACCAAAAATTTTACCGAACCCCTATAAAGAATGCAATATAGGGTAACTCCGGATCATCTCTAAAGGAATACTAAGGTTAAATGATAGTTTCAAGATCTCAAAAAGGGGGGTTTGGATTTTAACACAATCAAATTAGAACACAAGTGGAAAATTAGACAAAGATTATATTATCAAAAATGCAACCTCACTAGACATTCTTCAAGAATTAGTTCGGTTTATCCTAGACTAAATGTGATTAATCAAGTCGTTGGTTGATTTTAGTTATAACTGAAATCTTTGCATCATAACCATCTTCTCCTATAGAATCATCATTCAAAAATCGATCAACAACATATATTACAAATCCATGTAATTACGTACAACTTGTAATCTGTTACTTATCTAAAAATCGAATATCAACCAATGTATTTCCTTTGTTTCATGCAATAGAATAAAGATTCATCAATCAAGATTCTATCTCATACATCAAACTTGAATGGATAATAGAAATCTCTATATATTCATACAAGATTCAAAATACTCAAGAAAACAAAGAAGATGACATAAACTCAATTACAATATAAATGGAGTCTCAAAACCTAACCGAATTCAAGAAGGAGTCTAGCTGGTTACAAGGGTCTCTACTCTTCCATGTATGTCCAAGATCAGCTCCAAAGGTTGAAGATGAAGTTAGAAATGTATGAGAGAGTGAGCGATAGTCAGAATGGGGAATTCTTTCAATTTAGACAAAAGGGGAGGAATCATAATCATCAAAACCGTCCAAGACCACTTTTGTCAAGTCTACTTTCGGCTGCATGTTTTCCTCCAACATTGTACCACTAATTACGGGTCCAAGATGCTTCTGACTGGCAAACCTGTCTTCATATGGATTGTTCCTTTATGTCTTACGGTTCCAATGCCACTGAAATCATGCCAAAAAGACAACCCTATCTCACTTTATGGTCATTTAGCCACCCAAAGGTCAGATTCCATTTTTGCTATCCTTGTCTTGGACTCTTAGTCTAATTCGGCCCACTGGACCTCTGAACTGGATCTTGAGCTCTTCATGAAAGTTATAGAAATTTGTCTTATCTTTCCTACAAGACCAAAATCATAATTTTTAGTTGTCTCAAACTCTATTTATAACAAAAATACAGAGACAGGTTCAAAAAGACGGAAATGCTGGAAAAAATTTCAAAGACCAAAATAGAACTCAAATAATAAAACATAGCTTAAGTGATAGAAATAAGTGTAGGAGAGGATGAAAACACTATATATGATGATCAAATAATATATAAAAAGGATGTTTATCAATCTTCTACATCAAAAAAGATTTTATTGTAATTACTGTTGGCAGAAAGAAGCTGTACGAACACTATTTATACTTACTAATATTATTCAAACGTACATGGGTACTGTTCATATTGCTCAAAATGGAGGCAAAAACCAACAAGATGATCAACCTAAATGACACAAACTACCATATTTGAAAAAAAAGATTAAGGATATCCTATTTGTGATGAAATTTCATCTACTGGTGTTTAATACAACTAAACCTGAAACTAAATCGAAAGAAGACTGAAAATTTGAGCATGAGCAGGTGTGTGGGTTCATCAGACAGTTCGTTGAAGATAATGTGTGCAATTATATTTGTAATGAGACTCATGCATAAATGTTGTGACAGAAGTTAGAAGAGCTGTATGCTTCAAAGACCGACAACAACAAAATTGCTTTATTTAACAAAATTGATGCATGTCAAATATTGAGAAGGTACTTCTGTAACAGATCACTTGAATGAGATGCAAGGGATTGTGGACCAATTGTTGGGGATGGGCATAAAGTTTGATGACGAAGTACTTATCCTCATGGTGCTCGCCTCCCTACCAGAGTTGTGAAAAACTATGAATATCTCAATTACCAACTCAGTACCTAATGGTGTCGTAAATATGAAATCTATCAAAAGTGGTATTCTGAATGAAGAGATGAGAAGAAGATCTCAATATTCAACCTTTTCATCACAACCAGATGTTCTGGTTACAGAAGCCAGAAGGAGGAACCAGTCTAGGCATACAAATCCTAGAGATAAAAGCAGAGGAAAGTCGAATAAACATGCCAACATTGAATGCCATTACTACAAGAAGAAATGGCATATCAAAAGATTCTGTCGAAAGGTTAAGCAGGATAAGAACAAAGGCAAGGAAGTGAAGAAAGACGATAACAGTGATGATGAGCAAAAAAATGACATAGACGAATTCAATGTCGTTTATAATGATGATATTGTCAATTTTACATGCCATGAGACCAGTTGGGTGATTAATAGTGGAGCTACTATTCATACCATACCACAAAGAGAATTCTTTTCATCTTACACAGAAGGAGATTTTGGAGCTGTTAAAATGGAAAATGACAACTTACTAAAAGTTGTTGGCAGAGGAGATGTTTGCTTGGAGACGACAAATAGCACAAGATTGGGGGTGAGAGATGTCAACCATATTCCAGATATTGGTCTAAATCTGATTTCAACTAGCAAACTTGATGATGTAGGCTTCTGCAACACATTCATTAATGGCCAATGAAAACTAAATAAAGGTGCCTTGGTGGTGACCAGAGGAAGAAAGTACTCAACATTGTATGTTATGCATACAAAGCTCTCCAATGAAACTGTGAATACCGTGGAGAAAGAAGGTGTAGTCGAGTTATGGCACAGAAGACTTAGCCATATAAGTGAGAAAAGTATGACATGTTTGGCCAAGAAGAAAATGCTATCTGGAATGGATCAAGTACATTTGGAGAAATGTGTTAATTGCTTAGCGAAAAAGCATAACAGAGTTGCTTTTAAGAGTTCCCCTCCTTTTAGAATGAAAAATGTGTTGGATCTGGTACATTCAAATCCATATGGACTAATGCCAAAGTCACTTAGTAGTGCTCAATATTTTGTGACTTTCATTGATGATCATTCCAAGAAGACATAGGCATACACTTTGAAGACAAAAGATGAGGTGTTAGATGTCTTCAAACGGTTTCATACCCCAGTTAAGAGACGGACTGTGAAGAAGTTAAAATGCATCTGGACAGATAATGGTGGAGAGTATACTAGACCATTTGATACTTATTGTTAAGAGCATGATATTCAGCATCAGACAACGCCTCCAAAAACATCCCAGTTAAATGATTTAGCTGAGAGGATGAATAGACTTTTGATAGAGAGAGTCAGATGTTTACTCTCACATGCAAAGTTACCTAAAACTTTTTAGGCTGAAGCCTTACTTACAGCTATACACTTGTTCAATTTATCACTGTGTATTCCTCTACAATATGATACACTAGAGAAAGTGTGCTCAGGAAAAGATGTTTTCTATGATTATCTGTAGGTGTTTGGCTATAAAGCCTTCGTGCATATCCCTAAGGATGAGAGGGTCAAGCTTGATGCCAAGACACAACAGTGTGTATTTATTGGCTATGGTCAAGATCAATTTGGCTATAGATTTTATGACTAGGTCCAGAAAAAGCTTGTTAAAAGTCGTGATGTTGTGTTTGTTAAAGATCAGACCATTGGAGACGTAAAAAAAATAAAGAAGGATGTTCCTGATTCCAATTGCGACTCAACAAACTTGAGATTAGTTCCTTCAACAGTGGGACAAGTTGGAGATGACGATCAACCTGATGATGCTCCCATAGAGGCTGAATCAGAAGAAGATAATGATGATTCTCACCATTAACTACAAACACTTGTGCCTTCCCTAAATCGATTGAGGAGAAGTAGTAGAATAAGACAACCTTCTACTAGATATCCTAATGATGAGTATATAACACTCACTGACTAGGGAGAACCTGATAGCTTTAAAGAAACTATTGAAGATGAGCACAAGCAGAAGTAGATAGAAGCCATGCAAGATGAAATGAAGTCCTTGCATGAGAACAAAACGTTTGAGCTGGTAAAGTTGCCAAAAGGAAGGAGAGCATTGAAAAATAAATGGGTGTTCAGGATCAAGCATGATGAACACAGTCTCCATCCGAGATTCAAAGTTAGACTAGTTGTTAAAAGATTCAACCAAAGAAAAGGCATTGATTTTGACAAATTTTTTTTACCAGTTGTGAAAATGACATCCATTCGTATAGTTCAAGCCTTGACTTGGAGGTTGAACAAATGGATGTGAAAACTACCTTCCTTTATGGTGATTTGGAGAAAGAGATATACATAGAGCAGCCAGAGGGTTTCAAGTAGAAAGAAAAAGAGGATTATGTTTGCATACTGAAGAAAAGTCTTTATGGCTTGAAACAGGTACGAAGACAATAGTATAAAAAGTTTGAGTTTGTTATGAGGGCGTAAGGCTACAAAAAGACTACTTCAAACCATTGTGTCTTTGTGCATAATTTCTTTGATGATGATTTCATTATCCTTTTGCTGTATGGGGAAGATATGCTAATAGTTGGCCAGAATGTTTTCAGAATCAATTGTTTGAAAACACAGTTGAGAAAATCTTTTGCTATGAAAGACTTGAGGCCAGCAAAGAAGATTCTTGGCATGAAGATTACTAGAGATAAATGCACCAAAAAATTGTGGTTGTTACAAGAGAAGTACAATGAGAAAGTACTTCAGAGGTTTAATATGGACAAAGCTAAAGCAGTTAGTTGTCCTCTTGCTAATCACTTTAGACTAAGTTCCTCTATGGATGAGAAGAAGGAAGAAATGGACAAGGTTCCATATGCTTCAATAATTGAGAGTTTGATGTATGCCATGATATGCACACAGCTAGATATTGTTCACTCGGTTGGAATAGTGAGCCAGTTCCTTTCTAATCCTGGTAAAGAACATTGGGCTACAGTGAAATGAATTTTCAGGTATCTTCGTGGTACTTCCTAAATATGTTTATATTTTGGAGATACTAAGCCTGTGTTAGTTGCCTACACAGATGCAGATATAGCTGGCGATGTTGACTTAAGAAAGCCTACTTCAGGTTATCTAATTACATTTGTAAGGAGAATTGTGTCATGGCAATCGAAGTTGCAAAATTGTGTTGCTCTTTCAACTACCGAAGTAGAGTTTATTGCAACAACAGAAGCATGCACCAAGTTGTTATGGATGAAAAAGTTCTTAAATGAACTTATTTTTCAACAGAATAGATATCAACTATTTTGTGATGACCAGAGTACTATTCACCTCAGGAAGAATTCCTCTTTTCATTCAAGATCCAAGCATATTGATGTGAGATATCATTAGATTAGAGATGTATTAGAGAAGAAACTACTTCAGCTTGAGAAAATCCATACTGATGAAAATGGATCAAACATGTTGACAAAGATTCTACTAAAATAAAAATTTGAGTTCTGTCGATTAGCTACAGGAATGGTGGAACTCTCTATGTAGTCGAGAGGGGGATATTTGTTAGTGGGGGTCCCTCCAATATAGAGGACCCACCACTATTGATTAATTAAAAAAAAAGAATCCACCAAATTGTAAGTTGCAATTCCTCTACCGAAAATGTTATTACAAGTTGTAATTTCTAGCTTATTGCATCATTTCTTTGCCTATAAATAAGTAAGAGAGGAACGGAGCATAACACACTAAGAAGTAGAGAGTCAATAAGCCTGAGAAGCCAAAGGAGTGAATTCTCTGAAGAGATAAAAATAAGGGAGAGTTTGGTGTGATATTTGAAAAATAGTTCATAAATAGTGAGTGACAAAACAGTGAAAAATACTCTTGAGGTAGTTTAGGAAACACTTTGTGTGCCACTATTTTGGTTAAATATCAGTTATAGCCTCTAGATCTATTCTGAAGAAGACTTTTTTTGTATC